>OV743308.1:42500-2542500 GCA_928268935.1 Lasiommata megera | reverse complement strand
AAAATATCACTCGCTTCAACGGTGAAGGAAAACATCGTGAGGAAACTTGCACGTCTGAGAGTTCTCCATAATGTTCTCAAAGGCGTGTGAAGTCTGCCAATCCGCATATGGCAAGCGTGGTGGACTATGGCCAAATACTTCTCATATTGAGAGGAGATCCGTGCTCTGTAGTGAGCCGAAAATGGGCTGATCATGACATCATGATCGCGAAATGTCTCGCCTTGAATCAAATAATTCTATTTTTATCACCTCTCTAGATATGCTATTGTCATAATTGAAAAATAAGAACGCACTCACCAATTAGAACTAATCTTAATTAGTTTGCTAGTGGAAAATGTGGGTGCTTATCTTCCGATGCACGTCAAAATTGACGCTATATCCCATTATGAGTCAGTCATTGGCATTTGTTAATGGTGCTACAATACGGTTTAACGACAATTGTCACATGTAATGTGGCAATAACCGCAGAATATGGTGCGATGATAACATGAGCAGACATACTCGTAATTATCTCGTGGCGCTCACCTTAGCTCGTCAGTCGCTATAATAATAATAATAATATAATTTCTTTATTATGGCAACTAGGCGCAATTTACATTAACAATATGATAAAAATAGTTACACTATAAAATACGAAACAAAAATTAAGAATAAATTAAACATTAACTTCCACCCGACCGTTCCCGATCTACATGTAATTTTAAAAACTGTTTGTTGATTGGAGTGTCGTATCGTTCTGTTACAGTTCTCAGAATGTTGTTTGAACTTGCCAACGCTCTTCGCATCAAAGATGCTATGCGTTTTCTTCTTATAGCGAAAAAATCATCAGTGTGCGCTGTTGCGAACATTTCGGATGCACTACAAAAGCGCGGCAAGCCCAACAACATCCTGAAACCGTTATTATATTGAACTCGTAGAGCGTTCAGTGATGCGGTGTGGATAATTCTTTTCTACGATAAACATAACAATTTTACAATTACATAGAACAATAAGTAATTTTAAGAAGTCAACGCCTCATCAAAAGGGTTTGTTTGATCAAGATTACGCAGTGTTTATGAAGCTTATTTAACAAATGAAGCGCGGAGATTTTCCGCTTTCCTTAGGAATTTCTTTTGTCTAATAAGATACAAACTGAGAGGCTAATTCCGGCGTTATGGGTTGGAAAATTTCCTTGAATAACACGAAAATGTGTAAAAAGGCTTTCGTATTTCAGACTTAAGAGTTACGGTTGACTTCTTCTGTGTCGCTATGGCGCAAACATGTTTGCATTATATAATCTATAGGTACATTTTTTTGCGTAATATGATCTGTTTTGTTAAATAAATTACCTTTTGGTATTCAGCCACTAGGAGGGTTAAATCGGAGATTGAAGAACGTTTCTAATGTCAAATCTGTATTTGAAAAAAGTTTCTGACAGTTGTAAATAATAAAATCCATGATTAAAGATTTTCGAAATTAACCCTACACATGGGTTGAATGGGGTCTGAACGTTTATTTGTCAGTTTGTAAGGAAGGTTTTCATTAATTTAAACGCTATTTTTCATTATCTTAAATTTTGTTACTCACTTTCATAATATGAAATGATTACATAGGAGTCATAAAGCAAGGTACGTTACTAGCAAAAGGCTATCTATACAACTTAACATAGTAAAATTGAGCAAGTTATAATTTGTGTTTATGCAATGCCATGTCAGCCTCACCATGATCAATTAATAAATTTACAAAGTGATCGTTCAAAATGATTGTTCAAACATAGTATTTTTAATAATTTTAACTTTATGGCTAGAAAAATGTATCGGTCTATCGGTTCTATAATTTTCTTATTGGAATCCAATTTAAAATACTTAAACTCACTTTTTTTACTTTTTTTTTTTTTAAGTATTTGCATCCATTGTTTTGTGTTGGGCATCATTTAAGCAGCGCCAGCTATCCCTAATGATTAATTAAAAAATATATATACACATGCAGTGAAAGCTCACAAATTATTTGCCAACAATTAACAATTTTAAGAAAGCAATCTATGAAAACAAAATTTAAGTGTACTTATCAATACTTAAGCTCTATTGATAGTAGTTACCTTCAATTTTATTTCATTGTAAACATTAACTAGAACTTCCACGTGAATTTCTGAGCGTAGATTTATTATTTACCATTCCTTTAAGCTTGCTTCTAAAATGTTTTGCGAACTTCTCTGCTAAGCTAACGGTATCCGGTTCGGTCGAAATCTGCTCCGTGGTTCTGTTTGTCGTACTAAATCGTACCGCGTTCTTAAATTAACCACTGGTTTATTAGACAATATTAGCCTTGCATACTGCACAGTACTGGAAATCGAACTACAAGCGATTTCATACACACTGAAATAAACGGAAATATAATTAGCGTTATATTTCCGTATTTCCGGAAGTAAAGTTTGCCAAGTTTAATACAGTTTCGAGGAATGATAATCGCGTTCTCGGATATTTGTTCGGCAAGTGTATGAGCTACAATCACTTAACACGTGTGGCCGGGTCCACTATTAATCTTGCCGAAACAATTTGTAACTGACAGTGGAGTGTACACCGAAGCCGCACCAAATAGGTCGGCGAAGATTAGGGAGTCGAACAATACATGCTCGGCAATGAATAATACACTGCCGAAGTCAAAATTAACAGTTGAATAGCTTTTGCTTATCATTCTGTTGTAGGCATCGGAGTGTCTTATGAATTTTCCAGGGAATGCAGCACTGACGTAATCAGTCGTAAATTATTGATGGCATTGATGAAACTACATAAAGTCAAAGCGTGTGTGCCTTTTCATTCATTCATCATCATCATTCATGATCAACCCATTACCGGCTCACTACAGAGCACGAGTCTCTTCTCAATATGAGAAGGGTTTGGCCAAAGTCCACCACGCTGGCCATGTGCGGATTGGCAGACTTCACACGCCTTTGAGAACATTATGGAGAGCTCTCAGGCGTGCAGGTTTCCTCACGATGTTTTCCTTCACCGTTGAAGCAAATGATATTTTAATTTTTTAAAACGCACATAACTCCGAAAAGTTAGAGGTGCGTGCCCGGATTCGAACCGCCGACATCTGATTAGGAGGCTGACGCCCTAATCACTAGGCTATCACCGCTTCATGAAACTAATAAGTATTGAAGTAGGTGTTTTCAGTTCCATGCCCTGTGCTGTTTATAATTCAAGTTATATGTATAGTGGCCGCGTTATGAACCGAGTCGTCGGGCAATAATTCATTGAACAGTCTATCTAGTAGACTAGCTTTAGCGTAGCTTTGTCCGCCGCGATAAGGCGGTCTCAGGTAGAGCAGGCGCCGCTCTCCTACCTGAATATTTTATCGATAAGGCGCAAAGCACTGCAAATTCCTATCGTTATTGACATTTATGGCCCGACGACTCAGTTCATAACGCGTGAACTATAGTAGTTTTCTGTTTTAAAATGGATGAGATGTGGTATTGCTTTCATCGACATCGACATTGAAGTTATATTCAAGATTCAGCATCGCCTGAATTTGCATGATTTCAGTAAGAGGGCATGTTACTCCATTACATTATTTCTATTTACTGAAAACAAATGGTATTTGTATCGGGCCATTAATGTCAATAACGATAGGAATTCTTAATGAGATGAGGAATTCTTAATAAGTCTTAATGAGAGTGAATTAAAATAAAATCAAACAGATCTCGGAGACATAAATAAAAGGACGTTTTAAACGTGTATCTAAAGTTTTTATATGGGTTAGGCGACACTGGCACATCCATTAGTACTAAGAGCTTCAAAATAAATGGATTAATTTTCAAAAAGGTTAAATACCTAGTAGCGATTTAGTAATTGAAAAATATCGCTCGTATTTAAAAAGCTTCGGGAAATCCACGAAGATATTATAAATTCGAAAAGTGTATCGCTTTATCTATACAAATAAATAAAATTGGAGTGTCTGTTTGTAATATTGAAATAACTGTTTTTACTACATTCATATGAATATGTATACGGTACATACACCTAAATAACATTTTTTTCAATTTTTGTCTGTCTGTCTGTCTGTTTGTTCTGGCTAATCTCTGAAATGGCTGGACCGATTTTTACGGTACTTTTATTGGCAAGTAGCTGATGTAATAATGAGTAACTTAGGCTACTTTTATTTTAGAAAAATAAAGTAATGTTGCAATGTCCAAGTGCTGTCCAGTACCGCGCGCAGCTCACGCGCATGCCACCACCTGCGCCATCACGTCTCGGGCGCCTCCCACTTCTCCCACCAATTGTTTTAGTTTAGTAATTATTTCAAGTAATACGGGTTAGTAATCTATAGCTTCGTGATTAAAAGACAAACAAACACACTTACTCAACGCAGACGAAGTCGCGGGCGTCAGCTAGTATTTTATATATTTTAATAGTTTATTACCTGCGTGCAGCACAACAACTGCAATCGTTTTTGACGTTCCGGTGGGATAAAAAAACACTTTTTTACACATAACTGACTTTGACACATATTTAGTTGATGAAGCCACGAAACAGTGAAGAATGTGTGAATTTTGATGCGCATATACAGATTATGTTAATTTAGTCTAAGCTTCGTGTCTTCTGTCTAATACAGCGTGCTGCTTTGACGAAGTTTAAAAGTTCGCTAAACAAAGTACCTACTGGCACTCAGAACTTGATTTTTATCAGTATTTCGGTGTATTATCCGCTTTTAGCAGATTCTGTATTCCGTATATTTTGTTTTCAAATCACATCTGTTGTATGTTGTATGTGCACCCACCGTAGCTTTATCTATTGGCATTTAATCTGAGCATCTTGACAATACTTTGCATAAACATAGCGTGCATATTGGACAGGTACAGCTTGTATAGTACTTTTATAAATAAATGTAATGTATTGTTTTCTAAATTCTATTATTTTCATTAATAGCGATGATTGTTCATACCGAATGGCAGAATTTACGAGTTAGTGTATCTAAAAATTAGATCTCGAAGTGGAATCAGTAAAATTATTCAAATGTAGGTTGCCGGCAAATCCATTACGTTACAACTTTACTTCATTAGTAAATGTGTTTGACGAGTCATACTTATCTTGATGGAATGGAGAAGTCGTTTGAGCACGCTTTATGGTGTGCCGCAGCGCTTTGAAAAAAGTCAGCCTTAGTACTTTTGTGGAAACCAGATGCAGACGGAAAATTGCGGTATTAGTTCTAGCGCCACATCATTTGGTGCTCCTCTAAGCCTTTATTATATATTTTATATCCAACTAATAGTTGATCATTCACGCATAGATTTTAGTTATTTATAATAATTTGTGGTTCAATTCTTTTTCAATATCATGACTATTGTCAAACCCCACCAGCAAATTATCCCTTTCTAGTTTACTTTGTATACTTAAAAGTTAAATATGTGTGATAAAAAATTTTATTTTATTATATTTATTTTATTATATTATTTATATTCACTAGACCAGACCAGTGGTAAACTGGTCTGGTCTAGTGAAGACATTGGCCGGAGCTACTCTCCTACGGCAAGCGATTGAATTCTACTTTTAACATAACAGCCATAACAGTTTTGCTTGCTACTTTCTAAGTATTATCATCACTAACCACTAATAGGGCAAGCTTGTTGTGGGATAAAAATAGAACATATCCCTAGCGGTCAGTAAATGCATCTTGATACATTGCCCATGATTGATGTGGTAATAAAATTACGGCACTCAACGAAACTAACTCAAACAATGCTGAAAGGGATTGTTCTTCATTGGGATCTTTTATAGAACCGCATTAATCATTTACGAGTATATCAGAGTGCGAACCCTTGTACACGCACTACACAGCCTTCGTTTATCCACAAGTTAAGTGACATAATAAAGTTAATGCGATATTAATGTATATTAAAAGGGTAAAGGTTTCAACCGATATTTATAGATAACTCATCAACATCCTATTCATTATCCACGGCTGGTCACATGGAAGCATCTGCATTATTAAAATTATGTCAAAGAGCGATCTACCAATATTTTCTAGCTTAGCTTGTCTTTGGCTCTGTGATCAGTGGAATGATTGAATTGTGAGCCCGTTCGGTACCATATATATGTATATATATATATCATATATATAAGCTCGGTGCTTAACCCCCGCTGCATTCTTATCATATTTTTCTCCATTTGCTCAATGCATGTGAGAAAGCTAGTTTATCTAGTATTTATTTTCAAACGATGAAGTATCTATATCTACCTATTTAAGCTTTAATGAGCCATTTTCCTAGAACTTAATCATGGAAATGTGCCTTTTCTTAAAACCTAGGTTCACTATATTTGCCAAGGTGCGATTACGTTATTATTAAGAGAAATCCCTATACTTGCTCAGGCAGTTAAAAATAAACTCATTTGAGTTCGTAAAATGTGCTCTAATTATCTTACCTAGACCTAATTCATCCATTTATGCATATATATTATAAAGGCCACAAATCACGTTATTGGAGTCGAGAATGCTCGCACCTGATTGGTCGAGGGAACTCCCTACTCATTAGAGGCATCGCTTGTTAAAACTTGAAGCTGAGTGTGGTCTGTCGTGCACAGACACATTAAATTTCCTTCGTTGTTAAACGTAAAGGAACTGAGTAACATTATTTTTATTCCTAAACTACGCTAAAAGTCATAAAATAAAATGTTTGCAATATTTTATGTAATGAAATAGCTGCGATAGCCTAGTGCTTAGGACGTCTGCCTCCTAATCAGAGTTGGGGATTCGAACCCAAGCACGCATCTATAATTTTTCCGAGTTATGTGCGTTTTTAAGCAATCAAAATATCACTTGCTTCAAAGGTGAAGGAAAACATCGTGAGGTAACCTGCACGCCTGAGAGTTCTCCATAATGTTCTCAAAGGCGTGTGAAGTCTGCCAATACGCACATGGCCATCATGGGGGACTATGGCCAAACCCTTCTGATATTGAGAGGAGACCCGTGCTCTGTATTGAGCCGAGAATGGGTTGATCATGATGATCATGATGAGCGAAAATGTCTCGCCTTGATATAATATGAATAATTCTACTTTTATCACCTTTCTCGATATGCTATTGTCAATGATGATGATGATGAATATTTTGTAGTTGCGCGTATTGTTCAATTTATCATCTGTTATACTAACAGTTACCCAAAAATTGAGTTTGTGCATTCAGAGCTAGTTCTTAGCTTTACAATGGCTTTTGTAAAGATTTTTTATAGCTCACATATATAAATGCGTAGATTGGCATACCGCTTTATCCTTTAAACCTTGTTATCTCTTATCAGTGTGTGTATATACTTCACAAATAAAGATAGAATTATCTGACAGATGAGATTACTATCAGTGATTGGTTAGTATCGATCAATTCTCATTTATTCAATCGATCCATTAATTAATATGGATCTGAGATTGCGTTTATTAATTGGTTTCTCAAGTGCGAAATCTTGTTCCAGGTAAGATTTCGCAGGTCTAAGGTTAGAAGGTATTAAGTATTTTTATTGGATTTAATACTTACCAGCGCTTATAATAATTTTACTATTATTATAATAATAATTTTATTATTATAAGCGCTGGTATATAAATGAAAAACAATACATCTTTCTTGTCGTAAAAATATAACTTGTTCCATCGTTATCGACTAAAGAGTTTAATTTTTAAGTAGAACAAAAAAATGCTAGTATCACCCTGGATGGTAAGAATTTGTCGACGGCCTACATAACCTAATCTGTTCAATTATTGAGAAGATATATTGTATTAACGAAACTAACATTAATTTATTAACTCTAACAATATTACTGTTTCTTTATGCATTAACGTAACGTCACATGTCTCTTTTGCATTTATAATTTGATACCAGACTACGAGTAGATAAATCATCGAATGCTATGCTATATAAACAAAATCATAAAATTTATTTCCAATTTTGGTTTCTTAGAGATTATTATCTGTTGAGTGGCTCAATAAATTGTAATAGAATCAGGAAGAAATAAGATATTCCGTCACCTTTATTGCTTTTTCGAAGTTAAAGCTCGAGCACATTGAAAATAAGCGTTCAATTTGTAAGTGAATTCTTATTTTTCACGTTTTTTTTTGGACGATTGACATCTAGGATAGGACTATTAGGAAGAGGTAAATGCTATGAATAGCGTAAGAAAGGTTGGGCAGTAAATACCTAGGTCTCTGTTTATAACATGATGGATATGTTATTAAAGAGCAAATTGAAAATAAGCGTTCAATTTGTAAGTGAATTCTTATTTTTCACGGTTTTTTGACAATTGACATCTAGGATAGGACTATTAGGAAGAGGTAAATGCTTTGAATAGCGTAGGAAAGGTTGGGCCGTAAATACCTAGGTCTCTGTTTATAACATGATGGATATGTTATTAAAGAGCACATTGAAAATAAGCGTTCAATTTGTACGTGAATTCTTATTTTTCACGTTTTTTTTGACGATTGACAGCTAGGATAGGACTATTAGGAAGAAATAAATGCTTTGAATAGCGTACGAAAGGTTGGGCCGCAAATACCTAGGTCTCTGTTTATAACATGATGGATATGCTATTAAAGTAAGCCCATTTCAGCGAGAGTGGCCGGAGCGGATTATTCTTCATTTGGTCTATATTCCCATTTGGCCGTTCGCAGTAGAGTGCGAAGTCTTGTTCCACGCACGCCAGCTCCATCTAGCGGGAATCGGATTTGACGCTTTTAATGATTGCATCAGTTACTGAATCCTCGATCATAGTCAAAACTAGCCATTCGGTCTATTTAATTGTAATTTATTTATTTTTGAATGTCCAACTGGGGTTTAAAAATTCTATTTGTACTTTTTTTTTTTTTCAATATAAACCTCGACCAAATGCATCGCATAGTACGACCGCGCTATCACTTCGTTAGTTGGATTTCTGAATGTTAACAACTATAACTTCAAGAATAGTTCTGTTGATCGTAGAGATTAGAGCATCTAAACAAAAAAGGCCAAGATAGGATTAAGGTAACAAGAAAATATATTAAAAACAAGTATAATACGAGCTCGTCATTATTGGAGCAATTTAAAAATGTAACTCATAATGACTCTAATGCTCGAGCCCGTATTTTGGGAACCGTATTGTGTGGTGTTGCGTAAACAGTATTTTTTTTATCCACTAGTTAGCCCTTGACGACAATCTCATCTGATGGTAAGTGATGATGCAGTCTAAGATAGTAGCGGGCTAACCTGTTAGGGGTATGGTCCTAATTGGTTTCTACACGACATCGTGCCGGAACGCTAAATCGCTTGGCGACACGCCTTTGTAGGTAGGGTGGTAACTAGCCACGGCCGCAGCCTCCCACCAGACCAGACTCGAGCCGGGAATCGAACCCAGGACCTCCAACTTTTATATGCAACAGCGCGCGCTGCGCCACGGAGGTCGTAGTATAGAGAAATTTAAGTCACATAGTACAATTAGTATCAATTTGATTGGTAAGGGATTGTAACGAATTTCGTTCAAGCCTTTTTATATATTATTGTGTAAGCACAGTAACGCCAGCCTCTATCTATATATCATATTTCATTCTGTTACTGTAGATAGTTATCTTACAATAGCCAACGTAGATCAGTTACAAATTCTATTATCGATTCGATTAATTCTGTAGACTAGCGTCACGCCCACGGGTATTGGACCTATTGTTTGTTTTATAATGGATTTTACATTGGTGTTTATTTTTTTTACACAATATGCCTTTCTGCTACAGAAATGATCGTTTTTTACATAAGCTCTTGTTAATCTAATCTTAGATAATATTTTTAAGTAACCTGTTAAATAAAATTGCCAAGCTTTATTTAACGCACGTTCTGTATTTCCGTAATGCGAAAGAAACGTTTAAATATAGTTATTTGTTAAGTTCTAACAATCAAAAAACTATGTTAGTTGGAATCGTCATTGTGTTTGTGTTGTTCTGCTTATTCTGTTGTATACAAATATTTAAATTAAACTAAATCACGGATCGAAGTAAAATGTTATCCTTTTCCATTTGGAACACAATGAAAGGTATGCCAATACTATTGGACTTGTCAATTTTGTTTAGAGATTTATATACATTAGTATTGCCACTATTGTTTACTCACTTTATATCTATTTCGAATTTCGATTCGGTGTCGATTCGATGTGTTATTGTTTAATTTTATTTATAACATCTATGTCAAATATAAAGGTACAAAAAAATATTGTTTCAACTAAACTGTCTTAAATTACAACTGTCAGAATTCTCTGTAGTGCCTAATGTTTTTCAGACGTTCTAAATGGACAACACAATTCTACGGTTTTCTGTTAATTCATCGAAGATGGAACTAGATAAAAGATTCCCATTTAAACCGGTTATATAAACGAAACCAAAACCTTAACCGAAATGATCGAGTTGACAATTCGATGCCAAATTTAAAGGCCGAAACCAGTTAGAATTTTTCCAAGGTTCCCTAGCCCTTGTAGCCACTGTTTCAGTTTTGTCATTTTCATTACGCATAAAACATACATGCCCGCATTATATTTCCCGATACCGTCGCATATTGTATCAGTTATCTCCAACAGTTATGTATCGGGCAGCTGTCCGCAGTTCATTTGGCTGCCAGTGTCACAAACGATTGTCAAGTACCGTGCACGTTTATTGCTGCATTTATTTGCATATTAACATTAAAGTTGAACAAAACAACAGTGTTTTGAGTTATTTGTATATAAATCACGTGCATAATCACTAACTGTTGGCTTCCAATTCAATCAGTCCTTTATTTGACCTGTATTGTTTTTTCTGGATTATGGATATAAGTTTCGCTAAGATTGGTTTTACTGTGAATCCATACATTAATTAGCCATGGTTGCACAAGCCGATTTTTAAATCCGCCGGAAACATTACTGTTTTTTCGAGTTAGTTTTGTCTGTTAATTTATGTTGTATAATAAGTATGAAGCCCAATCCCAACTCACCCTTTTACATTTAAGTATACATTTAGAAATACATATATAACTTAAAATAAAACTTAGATTAACCTAAAATTAAAAATCTTAAAAAATAAATAAAAATTTAACATCTTAACAAAAATATATTATTTCTAAGGAGTCCCTTTAGGCAAGGTTCCGCAGATACTGGCAGCGTTCCCCCTTGAATGGCTATACATTTTATTGTTTTAAAAGCTTGCGTTGTAATATTGACATGGGTAATATCAATTTTTCCATAGAAGGCATTACTAATATAATACCGAAAAAGCTGAATAACATCTAACCTCAACAATCAACCTATTCCCATCCTCCTTTGTTATATACTCGTTATAGTAAGTTTGTACGTTTATTTCAAATATAGGGAGATGTCATAATTTGCTTTCGAAATACATATTTACACGAATCAACAATTGTCTAGAAAGACAGACCTGTTTTGCTTGTGGTCCGTTTGGTTACGGTTTGATGCGAAAACAAATTGTTTCCACTTAATTAATACAACCATGTCACTTTGTTAATATTCGTTTGCAAACGCACCGTTCGAAAACAATGCTCTAAAGTCACCGAGGAATTCTTGATCAAAATATGTGGAAGATTCTCGAATGTCTAGCCGACAAAATACAATATTATAACATTCTCGTGAGTTGAATTTAATCTAGTTCCATTTATTTGAATGATCCTAACGCCGAGGGTTATGAGATACTGGCTTACATTCCCCGTTAACAAAGATGCCTTGCCAGGCATCTGACTTCAAACTAGGACGACTTGTATCTAGGTCTAACTTTCTGTGCGATGGTGTTATATAGTTAGGCTTTCTTGCTTCACCTCTCTGTTGACGTGTCTCTGTAGATTAATTGTATTACAGTTTATGTTTGTAATTCAAGTTATATTAGAATTTAGTTTGCTTTGGTTAATTGTTTACATAATTAAATACAGCCGTACCATATTTGGTACACATGAACTTAATAGTTTCGTTGATCACTACTGTGAATAGAACTTATAGTGTTTGTATTCTTGTCTGTAGTTGAATGATCGTCTGTTCCGTAGTACCTTATGTATGTGACTTCGAAGTGCTGAGTTTTAACTGCATTTTTTTGTACTTTGAGGTAGGTTCTGAAGAGTGCTTTCAGTAATAGTACATATTCTTTGTATTTGACTTCAGTCCGTCCACAGTATTATAATCTTCACGATTATCTTCGTAATCCACTAGTCTGATATTTATTCAGAATACTGTGATAAATTTTCACATTTATTATACTTATTTATATTTCTCCAGAAAGCCAAGATGAAAATGCTGTTTTTTTTATTTTATTTGGGGCCCTTTAAAACACGTTATTGTGTTTGATGTGCGTTTTTCTTGAGAGTAAACGAAATTTCATTGATATAAATTATAACAAGTAGGTTAATACCTAGAAAGAGGTTAAGAAAGACTTCTCCTAACCTCATTCTTTTTGGGTTCCATGCCAACGTTACACTAATTTTAAATAAGTCTGTCCATCTGTCCATTACCGGGCTGTATCTGATAAACTTTAATACACAGAAAGTTGAACTCTTCGCAGTGTGTATTTCTATAGCCACTGTTACAACGAGCAGTAAAAATGAAAAAAAACTTTAAAGTACCTCAGTAGAGAAGCGTGTTTTTATGCTCGATCTCAATAATGGAATTACTCTGTAAAGTTTGTTTTTGCTCAATCCTTTCTGTTCTGCCCTAACTCGCGCTGAGCTGTTCTTTTTCTTTGTTGAATAAATCAAAGGTAGTAGTCAGAAAAGTGCGTTAAATTTAGGTACGTAATGGTATATTATGTTTGTCTCTAAAATGTTCGTTGCAAATTAAACCCTTTCAAAAGTGGTAAATATAGATGCCGAGAAAGCTATCTGTGACTTATTAGATTCCCGGAGCAATCGTCTCCTTGATTTGATTTTAATCTATCAAACAAAAGATTCGATGAAGACGGCTCTCAATAAACTGGAGTTGGTAAGCTTTTATTACAAGCATTTACTTATACTTGATTACTGTTTGTAAGTACTTCTTGATATATACGACCTCCTTGGCGAGGTTGAGCGCTGTGGTTTTATAAGCGACAGGTCCGGAGTTCGACTCCGATTAAATATACAAATCATTGAATTTGTATATTTAATAACACTGAGATCCAGGATACCATTGACGCAGCAATTTATGAATGTATGTAACCGATGTTGCCATTTGTAATATAATGCAATTGCGATAAACATTTATTAAAGATTTGATATTCATCATTGCGTGAATTAACAAGTGTTTATATAATCATATTCATGATCAACCCATTACCGGCTCACTACAGAGCACGGGTCTCCTCTCAATATGACAAGGGTTTGGCCATAGTCCACCACGCTGGCCTTGTGCGGATTGGCAGACTTCACACGCCTTTGAGAACATTATGGAGAACTCTCATGCGTGCAGGTTTCCTCACGATGTTTTCCTTCACCGTTGAAGCAACTGATATTTTAATTTTTAAAAACATAACTCCGAAAAGTTAAACGTGCGTGCCCGGATTCGAACCGCTAACCTCTGATTAGGAGACTGACGCCCTAATCACCGCTGCAATATAATCATATGCACAATTAAAAGTTGTATTTATATATATAAATATATTTGTGCTCCTACCATATTTTCTGCGTGATCCAAGGTTGACTGGTGAAGAATTCTTGGCATTAAGTTCGCCTTTTGTAAATTTATTTGGTTGTCAATAAAGTTTAAAAAGAAATCAAACATGTCTACACCTTGTACTCGAGTGTTAAACTTTGTACCATTGTTTCTCCGCCCTCTTACAGAAGCTTGAAATATGGCTAGGTAGCTATTATATTGTTAAAGTTTCTGATACAGTTACTAGCACAATACATATTAGTTGCATCATAGACGAAGGCATGATCCTAAGTGGACTGTGGGAGCATAGTTACAAGTTAGAGCTTAAATTAGCGAGTAAATAGGAACTCCGCGCAAGTAATATATTAACTTCACGTGAAAGTTGAAGTGAAATTAAAGAGAACATTGTTTACCAGAACTGTAACATCGGTCGGAGCTAGCGAAATAACTGAACTTTTCGACGGGACAAAGTTTGGAGCATGGATGCGTTGAGGACCGAAGTTAGTACGTGAACTTGCTCCTGGTATAATTAAAAAATGCAGCTAAAAAGTTCCATTTCGCGTGAGTACATACGAGTACGTACAGGAAAAGGGTTTTTTCTTGCATGTCTTACGAAAAGACCACGGATATCAGGGACGTTTTCTTCGCTACAGTTCAGGGCATATTTTTTTATATACATTATTATAGTATATGCTATTATATTATATATGTATATTTAATATATATAAGGAAAAAAAAAATATATATATATATATCTATTAATGAAACTATAACAGGTCCAACTCTGTACATTGTAGATATTTTGAAAATTTTTACTGGAGGATACTGAAGGCAGAAGTGTTATCTGTCGGTCTGCCGTATGTTTTGTTGTTTAGAAGTTACAGACATAATAACCGCTTAATACTTCACACCCCCCCACTTCCAAGTAATTTAGAACCCGTAACGTGCGGGAACCTTTGAACGTACGACTCATTTCATGCCGACAGATCCACCTTTCCGCATAAGCTTAATAACGATTTTTAGATGGCAAGGTTCTCGTGATTTTATTAAAGTTCTACTGTATTAACTGTTATTATACAACGATACAAGAGTTTTATTTCGCTTTTAAGTAAAAATCTTATTTTTTCTTCTTCGGCATAATAACATAAAACACATCAAAAATTAGCTTACAACTAGTTATTGGTAAAAAAAATATACAAACAAGGTAAAAATAGTCCAATCAGCAATTTTATAAAATAATGAGTTTATGTACATTAAATTTATGATAAAGAAAGAGAAAACAAATATCTTCTCAATAAGTCTTGTTTTGTTTAAACTAATGATAGTTTACTAAGAACAATTAAAAGGGAAACCGGAAACGGCTGAACTGCCAGTCCTGCATTGTCAGTGTTTGAGAAATTTCAAACAAAATTATGAGATCTATTTTTGGATAAGTGTTTAATTAAATACACCCTTTGATTTTTTAATATACCCACTAATTATACTGAAAAACCACAGGGTTCCAGTGGGATATTTACGAGACCTGTATCGCGGAACGTTGCGGGTGTCCGCTAGCCCTTCACAACAAACGAGAAATGTATGTTGTGTTACTACACAACATACATTTTTATTTTGTCGTAAAGCTATCCTAAACTTAACCAATACAATCTGTACCTGCATAACTACAACTAACTTAGGTATTAAGTTAAATATACATAACATCTGGATCAGGTTTACTGTGTACAATTAGTCACAGCGAATGAAACTATAGAGCGATATAATTTTGAAATCCGAGCTGGGGGAGACAAGCTAATCCAATCATGAGCATCTGCCGCTGCAGTGTGATTAGGTTTGTTATCCTCGCTTATGTCTCTAACTTCGATCTATAATGTACTAGATATGCCGTCCCATGATAAATAAAACTTTTATCTATATAATTAGAGCGAGTTGCGAAGTTGAAGTGGCAATGGGCGGGGCACATAGCTCGGAGAACCGATGGACGTTGGGGTCCCAAGGTGCTGGAATGGCGACCTCGCACCGGTAAACGTAGCGTTGGTCGACCCCCAACAAGGTGGACAGACGACATCAAACGAGTCGCAGGGAGCCGCTGGATACAGGCGGCCCAAGACCGTGGCCGTTGGAACTCCTTACAAAAGACCTATGTCCAGCAGTGGACGTCTATCGGTTGAAATGATGATCTATATAATCTATTATTATCTTTTTCCACGATGGGTAATGCGTTTACGCATACCCTCCGGAAGCGACGCAGGCAAGACTGCGCCGCTTCCGACGGGGTATGTGGGACTCTCTGGCCAGACTAGCGAACAGAATACCTGCTAAAACCCAGCGATGCTCCTTCGCCTCCTTCCTGGTGGCTGGGTCACGGGAACAACCGCTCACTCGACCGCAACCCAACCAATGATATAAAACCTAACGGAAAAACCACCTGGTTTTGTATTTTTACTGATAATTATCCGTAAATAACAAATCGGCTTTTTACTAGCAATCTTACGAAAATAGAAACCAAACTCATAAGTGAATCTTTTGTTGAATGTTTTTGCTTTCGGTTCAATTTCTTTTTTTATTTTTAGATCGTTCTTCAGTGACGTAATTAATTTATTGGAAGGTATGAAAAATGAAATGAAACCTTTTAAAGCATACATGATAGCCTCGTATAATTGTAGTATAAATTGAAATAAGGTCCACGTTTATATGGAATTTATAATCCTTCGTATGGAAATCTCCTATATTTCACTCACACTCACGATGATGATTTAGATTAGCCAGGAGACGTCCCGCGAAGACTTGAAGAACGATTGAAGGCTTTTCCGGTTTAAAAAAATCGTGGGCATCTGTTGTCCTTCTTGTTAAAAAAAATATCAAAATGTAGGCTGTTTATAGAGATAAGTGAAGAATTGAGTAACAAACAAACTATTAAACAAAGACATGCATGTTTTCTATAAACTAAACTATGTCTTGCAAGACATCATCTTGAACTGTTGCTTCAATTCAAAGGACACAAACAATTGCGAAAGCTACAGACAAAAGCCATTATATCTATCTGCGAAACGCCGAAGTTCATAAATACTTCATGCACTGAAAGCGGCTGTATAATCAGGTCTTATGGCCAACATACCCTGCAGATGCACTTCCATAAGCGGTGAGAGGCTTCACCTGAGCCCACTCGCTTTGTAACGTGCTCTATGTGCACTCTCCCCGTGGAGAATTCAATCCGGGAGGCATTTACATCGCTGCACTGTTACAGGCATTCGGATGAAATTTTTCATCAAATTTGCCGCGTTATCTTCCACTTGGTAACGGGATTGGTCTGAAAGTCACGACTATGAGTGGGTTTTGCTTATGCTCTTTCTAGATGCAGGAGGGAATTTTTCCCTGTTTCTCTAAAAGGTTATGCAGTCAGTTAGTATTTTTTTTTTCTCTCTCCGGACTATCTATTAGCTGTACAAACCCTATTGGTTGCCACAGCGTAACCGGGCTGTTTGGCGAGCTTTGGAAAGAAGCTCTGCCAGAAGAAATTTTGAGCCCTAGGGCTCGAAGAAACTATGGGAACGACTACCTAAGGGCGCCTCCTTTGAGGCCGAACCTCAGCTTAGGCGACGTTTGGGATAACGGGGGGGTCGGACGGTTCAGTTAGTATTGCTTACTTTACCCGGCTAAGTTTGTTGTGGGCTTCTTCTTAGACCGGGGCGCGTCTGGAACGCTCATAGCTTTAGTTTCAAGTTTACGAATACAGTTATCACCATGAAATTACTATGTAAATTATTGACGCGTCAAAAGTGCCTTTTAAAGGACTATTTGAATAAAGATTATTTTGAATTTGAATTTTGAATTTACAATAATACTCCTTATTGCGACCTCCTTGACGCATTGCACTAATCAGACGCGCTGAAGCTCAACTAGGCCGGAGTTAGTTGTCCACCCGTGTACCTAAAAGGACACATTAAGCCGTGAACTCGGTTATCTGCCACTGATAGTGATATATATATATAGCGAGCAAACGAGCAGGCAGGTCACCTGATGGTAAGTGATTACCGCCGCCCATGAACATTTGCAGCACCAGAGGAACCGCCAATGCGTTGCTGGCTTTTGGTTAATTTGTTTTCCCCCCCTTTGAAGATCCCCATATTATAACCATTAGGGAACACAGAAGGTAGAAGCTGGTTCCACGATTTGCAGGATGACCTCATTAGATCAGAGTGAAGTGATTCAATCTCCTAATTTGTCTCATACTTTGAGGTTTGACCAGCAGCCGTCGTGACTATCAATTTTAACGACCTTCGTGGCACAGTACAGTACAGCAGTAGTAATATAAAGTGGGAGGTCCCGGTTTGGATTTCCGGCTAATCGAGAAACCAGACTGTACTATAGAACAGTTCTGAAATTCATTTCTTATATAACTCCTGTTTTGCTTCTGACGAAATTGCGCATTTAAACCGTAGTAGTAGGTAGGTAGGGTAGGAGTAGGGTAAAACCGCGGCTACGGTACTCGGTTTGAAGACTATGTTTTATCACTACATGTCAGCTCGTCTGCAATTTTACCTCCTGGTGGTATGATATGATGCAATACAAGATGGTAGCTTACCTCGGCCAACCTGTTCTGGAGTACGGTTACTGGCAATAAAACAATGTCAAACCAAACCCTTATCAGTTAAAATAAAAAATTATGAATCTCAAAATTGTTCCTGTGGGAGATCGAGTCCGGGATCGAGTCCCATTTATAAGACTTCAGGACTTTGTATTTCGCCAGGCAGGATATTTTCTACACTAAAAACCCTTACCCAGGAAAACAAATATATTTTTTGCTTTTCTCAAAAAAAAAAAAAATTATACTTTAAATTGAAATGTTGGAACCCAACGATCTAAATCAAATTCTCACTATACTTAAACAGGCCAACAAAACGGGGCACTCTCTTTAAATAAAACAAGAGTTCAGATTTTACAGTAGTAAAGTTTTTGATTTCAGTTATCATTACATGTTAATACTTCAACTGCTGATTTCTTCTGGAACATAAAACTGTATTACAATAAAATGTTCAAAAATACTACAAAAAGAGTGGAAATGTGTACCTCATAATGGATTTTTAAAAGCATGCATTCAGGCTTTTATGAGAGACCGATATAGGCGAAATATTTTGTGGATTTCTTTTTTAAATCTAGCAAATTATAACGACTGTAGACAGAAGCAGTATCGTCGAGTTATTTGTATATCATAGAAATCAAAGAAAAAGTACTAAGCAATGGACCCGTACGTACTTAAGTACGTTTCTAATAATGTTATTATAGTAATTCAACCGTTTGAAGTAAATTAATTACGGTGTGGCAAGAAATTAATATGGTTCTTTTCTTGTTTCAGAAATAGCTGGTTTCAGCGTTTTGGGTGGAAGTTCAATAGATTCATTCATTTTATGGGATTATTGTAAGTTTGCATGATTTTATCTCCTGAGTGTGTGATATTTATTATGTTATTATTATTAGCCCGTACTGTCCCAATGTTGGGCAAAGCCCCTTCCTTTCTAGCTTCCATTTGTCTCTATCTAGGGATATTTGGGGCCAAGCCTTTAGACATTTATTATGTACATAACAGATTTTTCTAATGAAACGTACTCCATCATTATCGTAAACCACTACCGAGTCAGTATGGCACGGGTAACACGAGTGAGAAGTCCACCACGCTGGCCAATTGCAGATTTGTAGACTTCACAGAATTATGAATAACTCTCATACTACATGTATGACAGTTCTTCATATTTCTCGTTCACGTTATTTGCCTTCACCATTAACGTGATGTAGACATAATTACGAGAATTCAGTGTGTGTGTGTGTTTAAAATCATATTTTCATCTTAATGTCGCAGGAATGATGTCTTTTTGTGTTAGCGGACTTAGCTCATTAGCTAATTGGTCATTACCAAGGTACAAGTCAACGGATCTTCGGTGATATATAAAATGTATTACGACCCAGTCTCTAACGTGTGCTTTGCGTTGCCAATGGTTACTTTTCCCTATCTTAGTGGCATTTCCAATCGAATAATTTTACATTTTAATTATTTAATCGAGGACATCCTTTGGCTGGACTCACGTGAATTTACATCGAGGTATGACTAGTTCGAAACCAATTCAGATTTTATAACTTCTATTATATAGACACACACTGATGAATGTAATCCCAGCTGTGCCGCCCACAACGGTCGCTGCGGTAGAGATTGAGGTTTCATAACGGAGATCTCCTCTCACGTTCAGTGGTTAAAAAACTACTCAAGATTAATAGGTCTTTCAACGATTTGTATAATGTTGGTAAATGACACGTATCATTATAAATGAAGGTAACTGTTTGATGGAAATTGAAATAAGCCAAGTATCATGATTTCCAAATGTGTAGATTTTAGTGTCTTTGAATTTACATACATATAACATCTTAATCATTAAATGAGAATATATAATTGAAGTATGTGATTTGACTTAAATGATTTAGGTTTACTTTTGACTATTTTAATGAAAAGTATCTCAATTGACTGTTTTCTTAAGATACCGGATTTGAATAAGGCAAAACGGAAAACATGACGTTCGAACCGGCCCTTTATAAGTTAGTTAGTCGTTGGTCGTTGTTGGTTAGTTATTGTTTAGTGTTGGTACCGAAAAGTGGTCTCCAAGGTTCTGGTTCTTCAAAGGTGTATAAAATGTTATAGTTAAATAAGTATAGATATTGAAGAGTTGTGTTCCTTATCAACAAGGTGTGTACCATCCTGTAAATAAATAAGAATATGTACTGAAGAAGTGTGTTTCTTACACAAGAGACAAAGTTAGAATCTTATAAAAACCTAGTAGTTACGAGATACGGAACGTATACACGGAAATGCTGCATCACGAAAACATCTTTAGTCTCGAGAGTACACATTCCTGCATTTGTACATTTTATAGAGGACATTCAAACCCCCCTCAATTCCACTGCTCCAATTTCCAACACTGCACCAATAAACTAGCAGCTTTTATATTTGCTAATAAATTTGTCAATAGAGCACCTCGTCGCCTCGCTAGCGACTGGCAAGAAATTCTCAGCTCACCTGCTTGCACTCGCTTCTCACCTTATGTATTATGTTACGTACAACTTTCCAGAAATCTAGCAAAGGAAATTCAAACTAAAAACTTTTATAAATAAAAATTAAAAAAATAAAAATATTTTTTTCGACCAACTAGGATCATGTGATCATCAGTGTGTTAGTAAGAAACAAAAACTTAAATATATATGTTGGTATGATTAAATTCTAAAATTTAGCCTAAGACTGCACTGATTTGTCACCACATAAACCATACTACACTGGTTCAAGTACTGACAATCGCGCCTATCAGCAAATGCCCTCAGAATTATTTTGGAGCTGGCCCGAATTCTACGCAACAAGGATGCGCACCGTTTTTATGGTTTCAGTGATTTTAAAATCATATCCTTATTAGTTTAGTTCAAACATATAATCATTTCTATATTGCTGATCAGACACAATAATGATAACTATTTTTGGAACGAAAACTTTCAGCCAAGCTTTAAGCCGATTGTTCTTATAAATCTATTCCAAAGGAATTATTACGTCATAAAAAAAATTGTTTTGAAATTCTCCCCCGCCTATTACCTGTCGCTGTGCAGTGATACACGTGAATCCTATGGCATGAAGTGCGAGGCAAGTCAGTCGATAATGCCTATTTCTTAACTACGGGCGGGTATCTTGTCACTTGATAGAACTTCTTGTCAGAATAACATAATACTTAAAAATATTTGACTCGTCCCAGACTTCATGACCCATATTATTCAACATGCTACACCATCGAGACGAGATACACCTAGTCCGGTATAAGCTGACGTTAACAGACGCCAGTTTATATCATTTCAGTATCGCAGAATATATCGCCATTGTAGAAAAACAAAGCGACGAGAACAAGCAATAAGCGGCAATAACTGAACAGGCAACATTAGCTGCGCGTTCAGAAACCCTCTACAATACAAGTCCGTTTCAGTCCGCAGCGAGCCCTTATCGCAAAGCGGCACTACGCTTCAAGCAGATTACGTGAAAGCGCACTCCCTCGCTAGCTGCAGCACAATGAGCATCGGGGCTTTCTGTAAAACAACAATGCTTATTGTTTCACGTGTAATTAATACCTACCGTGAACGGTCTCATAGGACATTCGCAAAATGGTCGCGGTAAAGTTGATGATGGTGAAAAATTATGTTTATGTTAGTTTTCCATTAATGTAAAGTGATTGATAATTCGCGTTTTCTAAATGAACTTTAGTCTGCGAAGAATACGCGGTTGACGTTTTGTTATCGCCTAACAATGTCTCCTTGAAATCATCCTGAGCTACGATTAAAAAGCAATTATAGCAAATCAACACCAAGATAAAATCGTGCTAATGAAAAGTTGAATAAAAATTCGAATAAGCTTTAAACAAAAGCTTTCAGAAGATTATTTGAAAACGCTTTAAAAATAGTTTTTCGGTAGTTTTACCGTAACACTTACTAGTATATAGTATATCTCTCGAGAAATAAAGCAAAGAAAATTCAAACAGTGGTTTTAAAAGTCAATTCCTTGAGCGTGTTGATATTGCTTATCAGACCGACATTACTATTTTTGTCCTAAAATTTGAGAAACTCGTAGCTACTCCGTATTTGTCGACCAAACATACTAATCACTAGTCTTGAGGCAATTTTTTTTCGTTTACTTTATAGGTAATCTTTCTCAATGCTCACAGAATATTTTGCTCATGCTTATTCAACCAAATTTTTGAATGAACAAAATATTAAGTAATGTCGATCACTAATTGCACTTTTCCCCGAGATGTCGTCTTGAAAACTTGAAGGTTTTCTTAGAATAAATTTTAAGCTAATTGGTATTCAAGGCAAGCCTTTTGCGTCTTCTCCCAGTCCGTGGTTTGCAGCGTCGCAGTCATGAAGTATGAGTGGGGATGAATTATGTCTTTCTCTTACAAGGCGAGCTTTAACTTTGAAGATGTGTATATATTAGTTATATTATAAGATAAACGAAAGTGTTCTATCTACACAAGTCCTCATATTATAATTTAACCCTAAAAGATAAATTAAATTAATAATTGATTGAGAATTGACAATAATTAGCAAGATTGAATTCTCGTCAATACAACATGTCCTTTCCCGATCATCTTCATTCCTGCCAATGAAAGCACACTTCTCTTGGTTGAATTTAGGTACCTGGCCACTTATCGGCAAAGCCATGGTATATCCATACGGAATAAAATCGCTGATTTGTCAGTAAAATAAATCCTATTCTAACTCAGCCAGCCTTACAAGCTCTTTTAAAAATAAGTCTTTTGAATATTCAGGTAAGACGATATTTTGAAGATACATGTAATACATTCAGCCATTCCGACCCAGTAGTCCAGTAAGTTTTTCCAGCACTGGGACTTACACGTTCTAATCACAATCCAGAGCTTGATGAAAAAGATGAAACTACGTATGATTGCGGACCATGCGAAAGTAAGTGCTATGACATATTTTTATCATTAACATCATCTCAATTTTTAAAGGTAAAGTAAAAGGAGAAAAAAATCCCATCGACGATCATTAGTAAAGAAAAGCCTTCCAGAACCCTCGTCAAATCAGCTTGCCCTTTCAGTGCGTTTGTATTAAAGCGTCAGTGAAGCGTGAAAATTATCTTTGGTGGAACAATAATCGATTTGGGGGTCAGAATGGGGCCGTTACATCGCTGCCAATTATACGCTGTGCGTTTCCAAAGTACTTTATCTAATTCACTGATCATTGGTTCTTAGGCGACTGAATACGATTATACTTAGCATCCATATTATCGAACTCGTTCACGAGGTTCTATGTTCGATTCTGTCGGGCCAAAATTAATAGGTATTCGGTTTTAACTATCTAGAGATTTTCAGTGCCAGTCTGGAGTTAGTACATTGGTGTTGCCCATCGCGACACGCTCTCTCATCCATGATAAACCTAGAACTTATGATTATCACTTCTAGTGATCGTCAAAAGCTCGCCAAAACTTTGTTGTATAGCCAGTGCTCGCTAGTAAAACACTAAGGTCCGTTTTTATAAACCGACAAAGAATTCTGATCAGGTTGTAAGCAGTGGTTAAATCTGAAGAACCTGATATGAGGATAACGATCATATGAATCCAAAGTTTTATAAGTTGACAAATGTTAAAGGTCTGGGTGACTGGACTTATTAATTTGAATCTGCGATTATGGTAAAGGAGACGTTCACGAATATACGATTGATATTCAACTACATGGCAGAGGGTTTAGTCTTTAAATAGGAAAAAATACAATATCTTCTCGTTCATAATATTCTCCCGTAGGATGGGTATTTTTGTCTTTGACAGATTTACGATATGTACCATCTCCATTATGTAAGAGTTGGTTTTTCGCTATATTTTTCGAATTTAGCCATATTTTTTCTCGAATTTACCTAAAACGATATGGCCATTTCCCTTAATGTCCTGCTGTTAAGTGATTTTAAACACGCCTTTTAAGAGCACTTAAAAGTTCCTCACTAAGATATAATTACCTCCTTATAACATAAAATTTATTAAAATTTGCGAAAATACTCTTCTAATATAGAAATATTTCAAAATAGTTTTAATTCCTGACTGACTAATATATATACGCAGAGCGTAAAAAGCTTGGATTATAAACTAGAAATTATAACACCAGTTTTCTTCTACGATGTAAACACGGACTACGAAAACATTTTTCAAAACGTTTTTAAAAGGTGAGGATATTGTAATGCAATTTGCTTCTCTTATATTATAAATGTTGTTTCCTATAATCAAAGAGAATGAAACAATTTATCTTCGATTTAGCAAATAATTAACGAGCTCCATGACTTAATTTCTTAACGAACTAATATGTTCACTGCAGAAGAATTAGTCTTAATTAGATTTATCTCCATAAAATTTCATTGCGAATTGCTATTCAAACTACTGAAACTAATTTTATTTGTGGATAATCTAAGCGCTATTGACAGCCTTAGCGAAACACCTCCACATGAATTTTGGCGGGAATTATGTCAGAAACAAGGCCTTACTGTTATTCGTGAGATTATACTTTACAATCTTTAACTTAACCGGG
Organism: Lasiommata megera; assembly: GCA_928268935.1. Taxonomy (NCBI): domain Eukaryota; kingdom Metazoa; phylum Arthropoda; class Insecta; order Lepidoptera; family Nymphalidae; genus Lasiommata; species Lasiommata megera. The sequence continues at coordinate 2,517,817 of OV743308.1, read as the reverse complement.
ATTCCAAGTTAAGGTCAAATACGGTAACTACATCAGGTACCAAGTCAATATTGTGAAGTTCTAAAATCTGACTCCTCTGTCATTGTACCGAATACATCTCACATCTTATTTTTCAATGCACACCGCTGCGAAACAGTTACATAAAACCATTACTATCGCATAACTCTTCGTCTCACGTGAGACTAACTTCCTGATTTGGTCCTTTCTTCATCCATTTTCTGATTTATGGTGCATATGTTCTTACCTTTATTTATCCCAAGCAATTTCCCAAATGTCAGATGTTTTTGTTTTATCGCAGAGAGCTGTTCGGGTTAGCCAGTTGGGAATAGGTCGTGCTGCTCGTATAACTATTTATATAACTATTTGTTTTGTTCATACGATTGTATCCTAGAGATTTCAAAATTTTTCGCTTTGACTAGCCTATACTTGTACTAGTTTTATACCATGCAGCCTGTACTTTAACAAAACGGTTGATTTCCCCTCGAAACTGTAAAATAACCGATTTTTTGTTTTTTTTTCTATTGTATTATATTCTAAAGTAACTCTGCTATCTTTTCATGTCTAAAATGTTAAACAAATTGCGGTAATATTTGGCATGGATATAGATTGCGTTTTGGACTTGTATACTGAATGACGAATAAGTTATAGTTCATTCAGTATATTTTATAAATAAATATATGTCGGCGCGGGCCAAGAAAGTTGTTTACGAACGAGTGCACGTGCAACGTGTGACGTCATCGTACCACTCAATGAATCAGGCAGATGGGGACGGACCGGTTGCCGGTTTATAAGGCAGCGCGTTGTGCGGATCGGCTCACTTCTATCGTGGCGATTACACCGTCATCATCTCCACATTGCGATCACGCCTGAATCATTTTTAGTATTTGTTAATTTGGTTGATTTTCTTAATAAATTCAGTATAAATAAATCCTAAAGTTTTTATATAAAAATGACGGAAGAGCGATCGAAGATTACAGATTCACAGGATCGGCGTCCACCTTCGCCAATACTGCAACGCACGCCCCTTCAATCCGACATCAGAAGTGGGATGGACCGAGGTGTGTCTTCGGCTCCATCCACCAGCACTGGACGAGATGGCGCGGATAACAGTCAAACGCTGTCCGCACTGGCCAACATCATAGAGAATTTAACACGACAGCAGCAAGCCAGTATGCAAGCCAATCATGAGTTTCTTACAGGGTTGTTAAGCCAGGCTGTGGCCCCAACAAAACGACCAAGACTCAGTGACATTTACATCGCATCATTTGACCCTGATGGTGATGTACCAATTCGCGATTGGTGTGAACACGTGGACAGGGCAAAGACCCACTGGAAATTAACCGACTACGAGATTATTACCAAAATAGCTGGCTTATTGCAGGGTCGGGCCAAAACTCTTGGAGACACATGGCTAGTGAAGTCACCAGTATGGGCCGACATGCGACAGGCACTAATTCAAACATTCGAACCCGAAGCTCGATATTCAAATGATATAATAAAACTACGAAATTTTAGGTTTGATCTTGCAAATCCAGCCGAGTCCATTACTAGGGCCTGGAATATTTGGAAACGGGTAATCAATGGTGACAAGGAAAAGGACGCCGTGGAGGCCATTATTGATTGCGTAGACAACGAGTTTTTTCGATTGCGTCTACTATCTAGCAAGTGTTCTTCTGTTCCCGAACTTATTTCAGTTGCGGCAACATTCAAACAGCGAGAACCTAGGCAATTGCAGGGTGAACCACCCGCTAAACGAGCAAGAATTCGTCACTGTAAAGAGGAAACTATGCTTTGTTTTAAATGCGGTAAACCTGGACATGTGCAATCAAATTGTAACAAGGTTAGTGAGAAAATTAACGATCCAAAACCGTTACTAAGCACAATAAATACAAAAGAGATTTCTGACCGAACAGAACGCCCAAAGCCCAAGTGCAGTTATTGTGAGAAAGTAGGCCACGTTGAATCCACTTGTTTTAAGAAAATGGAGGATGAAGCTGATAAGTGAACTTGGCTAGATGTTTTTATTACTAAGAAAGAAGCCATTATAATGAGTAATTCGATCATCTCAAGTATAAATACAAAAGAGAATCCATTTGCAAACTTAGACATTGATTTAACCAATGTAACAGAAGTGTCTGGGTTGAAAAATCTTTTACAATAAAGAGAAGAAGTTAAGATACAAAAACGCTCCAAACGTCTCCAAAAACCAAAGTGACCACGGGAATTTTGAAAATCCAGCTGAAGGATCCCTGACCAAAGTAGTATCTAAAGGACTTTATCGAATGGCACCGGTTGAATGACAAAAGTTGGAGGCCATAATTAATGACTTACTTGATGGTTCACGGAGTCGTCAGAGAGAGCACCTCGAATTACGCCAGCCCGTTAATTGTGGTTAAGAAAAAGGATTAGGAAGATTGAATGCACAGATTATCGCTAACTAAATAAGATATACTGTTCTCATCAAGATTCCACCTCCAATAATATCAGACCAAATTGACAGTTTATCGAATGCTACCTATTTTAACAGGCTAGATATGGCGCAAGGATTTTATGAGGTTCCAATCAAAGAAGAATTAATACCAAAATTGCGTTCATCACACCAGAATGTTTGTACAAATACGTAAGGTTGCCGTTTGGACTGATGAACACACCAGCGGTTTTTCAACGAGCCATTATGACAGCGTTACGACCATTACAGGATCATATCTTGATTTATATGGATGATGTATTGATAAAATGCAAAACATTCGATGAGGGATTACAGATTCTGGAAAACGTTCTAGCAGCCTTAACCGATACTGGATTCACTGTTAATATGAAAAAGTGCTCCTTCTTTAAGACATCCATCGAGTACCTCGGAAACCTAATCACAAGTATGTCAGTTCTGTGGCTTAGCTAGCTACTTCAGGCGCTTTATATCATCTTTCTCCGAACGCATGATCTCACTATATAATTTAACGAAGAAAGGTGCATTATTTCAATGGACTGCAAAATGTGAAAGCGTCAGACTCGACATCATTCCTCCACTTCCAATTGAACTCCATACAGACGCCAGTAGTACAGGGTTGGGGTGCTATCCTTATACAAGTGAAGGATGGCCGACATCATGTTATTGCATATATGAGTATGAGGACTACTGAACCCGAGAGTCACTACTAATCCTACGAATTGTAGACTCTTGCAATAGTCGAGCCAATGGCCAGGTTAAGCGAGTGATAAGTGTTGTGAAGAACGGGTTGTCCATAATTCGTAATTATGAAACTCAGGACAGGAAGAAAGGTTTGGAAGCTAGCGATCAACTGTACCAAGAACAAAACTACAAATGTGAGCCCAATTAAATCTCTCACTGGAAGACAATATGCAGTACCACCAGAATTATTACCTTTAATAGACGAGGAAGAAATGTCAGTGAGTCGAGATCAACTAGATAATTACATCACGAGGAAAGGAATGTAAAGAAAGGTTTTACAAAGGTAAACGCTAGGGCTCAAATTAGGCTTGACTTTAAATATCCAGCTTCATACGTTATTTGGAAGATACTACCAAACGACCGTTACCAAGTAAAAAAGATAACAGGACGCAGACACCCTGAGAAAGTAGCTCATGATGAACTAAGATTGGCATCCAAGCCAAACGAAAAAATAAATCAGGATTCCATGTCGGCGCTATAGAAGCTCACAGTAATACTAGAACCCAGTATGTACCATGCCAAAATAGGCACACATGACGATTTGGATGAAGTCCCAGTGACTGAGATTACGGAACAATAAAGGTAACAAATAGCCTATAATTATGTCAAAAATTAGTACACACTATTTGCTTTCATAATGACGTAAGTTGAGGACAGGGGCCTCCTTACTATTGTGTAAGGATGTAAGTTGAGGACAGGGGCCTCCTTACTATTGTGTAGGGATGTAAGTTGAGGACAGGGGCCTCCTTACTATTGCGTAGACTCGCACAGTGACGTAAGTTGAGGACAGGGGCCTCCTTACTATTGTGTAGAGACGTAAGTTGAGGACAGGGGCCTCCTTACTATTGTGTAGAGACGTAAGTTGAGGACAGGGGCCTCCTTACTATTGTGTTGAGACGTATGTTGAGGACAGGGGCCTCCTTACTATTGTGTTGACACGTAAGTTGAGGACAGGGGCCTCCTTACTATTGTGTTGAGACGTAAGTTGAGGACAGGGGCCTCCTTACTATTGTGTAGAGAGACGTGAGTTGAGGGCTGAGGCCTCCCTACGTAAAGTTATGGTGTTGCTGTTCATTTTTCTTTCTTAAAGGTCGAGGGCGACCTTAATGCAGAATGGCCGTGTCGGCGCGGGCCAAGAAAGTTGTTTACGAACGAGTGCACGTGCAACGTGTGACGTCATCGTACCACTCAATGAATCAGGCAGATGGGGACGGACCGGTTGCCGGTTTATAAGGCAGCGCGTTGTGCGGATCGGCTCACTTCTATCGTGGCGATTACACCGTCATCATCTCCACATTGCGATCACGCCTGAATCATTTTTAGTATTTGTTAATTTGGTTGATTTTCTTAATAAATTCAGTATAAATAAATCCTAAAGTTTTTATATAAAAATGACGGAAGAGCGATCGAAAATCAAATACATTTGCAAAATCTTCGTAAAACAAGCAAAATATTTTTTTTTACAAGTTCAATTTGAGAAATCGCGAATGCTAAAACAACGTAAATGTTTTATTCGTTTTCTATTTGTTCTGAAGGACTTCCATTCGCATTGGGAGTAGTGCACTCAGGAGATGTTGAGCACGGGAAAGTAATTCATTTATCAAACATTTCAGTTTCTTGATAGACTGAAGGTGTCAGTAATGCTCAGCTAATGCACTTCCGGAAAGGGTCCGTAATTTGTCTTTCATTTCCTTTTAAATTTACGTAGTGTCCATTAAAATATTCCTGTCATATTTTTAATTAAATCATGGTACTTCATTATTGAATAATGTATATATAGGAGACTGATATACAAATCAACAAAAAAAATATGCGCGGTAATACATCCGGTGCATGTTTGCCCACGATGTAATATATAAAAAAAAAAATTACCCTATTTTAAGTATTTGTAAAGTATTCTTATCTCTCTTATCTTGTCTTTGTTGATGAACATTGTAATTTGTTTTGTTAGTTTTTTAATCACTTTCCATATCAAATTTTCCGTTTTATATAATTGTAATAATTATACTACAAGTGCTTGGTAATGGTGTGTTTATATGTGTAGATAGTACGTATACTCGAATGTTACGACGAAGTTTATCTTCTTCCTTATCATTTTCAAAGTTACCAACAGCTTTCGCAGTCGAGTAGAATAACTAATACAAAGACACTTTGACGCAAAGAGCAGCGTTCCGCCTGATAAATATGTTATGTTCGCGAGGGATTCAGGGAGCATAATATTAACTGTCGTCTCGCGGGTAACACATTTAAATATAACTTCAACTTTTTCTCTAAAACTAGCTTAGCCTCTGGTATACAAATTTAGTATCTAAATCCTAACTCAAAACTCTATTTTCCCCGTTTCCCCTCTGGTGGATGACCTTTTTGAAAATCGTTTCTTGACTAGAATCTTTCAACGTTATAATTGCTTTCTGAATGCTAAAACTCAGCGTGATCCATCTGTCCAGTGGTATAAGCTGTGCGTTGATAGATCATTCAGTCATCCCTTCCTTTTGTGAGTCATCATCAACATCATGATCAACCCATTACCGGCTCACTACAGAGCACGGGTCTCCTCTCAATATCAGAAGGGTTTGGCCATAGTCCATCACGCTGGCCATGTGCGGATTGGCAGACTTCACGCCTTTGAGAACATTATGGAGAACTTTCAGGCGTGCAGGTTTCCTCACGATGTTTTCCTTCACCGTTAAAGCAAGTGATTTTTTAATTTTTAAAAACGCACATAACTCCGAAAAATTAGAGGTGCGTGCCTGGATTCGAACCGCCGACCTCTAATTAGGAGGCTGACGCCCTAACCACTAGGCTACCACAGCTTCACCTTTTGTGAGTACACTATAATAATTGGCTAAAGCTAATTCATCGGTGTTATCGAGTTATTGCGGCCGTTATCAACACCAGTCTTCGGCGTCATTTATTTGTGGGGATCTCAGAGTTTCCTCCCCTTTTTGTTTTACGGGTTCGCTACGGCCGATTTAAATGAAAAGCGTTTGCATTGATGCTGGTTTATCTAAAGTTAGAACTTGAATCAGATGCTGGAAAGTTTTGTATTTGTTTAATCCTTTTTGTTTATAGCAGTTGTTCAAGTGTTTTTGTATTTAGATGAAGAATTTAGCCGGTAACGCATCGATGGCTTCTGTGGTGCTGCAGATGTTCAAGGCCGGCTGTTATCACTCAATATCTGTTGACTCGTGATGTATACAAAAAAAAATGATTCAAGCTATGTGTGGATATATCAGTCAGACACCTGTTTTGTACAAACAGATATATATAGAAACACTTAAATAAACAATTATCGTTGGAGATAGCTACAAACGTTAACAGATAGAGTCCAGGTTTCCGAAGTTACTCGGGTCGTGAAATTAGGGCATATCCGGAGCGTACTTGCAGTAGACCTAATGACGAGGACTATGGGCTATTTGGCTATAAAAAGTATGTACATTGGTTTGGTATTATGTAGGGTTATGTACCTATTATAAGAGCGGAAGCAAGCAAGTGGGGTTACCTGGTGATTACGGAATCACCGGAACTGCCAATATGTTGCCGGCTTTTGAGGGATTTGCTTATCCGCCCCTAAGGAGCCCCAAATAGAAACATAATGAAACACCGCAAATGTTCTTGTACAACGGTCGGTTACGGATTTAAGTGATGTTAATATCAGAATAATATAAAATAATATGAAAAACACTATAATATTAAATCATGAACACAGATAACATTTTTTTTTTTTTAATTGAAGGTTATTTTTATTATTATCACAATGATTAGAACAGGACTGACAGCATAGCGTGCTTCTACGAGGTATAATCCAACGCATTATATTACCTACCTCTCCTTCTCTTAACACAAAGGATTTATTAACTGAAAACCTAAAACAATTTTTCTGCCCAACTCGGTCCATCGTGATCCGTTGTCGAACTTGCTAACAAAGTCTGAAAGTTACTGCGAGATAAGCCTTTCAATCAAAATGCATGCGACGGAACTCAAAAACAACTTGTCATTTGTTTTTCTGCCACTTGCATGCATCCAGTGTTTTGAAAATATTTTTTCACCTTGCTATCTTAAAAGAGGCATTTGTTGCTTAAAACCGCATATTCTCGGATAGAATCATCTAAGTTATGCCGCTCGATAGCATAAATCTTAAAAATCAATATTATAATACATTTAACTCGTCGCATTCTGTCTACTTTTAACTACTTGGCAGGTAAACTGCACCGTGTTTTAATACTGAAAACGGTAAACGTCTCCTGATTTCTTTTGTCGGCCTGATATCGACTCTGATTCGTAGGAGCAAGGGTAGGCTCACTGTTGAGTGTAGATTTACTAAATACATTCTTAATTCGAGTATTTCGCGCTTTAAAACTCTAAGCTGCTATTAAAAAAATTATCACCCCCTCAGCATACTTCCCGCGGCTTAAGTGCCTGTTTCAAAAACGGGAGACAAAGGCCGGCTTTAATTTGGGATCTGTTTGGAATTTCATCTCCATTCATATAAATTTCGCTGTGAGTAATGAACTTTCTAGTTATCTATTATTCTAACAATGAATTATTAGAATTTACGACGGCTTAAACCTTTTGAACTACGGTCATATTTTCAGCTACCAATTATATCTACGTTTTTAATTTTCAAAAAGTTTTTATGTAATTTTTTCATCTTTGAATGTAAGCTGGGTTTTTCCACCATAAAACTGAAATGCCTGAACATATTTGGGATATCTGCGAAATAAAAAAAAATCCTTTCCGTTATATCATCATCATCATCATCCTCATCATCATCAACCCATTACCGGCTCACTAGAGAGCAAGGGTCTCCTCTCGACATGAGAAGGGTTTGGCCATAGTCCACCACGCTGGTCATGTGCGGATTGGCAGACTTCACACTTCACTTCCGTTATATATTAGAGCTTAATATTTGAATGACGTATTTGTTTATAAGACAAGTCGTTTGTAACCATGTGGTTCTAAAACGTTTGACTTTTAATCATTGAAAATAAAAAGTACGTCTGCCTTAAAATGATAAATATACCCACTAGCCTTTGCGAGGCTTAACCATATGGATCAGGCATTCCAACAAATAATGTGCACTGAATTTGATAAAAATTACCGCATCGTGCAAGTCTGTTTATTACTTCCGAACACCGAGTTTCGTTTCGACGCAATCGTTTTAAATTGTATCTATACAAATAAATAAAATTGGAGTGTCTGTTTGTAATATTAAAATAAACGTTTTTTACTACATGCATATGAATATGTATACGGTACATACACCAAAATAACATTTTTTACAATTTTTGTCTGTCTGTTTGTTCCGGCTAATCTCTGAAATGGCTGGACCGATTTTTACGGGACTTTTATTGGCAGATAGCTGATGTAATAAGGAATAACTTAGGCTACTTTTATTTTAGAAAAATAAAGTAATGTTGCAATGTCCAAGTACTGTCCAGTACCGCGCGCAGCTCACGCGCATGCCACCGTCTGTGCCATCACGTCTCGGGCGCCTCCCACTTCTCCCACCAATTGTTTTAGTTTAGTAATTATTTCATGTAATACGGGTTAGTAATCTATTGCTAAGTGATTGAAAGACAAACAAACACACTAACTCAACGCAGACAAAGTCGCGGGCGTCAACTAGTATGCAATAAATATGCAGCTAAGCTATTTAATTTAATTTTCGGCTTTGAAAGGCTTTCGCTTGACTTGTCACAATAATATAGTCAAAGAAGCGCCTATAAGCGATCTAGTGTTACGCGGTATGATGTCGCAAATGTCATGTTTCCAAATGTCTATTGTCCTTTAATTTACATACATATAATAAATTAATCATGAATTAAAAATATATAATTAAAGTACGCGATTTGTCTTAAATGATTTTGGTTTACTTTTGACGACCTCCGTGGCGCAGCGCGTGCGCTGTTGCATTTTAAAGTTGGAGGTCCTCGGTTCGATTCCCGGCTCGAGTCTGGTCTGGTGGGAGGCTTCGGCCGTGGCTAGTTACCACCCTACCGAAAAAGACGTGTCGCCAAGTGATTTAGCGTTCCGGCACGACGTCGCGTAGAAACCAATAAGGAGTGTTGGTTTACCATGCCCCTAACAGGTTAGCCCGCTACCGTCTTAGACTGCATCACTTACCACCAGGTGAGTGATGATAAAAAGAAACTATTTTAATGAAAAGTAGTGCAATAGATATTGAAGAAGTGTGATTCTTATCAACAAGGTGTGTACAATCCTTCCTGTAAACAAGCAAGAATAGATACTGAAGAAGTGTGTTTCTTATCACAATAGCATTTAACAGGTCATACAAGCTTCAAGCGTATAGTTGAACCGCTTACTTAACGGCACGTGAGCAAGTAATTAGTCCTCATTTCCATTCTCATCAGCCTTTATGAATGCAGACGTATTCCCGACTCTCGTAAGGAGTATAATAAATCACCTGTCTTAAACTGCGTAGTCGCTGACTCGAGGCGCTCATGTAAATTCATTATTTGTACCAACCTTTAGCTTAACCCAAGTGGTGCTGGGAATTTTAATTTTTTTATCACCAAGACTAATTAACTTCCGCGTATGAATAATAATGATCTTGTGACAGTTTTAATTATGTTCTCCATATAGTTACGTTTGGCATTGATTTATAGCTATTACATCATGTATTTGTTATTAATATTTTTCGTCATATTCATCAAATTCAGGCTCTACCGGTTAGAGGCCTCTGGGCTGTTTAATTTAAATTGTATGCGTACTCGTATATGCAATAAAGTATTTTTTATATTTTTTTATACACTACAAGTTCGCCCTTGACGGCTACCTCACCTGGTGGTAAGTGATGGTGCTGTTTAGGATGGTAACGGCTAACCTGTTAGGGCTATGGTAAACCCACGCTTCTAATTAGATTCTACGCGACATCGTGCCGGAACGCTAAATTGCTTGGTGACACGACTTTGTCGGCAGGGCGTTAACTAGCCACGGCCGAAGTCTCCCACCAGACCAGACTCAAGCCGGGAATCGAACACAGCACCTCCAAATTTATAATGCGACAGCGCATGCACTGGGCCTCGGAGGTCGTCAAAAGCAGAAAATATAAAAAAAAAACATAAGATCGAAACTATCAAACATGTGCAGACTTAAAATTAAATACGCGAAGTTACAATAATGCGGTCTTATCGTTAAGGAGCCAGTTATTTAAAATGGATATCTGTAAGAGTCTAATAGTCTGTTAGAGGGCCGTTTAACATAAAGAAACCACGTATACGCGCAAAAAGTTGTTTTTGATTTGGTAAAAAATATTAGTAAAACAGGTGTAACCACTCGATTACAAGGTAACTTTAATGTGAAATCGTATATTTGAATAAGGATTATATTAAATGTAAATATAATATATGAAAATTTAGGCAATTTGTTGTTCCCGTGACCCAGCCACCAGGCGACGCAAAGGAGCATCGCTGGGGTATTCCGGTCGCCAGACTGGCCGCCGGGGAATCCTACATAGTCTAGGCAAGACTGCGCCTGCTTCCGGAGGGAACTCCGATCGCACAGCGACGCAGGCGCATTTCTAAGCGAGAAAAAAAAACTAGCAAATTACGTTTATATATAGCAAATAATATATATATATATATATAACCTTGTAAGGCTAGAATTAACAGGAAATAAATAAATTTATTTAAAAAAAGTCCAGACTAGATGTGAAATTAAAAAAAGTGTTTTTGAAATTAATAATTTTAAATATCTATGTGTATTCCGAAAATCCTTTTTTTTTTTTTTTAACGTGGGTAATCCTCATGGATACCCCGCGTCCGAGGAGACGCGGCGGTTATGTCAGACTCTTACTGACTAAACCCCCACGGTGCATATCCTTTCCCGCCGCCTGGTGGCCGGGTCACGGGTTTCGCTCGCGCACACAACCGCAACCAGGCCGGCGTATTCCGAAAATCCTAACACATATTTACCTACTTGTTTGTTACCTTTCAAGGTCAAGTTTTTTCTCGTTCGTAAATACTCGTATATATCAGGAAACACGATATTTTTCCTTTCCTTTTTAGAACCCATTGAACTGGCATTCAGATCAATATCACCTGACTACCGGCCTCTTAAATCACATAAAAAAAAAAAAAAAATCAGTTCAACTCAAAAATTGTTGACGCGTGGGATAAAGGACCTCAGGCCCTCAGTACCTCTTACAAGTTTTTTTATAAGCGTTTTGTTTATCACATTTTTACGTAAGTACCTTTTGTATTTGTTTCATCTTAATATAATCAAGATTATAACAATATAAGAGGAATAATAGTACGTGACGTTCTTCCTTGCCCGAACACTCATTCAACACACTCTTACCACCTATCACACAATCATACGCTACACACCGTCTTCACCGGCGAAGACGAGGTCCCCGCTATCTTACGTCACGTGGGCTCCATCCACGGTCTCGGAGACGTACGGACCACTCACCGTCCGACCCCCCGTTATCCCAAACGTCGCCTAAGCCGAGGTTCGGCCTCAAAGGAGGCGCCCTTAGGCAGTCGTTCCCTTAGTTTCTTCGAGCCCTAGGGCTCAAACTTTATTCTGGCAGAGCTTCTATCCAAAGCTCGCCAAACAGCCCGGTTACGCTGTGGCAACCAATAGGTTTTGTACAGCTAATAGACAGTCGGAAAAAAAAACCGTGATTCACGGTACACAGGTGGGCCGAAGGAATGCTTAAGCACACAACCGCAACTCTGCCAACGATTCCCACCACAGCAGAACTACCTCTGGGATATACAATTCCCAACTAAAAGTTTACCCCAACCACGCGGTTGACCGAATTAAGTAATACACTCATAAACGACTAATAATATATTGAACTGAAAAAACAGAATCGACGGCTTAACCTAAGGTTTTCAAAGCCCTACCTACCTATGAGTATTCATCGAATTGGATCAACACAACTGCCTCAACTAGATATCCCGTTCAAACAAAATATACTCGGGTTCGTAGTTGAAAGACCAGAAAAATCATATTTTTATATATAAAAAAGAGACTCACACTTAGGTACTTGCCGAGTGACAGGATCAAAATATCTCGTGATCGAGTAGTGCTCAAATAAAAATACAGAATGTAATCCGGTTTACCGGTGCTCGAGAGCGCTGCCGACGACAACCTGATATTCCGATCAAATAACTACTCCGATATCGAGTGCTTTCGATCTATGTTGTCCTGGTACTTCAGGTATATACTTTATTAGATGTTATTTCTGTTTGTAATTTTTTAAACACTTTGATACAAGTCTTAGAAATGTAAAATACATAGAAAATAATAATAATAGTAGAAATGTGGTTAAAATAGGCAACTTTCGGTATTTTGAAATTTCTTGAAAACGTGGCCCCAGTCCAATCATGGATTCTGCAGTTGGATAAGGACTGATTTTTCAACTGCAAAATAATAGATAACATGCATTGCAGTCAAACGCACCCGTGTTTTAAAATGTACACTATATGATAATTTCATTCTTCAAGACAACATCTTCAGATGAGCTATGGGATAGAAAAAGATCACGCGTTTTTAAATTACTAGCTGAAATAAATATGTATAAAATAAATCGCTAATGCTAGAAATTTCGATGTATAGAATGTTTTAGAGGTACAAAAATGGATTGCTGTGAAACCTATCTAATGCATTACTCAAGCCGCTACCAACTGAAAAGTCAGCCCATAAAAGATTTTCACACAAACAGCCCTAAGATGCATACATTTCAGAATTGCCGGCAACTCTAGCCTCTACTAAATCTGTATAATAAAAAAAAACCTTTATAATGCTCTTCGGGATATAAAATTTCCCAAAATATTTACTCCAGTATCGTTTTTATCCAGTTGTCATTTCTCATCGTCGGAGACTAGCGTTTATGAAGAGGGGTAGACCCTTTCATAATACTCATCACTCGACAGTTGACTGGTTTATTTTAAAAGCGTGGATGTTATGGTGTTATTCGTAAATCCAACGAAAAGAAAAACGCTTTCATCACTTCCTCTTATATGGTTATACTTAAGTCGTGATGCTGCGGTTTTAATCCGGACTAGAAAATGTGAGCATACTTATTGAGGTGAAAACCTGTTTAACCGCGTGGTGTGATTTTTGGTCGGGGAGAAACTTATGAGCTCCTGTCATCGACATGCGACTTGTTAATGTGTCGTGTTGTGCCAGACGGCATGTGTATCTATATATAAGCATATACATATTACAATACACACACACATACAATATATTGTATATGTCCCTTCTGTCAGCAGTCCCCAAGACTTAATTTTTTATGCATAAAAAGCAAATTTTAACCATAAATTTTCTTCTCAAGCTGCTGAAATACTTAGCTGTAATGTGGTCAAGAATGTGATGTCATTTGCCAACAGAAGAAGTTCTGTTCCCGATCTGAATGAAGTTCCCGAATCTTAAAAAATATATATTTGTGGCATTATTTTAGAAAAAGTTTTATTCAAAATATAGTTCTAATAAATACTATTGGCTCATGTGCGCACAATTTCTCGATTCCGAAAACTCGTACATAAATCTCAATATCGCAAGAATCACCAGTTGCTCCCCTCTTCCTTTTGTGAGCCTTCTGCGCATTGTCAGTCAGTCCATCAATTCTTTGTTTGTGATTCTATAAATAACTTTCCGACTTTTGTTTTCCATTCATTATGCTTTGCGTTTAACGAATATTTATGTGAGCAATTTCTTCGATTTACTTGACCGAACTGACCTACTTCAGATACGATCTAGACATGTGCCAGCTATTAAGCGATTCGACTGTATAGCGACTACCAATATACCTTAAATATAGAACTATTTATTGGATAGAAGTAGGGTATTGTTTATAACAAACTATCTACAGAAATCTGGGAGATGTCTATCAATTATTTCAAAGTTTTTATACAATGTAAACTAATATAAAAATCCTACTATGATATAAATATACTATACTATGGAAAGCCAAAGGATAGACGCGTTGGAGATGTGGTGCTGGAGACGCATTGTGAGGATTCCTTGGACAGCCAAGCGCACAAACGCGTCCATCCACGGCAAAAGATCGCTAGACCGCTCACCAACCAGATGGGCAGACCAGCTGAGGGACTCTAAGTGCAAATTTCACAAAATTCCGAGACTAGTCTGTGATAGAAGCCGGTGGAAACAATTAATCCGCACGAGGTTGCAAGGACACCAGGACCATGATCTTTAGTAATGAAGGAACGACTGAAAAGAGAGAGACGGATATAAAGGATTACATGAACGATAAAAAAATTTGGGTATGAATTGTCGAACTTCATAGCTTGTTATAATTAATTATTGACTATGTGAGATGGTGGTAACAAGTTAACCACACGTTAGTTGAAGGCTTCTTCTAGGGAAGTGTCTAACACTAAATAATTATATTATTAACAGACTTCGAAAATACTCTCAACGTTAATTTTACTCAGAGACTTCTTAATAAGAGATTTGATGTAAAGACCCTGGCTCACCTTGATTGTTACGTTTCCATTTATTTAGTTATTATTATTTTTTAATTATATATATATATTTTTTTTGCAGTGACGTCTCTGGGTTATTATATTTATTAATAATGCACGGCTATATACTGAGTTGTAAACTCTTTGTGATAGTTATTACAGGCAGATATCATGGTTCTGCATTAGAATCAGTTGTTTATTGTATCAGAAAGAAAAGAATAAATACTTTTCTTACTTTCTTAATAAATCTGCTTCTGTACCGTTGTCAGTCAGTTCAAGATGTTCGTCGAGAGCGTATTTGGAAGATCTATGTGGTGGTATTTTCGTAACCTACATCGAACGCACAAAAAGCATACTACCTTCGCTTGAAGTATAATTGGCAATCACAGTTTTATGTCCTACCTTGACTTGCTTAAAATATGGCTTATTACTCTGAATCAAGAATATAAGAAGGTTTACAGCAAATTAAGGTTTTATTGTACATTCAATAAGGGGCATGTTGTCTCGATATAAAATTCAGTTACGAATCGGCGTTGGTTTATGTTGCCAATATATTTTAAACCCGCTCCGTCGGCTTAGAGATCGCCTTGGAAGACGAATGGAGTTTCCAAGGATTTATATGCTTCAGTTAAAAAGGAGATTTTATAGTTAATACTCGCTCGTCTGTGGTTAGAATCAAATTTGTTTAGGCTGCAATAGATAAGTCGGGCTATTATCCTGAAATTTCCCTTGCTATAGTGATTTTTGTGAAACATTTTCACGACTTCCGTGGCGCAGTGCATGCGCCGTCGCATTATAAAGTTGGACGGTTCTGGGTTCGATTCCCGGCTCGAGCCTCGTCTGGTGGGAGGCTTCGGCTGTGGTTAGTTACCACCCTACCAACAAAGACGTGTCGCCACGTGATTTACCACCACCACAGCACCACAGTAAACTACTAGGTATCATACCGGAACGCTAAATCGCGTGTTTCTTTGCCAGTCGGGTTACTACCAACCGGCCAGTATCCCACCAGAATGGACTCGAGCCAGGGATCGAACCCTCCCCTTTTTTATTATACAGCGTTCGCGCTTAGGTCTTCAGGTCTTTCCCGTTGATGCTAAATACGCTCTTCAGCTTGCTATCATGACTGCTATTAATAGTGCTGAGGTATATACACCCATAATAGTCTAACATTACTCTTTTTATTCCCGTTTAGTTCTAAGAATTCTATAGCTCTCTCTAGCTTCTCTATAGCTCTCTGGCATATATACAGCTGTTTTATATTTTTGCAATCACATCGTAAAACTCGTAATTCCTGTCCCTTCTCTCAATATACTGTATTGGGGCAATAAATCTAGTCGTCGATCCCGGCCAAGGGTATAAAACTAGCTACCTTAATAGCCAGTCTAATGAAACTCCATTGCTGTCCCCCGTGTAGGTACACTCCTGCAGTGTGCTTTTTGTGTTAATTTTGCAAACGTGGACGAGAAAGTTTAAATACTTAAAACGAGTAAAATCTACCCCCTTATTTGTGATCATTAATTATATTTATCTTCTGTATGTTCCATCAATGTATAGTCGACCAATATTTGAGCTTTGAAGCAAAAGTTGTTAGGTTTTTTTTTCATACACTAAAAGTTAGCCCTTGACGGCTATCTCACCTGGTGGTAAGTGATGATGCTGTCTAAGATGGTAGCGGGCTAACCTAAACCCACACTCCTAATTGATTTCTACGCGAAACGCTAAATCGCTTGGTAACAGGTCTTTGTTGGTAGGGGGTAACTAGCCACAGTCAAAGCCTCCCACCAGACCAGACCAGACTCGAGCCAGAAATCGAACCGAGGACCTCCAACTTTATAATACGACAACGCACGCACTGCGCCGCGGAGGTCGTACATCTGTTAGTTACATTTTTTTTCTACTTTTGCAACAAAGCTGATATAGCCATAACTACATAAGTTGTAAGTGTAAACAGATTATAAAATTTACATATTTTAAACTGTTGTATCATCATCATGATCAACCCATTAACGGCTCACTACAGAGCACGGGTCTCCTCTCAATATGAGAAGGGTATGGCCATAGTCCACCACGCCGGCATTTGCGGATTGGCAGACTTCACACGCCATTGAGAACATTATGGAGAACTCTCAAACGTGCAGGTTTCCTCACGATGTTTTCCTTCACCGTTGAAGCAAGTGATATTTTAATTGCTTAAAACTAAACTAAACTGTTTTATACTTATGCTAAATTCATGGAATCATTCGCTATGCTAGCTAACCCTGTGTTTGTAACATGAGTTTGAGTCGCAGTTGATTTGAAATACAAGCGGCAAATAGTTGCACAGCGCCAACTCATTCAGATATCTGGTTGAGGCAATCCTTTCCGCTATTCCTTTGTATTCTGTTGTAGCGACCCGCCACAGCATCGCGGTCGCGTCGCTTTGACGCCTCTCGGAATGCACTTCTATTTCTTTGGACCCACTAGAGACCTTTTACTGGTAATGGAAAACCTTTTTACATTTATCTGATGTATAGCTTCGTTTCATTTATTTGGTTCTTCTGCTTCGGTCGTGCAATCAATTAAGCAACTTCTTGGTATTTAATTTTATAGAAAATTCATTTAGGAATATTCGGGCTTCATCAATTGCTTCAATGGTCAAGGAAAACATCGTGAGGAAACTTGCACGCCTTAGAGTTCTCCATAATGTTCTCAAAGGCGTGTGAAGTCTGCCAATCCGCACATGGCCAGCGTGGTGGACTATGGCCAATCCCTTCTTATATTGAGAGGAGACCCGTGCTCTGTAGTGAGCCGGTAATGGGTTGATCATGATGATGATGATGATTCGGGTTTATTCGGGCCTTTTAGCCTTTTTTCAATTTTAGTTAATGATTCCATTTATTCCGAAACAAATTATTAAATATTTTTTTATACAGTTTAGTTTTATCGATAATCTATTTAATTTCTAATTCACTATCTGGTTAATATTGTTGGAGATATAGGGCAGAACTCTTAGCGGATAGCAGTGATGACATTACTTAAGACTTAACGATACTGGACTCATGTACACAGACCGCCTGAGAGAAGTAAGCACAAATATACTCGTAACTTAACACTTGACAGGTAATTTTGAACACATAGTATGAAAAAGATGACGTTGTTATGCTTATATTATTACTATACCATATATTATGCTCATTTATTATACTATACCAAGAATATTGGTTAACATTTGAACGTCAAAATCAGACGGTCATGAAGATGCAATGGACAAATCGCCACCATTAATCAACACCATTGAAGGCGAAGGCGACGTAATACCGATATCCAAGCCCCAACATAGTTCGCTATACATCTAAGAGAAGGCATTAGACTCCATAAACTAGAGCTTTAGACATGTTATATGAAAGTGCGAATAGCATTATTTGGCTGAATATGATGATTATGAATCCTATATTATTTCCAGTATATGCTACCTCTCACGCCCGTGTGCAATATAAATTCATATAAAAACCAAAAGAGATATAATAAACTTAAATAGATAATAGTAAATAAACCTACATATACATTACATAAATACATATTTGCACCGGGCGGAGGAATACGCCCCGGCAGGGGAGACCAAACGGCCGGGGGTCAGGGAGACAGGTTGAGAAACCGGCGGATTATCCTAGCCGAGTCCAGCAAGACCGCTTTTTGCATCCTGGCTGCGAGCGAACTGCCACGGAACCCCAGCCGCCTCAGATGGTGAGCGAGGCTGACTGGGATCAACCCATTCGCAGATATAACGATTGGGATGGTTTCAGCAGACTGCACATGCCACATGTCGGAAACCTCGTGAGCCAGATCGAGATACTTTCGTTTTTTCTCCGTCTCAGCTCTCACGAGGTTTTCGTCATATGGAACTATATTATTTATTATTAAGAATTTTTCTCTTGGGTAAATTGGTTGGTGTGTACGAATCTCTTGTATTATCGTATATTAGAATCAGCTTATATATTATAGCTACGTTTTCAGCAACTGATATACGTGGAAGTAAAACCTCATGGTTGACAGTAATATTACAATAATACATTCATTAATTTAATAAAACATTTGTTTTATTAATGATGAGGTGAAAATGGGCTCTGGACTGACATTATTTTTTCTTTAAAGTACGACTATATTTAACTAAATAATATACGATTTTTTTAAATAAATAATGTTGTTTTGTAAGTCTCTTGATTTGCCATAAACTTAGAATAATAATTATTAAAATATTATTTTTGCATGCCTGCCCGGCAGATTGTAAGCACTTGTAATTAAATGTAACACCAAGGTACCGACTCAATCTATGCAAATAAATGATTTGACTTGATTTGAAATATAAAAGGACTAACCAGATAGCAGTCGTTGCAAGGACTGATAAATTCACGCAAATGTCTCTCACTTAATATTTTTCGTGACCCATCGATCTGGTACTTTGGCCGAGGGGATCGGTTGTTTGCCTCTGTCAAGGGAGACTCATCCCCCAATACATTTGTATTCAGACTGTAAGTTTATTACCGCGCACTAGGCATCGTCACGCGCCTCATCACATGGATTTCGGTTTGTATGTTAATGTTATATCACAGTGATATCCATACTAATATTAGTATATTTGCTATCAATGCACGATTAGAGCAGAACCGATCTCAATGAAATTTGGTATTTGGCTTTATTTCTTCCATACATAGACAACATAGGAAAACAAATTCATAATAAAAATGAAATAATCAGTTCAACCGGGTATTTTCGAGGTTCGGTGCCGGTTAAGAACTCCATTATCGCCTTATCGACTTAACTACCACATGACCGCCATCTATCTTGGCCTATCAATAGCATAAGCTATAGAAGAGGGAGGACTTCAGAGCGTAGACCCTTCTACGATACTCATATGCGGTTCGGGGGATTACATTGATTATTATCACATTTTAGTGAGATCCTATATACATGAATAAATCTGCCGCAAATTGATATAATATCATCCTCATTTTTATGATAAGATAAAGATAAGAATAATTTTACATTAATAACATATAGAAAGATTAGCAAATATGAATTTTATTCAAAATTTCTTTTGTGTTATGGGTCGAAACCTAATGAATCGACCCGTCATCACCTTAATTTCAAGTGTAAATCTGTCACAAAAAAAACACACCGTCATAAGTTCAATCATTAAAAATTACTTCACTTTTTTATACACTACAAGTTAGCCCTTGACGGCTAACTCACCTGATGGTAAGTGATGATGCAGTCTAGGATAGTAGCGGGCTAACCTCTAAGGGGTATGTTAAACCCACACTCCTAATTGGTTTCTACGCGACATCGTGCCGGAAAGCTAAATCGCTTGGCAACACGTCTTTGTCGGTAACTAGCCACGGCCGAAGCCCCGACCAGACCAGACTCGAGCCGGGAATCGAATCCAGGACCTTTAACTTTATATTGCAACAGCGCATCGCTGCGCCACGGAGGGCGGCTAATAAAGTATGCATTTCAATTCACTTCGCAATTCCATGGCGCTCTAGTCATGGAATTAATAGAATTAATAGAAAGGCTTCCACCATTAGAGGCATGACTCTATGACATTTTTTATTCTTCCATTTCATGCAATTGAAATGTATAAATAAAAAAATGCATACATTGAATTGAATACAGAAAACTATTTTCGTACACACACATTTAAATATTGACATTTTATACACATATATAACAGTGACGTAATCCTTTGTAATTTATACTAATCATGATATTGTATGCACTCACATAATATTTCTTGTATGTGCATATAGATAAATATGAAGGAAAGTTAATTGATGAGACCCTATGTTACCTCATATTCGGTGAATAAAATTCATTTCATCCATACAATGTATAAAGATGAAGAAAAAACATTACGTTATAAATATCAAACATACTAAACATGGCCGCTCAAACTTCCAGACCTTAACTGTCATAATTCCCAGACAGCAAACTCAGTTGCGTGTGGAAAGAAGCCAAGCCGGCAGGATATCTGACTCGGCCAATCTTTTCCACTATACCGTATTCCTTTGTGTGCCGATGCCGCTGCAATTCGACATTACTTCGTGGTAAATTCGCTTTGAGGTGACTTGGAATTGTATTCCAATACCTATTTTGAGATTACCGTTTACTACAAGGATGATATGAGGATTTTGTCTCATATAGATTTTATTATCCTATATTTGCATTACCTACTAGTAAAAAAATGTTTGCTGCTCTACGTTCGGTGGTAAGTACCTCACTTGATTACGCGACGCAGGTAGAATTGCGCCGTTTCCGGCGGGGTATATGGTACTACCCGGTGGCCAGATTGGCGACTAGAATACCCATTAAAAACTACTAACTACGTGGTTATCTACGAGGTCCCCCCCAACTCCATCCGAGGTGCGCCGGGAACATTGAGCGCGCCTCACGACCCGAGGATTAGGCTTGATGGGTGAGGATGCCTCTCATCCATTACCCGGAACTCCTCGTAAGGGGGCCAAGCGGCTATCGTGCGCACATTATGAACGCTACGCAACGTCTATATTAGAACTGGGAATCCTGTAGATTAAGATGCCCTACGAGGTAATTATTTGTACAATTTTGTCGTTTTACTTTTTATGGGTTTTAACCGAGATAAGTCAGTCACCAAAATTAGATAAAAAAAAAACCTTTTATTCCTTGACGGATGTTGTCATCAAAAGCTTTTAGGAAACTTAATTACGGAAACACCTTTTAATAAGGGAGGAGTCGTTATTCCGTTAGTCTTACTCAGACCTCCAAATGTACAAATTCAAGCACACTCTAAAAGGTAAGACCCTCATAAGGTTGAATTGCACGAGTTCACAGAGTTTATCGTAACGACAGATGTAGATTTAAGTTGATCGCACATCTATTCATACCTGTCAGACTTGCTGCACGGATCGCGTACGAGTGTTATCTAAAAAAAAAAAATTAAGTTATCAATGCGCTTCAGTGTGATACAATAATGATGTATGCACCTTGTACAAACACTATTTGCACTAGCCAGTATGCATGTTTCTTATTGACTGATCAACTTGATACCGTAAGAAACGCGCTGCCAAGCCAATGAGGTGCAACTTACGCTCGTTTCACAATTTATAAGTTAAGCCGCGGAAGTAATTTGATATATTAAAAACATTTACAAATAGCTGTGTTGTTCGTATTGCGTTTTTAAAGTGCAAAATTAACTACATGAGTTATTTGTGCTTGCATTTAACTTTCCGATACATTTTACCGATCTAAGGGTATGCAAACGCCACGTTTTCAAACATTTGTATCCGCTTGTAACAAGCTTTCTATGTCCGTATTTTGCGGTATGTTCGGGACCTTTCGGTCTTAATATGATTCTATCTTGTATGCAAGCCAGCACTGCCATCAGGCATCATCTTTACTTCAAGTAAAGATGATGCCTGATGGCTCCTAAAAGAGCCTGCATCAAAGCGGTATGTGAAGAATAAATGAATGAAGTATTCAATTATTAATTAAAAAATTTTATTAATTATTACTTTTAATATTGTTGTGTGCTATAAATACATTCCAAAAAGTGTTTTAAAACTTTTGAGCATTTCAAACAGAAGTTGTATACAAAATATGTAGCGTGCGGCCATTTCTGTTACCCTATGTGTGATCAACCGAATGTTTAACTGCGAATAGGTAATTAAAACATAGTATATTCGTAACTGGTTTAGGCGCACTGGAATGTTTACCGTGATATTGATACCGAAACAAATACAGTTTGGAAATGTATTATATCATACACGATATACAAATTAGCCCTTGACGGCTATCTCACCTGGTGGTAGGTGATGATGCAGTCTAGGATGGTAGCGGGCTAACCTGTTAGGGGTATGGTAAACACACTCCTAATTGGTTTCTACGCGACATCGTGCCGGAACGCTAAATCGCTTTGCGACACGTCTTTGTCGGTAGGGTGGTAACTAGCCACGGCCGAAGCCTCCCACCAGACCAGACTCGAGCTGGGAATCGAACCCAGGACCTCCAACATTTTAATGCGACAGCGCACGCACTGCGCCACGGAGGTCGTCAACATTTTTCATTTAACGCGTTAAATGTATCTCAATTCTTTTTCGCACCCATTTCTTATGATGATTATTATAAAGGGTTAGCAACATTTCACAACATTTTTTTATCAGCCAACTTTAAACACATGCAAGAAAAACAATATGTATCTAAAAGTAGTAATGCTCACCATACTCATATCATAAATAACGAAACCAATGAACCGATATTAAAAATTATTTCACCATTGGCGATTTAATCGCGAAGTTACATTTAGTTGTTCTTTTTTCAGTGATAATAATATTTCAGCCTGAAACAAAATTATTTGTAAAATGTGTCGGTAAGTGCAACTACAAAAGTCACTCACATAACTCAGAAAAGTTATAAGGTCTATTCACTTTCAATTTGAAATTACTGGACTTATAACAAATGATGGAGAATACGGAAACCAGTAAGGCATTCCAGATATATGCGGTGTGTGTTAGGAAATAGGAAGATATGCGCTTCGTACGTGACTGTAAGATATAGCTGCGAGAATATACTCTCTGTAATAATGCAGAGTTGGCTAAACTTTGTTATCGTAGAGGAGACCACATCGTTTTGGTTGGTTGGTTGGTTGTTTGGTTGGTTTCGGTTAGACCCTCAAATTAACCATTTTTTTTTTTGCAAATTTATCAACATCTAATGTGTTTTAAAACCTAATATTGCGGTTTTGCAAAAATCTTCCAAATATTTATTTTGGCTGAACTGGGCTTTTCGACAGCCCTTTGCGAGTCGACATAGGCGACTTCGATTATCATTGGTCTCTAGTGTTAAGTATGTTTGACTAATGTTACTGGGTCTATCTGGGTCCGATTTCTGGGTCAGACCAAACATTGGTAGGTATTGGATTTTCCTCTCAAGACATTTTCATTACCCGAAGTTAGTAAATTGGTGTAGTTCACCGCTGTTTCGAGAGCTCAATAAGCTTTCGGTCCTAGTTGTTATCACTCACATGTGATAATAATCTTTAAAGCCGGCTTATCACCGCCCCGAACTAGAGAAGTATGCCTATAATTCCTTAATCCCTGATAACTTTTACAGTAAGAGTTTTAAGAGTATACCGGTGCTTAGAGGAGCCTAGTACCTACTTTATATAACAGTTCATACATAAATAAACGATAATTTACTTGAAGGAAGTTTTACTTGAAGGAAAGAAGGAAGGAACGATCTCCATGGCGCAGCGTGATCGCTGTCGCATTATAAAGTTGAAGGTCCTGTGTTCGATTCCCAGATCGAGTCTGTGGGAGGCTTCGGCCGTAGCTAGTTACCACCCTACTGACAAAGACGTCGCCAAGCGATTAAGCGTTCCGACACGATGTATCGTAGAAACTAATTAGGAGTATGGGTTTACCATACCTCTAACAGGTTGGCCCGCTACCATCTTAGACTGCATCATGAGTTACCATCAGGTGAGATTGCCGTCAAGGGCTAACTTGTAGTGTATGAAAAACGTTACTTATACGTCTTTTGTATCACGAGTAAGTAGGTATACACATCAAATCCCTGGTAATAAGGTCCTTGATGTTATGTCAAAAAGAGACTATACTCGGTATGGTATGGCTCTTATCGAAGGCATATAATATCGATGTGCCGACTGAGTGTTTAATAACCAGCGCGGATTTGCATGTTATTATCAAACGCGTTATCAGACTAATTGCTCTACCGCCGTCATGTTAGCTATGTAAGCCTTTTGTGCAGTTAAACGGAAACAAAGGGCGATATTGCTTTTTCGGCCGGCGGACGTGAACTGCTGATACAAGGCCATTTCCACAATAACGTCACCAAACACCTTAGTATTTCACATCCCCTAGCTCTCAGTCAAAGTGTTTATGTTGTGTGTATGTTGTCGGTCCATCGTGCTTAGAAAAAGTCCTATAAGCAAGGGTCCAACGGCCACCACGAGTACGACAAGCATATCCTGAATATTGCTATTATGCAGGTCGTTGATTCTTTACTTCTGCCTCGGGTCTCTTCGTTTCGTTTCCTTGAGGGATATAGCTATAATAGGGCCCCTTCACAGCTCCTTCTCTATCCCCCCCTTAAACGACTTAAAACTCATGGATCAGTCAAGGGGTAAGTGTTCGTTTCGTGAGGATATAAAGGAAACTTTGGGTTTTCAGCCACTGAAGTATTGACTAAGACTTCAGACTCCAAACGATGCCCAGCTTTTCATAACTCGCAAAGGTTTTTTTTTATTTAAATTTTTGTTCTTACTTAAAACGGGACTTTAATAAACTTGTCAATGCATTGGAAATCAATGCTTTAGCGCTGGAAGTGGTGGAGCGTGGTCCTGACTTTCGCAAACGAAGGCAATCAGCGCTGCCCGAGTTAGTGGCGAATTATTTTTACTGGTGACTTTTGCTATATTCTTTTTTGCTTTATAAAAGGATGTAAAGTAAAATGAAAGATTTATGACCCTTATTAACTATAAGTTCATTCGCATTAGGAAAATAGTAAATCATCCATTTCCGTCGAACTGCCCAAGATATAACATTTTACTAATAACTTGGAATAATTCAATTTATTTTTATGAACACAAATTCAAACTTTTTAATCTATTATTATCTTTACCCCGCTTCTATTAGTGTGCTTGTGATAATTTATTATTTTCTTAACGCTAATTGACTGAATAATGAAACTACAATTAAACGAAAACTAAAATTAGCACAATTTAGTTAGTTTAAAGTAGTTCAGAGTTTCGCATTAGGAAAATAGTAAATCATCCATTTCCGTCGAACTGCCCAAGATATAACATTTTACTAATTACTTGGAATAATTCAATTTATTTTTATGAACACAAATTCAAACTTTTTAATCTATTATTATCTTTACCCCGCTTCTATTAGTGTGCTTGTGATAATTTATTATTTTCTTAACGCTAATTGACTGAATAATGAAACTACAATTAAACGAAAACTAAAATTAGCACAATTTAGTTAGTTTAAAGTAGCGCGATTTATTTTCTAAAAAAAGTTCTAAAAACCGTTGTTGAAAAAGCCCGTGTTTCGG
Source organism: Lasiommata megera (assembly GCA_928268935.1). Classification (NCBI taxonomy): domain Eukaryota; kingdom Metazoa; phylum Arthropoda; class Insecta; order Lepidoptera; family Nymphalidae; genus Lasiommata; species Lasiommata megera. The sequence goes on along the minus strand of OV743308.1, from coordinate 2,492,071 downwards.
TCGGGCTTCGCTTGTTATAAAGTATGACTTCTGGCTCAAGGTGCTTTAAAAGCATACACAAATCGAATTGTCAAACTAAAAGCTGCGTAGTAATTTTGCTAGTTCAGTAGTAGTCATACAAGAGTATTTGGGGCAGTGATTTTTATAAAAGTTGCTGTTAAAAAAAGCTCTGTCACCCTAATTGGAAGTTTATATTTTGGGGAACGCGGGCCGTGTTAAGCGGGCTACCCTCCTCGGAAACTGACAAAATATCAAATTGAGTGTCTACAAGAACGGAAAATTTGCCAGAAATACTTTAATTAATGGTGAAACTTTTGTTCAGTTAATTTTTACTGGGTATTTACAAAAAAAAGTCTATTGTGATTGCTATTATGGATAATTATTCACTAGGGTTAATATAGAGATTCGTGGTTTCAAGGGGTTCATTTGCATATTTTATAATAGGTTTTTAATTCTCTTTTCCGCATAAATTTTAATTTAGGAAAAAATGTCTTTCCGCGCGCGAATAAAGCGTGATTAAAAACTGTAATTTTGATAGTTAATGGAGTGTACGTTATTTATGTATTTCAATATTAAGAATTAGATTAACTGGAACAACTGTGCTAGATGTTTAGAAATCAGTAACATTAATATATGTATTGTAGTCTCCAACAATAGATAAATTTCTCTTTCTATGCGGTCGAATAATTATTATTTAAGGACATAACGTATACAGACTGATTTGTACTTGGCCAGTTTTATGATGTTTTATTTTATCTTTACGTAAATTTTCTTTTATTTTGAAAAGGGTGAGTTACACCTTAGAAAATTTACTTTCGTATCTTCTCTATCCTCCCCTTCATAATGTATTTTCATTAGGAGGCTAGACGCCTCAACATTCTCTTATTTATTGCGGCACCTAATGCTGAATTTAATAAGGCGGTCAGAATTTACAACTACCCTGTTTATTTGTTGTGTTTATTTGTATGTGAACTTTCGTGCTTATCTAACGAATCCAACTTCTAACTGTGTTTCAGATATGTTCTTTTATTTTGGATTTTAAGATTATTATTGAAAATAATATTTCTTAAAGTTTCTCGGCCATCTCTGACAAATTAGATACGTATTTATTAATAACCAAATAATGCTCAAAATCTAACGCTATTTTACACTGATATAACTGGAATAAAGCGGTTACGAACCATGTGCAACACTAAATTCTTTCTCTAGTCTGTTATTACAATTGTTTCTCAGTGGTTAATTTGATTTAAAAAAAAGTGGAAACTAAGAAAAAAAATGTTTTTTAACAAATTCACCGTGACAAAAATTTCAGTTTTGTATCCATCCCACTCGAGCTTTTATCGTGGTGCCTATGCAAGCTTTGGTAACGTTCGAAAACTTTATTGTACGAAATATTGTGCTTTGTTTTCATCTGTATTATGATGTCATTCGCGATCGATGGAAGTGCAATATTAGACTTTGCTTCAAGTAAGACAGGGTTGGTACGTACCAATTTTTCACTTTATCCTTAGCTATATCTTTTTCTTTTAATTATAACCTGTCACTGGTTCAGGAGACATGACTGTAGCCACTGTAAAGAAAGGCACACTATAATCTTGTCAGGTGGACATTAGCACATTATATTGTTTATAGCTGAGTCGGAGCAAAATGCTTTTACATATTTAAATGACACACACAATCAGAACTATTATAATATTAATAGTTTATGTGTACTGATATATTTTTATTTATATATAAAAGTATATATTTATATATTATATTTATTGATATTTTATTTTATGTTTTGAATTGCGCCATTACCCTCATATTTCAATTAATTCTTTCCCCAAGGGTTGTCTGGAAGAGATTGCTGAAGCAACCGCCGCCTTGCATACTTATGTGTTAAATGTTTTGTATTGTTGTTTCTTTAAAGTTTGTGTGCAATAAAGAGTATTTATCTTATCTTATCTTATCTTATTAATCATAAAGATGGCCACCTTAGTAGACAATTTCTAAAACCGTATCTTCTTTTCAAATAATATTTACGAGTTTAACCACAAACTTGTAAGCTCCTAACGAGCAAAGAAATATTGACGTCATATTTCTGGACAAATGCCTCCTCCGAGGGAGGAATTTAGCTTCGAAGGGATTATAGCTAGATGTTAGCAACGTTCCTTTGTGAATTCATGGGTTACGTATACCTCTGTAATTTCTCCTGAGATCAAATACACGTAAAGGTTTTCTCGTTATGTTTTCCTTCACAGCAAACTATGTTATGTTATAACTGCAAGACACGTGGTGCAATTTACAAGCACCTGTGATGTTCGATCCTAAACGTCTTGCCCACAGTCACACTTTTATTCTCTCTAAGATAAGACAAACTGCTATCAATAAATTGTAACATAAGGTAGGACAAATAGATCTTGCATGAGCCAATAAACACTGGCCTATGTAATAGAAGTTGGTATGTCTTTCATTTAGACAATGGTTTCCCCAGAGACGGCAGCAATAACGCATTGATGAAAATATCAATATACAATTATGCGGAGTATAATGAAAGATGGTAGCTTCAGTTTAAAAATATGCAATATTATTTGTACATAAATGTACCTACGTGGTTAAAAAAGTTCATGGCTGCATAAAAGATGAAAAAAGAGGGGAAGAGCCGAACTAGATGATGACATATGTTTAAAGGGACATGAAATGCCTCGACCTCAGTGATGTGGACGTGAACATACGATCGTATGTTGTACTATTGCTGCGGGTATTATGACAGATGGTAGCTTCAGTTTAAAAGCTCGAAAATTATTTATCAATGATTAATTATATTAATAACATAAATGCGTGTGGTTAAAAACGTTCCAATCCATGGCTGCATAAAAGAAAAAAAAGCGGGGAAGAACCCAAACTAGATGATGACATATGTTTAAAGGGACATGAAATGCCTCGACCTCAGTGATGTGGACGTGAACATACGATCTACGTAGGCTCTGTATGTTAAGAAAAGGGCGTAACGATATATGGCCAGTACAAAGAACACGATGAAACACGAATATACGATACATTAACGATCAACGATTTATTACTTCAAGAATATACTCGTTGTTAAATTGCCTAGTACATTTAAATATGTAGTAAACAATGAACAGCAAGTATAATTTGCTATATTCCGCCGACAACCGGGAGATTAGTATAGTATAACACCACACAAAATACTCCACTAGAACCTCTACGCACGTTTCGACCCGACGCCAGATCATCCTCAGGAGATGTTGACTTCACAAGCGCGACAAGCAAAGTTGCTTGTCGCGGTCGTGAAGTCGGTGTCGGGTCGAAACGTGCGTAGAGGTTCTAGTGGAGTATTTTGTGTGGTGTTATACTATACTAATCTCCCGGTTGTCGGCGGAATATAGCAAATTATACTTGCTGTTCATTGTTTATCATGGACTTCCGCAAAGTAACGCCTGCTTCTATTCATTATTTAAATATGTAGTAGGCAAAACGTCGCATTTATATAATAAGGGTTTTGTAAGTGAATTCACCAAATTCCCTAAACGGATCGTTTTACCGAAAGGAATTGCGAAATATCTCTATTTCCGTCTAAAACCACTATTTACCTCGGAAGTGGCGTAATTATGTGTGACCGCGGTTTCCTTTCGCCATCAAAATTGCTCTATACCCCGAGGAAATCATACTTTATGAAAGAATCATCTCCAAGACGAAATACCTCCATCAGGTTTAATGGTTAGTTATAAATTACTGAAGCCTTATGATATCAAACTTTATTTTTGAAACAGGGTAGCCTCTAGATTTCAGGACCTAGAGCCTCCAGTTTTTCCGAAATTGAGGATGTCTCTATTCTAGTTTAGTCTAGTGGGAGTCTTCGGCAGCCACCACCCTACAGACAATTACGCGTTCTGTTATGATGCTCCCCTGGTTATAGAGCTGTTCATAAGCGGCTGTGATCACTTAGCATCAGAAACCGTTTGCTCGTTGGTAAGCAATGTATATATTTTTTAAAAAGCCTTCGGGTTTTCCCTATCTTTCTGTGATACTTTATTCGCTCTTTCTCATGTTTGGGACAACTGGTAGTTAACAGTATTATTAGGTTACCCTGGACAAAGATGTAGTGAAGATAATAAGGGTTTTTTTTTATCCACAAGTACCAAGTACCAAGTACCAAGTACTACCAATTAGGAAATTGGTTTCTACACGACATCGTAACGGAACGCTAAATCGCTTGGCGACACGTCTTTGTCGGTAGGGTGGTAACTAGCCACGGCCGAAGCCTTCCACCAGACCACACTCGAGCCGGGAATCGAACCCAGGACCTTCAACTTTACATTGCGAAAGCGCGCACTGCGCCACGGAGGTCGTCAGATGTTTGTTGATATTTCAATGTTTGGTTTTATAATCTGTGCTAATTGAAAAAGTTGGGCGCTCTTAAAGTCACCCAATTCAGTTATTTTAATTCGGTGACCTCGCGTGCTTTGTCAGTCACCCACAATACTTTGCTGCATTAATTCATGAACAGTATTTGGGTCACCCAACGGCGCGGCGTCTTAGTATTGTTATATGAATTTTCTCCTATTTTGTGTCGTGGATGAGATACCTTTTGTTCAGGAGGCTTTGTTTGACTTATTGTCTATTTTATGTGGAGTGAGAGTATGGTTTCCATATAAGTAACGTGCATTTTTCCGTGGTAAATGCTTTTAAGAATCATTGTATATCTAGAGTAAATACTTAATTTTTTCGTCCTTTACTGAAATCTCTGAAGCGGTGATAGCCTAGTAGTTAGGGCGTCAGCCTCCTAATCAGAGGTTGGCGGTTCGAATCCGGGCACGCACCTCTAACTTTTCAGAGCTATGTGCGTTTTAAATAAAATTAAAATATCACTTGCTTCAACGGTAAAGGTAAACATCGTGAGGTAACCTGCATGCCTGAGAGTTCTCCATAATGTTCTCAAAGGCGTGTGAAGTCTGCCAATCCGCACATGGCCAGCGTGGTGGACTATGGCCAAACCATTCTCATATTGAGAGGAGACCCGTGCTCTGTAGTGAGCCGGTAATGGGTTGATCATGATGACTGAAATCTCACCTGATAAGCGACAGTCTAAGATAACCATCTACCATCGTGCAGGCTAACCTGCTGAAGGTATGTCGAACTAAATTCACATAAAACCCATACCATTATTTGGTAATGAATGCCGTATTTAGCAACGGCTAAAGCCTCCTACGAGAAGTACACCTATTTGAATATAATATAATAGAAAGTAACTAGTTCACTTAATTGGTCCGGAAATTGAAATTTACAATCCAAGCAGGTTCGTCTTTAACTTGCGCGAAAGCAATTAGGATAATTTAAGTTTCATCCTTCCAAGCGAAACCATGCTAAGTTTTTTGAAGAACTGAGTGTAATTTAAGTGAAGGGATATTTGATACGATGCTGATTTACGCAGTGGATACAAAGTAAAAATATACTGGTTATCCGCGGTTAAGTACCTTTTGAATTTGTTTTTAAAATACCTTCAGAATGAATCATGAACATCTGCAGCACCGGAGGAGCCATCAATGCGTTGCTTGGAGGTATTTCTTTGCCGTTACTACCCGCGACCTAAGCCTCCTACCAAACCGAACCTTCCACTTTATAATACGACAGTGCACGTGTTCCGCCAAGTTTGCGTGAATATGTTTTTACTGCGTTATAGTAGTCATAGCTTATGTAAGAGAAAAAAGGTATGCTAAAGAAATAAAATCTTTATAATATTAATTTAAAATAAAAAAAAAATCAGGCCTGTTTCAAAAAAGATATAAACACTACGTCTATTTAAAAAGTTATTACCAAGTCTTTACACCGCATATAAAATAGAGTGCTTGTATACTCGCTGATATAAAAGTTTAAATAGAGAAAAGCTAGAGGATTTGGTTTATACCAAGTATTGTATTTGTCATCATGATCAAACCATTCTCGGCTCACTACAGAGCACGGGTCTCCTCTCAATATGGGAAAAAGGGTTTAGCCATAGCCAAGCTAGCCATGGGCGAATTGGTAGTCTTCACACGTCTTTGGGAACATTATGGAGAACTCTCTATGGGTTCCTCACGAGGTTTTCCTTCACCATTGAAGCGAGTGTTATTTTAATTGCTTAAAAACATAACTCCGAAAAGTTAGAGGTGCGTGCCTGGGTTCGAAACGCCGACCCCTGATTAGGAAGCAGACGTCCTAACCACTAAGCTATCACAGCTACTAGGCTATCACAGCTCTACAGTCAGGACTGTAAAAGTTGATAATAATAAGTTTGCGTGTGTGAAATGTACTGCTCATATTGCAATGATGCATTGAGGCATGACAATCTGCGAACATAATCCCAAAACGGAACACAGAAGCCGACTAATACCCAGCGAGCCGTTTCTAGCTGTAAGCTATAAGCGGTCCAGATAAAGCGACTCAATATGGAAATTCAAAACGAATAGAGACGACTGCGTCGATAGTACAGCGTGAAATCCGCTCCAGTTACGAGTATTGTGTACGAGTATGAAACGCACTGTTGAGCGTTTCGGTCTTAAGAGTCAGAATTTAGAACGGCAGGGACAATTTAGTTATTTGTCATTTATGAATTCCTGGTGGTTTGGTCGTGCGAGCTTGCTGCTTGCTCCTGATGCTCCTGATGGCCAAGCGAAGCAGCGTCACTAAACAATCGTTACTTTATATATTTAAACAATTAAAATATCACTTGCTTCAACGGTGAAGGAAAACATCGTGAGGAAACCTGCACGCCTGAGAGTTCTCCATAACGTTCTCAATGGCGTGTGAAGTCTGCCAATCCGCACATGGCCAGCGTGGTGGACTATGGCCAAACGCTTCTCATATTGAGAGGAGACCCGTGCTCTGTAGTGAGCGGCTAATGGGTTGATTATGATGATGATGATGATGACTTTATATATATATTTTTTATTTATCTTTAACTTATTTAAGGTAACAATTTAAACAAATAGCCGCGTTTATAATAATGAGTTTTACTTTGTTTCTCCAAATGGGCAATGCCTTTGAATGAGCCAAATGAAAAATCATTGCGGTGGTATCGACGACGTTGTATGTAGTTTTATCTTTATAATGTAACTTACTTGGAAGGGCAAAAGAGTAGAGGAAGACCAAAGAAGAGATGGATGTATTGTGTAAAAGAGGATATGCGGGTAAAATGTGTGGGTAGTGAGGTGACGGCTGATAGAAGTGAGTGAAAGAAGAAGACGTTTTGTGTAGACCCCACATAATGTGGGATAAGGGAAAGAAAAAGAAGAAGAATGTAATTTACTTTAAAGGTTAATGATGTTTGTACTTTTAATGAGAAGGTATATAGTTAGGGGCTTTATCGGGATCGGACGTAATTAATTTCTGTGGTACATGATATTAATTGAGGTTTCGAATTCGGCAACTCGCAACATCACGTAATTTAAATCGAATTTAATCCAAACATCTCCGCTTAAATGATATCCATCAGAATTCCGCAAACTCAATGGCGTTCTCAACTGATGAAAACAATTGAGATAACATATTGGAGTTATCAATTCTTGTCCCGGATTAATTGAAATCGATGCTGTAGCTAAGCGGAGGAATTGCGCCATTTGTAACTCATCAGAGGGCTCGTTTACTAGCAGAAGACTTGACGAATAACAGTCCTTGATCTTCAAGTACACGTAGATAGTAATTATTCCAAGTAGTTTTGTCTTCTATACTTGTATGTTTAGTTAAAATAGAAATGTTAAAAACGATTTCTGTATTCATTAAAAGTAACTCTCAAAATGTTATAGATCATGAGAGAAAGATATCATCCTTAATAACCTACCACTACAAATCTCCTCTCAGAATGAGAAAGGTTGTGACCTTAGTCCACCAAGCTGGCCAAATGCTGATTGAGACCATTGTATTCTTATTAAATATTCGTCATCATTCATTAAGTAATTATTCTATTATCTCTACAAAATCAAAAGTAAACACAATACCGCTAAACAAGAGCTACATTTGACTAGTAATCTCCTGTCTGTTTTTCAGTGAAAAAATGGACGTGAAACATTTCGGAGAGCGGCTTTTAGCGAAGCCAGCTATCAATATATCATTACGCGCTGTACGCCATTTTTGTCGGCCACTACAGCGCCCGGGGGAAATCACGCTATGGGCAGACATCGCCGACATCTGCTCCAGTGCTTTTTGATTATTCATCTATGCGAACGTGAGCGTTTAAATCTTTCGATTATAATAGCCTGATGACGTCCATACCTTGTTTGAATTTTTTAACTGCTGTTTTTCCCGAAATTGAGGTTTGATTTATTTATGCCGAGATCTGTAGTTTATTTTCGGTAGGTTGGTAACTAGTGACAGGCGCATAATAGACAACACATTTTTTTTTTATTCCCCTAAAAGTAGCCCTTGATGGCACTCAACTGGTGGCAAGTGATGATGCAGTCAAGGATGGTAACGGGCTAACCTGTTAGGGGTATAGTAAACCAATAAATACTACAACACACCACCGAACACCGAACACCGAACATGTTTCAACACCGAAATGTGCCAGAGAGATAAATCGCTTGGAGAAAAAAATTTGTAAAGTGGTAATTTTTTTTTTTCAGACTGTCTATTATTTGTGCTAACTCTATTGGTTGCCACAGCGTAATCGGGCTGTTTGACGAGCTTCGGAAAGAAATGTTGAGCCCTAGGGCTCGAACAAACTAAGGGAACGTCTGCCTAAGGGCGCCTCCTATGAGGCCGAACCTCGGCTTGGGCGACGTTTGGGATTACGGGGGGTCGGACGGTATGGTAGAGTGGTAAGCCAAGCCACTCATCATACCAGACTCTAGCCGCTACTCGATAATTAAATTTATAATGCGTCTTACTTACTTAAGTTTATTTTTTTACTTAATTATTTTTAGATTACATGCAAAAGGTTCTTGCAAGTGTACTGAGAACTTGTGTAATGAATGGGTCATTACACAAGTTATTCGTCACCCACCGCGGCAGCTGTATTGGCGTATTATCACAATTTCCCTAAGTGATTGAGCAGATGACGCCCTAACGTGATTTCCCGCGGGCTTCGAGGTGGGCGGCGAAAACGAGGAATGAATAACCAGGACGAGGATGAATTATAATCGCAGTAATATTTTAAAGTCCAAAATAAGGATTAACAGAATTTTCAGATACTGTTGAGGTACCCATCATCTTGTTCTTTTGTAGTTATACAATGAAGTCCCTTGAAGTATGCGCAGACATTTATAATCGTATTACTTAAAAATGATTAAATAAAAATCACATACTAAGTAATCTACTGGCAAATATTTACTTATATTACTTTATTTTCCTAAATGTTAAATTGTCTGGCTAAAATCGCTACTAAGCGATAAGGTCGCCTATTGAAATCTGCTTCTCCAAACAAAGGGTATAAATAACACTCAAATACAAACTATATACAGGTCAAGCTGTCTAAACACAAGTAAATTCTCGTGAACCTGCATGTGACCTCACATCGATTTGTCGATACAACCCATCGGGTATTTCCATAGCAGCTAAAACTTCGGGATACAGGTTACGGATAGAGATGAGAATGACTCTGTAGCATAGACATTGTAACATCCCCCCTGTAACTTTAGAATTGGCCTGTGGAACGAATGAAGAGGCATGGGTCCACACGTGTCTTTCTTACAGCTATTGTCGCATATATAAACATAAGATACAAATCAAAGTGATTCAGGTAAGAAAAGAGATGAGAACAGGGAAGGTCGCCTAATTGTGTAATAGTAAGTTACGACCGCCGTGGGATGTTTGTCTTGACGCGTCTGGGTCGTTCACCCGCACGGGACAAGGGGCTAGGGCTAGGGGATAAGCCCTGGCTAGCAGAATAAATGGCTATTGACATTGTTTTCCCCGGAAAACGGCTTTATTTTGAAAGTTTTAGTCAAGTAGTTTAATCCAGTACCTTACTACGTACTTGATTCGTATCTTATTTTTTTAAGGTCTTCGGTTTCCATCGATATTTGAAATGAAACACTGAAACTAAACAGTGAAAGTTCGTTCTAGGCAGATTCAATTCATTATATACGTATTCGTTAGAGAAGCTCGTGTAGAACTCACTTAACTTATGTTCAATTAGGATGAAGAGTTTCCTTCCTCACTTCGCTAGTACGTAGGGAAAATTATATAATAGCTTCGTTGCACTGTAACTAAAACTTGTTTAGAATAGTCGATCGCGTTTCCATCATGTGTTATCAAGTGTATATTTCTATCGTCGCTAACAATGAATAAAGACTAAAATAGAGCTAAAAAATTAAAAGCATCTTTGCAAGAAGTGTCTATTTTTCACGATTTTTATTGTAACTAAAACTTGTTTAAAATAGTCGATCATGTTTCCATCATGTTTTATCAAGTGTATATTGCTATCGTCGCTAACAATGAATAAAAACTAAATAGAACTGAAAATTAAAGGCACCCTTGCAAGAAGTGTTTATTTTTCACGATCTTTATTGTAACTAAAACTTGCTTGGAATCGTCAATCGCGTTTTCAACATGTGTGATCAAGTGTGTATTTCTATCGTCGCTAACAATGTATAAAAACTAAAATAGAGCTGAAAATTAAAAGCATCTTTGCAAGAAGTGTGTATTTTGCACGATCTTTATTGTAACTAAAACTTGCTTACAATAGTCGATCGCGTTTCCATCATGTGTTCTCAAGTGTATATTTCTATCGTCGCTAACAATGAATAAAAACTAAAATAGAGCTGAAAATTAAAGGCACTCTTGCAAGAAGTTTGTATTTTGCACGATCTTTATTGTAACTAAAACTTGCTTAGAATAGGTGATCGCGTTTCCATCATGTGTTATCAAGTGTATATTTCTATTGTCGCTAACAATGAATATAATTTAAAATAGAGCTGAAAATTGAAAGCATCTTTGCAAGAAGTTTGTATTTTGCAAGATCTTTATTGTAACTAAAACTTGTTTAGAATAGTCGATCGCGTTTCCATCATGTTTTATCAAGTGTATATTTCTATCGTCGCTAACAATGAATAAAAACTAAAATAGAGCTGAAAATTAAAGACAACCTTGCAAGAAGTGTGTATTTTGCAAGATCTCTAGTCCTCATTATTTGTATTGTAGCCTTAGTATAAGATTTGCTCATTCGCAATCGCGGAGTCGCTTTCGAGTATCCAAATACTATAACTACAAAGTAAAATGGACCTAATGTTTTCAAGGTAGAAGCGAAATTTCCGTACTACCGCCGTATTATTATTTTACAATCTGTGAGTGTTTAGTGTACACCAATTTCAGTTTTAAAACTAGGTAGATACCGTTCAATAGTGACGTTATTGTGTTCCGATATTCGAAAACTACTCAATTACTAACAAATAAGCTAATTACTAATAAATAAGCTAAGCTGTGATAGCCTAGTAGTTAGGACGTCAACCACTTAATCAGAGGTCGGGTTCGAACCCGGGTTCGATACGCACCTAAAACTTTTCGGAGTTATGTACAATTAAAATATTACTTACTTCAACGGCGAAGGAAAACATCGTTAGGAAACCTGCATGCCTGAGAGTTCTCCATAATGTTCTCAAAGGCGTGTGAACTCTGCTAATCCGCACATGGCCAGCGTGGTGGACTATGGCCAAAACCTCATATTGAGAGGAGACCCGTGCTCTGTAGTGAGCAAAGAATGGGTTGAACATTATGATGATGATGACTAACAAATAAACACGAAATGCTGTTTCTGTTGTGGCATAGTGCACCAGACATCATGAAAAGCATTAAGCAGGTATTATTTCATCATCCAACCCACGCATCGCTTGAATAGTCCAGCGGCTCGCAAATGCCACGTAGATTAAATATTGAAGATTTTCCATTCAACTGTAAAAAGCGTTTGAATGCAATCGCTTTGCCATCGTGAAGTGCACCAGCGGAGATTTATCTCAACAATGGACTTTATCTGAGGCGCATGAAAAAACGCATTCAATATTATGCCTCAGCTTAACTAATATACAGTGGCGTTTGCCAGCGTCTGCGATCACGTGGAATTACTATTCCCGTGACGGAAATATTTTACCGCGATAAAAAATTTAGTAGATGTTGTAAAATGCAATATCTGCGCCAAATTTCAGCAACATAATTGTGATCTACAAGTTTGTATGCACAAGTTGTGTTATGGTTCTAACCCAAAATTAAAACATATAGTAGAAATTTACCTTACATATTATATACAGCTTGCTATATAATATGTAAGTAATACGCAATGTTTTTTCTTTGTCTTAAAAATTAACTGAAGACGAAAAGATTAAAATGCGTGATTTATATTTAAATAAGTATAAATCACAGATTTTTTTCGCATCATCTATATAACGTTTATTAGTAAGGAAATAAGTGTGTGTTTAAAGTGTATTCTTGTTATAATAAATAATAAACTCACATGCATTACCTCTCTTGCAATTAAAAACCTTTTTGGTGTTGGCTGTTACTGCGATGAAGATACGTCGATATGGTTTCTAGATTGTTTGAAATTTGCTGATATCTGCCTGTTTTAAAATTTGTTATTTTGTAGTTCGTGGACTACAAATTCTTTATTAAACTAGACCGGAGCGCGTTTGGAACCCTCGTAGCTTTGGTTTTAAGTTTACGAGTGTAGTTATCACCATTAAATCAATGTAGCAAATATTCATTTAAAGGTAATTGTATACAATTTTATAACAAATTGCCTAATGAAATTTCTGGGATGTCTCTCAATAAGTTCAAAGTTTATATAAAACGTAAGCTTGTAGAAAAGTCCTACTATAGTGTAAAGGATTACGTAAGATAGTTCTTAATATAATTTTAAGTGGCATGTGAGATGGTGATAACAAAAAGAAAATTTACCTGGCTAAGTTTGTTGTGGGCTTCTTCTTAGACCGGGGCGCGTTTGGAACCCTCATAGCTTTAGTTTTAAGTTTACGAATGTAGTTATTGGTGATAAATCACTACTTTGTAAATTATTGACGCGTCAAAAGCGCCTTTTAAAGGACTGTTTGAATAAAGATTATTTGAATTTGAATTTGACGCGTCAAAAGTGCCTTTTAAAGAACTATTTGAATAAAGATTATTTGATTTTGAATACATTCGTCTCCGAACTACGTGATAGTTAAGCTGCGATGATAAACAATTGCAACGCAGAACAAAAGGGCGCTTTGAAAGCAATTAAAAATGCTACTGTTTTTGATCTACCTGCACTGAAATGTGGATTATTTGGAAAATGTTTATTTTTACATTCAGTTCTGCAAACTTTGTATGTGGGTATGTTTAAGCAGCCGTCGGTCCCATGTTTTTGGGCTCTGGTTTTATTCCGGTTTCCATCATTAATAATGGACGTCAGTTTTCCGTCGACCGTCCGCCGTCCTTCTCTCTCGCTCTCTGTCTGTCTGTCTTGTCTTTTTATTAACGGATTGTAACTCATAGACCGCAACAGATAGAGAGCTGAAATTTCACGGAGTTTGCCAATCCGCACATAGCCAGCGTGGTGGACTATGGCCAAACCAGTCTCATGTTAACGGTGTATGTTAGTCTGCCAATCCGCACATGGCCATCATGGTGGAATATAGCCCGTTTCATGTTAAGAGGAGACCCGTGCTCTGTAATTATACGGATACGTATGATAGTATACGAAAGCTTTTTTTTTTTATTCACCACAAGTTTCAATTCAACAATTTCAATATTCGCCTTTGTAATTTTATTGCTTTAGTAAGCGTGACAGCCTAGTGGTTATGGCGTCAGCCTCCTAATCAGAGGTCAGCGGTTCGCATCCGGGCACGCACCTCTAAGGTTTCGGAGTTATGTGCGTTTAAAAAAAAATATCACTTGCTTCAACGATGAAGGAAAACATCGTGAGGAAACCTGCACGCCTGAGAGTTCTTCGTAATGTTCTCGAAGGCGTATAAAGTCTGCCAATCCGCACATGGCCAGCGTGGCCTACTATGGCCAAACCCTTCTCATATTGAGAGGAGACCCGTGCTCAGCAGTGAGCCGATAATGGGTTGATAATTGGCATTTTAATTGTTTAAATACGCACATAACTCCGAAAAGTTAGACGTGCGTGCCTGAATTTGAACCGCCGACCTACGATTAAGAGGCTGACGCCCTAACCACTAGGCTATCACAGCTTCAACGTTACGTAAATATACCTGTCAAATTTTCGTAGGTACGGCCAATAATCGCCTGTTGGAATCGTGACTTTACTATCTTCCGTTATTTTTTAAATAGAATTAAGAAATAAAGAAATGCACACGCTTTAAACGAGATACAGTTTCATAGTGCGTAGATTATTGCCTAGTAAAGTGAATGCATAATTAAAGTAGTTACTCCGCTTGCACGGCATATGCGCGAGTTTACGGCCGATTAAGCCTCCATGTGGGACATCAAAGTGAGATTATGACGTCACAGACTCGCCGCCATTTACGTTTAGGCTTTCATTAATACCCTGTCATACTGCTCAAGTCATATATGTAGTGTTGCGTATTGGTAATAACTCTTTTTTTAATCTGTTAATCTGTTAGAAATGACTGTTGCCGCGGATAGTTACTACGTCGCCAGTTTTTATCAGGGAGTTAATTTTAACTTTTTTAATTAACTAAAATAAATTCATACGTCGCGTCGATATGTTACGTATAGGGATTCCGCCGGTATTCAAAAGGGATTAGAGACTGACGGGCAGATGGGTAATGTACAATTTTCAACATAGTTATCGGAGACTTCGGTTGAAATTGTATTAGGGAACTATCAGTACTGATAAAGTGCAAATTAACGCTAGTCAAAGTTCGGTGTACTGTTTTCTGAACTGATGAAGTGCCAACTAACGCTAAACAAAGCTCTTTTCTGAACAATATTGAATTATTTACTTACTATACTAAAAGAACTGTGACAGCCGTATTGACAAAATGAAAGCTCATCAAAGAAAACTCGTCTAATTCTGTTCGCTCGGTCTATAATTTCCTATACAAAAAATCGAATTGCATTCCTCCATTCAAAAGGATAGAAGGCACATTTTTTTTTATACACTACAAGTGAGCCCTTAAGGCTATCTCACCTGGTGTTAGGTGATGATGATGTCTAGGATGGTAGCGGGCTAACCTGTTAGGAGTATGGTGTACCCACGCTCCTAATTGGTTTCTACGCGACATCGTGCCGGAACTAAATCGCTTGGCAACATGTCTTTATCGGTAGGGTGGTAACTAGCCACGGATGAAGCCTCCCACCAGACCAGACTCGAGCCGGGAATCGAACCCACAACCACCAACTTTCAAATGCAACACGCCACATTGAAGACGGACGGAAAGACAAATTGCAAACTTACGTTAGTCAACTCGGAGACCTCTTTTCGCTAATAATATACCTGAATTCAAATCTTAGATTTGTATGCATCAATTCATATGGAACTTTAATAGACGGTCTGCCAAATGTTGATTCGGCTTAGTAAGATCCCTTGGTTGTGGTTTGTTCATAAATAGTTTTATAAAAGTATCTTATAAAGCAGAAAATGTGTAGTACTTTGAAAGCGACAGACAAAGAAGGATGCGAGCCGGAGTACAAAAGGAAAAGAGTTTTTATGAAACCGAGCCCTCAGCAACTGTCTACTCCGTATGGAAAACAGGGATCATTGGAATAAAAGTTTTAATATTAAAAACAGCCTTGAGATTAGTCTTTTTTGAAAATATTGGTCTTGCGCTGAGTTGGGACGGTTTATAAGGAAAGCTTTTTACGTGGATTGCACCGTTATATAAAAAATACAAATATAAAAATATAAAAAATGAAGCGGTGATAGCCTAGTGGTTAGGGTGTCAGCCTCCTAATCAGAGGTCGGCGGATCGAATCGGTGATATTGTTTAATATCTACAAGTTTTTCTATTACCATTTTTTTTCTTTGTTAATTGAAAATGTTATTGGGCGTTAAGATACTATTGCAATAGCAGAGTTAGACTATATGTTTAAACAAAAAAAGTTTTTTTTTATTTACTACATCATAGCCCTTGACGGCAATCTTACGTGGTGGTAATTCATACTGTATGGTTAACCCATACAGTATGTATGTCGTATAAAAACCCAATTAGGAAATTGGTTTCTATACGACATCGTGCCGGAACGTCAAATCGCTTGGCGCTACGTCTTTGTAGGTAGGGTTGTAACTAACCACCGCCGAAGACTACATTCCAGACCGGATTGAGCCGGGATTCGGACCTCAAAGTTTTTAATGCGACACGAAGTTCGTCAAACAAAATCGTTAGTTATCACAGAAGTGTTACTGGACATTGAGATACTATATAATGAGGAATAAAACAACAACATGAAAGATAGGTAACATACGAACATGTTTTCCTTTATTTTGTGAAATAGTTATACAATTATCTTCAAATCGAGTTTGCAACCATATTGGCTTAATTAACGACCAGAATGTTCGGCAGGAACGAAATTAGCTCCAAAACGAGTTCCTTAGCGGACATGCAACCTGCGGTCGTTGATCCGCGCCGGCTATAAGCATAAACTTTCGCACGAAAGCACTGCTCATTTTATTGCCAACTAACTTTTGGTCGCGGCTTTACCCGTACGGAGATGAGGTTACGCTGTGACAAAACGTCAGCAGCCCATACCATAGAAGCGTCGTCCCCTAATGCGGTTTTCAGCCAGATTTACATTGTCTAAAATAAACCATTTTTTATTTAAACAATAATAAGTCCACTTACTAGTAACACCTACGTCATCATCATCATCATGAACAACCCATTACCGGCTCACTACAGAGCACGGGTCTCCTCTCAATATGAGAAGGGTTTGGCTATAGTCCACCACGCTGGCCATGTGCGGATTGGCAGACTTCACACGCCTTTGAGAACATTATGGAGAGCTCTCAGGCGTGCAGGTTTCCTCACGATGTTTTCCTTCACCGTTGAAGCAAGTGATATTTTTTTTTTTTTAAACGCACATAACTCCGAAAAGTTAGATGTGCGTGCCCGGATTCGAACCGCCGACCTCTGATTAGGAGGCTGACGCCCTAACCACTAGGCTATCACCGCTTTTATCACCTACGTAGGTGTACTAATTTCTTATCGCGAATGGAGTTAACTATTGTATCGGGCGGTGTTTGACGTTCGATTTGAAGAACTAATCGTTCTAGTTTTTTGGCGATTTATAAATCGACCTTTAATCAAATAGGCGGAAAGTTGAGATCACCGTTAAAAAAATCTCCACCATCACAATTCATTCGGTCTTTTTTAACAAATTAACAATGCAACCAAGTCATTGTTTACCCTCGTGAATCCTTAATGACAGTCTGTCTGCGGGTGAGCCAAATGCAATTGTTCTATTACCTTCAAAATAAAATAAAAACAGAGGACCTTTTATACCAGGCACTTCATTTCAAAGCGTTCACGACCTACTCTTGCAGTTCATTATGATAGCGTTAAATCGCAGTATACGAGCAAGTTTTCAAGCAATAATTATTGTCCAGCAATTCTCTCGTAGGAAGTTGAATTTTAAAAAAAATATTATATCTCCTTGATTCTTATAACACATTACATAAAGACATTGGAATGAAGTGTGAACATAAAGGTAAACAAATACAGCAATACAGGTTTTCCTAGTGCAGAGGGTAGAGACAAACTATATATATTGTAAATCGTTTTAAACAATAAAATATTATATTATCTTATCTTATTTAAAAAAAAGTAATTATCGAAAAGTTAGTACTTAAAAAGAGTTTAAACGCAACATTAAATCACATACAACTGCCGGTGCTGTAAGAAAGAATTAAAAAAGGACGCCGTAGCAACTGCAATCATGGCTATTTTTAATGATTTTTTTATTAAATATACATTAGTTCAAGCGATGAATTGTTTGATATAGTTTTGTCATACTCGTACATGCCAGTATTGCCCAGAATTCAGCAATTTAAGTTGCTCGTGTATCTGCACAGCTAGTAGCTTGGGAAATTCTCTAGACAAAAGACATTTCGAGAATTAAAAGCTTTGGATGGCTGTCACAGTGTGATAAAATAAGTGTGTCAACGCGGCTAGCGATTAGTGGTCGAAAGTCTATGCAATATATGTTACCTATATATTTATTTTAATACCTTTTAGCATACTTGTTTTGATGTAAATATACTACTGATTCCTTTAATAAAAGACATATAATATATATGAAATATATTATTTACGGCTAAAAATGTATCACATGAATATAATAAATTTTTAGGAAATGATTGGGCTTATTTTTGGTGTAGACCTTAAATTATAATTATATATATATTTTTTTATACAAAATGAAGATAATTAGATACCAAGTTATATGTGTACACAAATGTTTAAAAAAAAGTAAAACTAAAAGGTACTGTAAAAATTGTCACGAATAGAAGTTGGTGCCATTGCGTGATATTGCCGCTTTAGAGTCAAGGCTTCATAAACGCCAGTTCTTGGTTTAGCGATCGTATAAATCAGTATTTGTGGCACGATAACAAATATAATTGTATTATTCCTAGTCGTAGCTGCATTAAAAGTTTGAAGTCATCCTTAATCATGAGTAGAGTCTTAATGTTGTCAATGGCGTGTGAATTCGCCAATCCGCACATGGCCAGCGTGGTGGACTATGGCCAAACCCTTCTCATATTGAGAGGAGACCCGTGCTCTGTAGTGAGCCGGTAATGAGTTGATCAATGAAAAAAGTCAAAAAAAATATTTGAGATACTGCATATTCTACGCTGTTACTAGATTGCAATGCACATTGCTCGGCTACAACGGCTCTCAAATTAAAATATGAAAATTAATTTTTAAATTAACAGTTGTAGGTACTTAAAGCACTCTCATTATAGGACTGTTTTCCTCAAGCACTCTCCGGGTGAATTTCTCTTGTATTTTTATTCAAAAGTGAAGATAAGAAACAGGAATAGGTAATATCAATTTTCATCTTTTCCCTGCAAATTATGTTTATTAGCATAATACATTATTTAAAAATAAATAATGTAATGTGTAATTAGCTTTATCACATGAAAATAATATAAAAGCGCTTATATTACTCAGAAACAGATTATTATTATTAGCTTTTAAAATATTTTTGTATTCTCTTACATTACAGTATTTGTATTACAGTGTCCTTACACGATTCTTTAAAGTTTGCGATATGATATCCACACGTAAGCCTCTACGTGAGAATTATATCTAAACTGGTATGGATGCAGCAACCTTCTCTAATCCTTCAGTATACATGACTATGATGTATTGAACGTAATATTAATTACATAATGACTTATATAGCAGTTTAATTATGGCAATTATTATAATTACGTACTAGGAACTAATAGTAAAATTTATATTGTTTAAGAACCGGCTAAATAAAATTTTTAATTATTATTCGATACTTTGCTATCAATAAAGATGCACTAAAAAGTGATTAACTATCTAAGTTTTATTGTAGCTTTTTTTATGCACTACAACTTAGCCCTTGACAGCAATCTCACCTGATGGTAAGTAATAATGCAGTCCAAGATGGTAGCGGGCTAACCTGTTAGGGGTATTGTAAACCCATACTCCTAATTGGTTTCTACCGTGCCGGAACGCTAAATCGCTTGGCGACACGTCTTTGCCGATAGGGTGGTAACAAAAACAAGTGCACATACACACACACACACACACACACACAAACCCCCACACACACACCCACACGCACAGATACATTCATATACTGCATGTTAGTAAGTAAGCTTTAGTAGTAGATAAAAGTGGTAAAAAAAAAAAACTTTTTATTATAAACCTTTTATGTAAATAAAATATTTTATAATGGGAAGAGCGAGTCCTTCTGACACAGGTTTTACACTTAACAGAAGGTCTCAGCTTTATCGGACACTGTAATATGTTAACAAATAAAGTTTCATTTCAAAAAAAAAAAAACTATCCACGGTCGAAGCCTCCCGGCAGAGCATATTCGAGCTAGGAATAGAACCCAGGACCTCCGACTTTATAATGCGACAGCTTGCGCGCTGCACCACGGAGGTGGTCAATGCTAGTGATTTGCTTTTCTCTCTTATTACATGTTACAATTTTTGAAGTCAGACCGACAGGATGTTATATTTTATTGTTTCTTGCACTGATTGGAACTAAAAACATATTTTATCGTACAATAAAACTCTTGAAATCAGAAACAGTAGTGCATTAACAGCGGAAATAGTTCCAGAAGATAGAAATCGATTCTTCCGGTTGAGAGCGCGGGTCGGCATTCTTTTATATCGGTGTATTGAGCTTTAATAGCCATCCTTTGATCGGTGAATAAAACTTTAAGAGGCAAACACTCCTTGCAGGGAAAATGGTACATATCATAATCGTGAAAGTTTCTAAAGAACGTTTTGTATGCGGATGTTAGTTACTCAGTCAAGCATTAACGGCTCGATGAAGCGACACTTTGTACGCGTTATCAGCCATATTCTTTAAAAAACATTTAACATGTTGACAAGCAATATTGTTAAAAAAAAATTAAAATGTGTCCTAGCTTCGTGCAACATACGCCAGCCATTCACAAGTACCATTTTACTGCACACCTCTGCTGAAACTTTTACTGGGTCGCTCGTTTCATATTTTGTCAAGTTACCCTTACCTAAGCATAGGAAGCTGTGCAATGTGTTAGCATACACATTAATTGGGTGTGAGGTATTTGAACACTGATTGGGAGTTTCATTATCTCCGGCAACGCGGGTAGTATAAAAACAATAAACATGACAGATGGTCTTTTTCCTTTTGCCGGTGCATTCGGCGATCCCTCGAAAACACGGTCTTTAGCTCAGTGTTCTGCAAAGTCTATGTAATTATTTCAAGAGTAATAATAAGTGTTCACCAAGTATATGTAGTTCTTTCAATAGTAATAAAAAGTGTTCAGCAAGTTTATATAATTCTTTCAAACGGAAACACCATTAAATCCAGCAATGTATGATGAATCTATATTTAGGCAAAACTACATATTTTAGTACATTTATGTGTAATACAAACTAAAATCTTCGCAGCGCGACTTAAAGCCGTAAACGTATTAAGACAACTCAAAACGGAAAGCTTCTAAACGCTCACTCTTTGAGTGCTACGAAAACAGACACACTGCAGTTAAAAAAAAAAAGCTAAATAAGTATTTCGCGTTGGTACCGATTAATCTCCAAAGTCATACATGTTATTATTTATTTTCTGTTACTGGATATTATTTTAATTATGATTAGTAAATTAATGTAAAAATCTTATTATCTTCCTTATGAAAGCTAAAATGTTTTACTAGTTATTTTATGTACCTACAGTTATCGAAGTAAGTGTATCTAGTAATATTGTGTTGCCCTACTAACCCACCTTTGTTATTTAAAATCTTTTAAGTGCCTACTCCGAAGCTCAGCATGGCAAAGTTTGAAGTCATGTTCACTCAAAAGCAATGTCAAAAAACATTTGATATACTGATTATTCTACGCTGTGACATTGCAATACAAACTGTCAGCTATAACGACTCTCAAATTAAATACGAAAATTAATTTTTAAATTAACAGTTGTAGGTACTTAAAGCACTCTCATTATAGGACTGTTTCCCTCGAGCACTCTCCGGGTGAATTTTCTTTGTTTTTAATTTAAAAATAAAGATAAGATAAAAGAATAATGACATTTTTCGTACTATTTGTCCAAATAATTTTTAGAAAAGAAAATAAAACAATTTGGAAATGTAACCGATCAAGTTTTTCTCTTCTTGATATAAAAAATATAGCCTTAACAAGTTAAAGGATTTTTTATTTTTACTTTGTTTCTACTCTATGGCATTCGCATCTATGAGGCTTACTCGAGTCTAAACCTAGAGGCGTTGTCGAAGAATTAATCTAAAAGATAAACGGATGGACATTTAAGATTTATTGTTATTAAACAGATAAGTTAAGATATCTACTGCTTTTTGAAGAGATCAAGAAAAATCATTCGATATTCTCTTTATTATGTTATTTGATAACCGGTGACCTAATTCATTTCACGAATTGCCATCTCTCAGTCGATTTCCTGTCAAGTAAACAGCCCAATCAAATGAAGTTATTCGGTGACCCAACAAAATTACTTTATACGCGACCTTATTGTGTCTTACAACGGGTAACATATTTAGGATGCCAATAATGTAAACACATTCAAAAAAATATATACAACCAAATAGAAAACCTTCTTTTTTAAAGTCTGTTAATAACAATTGGATTAAGTAAATAAATAAATACATAACACTAGATAAAACTTACTTATATGATTTTTTGTTTTAGTGAAAATAACTTTACCTGAAAGTTACCTGTTCAGTATAAAGTGCTGTATTTAAATATTTATATATATACGCAATACCATACACATCCTTTGGGTTTCTCAGAAGATGTTATATTAATAACACAAAATTGCCTAAAACTGTATTGGAACAAAGTGGTGGGAAGATCTGTGCTCATATGTTTGCTTCTCATCATCATCATCATCACTACAGGGAACGAGTCTCCTCCCCGGATAAGAAAGGTCTTGGCCATAATTCACCACGCTGATGGCCGTACGGATTGTATTATATTAAATTATATGCGAAAGTTAAATATGTAAAGTTAGGCTGCGGAATTAACGTCGATGAGCAAGATATCCGAAAGGCGCATATAACGCTAAATAACTCTATATTGAGCCCCTTAAGTGTCGCGGTTATTGTATCTCATCATCATCGTTATAAATCCATTACCGGCCCACAACAAAGTATGACCAAGTTCGGATTAGAAGAACTCAAACTTGCAGGTCTCCTCACGATTTCAGCATGCGTTATTTAACTGCTAAAACGCACATAGGAGGTATATATGCCTAGGTCTGTCACGGCGTACGTCGGTAGTGATGATATCTCAATAGTGCAGTATATCAAAGTTGTTCACCCATAAATTCTATCAAGGGGGGCCCTTCAACACGCCATCGGTATTCGGAAACCTGGAAAGGTTTGACAAGACCATTATGCGAATCCATCCCCTTCGCGAGCGGCGACGCATGCGCGTCCGAAACCGTTTCACCCGCAGTTACGTCCCCACACGTCTCTCGTGCACACGCCGACCTCCTCCGCAGATGACGCAGTGACGTTCGATATCGATAACGTATTGGCGAGTCATCGACAGTCGACGAAACGTGAGGTGTAGTGTTACGGGAAGTGATGTATGCTGTGAATGGATTGCGACTCAGCAAATAGTAGTCTGCCTGTGATGTAAGTCTTAAGTGTGTCTGAGTTTTAAGTAGGTGCCTAGAGTAGTTACGTATTTTTTTTTTGTTCACCATGTAAAAGAAACAAGTGTAAAGTCGTTTGGTTATACAAAAAACATATTCAAACCGAATGTTGTGTCTGCCACAACTTAAGAAAGGGTTATGTGATTATTAATTCGTGTTGCAAACCGATTTGACATAGAACACATAAGGTGTTCTCAGTTTAAACTAAAGTATTGCTTGTATGAACCAGTTAAATAAGTCGGTATTCTTCTCATGATTAGAACATCGTTTTTAAAAGGTACATTTGTATCATTTTTAATGCAAGGAATAAAGATAGTAGTAATATATATATATATATATATATATATATATATATATATATATTGGTATGACAATGAATTATTCTATAACGAAAACTTAATTATAACATATATTCTGTGACATAATTCATAAAGGATTACGTGATCAATTTGTAAGCTTCTCCAGCGATTGTAAAATTATTTTTCAGACTTAGTTATGTTACACTAAAGCGTACGTAGATAAAGCTTTCATATTATTTCTTAACCTGTTCGTAAATTGCTTAAGAGCTTGCTTTAAATGTAAACCTTTTTAGTAATTGAGCTATAAAACGTTATATAGATCGATTTCATTTAACTTTCACGATGGTTTAAAGATTCCTATAATTTAGAATAATTTCCAGTAAAATTTTAACGATTATAAATGATCCCCGCCGTCTTTTCGGGTCACTGCAAAATTCGGAATACCAATGTCAAGTCACGCGTCTTTCCCATTACTTTATAATTCAGTGTACCTAATATTATCAATCTATGGGTCTAAATTTTAGCCCCGAAATTGGTTGTCAATCAATGAAGTTGCTATTAACTTGAGTCTAAAAAAAATTTGTCTTAAAATGATAATGACCTATGAATAAACTAAAGACTATCTTTGACTCCACAACTCGGTTTCCAACCCAGTAACTAATTTGAGTTATAAGACATGTTATAATTTAAGTCCTATTATATTATTATAAAGGAATACGTAAATGATAAAAAAGCTTTGTGAAAGTACTCCAACTAAATTGTTCTTAAATAGTTTCAAGTGACAATGTGAGATGCAGATAACAAAAAGAACACCCTGGCAAATTTAATGTGGCTAGACCAGGACGCGTATGGAACCAACTTAGTTATAAGTTTATGATTATATATCATCTTTTCACTAAGATATTAAGAATTGTGTTAACATAAAAAGTGAGTTGGAAAATCCAATTTGAATAAGGATTTTATGAATTTACTATGGGTCTGTGAATCAGAATTATTTGGGTAAAATAAATAATTTTTTGCCCCAATACAGAATACAGAAACCAGCTCTGAGTAAATATTGTTTAATAAATGGCTCTTTCGATTCGATACCAATTTAAGTTAACTTTCACGAGATCGAATAAGAGAATCTCGCACTAGGCAGTCAGGTCTACGTTGCAATAAGGCCACACCTGACACCACGTATTCTCCATATGTGACTACGGTTACATAAAGCGGTATTGTTTTAGTGCCCTAGGAATCGTAAGAATGTCAAGGAGAACGTTGACGTAGTGCTTTTCAACTGTTTCATAACCGGTCGTCTCTTCAAGGACTTTAGTGTTACTACACGAGAGAAATTTTCGGTTTTATATCCACCCTAGCTAATGCCTGCTTACTCCGTCTTAATTTTTTCTATGGAGCCACTACTATAACGCCTAAGAAGATCATTTTAATAATATGCTGTTACGGGAAATATTGACTGGTGGGAGGCTTCAGCCGTGACTAGTTACCACCCTACCGACATGGGTTTACCTTACCTCTTCCAGGTTAGCCCGCTACCATCTTAGACTGCATCATCACTTACCATCAGGTGAGATTGCCGTCAAGGGCTAACTTGTAGTGGATAAAAAAAAAATCTACGTTAAATACACAAAGCATCTTAAGTGTTTAAGGAATAATAATGTATTTATTAAAATGATTCGTAAATAAAAATGAAGACATTCCAAACATTTGATGGGATTGATTTTGTCTGGTGGGAGGCTTCGGCTGTGGCTAGTTACCACCCTACCGACAAAGACGTGTCGCCAAGCGATTTAGAGTTCCGGCACGGTGTCGCGTAGAAACCAATTAGGAGTGTGGGTTTACCATATCCCTAACAGGTTAGCCCGCTACCATCTTAGACAGCATCATCACTGATCACCAGGCGAGATAGCCGTCAAGGGCTAACTTGTAGTGTATAAAAAAAAAAAAAAATGGGTGTATTTTGAAAGAGTAACTTGAAGGTAGCGGTCTGACTGTAATATTCATCCTAGATATATGTGGCTTAGTATCTAACCACAGTTTCCTATCAGGCGGAAAACCGAGGCTGAGAGGTACCTACAGTAAATTAAACGTATAAATTAAACCAGCAATAAATATTTATTTCGCAACCCATTATAATAGACCTTAATGTGACGTTTGAAAAGCTTTTTCTCCCGGTGAATTTTTTATTAAGCTGCAAGAAAATTGCCAAGAATTTCCTTTTAAATTTCATTATTTAGTACCTTCTGAATTATGTTAAAAATTAAGTGTACCTACCTACTTCTTATAATTTTGAACGTTTGAACTTAAAAATTCAAACCGAAACCGTACTTACTTTAAAATAGTGTCCATGCTCTCTTTTTTATAAACACGAGT
This sequence comes from Lasiommata megera, assembly GCA_928268935.1. Lineage (NCBI taxonomy): Eukaryota > Metazoa > Arthropoda > Insecta > Lepidoptera > Nymphalidae > Lasiommata > Lasiommata megera. The sequence continues at coordinate 2,466,153 of OV743308.1, read as the reverse complement.
CGCTGTTGTTTGACTTTCGTGACGATATAATCGATATTTATTCAGGTTGAAGCCGTTTTAATGTTTTCGTCTTGTTTGTAGTCACGAAAACGATTTATACATAACTATACATATTTAAACGATTGCGTTATACAAACATAAAATACATTATTCTTATTCTAGGGGGTTAATAAAATATAGAATGCACGCCGACGCGCCCTCTCCTCGACGCGCTGTTAAGTGTGAGATCGAACACGACTGGTCAATAAACCCAGTCAATGCCGACACTGAGTGATCGCTCATAAACGTTAATAAAATATTTATACTCGAATATCGTTCTCAAATAACAACTAATTCATGTTAACTTTTTAATGGAAATTGCTGTTTTCATAGTTTTCAAAATGCATTAAACTGAGAAAAATAACCGGATTAAAAGGATTATTGAAAATGTTCGAGTAGAGTAAACGTGGCGAACTTTTACAATAACTGTTTGCGTTGTTAAAACATTCCCCGAATGAAGGTTTTCGTAGCAATGGATCGCTTCCATTCATGACGGCACGGTGTGGCGAGCCCGAGTTATGAAAGGATTAAGAAGGGAACAAAAATAAATACTCTTATTATTGTTTGGTGTTACAAACCGTAGTTTTTGTTGTTGCAGGAATATTGTATCCGTCTTAAACATAATTTGGAATGGATCTTAAATATGTTCTGCAATGTAATCGCATACAATATACGACGCTGATTTTCAACCGAGTAATTTCGCTGAAATTAATTAATAGACAGCAAAATATTGGTTTAGGATAGACGGATTATGAATTTCTCTTCTTTCTACCGAAATTATAATAAAATCTTCTTAGTTTTCTAACTGCGCCAATTTTGAGAACGGATTTTTATAATTCAAGCACACCGGAACAGTTGAACGGATCTGCATTGAATTTGGCAATGAGATTAGTTTATAGTCTTTATGTTATATATGTTCATACGCTATTTTGTATTCGTGAAATATTTAAGGTTCACTTTGTAAAGATTTTTTTTCTTATCAAATCTCGACGCCAACGTAGTCGCGGGCAACTGTTAATAAAAACAACGACATTACTTTGATTTAACTCTGACATTATACTTGGACATACATACAATTTTCATATATATATATTGGATGGTTATAATATTAAAACATGTCTATCAACTTTGATTCAATGAATACGTGTTAGGTGAGTCGGGTAATTAGCAAATGATCATACTGCCAAATTAAGTTTACCATGTCATGTAAAAAGTAATTCCAATGAATTACTTTTTAGTACTGAAAATCTATGAATTCACAAGTTTAAAATTCATGTTAACTAAGGTAAGTATTACGGGATTTATTTAAATCAATAATATAATACTTATAGTTGTGTTAAGATTTAACCCCTTTAGACTGAAAACCATATTAGTGCACAAACCACAAATACCTACTTGCGAATAATCCGCAGGTAGGTATTAGAATGAATGGACAGCGTGACTGTGAGTCATACACTAGTCATCGAATTTAATGTCATCCAGAGGGGTGAGTCCCCAAATGAATCAAATAGTAAGGGGATGAATACGAGGGGTCGGACTGGATAAACTCGTTGATGCGGTCCGGAGATCGGCCTGCTCAATATTGTATTAGCTTGATGAATGATAAATGGTAATTCTTTACGGATACATTTCAAATTGGACCATACGTTAGTTGCTCTATATAAGGTTTAGCTTTTACGAGCATTTCCATTTTGATCAGCCTAATCTCTTGCTAAGATAACTGCAAGAAAATGCGTATCATTATGACACATCTGTCTTGGAAAATGAAGACTAAAGTTTCTTAAATAGATGAGTCGAGACTTAAACGTTATCTTCAAAACCTCCAGGGCGACTTATGTGCGCTTTCGCATTATTAAGTTGGATGGAGGTTCGATTTCCTCGAGTCTGGTCTGGTGGGGGGCTTCGGCCGTAACTATTTACCGCCCTATCGCCAAAGACGTGTCGCCAGGTTATCTAACATTCCGGTACGATGTCATGTAGAGTCCAATAGCAGTAGCAGGGTTTACCATATCGCGCATATTTTATCATATATTTTGGAGATGGTGAAATTCAATTAATATCATACGTACGGGAGTAGGGTTTACGTCTATGAGTTATGTATCCGCGCGGTGTATGTTATGTTACTCTATAGTTTTTTTATCCACTACAAGTTAACCCTTGACGGCTATCTCACCTGGTACTAATTCATATATATGTCATTATCATCCACTCATGGACCACGATATTATTATGGGTTTTTATGTAAGTTTTTTAATGGCTTCAATGCGAACGAAGCCGCGGGTAAAAAGTATTAGTAGAACTACTAGTTAATATGGATTCGTGAACTGAAGTTAGGTTCGAGCTTGTCAATTCTACCGCCCCTCAGCACTCGGGTCGTATAAGACAAATGTTATTTAGTGAGTGAGTACGTGAGGTTCGATACGAAGGGGAATTCACTAAATCAATTATCCACTGTTTGTATTGTATGCAGCATCTACTGCAGAATATTGATGGCAGCATTGAGATGTGAAGCTGGAGCATCAATTGAAAGGATGACTTCTACTTGTGGAATCGATCGGAAAATATTTCGGTTTCGGAAACATACATAAAAATAATTATCTATATTTTTTTAAATCTCTACGAAGAGTTTATTTTTAAAGTTCCTTACACGAATGGTGACAATGAGACTGCAGTACCAGGGACACATGAACCGGTGACAGGTAGAGAGTTTGAATTTCCATAGAATGTGTATAACTATTGCCGATATGAAAACAAGTAAACACAAAATAAAATAGAATTCGAAGTAGTCCCATCGCCTTATTTGTATAAAGCACAGGTCAACTTGTGAGCTAATACAAGTTGGCCCTCCCAGTCCCAATGACCGATTCACTCCCTGTATCTGTTTGGGTACATAAGTAAAGTAAACTGCAAAGCTTGTCCTAGACAGCCCCACAAGAGTTATTCAAATCCTACGCTGTTTAGGTCAACTACTGTCTGGCATCTAATAGGCTCATGCGAATTTTATACGAAGCTATTTTATTAAATACTCTGTAACGTTTGCGTTGTTACTTTCTCTACTAGTTTCCATACAATATTCTTAAACAAATAAAAGCTTTATTGCTAAGATGCTTCATTAACAGCCATGATTCTTTGTGTAATTCAGTTTTCATACAATGTTCCAGTCTTACATTTCAATTCTTTCGTAATGTATTGCATTGGTACTTAAAAGCCTTTGTTTATCCAAAATTCTTTTTCTTCATCGTTTCTTTGCAAAGCGGTCGTGGTTATCACGAAGCACGAATGAATGTCTATGACATCAGATGTTATGCGTCTCACAAGCATTCGCCACTTCCCTCTGCTGGCCAAAAGCCTGGTGCACTCTTGCAAAGGACCACCCACAGCAAACTTTATCTGATCGGTCCATCACCTGGGTGACCTTCCTCGCACTCTAGTTTCCACCCTTGCCCTGCATGAAGACGCTCAATGGAGTCACTCACACGCACGTCTCTGTACTAATGACGAAAGTCGTCGTATCCAAAATTGCATATATTATTACAATCTACCTTCTATTGGATAATCAGAACGGAGCTTGTAGACAAGTCCTACTATAGTGTTAAGGATTATGTCAATGATAAACAAGCTTGGGTATGAAATATTGCTCTAATAAGACAGCTCTTGAATGAATTTAAGTGCCGTGTCAGTTGGTGATATTAAAAAAATTGTTACCAGTTTAAACCAGGGCGTATTTGGAACCCTTACAGCATCAGTTTTAAGTTTACGAAAGTAGCTATCACCATCAACTCCCTTTAAGTTATCAACGTATCAAGAGTGCCTTTTAAACGATTATTTAAATAAAGTTTATAATTGATTGGAGCGATTCATCCAATCTCACAATATCTATTACACGAACATTTCTTAGTAAAAAGTAGTCGATATGAATGCCTGAATTATTCCTGTATTCCTTCACGCTGGCATAGTAAGTAACTTTTCCAACTAGTTGTCAACTGTTGTTCTTTTCATGCAAAACGCTTTATTTGTATACTCTCAGGCAGACAAGCGCCTATTTGTATACTCATCGCATAAATTGTATGGAGATGAACGGGCACGACCAGCTAGCAATTTTATAAATAGTTACTGAAGAATGGCTGAGAAAGTCGGTTCTATTCTAGGGCTAAAGAACATCGCCATTGTAACTCCTTGATAGTTTCGAGTTTAAGGGTGCAGTTTACCATATACTAGTACCTTTAAAAATTGCTATTGAGCTCAATATTCAATGTGGCGCTACGTAGCATTTTGCACGACTCAAGAACCTATTGGCGCTGTCAGATACCGGTTGACCTAGAAAGGAAATTTGCATCCCGCTATCGGCTGGGTAGATTGCAGCGCGTGGCCCGCTTTGCTGTTCTACTCCATACTGCAATTATAGACAAGAATTTAATTTAAACTCTATACAATAAATATAAAAAGTTTTTATGGACTTCGTGACGTTATTTTCTTTACAATCTGTAATCACAGCTGATGATTGTGATGATGCAGTTAAAGGTGGAGCGCGCTTGACTAGAAGATGCCTATTCATTCTTGATTTTATGTTCAAGAAAAAGCGCAAATGTAAAATTAATCTATTTCAATCAGGCTTTTTGTCTGACATTGTTGTTCACAAGTGAATCTACAAACCGTTCAACTTAGAAATCGCTCTTTCTCCAACATATACAATTTATTATATCTATCATCATTAATCAAGGTTGCATGAGCCCAGGCGACTGCTGCCACATGATCTGAGTCATAGCTGGCGATGGGGGTGACGAACTCCCTGGCACATTAGCTGTGATCTTATCAATGGGAAGTCCTGTGTTCGAGCCTCGACGGAGGCAATATCGGATTTTATAATTTCAGAATTTTTCTCGGGTTCGGTCTAGTGGCTTCGGCCACGGCTAGTTACCTTCCGACACAAACCGAGCTATTAAGCGTTCCGGTAAAATGCCTATTAGGGTGAAATGGAAAAACCTCTAACAGATAAGCCCGTTACCAGCTTTGCCTGAATCGCTTACTACCAGTTGAGATTGCAGTCTAGATAAAAAAATAAACAAAATTATTTTTTTACTCGTTTTGTTAAAACTTACCTAGCAAAAGAGAGCGATTGTTAGATTATCTATTTTTCGTCATTTGTTTAGCAGATAGGAGGCCAAAAAGATCTCGAATATGAGATATCTATAAACATGAATAGTTTTTTCTCGTTCATACGGACTCAGATAATTATAAAATTATTTTTATATAAATTATGATGTCACGAAGTCGCATGACTTTGTGACCCATGGTGCCATTTTAATATCCTATACATTTATTCTTCTTCTAAATGGACGGTGTTCAAAAGACGGATGAATAAATGTATCAACTAGCCAACAACACGTAAGGTTGCTGTGAATATCCCATTTCATGGGTGGCGGTATTCACTTAACATCACCCAGTCCTTGCTAAACTCATTTATAAAATTACTAGCTGCACCCGGCGGTTTCACCCGCGTAGTTCCCGTGGGAATACTGGGATAAAATATTGCCTATGTTAATCGCTGATTATGAAGCTTTCCCTTGGCGAAAGAATTTTTGAAATCGGTTGATTGAGGCGTACAAGTGATACAAAAAAACAATAAAAAAATATGTTATACTTTTATTTGGGTTATTATTTACAGCTATGACGCTTGAGGTATTGAGTTCGATTCGTCTTGTCGGTGCGTGTACGGTGGTATTCCAAGACATACAAAATCACATATAAATACCTACAATTCGAGACGAGATTCATTATTAAATTGATGAATTAATCAAAACAAACAAACCTTACAAAAGTACCATTTGATTTGACAAGATTAAAGTAAGATACGGGATTAATTTAATAGGTGGCAAAGCAAAGTTAACTCCAGTGACAAGTTTCCGACTGCAAACAGTTAGGCAGTAACAGTTCCAACTGACGATTCCTTAGGATTTACGCTAAAGGATTAACTTAAAGAGAAAATGTACCTACATTAAAAACGCAAACTCAGCTTTGAGTTGCAAAATTATAACAATTAAAGCTAACCCGCGAGTCACAAGCGCCGGGTTTTTGTTTCCAGTGCATTTCATTTAAATCGTTTAAAAATATTAACACCATCGACGTTTCCGACCGCTTTTGAAAAATAAACTGCGGTTAAGTGAGTTGTGGCGTAAAAGTAATTACTTTAGTATTGTTTTTTTTATCGTGCTACCTACATGTTTTAGAATTTCAACTATCGTGAATTCTATGCTATATATAACTAGTTATATTATATTACACTAGCTGACGCCCGCGACTTCGTCTGCGTTCAGTTAGTGTGTTTGTTTGTCTTTCAGCCACGAAGCAATAGATTACTAACCCTTATTACTTGAAATAATTACTAAACTAAAACAATTGGTGGGAGAAGTGGGAGGCGCCCGAGACGTAATGGCACAGGCGGTGGCATGCGCGTGAGCTGCGCGCGGTACTGGACAGTACTTGGACATTGCAACATTACTTTATTTTTCTAAAATAAAAGTAGCCTAAGTTACTCCTTATTACATCAGCTACCTGCCAATAAAAGACCCGTAAAAAACGGTCCAGCCATTTCAGAGATTAGCCGGTACAAACAGACAGACAGAGAGACAAAAATTGTAAAAAATGATATTTTGGTGTATGTACCGTATACATATTCATATGCATGTAGTAAAAAACGGTTATTTCAATATTACAAACATGCACTCCAATTTTATTTATTTGTATAGATTATAGTTACCTCGGACAACGAATTAGTCTTGCAATTCAAAGGGGGAACGCTGCCAGTATCTTCGGAACCTTGCCTAAAGGGACTTCTTTTAATAATATATTTTAGTAATTATGTTATATTTTTAAAGATTTTTAGTTTTAGGTTAAATTAAGGTTTTTTTTTATCTACTACCCGCATATCCTCCTTTACACAATCCATCCATCTCTTCTTTGGTCTTCCTCGACTCTTTTGCCCATCCACGTTCATATATAACATTCTTTTGGTGACATCACTTTCTTTCCTCCGCAGACGTAATTATCTAGTGGTGGCTTATCTAGCCCTACTAGTGTCGTAAGCTGTAACATATACATATTTTATTATTTTTTTATATCCACTACAAATTAGCCCTTGACGGCAATCTCACCTGATGGTAAGTGATGATGCAGTCTAAGATGGTAGCGGGCTAACATGTTAGGGGATGGTAAATCCATACTCCTAATTGGTTTCTACGTGACATCGAACCCTAAATCGCTTGGCGACACGTCTTTGTCGGTAGGGTGGTAACTAGACACGGCCGAAGCCTCTTATCACATCAGGCTCGAGCCGGGAATCGAATCCAGGACCTCCTTTATAATGCGACATATAAATCTTTTTCTAATGGATATTGACTTGTCGCGTAACCAGAATTATGGGGCGGTACGTTTTGGCTTGGCACGAGGATGTAGCGGCAAGTCTCCACCGGGCGGCGACATTAAATACTCCATTTAGCAAATGTCCATGTAAACATGATTTAGTTCGCCCGGTGAACTATAACGCGCGCGTAACGTTACATTGACGATGTCATGTGGTCGGCTCAGTTGGCTTAACCAGCCCTACTGAACGCTAAGGGTGTGTTCATGCTGAACCGCTTGCGAGCAGCGTCCGATCCTAATCTGAGATTTAAAAAAAAAAAAAACCTTTTAATAAGTAAGTAACAGAACGTTACTATAATCAAAATGTCCCGTCTAATTATCCGTCGATCAGTGCCTATTTCCTTATCATTTTATTAAATGATTAGATAAGTATTTATTGAAAAAAGTTAAAGTAATCTCCATACATCTTAACGTTAGCTACACACATTACGACGACATCAATTTTCAAGTAAAAATGCCAAAAAACTTTTTATTTTATATACTACAAGTTAGCCGTCGACGGCTATTTCACCTGGTATTAAGTGATGATGCTGTCTAGGATGGTAGCGGGCTAACCTGTTAGAGGTATGGTAAACCCACACTCCTAATTGATTTCTACGCGTCATCGTGCCGGATTGCTACATCGCTTGGCGACACGTCTTTGTCGGTAGGGTAGTAACTAGCCACCAGACCAGACTCGAGCCGGGAATCGAACCCAGGACCTCCAACTTTATAATGCGACAGCGCACGCACTGCGCCACGGAGGTCGTCAAAAGGTTTTTCTTTGATGGAGATGCGGTTTAATTTCGCTTAAGATAACTATTCTCCATGAGAAAGTCGGTTGACTGTATTAGGTCCGATCCGTCGCGACATAGCGTGAAAGCACCTTTAGTCAACCTTGCAGCCTGCTGTCATTTACTACACACAGCTGTGCCGTGCGCCCAGCGTGTTAGTTAAGCGCTTTTGGCTCGACTTGCGCAAGTGGCTGAGAAACAGCGATCAGACTGTCTAATATTCGCATGCACTAAAATTAATACGAATGAATGTCTTTCCTGCTTCATAATCGAGATAAAACAAAACACATCGTTCGTTAAAGTTACCATCGAAGCCTGGCCATTCCGTATGCCGTACTTACCGTAGAAGTCATGTTTTTTTTTTATTTCCTTCAAGTTCTCCTTGCTGGCAACCACACAAATGTGCCGCCAAGCGATTTAGTTCCGGCACGATGTCGCGTAGAAAGCAATTGGAAGTATGGGTGTACCATACCTCTAACAGGTTAGCCCGCTTTCATCTTAGACTGCATGATCACCATGTGAGATTGCCGTCAAGGGCTTACTTGTAGTAGATACATTAAGTGGATATAGTTACACACATGGGGGTTAGTAATGATACAGTCTAAGATGGTAGCGGGTTAACCACTTGGGGACATTCTAGACATACACCTAATTGGTTTCTACGCAACATCGTACCGGAACGATAATACATTTAACTAACCACGACTGTCTTCCAGCAGACCAAACTCGACTTAGAGCCTGACAATCGTGACCTTCAACTTTCCAATGCGGCACCGCAACGCAATTAAAATATCACTTGTTTCAACGGTGAAGGAAAACATTGTGAGGAAACCTGCACGCCTGAGCTCACCATAATGTTCTCAAAGGCGTGTGAAGTCTGCCAATCCGCACATGGCCAGCGTGGTGGACTATGGCCAAACCCTTCTCATATTGAGAGGAGACCCGTGCTCAGTAGTGAGCCGGCTACTGGTTGATCATGTTGACTACGCGGTGAAGGTCCTCAGTAATATTATTTTTCTTATATCGGCAGCCAGATAAACCAACCATTTTGAGATCCTGATGGCTCAATTTTGTTTTCTAAACGAGTTCAATCCGTCGCTCTTTGATAAATAATAATGTTTATAAAGTGTAATGGATTACATTAATGATAAACAAGCACGGGTATGAAATATTGCTCTAATAAGATATATCTTAATATAATTTTAAATTGCATGTGAGATGGTGATAACAAAAAGAAAGTTTACCTGGCTAAGTTTGTTGTGGGCTTCTTCTTAGACCGGGGCGCGTTTGGAACCCTCGTAGCTTTAGTTTTAAGTTTACGAATGTAGTTATCACCATCAAATAACTATTATGTAAATTATTGACGCGTCAAAAGTGCCTTTTTAAGGACTATTTGTATAAAGATGATTTAAATTTTGCCTAGTGAAGCGGTGATAGCCTAGTGGTTAGGGCGTCAGCCTCCTAATCAGAGGTCGGCGGTTCGAATCCGGGCACCTCTAACTTTTCGGAGTTATATGCGTTTTTAAAAACAATTAAAATATCACTTGCTTCAACGGTGAAGGAAAACATCGTGAGTAAACCTGCATGCCAGAGAGTTCTCCATAATGTTCTCAAAGGCGTGTGAAGTCTGCCAATCCGCAAATGGCCAGCGTGGTGGACTATGGCCAAACCCTTCTCATATTGAGAGGAGAACCGTGCTCTGTAGTGAGCCGGTAATGGGTTGATCATAATCTTCTCTGTGTGTGTGTTTGTATGGTGTGCAATAAAGTATATTTTCATTTCATTTATATCGCCAGATATACCAATCCAATTTTGAGATGCTGATGGTTAAATTTTTTTCTAAACGAGTTCAATCCGTCGCTCACTTCTCTTTGATAATAATAATGTTTATAATGTTTCGCTAACCGCGCGGCCGTGTGCGTCGGAACACAATATGTTGTGCGATCGTTAGCAGGTCATTGACTGCGCTGCGGGGGTTGGCAAACAACCCAATTCGATTGCACTGCTCATATACATATTACGTACCCCGCCTCCACTCGCCTGCTTCACAATAGCCAATATTATTGACCACGTTCACTTCACAACTATGTATTTAATTATATCATTTCACTCATTCCCTTCGTATTCATTCGACGACCTCCGTGGCGATGCATGTTTTATATAGTTGGCGGTTCCGGGTTCGATTTATGGCTCGAGTCTGGTCCGGTGGGAGACTTCTGCCGTGGCTAGGTACCACCCTACCGAAAAAGACGTGTCGCCAAGCGATTTAGCGTTCCGGACGATGTCGTGTAGAAACCAATTAGGAGTGTGGGTTTACCATACCTTATTTATATATTTCACGATCATTTACAGTATCTAGTCTTGTAGGGAGTTGGAACTCTGAGCAAGCATTTAGAGAAAAAAAAAACATTTTTTTTTTATTTGTATGCTTGCGCTTGACGACTATATTGCTTTATGAAAATCAGTGTTGAGGTGTAGGTCGGGGTGCGTTTGTCCATAATACGCCTTCTAACAGACCACCTAGTAGTAAAATGGTAGCTAGCTACTACTACCGAACTTACAGCCGTATGACTACCATACGGCTGTAAGTTCGGTGCCAAGACAAAAAGTATCAAACTGGTGTAGCGTCAGATTCTTTTAAGTGGTTTGTGCTACTTTTTAAGTGCTTTGTACTGGGATTATAGGCTATTTTGTGGCGGGCCTCAGGATCCCACTGGACTACTTATAAAGCGAGTTCTAATAGATTAGCGATGTCTATAAGACGCTCTGTTGCTAAGTTACGAAACTGATTTAAATCTTTAAAGTTTAATACCTACATATAAATACAATCGAAGTTATCTAGTAATTTAAAAAAGAAAGGGAAGGTAGAAATTGTTTGTTTTGTTTGACAAATAGTAGATTATATATGTGGAAACATTTTATCTTGAGTCCAAATCTACATTGCAGTAATCGTCTTCTTCTCAATGTCGATACCTAACATGCACAGTAATGATAAAAAAAAAAAACACTTACGAACATTGAAATATTTCGGGCGATAAATAACAATAAAAAAGTTGCTTTACAATCAGAATTTCATGCTGTTTTATTTAAATTATAAGATATGATATAGGAAAATATTCCCAGTGTGCACTAGACAAAGAAAATTTTGAAAAAAATATTTTAATGCTTATAAACGTTATTTTTTTTTTATCCACTACAAGTTAGCCCTTGACGGCAATCTCACCTGATGGTAAGTGATGATGCAGTCTAAGATGGTAGCGGGCTAACCTGTTAGGGGTATGGTAAAGCCATACTCCTAATTGGTTTCACCACGACATCGTGCTGAAACGCTAAATCGCTTGGCGATGCGCCTTTGTCGGTAGGGTGGTAAATAGCCACGGCTGCAGACTCCCACCAGACCAGACCCGAGCCGGGAATCGAACCCAGAACCACCACGTCACGGAGGTCGTCAAAGTTATAAACGTTATTTGATTACAAAACTGTCATCACCAAACAATTGACACTTTTTTTTTTCGGACTGTCTAGTAGCTGTACAAACCCTATTGGTTGCCACAGCGTAACCGGGTTGTTTGGCGAGCTTTGGAAAGAAGCTCTGCCAGAAGAAATTTTGAGCCCTAGGGTTCGAAGAAACTAAGGGAACGCTTGCCTAAGGGCGCCTCCTTTGAGGCCGAACCTCGGCTTAGGCGACGTTTGGGATAACGGGAGGGTCGGACGGTGATATTGAGACACTGTTATTACAGCAGACTTGGGCCCCTTTTTCATCGTAACAACACTCAGAATATCCATTCTGCACACCAGATGTTGAGTTGTTCGTGTTGATTTTCAGCCTAGACCCGACTGACGAATGAAAATTTAGAAACAACTGCCTTGTTTATTTTGCTCGCCGATTTTCATCGATAGCTCGAGTATTATGCTTTTAGGCGTCGTCATCATCATCATAATCAACCCATTGCCTTGAATTGCATTTTTTAAGCAATTGCTTTAACATTTGCGTCAAAGGTGAAGGAATCTTGCATGCTTAAGAGTTCTCTATAATGTTCTCAAAGGCGTGTGAACTCTGCCAATCCGCACATGGCCAGCGTAGTGGACTATGGCCAAACTCTTCTCCTATTGAGAGGAGATCCGTGCTCTTCAGTGAGCCGGCAATGGGTTGATCATGATGACGATGATGATGAGATTTAAAATCACTGATAAAATTAGCTATTGTGTAAGTTAGCTCTATTATTGCTGCGTAACAAAGTGCTTATTTTATACATTTTACTTAATAGTGACTAAAGGAATCTTGTTAGTAGCCATTTTTTTTTCAGTGTATATGTTTACCGCTGAAAATGGGGTTTTTTTAAAAACTTATATACGGTGTTGAATATTTGTTTAGTTACATAATATTTTCTCTTCTAACAAATGTAATATAACCAATGATCTATATGACTTTTATTAGTAAGCTCATAAATCTGTGCGGTTTACTTAACTAGTCTAATAATAAATAATAGCTTTCTTTCTACTGGACCCATGCTTTCTCATACATAGAACTTCAACCCCCCATGGCTGCTCTTCAAAACATAAATATAGGTACTCGTATTTTTCACCATTTGTACTATAAGCTATTATAATAATTAATATATATTTTTCTCTGTTTCAGGTAAGTACTTAAAATTCACAATGCAGTTATTAATGAAGACAACTGTCGCATAGCATAAACATATTACGTAAACGTATGTTGCTTGCTATTTACGAAAGGTATCGTATTTAACTTATAATTAACTGTGTTTATTAACTTTAATAAAGTGAAATTCATATTATTTTCATTCATACCACTAATTAAATCAAAAAGGTTTGTTTAGTTAGAACACCTTTGGCTCAATGCGAGGCAACTGACGCGTTTTAACGAGAACCAGTTCGCAATTAACAAAAAAATAAACGTCAATGTCGAACACGACGCGAATTTTCACATTCGAAAATGGCGCCATATATCCGACATTTTGTTTTTGTTTTCTCTCACTAGCCAGTATCACTCTGTGTGTATACAACACACACTCTGTGTGTTGTATACACACAGAGTGTGTGTTCTAACGGCATCCAAAACTGCTAATAATTGGAGAAATTATATATTGCAACGTGCAGATTTGTTATTCTTACATTGTTTGAAATGTTTGAGAAAGTCAAAATTTGAAGTCAGAAAAACCACGAACTACGAACACGAACCGAAATACTATTCCACAAATAATAACATAATGGCTAATGCATGTACCGGACTGGTCCGCAGATATATCCTACGGGTCATACTTACTGTTAAGCTACTTAGTTTGCTTAAGCAAAGGATACAAAGGTGCTTTTAGTGAGAGTTCTCTAGAGGCGGCGGGCGCCGGGTTCATTAGGATTCCTAACTTAATCCAAGCTTATGTTAGCGCTAACTGTGCCCCGCTGCCTTCCCCGGTAATTATGGGTCCCGGTAATATTATACAGCGATATCTTCTCTATATTCAACATATCCCAGCCACACCGTTCCAGCCACTAAATAACCCTGTGGTCCATTTCTGTTTGGGAAATAATAATCGTACAAACTCCGTCAACTCGCATTGGAACAGCTTGGTGGTCCTCTATACCTATGAGTATTGTATTATGTTAGTCCTCGCGTTAATAGTTTGGAAATGATGATTATCTATGAATTTAGAACACTCTTGACAAAAAACTCATAGTTAAGTAGAGGTACTTATCAAGTATTGCCGGAAACGAATCTGGGACTTGTGATTTACAGTCGAACATGTTAACCACTAGACCAGCGATTAAAATTACTTTCAGTATTATTATATTTTAAAGTTAAGAATGATAAAAAAATTGACATTATTTCTTTGTACGAGTAATTATGGAAATCAGAGAAGTATAGCACAATAATAGAAGTAGTATATAAAGGTGGCCTTATCGCTTAGCAGTGACAACAACAAATGCAAAATTATGATTTAAAATTTCTTTAAACGAAGACATCAAAACGATTGGACAAATAACAATATAGGCTTCATATGTAATAAAATTATAACCTAATAGCGTAATGTATACAATATATATTTAAAATATAAATACTTTGTTATAGTATGTTAATAAAGTCATAAAAGTCGTCTTTATTGAGAGAGATAATAAGAGTTACAGCGTTTTAAAATATGCCAAGCGATTGAGACTGTCTCAGGTTTAATTTAATAGCTTGCAAAGTGAACTGAAACTTCGCCTTTTCCTAAGACATCGTTAATGTCACATACCCTATAGGAGTATATCATGAACAACCCATTACCGGCTCACTACAGAGCACGGGTCTCCCCTCAATATGAGAAGGGTTTGGCCATAGTCCACCACGCTGGCCATGTGCGGATTCGCAGACTTTACATGCCTTTGAGAACGTTATGGAGAACTCTCAGGCGTGCAGGTTTCCTCACGATGTTTTCATTCACCGTTGAAGCAACAGATATTTTAATTGCATAAAAACGCACATAACTCCGAAAAGTTAGAGGTGCGTGCCCGGATTCGAACCGCCGACCTCTGGATAGAAGGCTGACGCCCTAACCACTAGGCTATCACCGCTTTTTTTCGAGTATAACGAGTGTAACGAGTATATAACACGATCGGATTGCACTCTAAGGTAGAGATCCATCACGCTTTGCGTTACCTCACACTTACAGTTCAATTAAAACTAAATAACATTATCGACATAATCTGTCTCGTTTAAAAAAAAAAAAAAGTGAGCTCAATAGATCTTATTTATTTGGAGATTAGAACTTCTCAATCAATCCTAATCTTAAATTTACATATTAGTGAGTTGATGGTGATAACTACATTCGTAAATTTAAAAAACTAAAGCTATGAAGGATCCAAACGCTCCCTGGTCTAAGAAAAAGCCCACAACAAACTTAGACAGGTAAATTTTCTTTTTGTTATCACCCTCACATGCCACTTAAAATTATGTTGAGAACTATCTTATTACAGCAATGTTTAAGATCTAAGCTTCTTTATCATTTACATAATCCTTTAGACTATAATAGGACTTTTCTAAAAGCTTACGTTTTATACAAACTTTGAATTTATTCTCTCATAATCTCCTCCCCGTATGTAGGCATTTAATTCTATTTAATCTTTTACAATCTCCTTGACGTTATGACGTACGCCGTGGCAGTGCGCTGTCTTATTATAACGGTGGAGTTCTTGGGTTCGATTCCCGTCTCCAGTCTGGTCTAGTGGAAGAGCTTCGGCCGTGACTAGTTACCTGCCTACAGACAAAGGTGTGTCGCCAATTGATTGTTACCATCTTAGACTGCATCATTGCTAACCACCAAGTGAGATTGCTGTCGAGGGCTAACTTGTAGTGGAATAAAGCTGTCGCGCGCGACTTTGTCCACGTTTTTATATGTAACTGTTAGTTTCCCGGGATAAAAAGTATCCATATCCAAGATGCAAATTGTATATATATGCAAAATTTCATAATTATCTGTTAAGGATTATCATAATTCATCATAAACAACCGATTGACGACCACTGCTGGGTAGGTCTTTTGAAGGGAGTTCCAATGCTCACGGTCTTGGGCCGCTTGCTTCCAGCGGCTCCCTGCGACTGGTCTGATGTCGTTTGTCCACCTAGTTGGGGGTCGACCAACGCTACGTTTACCGGCGTGGGGTCGCCATTCCAGCACTTTGGGAACCCGAGCTATGATTATTGGTGAAGGATAACTTAATAATCCTGTTGTAAAGCGTAAGAATTCGTACAAACTCACAGTTGCATTTATAATATAAGTAACGATGTACGAGTACTTAGTACCTAGTTATAGAGTGCAAGTCTAGTCTAGAGGATTATTCGCATTCCCTCTACGATATGTGCAACACGTCCTCCCCACAGTTTAACACCCCCACCCCTTTTCCACCCTACCCCCTGACACTCGTGTATCGCGTTTTCAAGTCTCGCCAGTGGTATAAAGGGATTTCCACGCTTTAATAGAAAAAGTAACAAGTACGTATCTACCAAGTTTCCCAGTGCTTATCCTAGAAATCCTGGTGGGAAAAGAATATAATCTGCTGGAATTTAGTGCAATTTGGTCTGGCAATTATTTGTGTCTCTTAAACATTCAACAAACTTTATAGTACACAAACAGGTACTTATTTGTACGAAGTAAAATGATTTATTAATGAAAAAAAAACGCTCATCATGATCAACCCATTTCCGGCTCAGTACAGAGCATGGCTCTCCTCTCACGCTGGCCATGTTCGGATTGACAGACTTCACACGCCTTTGAGAACATTATAGAGAACTCTCAGCTTAATCGCTTAAAAATTCACATCAGTTAGAGGTGCGTACCCGGGTTCGAACCCCCGACCCCTGATTAAGAACGGATGTCCTAATCACTAGGCTATCACAGTTTCAAATAATTGAAAAATGATTTTAATACTTAACTAATTATTTACAATTTCTATTAAAGTAGTTTATTGAATGTCATAAAACACAGTGTTTGTTTCATTTTTGGTTCCGTATAGTTGATTTCTGTACTTGAATTGTAAAATAAATTTGAGTATAGGATTGAGTAGCAATTCGTATGAAAATACATCATCATGATCAACCCATTACCGGCTCACTACAAAGCACGGATCTCCTCTCAATATGAGAAGGGTTTGGCCATAGTCCACCACGCTGGCCATGTGAGGATTGGCAGACTTCACACGCCTTTGAGAACATTATGGAGAACTCTCAGGCGTGCAGGTTTCCTCACGATGTTTTCATTCACCGTTGAAGCAAGTGATATTTTTTTTAAACTCACATAACTCCGAAATGTTAGAGGTGCGCCGACGTTTGATTAGGAGGCTGACGCCCTAACCAATAGGCTATCACCGCTTCATGTAAATACATATATCCATTTAATTATTGCTTTTTTGAAAGTACTTCTCACTCAAGTTAATTAGAAATAACAGATATTAGTCAAGCCTCAGTCAAACACTTCGATACATTTATATCTGTGCTATTTAATTTAAACGACCCTTATGCCGTACGCATATGTTTGATATGTCGAGCTACATAAGATTTTTGTTTTGGAAGCCCTTTGATAACAAAGCCGTATTCACATCATATTCCTTTCATTGTTTTGGCGATCATTAATTTTGTTGTTTCGCGTTCTTTTGAAAATATTATTCGTTTCGTACATATATTATGCGTAGCTTTTACCCGCGGTTTCACACGGGATAACTAAGAATCATAACTTAAATTTGTTTACCAATACGTTATACCCGCGACATATTCCGTGTAGATGAGGATTTGTTGTTAAGACTATAAGAGGTATAGACTCAAGAATAGAATAGTTTTATGTCCTCGCATCAGAGAATGCAAGCTACGAAACAAGCAATAACGAACCTCTAAAAATTCGGAGTAATGTGTCTCTAAGCATTTAAAATATCACTTGCTTCAACGGTGAAGGAAAACATCGTGAGGAAACCTGCACGCCTGTGTTCTCCATAATGTTCGCAAAGACGTGTGAAGACTGCCTATCCCCACATGGCCGGCATGTTGAACTATGGTACCCTTCTCATATTGAGAGGAGACCCGCGCTCTTCAGTAAGCCCACAAAGGGTTGATCATGATGATGAGTCGCCTCTTTCACTCAATTCATGCATCCGTCTGTCAAGCTTCTATCTATACTCTATTCAGAATAAATTACAGAAATGCAAATGGATATTTTTTTAATTTCAAATATTCTTATTCTATTATTTTTACAAACATCGCGCGAATCACGCGAGGTCTGTGGAAAATCTCGTTTGGAAAATGTCGAATGAAATTGGTATTGGATTTAAATTTTCCGTTCCCTTTGTGTTTCTTGGCAAGATGAAATTGCATTTGTTGAATTAGATATATAATATTATTTGGATCGTTCACTACGGTTACCTCGCGCTTGATTTCTTTGGCCATTGGTTTATTTGATTTACCTGTTGTTAATTCAGCTGGGAAATAATAACTCTTGTTGAACTTGAGCAGTTATTTATTTACCTTAAATGTTCATTATCAGAATTTTTGTAATAATAAATACACTACAAGTTAGTCATTGACGGCTATCTGACCTAGTGATGATGCAGTCTAAGATGTTAGCGGACTAAGTTTGTTGTGGGTTTCTTCTTAGCGCGCTTTGAACCCTCTTAGAAACTAAATTTTTAGTTGTCGATTGTAGTTATCACCATCACTTCACGAATATAAATAATGAAATGAATGATTCATAACAATAATATATATTTATAATCTATATATATAAAAGCGAAAGGTCACTTACATACTTACATACTGATTAAACACGAGATCTCAAAAACTATTGTACGTATAAAGCTATAATTTAGCAAGTAGTTAGTTGATAGTTAAGAGATGTCATCTAAGAAAGGATATTTGGAAATTCCACCCCTAAGGGGGTAAAATAGGGGTTGGAAATGTGTATGAAATTTCTTTGTTTTTAGTGTTAGAGACACAAAAACTTGCATTAAGATTAATAATAATATAATATAAAAAACATGTACATAATTTTTTTTTAAATTTTACCTGCTAAGGGTGGTAAAAAAGGGGATGACAGTTTTTCCTTATATTTTTATAATGAAGTCTACAAGCTTGAAATTTTGAAAATAGGTTTCTTTTAAGGCGTAAGTATAAGGTTAGAATTTTTATTCATCCAAATCTACCCCGAAGGGGGTAAAATAGGGGTTTGAAGTTTGTATCAAAGTCCTATGTTTTTTAATTTAGAAACACGAAAATCGGTAACATTTGCCTGTAGCTTACTTTCTGAAGCAGGGCATTGGTCGCACGGGTAACCGCAATCTCAAATGAAATCAACAATTCTACGCAGACGAAGTCGCAGGCAACAGCTAGTAATAATATATATTTATAATCATCGAACCAAGGACTCTTCAATTTTATAATGCGACAGCGAAAGCACTGCACCACTGAGGTCGTCAAAAGCTTAACTAATACGCTTCTGTAAGTTTGGTATTTGACGCCAAGTTGTAAAACACTGAAGGCAATGTAAACCCGATGAACAGAGCATGTAAACCCAGTTAAAATTAAGTAATGTAAGTAATAATAAATTCATTTATTTGCTATTTATTTGCTATAAAACATGAGTACATGATAACAGATGTTATAAGATACATATATGGAACCGAACATGTGGCATGCAAAATATTTTAAGTCAATTATAACTGTTACATAGATAATACTTAGGGAAAAAATAATGAATAAAAAACATAATAATTGAATTGAAACTAATTTAAATCTAATGTTATTAAAGAAGAACATAATTACAGAAAAAATAATAATAATTAAGTGGTAGACAGTATTGTCTGACTACGTCTGACTGTATATATATATATATTTTTTATGGAATTAATTATGTTGTAATTGTAGTAGTGGCTTGTCAGTCTCTCTGAACTCTAGTTTTCTTTATTCTCATGATGTAACACCTGTATCTCCTTGATTTGTTTCCGTGAACAATTTCAAACAACTTCCAAACTTAGCGTCGATGCCTTCATTAGAGGCGACAATATTTCTGTTTTGTGGTTTCACAGTTCGGTAATTATTTTCATTGTTCTAGTCGATATCGCTGTGGTCGTTACGAGCAATGTTGTGAATTATTAATGACTGTAATTATCCTTCTCGTCGAAAATTTGTTTTCTATTGGAACTTCATTAATATTACTCTTATACACAAAAATAAACAGTAGCCTTTAGTTCTCATGCCAATTTTCATGTTAACAAGAACGCTGAAGGTACCTTAATCCGTCAAATTTCATAATACATGATGTTAGGTGGTCCATATTAAATGTTTTACTGTTAATCGTTACGTTGACAGAAATCCTAATACTTCACGAAATGAGGGAAGGTAAGTTAAATCATTGAACAGTTTTAGAAACGAAACATAAATCGCACTTACCTGAGGATGCTCAAACGAAGGACTCACTTCGCCCGCTGCTACCATCCCGTTACATTTTATTCCTTTTAACGCGAAATGTCTCTCAAAAAGTCAACAGTAAAACATGTTTTACTTTACATTACTTGCATTAGTCCGAATGGATTTTACCTTCTTAGTGAATGCTAGTTGTTACCCGCGACTGCGTTCCCGTGGAAATTTTGTCTTGTTGTGAATATGTATGAGAACTGAGAAATGGTGATAGCCTGAAGCGGTGATAGCCTAGTGGTTAGGGCGTTAGCCTCCTAATCAGAGGTCGGCGGTTCGAATCCGGGCACGCACCTCTAACCTTTCGCCGTTATGTGGGATTAAAAAAAATTAAAATATCACTTGCTTCAGCGGTGAAGGAAAACATCGTGAGGAAACCTGCACGCCTCAGAGTACTTCTTAATGTTCTCAAAGGCGTGTGAAGTCTGCCAATCCGCAAATGGCCAGCGTGGTGGAATATGGCCGCCGTATATGTAGTGAGCCGGTAATGGGTTGATCATGATGATGAGAACTGATGGTATAATCAAACAATCTAGATCCCACACACCGTACATTCATTTATCCACGATAAAGATTTGTCTATATGATACTCTTTAATAAAACATCACCTGATTCTACGTGGTAACCGTCCCCGATGCGTTGCTGAACCCGCCCTTCTAATCTGTCTCTACTTGGCATCATACCGGAGAGTTAAATCGCTTATGTCTTATCCAGTAGTTCGGTGACTAGTCGAGGCCAAAGCCTCCCGGATCAGACCAGACTCGAGTCGGGAATCGAACTAAGGACCTCCCGATTTATAATACGCGGTTGCGCTCTGATATTCCAGAAAATAATCTATCTCTGTATCAAATATAATAATAGATACTTACTATTTTTTTTCATATATATACTTGTATCAAATTTCATATAGATACTACTCCGGCGTTTTGCTTGATAAGCAACAAAAAAATAGTAAAAAAATAATATAAATATATTAGACAGCAGAAGTTCACGCGACCACGTCGATAAAAAATCTCAGAATTACTTTATGTCCCTTTCAAAGCTCGCTAACCCTCACTGGAGCCTGACTCCCTTCCACTTATGGGAGACGGGGCTAGGCCCACAAGTCGGTCGTTATTAGACCGATGAAAATGACACTGGTTACATGTACTTTAGGGTCTGTCTGTAGCTAATAAAATTTTAACACTCGTCGGGACCGTGATCAGACATGAGAGAGAAAGATTAACTCGCTCGTCGATATTAAATTGACTTTCATATGGCTTAGACATATATGTAATAATCTGCACCGAAACGCCTATACAAGGGTGTTGGCGGATGGATGATCAACGAGTTTTAATACAGCTGTGCGTGTCCTCGCATACGATTCGATGGATATTCGACTTTTCACTGAGCAATATATGCCAATATCTAATATAAAGAGTCTTTGTCCCAATTTTTTTAATACACTACAAGCCCATAACGGTAATTTCAATAAAGTGGGCTAACTTGTTACGAGTATGTGGAACTACGGTGGTTTCTACGTGACATCGTGCTGGAACGCTAAACCGTTTGGCGACTCGTCTATTTCGGCAGGATGGTAATTAGCCACGGCCGAAGCCTCCCACCAGACTAGGCTCCAGCCGGGAATAGAACTCAGGACCTCCAGGTCGTTAAAAGTATGGTGACTTCCATTCCAGTTGCATGTTTAGTAGTAGGTACTGTGGCTACAGTACCTACTGCTTAACATCAATGGGATGGCTTTGCCAGCTCAAAGCTTTAGGCCGAGATACATAAAGCACGCTGTGCCTTACCTGACTGACAGGAACAGTTAAAACGTGACAAATGTGTCCTATATAAGTTTTTAAACTAACTTTGGCAAAGCAAACTAAAACTAGGATCTATATAAACAATAAACAGCAAGTATAATTTGCTATATTCAGCCGACAACCGGGAGATTTGTATAATATTACACAAAATCTTCCACTAGAACCTCTACGCACGTTTCGATCCGTCACCGGATCATCCTCAGGAGATGTTGACTTCACAAGCGAGAAAAGACCACACCACACAAAAAAAGTAAAGCAAGCTTTACTTTTTTTGTGTTATATTATACAAATCTCCCGGTTGTCGGCGGAATTTAGCAAATTATACTTGCTGTTTATTGTTTATCATGGACTTCCGCAAAGTAACGTCTGCTTTTTTTTATTATTAGGACTATATATCTCAACCTTAGTCTCAAAATAATGTAGGTCGTCAAAAACATAATAAGGAAACTTTATTTGGTAAATAATTAAATCTCAGTATAATAGACGTAAAAGGGTTAAATAGAAAAACAAATAATAGAACGTTGTGACCCTTAGCAACCGCAAATAGACCGCGGATAACTGATACTTTTAGTCTTAAGTTATAGCTTGCGGATCTCAGTGCTTCGTGCGAGATTATCTTATTGAACGTAGAATCGGAAACGCGCCATCTAATGCATAATAGATTGCGTTAAGTTTTATAAAAGTTTAAGTTTTTATAACGAACAAGTAGACATCTGATCCTCTGCACTCTGTCTGAAATTATACTTAGGGTTAATTGTATCATCATTATCGGCGTAATACCGGCTCACTACAGAGCACGGGTCTTCTCTCAATGTGACAAGGGTTTGGCCATAGTCCACCACGCTGGCCATGTGCGGATTGTCAGACTTCACACAATATTGTGGGTGTTCACATTGGCAGACTTCACACGCATTTGAGAATATTGTGGAGAACAGGCATACAGGTTTCCTCGCAATGTTTCCCTTCACCGGTTGAAGCTAGTTAAATTTTAATTGCTTATAAAAGCATTTAACTCCGATAAGGTAGAGCTGCGTGCCTGGCATCGAACCCACGACCTCTGATTAGGAGGCGAACGTCTTAACGACTAGGCTATCGCAGCTTGTTAATTGTATATTAGCAAGTTTTTTTATTTCTTATGTATTAAAACTCAGCGTAAGCGTGACGCAAGCAATTAGCTGTAAGGGGGAGCGTAATTTTATTGCACGGTTTGGGCGATAAACGTCGGAAAGTAAACTGATTAAGCGAACGGCCCATTTTATTTTCAGCCGGTTAGAGATAACGCGCCCAACGTTGTTAAGATATGGAATGTAAAAGTCAAGTGCCCTTAGTAAGAGGTTTGGACGCTCGAAATCGCAAATGCGATTTCTAAAATGGCATATAGTACACAGAAACATAATTAAAAATGAGGTGTTGGCTAACGCTGAGTACCATGATGAAATCGCAGTTATTAACGCATATAATGACTATAGGAAAATCTTATATTAACAATATAAAGTTAGTTAGTAAAGTTGCCAAAAGTGCAAATCTGTCATTAATACGTTTAATACAAAGTTATTATTCTGAGCATCATCATCATCATCATTTCAACCGATAGACGTCCACTGCTGGACATAGGTCTTTTGTAGGGAGTTCCAATGGTCACGGTCTGGACAAGGTCTTGGGCCGCTTGTATCCAGCGGCTCCCTGCGACTCGTTTGATGTCGTCTGTCCACCTTGTTGGGGGTCGACCAACGCTACGTTAACCGGTGCGGGGTCGCCATTCCAACACCTTGGGACCCCAACGTCCATCGGTTCTCCGAGCTATGTGCCCGCCTATTGCCACTTCAACTTCGCAACTCGCTTATTCTAAGCGCTGATGAATTATTCATTATTTATGTTTGTCCTCTACGCAGTAACGTTTTCCACCGAACGTATAAATAGAGGAAACAAAATGGAAAACGGTAGTTGAGAAAATAATGACACAAGTTTAAACTAACATTTCTGCATACGTCCATTTGCTACAAATTATTATTATCTTTCCACGGGTCAAGCGCCTCGCGAGCACGGGTCGAGGACGGCGCTTTATTAATTTCCCCGGAAACTGTTCACTGCACATCCTTCACTTGAGTAATATTGGATTTTGGTTTACTAGTAGCTGGTGTTTTTGTTCGGATTTATGTTCGAAAAGAAAAGTTTTAATGGGTTTTTAGAGACCACTGTAATGTTTCTAATTGAAGCGATTGTTTTTTGCTGTGATATAACGATGCTATACTAAATGTAAAGGGAACAAATATTTCTGTAATAAGTGTAAATAGAGTTTTGCCTTCGTTAAATATAAACTGATGCTAACACTGGATTTTAGTTTACGAAATCGTTATCTAGAATAACTGGCTTTTTTTAAGGACACTTTCACATAATGTAATATTTAGCAAGAAATGAAATAAAATTAAATGTAAATATATTATGTTAATCACATGAGATTTTGGAAATTAATTGTAACTTCTATTTGAGCTTAATTTATATATTATTTGGTATTATTTTTTATATTAATTCCTTGAGTTTCCAAATCTAACTGAGCAAGATTAGAAATATTCAGCTTAGATTATGATATTTTACTGCAATTTGATTGGCATCCAAGCTGTAATAGGAGTTTTTGGTGATCGTTTGGCTGCCGAATCTATCGACTTGTACGAGTACAATCACTTCATTAGACTAAACTGAATTTTGTTTTTTTTTGTTCATTGGATCCTTTTGCTCTACTACGTCCGTTTGTTCGCAAACAAAACAGTTCGCGGAGTACCTCGTAAAATCAAATTCCGAAAGTTGTGCTCACAAAACAATGCGCAAGCGTTTGTTTTACTCGCAGATAGAACAGTTTGGTGAGTAAACAAATAACCGAATTCCTAAACTTGTGCTCGCGAAAGAACGTGAGGTCCGCGAATTTATGTGCATGCTTGGCAAACGCTCCCGCTAAGAATCATCGCAAAACAGTCTGCGAAGCGAATGCTCTCTGTGAGCATCGTTTTTTACTTTACGTTTAATACCTTCACTGTGGCTTGAAGAAATTGTATTAGGCCGCTCGCGGCTTTCAAGGAAGGAATATGTACGAAGAATAAACTAGAGGTACTCAAATAAAAATTCTACACATCTGGAATATTAAATGTATAAAACCAAGTCTGGGAGTTTCAATCTCTGTGCCAAATGTATTCTGTTTCAACACACGACATACAGTGCTGTAGGCACCCATCCTTTTGCCCGGAAACGGCCTTTTTATATCAAAGAATATGTCACAACTATGATCACGAAATCTGTTTACTCACAGTAGTTCAAACTCTCCCGATCGAGATAAAATATTGTGATGATACTTAATAAGTCATAAAAGCCCTTATTAGGAGCATCATTGATGGGCAATTATTAAATACTTCGCTCCTAATATGAAAGAAAATTCTTGTGTACAGAAGTCTAACATAAATAAGTTCCGAATAACAACTATGACAATGAAAACTTAGTTAATCTTGTGCATATAGTTCCACCAATCGTTTTACTGAAATATGACCTTTTAATATGCTGATTGGTAGAACCTATACTGTATGATGTACTCCTATGATTAATAACATCTATATGTTAAAGAATATTTAAAGGTTTATCCATTGATGACATATTATGTTAGATATTTATTTTATTTGAATGGTCATTTAATATTTTTCATAATGCTAATTATACATATTAATAAAAAATACATTTGCACACTATTATTTAGCAAAAATGTTATGGCCTCTTAACTGATTAACATTGTTTACAAATCTGAATATTAGCACATTTTATACATTCTGACAAATAAATTCTTATTTATATTATTGGGCTGAGAACCAAAGAAGGCGCGGCGCGTACTTTGCTTAGTGTTATAACGACAGACTTGGGGTCGGTCTTAATAAGATATAAGATTTTCTCTTTTTAACTGTTTCTTAAGTCAGATGTAAGGTTAACCCCGTCTCTTATTCACGTACCCTCAATAGTGAACTTGAGATCTCGTTTTTTACTTGGCTCGCCAATGAAGTTTAAATTCTAACTTTGTCATCTAGAATGCCTCAAGCTTTTAACTCGAAGCTTTGGTGATTGCCCAATATTATGCTTGGTTCAGAATGATGGAGGGAATGACAAACAGTTTCCAAGCGGGTGATAAGCTGCATATTTATTTTTTAGTTCCACAGAAGTTTCTCCATTCCACAGAAAGCATTGCGAGCTACATTATGGATGGATTGCAATGCGGCACCTACTTTCGAAACTCTGATCACATTTCCAATGGAATGATATTAAGCTGTAAAAGAATATGTCCGAGTGAATTGGATCAAAAGAATAAAAAATAGGTTGTCATATCAAATTTGCCTAGCATATTATTTTTCCATTTGAACTTGTTGTTTTAATTTCTATAGAAGTCGCGGAAATTGATTTCCTTGTCAGAGCGGATATTGGTGTCGCTCGCACAACTACTACACGATTTCAGACGTCCGGTCTTGTAGTAGAAGACACATGATTATGTAGGACGAAAGATAACAATGCATCTTCGCACACGGAATAGATTAGTTTTTAACACAACAATAAGACTTAATCCTCCTTGTTATTCCTATCATTCGAATACCATTTATTTTAACGATTCAAATACATACATTATTAAAAGTCTTGAACGTTTCCCTAAATTAAAAATTCCTTTTGAATTTTTCCCACTCTCCCGCCTCAACACCCTAAATAAAAGGGTGTCGTTAATAATATGATTGAGTGGGCTCAATTTTTGTTAGGGGGAAATACTTCAACATCTTAGACTACACCACCACTTACAACCAGGTGAAATTGCTATTCAAAGGCCTAGATTGAACCAAAAATATCAATAAGTTAATTAAATGCATTTTATTTCAGCACCCTTTTTTCTCATTGGTTTCAAGAACCTAAAGCCTTCTTGGAGTTCGTTGGTTCAATAGGATAAAATATCACTTTTGTATTATATTATCACTAAAACAACCAATACTTTTATTAGTTAATAATAATTTGAAAGTATCATTACATAGCAAGACACAGTCATTAAGCTTGGAATATTTTTATTGCATAGCTATCGATCTCGACTTAGTCCAAGATTTTTCAGTTTTTTTTCTCTATTATGCCGATTTGCAGGTTTCTAGCTATCTCCGTGGCAATATCTAGTGGTTGAGCAGAATATTGGTAGCAATAATAGATATATATATATAATATATGTTTATCAAATGTAAGTGAAAAAAATCGGGATTGACAATAACTTGTTCTCTAGGGGCTGATATTCGAAGAAATGTCATAAAAACCTCGGCTAAGTTTGTTGTGGGTTTCTTCTTGACCTGGGCGCGATTTGAACTTCCTTAGCTTTAGTTTTAAGTTGTCGAGTATAGTTATCACCAAAACTTCACGAATAGAAATAATGAAATGAACGATTCATAGATGTGTGTAATAGGTTTATATGAATAAAGCTATTTTTGATTTGATTTGATTTAATATTTTCAGAACTCTCATCCATTTTTAAAATTACGGCATAAACCAGTTGAGAAATGCAAATGAAACGCTAGCCGGAACACAACGTCATGCTCACACGGGGTAGGTACCTTCTGTACACAGATTGCTGTTTGCCAACAAACATTTAGTCCTGCATCAGTGCTATAAAGTCATTATTGCCTACCGTGCTGACAACAGTGGGAGGGCCGCGTGTGTGACTAGAGGACATAATGTGTTTACCCTCTGACAATCTCACTGGAGCGACGGTGTGATTGTGAGTCCCCGTAAACATCTAAAGCTCGAACGCTTATAGCAGAAATTATATGCAGCTAAGTATTAACGATATAGAGCCCATACAGATAGCGTGTCTTCTAGGACCATATGACCGCGTCATATAGCGTTTCGCGAATGCTGTTACGGGTTTACGATGTCTTGAAATGTCAACTTGAGAAAACGCATTATGACGAGACTAATGCGTCTAGTCTAGAAGCGGTGATAGCCTAGTGGTTAGGGCGTCAGCCTCGATCAGCCTGGTCGGCGGTTAGAATCCGGGCACGCACCTCTAACTTTTCAGAGTTATGTGCGTTTAAAAAAAATATATATCACTTGCTTCAACGGTGAAGGAAAACATCGTGTGGAAACCTGTACGCCTGAGAGTTCTTCATAATGTTCTCAAAGGCGCGTGTAAGGTCTGCCAATCCGCACATGGCCAGCGTGGTGGACTATGGTCAAACCCTTCTCATATTGAGAGGAGACCCGTGCTCTGTAGTGAGCCGGTAGTGGTTTGATCATGATGAATGCGTCTAGCGTTGCGAAACCACCTATCGATGACAAGATGCGCTGGTTTAATCAAAGTTGCTATTATTGGTCGTTAGTAGTAAGCAAAGTTGCATGGCATCACGCTTTGTTTATGCGTTCCTAGTCTTCACTGAAGTAGGGTTTATAAAACGTAAGCATGTAGTGGTGGGTTTCTTCTAAAACCGGCGTTTGGAACCCTCATAGCTTTAATTATATGCTTACGAATGCAGTCATCACTATCAACTCATCATGATCAACCCATTACTGACTCACTACAGAGATCGGGTCTCCTCACAATATGAGAAGGGTTTGGCCATAGTCCACCACGCTGGCCATGTGCGGATTGGCAGACCTTACACGCGCCTTTGAGAACATTATGAAGAACTCTCAGGCGTACAGGTTTCCACACGATGTTTTTCTTCACCGTTGAAGCAAGTGATATTTTAATTGTTGAAAAAACTATCAATTCACTCCTATGTAAATTATTGACGCATCAAAAGTGGATTTTAAAGCTTATTTGAACACAGATAGCGCGGTTGGAGTTTATAAATAAAAACGCATGACTCAGACTTACCTGCGCCTTTGTACTGATACATAAAAAGGAAAGCCCGCAATTTCGAATATGCCAATACGTATTTTTCACGAAGCTTGGTATCGGTAGACTACCGGCGCTCAGGTTTTATTGAAAAATCCTGCGCCAATATGCCGAGTTGGGATCATATTGTTTCTGCGACATGTGGATACCATGGATACGATGTAATAATTGATTTAGATTCCGTGCGTATTGTCATGTCTGTTATGTTTCAGTACCTATGTATTGCGAAACAAATTTCGTACGATTTTTTTTTGTGAGAATAGTTATTTTATGTCTATAGTAATTATATTATGTATATAGTGTTAACTAAGGCCATAACAATTGATTAACCCAAAGGTGATGTTAACTTCTCAGAGTAGTTTCTCAGGGAGTTGTTTCATAAAAACTTTGTACTGACGTCTCGCTAAAATTATTAATACATAACCTAAACTCCGAACAACCCACCTCCTCCCATGGCCCCAGCAACCTGACGGTTATATGGGCCGAATCAAGGGAGGGCCCGGTGCCTTCTTGGCATGACCGGACAATCTTCTTGACTCCCTACAATTTCTATTTCTACTTCCGAACAGTGGGAACAGTGGGGTGGAACCAATCATCTATTAAACTCCTAACAGTAAAAAAGTCGTCCCTGTCATGGGACGCTTGGCAGCTGTGAAACGTCAAATTTTATATTAGGTTTTACGTATAGTTTATATGGCGCCAAATGAGAGCGTCATGCCGTTTTGCCGTGATGCGACGAGTCAATTTGACTGTAATATATATTTTTATAGAGGTTAGTTTTTGGCACTTCCGCCGTCTATTTTACTACTTTCAACTATGAGGTATTTTACAGTGGACTTGGTAATTATTATGACGTAATAACCGCCGATGTGGGGTCCGCTAAAATGTTTGCGCGCAAACACCGCCCACGGCCGTGTGTACTTAGGCCGGCACTTCATTTGCATTATGTAACTCGCAGCCATTATGCAACTAAATTAGGTATTTCATATGGTAAATGTTTCACTTTGGATCCTGCTATATAAGGAGTTAATCCAGCGTTTGTCTAACTTCGCAAACATTGCCACTCGTGTGGGTAAAGCCACACGATTTTCGGCGCCGGGATTTCGGGTGTGTACACAAATATTTACTGCATCACAGATATACAACCAACCGCGTGTGTTGAACTCGCACTAGAAGGGGATTCTCTCGGTGCCAATATGAAACTCAGAATAGAGCAAAAAAAAAAGTAAATTAAATTCAATCTGAATTTTTAATTTAAATTAATTGTTATTATTTGTTGTTACACCAATTACGGTTGGCTACAGGTGGGAAACACAAAGCAAATTCGGATTTACTTAGAATTAATTTTAATTATAGATTTACAATAAGTATCTTACTAACTAACGCGAACGGATCATTCCGATGTTAGGAATGTTCAGGGAAACTTAAAATCTAAATACTAATCAAACCATATTGAGAGGAGACCCGTGCTTAGTGACCAGCAATGGGTTGAAAAAAAATACCATAACCATTAAATAGAGTATCCCCCTTTGTTTTGCTGTATTGGGATAATAAAAACCACTTAGCTCTCGTAACTTCCGACGCAGGCTCGCATTTCAGTCAGATGAAATGTGTCATTATCAGTGGCAGACATTACTGAGGCTGTTTTGTCGTTTATGGCTTTTTTAGCACCGTTTGAAGGGATAAATGCAAGATAAGGGAGGTAACTGGCCTCATTAGATCGTGGCGCATTGTTTACTCGAAGGGTTTCAGGTTAGGTTTATTTATTAGTGCGGTCTCACCACCGTCTATAGGCAACCAGATGGTCATTTAAAAAAAAACTAAAGCCTTTTTATGTAGCATGTTCGTGACGTAAAACGATTATTCTATTGATATTTTGATAATTTTAAATAACAAATAAAAGGTAGAAAAAGTCGTTATTTTAATCTATGGTTTATTCCCAACAAACACGAATACAGGCGCGACGTCATTTGAGTGTAAACTAACCGATCTGATTACCCAAGTCTAAGAATTATGAATGGTGGAGGCGCGAATGCCGCCACTGTCCACCTTCGAAAGGTAAGAACAAGTGGACTGTATCGTATATTATTTAGAATTTAGGCGTCCACGTGTCGGGCAAAGGGGACGTGAAGGATAAGGGAATCGTGCACTAACCTTAGCAGGTCCGCGACTTATACTTCAGCCAGCACACACCCCGGCGCGGGACGCAGACACCTCGTGGGATCAGATGGCACTCGGCAGCACTCACGACACCACACTTCCAAAATGGCGGAAGCGAAGATCGACCTGCTCCACGTACGTTCGGTCGCGAACCGACTTGAGGCGGCGCTTGCGTCGCACCGCGAACATTGGTGACAGTAGACGATAAGGAAGTGAGGGTAGTCGGATAATAAACGTGGACATAAGTCGAATTATTAATCCAAACACCAATAGTTGGCGTTACCAAATGGTAGACAGTTTTTTATTTTAATTGGATTCAATTTTATTGTTTTCTGTAGGTACCTACTAAAAATCGTTTAAAAGAATATTACCTATCTGATATGCAATAATAATAAAAATATATATATAATCTTGTGTGTATGTCTATATAGTTTATTTATTTATGTATATATATATTTATTTATTTATTAATTTATATATTTATATCTTTATTTAGTTATTTATCTCTGTATACACATACATTTCTATTATATTCTATTAGCTATTGCACTATCCCCATCTCGTTTTAACTCTTTCCTTTCACAAAAGGTTGTCTGGAGGAGATCGCTTTTAGCGATAAGACCGCCTTTGCGCATTATGTTTGTTTTTTTATTTAATTTTTTGTTTTAGTTATTTTCAATGTAGTGTGCAATAAAGAGTATATCTATCTATCTATCTAAAATGCGGTATTGGGTGGATTGGATATTCAAAGGAGTTGAAGATGATAATATAGCATTTAGATATAACAAGATTCTTTTATATTCCATTAAACTTAAAGTATATAAACGGTAAATCAAAAGTTTCCAATTCTCTCTTCAAAGAAGATAGAACATTGGTTTTTTGATGGAATGTGAAAATTTTAAATAGATCGGTTGATTTTTTTTAATTGATGGTAGTTATTTAAGCTAATACCAAAATTAGTTGTTAAAAGGTCATCTAGAACAAAGAAGCTGAAATTAGTAAGTAGTTGTCATTCCACCCATTCGTTAACTCTTGTATACAAGCAGGGTAGCATGACCTGTCACCGTGCCGTCAGTTCAAATTGATTATACATTAGCGCTGTCTGGTACCTCGACCGTTCGAACACCGGCTGTTTGACTTTATACTATCGATTCAATTTTAAGACCTTTGTTGTAAGACGGGCTTCTCATTAGGGCAGGGCGCGTTTGCATAGCTATCACCATACCAAAATGCAATAATTAATATGTATGAACGCCTATAAGTGCCTGTGAGAGGCTAACATACATAAATACTTTTTGATTTGATTTAACGTATTTTTTTTATACATTAGTACGTGATACAATGCTGGCATTAATGCTGGCGTAAATTACGTATAATTGTTATACACATATTACGTACTCAGTAATCGTTATTGCTGTGTCGGCAATCAGAGGTCGGCGGTTCGAATCCGGGCACGCACCTCTAACTTTTCGGAGTTATGTGCGTTTAAAAAAAAAAAAATATGACTTCCTTCAACGGTGAAGGAAAACATCGTGAGGAAACCTGCATGTCTGAGAGCTCTCCATAATGTTCACAAAGGCGTGTGAAGTCTGCCAATCCGCACATGGCCAGCATGGTGGACTATGGCCATATCCTTCTCATATTGGGAGGAGACCCGTGCTCTGTAGTGCGCCGGTAATGGGTTGATCATGATGATGAATCGTTATTCTAAGCAGACTAATATTATAAATGCGTTAATGTGTACATCTGTTACTCTTTTTCTAAAGAACATATTTGGCCATATTATACCCAGAATTAACACATATACTTTTTCTCCCGAGTAAATCCATGGTTCCCTCGGGATTTGTGAAACAAAATACATGAATTTTGTTGACCTCCGTGGCGTTGCAGTATTATAAATCAAGCGGTAAGTCTTCGCCAATAAAATGTTAACTAGCCACGAAATAAGCCTCCTGCAAGACCAGACTCGAGTCGGGAATTAAACCCATGACCTCCCACATTAAAATGCACGCACAGAGCCATCGAGGTCGTCGATTTGACGAATACAAAGCTACCACAAAAATAAATCATACATTTCAATGTAGATATGCAGAGATTACAAGCAGGCATGACCGCAAGCCGTGAATACGATGCACTCCCGGATTACATTTATTACATACTCGTATGGACCGCAAGCCAGCTTTGTTTACTTCAACCGCAGCCAGTAGTAATCCTAAAACAGTTCGAAATTTTCATATCAGCGTTGGTATGCTCACGGAAGCACACTTAGGCTGAGATTTATAGAGAGTACGTTGACTTTGCATGAGTTAGTGATAAAACGAGACAGCTTTACGTCGGACACAACGTTGTCTCCTTTTAACTGGTGCGTAACAGACGTAAGGCTAAAGTCGATTTGTAGAACTCGACCTACTTAATACCTACCTACTTAATAATTTATACATATATACTCTAATTAAACTACCATCAACATTAGCAGATCGAAAACTGAATTTTACTAAATTTAAAAATTTAATTTAATTTTTTAATGAGGAAGCAATACTATTCAATTTAAGAATATTTAAGAGACGGCAATATATAGTTAAATTTATAAAAAATTAAATTTTACATTTGAATTTTACTATTGATTTACCATACCCACAAACATAAATTTTAAAATAT
Source organism: Lasiommata megera (assembly GCA_928268935.1). NCBI lineage: Eukaryota > Metazoa > Arthropoda > Insecta > Lepidoptera > Nymphalidae > Lasiommata > Lasiommata megera. The sequence goes on along the minus strand of OV743308.1, from coordinate 2,432,464 downwards.
TATTTTTTGCATGCCTACCCGGCAGATTGTTAAGCATCACTAATTTAATGTAACACCAATATACCGGCTCAATCTGTGCAAAATAAATGATTTGATTTGATTTAATTGGTCATACAAAATCAAAAATACAAAATCGCAATTCAAAATTGAGGGTAGGTGGTAGAAAGGTGAAATTTATGTATAGGGTTGTATATGCTTGACGATGTCGCCATAGAAAGCAATTGGGAGTATGGGTTTATCCCTAACAGGTTTAGCCCAGCTGAAATTGCCGTCAATGGCTAACTTGTGGGGAAATAAAAAATTTCACCCCACCTAACGTAGCGTGCGTTAGTCTATTAAAATAATGGGTGTATTAAAGCGAGGAAAATAGGATTTTTTGTGTTCATTGGAATAGGACTTTGGTTAGACGCATAAATCTCTTCTAAGGTGAGTTACTTCGTAGGGGTAGAGAATTACAGTTAAGTACATATATTAAAATTACTAGCACGTTGAACAGTCGTTATATTAAGATATCCTAGCGTATATATAATACACATTTTAACAGGTCAACAACAACCTTTCGACCATAAATAGAAATCTTTTCCCAGGGGATGAAAAATAAGTTTAACACGACTACTCGAATTCATTGACAATAAAAAAAATACATAGATAATGCAATTAAAGACGACGAAGACAAGATCGAAAACTAGTAAGAGTAAGCTGGTATGAATTTATTACCCAATTATTATGTATGCTACCATGAAAATTTCTTTATAGAAAAATTAAACAACGTACTTACCACCAGACTAGACCAACGAGGCAGTTTTTTGTGTATAATAATTGTACAATATATTTCTTTAAATCGATAATTCTGCGATTTAAAAAAAAATATATATTTTCATTTCTCGTCCTACGGACTGTACCCCTATATGTGTATCATCATTATCATGATCAACCCATTGCCGGCACTCTACAGAGCATGTGCGGATTGGCAGACTTCACACGCTTTTGAGAACATTATGGGAACGTAGGCATGCAGGTATCCTCACGATGTTTTCCTTCACCCTTGAAGCAAGTGATATTTTAATTGCTTAAAAACGAAACTTAGAATTCCGAAAAGTTAGAGGTGCGTGCGGACGTCCTAGCCACTAGGCTATCTTATCCTATTTATGTATATTATATGTATATTTATACGTGACCCCAACACTCATACCATGTACTCGGCACTCAAGAACGAATTTACATCACAATTTACTAGCGCTTCATGGAGAATCGCGTTTGAAAATTGGATAGCAGCCCCATACATAATAGTCTCAGAGCTGATTAGAAATTTTCGTGTCAATTCCGTTCATTTATAATAACATGTGATAATGAAAATTATATTTAAAAAAAAAAACTAAAATGAAAATAAGTTATTTGTTATCATAATTTCACTGTAAAACTATACGCGAAGTTATCTCCACTTAAGTTTGAAAAAACCTGTATTTGAAGGTCTTGCTATTTCCAATTTAAATTATATAACAAATGACATGTAATCATAATGTATTTTAACGTTATTGTTAATTATTTAAACTTAAAATACATACTCATTAAAAAAAAACATAAAAGCTCGTCAGCTCGCATTGAAGCAAGAGGGTTGTAGCTCTTAATCCCACTCGCCTATGAGCGAGAAAGTCTTCCCAGTCGTGTAATATTAATAAGATGGTTATGATCTGACAAAAGTTAATTTAAACTTGTAATTTTAAAGTGCAGTTATGTAGGCTGCACAAAAACATTAACCAAATCAAAAAACCGACTGAAATGTTGTAGGTGACTCTCAATTTTTTCATAGTTTTTACAAAACGTTAACTTAAGGAAAAATCCTGTGTAAAAAGGATTAGATAAACGATAAAAAGGCTTGGTTATGAGTTGCACCAACTTCGTAGCTAATTATAAATGATTATTTAATGGGAATGAGATGATGATGTAAAAACACCCGGTTATTTTTTTTGTATGTTTAATTTTTTGTATTTTAGTATTATAAAGTACCATCTCAAACTATCCCACCGGCTCTCGGGTTATAATTTATATTTATGAATGTATGATGGATATGAAAAACCCTTTGTTTTCCGATATCCATTGTTATTTGGAATGGAGGCTTCCTAGTCGCGTGTAGTTCAGCTAGAAGTTGGAATATTTTCTTCATGTCTCCTACCTATGCATCTACTCGCAGTATTACTTTGCCTTGAGGGTACGGGTGTTTGTTCTTACACAGGCGTAAGTAGAAATAAGTTATTTCTTACAGTCTACATTTCTAGAGTAAGGTTATAGTTGTTACGTTGTAAAATAGATAGGTATAATATTATTTTCTGAACATAAATATAACAATTCAAAAATAGCTTTATTCAAGTAAACCTATGGCAGGCATGTCTAAAGCTTTCATATATGTATAATATAATTTTCATTAGTTTAATTCATGAGGTGAAGGTGATAACTACTACTTTTTTACTACTTTTTTTGTTATCACCATCTCACATTAAAATTAACTTTTTTTCTTAAATTAACTAATTAACTTTTTGACTAATCAGCTAGTTCAGTGGCCAATGATCAATTAGTCTGTTCGTTAAAATTATAAATAAATTCAGAAGTTTGAAAAAAAAACAAAGTGTGTTAAAATAAATATAAGGAATAAAATAAAAAGTATTTTAGTCTCAGTGTGTAAGTTTGTATTACTTATATAAAAAAAAAAACACTTTTTATTTATATTTAACTTTTTATTTTACAAATGCGATTCTGGTCTACCTTCTGAAGTTAGGTAGCCAGTATTTCTTTTTATGATTAAAGCTTCTTACGGCACCTTTCCTCACAACGTTGACTTTTAGAAGTTTGTAACACGCAAGCTGAAGCACGTGCTCCGATATGAGACTTTTTACCTGTTTCTCAGAACTCTTACATTAGGTACATTTAATTACATTCAAAGGTCAGCATGCGTCTTGATGTTCCATCTAAAAGTTTCCATGCGTTAGTTTATCGTCCATTTCATAGTATATCGACTACGTATGACTTTTTCCTTAGATCTCTTACATTGGAGAGAGTTTAGTTAAAGGTCAGACCATGTCTTGATGTTCCATCCAAAAGTTTCCATACGTTAGTCTATCGTCCACTTCATAGTATATCGTGGTAGGTAATGCCGAACGTAGGCAGAGCGTTGGACATTTGCAGTCTGTATCAGTAACGCTGTTGATTGGATGTAAACTACCTAAAGATGGAATTGCTTCTGGCATCTTGTTGATGACTCCATGGCGCTGTTCGTTTTAAAGTTGGAGGTCCTGGGTTCGATTCCCGGCTCGAGTCTTGTCTAGTGGGAGGCTTCGGCCGTGGCTAGTTACCACCCTACCGACAAAGACGTGTCGCCAAGCGATTTAGCGTTCCGGCACGATTTCGTGTAAAAACCAATTAGGAGTATGAGTTTACCATTCCCCTAACAGGTTAGCCTGATACCATCTTAGACCGTATCATCACATACCATCAGGTGTGATGCAGTTAAGGGCTAACTTGTGTTGAATATAAAAAGACTAGGAGATATTAATAATATCATGTTAATAATTCATTATTATTCATTCCCACTTTACGTTGTTTCAGGTATCAAGCAGACACGATGCTAAAAGAAGGTTAGTAACTTAATAACACTTTTAAATATTCTTGTAAAGACATCATCGGTGACTCCTAAAATGCGGACTGTAAAAAAAGTGGCTGGCACTTTGAAACCTTTTTTTAACGTATGTATGGATCTTTTGGCATCTATGGGCAAAGGCCGCTACACATGGGGTGCCACAAAAAACAAAAAGACGGCGAGGCAGACCGAGGCGTCATTGGCGTGACGAACTCGATGCCTATATCGGATTGGCCCCAAATATCCCTAAATAGAGACAAATGGAAGGAAGAAAGGGAGGCCTTTGCCCAACATTGGGACAGTACGGGCTGATAATAATAAATAATAATAATAAAATGTATGGATGGATATATGTATGGAGCTGAAGAGATATACCTCAGTCATCATGATATCTCATAATTTTTAGATAATCCTTATCCTAGGTCTTTATTTTTAAGGCGAGAGAGAAGACCTTCGAAAACCCTCTACGATGCTCCAATGCAGATGAGCATTTATATAGATAATATATGATCAAACGAACTTGCAAAGTGAAGTTCGATCGATATTATATGAGTACGCTTCATTCGAAGATATAATAAATAAACAACATGGTAGTCCTTTTATCCTGCAGGCAACACTTCGCACTTTTAGAAAAAGAGTAAGTCAATTTATTTTTGTCTCCTGTGGGTAGGCTCTGAGACGGTTTGTCATTTCTTTAGAGTAACTGAATATTTTTCACCAGGGACAAAATTTTCCTGATAGGGTTTTGGGATCGGGAGGGTGTATATATCTTCGAATGAAGCGTACTCATATAATATCGATCGAACTTCACTTTGCAAGTTCGTTTGATCATATATTATATTTCGTCGCTTCATTCTTCAGATATAATAAATAAACAACATGGTAGATGTTTAGAGAGGAAAATTTTGTATAACTAAAAGTGAAAAATACAACTTCTATGTTTAGTCAAATAAATCATCTTTTATAATAACAAAATAAATCTTACACATGTATTTCATTGGTATATAAAGAAAGGTTTTTAATCAACTGTTTTTTAAATTTACTAATTAAATCCTTACTTAAACGCTTTTATAATTATTACCTGCCACTAGAAAACCAAATTACGTTTCTCTAGGTAATAAAACAAGACTTTGCAAATATCCCATCATCTAATACTCTGCGATGGTAAAATTTGGCAAAGGACAGTGACCTGCTTGTCCGACCAGCAGTTTTCCTAATGGTATCCACCGAAATACCGGAGGCCACGCGGGTGTGGCAGCGTGGCGCGTGCTGTGCGCGCCGAACATCGACACATTCACGCCGCATTCACCCAACACTTGTTTAATCCATCTGCTGATGGTTCTAGAGGTCGCAAGCCTAAACGGTCGTTTGAATGTTAATATGAGGTTATCCGGAGTTACTGGTCTAATATTCTTGATGAGGAATATATAGTCTTCTATGACGGTAGCGGGACAAATTGCCTTATTCTCGTTAAAATAAGGTAAAGGCAATACCGGCTGCTCGCGTCCAGCTGCGGAAGTTTTAATTACAGTTAGGTTTAAAGAGTTTGTACTCGTTGTGCTGTGCACAGAGCAAGAAGCATCACTAATTTTTTGGTGATCTTTCTAGCGAAAGATCCCTATTGGGTATCCGATTCGCGATAACATTGATTACTAACTGTGGATCGAATATTTCGGTGTAGCAGGTCTTAGTTTAAAGGCACCTTTGAGTAATCGTTTTACCTGGTCGTTCGCAGTTAAATCACTACTTAAAAGTAGAGACAGTGCGGAACGGTGGCTGTTCAGGGAGCCGTATGCGGCACCTTTATTAAATTGTTCTGTTAAAAATATCAAGATAGGCGAAAGTGAGCACTTGTAGGGATCAAGTTTATTACCGAGACAGAACTGCCACCATAATCTATAAGTCCCGCTGTAAAGTATTTTTAGATAAGGATGCCATGATTAAGTCAAGCACCTGGCTTGGCGTTCCCCTTGTTGCGAACGCCGACCTGAGCACACTGCTGCACCCAGGGTAAACGATTTTAGGTGGTGGTGTTGGGTCCTGGAAGATAACGAAGGGAAATTCAAATTTGGTGTGAAGCATATAACATCGATTTGAATAATGTTTAATAACATTTGGAACCAAGGTTGAGATGGCCAGTAGGGGAAGACTAAGATACCTTCCGCTTTATCATTTACGATTTTTTGTAAGCATCTCAAAATCATTATAAATGGTGGGAATGCGTGGAAAAAAAACGATTTCCAACCTATAGTAAACGCATCGACTATAAAGCTCGCACCATTGCCAAATGGATCTGGGCAAATCAGTAAGATGAGGGAACTGAATTCTTCCTATCCGATTAATCTTGCTGATAGCGGTCGTGTTATCAACATGTAACAGTATATTAATATTAGTTTTCTCGCGAGCAAACTTTTTAGCCCGATAAAAACTGCTACTAATTCTAAATAATTTTATGTGTAAATTACGCTTATTATCTGTCCACCCACCATTTGCGCGCTTGTTGTCGCAATAGGCTCCCCAGCCTGTCCTGGATGCGTCTGTAAATTTTCACAGACGCATCAAAGTTAGGAATCATAAGTGTATTTGATGTGGTACGAATGTTATTCGACCACCACATTAAATCTGATAAGATATCAACGTTGGGTTTAAATATTATATCGTAACTTTTGTGCTTAGTAAGAACCAGGTATTTCTGTCTTTCTAACTTCTTTGTATATAGCCAACCATATCTTGCAGCCGGACAGGCTGAAGTAAGAACACCAATTAGGTGAGCGAAATCCCTAATAGTACTATTCGGTAGGTTAGAAAATTTGTTCACTAGACTCAAAATATTGTTTCGCTTATCTGATGGAAGCGATATTGTCATATCTACTGAGTTGTACATAAACCCTAAAAACCTGCAACTCTGTTGAGGGTGTAAATTACTTTTATCGTAATTAATTATAAAACCTAAACAATTTAGTAACCTTACAGTTTCGATTACGTTTGTATGACACTCAAAGCTGTTCCCGATACACAATATGTCATTTAAGTAAACGACACATTGAAATTCGCAAAATCTTAGATAACTAACTACTTCCTTCATTAGTTTCGTCCGTCCGTGGGGCGGAACATAAACCATAAGGCATCGTATTAAACTCGTAAGTAGTTATTTGCGCATTTTCGTTTTGGAATTGAAATGATAAATATTTACGTTGGGAATACGTTACTAGGACCCATCGCTATAAAGCCCTTTCTTAGTATCATTTTTGATGCAGTTCTATGATCTTCCATCTTAAAATCAGAATTGGGAACGTATTTATTTAACTGTTTAAGATTAAGAATAAACCTATGCCCACCGTTAGATTTTGGGGCTAAAAAGATGGTAGAAATAAATTCAGTAACCGTTGTGAACCCAACCTAAAATTACTGAATTTTTAGTAATATTAAGCCAACAATTCTAGTAATGCTACAGCCTACCAGCGTGTACCTGTGTTAGCGCCGCATTGGGGCACGCCTGTTGGTGGCAGTACTGGGTTCGATATGATCCTGCCCCCCCCCCCCCCTTCTGCTGAATAACTGGTAGCGGGGGTGGCCGGACCAGTTTCCCCGATGAGGAGAAGTTGCTGTCGAAGTTTTCAGATTCGGACCTCTTTTGATCTGGAGTCCTCGTCTCTCAATGGCCTTTGAGGCTTTTATTCTCTCCGATAATGAACATCCGAAAAGAGTTTCGTCAGTTTCGATCTCACTTGTGTCTTAGTAAAGTGGATATCGGTAAGTATTCGGCAGTTATCCGATAAAAATTTTACAGCTTGTACCTTGTCATCACCGGTCAATAACAAGGTCATCACCGTTATACCCAGGCCCAGCTGGTCCTGCCTCAACTGAAGCTTTTTGTCTCGGGCCCTTACAATATCTGCGGCCGCGGCAGATATTTCTTGATTTAAATTAGGAGCTTTTAACAGTTTACAATTTTTCTGTTACCTCCGCTTGGAGGCCCTTTTTTAAAATCGGGAGCCATCGCTGCGCCAATTTACAATGAATGTCGGGACCATAAGACGGTACATCGTCCGCTGCGTCCCCCAAAGCTTGAAATAATTTTGGCTCGAGTTCATGCGTTTTCGCACGCGTCTTGTGACGACGACGGAACAATTTCATTCACGGTTACGTAGGCCGACATAAGCGGAGCCTCCGGCTGTTGTGGTAACAGCGGCGATGGCGTTGGTGAACGAGATAACGGGGCCGGTGCGCCAATGTTCGTCAATAATTTAATCTTTGTGTTCCGTTTTGTAGGAAAATAAAACGATGTTAAACTCAAAAGTTACAATTTTTGAAGGTATGTAAATAATATTTTAATAATCTACAGAAAGATTCGGAACAAAGAGTGTTATTATGGTACCCGCTGAACCATCGTGTTAACCCGCAGTTAACCGCCAGGTCAGCTTACAGATACCTTCACAAGTCAAGTCAGGTCGACCCACACTCAACCATTGGGTTGATTTTTAGTGTCATACTTGTCCTTCGTGTTAACCCACAGTTAACCGCCAGGCAAGCCTACCAGACACCTTACGCAAGACCGGGAATCACACATTGTAACGTTTTGTTAAAGTAGGTACTTACTTGTATTGTTTTCGGAATCCGATGACGAGTACACAATTAAACGTCGATATTTATTTTGTTTATTTTTCCTTAGTCTCTTAATTTTTTCACTATAGTATTTTATTTTTTTCTTCAGCACTACATTTAGACATTTTTAGAAGCGTGTGCTTGTTGCCTCGCACGAAAAAAGAATGACAAACCGTCTCAGAGCCTACCCACAGGAGACAAAAATAAATTGACTTACTCTTTTTCTAAAAGTGCGAAGTGTTGCCTGCAGGATAAAAGGACTACCATGTTGTTTATTTATTATATCTGAAGAATGAAGCGACGAAATATAATTATCACAAACATCACTGCTAAAAAAGCTGTGATAGCTTAGGAACGTCTGCCTCCTAATCAGAGTCGGTGGTTCGATCCCGGGCACGCACCTCTAACTTGCCGGAGTTATGTGCGTTTTTAAGCAATTCAAATATCACTTGCTTCAACGGTGAATGTAAACATCGTGAGGAAACCTGCACGCATGAGATGTCTCCATAATGTTCTCAAAGGCGTGTGAAGTCTGCCAATCCGCACATGGCCGACGTGTTGGACCCTTCTCATATTGAGAGGAGACCCGAGCTCTGTAGTGATCATCGTGACTCACTGTTGCAATTTTTGTACAAACTTGAAATTCTTAGTCGAAAATTCTATATGTTAGACCAACAATGCAAGTTCTTAGAACGAGATTCACACGCTCGCTATCGTGTTACGATTTCGTGTATCGAAGTAATATCTCTTATGGTCTTTTTGGGTTAAAAATCCCGTTCCGACTCCGATGTGCACGAAATGAAATGAAAGTACACTATATGGTACACCATAATAAAACAAGATATACAAAACAGCAAAGAAATGACATGAAATAGAAAAGAGAAAACTGAAGAAATATCGGTAAAAATCGATCTGTAATAGGCAACCTAGCAAAGGACATAATGCAAAAATAAGCATAAGAAATGAGCTTTTAATTGTTTTATTTTACTATGACAACGTAATGTTTTGATATTCATAATCGAGATTTCTCACAGTCTATAGGACCAGTATCTGTTGAACATTTGGATAAGTTTTTCCAGCATTCTTTTTTAATATATATTTTTTAATTATCGTTTTTAATTTGTGCTGCATTACAGTATTTTTTAATCAAGCCTACCAAACGAACCGTTGCAAATAAATTGTAATAATTTCGTCCTGGATGGTGTAATTACGGAATTTGCATATCGCTCGTTATTACACTTTAAACATGTTCAAACTGTTAAACTCTGTATTCCTTGCAACTGTAATTTCACCTTATAAATTTGAAATTTAAATGTTAAATTTAATTCGCATTGCCTCGAACATGAACCAGTGGATGGAACTAGAAAAAAGTAAATCTTTTAAGCGTGCTTTTATTCCTACTGATATTATTATTGGTCGCTACTGTGTAATTCAAGCCGATAGCGATCCATATCGAATTTTAATCGTAAATAATAATATATTGCGTTTACCTACTTCTGCTGGTCATGTATTCCTGGTATAAGGCTGTTAAGTCCTGTATGTTTCTTACTGACTTACAAAGTTAACATTAGTCATTTAAAATGATGATCATCATCATCATCATCTTTTTCTTCTTTTTCTTCATCATCTTCATCTTCATCTATTCAAATTAACTGATGGACGTACTCTGCTGGTTTATCTTCTGTAAGGGATTCCAAATTCCACAATCTTGTACCGCTTTCGTCAAAAAGCGTTCTCATGATTGTGTCGTCTATTTTTCTAGTCATAGGAATTCCAAAACTGCGTTTAAAACCAAAAACTGAATGTGCTACAAAGCAGCTGGCTACTATAAGTTTTTTTTTTTTTACTTTTTACACCATTACCGTGGTTGGCTTTAATATGCCATATATTTTTATTTTTAATGGATTTGTAATAAAAAGTTCATTTAGTCTCTTGAACTTTCACAAAAAGTATCTCGCCTCGTTTATCAAGCAACGTTATTTTCTTGAAACTTCACAATTAGAGTGAAAAAAGTTTAACAACGAAAAATTAACAGAAGTTTTGCCTTGCAAAGTTTTGAACGACTAAATTTGCCGCTTCGTTTTGAAACAATGCTTAAATTCATCTTTAGTGGCTCTCCCTTGTATTTTTTACATCTCATGAAAACAACACAAAAGTGTGAAAGAAACTTTATTAAAATATATGTTGAAAATATTTTCGAGAGTATGCTTTTCACTCCTATTCTTCACATAATTTTTATTATAGCTTTTATCTCTAAGTTAACAGTCATCTTAAGATTATTTGTCTCACTAATTGGATAGTTCACTTCTCTTATGGGATCTCTGGGATTAGAGTTTGACTCAAATTACTATGACGTATAGTTACGACGCATTTTAAAAATCTGATGGAAGATCTTCGGACATTCCATCGCTATCAACCCATCATCGGCCAACTATAGACCACGGGTCTTCTATAAGAAAAGGGTTTTTGGCAATATTCATTATAAATGTTATCTATAACATACAAGCACTGAAGTTGGCTCACATAGATAATGATATTTAATTTAAAATTATGAATTAAATCATAATCCTAGTTGGACAGCAATTCATTCGAAGCAGTTAATCTGGTTAACCGTAAACATTTAACCTTACTTTAAACACTGAAATGCGTTTGGTTTTTTTTATATGCTATCTATAATAATGTTATAAATGTGATAGTTTGTTTCTTTGTTTCTTACTATGCCACCTGTGTCTACCATTGCTTCAATTTTCATGAAATTGGGCACTAAGAAAGCTTGTATCCTTGAGACGGGCAAAGGATAGTTTTTAATTTGATAAAGAAACCGAAAACCGCTGTATTAATAATTAAAAAAAATAACTTTTTGTCAGCAGCAGAACTGATTTCGGCATAAATTTGGACACATAGAGGTAGCTCGCTTTCCGGACACAGACAAAGGCTTATTTTTAGCCCGGGAAAATTAATGGTTCCGCGGAATTTTTAAAATAAACAGAAAGATCGAGGGCGAAAAATTATCGTCTGGTTAGCCAGCTTCCAACATTTCCGTGCACTTACAGGAATTAATTTAAATACAAATTAAATTAACATACGAATAAATTCGCACTGCCACGTTAGTTTGTGTTAAAAAAAATACGTCGTAGCTGGTACTTACTTGGTTTAATTAATGTTGCTGGCATAATACTGGTAATCGAACCGAGCTACGAGTAAATGCTAACGATTTAGAGAATTCTTATATGACCTCGAATGTAAGTTTCTTAGACACAGAACTGCTTGTCATCTGTAGAGGATCTCGAATTTTTGTTGGTCCAGTTTCATCAGTTGGGTCTTTATCCAGCTGATGGTATATTCAAATTAGTCTACATTGACAGATTGAATGTAGTTATTATAATGATTATTATTTCACTAGGGAAATCTCAACTGGTTTTTAGTGATGATGCATTTTAAGATGTTACTAACATTCTAGGGTTATGATAGACTGGGGGGGGGGGGGGGCAAGTAGGTATAAGTAGTTATAAGAAGTGTTTTTAGTTTTAGGTACTAACATAGGTTAAGATGTATTACTAACACTATGGACAGTGTCCGAAATAAAGATTTATTATAATTATTTACTTGTAATTGGTTTCTTGGTTTCTAAGCAACAATAAATAATAAAACGCTTGGCGACACGTCTTTGATAGGATGGTAACGCTTTTGCCGATGCCTCCCACCAGACCAGACTTGAATAGGGAATCAAACCGAGGACATCCAAGTTTATAGTACACGATTCGCCATCCAAATCGTAGAATAGGATTTTACGTTGGTAAGAGGTGCCTATATGTTGCTGTCCCTCGAGGTAAAGGCTTAATTGTGAACGCAGATTTTAGAGCCAAGTCTCATAAAATAGGATGTAAAAGATCGGTCAACAAGCTGGGATAGCTCAATCTTATATATATTAGAACAGCTTGTATGCTTGTAGTTTTATTTGTTATATTTCAGTGAATCAACATGGCAGTCAAATCGTTCATAGTTTGTTCTGTCTCCGTCGTACGAAGGTTTTCTTTCACAGTATATTTTTTTTACTTTTGTATTGTGTGGTATTAAAGTGTATTCATTCGTTCAAGGACAATTCAGTAATAACAATACGAGTATATTAGATCAGATATCAAGTTTAATTTACTTGATACAGGGAGACCTAAAAGCTTTTGCATTTTTTGCATGCATTGCTCCGATAAATATTTTCAATTCTTTTATTTTCTAAATATTGGCATCGGATCAGAAATCAGAGATGGTCAACATTAATTTATAGGTATACTTTTGTACGTTGAACAAAATGGCGCACCTGTGTTGGGTCGTAAATGGAAATGTTGTTATATTCGCCCGCCTTGTCTGGAGTACCGTCGTCGAACACGTGTCTGTGATGGGTGTCTTGAGTCTTTACGACCGAACGTTGTTGGAGGAGGCACCAAACTTTTCTAACTGTTGTTGTATTAAAACCGTCTTGCGTACTAAACCAAACTCTAAAATTATCATACAAAATTATAAGCATAATGGTTTCTAATACTTAATACCGTTCAGTCTCTGCATGAATAAGGCTAAAAGGCTCTGCATGTTTATCCATGCAAACGATGCATTTTGTCTGGTGGAAGGCTTCAGCCGTGGCTAGTTAACACCCTACCGTCAAAGAAGCATCGCCAAGCGATTTAGCGTTCCAGCACGATGTCGCGTAGAAACCAATTATGAGTGTGGTTTTACCATACCCCTAACAGGTTTGCCCGCTACCATCCTAGACTGTATCATCACTTACCACCAGGTGAGATAGCCCTCATGGGCTAACTAAGCTAAGCTATTTTTTTATACACTACAAAGTGTATAAAAAAATAAAAACATGTAAAAAACATTGCTCTATGGCGTTATAGTCTTAACTAAATTTTGTGACATCTTTGTATATGAAATGTACATTACTATATTATAATGCATCTAGTGACCACCTTATTGTCAAAGACTTAACGCCTAGCGATTTAGCGTTCTGGTATAATGCCGAATAGAAACCTATTAATGCTTCAGGTGTGGCAGCATGGTGCAGCTATTCATGGAAGACGGTAATATCGTAACGATGTGCTATAATTAGAATGATATAGAATAGAATGAACGATATTAAACAAATCTGTGTAGGTTGCGTACCCGTAAAGGGTACTGATGTTATACAATTCGTCCGCTTTGTCTCGGTAAAGCCGTCGACGAACACGTGCCCATAAATTTAATGACCACGTGAAAGGGGGACCGAAGGTTCGTAACCGCTGTTCTAGTAAAATCAGTTTTATATTTATTTTACGATAACGAAACATAATTAGTTTTATTTTAATATATATTAAAATAAACTCTTACCTTTCTCGCTTGTGAAGTCAACATCTCCTGAGGATGATCCGGTGTCGGGTCGAAACGTGCGTAGAGGTTCTAGTGAAAGATTTTGTGTAGTGTTATATTATACAAATCTCCCGGTTGTCGGCGGAATATAGCAAATTATACTTGCTGTTTATTGTCTTTCTTTACCATTATTAAGCACAGCCTGTTTTTTCTTCTCGATTAGAATTTTGCTTTTGACTGCAGTCTTACCTGGTAGTAAATTATTATTATAATTCACGAATTAACCCTTGACGGCAATACCACTTGGTGGTAAGTGATGATGCAGTCTACATTCATTAGGTCTGAACATACAAGCTGACCTTAGATTCAATATATGAGTTAACTTATAAAACCTCCTTAAAGTTACCAATATGGGGGAGGTCGTAAAAGGGAAACGTGTAACTTACACGTTTCCCAATCATCATCATCATTATCATCATCATCATCATCATCATTATCAACCGATTGACGTCCACTGCTGGACATAGGGCTTTTGTAGGGAGTTCCAATGTTCACGGTCTTGGGCCGCTTGTATCCAGCGGCTCCCTGCGACTCGTCAGATGTCCACCTAGTTGGGGGTCGACCAACGCTACGTTTACCGGTGCAGGGTCGCCATTCCAGCACCTTGGGACCCAACGTCCATCGGTTCTCCGAGCTATGTGCCCCGCCCATTGCCACTTCAACTTCACAACTCGCTGAGCTATGTCGGTAACTTTGGTTACGGATCTCCTCATTTCTGATTTGATATACGATCACGTAGATATACCCCTAGCATAGCTCTCTCCATTGCCCGCTGAGAGACTCTGAGTCTTCTTATGAGGCCCAGTGAATAACAGGCGATATTACCGGTGTCCAATGTGAACTGTGAACCACTTACCGGTAAGGGGTCTAATCTACAACTGGTCGTGACGGGCTGACAGCTGGGAAAAAACTGTACATTTAGTACAGTTTTTTCCCAGCTGTAGTTTGTATAACAAAATTGTAATCTTGTTATACTATTTGCACAGCAAGTTTCGGAACTTTAACGTTGAACTCTCGAGTTTGCTTAAGTCGAACCAAGTTTGCTTGCGGCATGGAACAGTTCTTTGAGGGTTAGTAAATTAGACAGCATAGCTCAGCGTGTCGCGAAACTGAAGTGGGTATGGACGGTGTACATGGAGAATTGATTAATTGGCACCCAACTGGGTTGACTAACGACATCAAATGAGCCGCATGAAAAAAGCGGTCCAAGACAGTTTACTTTGTTATTCTTATGTTCAATAGTGGACGTCAACCATATATCATCATCATAATCAACCCATTACCGGCTCACTACAGAGCACAGGTCTCCTCTCAATATGAGAAGGGTTTGGCCATAGTCCACCACGCTGGCCATGTGCGGATTGGCAGACTTCACACGCCTTTGAGAACATTATGGAGAACTCTCAGGCGTGCAGGTTTCCTCACGATGTTTTCCTTCACCGTTGAAGCAAGTGATATTTTAATTATTTAAAAACGCACATAACTTCGAAAAGTTAGAGGTGCGTGCCCGGATTCAAACCGCCGACCTCTGATTAGGAGGCTGACGCCCTAACCACTAGGCTATCACGGCTTTTCAACCATATATATAATGATGAAAATCGTAATGAAATCAAGTTACAAACATTATTGAAATTCAAAACGGCAGAACTTGCGTGGGCAAAATTAGAACTCAAGTTTGGTACCACCCATTATTGGGTATTCATGTGCCGAGGAGAGGTAAACATATCCCAGCTGCACCAGATTCACTAAAGCAATTGGAAATGGAAGGAAAGGAAATTAGAGGTGTTGAGGTACTCTGCTACCTGGCGTACTGGTGGGAATTGTGGCGTAGTAAAATATATAACTATTTACTGGATACACTGTTTATTCACTTATGAATATTATAACAATGTCTTTCCTGTGGGCCGGCGCGGCAGAGACTGTTGTTCTGCCTCGCGCGCCTGCTTATAAAGCTAAGCATTTGTTAACATTACATTGCATTGAGCGGGCTAGCCCAGGTTAGCCCGCTACCATCTTAGACCGCATCATCACTTACCATCAGATGAAATGCCGTCAAGGGCTTATGGCAACTTGTGGTGTATTAAAAAAACCCACAAGAGGATCATAAAGATGTTCGAAAAAGAATAAACAACAAACAGCAAGTATAATTTGCAAATTATACTTGCTGTTTGTTGTTTATCATGGACTTCCGCAAAGTTGCTTCTATTCATTATTCGAAAAAGAATAGACAAAGATTCTTTCTTAAGCCTAAGACCTAAGCATACTAGTAAAAGGGATGCCAATTTATATTTAATTTTAAATCAATAGGTGTCCGATATGACATAGTTCTTGTAAGACCGGCAGTTACTTGTACCATCGGAAAACAATCAATTAGTTTCATGAGCAATCCGAATATACATCCCACATTAACAGTTTTTACATTTTATTAATCATACTACATTAAAACGAGGAGTTTTCAATTTATTTTCTCAAGTTATAACCATGAAATAAACGAGTGTCTTATACCTAAAACCACGGTGACTTATATCAATCGGTCTGGTTAAATAAACACAATAAGAAAGTTTTACACCACTTCGGCGCTAGCAAAGCGCAATTTTCTTTCGCGCCTTCGCGATATTGCCAGTGTCTGGCGTCGGTTACGTGCCGGTAATGGGTTCCCTTTGAAACTGTTCGTATCTTTTATTCGGACGAATTTAACGCGAAATTACGAGTATTTTAACTTCCGAATCATTATTAAAAGTTTTATTTAATGAATTAAGTTGGGTAACTTTAATTCAATTTCATTATATTGTATTGTTTTGTTATAATTTTAATTACCGATGAAGGTACATTCGTTGATAATATAACATAATCACATAAATCATAAATTCAATATAAATAAGCAAGTTTTACAACATAAAGGCAAAGCGCAAATTGTCTCGCGCCCTTCCTCGGATGTCGGTCACGTTCCGGCAATGAGTCAAACTTCGTGGATTTCACGGTAAATTCGTCTTTTTGTTGTCACCTAAAATAAATTGCATCATTTTCGACTAAATTTTGTTAGCATTTTCGATCATTTCGCTACAATATTTTATATAGTAAACTACTGGTAAGTTAAAACTGATTCGTTCATAACATTACGACGTTCCATCGATCAGTTTGTGATTAAAATACAAGTTGTATATGGAAAAGGTATATAGCGAGGCGGTATATAATCGCACGGCGTTCGGCGATGTTGCCGGTGTCTGACTTCGGTCACGTGCCGGTAATGAGTTTCCTTTATAACTGCTCGGAGCTGGAGGATGTACACGGAATATTCGAGTTGCAGCATTATAGAAATTGCAACGTTTCTAAAAAAGTCTCACGTTCATTTATGATCAACTTCGCATACATTTTTGACTTGCTTTTGCACTGTGTGGGTAACGTGTTGTTTATTCGCCATGTTTTCCAATAAACTACGGATTTTAAATAAAAAAAAATTAAAATATTACTTGCTTCAACGGTGAAGGAAAACATCGGTTCGCATCCGGGCACGCACCTCTAACTTTTCGGAGTTGAGTGCGTTTTAAAAAAAAATATCACTTGCTTCAACGCCTTTGCGAAACCTGCACGCCTGAGAATTCTCCATAATGTTCTCAAAGGCGTGTGAAGTCTGCCAAGCCGCACATGGCCAGCGTGGTGGACTATGGCCGAACCCTTCTCAAATTGAGAGGAGACCCGTGCTCTGTAGTGAGCCTGCAATGGGTTAATCACGAATACCCGAA
Organism: Lasiommata megera; assembly: GCA_928268935.1. Lineage (NCBI taxonomy): Eukaryota > Metazoa > Arthropoda > Insecta > Lepidoptera > Nymphalidae > Lasiommata > Lasiommata megera. Next base: position 2,415,085 of record OV743308.1, on the reverse strand, counting down.
TTGATTTGCGTGGTGGGTATATCCTATAACCCTGTCTTCTATGAGAGAGGCCAGTACCCAGGAGGTCCTGTGGGATGGGACAAGGCTTTTTATAAATGATAATTAAAACATTCGTGTTTACTTAACGGAATCGATTTATTAAATCAAGCACGCTGCATGCAAATCGGCGGCGTCTCGTTATATAGATATATTTGTTTTCCCTAAATATTCCTATGCTTAAGTACGTCAAAGCCTATTGAATTCCGCCTTCGTCAAGAATCAATTTACTTGTTTTGCCATTATCGCTACGTAAACAAAGCCCTTTTAATAAATAATTCCCAAGAGCTTTACGCCAGAGATTATCCCAAGTTTTGTTATTCCTTGTTTACATTACTCTATTTACTGGATTCATTTGAATGTTGCTAGACTTGGACTCATGATTTTCTTTTAAAGTAATTTAAGGCCGTTGAGAACCAACTTACTAAGAAATGTATTCACAGCTCTTAAATGGGTATACCTTGTCTGTCTTACACAAGTAGGTGCATACACCTGCTTAGTATTCTATTTTGTACATTCTTTATTTCTCTACTGCTTCAGAATATATCACTTAATTTATAAAAACAAAAGTTGGTATGTGTGTGTGTGTTTGTATTTTTTACATCCATTATTATAATACAGGATTACCGCGGGATTAATAAACTTGAAGCTATAACTTTATCTATATATATTTTAGTACTATAGCATAGAGGACCCCACGACTAACTACGACTACGCAAAAGGGAGCAGAAACGGGAACGGTAAAATGAATGAGACATCATATATATCATGCTAATCTTCAATTGGAAACACTGCTTACCACAGGAACTCTTTAAACCCCTTTATCTGCGCAAACGAAGTAACGTACATCAGCTAGTTAAAAATTTATTGATAATAGTTTATTTCGAGTACAGTGCGCTGTATGATTGAATTGTTTTCAACCCTTATCCGGATTTTGTCCGAAAAGGATGTGCCGGAGCAAATATATTTCCAAGTAACATGAATTAAAACATTAATTTCTAATGAAATACAAAAAATGCAGTATAAAACTCAATAAAAAAGCAAACATTGAATCACTATCTTTCTAAAATGAATTTAATTTACTCTTGGAGCTGGTACACGTTTTACAGAATTTTCACTCTTATGAAACCTCCTTTAGAGTTCAATGTAGGATCTACTGGCACGTCGGAAAGATTACAATCGCGTAGGATTCGGTACGCTAGATTAAAAAGTACTCTGCCTATTATATGGACTGGATAGCTCACGGGACTCAATGTACTCTGCTGGGAATAAAATGTTATTTATATAATTTCTATAGCAATGCAGCAGTGGACATCTAATCATGTAGAGATACGGCTGGAATCTAATCCTGAATAATATTGTGTGACCCGAATATTTGTGGATAAGTTTATTTCTCTATTTACCATTCCTTCACACAATATGACAACACAAGTAAAGAATTAAACTCATTTATTTCTTTTTGATTGATATTTTTTGTGCCACATATGCCAATTGTTATTTCAGACAAATGTACTGTTACAATACCATACAATACCGTTACGTCTTGATGCTCAAATAGCTGAACAGATTATGATAAGTGTACCCAAGGTTAAGTCTTAGAATAGAATAGTATTACACTGGATATTGTTATTCCGTTGTGTGGTATAAAAAAAAATCTAATTTCAAATTAAATGATTTATTTCATTACTCATGTAAATCTAATACAGGCATCTATGAAGGGGCTTTATAATATATTTTTAATAATTTAAATTCGTGATAACTACATTTGTTAACTTGACAGTAAAGCTAGTATTCCAAGCGCGCTCAGGTCTAAAAAGCAGCAGAAAATAAACTTAACCGGTTTTGCTTAGTCAATGTCCTGAGTTTAGAAATAATAATAAGAAAAACAAGAAGAAACAGGATACAAAAGGCGGCCTTATCGCTTAGAAGCGTACTCTGCCAGGCAACCTTAGGATTAGGAAAAAAGAAAGTAGAAGAAAGTAGGTGGTGTAAGTAGTAATATAAGCAAAAACCAACAAAGTTTAAACACTATTCAATTATAATAATAGTAGGGAAGAGGCATTACACACAGGCAAAGGCACGGGCTGATCTAGTACTACTAGTATAATGTGTATCAGCTGTTAGTGAAAGATGCCACCATAATATTGTTGCTTATTGATATAAAGGTCGCTTTGTAGGTCGGTATTAGGGGCCCAAAAGGTTGGGATTATATGTGACGTGGCAACCTTTATAGCCCCAAATGAATTAGTGTTTAGTGTAATGAATAGGTAGACAGAAATGTGCGTGACAGGGATGTTTAAATTCAAAGGATACGTTCTAGAATAGTATTAAGTGGAGTGAAGGTAGGGTCTGAGCCTTTTGTACTTTTCACAAGGGATACTGTTTGATGATGTTTTCTTAGTTCGCGTTCAGCTAGTATCTGGGAACCAGCTTAGTTTACAGCACATATCGTCATGGGGACACAGTCTTCCATGTAGTCGGTACCTAATTTCTATACCGTGTGCCTTATAAATATCAAACTTTGATGACCTGATCCGATTTGCTTCGGTCAGCGTGTGTATTAACTGGATCGTACAAAATATAGAAGCGTAACCGGGCTGTTTGGCTTCGGAAAGAAGCTCTGCCAGAAGAAATTTTGAGCCCTAGGGCTCAAATTCAAACTCATGAAATATGGTTATATTAAAGCTCTTTGTTATTGCAGTAAAATACATTATATAAAGACTTAGTAGTTATAGGCGTTTTTTTTTTAAATTATAAACTTAATAGATTCAAAATATCCGATGGAAGTATTATGACATTTTTCTCATCAGATAATGCAAGTTGGCCGCCGCCGCGGGAACTTTATTTAAGCGGCCGTCATTCCCGTTTATTAATTCACGTAATCCATACCGCTAGATTACATCGGAAAAGTATTTCCCCTGGGACACTCGGCCACTCTGAAGTCTGAATAGAATTTAAGTAAAATTACGTTCTTCGCCTCGCGGCCGCTCCGTTGATGGGTACTTTGACTTTTATTCCTTTAAGGACATTGTTGCGAGACTCCTTATAGAGAGAGTTCCTTTGTTGGCTTAAGATGGCGGACCTGGGTTCGATTCCTAATTTGGACATAGTTTTGTTACGGATTGCTTAATCTAGATCATTCAACCATATTTGTTTTTGAGTAAAATTAGGTAATGAAAGTTCGGTGCCAAAAGACCAGGGCCACATAGCTAACGAGCGGGTGGGTCACCTGATGTTAAACGATCACCGCCTATATATATTTTTTTATACACTACAAGTTAGCCTTTGACGGAAATCTCTCCTGGTGGTAAGTGATGTTGCTGACTAGGATGGTAGCAGGCTAACCTGTTAGGAGTATCATAAACCCATGCTCCTAATTGGTTTCTACGCGCCATCGTGCCGGAACGCTAAATCGCTTGGCGACTGACATGTCTTTGTGGTAACTAGCCACGACTGAAGCCTCCCACCAGACCAAACTCAAGCCGGGAATCGAACCCAGGTCCTCCAACTTTATAATGTGACACGGAGGTCGACAAAAAAATTATGGTAGGTAGTATCTACGAATGCGTTTCCGGCTTTTAAAACAAGATCCGTCCATTGAACAACCCTGAAAAACATTTGGCATTGAGGGTAAAGGTGTAATAGATCCACAGATGAGTTTTCTCGCGCCATCATTATCAGACATTTTACGTGCATGCTCCGTGCCTCTCTCTCAGAAGTGAGGTTTTAGAGCAAAGGTCTTTTGCGTTTTGCGATCGACATGCTGAGAGTATTTAACTAGGATAAAATAGCCATAAATTCTCAGCACACAAATCAGAGGATTTCTGGCACCGCTTTTTGATGTGTCTGTTAATGTTTTGCGAAAATTATATAAATTTGCTCGAATCTCTTTGTTTACGCTGGATAATTTAGACGTGATCCCGGATCTGGCGAGACGTTACACGCGTACGAAATATACTTGCGTTGTTGAAAGGTAATTAATTAATGAAATGTTTACCGACTTGGGAAGTTTTGTTTACACGTGCGTAGGTACATTAATGTGTTTTGACGTGACGAGATAATTGCTTAGTTGTATGTGACATATTTATGTGGCATACGATAATCGAATAACATGGGAAATATAATGATATTTTTTTTGTTATTCACTACAAGTTAGCCCTTGACGGCAACCTCACCTGATGGTAAGGGTAAGTGATGATGCAGTCTAGGCTGGTAACAGGCTAACCAGTTAGGGGTGTGGTAAACTCACACTCCCAATTGGCTTCTACGCGACTTTCTAAATCGCTTTGCGACACGTCTTTGTCGGTAGGGTGGTAACTAGCCACAGCCGAAGCCTCCCACCAGACTATAAACGCGAAAGCTTGTATGTGTGTGTTTGTTGCTACTTAATTTCGCTAGTTTGAAAGAAATTTTGATTATACCCTGAATTAACACATAGGCTTCTTATTATCTTGAAGTTTGGGAAAAACAGAATTTTACGTGAAATAACGTTTTACGTCGACGAGTATTCAGAATAAATAAATAGGTATATGTATATTGTAGCTATCGTTATAATAGCAAGATTTATCGGAATTAGATTTATTTCTCGGAAAAAGTAGCGGAAACGGGAACAGATATGAGAAATGAGATTTTCTTCAATTAAAAACGTTGCTTTTCCGAAGTATAAGAAAAAACCCCTAATCTACGTGGACAAACCCGCTGGTAAAAGCTAGTGGTTTATATTTCATAGCATAAAGTTGACCCTTTCTAAAGCACCGGGGACGCACTTATTTGCAAAGTGCTCTGTAAAAGACTGTAATTTTGGTCACTCGCAATTAGTGAGCGTTAACCCAAACTAGATCGCATTGCCTACATTTTAAAGCTCATTTTTCTCCGTGAAGCTCTCAGCGTTGACCCTCTAAGACCTATAACATTTAATAACACGCAGTCAACCCTTAAATTTTATTGAGTCAAAGACTCGTTCAATTTTGTCTTCTGCACTCGAATGCCCAAAGAGGTTCATCGATATCATATATTTGCTTAGAATCATGGACCACCAATATTTTTAGACTCTCTAAGAAAGAATTAACGGCTGAACTATTCCATTGACTAAACTACATTCAAAGTCCCGTCCGACCCCCCCGTTATTGGAGGCGCCCTTAAGCAGACGTTCCCTTAGTTTATTCGAGCCCTAGGGCTTAAAATTTCTTCTGGCAGAGCTTCTTTCCGAAGCTCGCCAAACAGCCCGGTTACGCTGTGACAACCAATAGGGTTAGCACAGTTGATACAGACAGTCCGAAAAAAAAAACTACATTCAATAATTTTCATAGAGTTGATAATTTATATAAAAAATTTGATAGAACACTATTAATTTAATAGAATGTAATGACCCTCTTAACTAATTAAGGATAAACATGAAAACGATGATCCTGCAGATGTATAAACTGTGTTGCAGTTATAAATTGAAGCGATTGACATCGTTACTGACATCTGACTACTGTACACACTTTCTGGCAAATGAATGATTATTATTGAATTGCGACAGCGCACGCCCTACACCGGCGTCAAAAGATTATATCTGTTTATTTATTTACATACATATAAGAAATAATTAAACTTTAATACTTTATGGACTTGAACTCTTAAATAAACCTTAGATTTATCCTAAAACTAAAAATCTTAAAAAATATAATATCATTACCAAAAGATATTATTAAAAGGAGTCCCTTTAGGCACCGAAGATACTGGCAGTGTTCCCCCTTTGAATAGCAAGACTTATTCTTTGCCTGAGGTAGTCTCCCGAAATCATAAAAGAATGTATGTCACTTGTGGTATGATATCTATTAAGTAAGGTAAGTATTGTAGTTATATGAACATATACCCCTTAACCGTTGTCATGCTACCGCATGCCGTTTACCTGATCGATTTATTGCTTGATGGTACTTGTTAAAAAAGCTGTGATAGCCTAGTGGTTAGGACGTCTACCTCTTAATCAGAAGTCGGGGGTTCGGACCGGGTCCGAACGCACGCAAGCACCTCTAACTTTTCAGTTATGTGCGTTTTTAAGCAATATAAATATCACTTGCTTCAACAGTGAAGGAAAACATCGTCAGGAAACTTGCACGCCTAGGAGTTCTCCATAATGTTCTTAAAGGCGTATGAAGGCTGCCAATCCGCAAATGGCCAGCGTGTCGGACGATGGCCTTACCCTTCTCATATTGAGAGGAGACCCATGCTCTGTAGTGAGCCGGCAATGGGTTGATCATGATGATGATGACTTATTTGTCGCTAGGGTGGTAACTTTGGCCATAGCCTGGCAGACACGACGGTTTGTTATATATTATTGTACTGGCACACATACAGGTCAAGCCGATAAAATCGTGGCAAAAAACAGCAAACGTTGCCCATAAAAGCGCCACCAAAATAAGAGTTGGCAACATTAAACAGAGCTACAAAAATGGGCAATGCCCAGTAGTAGTTAACCGAGCAAATTGGGGACAACAATCCTGTATTTGGTTGCGAAAAAGTGCGCTGCATAAATCACCCGGGGCGGCCAAACTGAACGAGCCCCGGCTTTGACTATGCGGCTATTAGAGTTACGTTTTAAAGTTCAATTCATACTAATATTACAAAGACGCTGGCCAGAAAAACCGCTGCTTCGCCTTAGATCTATTTCTTCTGTGACCAATTTTTTTTTTTTTACTTTTATATTATTAAGCAGTAAGTAAGAAACGAAGACGGCGCTCTTGAGTTACAAATGGTGGTAAAACACGACTTTTAAAATAAAAAGATGCATTTTGTAAATGATTACGATTTCGGAGTTTCATGTATGATGTACCCATTTATAACAGTAAACGTAATAATTATAAAAAAAAACTGTGCTGTTTTTAAATGTTATGACGAATTTGTAACAATGTTTGATGAAATAAAAAATGAACTACTTTCAAAACATAGAACTCGTGAAATGAAAATGAAATGCATAAATGTACATCATACAAAAGAAGAAATACACAGAGAGAAAAGAAAAGAGGCGTACCCATAGGCGGCCTTATTTGTAAAGAACGATCTGTACCATATATATATATATATATATATATATATAAATCGTGCGTATAAAAGAAGCGTGCCTCTTATCTAATAATTGCAAAGAAAAATAGAATTTATTAATGACAGCTGGTTAGTTTTTCTTTCATCGACCACTAACGTATGAATATTTTATGTATGAACGCAATCGCAAAGGAGCCCTGTTAGAGAAAAGTTGGGTGCTTCGAGCAGGCCCACTTAGAATTTCAATGAGTCTGATGCAAAGCGCGATGAGGAACTGCGAAAGGGTCCTCGAATAATATCATGCGGATGCTAGCGGAGACTGACTTGCGACATTACTGATGTACCCTTTGAATGGTAGGTAGCCGTTATTCGACCAGTATAAGCAGTCCCAAAGAGGGTTTACCATTATACCAAAACAAATGTATTAGTATCCAAATTTATAACCAATGACCAAATAACATTTCCGGGATGTCTCTCAATAACTTCAAAGTTATATAAAACGAAGCTCACAGAAAAGTCTTACTATAGTGTAAAAGAGATATGTAAATGATAAACAAGCTTGGGTATGAAATATTGCTCTAATAAGATAGTTCTTTAATAATGTGAACATGTGAAATGGTGAATACAAAAATAATCTATAGCCGGCAAGTTTTTGAGCTTCTTCTTAGACCAGGGCGCGTTTATAAGTTTCATAGCTTTAGCTTACCAATAATAACTTAAGTTTACCTTTCTTTACTTAGTTATCACCATCAACTGACTACCATGTAGGTTAGTGTTAAAGTGCCTTTTAAAGAATTCATCATGATCAACCCATTACCGGCTCACTACAGAGCACGGGTCTCCTCTCAATATGAGAAGGGTTTGGCCATAGTCCACCAAGCTGGCCATGTGCGGATTGGCAGACTTCACACTCCTTTGAAAACATTATGGAGCACTCTCAGGCGTCCAGGTTTCCTAACGATGTTTTCCTTCACCGTTGCAGCAAGTGATATTTAAATTTTTTTAAAACGCACATAACTCCGAAAAGTTAGAGGTGCGTGCCCGGATTCGAACCGCCGGCCTCTGATTAGCGCCCTAAGGATATCGCCGCTTCCTTCAAAGAATTATTTGTATATAATTCACGTTAAAATAAAGTCGGGACTCTGCGCGAGTACCTAGCATAACTTTTAAAACAATTATAGTAAGTTAATTTAACATTCCTCCCTCAACAAAAGCGTTTAGCTCCAATGCTAATGTAATATCGATCCAATAGGCAGTCTCGCTAGTCCATACCATGCGGCGCTTGGCCCCAAAGACCTACCGATGATGAATTGCGTTTTATAACTAAAAAGGGGTAGTTAAAAACAACGTGAAGTCGAAACAGTACAAACCTTTTTGATCCAAGTCGATAACTCGGCGATTGTCCTACTTTACTGCAGCTCGTGCGCTGTTTTATTAGAAAGAATAAGGAAAAAGGGAGGTCATGGATTTCCGGGATGAGTCTGGTCTAGTGCGAGGCTTCAGCCGCGACCAGTACATCCTACTGGAAAAGGCATGTCACCAACCTTTTTTTATTTTTTCGGACTGTCTATTAGCTGTACTAATCCTATTGGTTGCCACAGCGTAACCGGGCTGTTTGGCGAGCTTCGGAAAGAAGCTCTGCCAGAAAAAATTATGAGCACTGGGGCTCGAAGAAACTAAGGGAATGTCAAGCGCGCCTCCTTTGAGGCCGATCCTCGGCTTAGGCGATGTTTGGGATAACGGGGGGGTCAGACGGTGGGTGGTCCGTACGTCTCCGAGGCCATAGATGGAGCCCACGATGACGTATGATAGCGGGGACCTCGTCTTCGCCGGCGAAGATGGTGTGTAGCGGTCACCAAGCGTTTTAGCGTTCCGGTATGATGCCGAGAACAAATTGATAATGAAGATTGGTTCAGTCGGCAATGCATTGGCATTTCTGGTTCTGCAGGTCGACTGTAATCACTTAAATCAGGTGGCCTGTTTGCTCGTTAACTATATTTAATTAGAATTAGTTCGAAATTAGAGCAATTCCCACCCAACGTTTTTATTATCATTTATGTAATCCTATCATAATAGAATATTTCTATAAGCTTACTTTTTGTAAATATTTTGAAGTTATTGATAAACAGTAATAGGTTAGTCAATTAAGTTAAATCATTTCGCCCATAACAAATGTATGACGCCCGATGTTAATAATAAATTTAATCCAAAAACTTCAGATAGCAGATTTAATAGAAATAACTACTATGTAAATTATTGACGCGTCAAAAGTGCCCTTTTAAGGACTATTTGAATAAAGATTATTTTGAATTTGAATTTGAATTTGAATTCCGTAGCACCATCCTTATCAATAGAAAGAGTAGGACAAAGACAGCACTACAAAATTAAATTTTCCTTTTTATAAAATTTTGGCTTGGATTGATTATTAATTTTGGGCGTAAGTGTGGGCACCGGAAGCTTTCTCTCGGTTGCTCTGGAAACAGTTAATAACAAAAAAAAACCTCTGCCTTTTTTTGTAAACCAATTTCAGTTATGGACAAGTACATAACGAAACACAAACCTTATAAAACAGTTGAAGAAAGTTCACTTAACATTCCGCCGTCAACTGTAGCGTGTTGTAGCCCCAATGCTAATGTATTATCGATCCGATAGTTCGGCATAGCCGCCAGTCAGTTTGGCCCCACGGCCTGCCTGCTGAATTGCGTTTTTAAACAAAAAGAGTTTTTACTCGCTCCACACATTCTGACGTCTGTTTCATTTGCTATTCCTGTTTCTATGTTTGTTTCAGTTCTCGCTATAAATTATCGCTGGTTTCCCGTGTTTTTCACCCACTCACTCACACACACATCCAATCACACATTTCTCACTCATGTTTATATGTTATTAAGTAAACTTTAAGGCACAACAGTTTATTTTTTATTGCACATCTGGAAGAGACTGACCCCCAAGATACGGGCTATCCTAGTTTGGGGGTCAGGGTAGTTTAAGAAATTTTGTATTTAGTCGAAATAAATGAATATTATATATATATATATATATTATATATTTTTTTTACGCATAGAATTTCTGATCTTCGCATTGCTTGGCGGATGTACGTTGGAGTCCCGAGGTATTAAATGTCGACATTTCAAAGGTAAACACAGCATTAGTGGTCTTCTTATTACGGATAAGGTATGGGTATAATATAATCTGCCATACCCCTAACAGGGTCATTAACGCGGCTTGCGGAAAGTGTTAATCGGTATGAATCGTCACGTAATGAAAATGCGTTATGTCTCCTCGATGCGAGTCCGTTCGGTTCCGTTCGTTTGCGCCGCCATACTTGTTTATGTCATGCGTTAGTTAAATGTGACTTTTTCCGCAGATCAGAGTATAGCAGTAGAGTATACTACTACTATTATACTCTGATATACTATATTCCTGATATGTTTCGACTGCTCAAGTTTATATGCATTTTCTGATTTTTGCGCGGATTGAAAGACGGTCAGCGTGATTAAAGTTGATAGGGAAAGCTAAAATAGCTTCAATTCAGGTAATCTTTGAACAAATTGCACCTGTTGTGATAACTGAGCTTGAAATAACAGCAAATCTATTTTGTTTGTTTGTTTGTTTTCGTTCGAATATGGAAAACATGTTTTGTTACTATTGTTGCTAAACAAGCGGCGTTTTGCCGGTAGAGGCGGCGGCGGCGTGACGTCGGCGCTGGCGACATGAGCGCGGGCGTGCTACGGGACGCCGCGGGCGACTCCACGCCCGGCTCCGACGGCGGAGAGCGCATCACGCGCCTCTTCCCCAAGTGCCGCCCGCGCAACATGCAGCGCCAGCACGACAGGTGACATGTTCAGCTTAACGCGCTCAAATAAACTCAAAGCAATACCACATTACTGTCGAGGCCGGAAATGTAGGCAATTCATGAACAAATAGAATTCAATGTGCTCAGAACTATATTAGTGGCTTCCATAAAAAGAGACACAAGCAAATATAAGTATAATTAAATATAATTATATTTATATTTGCTTAATACATAATTGTTTCCGCTGGAACTCGTTTTATTATATTTGCTAAATAAAACAGTTTTTCCGGGCAACCGTATTTATTATATTTATTCGCTTTCGTTAAGGCAAAGAAGACTATACTATATAGCGACCATAGAGTATACGAAAACTTCTTTTTCTTGTATCATTTAAATTGGACATTAAACAGCAATTTTTTTAAATTTTTATTTCTAGCATTGTTGTTGATCTTATTATAAGAAATTTAAACAATACGACGATAATGGTTTTCGTTTATTTTCGTTATTTAATAATATTTACGCACATGTCAGAGAAAAATTAGTCTTTTAACACAGTAGTAGGGTAGTTTAACAAAAATGTTGTTATCGATCTACAATGTTAGTTCTAGATCACTGGAGCCAATTAAGTATCTCGCTTGGCTGCACTCTAGCTTAAACTAGTGCTCGAATCACAGAAAGGCAGTTGTGTAACTTTGTTTTTCAGTGTTACTCTGACACTCGAACAAAAAAGCGTTAGGTGTTTCACTGTGCGACTAAAATAGCTTCTTCAATATTCGATACTCGAAAACTATCGACGCTTCCGTAGCGTAATCTTCGCTTATGTCAGAAATGCGCTTGACGTTTGACATCGTGCCTTTGAAAATTAATTATGTGATACAGGTAGGACCGCATTTGCCTATTCACGCTACCAAAGTAATCAAATCTGACGTGGGCAATACAGATACCCGTTTCATATCAGGAACGTGGATGAAAATAGTTTCGTTCGGTATAATTGGATGCCACCCACAGAAGGATCTCGCTCTGTCTCGCTGTTAAGAGGTAAAGGAACAGTTGAAAAAGGATCTTCTGAGAATGAAAATCAGAATGATTTGGTTGTGGGTTAGTACAGTGTTCGCAAGCGTTAAGATCATCAGCAGAAACGTAAGCTCATAGAAAAAAAAAATAACGATAATAAAGGATTATATTAACGATTAAAAAGGCTTGGGTGTGAACTTCATAGTTAGTTATAATTAATCATTGTAAGCTTTGTTGTGGGCTTCTTAGACCTGGACGCGCTTGGAACCCTCCTAGATTTAGCTTTAAGTAAACGAATGTAATCACCATCCAGTTCACGAATTTAAATAATGAAAAATATATCTATATATATGAACGCTTCATAGATGACTATATTTACTAGGTTTACATAAAAAAAGGAATATTTGAATTGATTTCAAGAACCTTTCTGAGTAGTTTTTCGCACCTCTCGTCACGTGTAATGTAGGCAGAAAACCAATACAACACCATGGCGTACAATATAAACCGTAGGCTGGAAATGAGCGTAATTGTCCCCTCGCGTGTTATGGCGCTAACTGCCTCACGTAACGGCTAACGGCCTACTTGCTTAGGGCACTTTCTGAATTTCAACTAACCGCGCGCGGGTGTGCGTTAGGCTGGGGAGCCCTTTAATCAGGACGTGAAGTGCGGTGTAAAATGCAAAATGATCACGAATACGACTCTCTCATTGTGTACTCTTTGATTTGAACCGTTGTGTACTCTTTGTTTTGAACGCACTTTGCTTTTTAATCCCACTTCTGAAATTAGAAAAACACTAGAGCGTATTATTATTATGGATGGTATGTATGCACTTTCAATTTATTTGAAATAGAGACTGGATCGGTGGTAGATAAATATTTGTTTATATATATAAGTCAAAAATCGTTTCAACATATATCTGTTATGGTCGAGAACAATTAAACAGATTGTGATGATACTATGGTAAGATGTTCTGAAAACGCCCGGGAGAGTTTCTAGTTTTAATTTAAATATTTTTTTACTTCTTATCTGCAATGTTCAACTAGTTGAATATAGAATTAAGCTTTTACTTAACAAAGGCATATGACAGCCTCGTTGGTGTAGGTAGTGGTTAGCATATTTAACAACGAATCGCGAGGTACTAGATCCGATCCCCGGATCGGCAAATCTTTAACCGTGTTGATTTTTTAGCAGTTCGTAGTTAGGAAATTGGCGGTGTCCATCCTCGTGCTAGAGAGTGGGTCAAGCCGGCGCTTTCGGCTAATTATCACTAACTTCTTGATTTGTTATTAAACTTGAATAAGTTATCAAAACTTATTCTTCTGCCACACCTACTTTTGGGCGTCAACTCTTTATGCACTCCTTTTACATGTTCTCAATCCATCGATCTCTTTCTTGTTCACATAAAGATTTAACATGACTTTCTTCGATAATGTGCCAGCCTTGAACTCCAGTGACTTTTTTAAAATATCTCATATTTTAACTTTTCATCAGATTTCATTAAAATGAAAATAAATTAACTAATCTGTGCATTAGGTTTTAATTTAATGTTAAAGAGCGCCAATTTGCCATTTCAAGGTGTAGTTAATATGAATACTGGTAATAATCTTATTTTCGCATGTTTACTTGGTAGTTACAAATACTCTAGTTAACAAACAAGAGGCTTAACTACCACATAAATAAGACAAGCCAAGATGGCCGCTAAGATCAAAACGTAGCCTCAACTCTCTAATCAGGGCGTGATATTCTGCGCAAAATGCTCGAGTCTTGCTCACGAATAGAGCCGCTGATTTGTAATTTGCCCTACTTTCCTAAGAGCAAAGACTTATAATTTCCCTTTCATATGTGTGAGTAGATTTTCTGTATGCAAATGACCGACTTAGGTAAATTCCATTCAGACGTAGTGACCGGCAAATAGCCACATCACAATCGTCCTGGTAGTTTTAGGGAAATGTTTATATAAAAAAAAACACGATCCAAAATAAAAGTTAAAAAAACCGCTTATATAAAATCATTTCCGAAAAACTTTAAGAAAATTTGTACACAACAAAAATATAATAAACCCATATAATAAATGTCACAGATGGGAAGCCTCCATGTGGCAAAAACAATAAACCTCATCAAAATCTGCGCATCGTGTTTACATATAATAATTAATTAACGTAATTATAATTAATTTTCCATTTTCCAATTGAGTGTCGCTCTATACCGTATATACCGAATAACAGGTGGCTGGTTTAAACGTTGGTATAGGAAAATAATCCAAAAATTTCCTTGCATTTTATTTACGGAATAAGTTTTCCTTTTTTGGTAATGATAATTAAATTTTCATTGTCAAATTGAGCGCCATAAAAATTGCGTGATAAAAATGTCTAACAAGTGGTATAATTCATTAATAAAAAAATAAAGTAACGATAAATAATGTTACCAGCGATAAATAAAATCAAAATGATTAAAATGTGATCAATTAAAATAATCATTTTGTTAATTTAATAAAGTATCATGGCTGACATGGCATTACATTGACACAAATGATAACTTGCTTAATTTTTCCATGTTAATTGATAAAATTAGTAACAAAGTTAGCTTTATTGTTAACAATAAGGTGGTTTATGCAAACATTTTACTTCATCGTAATGAACAAAATTTAGTTGGCAGCAATTTTTTTTTTTCATTGTGTTTGTCGATGATGTGGTAAAGGCACGCCCGAAGCTTCCCCGTCCTGGAAAAATTCGGATTTTATAAATTCAGGACTTTTCGCTTAAAAGACACAATGCTAACATCTACCCACCCTGTTTGTATAGGCATGCAGGTTTCTTCAAGATTTCTTACTTCACCGTTGATAGATATAGTGATATTCAATTTGAAGTTGCTTAAATTATATTAGCCGATTGTATATCGGAGCTTTATTGAATAATCTTGTTGCTTACAGATTGAACTCCGGTCTGGACGGCCGAGACATGATCAGCGTCAACAACGTGTCTTCGGACGACGAGAGGGACGACCAGCCCGTCATCCTCAGTACCAAGGGAGGCACTTATAAACTCAGAGACTCAAGGTACGAGAATGGTCCATCTTGTGTAAACTGGTCATCTGTTCATCTATGGGATAGTTTTTCTAAGGGTCTAAATCAACCAACCAGCCGGTCACCCTCAGCACGAAGGAAGGCAGCTATAAGACTAAAGTAAAATAATGGTCACCCTCATTAAAAATTATCGTCCTTTTCTTTATGGGATAGTAGTACTCTAAGGATCTAAATCGTTCAACCAGCCCCTAATTTTCAGTACCAAAAGAGGCACTTATAAGTTCAGAGATTCAAGGCAAGAGAATGGTCCTTCTCATGCGAACTGATCTTCTATGTCTCCATAGGATAGTCTTAAGGGTTCAAATCACAATAAGAATCCAGATAAGAGTCTGGATGAAATTTGGCACAAATGTCTGGAACTCAAGCAGCCTGGCTCATACAGAGTATATTACACCGTTCGACCCCCCCGTTATCCCAAACGTCGCCTAAGCCGAGGTTCGGCCTCAAAGGAGGCGCCCTTAGGCAGACGTTCCCTTAGTTTCTTCGAGCCGTAGGGCTCAAAATTTCTTCTGGCAGAGCTTCTTCCCGAAGCTTGCCAAACAGCCCGGTTACGCTGTGGCAACCAATAGGGTATAGCTAATAGACAGTCCGACAAAAAAAAATGTTTGCTCGTTCAGATAACTAACTGGTGCCAATGTACCAGTGGTTTCGGACTTAGACATAAACATTTATGAAGCTGTTAGCTGTAGTTCAGTAGTTCAGTTTGCACAGACAACACACACACACTGCATTCGGTATGACCATGTGCTTCAGATACAACTTCTAGAAATTATAATGGAGGCTTTAGGGTTTAATTTGTCCTAAGTGCTATTATTTTAATTATTAATATTAGATAAGGCTGTAGCTACTAGCTAAGAAACCCACAGCAAACTTAGCCAGGTAAATTTCCTTTTGTTATCACCATCACACTTCTTATTAGTTAGGGCAATCTTATTAGAGCAATATTCCATACCATTTATAAGGACAAACTCTCAAGTTCTAGAACTTAAGTTATTAGTTGAAGAACTATTCAGTATTCCATCTCCATCTCCGTAACTGCATATTTATTTTAATCACATAAGTTCTGTTTGAATTTAACTTGTTTATTTACGATCGGCTCCCCAAATAGGTAATGATTAAAGTTCGGGGAATGTACCTTTGCCTCGGAGTTAGCGTGCAAGTTCTCGTTAGTATTAGTTTGGCAACATTCGGAAGTCAAAACGTTGAGTGTAGGTGTTTACCTACTTGACAAATTGGACGGCATTGCATCCCGCTGTTTGCATACTAGCACCGGTATTAACTCACACCTCGTATGTCTAGTTAGTGAGCTAGTGTTGATCACGAGGTCCTGATTTCAATGCCCTATCAGTGTTCTGTCATAAATAATTATCAGCGTACCAATCGGCGCATAGATCGGAGAACCGATGGAGATTGGGGTCCAAGGGTGCTGGAATGGCGACCCCGCACTGTCACACATAGCGTTGGTCGACCCACAACTAGACAACTAACAAGCGACCTAAGAGCGTGGACTTTGGAACACCCTACAAATTACCTACGTCCAGCAGTGGATGGGATGTCAATCGGTTGATATGACGATTTTTTTTTTAATATACTACAAGTTAGCCCTTGACGGCTACCTCACCTGGTGGGACTAACCTGTTAGGATGTATGGTAAATCCACGCTTCTAAATGGTTTCTACGCGACATCGTGCCGGAACGCTAAATCAAACGACACGTCTGAGTCGGTAACTAGCCATGGCCGAAGTCGCCCATCGGGCTCAGGACCTCCAACTTTATAATGCGACAGCGCACGCACTGCGCCACGGAGGTCGTCACCTAGGATACCTACCTCCTACCTAGGAGGATAATGATACCTACCGGCCCGGAGTTATTGAAATGGCGATGTTTAACCACAGTCCTTCGTTGAGCCTGTCAAACGTTCAGTCCCTTTGCAAGAATCAATTGTCTTTACCTATCAACGAACCCTTCTTCATAAAAATGACATCCAATCCTAGTTTTAAAATTACTTATGTCTGGCCTAGATAGTTTCCTGTAAAAAGCACAGTCTTTGCAATATTTTATCTGAAATTTGTGAAACCTACCCATAATCTATCGACGTTTATTAACCCCCATAAAAGTGAAAAACGTAACGTTCACAAACTCTTTGCATTGTCGAAAAATATTGCATCATTCGTAGGGTGAATTAGTTCAGTTAAAATACCTATATTTTCTGTGAGATTTGTGACTTTCCGTGAAAAAAGGTTGTTTGTTCAATTATTCATACTCTGATATTGGCATATGAGTGATTTTACATTTACACAAAGGATCTTGTTTGTTATGGAAGTAAGACGTGATATAACAAACAGATAAATTGATGCTAGAGATACATTATACTACAAAATCTTTAAAAAAAATACATCCTTTTAAGCATACTGTCTAAATATTATTTTTGATGTTTCACGTATGTCGGACGTTCCTTGACTGTTCTTTTTTTATTTTAAGAGTTGTCAATATAAGAATGTCTTTCTTCGTCGTCTTTCCTGTTATCGATCATCAAAACTAAGTTAACTAACTAACTAAATACGCGCCTTTAAAAGCAGAATCTAAGAGTGCATTTTGAAATCACATTATGAATCTCGTATAAAAAAATATATTATCAAATATAAACACGTAAAAATGTTAAATTAAATTTTCAGTAGAGGTTAATTACAGCAAAACTAATCAATAAATAGAAGTATAAATTCAAATAATCTTTATTCAAATAGTCCTTTACAAGGCACTTTTGACAGGCGCCAGATATCACTATAAATTTCTCCCTAAATATGGGATGTTCATATCACAGTGACATAATATAAATCAATAGCAAAGCTATGAGACTTGCCAACCGCTTAAACAACAAAGCTGTTTCACAGCATAGGTATAAAGGGTGTGTACACTATGTATATTCAAGTAACCGAAGCTTCGCAAACAGCTGTTAATGAATCGTCGGTGTTATGCATACGTACGGTGCCGCACCACGCCATGATGGACGGCGTTGGTAATGGCCGTGTGTAAATGAGTGGAAGGTATTTAACGACCCTCGTGTGACGTTACGTTGGAATAATGTCGCTTCTGTCAAACAAAGTTGATTGTAACGCACTTATAAAATGAGTCGTTATGCGAAATCCTTCTGCGTTAACTATACTAATTGTATACTCGCCTAATGGTAAGTGATGATGCGGTCTAAGATGGTAGCGGACTAACCTGTTAGGGGTATGGTAAACCCGTACTCCTAGTTGGTTTCCACACGACATCGTGCCGGAGCGCTAAATCGTTTGCCGACACGTCTTTGTCAGTAGGGTAGTAACTAGCCACGGCCGAAGCCTCCCACCAGACTATTATAGACTATTATAGACTATTAATAATATTATGTAGCATACATAGAGTTATTGAATGATAAACACGCTTGGGTATGAAATATTGCTCTAATAAAGTTGCTGTTAAATAATTTTGATTCACATGTGGTAACAAAAATAATGCTTACTTAACTTTAACCCGGTCCACTGTTGGGGACTTCGTCTTAGACCAGGGCGCATTTGGAATTGTCACAGTTTTAGTTTTAAGATTACGAATGTATTTATCACCATCGACTCACTACTATGTAATTTATTGACGAATAAAAAGGATTGCCTTTTAAAGGATTATTCGAAGTTTATGATTGATTGATGGATGAATTCTATGAAATTTCAATATAATTAATTTAATTACAGGATAATAGAAATCGCTGGCGGCAGGGAGCTGTATTCCCAAAGTCGCGCCAAAGCCGTGCGGAAGTTGAGGCATAGCAACACACACAAACACAATCTGCGGAACAAAGTGCGCTCGATAACTAAAGACTCCGTTGACTACGCGGTCGACAACAACATCAATAATGAAGTGAGTAAAACCAACAACGCGATGATCTTGCAAAAATATTATGAACTATGTTACAGTAATCGCCCTACAAGAAATAAATACAGTCTTTTCAGTCAAACAACACCATTAGGCAATATGTCTGTGACTAAAATTATATAAACTTAAAAAAACTATGGGAGTCAATAATAATAAGTACTCATACACATATTTTTATATGTAAGTTGAATGCGATGAATGTTTGTTTTGGAAATGTTTGGCATATATTTATATGTGTGGGTATGTATATGTGTGTAAGTTTGTGTATGCAAATATTTTGTGTTATCAAACAAAACTCGAGAGGTATATCCTTAATCTTATATATTCGATCACTATATATAGGTTTCTAGTATTAATATAAAACCATTTTCTATAAAATTTCAGATTTCCATACACAGAATAAACAATGAGCCGAAGAAGATGATATCGCGGCACACCTCGCCGGTCACCTACACCAACGGTGATCGTGATCTTACCCTGGAACAAAGCACTATGGGTATACCTAAGAACAGCTCTCCGATACTGGACCCCCATAAGACTAACGACGTCAGTACCAAGAGCAGCCCCATAGCTGTTGTAGCGGATGGGGAAGTTATGGTTTTTGATGAGAATGATGATTGGAAAGGTACAGTTTATGCGCTTTGTAAATAATTGCTTAAAAATATCCCCAGATATGAACCTAGTAAGCATCTTTAATATTGGTCTATCACACATATATTTTTAATGTTTTCCAACATAGAAAGTTGTATTTTGTTTACGTGAAAATGACAGATCGGGTGGACGCTTCCGTAATATAATAGTATAATTTTGTTTTTAAAAAAAGGAAAAAATTAAAAAAACGAAGAAATTTAAAAAAACGATATACGTTAACTATAAATAAACTGGGTATGGTTCTAACAATATGCATGGCATGTTTCGACTTTCTGCTTAATAATAATAATAATATTTTTCTCAAGTTATCAATATACATTGTTTAACGTATTTATTACTTTCGACACTAATCGAAATGTTCTAATTTTATATATTGTTTGAGTCTTTTTAGAAGAGCTATACAACGTGACGTAATAGTAAATTGAAACGTATTTATCTAATTTTAAAACCCAAATTCGTCTTCATTTCATAACTGCACAAGTTTGTAAAATAAAAATTAGTAGTACGGAAATTACGAGTGTAATTCGAAATAGATAAGATTCATTTTACTTCAACGGTACAGTGTCATGATTATCGAAAGCGACTTCACGTTTGTGTGTGCAAATTTTATACTAAGGCTACAGAACTAATTTGAAACGTATTAGTAAGCAAAGAGCGTACGCTGTGATACCGGCATGTAATTAAGATGCTATTAAGAAGCTAATATTTGTTTATTTATGCAATTTATCTGCATGGTTATCTATGCATGTATATTTTTACATCCTCTGAAAGCAATACTACATTCGAAAACTAAATCGTCTTCGCCTCAGCATATACCATTTCTTAGAATGTTTGCTTGTGTCTTTTATAATCACAGTTTATAAATTTAGTTTTCTTTCTTTTTTATTTTCAGTGATATTGAATTCTGTGTCTCTAGGTTTGAGGATGGACCCAGATGCTAGCGACGATGAAATCGATATGAGTGTTAAGAGGACTTTAGACAATATAAAAAATGGTGATAGTGATATATTGAACAATAAAAGTGAACTAAGTTGTGATGGAAGTGATTCAACCCGCTCTAGAGAAGACGTGAGGTTAAGTGAGGGAAGCCCTACGGGGGTGTGGCTTTCCGGTGACGAGGACAAGAGCCGTTACACCAGAGTTATAGGTGAACTGCCGATAGCTGAATATGAAGGCTCCCCTAGAAGGTACGGAGTTGGATCTCAGAAATTACAAGTCAGATCGCCTCGACCGGGATTTCCTCAGGTAACTAAATTTTGACAAATTTTGGTTTCGGGAATTTGATCATTTGTATTTGCACAATACAACTAGTTATAATAATTTCAATATTTTAGTAGTAAGTATTAAAATCTTTTCCGAGAAATTGTGAATAATTTTATAGTCATCATCCATACTTTTTACTTTTTATATTTCTTAAAATGTATTGAATCTCGGAAAAAGTTATAGTACAAAAGTTTTTGTTAACATGAATACTCAAATACTAGATACTTCTTACCCATGCATACCTTTTCTAATTGGCATTGTCTGACAAATGAATTCTGTTATCCAATCTCTTCAATTCCGTTCTCTTCTTTATTTTCAGAGGGTAGTTACTACAGATAGTAGAGATGGAACTCCGCCACCGAGTTCTGCGGCGTTTGATTACCTATATGAGTTTTCGGAGACCAGGAAGGTTCTAGAAGAATTTTTCCGCTGTCCAACACTACCCGGACAACAGCAGAATAGCACTGATGAGATTGTCAACTTTCAGGTTTGTTCAACGTTTAGTTATTTTGCATCAAGCAAGCAATTACTAGCTTACTCAATTGGAATCGCAATTATCTTAAATAAATGTAATTTTGTGAGTTAAATTAACTGATAGAATTAATTGTGCTAATTTAACTGATTCTTCGACTAGATCAAAAATTTATAAACCGAACTACATTGACAGAATTAAAAAAATTGTACAGAAGGTCCATAATATACTTAATAGTTAATATATTTGTAAAAGAATCCCATTCTTTGATGCTTGTTTATCTGTGGTTTCTACGTGGCTGTCATTTAAGAAAAAGAGTGTTATGGATTGTACGAGTGAAAACTTTAAGAAGTAGTAAAAGGTTTAAATACACCCTATTTAGTGGCAGTAAAATACCAGCTCAATTTGTTCTTTTTCTTTGAAGAACAACACAAATTAGTTCGAGGTAAACACATTATATATTATATAAACTAAAAAGAAGTAGTATAGTTTTTCTGATCCCTAGATCTGCTTCTCACCAAGTAGCGTCAACCTTAAATTTGATTTCTTTCTAGGAGTTAGATTATGAATTACGGCGGCAGACGCAGAACTGCCCGTCGGAGAACGGTGTGGACGGAAGCGAGTCGGATTGGCCGCAAAATGAAGGCATCGAGTCACCGCATGCGTTGAATAACCACACAGACTTCTTAGGGTTACAGGTGAATCTGCCTTCAGAATTTAAAGGGTTTTATTCACTTGATAACGTTCATTATTATTGTTTGGTCACTTAAGTAAACCTTCATCGAAATAACTACCAGCAACTGTCGACGCCACGGACTCTTCAATCTCTGGTTGTTTTAGGTGCCTACCTTGGAAGCCTTATCCAGATAGGTGGAGTTGCGACCTCGTAAAAGTAAAAAGATGTATGTAAATTGACATTCAAACTATGTGGCCTTTTGGGAGATTTATAAGTTCTTGGGTGATATACAAGTTAGTTTGGGTACCGCAAAAGAAAATTACAAAAGAATGAGAATAACTTAAATATGAGCATCTTAATTGACCAGGAATTTGTTGACTCTGGTTCCATAGTTCTTTAGTGCCATCTTCTCTTGACCGATTGTTTTATGCCTGGGCTGGGGTTCACGTTTGGCCACTCCCAACGTCATTTATAAATTTAGCATAAGCAAACTTTTAGCTTTGATGTGGCGATAAGTGACTGGGCGCAGTCGAAAAGGTCTGCCTAACGAAAGGCAAGAAATGGAGATCATGAATGTAAATAAACTCGGACAGCAAACACAGTCTACTTCGGGAGTTCATCATCATCATGATCAATCCATTACCGGCTCACTACAGAGCACGGGTCTCCTCTCAATATGAGAAGGGTTGGGCCATGTGCGGATTGGCAGACCTCACACGCATTTGAGAACATTATGGAGAACTCTCAGGCGTGCAGGTTTCCTCACGATGTTTTCCTTCACCGTTGAAGCAAGTGATATTTTAATTTTTAAAAACGCACATGACTCCGAAAAGTTAGAGGTGCGTGCCCGGATTCGAACCACCGACCTCTGATTAGGAGGCTGACGCCGTAACCATTAAGGCTATCACCGCTTCATTCGGGAGTTAAATATATTTTATTCAGCAGAAACAGCGGGCTAGATTCCCAACGCCCGACGTAGCGGCGCTACAAGCCGGCGACGACGGCAGCCCGTGCGTGTCGCCCGTGCATCAGACGGACTTGCACGCTGCGCTGGCGCTTTCCTCCGCAGCGAGCGACACTGCCAGCGAACTTTCTATGGCTATTATGGAGAATGAGCTGGTCGAAATAAAGGGTAAGTAACACCATATAGAACGGCAATGGACAGCCCATACACAATAACCGGATCACCTAGTCTTGCATGTGTTCCACCAATTTGATTTTGGTCGAGGGGAAATAAAAGTGCCTGCTATCAGAGCTTGCTCTGCTCTTACCAAAACCTGTTCATAATCTTCTGGCAGGCCTATTAATCTCAGTTTTATGGATTTAATGGCTATAAATGGTACAGCTTTATTTCACAGTCTTTGACCTTGATTTCGAGCCGAGATGAAGTTCCTATGACTTCAACTCGGCTAACTAATGTGGTTCGAATACCTAAAGTAATGGTTTAGAAAAATAGTGTGCCGGTGAATAGTCTCGTCTGTCCATCTCACTCTTTCATATTTAGTGACGTTTTCTTTATACATGCACTGTCTACTGCCAAAAGATAATTTACAAGCCATGTTGGATTTGCCATTTTGTGTCATATACTTGCCTTTTGCCTACCCTGGTCAAAAGTCCTTTGCACTCCAATGCACATAGAGTCAAATCGTTTTTTTTGCGATTGTAGTACTATGTGTGTGTTAAACTACTACAGACACAAAGAATATCCAAATAGATGCAACACATACTGTAGGCTCAGTAGAAGATTTGTAAACTCGCAATCGTGTAGTCGTTTTCAAATATCGAAACACTTTAAAACCAATGTAAAATGGACCTTATGATATCAGCTTAGAGTCGCAAAATCCGTACCACTTATTTTTATTTTGCAAACGTACGCTAGATGTGGAAGTGTGGATTAATTTCCGATTTAAAACCAGGTATATAAGTTTCAATTTGCGTTGTGACGTTTGTGAGTTTTGATATTAGAAAACGACTACGTTGTGAACAAACAAATCATATACTTACGTGACTGGTTATTCGACTTTTACTCACTATTATAAACGCAAAAACGGCTACGTGCTGATAATCTCCGAGGTCCAAGTATGTAAGTAAGTTTTGGGTAAGACTAGTATTAAGCACAGTTCCTGTATATTGTAGTCACAAAATTGCTGTGGCATTCCATGCGCTTCTGCCACGCATCAAGCTGACTAATCGCTAGTTCCCATTACGCCGGGCCATTACACAGAACCCGGAGCCTAGACCACCTTTTTGATACCTAAAGACCTGTCATCTTCCCGGATCCGTCTAAATGTGAACAATTTCATTATAAAGCTTGATAGGCAGACCAACGCATTGCAATAATCCTTCCAAGAAAAGAAATAGAGGAACAGAAGCTTGCTATAATATAGACCTCGAGCAACTTCTACGGTTCCGAACCCAAAGGATGACAAAGGTGTCCTTCGGACTTCGCTATTCATCCATCAGTCCACGAGCTGTAAAAATCTGGGTCTGGTACAATGTAAGGCGCTTCTGTATAATCTGAAGTGTACAATACCTTGGGCCATCTGTCAAACTGTAAGCTGATCTGCCTTAATACTTTTAACGCTCAGTGAATGGGTTTATTTAAATCTGTAAGTACTTGTTGCATCTGGTGAAATTCAAGAAGTTCTTCATGAAAATATCGACTTAATTAGGTACTTATGTCATTTTCAAATGTCATACCATCTATAGGAATTCAGTGTATGTAAAGCTTGCAGAAGATTTAGCTAGAGAAACAGTATAACTACCTATGAATTCGGAAAGTGAGTTAATGGTCAACCAGACCTAAGTGGTCTTTTTCTCTACGGCCATCTTTGTTAATACTCACGGTATGTAATAATGTATTAAAGGAAGATTCTTGCAATGCAATGTACGCTAGTCAAATGCACTGCCACTGATACTTCCGTCTGTCCAGACGGTCCGGGAAGGCATCCGGCCCGGCGTAGTGGGAACTCGGCCTTACACATAGCACTGGCATTATCCTCTGCAGCCAGCGATATTGTCAGCGAACTGTCTATGGCTATCATGGAGAAGGAGCTGGTGGAAATGAAGGGTAAGACAACCTTCATGAAATTTGACAACTTTGATAATAAACATTCGGTAAACGGATAATTGGCTAACATTAATGTTTGGTCTACGCTCTTTTTTTTCCTCTTTTTATGGCTTATGATTAGCCAATTTCAGGTTCAGGTTGCTATAAAGCAATGGAGAATTGCACACAGATTAGCCAATGTCAGGTTTATAGCAATGGAGAATTGTAGTTAGGGAAAAAGGGCGGGAAACTTCGCATTGGGCGGACGCGCCACCTTTCCCAAATCAATACATGTTAACCGTTCGAAAAACTAACCACTACAGAAAGGACATCAAAACTATGATGTCTGCAACACAACCAACACCAATCCCTTTCAAAGCCAAACAACATTAATTCAAGAAAAGCGTGAAAAAACCGCGCCCGCCCAATACGAAGTCTTCCGGTCTACGCTCTCTACGTCGAGTCTACATCGACTCGACTCAGATGTCGAACGTGAAACGTGAATTTTATAACTTAAGATCAAAGGAAACTTGAAAAATTGTTGCCACAAAGTTTGCACTTCAAATAACACTGTTTACATCAATTTTTTATTTGAGTCGAGTATGTGTTGAGCCGATTTGATGCATTAAGATCATAAAAACAAAAAAGTATACTTTAATCATGGCCGTTATATTTTTATTTAATGTAATGAAATGTCTGTATTCCTCTTTCTGTTCAGTTTTTGGCCACTTATGGGTTTACTTTGGTAGGTTTAAAAAAATTAAAAAAATTAATTTTTATCGTGTTTAAATTGATCGCTTTTTTTCTAAAGATAGGTATCCTGTACATTTTACTCTTTTGCTAAGTTCTGTACATTTACTTATTATTGTGTTATGAATAATATTACTTTTATTGCAGAGCCAAGTCGCCGAACTTTGCCAATCGTCGAAGACGGCCTCTCCTCAGGGCACGCGTCTGACACAGACAATAATAACCCGATCATTCAGGTGGGGACTACGTTTGTTACGTTGGGTATCCATTATGTTTGCGGACCATCCCACAAGTGGTGGTGGAGTAAGGAGTCAAGTTCCTCCTATAATATAGATCAAATTGTAAAATATATATATAGACCTTCCATGAGTAATAAATTCCACAAAATTACGGTTTGAATGTGGTGCTCCGCTGGTGCCTTTGTTGGTAGGTAGTAGTGGCAGTAATTACTTCACTTACCAGCTAATATAAGAAGGCAATTTCCATTGAGTATACTAAATTCAGTTGTGGTGATAGGCTAGGGTATAGGGCGTCAGTCTCCTAATCAGAAATCGGTGGTTCGAATCCGGGCACGCACCTCTAACTTGGGAGTTACGTGCGTTTTTAACAATTAAAATATCACTTGCTTCAACGGTGAAGGAAAACATCGTGAGGAAACCTGCACGCCTGAGAGTTCTCCATAATGTTCTCAAAGGCGTGTGAAGTCTGCCAATCCGCACATGGCCTACGAGAGGAGCTTTTACAGAGGAAGGCCTCTCGTATATTAGTTAAAGGCTGTAGACCAACTATTTTTGGAACTCCAATACTGTTAAAATGTTCAGGAAATCTCCTCTGACTATTTTTACTTGTTATTATTATCAGGAATCCCGCGCAAATAAAAATCAAATAAAACTAAAAATCAAAAACCTTTACACTATTATTTCAGATTTTAGATAATAACCGGAACTGAAAGGTAGGGTGCTCTTCAAAGCACGCATGAAAAGTAATTTTTGTGGAAGATCCATACCACAGTTTCGCAAACACAGTGGGCACCCAGCTAAATTATTAATAAATGAATGAGTGAATGGTTAATCCATATTGATAATTCGTTCTCTTGATTTACAGACTCATTCAGTGACAATAGAAGAAATTGTAGATAGCGCAACAAACACAGACCCCCACTTGTTAACTGATGCAGACTTACACTCCTTAGATCCATTAGGTAAGAGGATAATGCAAGCTTTATATTTTGTTATTTAACGAAAATTTAAAACATAATAATTAAAACCACCTTATTTTTGAGAATAAAAAATTGTACTAATAGTTTTCAATTTTAATTTAATTTACCTAATTTTAATTCTATTTATTTTGTAACCATTTTTCGCCTGACATTTTAAATTTTTTATATATTTAATAACTATATAATATTATTATATTTAATAACTATCTAATCTAATTATTAATTTGTAAATTTTTATAAACTGTTTAATAAATATTATTCGGAGAATGTTGGCAATGCTGAGTGTGCCTGTAATTGATAAGTTGTAACAGCACCAGCACTAGCTAATTTAGATTGATTTAAAATGTAACTTACAAATTGTATCTGGCATGCCTTATGAATAAATAAATAAGGGCCTACTGCCAAGCGGTTATATATTTATTTTACATAAACTGTTGATACTTTTATTTTGGAATTTTATTTATTTAATAATTTTTCTATTCTACTTCCAGTTAGTCCTTAAATGTAATAATGTGAGATTTTGTATGGGTATCTAATACATCATGATGAAGGTCAAGGACAAGACAATATTTATACATAAAATACGTAAATGTTTCTACCTAGGTCCGTTATAGGCTGAACCTGCCTGATGCCAGGACGCTTGCGTCCCTGGCCCAAAAAATCCATGTTGAAAAGTTTTGTTTTTCCTTGACTGCGTTAACTTAAAAAAATTATAAACTTAATTTCTATATACTCATGAGTTGTAGTGCGCCAGGGGAATAATAATTTGTGTGAAGTGCTCGCGATTATACAACTGAATAGTAAATGACGTCATGAATTTATTTACAATAAACAGCAAGTATAATTTGCTATATTCCGCCGACAACCGGGAGATTTGTATAATATAACACCACACAAAATCTGCCACTAGAACCTCTACGCACGTTTCGACCCGACACCGGATCATCCTCATTAGATGTTGACTTTACAAGCCAACATCTCCTGAGGTTTAATCAATTAAAAGCCAATAGATTTAAAAAAATAACCTTTTTGTAATGTTGCAGCAACGGCGCCTCCGCCCCCCGCGCCCGCGCCTCACCGGCCCGCGGAGCCGTCCCCGCACGTGCACGCGCCGCACTCGTCGCACACGCACGCACACTCGCATTCGCCGCTGCCCTCGCACACGCCGCTCCACCACCACCACGACGACGTGTACCCCAGGTGAGTGAGCGAGGCTCGAAAACCTACTACCTTACTATGATATCAACGCGAGTTGCAAGTATTTTTTTTTTTTTAATCCACTACAAGTTAGCCCTTGACGGCAATCTCACCTGATGGTAAGTGATGATACAGTCTAAGATGGTAGCGGGCTAACCTGTTAGGGGTATGGTAAACCCATACTCCTTTCGGTTTCTACGCGACATCGTGCCGGAACGCTAAATCGCTTGGCGACACGTCTTTGTCGGTAGGGTGGTAACTAGCCACGGCCGAAGCCTCCCACCAGACCAGACTCGAGCCGGGAATCGAACCCAGGACCTCAAACTTTTTTATAATCTGACAGCACGCGCGCTGCGCCACGGAGGTCGTCAAATAGTATGGATGGTTTGTTACTCTGTCACGTAAAAACTACTGAATGGAGTTTTATGAAACATTACAATAATATAGCTTATACATCAGAATAACTGCAATTTATAAAGATATTGTGTGAATTGTCCGAAATATTCGTCCGAATTCACACAATATCTTTATCAAGTAAGTGTAAGTTCTTTGTCAAGTAAGTAGGAAAAAATCTACCATCTGCGTGATAATTTTAATGTCATAATGTTAGTGCTTTTCTAAGCCACGCTAATACGCTACTCGAAATACTTAAACTTTATAAGGGAGCATTCAAGTATTACGTAACGCAATTTTTGAACATTTTAGATACTCCCCCTCCCGCCCTTGTAACGCTTTAATAGCCCCCCCCCCCCCCCCCCTCCCCCCAAAATGCGCTAGGCAATACTTGAATGCCCCCTAAGTAAGTAGCCAACGACAAACTATGTTGCTTAACTTATACTTAATATAATCAAATAGCAATACGAATCCGCTAATAAATAATTTCAGAAAAAGGCCCACGTCTGCTCAGAGCACGGATTCGGTGGAAATCAAACCGGCCAGCGGCGATGAAGGTAAGAAACACTAAGTACCTGATAAATTGAATAAATTTTACTTATATCGTGAATGTATGAGGTATATCTAGTTCCATCCTAGCTAGCAAGTATCTGAATAACGCCATCTCTTATGATTCGTTTTTAAATTGGTATATGGTAATATTAACGTGGTACTTTCCAATTTTATAATTTAAATAGGCTAGTAATATTTATTCAGGGTTAGGGCCATTTTGTTTTCATACTCCACAGCTTAATTCCATATTAAGCGATACGTCGGCTGACGTTGAAATAACAAAATAAGACAAAAATGAAATTGTAAGCAAGTGCTTACAATTTCATTAATGCACTAACCGGGCCTGTTTTAGTCGAGAATTTTTTACACATGTACGGAATATAGTAAAAAATGGGTAGTTATCATTATCATGATCAACCCTTTGCCGGCTCACTACAAAGAACGGATCTCAGTATAAGGGTTTGGCGATAGTCCATCATGTATGGAATGGCAGACTTCACACGCCTTTGAGAACATTATGGAGAACTCTCAGACATGCTGTTTCCTCACGATGTTTTCCTTCAGCGTTGTAGCAAGTGATATTTTGTTTGCTTAAAAACGCACATAACTCTTAAACCTTAGAGATTTGTAGCCGGGATCAAATCCCCGACTTCTGAATAGGAGGCGGTCGTTCTAAACACTAGGCTATCATAAATTGAGGTGGGTTGTGTTGAATGGAAACAAAATTTTTGATAATAAATTTACTTAAGGTTCATATTATTGCATATGTTTATATGTGAGTGATAGTTGATCAGTTAGTTAGTCAGTCAGTCACTTTTTCTTTTAACATATACATGTTTGTTGTACTTTATTGCAGATGAAGCTGACACCGATTTGGAAACGGACAGATTGCTCGGCCAGCAAAGAACGGATGATCAGGGCTTCTTCGATGACAAAGTAAGTGACTTTTTAAACTAACTCCCAAAAGAAAATTATTTGCCTAATTCCGCTCTGCCTTTTTGGTGAATATAAATTATTTTTAGGTATCATATTATTATCGTAAACTTAATAAAAAAAAAGGTTACAAAAATGTTAAGGGATCAGTTTATCACAATACCACATTGATTCAAACAAATCATTCTATATTCATAGTGTTCGATGGACTCTTATGTATTTATAATCTTTTTATTTTTATACACTACAAGTTAGCCCTTGACGGCTTTCTCACCTGGTGGTAAGTGATAATGCAGTCTAGGATGCTAGCAGGCTAACCTGTTAAGGGTATGGTAAACCCATACTCCTAATTGGTTTCTATACAATATCGTGCCGGAACGCTAAATCGCTTGGCGACACGTCTTCGGCCGTGGCTAGTTACCACCCTACCGACGTAGGGTGGTAACTAGCCAAGGCCGAAGCCTCCCACCAGACCAGACTCGAGCCGGGAATCGAACCCAGGTCCTCCAACTCTATAATGCGACATCGCTGCGCTACGAAGGTCGTCCTTAATTATTATTGTGAATTAGACATTTAAGAAATAAATATTGATATATAACAAAATAAAATAAAAAAAAAAAACAAAATAAGTAATTGATATTGAAATTAAATTATATCTAATGCCACACAGTAGCACAACAAACCAAAGACCTCGAAATTGCTAGCAAATTATACTACCGATAATGAACATATACTAGTCAAAATGAACATTGAAATGGATATGAAAAATTTAAGTATATAGCTATAAGGGTTATGAGTGTTTTTATCAATTAAATGATGTTAACTCACTGAATATGAAAAACTTTTATTTCTCAACTGCACAGCAAGAACACGAAGTACAATACCAAAGATAATAAACTAAAGTCATAGACACTGCTGTCACCTGGTTAAACCTTTTAAAAGCTTATTTATTTCAACACTCCCACTAAAGGTTTAACCATATATCTCCCATTGAAATTTAATCACATAAGTTATAAAAAATTTGATCTCTAAAGTAGGCAAAAGATTGAACTGGTAACGCTTTTGTTAACATGTCTGCTA
Organism: Lasiommata megera; assembly: GCA_928268935.1. Classification (NCBI taxonomy): domain Eukaryota; kingdom Metazoa; phylum Arthropoda; class Insecta; order Lepidoptera; family Nymphalidae; genus Lasiommata; species Lasiommata megera. The sequence continues at coordinate 2,383,990 of OV743308.1, read as the reverse complement.
ATTGACTGTTACTGGGAATATAATTTAATTTAATTATACCTAACTCAACCTTTTCCCTTACAAAATTGTATTTCACATCTATGTGCTTAGTTTTTTTATGATAAACAGGATTACTAATTAATTTGATGGCGCTCTGATTATCAACATACAATTGAACACATTTAATATTTTCTCCTAAATCTGACAATAGTTGCTGTAACCACAATATCTCTTTTGCAGCTTCACAAGCTGATACAAACTCAGCCTCAGTAGTGGAGAGAGCAGTAGTCTTCTGCTTTTGACTACACCATGTTATAGGTCCTCCATTCATATTGAAAATGTACCCTGTAGTAGACTTACGCGTGTCCACATCGCCTGCAAAATCTGAGTCTGAATAGCCAGTGAGATCACTGCTTTCTCCATACTTTATACACAAATCTTTAGTATTCATGAGGTATCTAATAACACGTTTTACAGCATTCACATGTTGCCGACTTGGATTATTAACATATCTACTCAAGACATTGACAGCAAATGAAATGTCAGGTCTTGAAACAGAGCTCAGAAATAACAAGGAGCCTATAGCTTCTCTGTAAGGAAAGTTAACAATACTTTCATCCAATTTCTTTGTAATAACTACATTTGCATCTGCTGGAGTACTAGCATAAGATGAATCACTCATACAAAATTTCTCTATAATTTGTTCTATATAGTCTCTTTGATGAATACAGATACAATTATGTCTTTTTATTATTTCTATCCCCACAAAATATTTCAAATTTAGTTCTTTAATTTTAAATGCTTCTTTTAAATATTCTATAATCCTTTTAATCATTGAGGAACTGGAAGATACTATAAGCCCATCATCAACATAAATTATTATATATACTTTTACCCCATCAAATATACCTATATAAATACAATTATCAGCCTGAGATTGTTTAAAGCCATACTTTACCAAGAACTCAGTAAATCTTCTATTCCAACAACGAGATGCTTGCTTAAGACCATACAAAGACTTATTAAGTTTTAAAACACAATCATTTTTCATTGACACACCCTCTGGTATTTCTATAAAAATGTCCTCATCTAAATACCCATTCAAAAAGGCAGTTTTTACATCAAATTGTTGAATTTCTAAATCATACCTAGCTGCAATAGAAAGGATAATTCTTATAGAGTCATATCTCGTTGTCGGAGAGAATATTTCTTGGTAATCTATATCCTTAATTTGACTGAAACCACGTGCACACAAACGAGCTTTAAACCGCTTAACCTGATTATTCTCATCCCTCTTGATATTGAAAACCCACTTTGTAGTAAGAGTACGTTGACCAGACCTTTCAACTGAAGTCCAAGTGTTATTCTCTTTATGTGCAAGCAATTCTTCATCTATAGCTCGCAACCAGTCATCTCTTTGTGGACTCTTCATTGCTTCATTATATGATTGTGGCACTGAAAATTCTACTAGGTTAGCTTCAAAGAACCTATTATGCCTTGGTCTCAAGTTTATATTGCTCTGCATTGTGTCATCAGCTATCTCTTGAGAGGGTTCATATGTAGGGTCATCACTATTACAACTCTGCAAGCTGCCCTTGTTCTCTGATGATGTAGATTCTATAAGAGTATCCTCTGCATTAGTTCCTTGCATCTCATTTTCTTGTTCTACTCTCTCTTCATCGTCCAAGCATATTTGTGCAATATTTTTCCTTATATCTGGAACACGCTGCTCATCAAAGATGACATTTCTTGATATTTTCACCCTTTTGGTTTCTAGACTGAACATCCTATAATTGTTGTTATCATACCCAACTAATATCATTTTCTCACTCTTCTTTTCAAGTTTAGTTCTAAGTTGATCAGGAATGTGTACATACCCTATGCTTCCAAATATCTTGACATGGCCTAAATGAGGTTTGATGCCATTCCATAGTTCAAATGGTGTTTTCTGAGGAGTCTGGCTGGAGGAAGTCCTGTTTAGTAAGTATACTGCACAATTAACAGCCTCTGCCCATAGGTCCAGTGGTACATCCCTAGCATACAACATTGAGCGTGCACTCTCCACAATCGTGCGGTTTTCTCTCTCTACACGCCCATTTTGTTCAGGTGTATAAGGTGCAGTACGTTCATGTACTATACCTTCTTTGTTCAGGTAGTCATCAAAAGATTTGTTGACATATTCCCTTCCATTGTCAGTATGCAATATCCTTACACTGTGCATAAACTTATTTTTGACCATAGCATTGTATTTCTTAAATATTTCCATCACATCACTTTTATGTTTGATAAAATATACGTGTCTGTAACTTGTAGCAGCATCTTTGAATAGAACAAAATATCTCATACCTTGAATAGATATATGACTCATAGGGCCACAGATGTCACTATACACCAGGTCACCTGGCTGTAGTTCTCCACGTACAGACTTGTGAAATGGAAATCTGCATTGTTTTCCATATGCACATGCTTCACACACAAAGTCAGTTTGATCACTGTCATTTAGTGTCAAACCTTCTACAACATTGTTAGCACTCATATTCTTGATTTGTTTTAGGTTAAGGTGTCCCAGTCTTTCATGCCATATTTTAATATTATCTTGATTACTTTGAACTAAGTTACAGGTGTTTGCGACCACTGCTTTTATCTTTAACTCATACAAGTTGTTTTCTGTCATTCTTGCACACATTACCAAATCATTACCTTTATAAATTAGTGCACTAGAATCTTTCTTTATAATCGTATAGGATTGACGCATTATCACCCCTTCTGAAAATAAATTCCTTCTTAAATTTGGAACATATAACACATTATGCAGCTCACTATCCTCCCACTGTCCATTGACATATCTCTTTATTAACACTTTGCCAATGCCGGCCACTTCAACTGATTGTTTGTTTCCCAACATCAATGATTTCTGGCTGCATTCAAAAAGATTTAAAAAGAACTCCTTTCTGTATGTCATATGTGCAGAGGCACCGCTGTCTAAAATCCAAGCATTCTCTTCAGTTGTATTAAAACTGGTTTCTATATTGAATGCTAATAAATCTGCACCTTGTTGTGGTTTTCTGGGCTTGGATTTTTTTGGAGCACGACATTCTCGAGCAAAATGTCCTCGCCTTCCACAATTATAACACTCGAACCTGTGTTTGGTGGGTTTATTTTGATTTGAACCACCAGCACCTTTATTCTGATCATTTTGTTTTGGGCTATTCTTCCAACCTTTGTTAGCCACAAGGAGAGCCGTTTCCTGCTCTTCTTCACACTGCAAGCTGGCTTCTTCGTCCAATAAACGAGCAGTTAAATTGACAAGAGTCTGATTCGCTGGATCCAATGACATCCAGGCTTGACGGAGTGATCTATACTTGGGGGGCAATGTTCCAAGTATTTTTGTTATCACAGCCATTTCACTGATGTTTTCTCCACTTTCTTTTAACTGCTTGGCTAAAGATTCGACTTTAGAAATGTGCTGAGCGACACTGTCACTTGTAGACATTTTGTATTGATAGAACCTTTCATGAACTAACATTTTACATAGTTCACTCTTCTGTTCATATATTGATTCTAGTTTTGACATTATTTCCATGGCAGTTTCACAGTTCTCTATCAAGGTGATTTGTTTGTAATCCATCGAAGAGGTCATAATATACATTGCCATGCCGTCATTTTTCGTCCACTCAACACTGTGTACAGATGGTCTAGGCACTGAAATGTCGATCCCTTTTGCTTTTAGTGCACACTTTATCTGAAATTTCCATTGCCTGAAGTTCTGTCCATCGAATTTGTCTAAATTCATTGTCGCGTGGGAATCCATTTTGAGGTTATCTTGTCAATTTGTTCCAACAATGATTGTACCTTTTCTTTTGCTGTTTTCTTTGAGATTTCAATTATAGAGACTACCTGGGCCCATAACCTATAAGGGTTATGAGTGTTTTTATCAATTAAATGATGTTAACTCACTGAATATAAAAGTTTTTCATATTCAGTGAGTTAACATCATTTAATTGATAAAAACACTCATAACCCTTATAGGTTATGGGCCCAGGTAGTCTCTATAATTGAAATCTCAAAGAAAACAGCAAAAGAAAAGGATAATTCTTATAGAGTCATATCTCGTTGTCGGAGAGAATATTTCTTGGTAATCTATATCCTTAATTTGACTGAAACCAGCAGTGGAAGCGTCCTGGGCCCATAACCTATAAGGGTTATGAGTGTTTTTATCAATTAAATGATGTTAACTCACTGAATATGAAAAACTTTTATTTCTCAACTGCACAGCAAGAACACGAAGTACAATACCAAAGATAATAAACTAAAGTCATAGACACTGCTGTCACCTGGTTAAACCTTTTAAAAGCTTATTTATTTCAACAATAGCTATAAATGCGTGGAACACTGACCAATTTAGTACAGTGCCAAGTGTTTGATCCAAATATAGAAATGACTATGCCATTAGACAAATATGTTATTAAAATCAGAAACATTTTGAACATATTAAGAAAACTAGTTCCAACGACCGGTCTGGGAACATATACATATACATATATCCTTAGTTACCTGTATAGTTATCAACACCGTATCGTACCGCTAGTATAACGTCTCTTACCGTATGATTAAATGGAGCAAAAATTTTAACTGGCGGTGCGTTCGCAATAAACGCCATTCGGTTGGAGTCGTAACACGCGACCTTGCTCTCCTATTATACTGGGTCAAAGACTAAAATGTGTGTTTATCTGTTCAGTTCGTGCCTACAAACAAATGGTCTCCAAGATTACCACAATGAGTCATAGTTTATTCTATATATAACATTGACCTTGATAGAATGATGTACTTGGTCTTTGTACAAAATATGTTTTGATTTTGTATGTGCCTACAATTGTTGTTCTTCGTTTAAAAATTAATAATTTAATATCATGAAATTTTTATGATTTCATGAAGAGGTTATTAAAGAATTAGAATTAAGCTTAGAAAATGTGTAATAAATTAATTATATATATTTTTTTTAATTTTACGATATTAAAACGGTTTTACAATTCATGTCAAATTTAAAAACATGAAAATTACAAAATTGTTTAATCACACGGAGCTATTTTTTTACATAACAAAGATAGAGATAAGATTTTAGAATTTGTTTTCGTTGAAATTGGTGCAAAATTTGAATGTTTGCCTCACTTTGGCTCTAGTTTAAAATGATTTTCATGAGCGCTAGTTATAGTCGATGAATGAATCGTGGCACATCTGAGGAGACATTGTTTTGATTAATCTCTGCCCCCACATGCATTAAGTCACCACATTAACCAGTGGCCGATCAGTTGGCATTATCATATCCCAGAGCTCGCGTGTTTACCGAATGATAACGATTATCGCTGAGAAATGACCAAATGTTCCGATAATATCAATTTACTGCTTCATTATATTGAATTTACGTCAACCGTAGCAAGAAAACGTGTAACTAGAAGCTTATAAAACAAAATGAATCATGAGGAAAATTCGCAATTTGTTGAAGAAGAACAACTGCGAGTTATCACGGAAAAACTAAATAAAGAAGTTTGTGTATTAAAAACAAATGAAGAAGTACCGGATCTAGTGGAAGTTGGAGGGGGCGAAAATAGTATAAATGTTAATAGCTTGTACATGACGAAAACGAGTGAAGAAAAATGTGAGACTACTAAATATAATGATAGTTTCATAACACAAACAAATAGAGGAACATTGGTCTTAGCGTCTGTTGAAGGAAACATGTGTGAAGAAAATTGTGAAAGCGAGTGTGTTAACACAAGTGATCAAAATCTAAACATTGAGTGTAAACAAAATGATGTTTATACAGTCGCCTCTTCAGGTGCTGACAGATGTCGAAATACATACGAAAGCGATGTTTACGATGAAATTACTAATGTTGATTTTACAAAAATCCTAATAGATGATAATCAGAATTTCGAGAATGTAACTGAAAGCAATGTGATTGTTGTAAATAATGACGAAGACTCTAAGGAATTACACTTTGTAACAATATGTGAGGAAGGAAGTCCAATAAGTGACCACTCCAGTCCGATGGGTAACGTCGATCATGATTCAAATACAAGTGACCCCAGTGAGAAGGGTCATTCTGATAAACGGAAAAAGAAAAAGGTACACACACATTTCCTAGATATATGTTCGTATATATATCGAGGATTTTTTAAATATCAATTATGATGAGTTATCACATAAGTTTTTCTTATACTTATCATGTAGACATTAATATAGAGTACCAAATATTTTGTAATTTCTTATCACACCTTACTATGTTTAAATCTTAAACTTTACAAAAACTGTGAGGGCGCTATTTTTAAGTCTTCTATGGATATAAATCATAAATAGTTTAAAACGTTGAAAATTTAGAATTACTTCTAATGACCACACATTTAGGGTATCTTGAAGACTTATTTCTTATAGTGAGATTGATATATATATAAATCTTTATTATCACAGATCTATTACCAAAGTATTAAAAAAGATAACAGTTTATAAAAAAACACCTTAGAACATTGTAAAATGTACTTGGTTTATTTTTTGTAAATCAATCAATAGTTAATATTACTTTGTGGAACAATGAAATAACAATGTTTCAAAATTATGACTCATATTAAAGAAAATAATGTTCATATTAGTGTAGATTAAACTAAGTTACTGATTAACAATTACCTAATTCAATAAAAAAGAAACATTCTAATGATAACTTTGTTAGATAAAGTTTTATCTAATAATGTTATCATTATTATTTTAAATATTTTTTTTTACTTAATTGAGTAACTGTTATTTATACAACGGGCTTTTTCCCGCGTGTTTGTCTTTGATTTATTAAACAGTGATAGAAAATAATAATGTAATTTTAACTATACTAATAGTACGTGGAAATATTAACGACAATATATATGCTCATTAACAAATGTTTACAGAGCTGGCACAAACTCAAATATTAGTGAAAATCAATGCAGAAAATGCAAACGCAGAATACAATATTTGTAAAAGTATTAATTAATTGTATAATAAATGTATAATATTAACTTTAATTCATAAATTTTGTTTCTAACCCACGCTATATTGCAATGTACCTTAAACTGCACATTGTGTTTACTTCTAGACGATTTTACATACAATAAGCATGTAAATTATTATGTAACTATAGTAGTAGTAGTAGTAAGTAAATGTAAAAATCACTGTATAAAATAAAATAAAATACAAATAATTGTTCCCAGGGCTGGCGCAAACCGAAGTCTAGAACGGTAATGCCCTCGGGCGGTTCCACGGGGACCGCCCGCGAACACACCCACGACTCGACCGAACTTAGGGAGGAGGACGCCTTACACAATGGAAAGGTTAGTAGATATGTACGTATAAAGCATAAAGAAGCGTCATTGTCAGAAAAGATAAGTTGAACGCTGGTCATGTATCGAGGGCGGTAGAAAATAATTTAAACAATAAACAGCCAGTATAATTTGCTATATTCCGCAGGCAACCGGGAGATTTGTATAATATAACACCACACAAAATCTTCCACTAGAACCTCTTCGCACGTTTCGACCCGACACCGGATCATCCTCAGGAGATGGTGACTTCACAAGCGAGAAAAGTAAAGACTACTTGGACTTCCGCAAAGTAACGCCTGCTTCTATTCATTATTTGAATTTGTATAACCGGATTACGATCCGGTGTCGGGTCGAAACGTGCGTAGAGGTTCTAGTGGAAGATTTTGTGTGGTGTTATATTATAAAAATCTCCCGGTTGTCGGCGGATATAGCAAATTATACTTGCTGTTTATTGTTTATCATGGACTTCCGCAAAGTAACGCCTAATTCTATTCATTATTAGAAAATAATTTATCATAAACAAAAAAGTATCAATGAGTTACAAGTATTTAGATAGAATAATAGGATAGCTTCACTGGCTAGCTATCGAAGCTATCTTACTATTAAGGTGATAGCCTAGTGAAGCGGTGATAGCCTAGTGGTTAGGGCGTCAGCCTCCTAATCAGAGGTCGGCGGTTCGAATCCGGGCACGCACCTCTAACTTTTCAGAGTTGAGTGCGTTTTAAAAAAAATATCACTTGCTTCAACGGTGAAGGAAAACAACGTGCGGAAACCTGCACGCCTGAGAGCTCTCCATAATGTTCTCAAAGGCGTGTGAAGTCTACCAATCCGCACATGGCCAGCGTGGTGGACTATGGCCAAACCCTTCTCATATTGAGAGGAGACCCGTGCTCTGTAGTGAGCCGGTAATGGCTCACTACAACATGGGTTGATCATGATGATGAATAAGATAGCTCTTAAATAATTTTAAGTGGCATTTAAGATGGTGATAACATAAATAAACTTTACCTGGCTAAGTTTGTTGTGGCTTCATTTTAGACCAGGGCGCGTTTTGAACCCACATAGCTTTAGTTTTATGTTTACAAATGCAGTTATCACCATCAAATCACTACTATCTAAATTATAGACGACATTAAATTTATAGCTTACTAATTTAGTTATAGAATGTATTAGACGGTGGACTTTGATATTGCATTAAATTTGCCAATTGCTAATTGTTTTTGTCTTTTCATGCATGTTATGTCCTATAGATTGCAATAAAGTTATATAAATAAATAAATAAAATAAATATTTGTATATTGAAATCGCTATAACATTGAATTGTTTCTCGTTTTGTCTATAATTTTTTTATTGCTTATTAAATTTTAATAATTCCGAATTTCTTTTTTAAGGATAAGGACGGAAAGAAGAAGAGCAAGAATAAAGAAGGTAAACAAACATCAGTTTTAGTTAAATTGCTTGTATAATAAAGTTTGTTTTATTAAAAATAATTTTACTAATATAATTCTTATTTCTGATGCGGCATTCGGACATGATCATGGTGAGTTATTAAAATATTAATTTATAAAACCCCCTTTCCGAGTCCAACTCGAGAGGACTTCCGTACCTACCTATAAGAAGCAAAATCCATACATAGTTTAATAACCGAACTTAAAATAGGGGAGATTCACAATTCGGTTGTAATTTATTTTTGTTTTTACGTGTTGTTATAGTGACCATGGAAAAACATACACTGGTGGTAAGTTATCATGCAGTCTAAGATGGTAGCGGGCTAAGCTGTTTGGGATACGGTAAACCCATACTCCTAATTGGTTTCTACGGGACATCGTGCTGGAACGCTAAACCGCTTAGCGGCTTGTCTTCATTGGTTGGGCAGTAACTGGTAACTAGCCATGCCTGGAGCCCATGCACCGTCCGACCCCCTCGTTATCCCAAACGTCGCCTAAGCCGAGGTTCGCCCTCACAAGAGGCGCCCTTAGGCAGACGTTCCCTTAGTTTCTTCGAGCCCTATGGCTCAACATTTCTTCTGGCAGAGCTTCTTTCCAAAGCTCGCCAAACAGCCCGGTTACGCTGTGGCAACCAATAAGGTTAGCACAGCTAATAGAGAGTCCGAAAAAAATAAGCCTGGAGCCCAAACCTGACCAGAGAAATTCAGAAATTTTTAATTTCCAAGCTGTCCCGTCCTGGTGTATGAATCCTGGACGATCCGCTTATAAGACCATAGCGCTCTGCGTCAGCTCTTCAAATGTTGATATTCAAGAGAGTTCCACTCAAATCAAACAGCTTTTGTGTCAGAGTATCACTCAAGTCAATTAAAGTATATTTTTTCAAGTGTGTTTATTTAATATGCCGTCCGTTGCAGATCTGGCGTCAGTTCTGATAGAAGGTGTGTTGTTCCGCGCGCGGTACCTCGGCTCCACGCAGCTGGCCTGCGAGGGTCAGCCCACCAAAGCGACCAGGATGCTTCAGGCTGAGGAAGCCGTCTCTAGGATCAAGGTATGACGCAACGCCCTGGACATACTATCCTGATATTCTTGCAGCCCTATTCTCTTAAAACCCTATTCTTCTCTTTAAGTTAAGGATTCTGTTGTACCTACATAATCTAAGCTGAACCTTAAATTAACGTTTTTATATAGATTTGGTGCTAATTCCTCTGTACACAAATCGCTAAACTAAACTTCAGTAACAAATCTAATAATATATAGATTATTAGATTCATATTCAGTCAAATTCTTCAGGGATCTTTTGACGGATTTGTTATTTAGATTTATCCGACTTACTCGGCTGCTGTTAAATTTACTTATACAGTAACCAATAACATTATCAAAATTTATACCAATGTAAATTAATTATACAAAGCTGCTAGCGTGAATACTTAGTTTGGACATCTGTGGTTAACCAATATACTCTGTTAAATTCTGCAGACCGGTACTATGTCTATATTATTCATACAGAAATACTAATATCACTTATAAAAAACAAAGTTGGTGGTATAAGGTAAAAAGGAAACAGTTGTATGTAAGTTTTAATTAAAAAAAAATTACCAAATATTTTTGTTTTTGTGTTGTAGTTTACGTCATATTTCTCACCCATGCCGAATAAATACAAAAATAAAATAAAAATCGGTCAAGCCATTTCGAAGGAGTTTCATTAAAAACACTTTGACACGAGAATTTGATATATTAGACCAACGATTTTTTCATTTATGAATTTTATTTAGTTTCGTCTAGAGAATTGTGTACCGATAAGAATTGAGTTAAAGTCAGTGGTACTTTTAAACGTACCAGTTAAGTTGAGTTTAGTTATTTGGGTGCAACAGAATTGACGCCATTATGATGATGGTTAATAAGCAATTAACATGAGCTTTGGGAAAAATGTACTACGTACTAGATAAGCTTTATAGTAAAGGCTACAAATTCTAAAATAATTGAATTATTAATCTTTCTCGAACTTTCTGAACTTTTATTTTGTCTTCCACGTGACCATCGTTTCGACATGACTGATCTAGTACGCAGTACATCGTTCGTCATCACTCAATGCTCGAAAGCAAATGATAATAATCATTTTAAAAAATCGTAATATGTAATATTAAACTTACATTAAATAATGAATACATATATTTAGAATTATTGGCGTTAGGGTTATTGCCTAATCGTTAAATAAACTAAAAAAAAAATCAGATTTGTATACTCTTTGTCAGAACTTTAGAATTTACTCTTTGGCCGATATTTATAAAGCGAGCTCAAATAGTCTTACCTCTGAATTAGACAGTTAACGCCAGAGTTCAATAATCAATATGAACCAATGATTTTAGATAACAATTGAATTTAGTATCGCCATCCTTATCTACAACAAAGAGTAAACATCGGCATTTATTGAAATTGAATTCACTTGCCGTTTTTAAATTCTGAAGTTGATTTGAAAGATTAATTCATTTATCACTTGAATTCTTCGTGATATGGTGTTATAACGGCGCACGAAATGTCAGTGACGTAAATTTTGACACTTCAACATAGAGGGTCTGCCGTAGTTGACAGACCAATTACGTCACAATTGTGTGTAAGAGTGTGTCATTAATATATTTTAGTAAGAGGAGGAGGATTTATAAATTACCGATTTTTTGAAATGACTATATTTTATTTCTATCCTTAAAAAAGGTGTACACACACATTCTCTTTAATTACAAAATGAAAATAGAATTTAATATTAAAACATTGCCTGTGTGAATCGGTAGCATACTACATACTATGTTATATTATCTGTAGATGTTCGCAGAACATGAGCATGAAATTACACCATTGTTATTTTGGCTCGAATAAAAACAATTCAATTAGTCGTTCAACTTCAGATAAATAACGTTTTATACTGGTAGGTACTCGTTCAGTTACTTTTCTGACAGTTGCCAATCGGTCTTAAATTATCTATGATATATAGTTCGCCAATTATTTAACGGTTGTCAAATAATTGGCAAACTATCGTTGAAGTTTTAGAATACCTATGCCGAGTCACCACGTCATAGTCGGATTATGTGACATTTAAAAATACTAATAATAGTATTGGTTTTACAAAGTTAGGTACAAAAGTTACCCTTGAATTGTTAACCCCTTTTTTTACTGATTGTTCTTTGTAACCCTGTTTTGCCTAATTGGATATGGATTGGATTGATGTTCACCTTGACCCCAACCGCCACAAGAATAGCTCACTTGCCCGTTGTTGTGAATTTTACCCCCCAATCTAAAGTACCGAACATTAAGAAGCTTCTGAATGATAGATGATGTTTTTATGTGTGTAAAAAATACACGCCATCGCTTATCTTGGAGTCATATAAGAGTATTGTCTTGAAAAATCTAACAAGGTCGATTTATAAATTCAAAGCACACCTGTTAAAGTAGGTAATGTTTAAACTAATAGAGTTTTAGTGATCCATTTCGAATATCAATTGAATAATTTCAATAATTATATGACGATGTCAGCCACTTTGCCCGAGTGATTAAAGGCATTCCATTTATTCTCTTCATAAAGATAATCCTCTGATTTCTAGATATAAATTTTGGTATGGTTCCAGCCTTTCTCGAGGGTTGTTTGCGCAATTAATTTTTATTTAACAACAACGCTGGTAAGTTAGAATTCATGGCATTTTTATATATATACCCCCCCCCCCCCCCCAGTGTGTCCCTCCATTTGAGAAATTTCATGTCAAATATTTATCGTTCAGCCTTTGAATGGATCACGGTATAACACGATATTCCTATGTAATCAAATCGTCTGGTCTTGTCCATACGTCAAAAGATAATCCAAACTCTATGGATTTGAGTACTTGACAAAAATAAAATTAAAAGTTTAATTCTGTTGTTTATACTAATGTCGCCAACGTTTGATGCATTTAAAAACAATCTTCTTTTAAGTTTAATTCGACCACATTAATTCAATGTAATTTCATGCTCATTAGGTTTATAGTGTTTTGAGAATGCTAGTGGGATAAATCCTGTCCTTTTACCCCTTATCTAATCAACAGTACCAATGTACCTTAGTTTATATTCGTAGTATGAAATGCGTATCCGATACTCTTAACTACTCGGTGCGTCGCCCTGCCAAGCCTTTTGCGTCCCCGTTTTACGATAGTTGTGATTGGTTTACTGGTGAACGCAATGTTTTTTTTACACACTACACACTACCAGTTAGCCCTTGACTGCTATATCACCTGGTGGTAAGTGATGATGCAGTCTAAGATGGTAGTGGGCTAACCTGTTAGGAGCATGGTAAACCCACGCCCCTAATTGGTTTCCACGCGACATCGTGCCGGAACGCTAAATCGCTTGGCGACACATCTTTGTCGGTAGGGTGGTAACTAGCCACGGCCAAAGCCTCCCACCAGACCAGACTCGAGCCGGGAATCGAACCCAGGACCTCGCAATATTATAATGCGACAGCGCACGCACTGCGCCACGGAGGTCGTCAAATCGTTATTGTTATTGGCTGAATCTGTGATATTCTTCCTAAAGCCACCAAGAGAAGCGTTTGACAACCTCCGTGGCGCAGTGCGCACGCCATCGCATTATAAAGTTAGAGGTTCTGGGTTGGATTCCCGGCTCGAGTCTGGTGTGGTGGGAGGCTTCGGCCGTGGCTATTTACCACCTTGCCGACAAAGACGTGTCGCCAAGCTATTAAGCGTCCGGTACGATGTCGCGTAGAAACCAATTAGGAGTGTGGGCTTGCCATACCCCTAACAGGTTAGCCCGCTACCATCTTAGACTGCGTCATCACTTACCATCAGCTGAGATAGACGTCAAGGGCTAACTTGTAGTGTAATAAAGCTAACTTGTAGTGTAATACAGTTCAGAAACAGTAAAGTCAACAACGAAGATACAACACAATTGACGATTTTTTTTATCACATAATACAAGGTGTCTCAAAAGTAAGTTCACATTTGCTTATCTTATTACGCGAAAGCAACTATTCTGAGGGGCGCGGGGGGTATGTCAGTCGGTAGTCTGGCTCTTGGGAATTTAGTCGCTATGGAGCGTTTCTCTGGTGCGGACCGTGCGTTGTGCGTACGTGAGTTTTACAAAAACGGTAATTCGGCGACTGTAGCGCGTAGAAAATTCTGCAGTATTCGACATATTCGTCACTTAAATGATGCGCCTAGCACTCGTCTCATTGCAAAATGGGTTGAGAAGTTTGAAGAGACTGGGTCAACTCTGGAGAAACCAAAATCTGGGCGACCAAGAACATCAAGAACAGCCGAAAACGTGGACAGTGTTACTCAGTCTATTCGAGATGATCCAAACCTCTCGATTCGGAAGCGTGCTGTTGCTTTAAATGTGCACAGATCTTCATTATGCCGCATTTTACACAAAGATTTAAAGCTGCACCCGTACAAAATTCAGTTAGTGCAAGAACTGAAGCCTCAAGATGCTGGTCAGAGGCTTGCCTTTGTAAATCAGATGATTGAGCGCTTTCCAACGTTCACCAACATCTTGTTTTCCGATGAAGCCCATTTTCATCTGAATGGGCATGTAAACAAGCAAAATTGTCGTTACTGGAGTGCAACCAACCCAAAACAAAAACATCAGAAACCGCTACATTCACCCAAAGTCACCGTATGGGCAGCGATGTCGGCGCGAGGAATTATCGGCCCTTACTTTTTTGAAGATGGAAGGGGACGCACACTCACAGTGAATTCAGAGCGTTATGTGGAGATGTTAGACGAGTTTTTCGTACCCCAACTGCAAAACTTTCCTGGTTACAACCAAAGAACATGGTTCCAGCAGGATGGAGCAACTTCACATACGTCCAACAGATCTCTGCCTCGAGTTCGAGAAATTTTTCCGAACAAATTAATCTCCAGGCGAGGTGACATAAATTGGCCTCCACGGAGTCCCGATTTAACGCCTATGGATTTTTTCCTGTGGGGTTATGTCAAATCAAAAGTTTACGCTAATAAACCGACTTCCCTGGCACAATTAAAAGAAAATATCCGTCATGAAATGGCAGCCATCACGGAGACTACCTGCCGAGCTGTCATAGGCAATTTTAGTGCCCGACTAAATGAATGCCGAGAGCGCAACGGTTTACATTTGGACGATGTTATTTTTAAAAAATAAATTCCCAAACAGTGTACTTCAATATAAAATAAACATTTTTTCAATAAAGCTAAGACTTTTCTTTTAAAAAAAGATTTAAATGTGAACTTTCTTTTGAGACACCTTGTAGATTAAATTGATATAGATAATTGAAAAAGTCAACCGTTCGCTCCGTTTATAGCTCGTTTTTTCTCTGTAGAATCTGCCTTCTTAACTGGTGGTAAAATGAATTCATACAGACAGACTTAGTGTTTTAAAGTTCTTATAAACTTTGCCTAGTTTTGACATTGTATATAAAACGAGCTTACTAAGGTAAAGATATATTAATTGTGAGCAATAATTTACTTATGCAATAATTTAATTATACGCTATGTCGGCATAAAGTTGATGTTGGGAGTCAATAATAGCAGCATATTATACAATATGGCGACTTCAATGTTTACCTGTTTCTGAACTGCTCGTGAATTTCTCAATCTCATAAAAATTTAATACTCAGTGGCATCAGGCAATAGCAATGGTTGCGTCCGTCGAAAAATCAATGCTTAGACCAGTTTTCATCATTAGCGAATGATTTCAATCAATCAATCACGTGAATCGATTTTTATTGCTCAATTGCTCCGTTTCTTATTTAAAAACACGTACCGTCAAATTGGGTAACATTGGCAGTCAACTAAAAATGGGATATCGTTTTAGAAAAAGGTTTTGTTTGTTCAGGAACATTTCTGACAGTTGGTAACTGTGACCACCAACATGACACACCACGATGAGTATACAAACGCATGCAAACAACGAATCTCTCTTGACGATGATGATACAAACACTTCTCACCGAATTTGTTTAAAATCAATCGGTTGGTAGCTTGTCACAAAAGCTAGTAAAGCGCACACGGTATTAAAATGATTAAAATCCCATTTTCGGTTGATAGTCAAAGTGAAATTGAAGAGCAAAGTTAACTCAACCTGACTGTACTGTAAGGGGTGACGTCATCGGCATTGGGCTGGCAGGAGAGTTTATTTTTCAGTTCCCATCCTCGACCCGACTCTGGAAGATCGGATCCCGTATGGCCGGCTAGCCTCCTCCGAAAATATTTGTTGATATATCGCTTGCGCTTTTTGCTCTGCTTTTTTTTCGTATTCATTGCATCCTTCTTGTATTTTTAGGTAAAAACATATGGTTCTCTTTATTTACATCGTAAAACCAGATATAATGAATTACGCCACGAATCAAATTATTTTTGTACAAAATCGCTAAAAACCTTCTGTAGGCATGCAACTAGCCCAGAAATCCGCATGGGAATTGCGTGGAGGGTCTGAGTACTAAATCCTTGAGTATTGTGTAATGAGAGGAAGCCTTGGCCCAGTAGAGGCCAACTACTACAAATAATGACTTCATGAGACATGCAACAAAACATATAGATTTTAAAACAGTATGTTTTTAATTGAGCTACATGCTAAGTAAATTAATTTCCCAATTAGGCGCTCTCTATAAAAATTCTAACTTCTAAACGGTCGTAGCCTAATAAATTTTACAATTAAAATAATGAATGCCTTCTCATATAATTTAGTGTAGCTTTATAAAAAACTACATAATACTAAATAAAACCAATTAATAATGCATGATAAAGTAAAGGTGAGTTTACACTGCGCGCATCGCTTTGCAGACCGATACTTGCCGAGTCGACCTCGCGTAGTCCCAAGCTTTGCTCTCCACGCACGTTATCATTAAACCCACGAACGCATGGAAACACGACCCGATTCACACCGGCAAGGTGCTCCCCCGGAATATGGAATAGCTTTGCATTACACAATTTGAGCCCTATACTAATAATATCAAGGTTTATTTTCCGTTAGGTACGCTTTCATAATAAAAGGATCGCTCGCTTCTCACATATCATTGTCAAATTGTGTGTAATTCGAGTTGTTTTGCTTGCTTTTGCGCAGATTACAAAACAAATTGGCTTGTTTTTGCAATAAAATGAATGTTTTTGGGTGTTGAAATGTGGAATCGATATTTTTATCGATATTAAATAAAAAAAAATACGGTATTTGTAGTATAATCTTTGGATGCATCTACAATAAATTTAAAAGCTTTAGCTTCTGCTGGCATTGGAAGGAATTGGAACCTAAAATTTTCTAAAGAAAATTTCACTATAACGGAATAGGTAAAAAGGTCAGAATTTCGAAAACCAAATACATTTTGAAAACCAAAAAAAAAACAAGCAAAACGACGCGTTGGCTGTCTCGAAAAGGGAATAATAACTGAATTTAATAACAGTGTTCGAGACAAAAGCATGCATTGGGGGTATGTGAGAGCGATAGGAGGTTAGCCGGTGTGTTTTCGTAGTGGGGCTGCGAGGGCCCGTACTCGGGCGTGTACGCTGCGCCCGCGGCCGTATTCCGCCTGTCGTTCCTCGGCTCGGTCGAGGTCGAGGAGGACTCGCGGCGCCGCAAGAAGAGGCCCAAAAAGAATATGGTGGAAGAAGCCGTCACTAAGATTAAGGTGGCCTTGAACGTGATTTTCTCGATGTAGTTCCTTCCGCTAAACACTTCAAAAATATTGGTGCTAAAATGTTCTCATTTTAGTAATGCACGAATCTCTCATGTAAACTGGCAGGTCTCTAAACTGGCAGGTCTTGCAAACCGTGCATCCAACATTCTTTGAATATTCTTTTTCAGACCTGTCAATTTACCTTTTAGTTGATATTTGCGTACAACTAAATTTATTTCGGATAAATTTTGCACTAATTCATGGTTATTTATTCATTCCGTCTTTTGATTCTCTCTATTTCAAAGTCGCAGGAAAACTCAAGTCAAATTTAACAATACTTCGATGTAGCTGGGACAAAATATTTTATTTTATCAATACGTTCGATTAACCAAATCGCCTCCAGTCTGTTCGAAATAAATTTTAAGTTGATAAATCACTAATAATATTTTTATAATCATTGTACGCAATAAAGTACTGAAATTACATTATAAACACAAAAATCCTCACATAATTAATCAACATTTTTTATCCGCTGTAGGAATATAACCTAAGAATTTAGTTTTAGGTGATTTGTAAACTTTGTGTCTGAGAGATTTTAAAAAATAGCTCTGAATGAAATAATCTCACTAGCTTTCTCAAAAACGTATTTTGCATGTTTTCTAGTAAGTAAAAAAATAATAATGTAGCTTTACAAATATATGAAGTAGCATTTAATAATTTGTTTCCTATAATTTACACGCAAACTTCGGATTTCAATAGGCTTTGGTAAGTTCAGCTAAAAAAATTATTCATAATTCCCAAACAAATCTTGGATTTTCTAAAATAATGCGACAAAAGGGCTATCATCCGCTTAGTTTGAAACGATATAAAAAGGATAAATACAAAACTTTTTCTTTCAATTCATAATTCATCACACATTGCAGTAAATTGTTTTTATGCTTAACACATTTATATACGTTTCTCCGTTTTGGTTGTTCTAAGATGCCTAGAGAACTGAAAAGTACGGCTTTTACTCTACTGCTAAGAATTAATTCCAATAAGTTCAGCCTTTCGCGTGGTGATTTATACTGGCATTTGGAATAATTTAGTTTTGTTCGATGATATATTGTTTGTACCCAGGCACCGGAAGGAGAAAACCAACCAAGTACGGAAGTGGATCTCTTCATCTCGACGGAGAAGATTATGGTTTTGAACACGGAACTCAAGGAAATTATGATGGACCATGCGTTAAGGACGATCTCTTATATCGCTGATATCGGAGACTTGGTGGTGCTGATGGCGAGAAGGCGGTTCGTGCCACACGAAACTGATTCCGATCAGCCGAAATTGAACCGTACGCCGAAAATGATATGCCACGTTTTTGAAAGTGAAGAGGTGAGTTTAAGAACCTATCAAACCTTGTATTATTCTTTAAACACATGATTAATAAGAGTTGAATTATAATGTGATTACGGGCAACCTGTAAGCGGTGATAGCCTAGTGGTTAAGGCGTCAGCCTCCTAATCAGAGGTCGGCGGTTCGAATCCGGGCACACACCTCTAACTTTTCGGAGTTATGTGCATTTAAAAAAATTAAAATATCACTTGCTTCAACGGTGAAGGAAACCATCGTGAGGAAATCTGCACGCCTGAGAGTTCTCCATAATGTTCTCAAAGGCGTGTGAAGTCTGCCAATTCGCACATGGCCAGCGTGGTGGACTATGGCAAAACCCTTCTCATATTGAGAGTAGACCCGTGCTCTGTAGTGAGCCGGTAATGGGTTGATCCTGATGATGATGATAGAGCCTGTTATGAGGACACAGTCTTCTATATGTACCTTAAACATAAGCTAAGTGGTTAAGTGTTGTTAAATCCAGTGTACTAGTTAAAAAAACAGATTAGTATACTAAATAATAGATGTCGCTGTTCTATTCACATCTGATATTAAAAGAAGTAATGATGCTACTCAAGCTGGTTTGTGAATTACAAGTTGTGAATAGATAAATTCTATAAAAAATGCCACAAAAACATACTCAGATCGGTAATGATTTCGGCGACAATCAAATCAATTTAAATGTCATTAACGTACCAGTAGCGTTCTTTGCGTCGAGTGTTGACTATCGTTTGTCTGCACTAATACATTTGGTAGAAGAACAAGTTCTTCAACTGAATAAAAATAATTTGCAACTAAAAGTTATTTTCGTAAAAGACTATCAAAAATGGTCTCCCCTGCGTTTCAGGCCCAATTTATCGCGCAATCAATCGGACAAGCTTTCCAAGTGGCTTATATGGAGTTTCTGAAGGCCAACGGTATCGAGGACCACAGTTTTGTGAAGGAGATGGATTATCAGGAGGTGCTCAATAGCCAGGAGATATTCGGGGACGAGCTGCAGATGTTCGCGAAGAAGGTAACTTATTATGTCTATTATAACAATTTCCGGATCGAGTCAATAATCTAGTTTCTATAATACTGCACTAAATTATAGAAGCTTTATTTATAAAAAGAAGCGGTGATAGCCTAGTGGTTAGGGCGTCAGCCTCCTAAACAAAGGTCGGCGGTTCGAATCCGGGCACGCACCTCTAACTTTTCGGATTTATGTTAAAAAAAAATTAAAAATATCACTTGCTTCAACGGTGAAGGAAGAAAGCATCGTGAGGAAACCTGCACGTCTGAGAGTTCTCCATAATGTTCTCAAAGGCGTGTGAAGTCTGCCAATCCGCACATAGCCAGCGTGGTGGACTATGGCCAAACCCTTCTCATATTGAGAACAGACCCGTGCTCTGTAGTGAGGTAATGGGTTGATCATGAATAAATGAATAAATTAAAAAAAATGTTTCATGCAATAATATTAACCTAATTTTTTTTACGCTGGGAAATGCGTTTACGCATCCTCTCCGGAAGCGAAGCAGGCAAGACTGCGTCTCTGAATTTCCTGTTATTTTTACAAACTATAGTCAGCTAATTACATACAGCCAGCTAATTACGGGGGAAATAATAAAAAAGGTTAACCATATAAAGGGATCATTAATAAATCTTGTGAATCTCCTTCATTCTTAAATAGCAGGATTTTTAGTGCGTTTAAGATATTTGAGCACACTAGCCTGTTGGTAGTCTAATTTTTTGTCCTACCTAGGAACTTCAGAAAGAAGTGGTGGTTCCTAAAACGAAAGGCGAAATCCTTGGTGTGGTCGTTGTGGAGTCCGGTTGGGGGTCGATGCTGCCCACCGTTGTAATCGCCAACCTGGCGCCGGCCGGCGCGGCCGCGAGGTGTGGTCAACTTAATATTGGTGAGTTATTTAAAAAGTTAGCTATGTGTGGATGTGTACTTTGGTGGAAGTTAAGATTACGACAAAGGGAAGAAAAGAAAATTCTTTGGGGAACGGTCTTTGAACTAATTGTAAGTTTTTTTGACAAATTTTTTGAAAAATTTTTTTGAAAAATTGTGACAAATGTCGCGTAAAGTAACCATCGGCGCATTTGAATATAAGAGTACCAGAGAAACATAAATAACGAGGAAATGGAAATCTTTCAATAAATTCATAGTTTAATTTATTCACAATAGATTACTCGATTTCACTTATGCTTATATATATTTTCACTTATTATTAGAATCGAAATAATTTTATGTTACTAATAATTAGTTTATTAATTTGCTTATTTGACATTATAATTATATCTGTAGCCGTATATGTTTTAGTAAATTACTGTTTATAGTTGGATGTTCTAGTCCTAGGGTGTTAGTCCTTTTTCGTGAAGTTAAGAACGGGAAAGATTGAGAATATTGACTTTAACTTCAGTAAGTATAGCTACACATATATGTATCTCTCTCTCTGCGCGTCGTATTCCTCATTACTGAGGGTCGTGACCCCTTCCACTGATAACTTTCTTGCGGACGATGTCGCGCCATTCCGTCCTCGAAGCCTCTTTCCTTCCACGTTGCCGGTGATCTCCATCTTCTCCAGGTTGCCACCTTGCCTTCGAGCAATGTGACCGAAATACTCCAGAATCCTCTGAAGGCAGATGGGGGATAGCCTTATGTGTAAATCTAGTATATATTATATATATATATATATATATATATATATATATATATATATACTCACACTATATATATATACACACACATATATATATATACACATATATATATATATGTGTGTGTGTTTATGTGTTTTAAATGTTATTTCCCATTTTGCAGGTGACCAAATTATAGCGATCAACGGCGTGAGTCTAGTGGGGCTGCCCCTGTCCACCTGCCAGACGTACATCAAGAACTCGAAGAACCAAACGGTGGTGAAGCTGACGGTGGTGCCTTGCGCGCCTGTTGTGGAAGTGAAGATCAAGAGGCCGGACACCAAGTACCAGCTCGGGTTCAGTGTGCAAAATGGAGTGGTAAGATTGACCACTAGTGGCCATCACGTGTTATTCAGATCAAGCTCTGGTATATAAAAAAAATATCCTTTAATATGTAGACCAGACCAGACAGATATAATATCAATATAAACGGTAAAAAAGTTTGCGTATGATTTACTCTACTTTTTAGTTAATCATAATCAATAAACGATGGAATATTTATGTAGTATTTTGTCACAATTTAACTTCCAAATGTCAGAGTGTGACAAAAAACGTAGTGTATACAAATTCAGTGAGCATAAAGAGATGGTAATATCAAAAATAAAATACAAGGCTAATTAAAAAAAAACTTGAGAGGTGTCAAGGGACACCCGGATAGAACGAAGTTCCTTTCGATTAATTAGTCTTCACTAATTGTAATAAAATTTTTCAGATAGCTTTGTTTTTTAAAAGAAAATAATGAATATTGTAGTCGTTAAGTTTGTTATCATTTAATTTGTTAAATTTAGTAATATTGTTATTTGGTGGTTTTAGTTTAATTGGTTATTACTTAGTTTTTATTTCTTAAGGGAGAAGATGTTGTATATGGCCGTTATAACTGAATAATGTCAAAAACAAAATTAAAAATAAAACTGTCACTATACGCAGCTCGATAAAAATATCTGGCTTGCTTACTATAAGAGAGAGAGAGACAGACAGAGAAACATGCGACGCCGCACAGCTTACAATAGCTTACTATAGCGTAAAGTGTCGTGACAACTTTTCGTAAGAATTTTTTCCGTCTAGCCCCCTTTAACAACGCGCGATAAGGAACTTCGTTCCAACAAGAAGTGGCAATTCTTATACAAAAATATCAATTATGTCAATTACGTAATTATTTTATAGATTTTTGGATTTTTCCTTATCGGTTTATTTATCGGTTGAGCGTAATCCAGTTTTTGTGAGACACACAAGTTATGCAACGTCATGCCATCAGATCTGCAGTCTACTTCGGGGCGGCATTGCGGAGAGAGGCGGCGTGCGCGTAGGCCATCGTATCATCGAGATCAACTCGCAGAGTGTGGTGGCGGTTCCGCACGAACGCATCGTCAACTTACTAGCGACATCTGTTGGAGAGGTATTAACAATTTTACTTTTGCAAAATCTGCGACTTACTGTACTACATATAGCACGCATAGACTACTAGAGACTAGACGTCTGTGCCCTTCAGGAATAAATTGAAGAATATACATCTTCAATCTCTGGTATAAGACAAAATATAAGAGAGTATAATACATCAGGTATAACACAAGTATAGGTGAAACAGAAGACGTTGATGTTAAAGCAATTCCTTTAGGAACTGTTGGAGTCCAATTTTCTTATTGTCACAGACAAAACAAACAAAGAGAAACTATCTTCATCATCATCATCATGATCAACCCATTGCCGGTTCACTAGCACGGGTCTCCTCTCAATATGACAAGGGTTTGGCCATAGTCCACCACGCTGGCCATGTGCGGATTGGCAGACTTCACACGCATTTGAGAACATTATGGAGAACTCTCAGGCGTGCAGGTTTCCTCACGATGTTTTCCTTCACCGTTGAACCAAGTGATATTTTGATTGCTTAAAAACGCACATAACTCCGAAATGTTGTTTGAACCCCCGACCTGTGATTAAGAGGCGGACGTCCTAACCATTAGGCTATCGCAGCTTGAAACTATCTTTTGACGACCTCCGTGGCGCAGTGCGTGCGCTGTCGCATTATAAAGTTGGAGGTCCTGGGTTCGATTCCCAGCTCGAGTCTGGTCTGGTGGCAGGCTTCGCCCGTGGCTAGTTACCACCCTACCGAAAAAGACGTATCGCCAAGCGATTAAGCGTTCCGGCACGATGTCGAGTGGAAACCAATTAGGAGTGTTGATTTACCATACCCCTCACAGGTTAGCCCAGTACCATCTTAGACTGCATCATCACTTACCATCAGGTGAGATTGCCGTACTAATTTGTAGTGTGTAAAAAAAAATCTTAAACACAAATAAAATTGTTATTTATTAAAAAAAATTGCAGATCCTGATGAAAACAATGCCGACATCAATGTTCCGCCTGCTGACGGGGCAGGAAAACCCCGTGTTCATATAACGCGTCACAAGTGCCTGCTTCGCCCCTCGCCATCACCTCACCGCAACGAATACGCCCGCACGCCGCCGCAGAGCTCGCGTCACCCGCTACGCGTCGGGGCAAACCGCCCGAATGTCATAGTGATAATGGAGCTAATTTTATTGTACACTAACTTAAAATTATAATTAATCTGACAGATCTTAGTGTTAGTGCTCGAACGCACCGATTTCCTATTGGGAGTTGCCCCCCACGTTTTTATTTATTTCCTTTATTTCGCTCAAGGGATAATAAAACCGCTTTCGTATATACGTATAACTTTTCGGAGTTATGTGCGTTTTTAAACAATTAAAATGTCACTTGCTTCAACGGTGAAGGAAAACATCGTGAGGAAACCTGCACGCCTAAGAATTCTCCACAATGTTCTCAAAGGCGTGTGAAGTCTGCCAACCCGCACATGGCCAGCGTGGTGGACTATGGCCAAACCCTACTCATATTGAGAGGAGACCCGTGCTCTGTAGTGAGCCGGTAATGGGTTATTCATGATGATATACGCTCAACCAGTCTGTGGAATTTAATTATGTTAAAGCCACGGTTGTAAATCTGTGTTGGAGAGATAGGTAGGCGGACGAGAAAGGCGGGAGACTTGGTATATGGCGGGCGCGGTTTTTTCACGCTTTTCTTGAATTATGTTCGTTGGCTAATTTTGAAAAGGACTGGTGTTGGTTGTGTCGTGGACAGTTTTGGTGTCGTTTGTGTAGTGAATGGTGTTCTGAATGGTTAACAGGTATTGATTTGGGAAAGGTTTGAGGGAGCCGCGTCCGCAGAGTGCGAAGTTTCCCGCCATTTCTCCCTAACTTCTACGTTGCTATAAACTTGACATTGCCTAATCTGTGCAAAGCCATAAAAAGAGAGAACTAATAAAATAATAAACTTGACATTGCCTAATCTGTGTAAAGCCATAAAACGAAAAAAAAAACTGTGTTGTGCGTTGTCGAGTAGCGGATTTCTATATTGTCTCTGGTGCGAAAAAAGCGCCGGTGCGTTTAGCGACCAAAGACATTAAGAGAGTGATGTTTTTTTATATTTAATTATTCAAATTGGTTGATGCAATATTTTAGGGGGAGAGGCGATCTCAAAGTCAAAGCCTTAGAGCTGTATGAAATTAGAGCAACGCCTTTAGGTTTCACTTGTGAGACCAAACCACGGTCTATGTTTAGGACAAGGTTGTTGACTTTAGGACAATCTTTATTACCGGGTGACGTAAGAAATGTTCATACGGTAATAGGCGACATGGTAACCTCGTTCGCTTTCGCATTGATATTCTGGGTTCGATTCTCGGTTGAAGACTGGTCCAATGCTAAGCTAGTTCCCACCCTACCGACAAAGACGTGTCATTTAGCGTTCCGGCACGATGTCGCGTAGAAACCAATTTTGAGTATGGCTTTATCTTACCCCTAACACTTACCACCAGGTGAGACGTTAAGGACTTGTCGATAAACAAAGGTTCGCAATGGTCGCACAGTATAGTGACTCAACACCGACTCGACTCGACTCGAATTGTAACGTTGGAATGTGAACTTTATATTAAGTGACATAAAGTAAACTTTCAAATATTTGCTGAAAGAAGTATACAACGATCAGGCTAAGTAGAAACTCGTCATGCACTAAAATAACAGTTTATATCACATGAAAGAAAGCATACGATTTTCGTTGTTCAAGTCCAATTTGATTTGGGTCTAGTCGACTTTGAGACGATGTTATGGTGTGTGAAGAACATAAACAAACTTAGGGTGAGTTTGTTTATGTCCTTCTCTTCTCCGAGTCTCCCTTCAAAGTCGCCTGTGTGAGCAGGTGATGTAACAATTCATGTGACTATTGATTAACATACTTATGTTAGTTTAACTCAAGATTTGTTTATAATTGAATTAACGTCATTTCTCGTAACACACGAATGTAATAACTATTCGTAGCACGGATAACGATTTCTATAAATATTATTATTTCAAAAACATTTAATCTTTAATAAAATATTTATAACGTGATTAAGTCAGCATTCCTTTGGGTTAAACTGTATTTGCTATTAAGATGTTATCTTATACCTGACCACGACCATCGCTTTGTATGATGCGGCATGTTATTTATCATATTGTGATCCGTGTACATACGTGTCATACTCTACAAAGTAACTTTTAATGATTGCTATGAATTAATATTGCTACTGTTGATAATGCGAAAATTGTGATTGGGCGGACATTTTAGGCCACTCCCCTACCACTAGGTGAGATTGCGGTTAAGGTTTTAACTAGGAATGGAATTTATAAAAAAACGGACCGTAAAAAGCGGCGATTGTTGACTACTAATTAGAACGCCATGAGGGGCTTGGAGAATGTATATGACTTAACGTTGGCAGTATTAAGATCGAGAATATTAAAAAATTATATAATATAATATTATATTTGTTATTATAGCGGCTATAGAAAAACATATACTGTGAAGATTTCAGCTCTCTAAGTCTACGGTACGGACAGATGGACCGACAGCGGATTATTAGTGCATTAAACACAAAAACGTTTTTATAAACGATTATAATGTAGGGCGACAATTGAATCATATTCACTCGAAACAAGATGTGATAAAAATCATTTCACAATATTGAGTAAAATAATTATTTAGAATGTATCCTTTTTACTTAGTAAGTAACAGCTCCGTTAGCTAATTAACGTTTCTAACATTTGCTAATCGATCTCTACCTGTCGTCTCTATACAAATATTGCAAATACAAATTTAAGTACTTTGTATAGAGACACTCTGATTTGGAACGTAGTCGAATCGAAATTACGCGACCGAAAGGAACCTAACCTTGTTGGCTGCGAGGTTAGGGTACGTGAGAGTGCGTATTTGATGCTTGGGTGACTTTTTTATTCAAAACAAAATTGATGATTCATAGAGTTTGTTCAATGTTGTAGCTGTTGTAAAAATACTCAAGACAAACTATATGACGTTCAAGTTTCACGCTTACAATGCTTAAGTGGCTAAAATAAGTAATTTAGCTCTAAGTTAATATATTAGTGCCATAGATTTTGCACGCGCCGTAGATCTTTTATGAGACTATATAACTGAGACAACACGGAATAAGAGTGAGAGGTATATAAACTAGCCGCCATATTATATTCCAACAGATTATTTATAAAAAAAGTTCGGTAACTTTGACAGTCGACGGAGTTTTTTTTTTTATTTGGAATGTATTGACGAGTAATTGTTTTTATGTTACTTCAAAAAAAAATACAAGATAACACACATAGAACACATTTATTACAAACCAAAAAAAACATAATATTTATTAAATGAGGACAAGTGTCAAAGTTTTATACAAAAACATAAGCCTCAAAATTAAAAAAAAAAAAGTACATTACAAATGAAGCCAAAGGCAATGCATTCGTTGAGAATTCTTAATTTCAAATAGACAGAATATACGATGTCGGCTACGATTAGCAAAGATCTTTAATGTTTTTATAAAATCTTAGGCAATTGCAAATTCTATGGTACCTCAGTGTGTATACATAGTTATTCCACTTAATAATTTATTGTATACCTATATTTATTGAGAATCAAAATCGCTCATGTCTGCTTAGATATTATTATTAAATAAGTTATTATCATCATACATAATATTTGTAATATAAACTGTTGAGATAACAATACAAAATGCATTAGCCGTTGCCTTTCTGCCATAGACAATAAGTATTTTTCTTGTCGTGTGTTAGTTTATATTTTTTTATTTGCTTTACGGCTTTGGGTTTATGCCCTTTTGAGACTTGAAAATATTACTTTGTGTAAACTGTTGCCATATTTTTTTATTGTTTACCTTTTTATATTTTACTTATGTCATAAAATCATTCCACTATTAGTTAATTTATTGAATTACAGAGTGTATTATTATATTATATAAATTGCTCTTTTTTGTTTTGTTTTTTTTTTTTGTATCATTAGTGATTGGTTGTATTGTTATAGGTTTTTTTAAATTAAAAACACCAATATTTCGAATAAGTACAGAGTAAAAAAATGTATAGCTGTATTAGTGCGACTAACGAGTCTTGATACGTATAGCGACTCAGCATGACATGTATCTTGAATAGGCGAGAAGTATTCTCTATCGAGACGAATCTCGATGTGATCAATAAATAAATGAATTGATTAGTGGATATAATAAAGCATTATTTCGTGTAGCGTTTCAAAAGATATGTCATATTTTGTAAATTTTATAGTGTGGCTATAGCATAACTATGTATGTATAACCTATATGTATGTTCAGGGTCTTGCAAGTGGTATGAGTTAATCAGGCTCGCAATACTAAGTCGTTTTTTAAGAATTAAATCACTTAACGTCACAGTGAAATTTTCCTTACTTGAAACATAAGTGGAATTAAAATTAAAATGCACGAATATTAAAAATATTATCCACGGGTTTAGTTTACTTACGTTTTGGCGATTTAATACTTTAAAACGCAGTAGTTTGCGAACATCCTAATCACATACTTATTTTCTATGACATTGAAATCTGAAAACGCAATTATTAAATTAAACTAATTAAGGTACTAACCTTAATTGTGACAGTTATCGCTTAAAGATATGTCAGTATTACAGTACAGTTTTGGTGTCATAGAATCAAGGCCCTGATCTTAGCTAAGCTTAGCACTCTGAGGACGAGTTTTATTTATGTATGATAATAATATAAAAAACTATTTTGACAACCTAATGTAAGTGAACACCTTTTTAGTATTCCTAATCTGCTTTTCTAAATCGTGTCCCATGTTTTGATGCTTTCAACTTAAGACTATTATTGTAGTGTCCTTCATTATATTATATTCGTGGTAACCCTCTTCTGTTTAGTTTGCTAGACCAGTGTACGAGATACATTCCCTTTTGGTCCCTAGTACTCGTAAGAGTATGGTTTCCCTTTTTCTGTGCTGTAAATTAATATGTATTAAAAATTAAACTCCTGAGCGTACTTTGCAGGATATGAGAATAATCTGTGTACATTCTGTGCAGTTAAATAATGTAGTTTTTTCAAATAGTTATTTTATTTAAAGACGACAATCGACGACGTATTATAAAAATCACCATCACATGATTGCGTATTTGAGATTTCAAAACCATAAAAATCAGCGCTCTCGTGAAATAAATTGTCGTATTTCTATATCTTGACCCATTTATTTCTTGTTTATATATACAAAAAATATATATATATATATATATTCAATTTTATTAGGCTTTATAGTGTTTGATCTTTAGCTATTCGGCCAAGGAGAATATTAAAAAATATATATCAATTTTATTATTTTTACATAATTAGTAACTGGTCACGCCCCTTCAATTTCTTCAGTTTAAATTTAACAAAAAAATATATAATATAGATTATTATACAGTCTGATATGTAATTTTATATTGCTAGCTGTTGTGAATAAGATTTATTTACATTGAAAAAAAAACCACAGATAATAAATAGCATTTTATTGTGAAAGCTGATATGTAGGTACACTATAACAAGTGAAATAACTATTGTTGTTCTCATTTCTAAGAGTATTATTCTAGTCTGCATTAAAGTTAAGAATAAACTGAACAAATTTACTTTTTGTTTTATTTGCAATAACTGAAATACCATCTTCGAGCAAAGTTGTTACTGGCAACTTACTAAGGAGCGTGATGTCGTGCCACAAATTTTTGGACGTCTTACCTGTGAGTTGACTGTGGCTAAAAAATAGCTGGAAGCATCAGGTTCATTAGGCTAAACGATCATCGGTGGCGAATAGCTAACAGGCCTAGCAGTTCAGTGAACAACACCGGCGCCTGTAATATTTTACAGAAGATTCTTTAAGCATCGTAAGGGTATAATAAGGGTCCCCACACGGGCCACATCCACAAAACAACCGCGACCGGCATATTTCCTATAGTTTTCATACATTTTCTATGGACTCGCCGCACACGGTTTTATTTATTTATTTATTTCGTTGCATATTGTGTACACATACCCAGTTTGGGTGTTGCAACTTGGTCTAGAATCGACCGTAGTAAAGACCGATTTTATTTATTTTTACTTGCATCGTTTTAGAAATCGTTTACTGTGTAATAACACTTCTCCAATAAAAAATTCTTTAATACTGTGTAAAATTCATTTTCTTCTTTCTATGTATCGAATTCATTATACATTTTCACAGACATTACGTAGGGACTACAGGTATGGAGTTTTAGCTTTGATGGTGGGACGGTTAACGCCGACACACGCTACAAATCGTCGCTGCTCACTTCGTGTGGCCCGCACCGGCCACTAAACGGCGTCTCACGCCACTCGCGCGATTCCACACCCCTCTCTCCCTTACCTAAGTTAACCTGTTCGAGTCGAAAGCTATGCACGCACACGTTGTCTGTTGTTAATTGCAATTAAGCAATTAAACCTTCGTTAGAGTTCATTATAATACTGCAAGCATGGGGTTAAGAAAAGTAGCGGCCACCGACCACAAGTGGCTATCGCGCGCGTTTTTTTTTTACACACTAAAAGTTAGCCCTTGACGGCTATCTCACCTGGTGGTAAGTGATGATGCACTCCTAATTGGTTTCTACGCGACATCGTGCCGGAACGCTAAATCGCTTAGCGACACGTCTTTGTCAGTAGGGTGGTAACTAGCCACGGCCGAGGCCTCCCACCAGACCAGACTCGAGCTGGGAATCGAACCCAGGACCTCCAACTTTATAATGTGACAGCGCGCGCACTGTGCCACGGAGGGCGTAAGCCACTTTTGTGGCCGCTTCTTGCTTCAGGTGGCTGCGTTTGTGGTTGTCGCGTGTGGCTCGTTTGCGGCGATCCTAACGCTCACGGTTGAAAACGATTTGTTTCGAGGTGCCCTTCCGGCATCCGTTTTCACGACTAATCTTGATGAATCTACCACAATTGCGGCTCGGTCTCGGGTCCAAGTCTGCCTTTACAATTAATTGTCTTAAAAATCAATCAATGGCGATTATTGTAGTAACGAAAACGTATATAATAATACTAGCTGTACCCACGACTTCGTCCGCGTGGAATTTAACAAAAAAGTTAATAAGCAGCCTTTGTGACATGAATTCGTTGGTTGGAGAAGTGGTGGCGCTGTACTGGACAGTGCTTGGACATTGCAGCATCACTTTAGTTTTCTAAAACAAATGAACCTATGTTACTCCTTATAACATCAGCTACCTGTCCATAAAAGTCCCATCAAAATCGGTCTAGCCATTTTAGAGATAAGCCGGAACAAACAGACACAAAAATTGTAAAAAATGAAATTTTGGTGTATGTACCGTATATTCATAAATATGCATGTATTATAGTAAAAAACGGTTACTTCAATATTACAAACAGACACTCCAATTTTATTTATATGTATAGATAATGGAAATGAAAAATCGATTATTAAATCATTTTAAAATACATAAAATATCCATTTTTACACTAGATTAGGCAACAAAGAATCGCAGACTGGGCCCTTCAGCATTCTTTTTGTTACACTCGTCATCTAAGAGTTTCATTAGGTAACTCCATACGTGTAAGGCGTGGGGAAAATAAAGGGGAGAGCATCGGATGTACAGTAATTATTAGTATATGTGATGCACGTCATGTGCGGTTAGTTTCGAATAACGAACAGTAATTTTGCTTATGTAAGCTGTGAAGCCTAGTGGTTAGGACGTCCACCTCCTAATCAGAGGTTGGGGTTCGAACCCAGGCACGCACCTATAACTTTTCGGAGTTATGTGAGTTTTTAAGCAATCAAAAGATCACTTGCTTCAACGGTGAAGGAAAACATCGTGACGAAACTTGCATGCCTGAGAGTTCTCCACAATGTTCTTAAAGGCGTGTGTAGTCTGCCAATCCGCACATGGCCAGCGTGTCGGACTATAGCCAAACCCTTCTCATATTGAAACTCGTGCTCTGTAGTGAGCCGAGAATGGGTTGATCATGATGATAATGTTGATGATGAATTTTGTTTACCCATTACGACCTGTGGCGCAGTCGCATTACACAGTGGGAGATCCTCTGCTCGATACTATTCTGGTGGTAGACTAGTTTACCACCTTACTGTCAAGTATATACCGCCAAGTGATTTAGCGTTCCGATATGATGCAACGTAGAACCTATAAGGAATGCAGCACCCGAGGTACTTGGGCGACGGTAGCCACATAACACCAGGCGATCTGTCTGCTTTTATAACCGTAATGGTTCGTAACTCATTTAGGGTGGAGCAAGTACTCCGTGGAGCTATGCTAGGAGTATCTCTACGTGATCAAATCAGAAATGAAGAGATCCGTAGAAGGACCAGAGTTACTGACATAGCTCAGCGAGTTGCGAAGTTGAAGTGGCAATGGGTGGGGCACACAGCTCGGAGAACCGGTGGACGTTGGGGTCCCAAGGTGCTTAAATGGCGACTGAAAGTCGCAGGGAGCCGCTGGATTCAAGCGGCCCAAGACCGTGGCCATTGGAACTAAAGACTACTAAAGACCTATGTCCAGACGTCTATCGGTTGAAATGATGATGATGATGAAGTACTGCATCGGGGATTGCGCCTTTGTCCGGCTTTATTATATATGATAGCTAAAGGTCCGATTAAATGGTTCAGTCACGGTGCTATAGCGAGAACGTACTCACTACCTTTGTACGTGGTGTTTTATCTTTTGTAAAATTTGTATTGAATTATAAAGACAAAACATCGCATACGAGTATGAGTGTATGTTTCCTGTATGGGGATTCTCTTTAATTCTCATCTTTGTTTTTTAAACCTCAACACGTTGTATGAAAACTTCCAACTCTGCCGATTGCGGACCATGAGATATATGCAGCCTGCCTACAGACATACATAAAGCATGCTTTGACTTTCTTCAGGTAATGAATAGAAGCAGGCGTTACTTTGCGGAAGTCCATGATAAAAAATAAACAGCAAGTATAATTTGCTATATTCCGTCGACAACCGGGAGATTTGTAGAAATTTTGTAAAAATTTGCGAGAAAAGTAAAGTGACAATCGACATCTGAGGATGATCCGGTGTCGAGTCGAAACGTGCGTAGAGGTTCTAGCGGAAGATTTTGTGTGGTGTTATATTATACAAATCTCCCGGTTGTCGGCGGAATATAGCAAATTATACTTGCTGTTTATTGTTTTCTTCAGGTAAGTTATTGTTAAAACTTCAAATAATCATCTAAAACACATTACTTCCGTCTCGCTTTAACTATATTTTAAATCACAGGTAAGACTAAGAGAAGTTTTGTATTTGTTGTTGTGTAGAAATACAACAGTATGTGTAAACTTAACCTACCTATAATAGTCCATTAAATACAGCCAACTGGCAGGCAGCAGGCTCAGTAATAGGATCCCATAGGCACCCTTCGGGTACCATAAAAAGGAAAGAAACACAAAAAAGTTGGAGTTTGCATAGTAGGAATGTTTTTCTTTTGCAGTTAATACTGTATTGGTTTCTATAGATTGTAAAGGACGCACATATTTTCTAAGGATTGTAAAAAAATCATAGTAATTTCAAACATTTTGGTTATTTCTACTACCATGATGTCGTGTAGAACCAAGGAATTAGGAATATGGGTTTTCCATACCCCTAACAGGTTAGCCCGCTACCATCTTAGACTGCATTATCACTTACCATCAGGTGAGATTGCCGTCAAGGGCTAACTTGTAGTGGACAAAAAAAAACCCGGAAGAGTTAACAAGAAACCAACTATATCATTTTTACTCACAGAGAAAGCCCACAAAAAATACCATACAAACAGCTGATGCGGTTTTGATCTTTTTAGCTTACAAACTTTAAGTCCAAAGTTAAAAAAGGTCAAAGTTAACTAGCTAAACTCACTACTTGTTAGTAATTAGTTAGTTAGTTAATTGTTATTAATACAAAGTTACGAGGAAATAACACCCAAGTGTTCTTGTATCCGTATACAAGAACAGTTGTATCACTAGGATGTGTGATATTATTGCTCCAGTGATGTAAATCCTATAATAATGTAACATAAATACACTTTCACCTTGAAAGTTTCCAAAGAACAAAGTTTTTCACCTACTTTTCTGATCTGAAATGTTATTGTGTGTTAAAATGTTATACAAGCATGTTTCCTGCCCCAAATAACTGAGTGACTTAAAGAGGGAATAGGCTCTTCCTAAAAAGTTCATTCCAAATGTAGACCTCAAAATTATTACCTTTGATTAGTCATGAAAATATTCAAGTGTAATGCTATCTCTCAAAATAAATGCTTCATGCGTAGAGCCCACTTCTAAAGGAAGTTGATTCTAATCCCAATATTGAAGACATCATATCTATTTCTTAGGCTGATAATGGTGCATATTCTAGACGACAGTCAAACCTATTTTCAGTCATGAGAACAATAACAGCTCAGAAAAAAATTATCATGAACTTTTGCTCACTGTATTAATACTGTATAGTTTGGAATTTAGATTTTATTCATAAAAACAAATGCATAAAAGAAACATGGTAAGCCATATAGCAGAATAGTATCTCATTAGTTTCAAATGTTCTTTTAACCTCCGGCGTCGATACATCTCACTGCATACAAGTAACTATATTATACCTACCTTTTTATGTGCATCTAAAGGCAGTTTATGTAATGCCATGCCACCTTTATTCAATTAAGTTGGTGCAATGTACGTACTTGGATATTACACAAGTGATTTGTACAAATCATACTTGAAGGCTGAACTGTTGTTATTCTAATTTCTCTGTATCTAAACTACCCGATAAAATGCTTGAGATAGATTTAAATAATACCTATCATCAAAACAATATTTCTTAACTAATAGTAGCTCAAATTAAAAACTAGTTAATTCTTTCTCAATCTTTTAATCATGAATTGAGCCTAGCAGTTCAATTACAATCAAATGAGTGTGCTTAGCTTTAATAGTGTACCTGTTACACCCACATTAAATTACAACATAAAATGCCTATTGAAATTCTCAATAAAAAAGGCCTTCTGATAAAAAATAATAAGACATGCAAATTTCAGCATTGTATGTATAACATTAATCCTTTTTTTATTATAATAAATTTAAAGAAATGAAGATATAATTTATAAAACAAACAAAACACACTCACTCACATGTAATTATATAAATCAGCCGATGCCTGGAAGTACCTTCAGCGCTATTTTAATGTGGCATGACTTACACCTTCAGGATTTGAAATAAATAAAGATTAGCATTGTTTATTATGTATTTTCAAGTTTCTCACAAAGCCAAATCAAATGTACATAAATACAATTTAATGATAACCTTTTATACAAGACGTAAATAGTACATAAGATTCATTTTTAAATTATTTTATGCAGATAATCACTGGGAAATAAATTACTTGGTATTCCACTATGAAAACAAAAATCAGTATCTGCAGAGATCAAAAACTGATAAATCATTTCTGTTGCACTTGCTCGCTGATAAGATATTATACAAAGGCGTTGAACTTTGTGACGATACACTTATATCCTTTGTATAAAATTAACCAAATTTGATCAACTATTAAAATATATACAATAGGGTCTCAGGAATTTTATATTTAGCTATTTTAATAATTATAGTAAAAAAATATGCATACCTAATATCATAACCAAGCTACATGTGATTGGGTAAACGATAATCTGTGGGCTTGTCGGACTACACTCGGACTATGGATGGGCGAGGCTACGAGGGAACGCGTGAGACCGGCAAGCGAGCGGCCTCGGGCCGGCCTCCGCCGATAATACAAATTTGTCCACAATTGTCTCTTCACAAGTTACTTGATCTAGGTAGTAAAACATAACTTGCACTCTTAAAATCATGTTAAATATATTGTGTTCGTCCACTCCGTGTAGTGCGCGCGGAGGCACGGGCGCGCCGCGCCGCCCGCTCAGTTATCCATGGCATATCTCCTGGTCCACTCCTTCGCGTTTCGGATGGCTTCGCTCTCGTTCACTTTCCACAGCTCCGCGACGTCGTTGGCCAGCGGGTCGTCGGGGTTCGGCGCCGACAACAGCGCCTGGATCGAAAGCAGCACCGTGCGGATCTGCAGCGCAGGACTCCATTTGTCTTTCAGGATGTCCAGGCATATACGACCTAGTCGGTCTATATTCGGATGGTAAATTTTAGTGATAAATCTAACCTTAGGCGCTGACATAGGATAGTCCTCTGGCAGAAATAGTTCTAATTTGAATAGTCCTCCCTCGAACGGCGAGTCCTCCGGACCAGTGACGATAACGTGAAAGTAGCGCGCATTGTTCTCACTCGGCACAGCGCTGATTCCCGGCACAGGTTCCTGCATTAGTCTTTGAGTTTCTTTGATTATTCTACGTGGTAAGGCTGCCATTTTATTTATGCGGTCTAGCGCAATTTGTCAAAAAGCAGGTATTCATATAATTGTTTAAAATATCAAATTGTCTTTGCACTTCACGTATATTTAACAATATTTGAGGCACGTATTCTGTACTTTTATATTATAATAGCATTTTAGCCATGATAATGCTGAAAACGCAACTATAAAAGCGATGGTTATAGTACCAACTTCAATTTTTTAACGGTAGTATAGACAATGTAGAATTTTCAATTCGCCACAGAGAAGAGGAAAACGTGCTACATAGATCACGGTGCGTTCATAAAAAAGTGTATGTACACGTGCATTAAGTTGGATATTAGGATGCTTTAGGAACGTGGTTTTTAATATTTTCGCTATTGACCACTAGATGGCTGTAACTAAAAAATAACATAATATGCATTGAAATATCGTATGTTGGACGCAAATTCAAGTTAACTTATATATACACAGATAACGTTTAGTCATATTTTAAGCGTAATAATTTTGCGATTTAACACTAGATGTAAATAATGATATTGACTCAGTTTAATTTATCAAATAATAAAAGGTGTATTTTAGGCTTTAGTGGCACAGATGGGAATCTATTACTCTCATGTCAATGCGTCCGTCAGCCGATATATTTGCTAAAAGCCTGTATCTCATAAACAATACTAGGATTTTTTTACGTATTCACGTCTGAAATAGCAATTGTTGTATAAACATTATCAGGAGCCGCTACGTATATTGAATAATATAACGCAGTGATGTAAACTAGATTATTTTAGATTTTAAGTTTTCCTAACAATCATGGTTTATTACGTAACTAGAAGCTTAGTATTGTAATTTATACCTACTGGAACAAGAATATTGTATTCAATATAAATAAATATAAATTTCATTCGATTGTTTCTGGTTTCGACACTCGACTTTAATCGTCCGTAGGCCTGCCTTTTTAATCAAGTCTGTGATTATGTTGAAGAAGATATTTGGAATAGGTACATAACTTATTCCAATTGATAAAATATGCTTCTTTGACGAAGCGACGTGTTATTTTTTGCGTAGAGACAAGATTTTCTTTGAGATTATTTAAATGGCTAAACGGATTAAGACGAAATATTAGAACGACGTAGGACTAATTTATGGGATATTCATTAATCTTGCCTCATTACTATATTCGTTAATATTGCCTAAAATTATTTTTTCGTTCTATATTCGGAACAAACACTGTCGCACAATTTTTTTATGAAACGATTTTTATATAAAAAAACGTTGGAAACACAGATGTATGGTATGTAAGCTATGTATGTTGTTAGTGACAGAAAGCACTTAAAGTTACTTAATATTTGTTTGAATTTTGAGTAGTGTCTCTTTGAATGTAAGGAAGTTTCAGAAAGACACGGACGGAGATGTAGTGATTTATTTTATCTCCAACAGAAAAAATGGTAGGTACTTTGCGAAACTCCTGGTCATAAAACTATAAGCTTGTAATCAGCTGTAATTCAGTTCGAAAATGTTTAACGAATTCAGCATATCGGATACGAATATTCGGTATCGGTTTAAATATGCATATACACAAAGTAATGGGTATAAAGAATAAATAAATCATAAATTAGAGAAAATTAAGCGTACCAACATTATAATAATTCTTATTTATTTGTCAAATTTAAAATGGTATAAAAAGGTAAGCGCGCATTAGTTGAAATCTTAGAAACATCCCAACCTTTCCTCCGGCGTAATTCTGTAATATATTTCCCGTAAGTTCCGTAAAACCTGAGCCACGCAGACGTACCTAATAGCTGAGATTACGAGCCGACTGCTCGACGCGGGCTGTCAACTCGACTGGAGAAGGATTCTATGCCAAAGGAAACGTATTATTGCTTTTTTGAAATTCAGGTGCATGTAATCTAGGGCTGAACGTTTTACGTCAGCGCTGTCCCATAGTTAAAAAAAAAAATAGGATTATCACTATAAATTTCAAATAAATCGGCGATAGTTTTGTGCTTACGACTCCCTTAACGGGGGAAATAAGCTCGATCCCCGGTTTCATTTTATCTCAGAAAAAAAATTACTTCTAAAGTTGAGGAATAAAATTTCATATAAGTACACTCGAACAACAATCCATTAGTAATAGGTTACCTTTTACTATTATTTTCACAGTAACAATTATAATAATTTTAATGAATTAAAATGAACAATTTTAAACTACTAAATAGGTATACTGGATAAGCGTTGAATTAACAAAAATTGACGACGACAATAAAAATAAAGACGATGACAATATGGCAATGTTTCTGTGAGCATTGGTTTGTTTAATTATGCTAACACAGCAATTTCGATAAACCTTTGTTTAGTCATTATAATGTAGAGGACTTTTATGTAGGGAGGTAATGTACATGAAATCGTGGGCAAAGCAATCTTAAATGAAAACAAAATTGTGCAAAATGACCCTACCCCCGCAGCGTCAAGTTAATGAGACAAACCCTAACCCACCCACGTAAGAAAATAACATTACCTTTTCGTTATAAGAGGTACGAAGTATTGAATTTTTATAAGTATTTCTACTACCCACGAAAAATGTAAAAATAACAGCCCTGGCAAACTGAGCCTCAGGCGTGAAATGTGACAAGACAGGAGGAGTTATGAAAAATGCGCTTATTAAACATGTCTCTTGTCAAAGTAGGAGCAGGTACAACTTTTGAACATTGTGATAGAGTAAAAGAACCTTTTGTTATTTTATAAAATTCACACAAAACACGTAGATAATGTATAAGTTTTTAAGTCATTAGCAAACCTAGTCTAAGTTCTAAGCCGTTCTGACTTTATTTATTGTCCGAGGAATTATGCATACGTTTTCCGTAAACGAGGAGATTCGTTGAAGTATAGAAGTTTTTTTTTTTGGTTCGTTTTATGGCTTTACACAAATTAGCCAATGTCAAGTTTATTATTTTATTAGTTTTCTCTTTTTATGGCTTTGCACAGATTAGCCAATGTCAAGTTGATATTATACTTCGCACTCCGCGGACGCGGCTCCCTCAAACTTTTCCGAAATCAATACCTGTTAACCATTCAGAAAACTGGTCACTACACAAACGACACCAAAACTATGAAGTCCACTACATAACCAACACCAATCCTTTTCAAAATTAGCCAACAAACATTAATTCAAGAAAAGCGTGAAAAAACCGCGCCCGCCATATACGAAGTCTCCCGCCTTTCTCCCGGTATAGGAGTTAGCATAACAACTCTTTGGGTCGCGAAGTTAAAGTGTAAACTTTAGTTTTTGAGTTAACGAATGTATAGTTATCAAAACACATCACGCAAGGAAATGCAATCATTAAAATGTATTTGATATTAACACGTAGGAGCCGGGGTGAATTCCGAGCGAACGGGGGATTTTAAAGTAGTAACTCCCAACGTAGCGAGGGTGTTTCGTCTAAAATCCTGAGTGTAACACGGGGCTTAGACACGCCCAAGACACCTTGTTTTCGGTTTTCACACCTTGTACCTACAACCTCAATCTCAACGTTCGGTGATAAGTTTTAGAGGAAATATAAATTACATATAATTTTAGGCGTGCCCTTTTTCAGTATAACGTTACACAAAACCGCTTTGTCTAATAACTTACTTTCAGTCTTGTAATACGGTTGCATACGGTGCAACTGGTGATAGCCTAGTGGTTAGGTCGTCAGCCTCCTAATCAGAGGTCGGCGGTTCGAATCCGAGCACGCACCTCTAACTTTTCGGAGTTATGCGCGTTTTTAAAACAATTAAAATATCATTTGCTTCAACAGTGAAGGAAAACATCGTGAGGAAACCTGCACGTCGGAGAGTTCTCCGTAATGTTCTCAAAGGCGTGTGAAGTCTGTCAATCCGCACACGGCCAGCGTGGTGACTATGGCCAAAAGCCTTCTCATATTGGGAGGAGACTCGTGCTCTGTAGTGAGCCAGTAATGGGTTGATCATGATGATGATGATGATGATTACGGTATTGGCGAGGAGTGATGTGAAAGTAAATATAATATGTGCATCTAATGACTATTGCGGTCTTGCATAGCTTCTACTTGTAAGCTAGTACTGTATTTATTGAATAACCACATTAAATATAGCCATTAAATCCAACCTATGGAGCTGTTATAAAGTGATCAACTCTCATAATATGAAAAATGACGACTTTTATGTTTATTTTATTTATTCTTTTTAATATTATAAGGTATATATTAGTATAATTATTTCATATTTATTAATGCATTGTATTATTTATGTAATCCGGTGTATGTATTAATATGTAGTTATTAGTATGTAGGTTTTTGCTTATATTACTACTTACCACCACCTAGTTTCTTCTACTCTCTTTTTTCCTAATCCTAAGGTAGCCTGACAGAGATCGCTACTAAGCGATAAAGCCGCCTTTTGTATCCTATTTTTTCTTGTTTTTGAAGTGAAAACTTCTTTAGCGGCGTTGAGCACTTTTTCTGTAATGGGTATAAAATCTTAAACTCGCGTCAGGACACGTGACCTGATCGAAAAAGCGTAAGACGGATGGAGAGTAGACAGCTATCCCCTCTCTACGGCGCGGCGCTTGCGCGAATGTTCGTGTATGTTACACTGTTATAGATATATTGTTAAACCTCTTTTTTGGTTAAGAAGAAAAGTTTTGGTTACCATGACGATAAGCTTGTTAAGTCGTGAGTGAGTCGTAAGAGAAAAATTAAATTACTCAGTACTACAATCATAAAATATGTTCTTATTTATATAATAGGTTATGGGCCCAGTCATGTAAAAATAAGAGAGAAAAATGAGTCTTCACGTAAATATTGAGCCATTGAAGCGTGAAAACTACGATACATGGCGTATCCACGCCAAAGCGTTACTCTCGAAACTTGGCCTCTGGGACTACGTTTCACAAAAAATAAAAAGACCGAAACAGGAAGGTGATGATTTAAGTAAATATTTAGAGAAAGATAGTCTCGCATTAGCAGAACTACTTCTAATTATATCACCTACTGAACTTAAACAAGTTAAAAATTGTCGTACGCATTTATAATAGTAAAGGTCCTGCCAGGAAAGCAAGTTTATTGAAAGAACTAATCCTGAGGAAGATGAAAAATGATGACAATATGGTTGATCACTTGAACAAATTTATGGATATAGTAGATAAACTGGCAGATATGGAAATATTAATAAATAGAGATCTACTTAGCATAATGATGCTCTATAGTTTACCTCAATCTTTTGAGAATTTTCGGATCGCCATTGAATCTAGGGATAATCTACCAGATCCAGATAATTTGAAAATAAAAATTATTGAGGAAGCTGAAGCGAGAAAAAATATAACGACTACTAGTGAACAAAGCACTGAACAAGAAGCGTTATATAGCAAACAGCGTAAGAAACCAAAGAAACCTATTGTAGAATGTTTTAAATGCAAGAAGAAAGGACATAAGGCAAAAGAATGCTGGTCGAAAGTAGCCCAATATAATAACAATAACGCAAAATATTGTTCAGAAGAGACATGTCTAAATACAAATGATAATGTCGAAAAAGTAAAGAAGTGGTGTCTTGACAGTGGCTGTACATCACATATGACTCATGAATTAGAAAGATTCCGTGAATTAGAAAAAGATAACCAAAAATCGTTAAGGTTAGCCTCAACAAACTACAGCGCACATTGAAGGTCATGGTACAGCAAAACTTAACATTAAAAGAAGGCCAGATCTACAATTAACTGATGCTTTATATGTACCGTCACTGACTACAAACCTTATGTCAGTAGGAAAAATGACAGACAAAGGTGCAACAGTGTTATTCAAAAGGAATAATGCAACTGTGATGCGAAATGGTGAAGTACTGTTAAAAGCAGAAAGAAATGAAGACGGGCTATATTATGTTACAGAAAAAATTGAAGAGAAAGCTAATTACGGTGAAGCGAGCAAAATGTACCAATGGCATAGAAAGTTAGCACATCTTAACGAGGGACAAATGCGGATAGCCCTTGATAAGAAAAGTATGGATGGGTTAGACTTTAATAAAAGCGACACAATTCGAGACTGTGAAGTCTGTGCTAAAGGTAAGGCAACAAAACTTCCATTTACGTCTAGAAAAGAACAACTGACAGTTGAACGATTGGAAATTGTGCATACTGATGTATGCGGTCCCATGAGACAGCCATCGAAGGGGGGTTCGAAATACTGCATCACATTTACAGACGATTATTCAAGATATACAAGAGTATATATGATGAAAACTAAAGATGAAGCCCTATCAAAATTTAAAGAATATAAAAGCGAGACTGAAAGATTTACCAAAAATAAGATAATATGTCTACAAAGTGATAATGGGACAGAATTTATAAACAATGAATTTGACAAATTCTTAAAAAACAATGGCATCAAAAGAAGACTTTCCGCACCATATACACCAGAACAAAATGGTCTAGCAGAAAGAAAAACATCTGTGAGACATTTTCACATATTTGGAACTAAGGCATTTGTACTAAAAAAGGGAAAGAAAAATGGAAAATTTGAAGCCAGTGGAATAGCTGGAATTTTCATGGAAGCTCATACCGGATTTTTAACCCAAAAACAGATGGGGTTATAATCAGTAGAAATGTCAAAATACTAGACAAAATGTTTTTCGGAACTAAGATAAACGATGAAATAAAACAAGGTGAAACTGATAAAACAGGAATAGGAGTCATATTTTTTCCTGAAAGAGTGGAAAACAGTGAAATCTCGAAAAGCTACGAAATTGATCAAGAACAAGAATTTTATGATGATGATATATTCGTAGATGCTGATACAGAAGCAGATGGAATAAATACAGAAGAAGATGGAATAAATAATGAAGCATGTACTAGTTCCAGTGTTAATAAGCGACAGAGAAAACCACCAGCATGGCACCAAGATTATGAAATGGATGCTGGACAATCATTCCTCTGTGGAATAGATGAAAATAGTGATGAATGGGAAAATGCAATAATTAGCGAAATTGAATCTCATCTTAAAAACAATACTTGGAAAATTGTACACAGGAAAGAAAGTAATAATTTGATAGATAGCAAAATTATTCTAAAAAACAAATACAATGCACTTGGAGAAATAGATCGAAGAAAAGCTCGACTAGTGGCGCGTGGTTTTAATCAGAAAGAAGGCATTGATTACACAGAAACATTTGCACCTGTAGCAAAAATGAGTACCATTAGACTACTCA
This sequence comes from Lasiommata megera, assembly GCA_928268935.1. Lineage (NCBI taxonomy): Eukaryota > Metazoa > Arthropoda > Insecta > Lepidoptera > Nymphalidae > Lasiommata > Lasiommata megera. The sequence goes on along the minus strand of OV743308.1, from coordinate 2,340,596 downwards.
TTGCACATGCAATAGAAAATGAGATGAAGCTGTGTCAACTAGATGTGTGTACTGCTTTTCTAAACGGCGATATAGATGAACAAATTTACATGAAGACGCCGAAACACCTTGATAAATACTTGAAAATTATAATAACACGCGGAAAAAATAAAGACTTGGTAAGGAAAGCAAAAGAAATGCTATTAGAGATTAATAAATATAGTAGTAATGGAATATGTAAACTAAATAAAGCTATATATGGGTTGAAACAGGCAGGACGACAGTGGTTTTTAAAGCTACATAAAAAGCTGTTAGAAATTGGATTTAGAAATTCTACAGCTGATCCTTGCTTGTATATTTTAGAAAAAGAAGAAGAAAAGTTATTTGCTAACATTTATGTTGATGACTTAATACTGGCATATAAGTCAGAAAATTTGTTAAACGAAGTTAAAACCAAATTGCAAAAAGCTTTTGAAATTCGTGATATGGGTTTACTGCATCATTGCCTGGGCATACAATTCACCCACGTAGGGGGAGAGATGATATTGTCACAGGAAAATTATATTGAAAATTTAATACAAAAATTCAACATGGATGAATCCAAGCCAGTCTCTACGCCGATGGAAACAGGTTTAAAATTGGAAAAAGAACAAAATGAAGAAGAGAAGGATAACAAACCATATCAGGAGTTGATTGGATCGTTAATGTATCTAGCAATAGCCACACGACCAGACATCATGTTTGCAGTAAGCTATTTAAGCCAATATAACACATGTTTTGGGAAACCACATTGGCAAGCTGCAAAAAGAGTTATTCGTTACTTAAAAGGAACGAAAAAAGTGTGTATTAGATACAAGAAAACAGGAACGGGATTAGTAGGCATGGCTGATGCCGACTGGGCAGCATGTACCGTTGACCGTCGTTCATATACTGGTTACATCTTTAAGTATGGTGGTGGTCTAGTGAGTTATGAGACAAAGAAACAAAGAGTTGTAGCTTTATCAACAGCAGAAGCCGAATATATGGCGATGACAGAAGCAACGAAGGAAGCTTTGCATTTGAAACATCTGCTGAATGATATTGGAGTGTCTCAGCAAACTGTTCCAATCTACAATGATAATTTGGCTGCACAAAAGTTAGCCAATAATTTAATGACTGGAAAAAGATCCAAGCACATAAGCATAAAGGAACATTTTATAAGGGATTGTGTCCAGAATAAACTGGTAACCATTTGTTATAAAGGCACAGAAAATATGGAGGCAGATCTTTTAACGAAGGCATTACCACAACCAAGATTATTGAAACTGCTCAAGATGATAGGAGTCACTTAGATCTGTGGTAAGACCCCAAGATCATCGTGAGGGGGAGTGTTATAGATATATTGTTAAACCTCTTTTTTGGTTAAGAAGAAAAGTTTTGGTTACCATGACGATAAGCTTGTTAAGTCGTAAGTGAGTCGTAAGAGAAAAATTAAATTACTCGGTACTACAATCATAAAATATGTTCTTATTTATATAATATACACGAACATTCGCGTTATGAAAAAGTCGTTGAAATTATGGATGAAAGTTGATTTTTCGGAGAGATAAACTTTTTAATGTAAAATAATTGTAGTAGTTTTAAAGTGTTAAATTTTTAATGTAATATAAATTGTCATGTTTGTGTACGATAGCGCAATAAATGAATATTGTATTCTACCACATAAATGATAGTACTTTTATACTGATAAAGCAATTGGTGCAAAATTATTCCCTAACCATTCCAAAATATCAAACATGCTCAACGTTAATAATCAAGTTTTCACTTCTGCCGGCACTCCCGGAGTGCAACCCGTCTTTTATTTTATTATTTCTATTAATATGTGATGTACAAATAAATAATAAATAAATAATATGTAATTCAGAGCACCTGGTAGTTGGAATCGAAAAACCATGAAATTGCGTGCATCCTGGTTATTGGATTTTTCCTACTGACTTCACACAGTCACCTCGTTATTTCGAGCGCCGACTGAATTACGATTTCCAATGCTAACGGAATTCTCATATTGATGCGCATTTCAAATATCTACTGGCGGCTAGTTTATTTTATGGGCGTTTTTATTCCGTTCGGTTTATTCCTAACAAGCAGTGACGTGTGCTTTATTTTACGATAAGACCTACGTTTTATAGCACCTAGTCTTCTTATTTTTCTGTCTCTTTAGAGGCGTAGCACGCGTTGTTATCCGTCGGCACATTTTTCGCTTTTTGACGACTTTCGTAGCGCAGTGCGTGCGCTGTCGCATTATAATGTTAGAGGTCCTGGGTTCGACATTACCATCCTAGATAACATCATCACTTACCACCAGGTGAGATAGCCGTCAAGGGTAACTTGTAGTGTGTATAAATCTTATATATAAAATTCTCGTGTCACAATGTTTGTTCCCATTCGGTCTAGCTATTTCGGAGGTAGTCCTCTTTCTAGGTAGATTCTTATGAATTTTTTTATGCATATTCAGTAAGTCTGAGAATCGGCTACTATCTATTTTTCAAATTCCTAAGTGACAAGGGGTGTACAATCCAAAAAAAAAAAATTCGGATATTTTTTGTTGTTTTATTTGGCATTGAAAAATACATAAATTTTCACTCTTCTATCGCCAACGCCTATTTTTTGATATTCATTTTAGTAATTTAATCATTTGTCATCCCGCTCGATATCTGAACAATTTTCGTCTATATTGTGAATGTTTTTCACTCTAATTCGACTAAAATTCGAGCGAGTAAAACGCTTTTTCCTTACGCGACGACGTCTACCGCACGCCACGATGAGGTACCAAAAATAATATTATACATTATCGATATACGTCACATCAAAACTTATTAGTTTAAACGCCATCAAAAATTACAGCGATATAAAAAGTTTTGCAGATGCTTTTATTATATGCTATCGTAAAGTTGACAACGGATCGTAAGAGACCGTTAAATTAAGGGGCGATGAGTTGCGTTATTGATGTTCCGACGTCAAATATACTTGTAGGATGACTACGGGCGGGTGCGTGTCTTTGTCGGTAATTTAGGTAGACGTGGGTGGTTTCGGGCAAGGAGACCCTTGGTAGAACCGAACTACAATTATAAGTATGGTAATTTATAAGGAGCAGACTATACGCTCCACCAAGTACGAATGCACCACCGCAGCTCAACCACCGGTCCGACCCGACCGAGTGCATTCAATGCAATGCGCCGTCCCGCGCCTGTGAGTCTTATAAGAACCTGCATACGTCACTTAGTGTTGCGTAAAGAGAGGGGGCGATGCCACTCTCTTGTCTGTAGTACATGACTCCAAAACTAGATGGCGCTGCTCTCTGATTGCCGTCATACTATTATGAACCTTTAAAAGTTGCTTCATTGTTGTTTTTGCAGAATTATATACGCCCACACATTAATCAAAGAGTCGTTGAGATGAAACTGTAGTTCACTGAAGGGGCACCTTTTAATAATATATTTTAGTTATGATGTTAAATGTTTATTTATTTTTAAGATTTTTAGTTTTAGGTTAATCTAAGTTTTATTTTAAGTTATATATGTATTCTTGAAATTTAATACATAAGTTTGTCAATAAAGATATTTAAATTTTGTTGTTACAGAAAGACTTTTTTTTTAAATTAAATTATCACTTGCTTCAACGTGAGGAAACCTGCACGTCTGAGAGTTTCCATAATGTTCTCAAAGGCGTGTGAAGTCTGCCAATCCGCACTTGGCCAGCGTGGTGGACTATGGCCAAACCCTTCTCATATTGAGAGGAGACCCGTGCTCTGTAGCGAGCCGGCAATGGTAACTATTTACTGTTAATAATTTTTAATTATTTTTTTCTAATTTTATTGTTAGTGTAAGTAATTTTATTGTAGTGTAAGTTTTTTAACATGGCCCCCCGATCAACAACATGTTCAGAGTCCACAATGTTCAGGCATCAACGATTAATTTATTTAAATATTGGCGACATATTTGTATCGTTTTCTTTATCATCGTAGAATTTTTAGCCCGAAAATAAACGTATAAAGTTTATACTCTAATATGAAACGTAGACAAGAAGTCCGGTGCGCGTACAACGACATGTTCGAAGTCCATAAAGGAGAGTCGTCCGTCGCCGTCCACGTCCGCTTCGTCCAGAACACTCGCAACGATGTCGTCCCGCTCCTGTTGGTGTAGTTCCCCTTTAGTTAGTAAACGTGTAGCTTCTAGTAGATCTTCCCGTCCGATATACATGTCATTGTCAAGATCGTATATTCGGAAAGCGTACCTGTAACAGAAGACGAAAAACTTTTAGCACGTGTCTGCGATTGCCGATTGGTAAGTCTAATAATAATAATTTTGATAGCGTAGTGGTACTACTGGCGTAGTTGCTTCAACTATAGTAGAACAGTTCGCCCTTGACGGCAATCTCACCTTTTTTTTTTTTTATACACCATAAGTTAGCCCTTGACGGCATCTCACCTGATGGTAAGTGATGATGCGGTCTAAGATGGTAGCGGACTAACCTGTTAGGGTATGTTAAACCCATACTCCAATCGCTTGGCGACACGTTTTTGTCGGTAGGGTGGTAACTAGCTACGGCGGAAGCCTCCCACCAGACCAGACTCGAGCCGGGAATCGAACCCAGGACCTCCAACTTTAAAATGCAACAGAGCGCGCGCTGCGCCACCAGGTCGTCAAACCTGGTGATGTCACGGTCTTAAGATGGCAGCGGGCTAACTTGTTAAGGGTATGGTAGACCCGTAATCCTAATTAGTTTCAACGCGATATCGTGTCGGAACAGTTAATCGCTTGGCGACATGTCTTTGTCGGTAGGGTGGTAACTAGGAATAGAACCAAGGACCTCCCACTTAAACCATCAGCGCGCGCGGTGCGCCACGCAGGTCGTCAAATTACTTTAAACCGATAAAGCAGCGTGGGTATACCTCCAACCAGTAAAACAGTTCGCATCAAAAGAGTCGTGGGATTCCGCTGCCCATAAGACCGAGGACTTTGGGAGATTGTGATTTACAATTAATTATTTCGATAAGCCGTTAAATGATTTTTTTTATACACTATAAGTTAGCCCTTGACGGCAATCTCACCTGGTGGTAAGTGATGATGCTGTCTAGGATGGTACCGGTCTAAACGTGAGGGGTATGCTAAACCTACGCTCCTAATTGGTTTCTACGCGACATCGTGCCGGAACGCTAAATCGCTTGGCGATACGTATTTCTCGGTAGGGTGGTAACTAGCCACGGCTAAAGCCTCCCTCCAGACCAGTCTCGAGCCGGGAATCGAACCCAGGACCTCGAACTTTATAATGCGACAGCGCACGCGTGCGTCACGGAGGCGGTCAAATTTCAATTTGAATTTATTGTAAATGAAACAGACTATATAATTGTAGTTGCATTATTTGTTTGATTTAGATAGAGAGCGATTAATGGATTCAGCTGTATGATTTACAGTTAATTATTTCGATAAGCCGTTAAATGTTTTTTTTTTTATACACTACAAGTTAGCCCTTGACGGCAATCTCACCTGGTGGTAAGTGATGATGCTGTCTAGGATGGTACCGCTCTAAACGTTAGGGGTATGCTAAACCTACGCTCCTAATTGGTCGTAAATCGCTTGGCGATACGTATTTCTCGGGAGGGTGGTAACTAGCCACGGCTAAAGCCTCCCTCCAGACTCGAGCCGGGAATCAAACCTAGGACCTCGAACTTTATAATGCGACAGCGCACGCGTTACGTCAAGTCAAATTTCAATTTGAATAAGTTGTAAATGAAACAGACTATATAATTGTAGTTGCATTATTTGTTTGATTTAGATAGGGAGCGATTAATGGATTCAGCTGTATATCCTATCACAGAGTCACGATCAGCGGTCCGTTAACAAAAAAGGGATTTCGCCTTTTGGGCCTTTGTCACCATTATTATCGTAACTCCGATAAAGGCTATGAAAGGCGCAAGGAGTAAATTTCGTCTATTATTCGCCTTGATTAAGTTAAGCAAAGAATTGTACAAAGTAATTGAGCGGTTTTTGTTTTTTATTTTGTTAGTTAACTATCAGATTGGTTATACTGTTGTCTTAAATATTTTGATTACTGAGGGGTTGTTATGTTTGCGAATCAGGGGTATAGGGTTCGATTCCCGGGACAACAGTTGTGAGGCTTAAGGTGGCAAGGTGAGGTGTAGTCGAAAATTTCTCAATAATAGTATTGAGTTAAGTAATTACCGTTGTCTATCTTTATGTCTGTTGAAAATGTTATGCCGTCAATATATATCTTAGCCATTTAAAACCCTCTTAGCTTTTACGCCTTTTAGGCAGAATGTGTTAGGCCACCTTTCTTAAGATCTTTATATGAATGTACCACTTTCATGCAATAAACGAATTTGAATTTGAAAATTTTAGCTTTAGTTTTAAGTTGGCGAGTGTAGTTATCACCATCACGAACAGAAATAATGAAAAATGTGACATATATGAACGATTCATAGATGCCTGTAATAGTTTTGTATGAATAAGGCTATTTTTGATTTGATTTGATTTGACAAGAATCGTAAGTAATATTATCTTTGAATTTCTTACTTCAACATCTATAAATGGGCTATGTCATATATTAACATAATTTTTATATGTTTTAAAGTAATCATTTTTGCTGCTAACTTGTTTTAGGTATGGTAAAACCATACTCCTAATTAGTTTCTACGCAATCGTGCTGGAAAGTTAAATTGCTAGGCGACACGTCTTTGTCAGTAAGGTGTTAACTAGCCACGGCCGCAGCCTCCCACCAGACTATTATAAACTATTAATAATATTATGTTGCATACATAGAGTTATTGAATGATAAACACGCGTGGATATGAAATATTGCCCTAATAAGATTTCTGTTCAATAATTTTAGTTCACATGTGATAACATAAATAATACTTACGTAAAATTGACCCGGTCAACTGTTGTGGGCTTCGTCTTAGACCAGGGCGAATTTGGATTCTCACAGTTTTAGTTTTAAAATTACGAATGTAATTATCACCATCAACTCACTACTGTGTAAGTTATAGACGAATAAAAAGTGCCTTTTAAAGGATTATTGGAAGCTTATGATTGATTGATGGATGAATTCTATTCTATGGACCTTCAACTTTATACCTCCGTGGCGCAGTGCGTGCGCTGTCGCATTATAAAGTTGGAGGTCCTGGGTTCCATTCCCGGCTCGAGTCTGGTCTGGTGGGAGGCTTCGGCCGTGGCTAGTTACCACCCTACCGACAAAGACGTGTCGCCAAGCGATTCTAGCGTTCCGGCACGATGTCGCGTAGAAACCAATTAGGAGCTTGGGCTTACCATACTCCTAACAAGTTAGCCCGCTACCATCCTAGACAGCATCATCACTTACCACCAGGTGAGATAGCCGTCAAGGGCTAAATTGTAGTGTATAAAAAAAAAAAAAAATTTGCGTCGAAATTTAGCATAGCTACTTCAGACGATTAAAGTTCTCACTTGGTAAATAATGTGTTAAGTACCAGCTAGTTTACTGAAGGTATCTAACAGAGTTTCTGTTTACAGTAACATAATACAAGATACACGTAGATAAGGTATGGTATATCTTTCGTATACCCTTACTAAAGATAAGGGGAAGACAGGCAAGGTAATTTGCCCTGAGCTTTAATCCTATATTGGGTACGGACTAATAACGGTGGTCCCTTTATAAGATAGAGCTGCTAATCTGCTGAGTGGGAAGTTATATTTATTTCTAGTCGAAATCCTGTGATTTTGAAACTAATTGATTTAGATGTCTCATAATTTAATTCCTATCCATAATTATTATATCGGTTTTGTTGTTTACATTAACCAAGTTATTTATTTATTTTATTAATTCGGTAGTTAAATCATAGTATCTTATATGCAAATGGAGTATAATTTATAATTGATTATGTGTGATGGTGATAACAAAAAAACCCGACTAAGTTTGTTGTGGGTTTCTTCTTAGACCTGGGCGCAATTAAAACCCTCTTAGCTTTAGTTTTAAGTCGGAGAGTGAAGTTATCACCACCACTAATATAAATAATGAAAAATGTGATATATATAAACGATTAATGCCGATTGATCTAATAGATTTATATGAATAAAGCTATTTTTGATTTTGATTTGATTAAAGAAGTGCAAAGCTGAAAAGATTTGTTTTTCTTACATTCACGCAGTAATGCATCAACGTGATGTTTGAATAAATATAGTATGTATTCAGGCAGTGTTATTCCGCGGAAACAAATCAACATTGAAAACTGGAGTCACTCGAGTCTGGTCTGGTGGGAGGCTTCGGCCGTGGCTAGTTACCACCCTACCGACAAAGACGTGTCGCCAAGCGATTTAGCGTCCCAGCACGATGTTGCATAGAAACCAAATAGGAGCGTTGGTTTACAATACTCCTAACAGGTTAGCCCGCTATCATTCTAGACAGCATGGTCATTTACCAACTTGTAGTGTATTAAAAAAAAAACTCACATTTAAGCCCATATTTTGTACTACGACTAATCACACACACACACAAACACAACCTCTAACCACAATTTTCTATATATTTTTCGTTTTAATTTTGTTTGTTTAGAAATAGATAAAATTATTCATGTAAGGTTCGGGGGTAGGCGGCGGCTCATGCTACACAGTTTTTACTGATCCCTGCCTGTATGACTCAAGTGTTCTCAATTTTTTTTTACAAATTGCAAAATTAGCTAAAGTTTATTTCTGTAACATCAGCTATCTGCCAGTTTTAGGCACGTGAAAAGTGCCTACGAGTGTACTTACGCTTATAAGCAGACATTTCTATTATATGATTGAATTAAAATAACCATGCTTTAATATCCCTGGGCGCCGCTTCACTGAACACAGACATCATGTCCAAGAAGTCTTCGAAGGTCAGGTTTCCGGAACCGTCGTGAGAAAACACTTGACAGATGCGTCTCTTGAAGGGATTCTCCTGAAAGTTGAATAGTTTAGGAATCATCATCATCATGATCAACCCATTGCCGCCTCACTACAGAGCACGGGTCTCCTCTCAATATGAGAAGGGTTTGGCCATAGTCCACCACGCTGGCCATGCGGATTGACAGACTTCAGACGCCTTTCAGAACATTATGGAGAACTCTCAGGCTTGCAGGTTTCGTCACAATGTTTTCCTTCACCGTTGAAGCAAGTGATATTTTAATTTTTAAAAACGCACATAACTCCGAAAAGTTAGAGGTGCTTGTGCGGATTCGAACCGCCGACCTCTGATTAGGAGGCTGACGCCCTAACCACTAGGCTATCACCGCTTCTTTTTACACACACAGTATATAAGTAGTTTATGAATAAAAACTACTTATGTACTGTGTGTGTTAATTATGTAAGTTTGTATGTGACAAAAAATAGTCTAAAGCCTGACACAAATTATCAGATATAAATGTACTAAATTGCATATAAGTCCGTTGAGAAATATTTTCGTGAAGCGCGACCAGGAAGACACAAAAATTAAATGGAAATATTTTGGATCACGATTATAGCATGTCATAATGTTCTCAAAGGCGTGTGAAGTCTGCCAATCCGCAGATGGCCAGCGTGGTGGACTATGGCCAAACCCTTCTCATATTGAGAGGAGACCCGTGCTCTGTAGTGAGCTGGTAATGGGTTGATCATGATGATGATGATGACGATTATAGCCTCTCTCGATTTTCAAAATATTTAAATTCAAATTCAAAATATATTTGACGTCTAGGAAACATCCGTGTCTGACTTATTATAAGTATAGATATTAGTCTAATATACGCAATTGAACATTAGGGAGTCAACATCTCCTGAGGACGCTCTGGTGTCGGAGTAAAACGTGCGTTAAGGACGCATTCTGGAAGATCTCCTTGGTATAGTGTATAAATATTTTAAAAATTATAAATCTCTGCAAATTTAGCTTACAGTTGATTGTATAGATGGTATAAAAAATATATTACGAAATAAAAAATAAACAGCAAGTATAATTTGCTATATTCCGCCGACAACCGGGAGATTTGTATAATATAACACCACACAAAATCTTCCACTAGAACCTCTACGCACGTTTCGACCCGACACCGGATCATCCGCAGGAGATGTTGACTTCACAAGCGCGAAAAGTAAAGACTACTTTTCGTTGCTTGTTTATCATGGACTTCCGCAAAGTAACGCCTGCTTCTATTCATTATATTACGAAATGACAAAAAAAAGTTTACAGATATTCTCCAATATAAGAAACAGCATAATACCTTTAGTTCAGGCAGTTTTTCTATCTCCTCGACGGGCACTGCTATTGTGTGAGCTTGGTTTTCCGTCATCCGCTTCGGTACCAGCTCAGGGTTCACTTCGCGGAACCTTTTGAACACCCTGGCGAAGATGGGGAGTTAAATACATGAAACGTTAAACACTGAAAATTCCTCGGGCCAAAACTTAATGAAAGAAAACCTAGTGCAGTTTCATTGCGATAATTTCCCATGTAATGTATCCAACCGCTATAATATAATTTAAAATGTGATATTGGGTTACCTTATCACAACGATAGAAAATGTATTGCGAAAGTTGAACTAAACTTAATTACCAACTAGAGGCATTATCATGAATATATTTTGTCACATCAAAAAACTATTAGTCTACGTCTACGTACGGTCACAGCAAACGGTATAACGCTCTCTGGTGCCGTCATGCCACCTCTAACTACTGTCAACTTTGATGTTTCACACTTGCAATGGCCAGTTTTTTTTTGATTACTGGTTATACTTTACTTTATTAACTTGATGAAATCAAAAAAATATATAGATTATACTTAGTTTTGTAATATGAAACGTTAGGATTATCCTTTCCTAGCGGAAGGGGCTCCCTTTAGACGTATTAGCGTTTATCATGTTTGTCATGTTCATGTAGCATTTTGCCCATCTCACCGTCCCGACCCCGAGGAGCTTTGAGCTTCCACGTTTCATGCGGGTTGCTCGAATTTAAACGATTATTTTTACATTCTAATATTATATAATTAGTACAGATACTTTTATATCATCATCATCATCATCGTGATCAAACCATTACCGGCTCACTACAGAGCACAGGTCTCCTCTCAATATGAGAAGGGTTTGGCCATAGTCCACCACGCTGGATATGTGGGGATTGGCAGACTTCACACGTCTTTGAGAACATTATGGAGAACTCTCAGGCGTGCAGGTTTCCTCACGATGTTTTCCTTCACCGTTGAAGCAATTGATATTTTAATTTTTATATATGGAAGTGTTATGTTGTTCATAAATAAGTCACCGATGCGATATGCGTTATAATGCAACGTAAAGTATAAAGAAGTGAACGTATGGATTTTTCTCAGTTTCAGAATACTTCGCGGGCAGCTTCGGAACACCTGAAACTCTGACAATCTGACCTATGGTTTCCGAACGAATAGAGAACAAATATCTAGTATATATTAATAATAGTCCATAGACTATGAATGATGATATGCATTTGGGCATCTACCCCAATGAACTTTGAAGTCTAACCTCCTTAAGAAAACTATCTATTGAAAGTAATACAAAATGTAAACAATAGATACAGAATTGCCAATTAAGATTCTCTCGACTGTTCTTTTGAGTTTTCCCAAAAAATATTTTTTATTTTTACCAAAAACTAAAATAAATGGCCGTAAAACACCGACATTTTTGCAAACTATCCACGTATTCAATTACTAACTATACGAAAGTTATTAGAACAAAAGCTAAAAACAATACTGTGTATATTATTTACTTGAGTAACTACACGCGGTGACTTCACAAAGTAATTAAACTTGCATCTGGTGACCTACTTCAAAGTAAACACTTGCGGCACAATTACTAACTAGAACGGTACACACCTTGTTCAGGTACTGAATAGCATTCAATTTGTTTAAAGTACGCAAAGCATTGGGTACTTAGGTCGAGTATTAGCTAACGTATAGCCTGAATCGAATCATCATCATCATGATCAACCCATTGCCGGCTCACTACAGAGCGCGGGTCTCCTCTCATATGAGAAGGGTTTGGCCATAGTCCACCACGCTGGCTATGTGCGGATTGGCAGACTTCACACGGCTTTGAGAACATTATGGAGAACTCTCAGGCATGCAGGTTTCCTCACGATGTTTTCCTTCACCGTTGAAGCAAGTGATATTTAAATTGCTTAAAAACGCACATAACTCTGGGAAGTTAGAGGTGCGTGCCAGGTTTCGAACCCCCGACCTCTGATTAAGAGGTGTAAGTTCTAACCACTAGGCTATCACAGCTTCTTCTTTGTAGACTAACCAATAAGTTTAAGCCAGTTTTTTTTTAATAAAATATAAGTGTCACAATATTTTCGTACACGGTTTCAATGCTTTGTAAGTAAAGACTCAATAGGTAACCCCCTTGTTTCAGTTTCCAATTGATTTCCGCATCGCGCACGTGATCCTCGGTCTTCGGTCTTCGTACGTGTATTAAGCGGGTGAGTCGGTTTATTTACCCGGAAAGCCTTTAAGCCGATTGGCAGCATGCTTCGGATTAGGTTATTCGATTATACCATGAAGCATCCAGACACATCCATTATAAAAGAAAGAAAGTTTTTTTTTTTATTTAGTCATACAGTTTTGCATGCATAAGTGCATAATTTGCCATCTTTTCGTCCAAAATCCCTCAGTGCCTGAAGACTAAAGTTTTCGAACAGTGCGTGTTGCTAGTGATGACTTACGGCTCTGAAACGTGGTCGCTCACTATGGGTCTAATTCAGAGTCACTCAGCGGGCGATGGAGAGAGCTATGCTAGGAGTATCTCTACGTGATCAAATCAGAAATGAGGAGATCCGCAGAAGAACCAGAGTTACTGACAAAGCTCAGCGAATTGCGAAGTTGAAGTGGCAATGGGCAGGGCACATAGCTCGGAGAACCGATGGACGTTGGGGTCCTAAGGTGCTGGAATGGCGACCCCGCACCGGTAAACGTAGCGTTGGTCGACCCCCAACTAGGTGGACAGACGACATCAGACGAGTCGCAGGGAGCCGCTGGAAGCAAGCGGCCCAAGACCGTGAGCATTGGAACTCCCTACAAAAGACCTATGTCCAGCAGTGGACGTCAATCGGTTGTTAATGATGATGATGATAACTATACATACATACACAAATGATGATCAAATAAATGAAACCACTCAGCATCAGCTGCGGGAAGCCCCAGCGCTGGTTTCAAGTGGGAGCCTAAATATTGGTACAATCGCGGACGCGATCAATTATATAAACATAATCTACTTTAACTACTAAGAGATCAGAAAAGAAAGGAAAAAAAAAACGATTTTACAAATTATTAAATAATACTTATACTAATACTAATACACACAAATCAAAAAAACACAATCGATATGAAGGTCCTGGGTTAGATTCCCGGCTTGAGTCTGGTCTGGTCGGCTTCGGGCGTGGTTAGTTATCACCCTATCGACAAAGACGTGTCGCCAAGCGATTTAGCGTTCCGGCACGATGTCGCGTAGAAACCAATTAGGAGCGTGGGTTTACCATACCCCTAACAGGTTAGCCCGCTACCATCCTAGACTGCATCATCACTTACGATCAGGTGAGATAGCTGTCAAGGGCTAACTTGTAGTGTATAAAAGAAAGAAAAAAAGACAAGAATGTCAGAGATATACTCTGGACTTTAGATAGTTTTTTTGTAATACTGATACTTTAAATTTGACGTGGGTGCTCTTACGAGCCTTCGCTGTTTACAAAGGTTTTAGTTGTTGTTGAGATATTTCTGCATAACTAGGTTGTGCATTCCCTTTTTCATAGTCATAGTTTTTTTTGATTATTACCTTAATAGGACTGGCATATGCTAGCAAATACATAGATAAAGTGCCGGGAAATCAAAGTAATACGAATGCCGGGCAATGCGACGCGGTGGGTCGGAGTTCACTTGTATAGAAACCTATAGACGTCCACTGCTGGACATAGGTCTTTTGTAGGGAGTTCCAAAGGCCACGGTCCTGGGCCGCTTGTATCCAGAGGCTCCCTGCGACTCGTTTGATGTCGTCGGAAAATGATCGTATGAAAAGGTGAAAAATTAACAGTTTTTAAATATGCAATTTCGAATAACATTTCGGGCTGGACAAGTAAAACATCATTCCAAATATTGGCCCGACTGAGTAATCGAACCCAGTAGTAACCGTAGTTGAAAATTCCAACCAATATATCAACAAAGCCATAATTACATATTATGTAAACAATAAAAACCGTTTGAAACATTACATTGCTTATTTTGCAATAAATGTTGAACGAACAGAGCAAACAAATATATTATCTGAATGCCGGTTTAATTCATTTCGGTTTGGACCGGTATTCGTATATCGTTTAGCATTATTTCGCAGGTAAATTCCCAATAATTATACTTATTTTAGATAAGAGGTTGTCGACGCCTATATAAACTACTACTGAACGCTTTTTTTTTTAAAGCTGGGAAATACGCATGTAGAGCTGTGCCGCTTCCTGTAGGTTATATGGGACTCGCTGGAGGCCAGTTGACCCACTTAAACCCAGCGATGCTCCTTCGCGTCGCCTGATGGCTGGGTCACGGGAAACCTCGCGCACTCTTCCGCAACCCTGATAAACGCTTTCATACCCAATGTACAATATATACCGACCCACCGTGGCCCATCGCCCGCCCGAGCGAGTTTTTTTATAAACTTTATTGTACAATAAAAACAATGTACAAAAAGCGAACTTATTGCTAAGCATTCTCTAGCATCACGGGGGATCACCCCGAAATATACATCACAAAAATAATAAAAAAATCCAATATCTAAACATAATAATTTAATATTATATTTATAGGAAAACTACGGGGCGGGGGCGTGTCTTCGTCGGTAATTTAGGTAGACGTGGGTAGTTTCGGGCAAAGAGACCGACACTCGTGGTAGAACAGAATTATAATTATAAGTATGGTAATTTATAAGGAGCAGTACGCTCCACCAAGTACGACTATGCACTACCGCGACTCGACCATTGATCCGAACCGACCAAATGCAATTAACGCAATGCGCCGTCCCGCGCCGGTGAGTCTTATAAGAACCTGCATACGTCACTTAGTGTTGCGTAAAGAGAGGGGCCGATGCCACTCTCTTGTCTGTCGCACATGATTCTAAAGATGGCGCTGCTCTCTGATTGCCGTCATATTACTGATCTATAAAATTCCAAAAAGATTATTCAAATTCAACAGTGAGGTAGTTTCAGAGATCAGGCGTTGCTACGTGACACGTAATAACAATCAAAAAGAGCTCGTTACCCCGCATGAGAAAGTGGGTTGTATGCTATATCCCTATTGCTTAACTTTTCTATATATATTTAAGAACAATTGATGATGATTATTTTAGTTTAAAAAAGAATCTCCGCTTCACATAACCATAACGACAAGACAAAAGATACCTCCTTAAAAACAACATAGAAACATTAACTTGTCGGTAAATCTCTGGAATGTTCTCTGAGGAAAATGTTGGTAAAGAAAAGTGGCCATTGTGGCCCTTAAGTCAGAATTTATTATAATAAAAAGCTGTTTAAACCACAACTAAAACCATAAATATATTTTTGAAGTGAAAACTTCTTTAGCGGCGTTGAGCACTTTTTCTGTAATGGGTATAAAATCTTAAACTCGCGTCAGGACACGTGACCTGATCGAAAAAGCGTAAGACGGATGGAGAGTAGACAGCTATCCCCTCTCTACGGCGCGGCGAAAATGTATGCCTGGGCCTACTGTTTCGTTTAGGCACCGCAGGGCGCTTGCGCGAATGTTCGTGTATGTTACAGCGTGCCACGCGCATCCATGGATAGTTCTGGTAATGATGATGGTGAAACAGTCGTTGAAATTATGGATGAAAGTTGATTTTTCGGAGAGATAAACTTTTTAATGTAAAATAATTGTAATAGTTTTAAATGTTAAATTTTTAATGTAATATAAATTGTCATGTTTGTGTACGATAGCGCAATAAATGAATATTGTATTCTACCACATAAATGATAGTACTTTTATACTGATAAAGCAATTGGTGCAAAATTATTCCCTAACCATTCCAAAATATCAAACATGCTCAACGTTAATAATCAAGTTTTCACTTCTGCCGGCACTCCCGGAGTGCAACCCGTCTTTTTTTAAATGTTTTCTTTTCTAAGAAACGTGCATGCGAAAGTGATTTCGCGTTTCGGTACGACGTAGCATTGTTACTAATTAGGAGTATGGGATTAATACGACTCCCATACTCCTGACAGATCAGCCCTGAGATAAATGCCTTTGATTGCAGCCAATGGCTAACTTTGACAATGGAATGGAATGGAAGAAGTATTTCACGGATGCATTGTATTTTTACTACTTCCCTTCTAATTTTATATTAATGAAAAAAGCGTTAAGTTTTGAGATAGACAGAATCTGTATTTTTTTGGGATAAAAATCTTATGTAATTTTTTGGCGCTTCAACTTTCTTCTTCTTGTGCAAGGTGCAACTCTAAATAGTGAAGGTTGGCCGTCAGAATGGCATATTTTTCCTTGTCTCAGGAACAGATGGGCGGCACTCGGCAGCTGGGCGAGTAACGTAGGATCTAAGCGTGCATAAACTATACATGTCTGAGCAAAACGTATCGCTAAGTTGTTCCTCCGTTGTTGCGAGATTCAAGATTAAATTGCCAACGAACAAACTGGTTTTTGACCGCGGCTTCAGTCACGTTTTGTTGCCACTTGCATTCAAAAGTAAGAGGGATGAATTGAGCTACTCCAGAACGAGCCTTAAGGGCGTAGTTCAAGGAAGGCACCGGTCCGTTTCTATGAGATCCCAGAATCTCTCGACATGAGCTTAGGACGACCACCGAGAGGGTCCGAGTGGGTAGATCTCCCACATTTCTTTTCAAAGAAATCTGGTGTCTAGCTTTCAGATTTCCCCTGGTAACCAAAAAATCAAGTTCTTACCTTGTAATTGCTATCTGTGCGTTGATTGATCAGTCAGTAAGTCTGTCAGTAAGTCTGTCAGTAAGTCTGTCAGTAAATCTGTCAGTAAGTCCGTCAGTAAGTCCGTCAGTAAGTCCGTCAGTAAGTCCGTCAGTAAGTCCGTCAGTAAGTCCGTCAGTAACTCCGTCAGTAAGTGCGTCAGTAAATCAGTCAATTAGTCAGTCAGTAAATCAGTCAGTCACCATCAATGTTATACATAACATATTATGTTTCACAAATACAATCGTAGATTACCTTCTATAATGTTATGAATGCAAGTTGAATTAGTGAACTATATATAATATTCTCATTGAAATAACCCATTGTCCAAATCATGATAATGCAAATGCGGTTTATGCCGGTTAATTCTGCATAGATTAATTTCACATTACATTACCTTGCGGCGCTGAGGGCGACCTTTACCGAACCCGCTTATATATGTGAAGTATGCTTTAACCGATTTCATGCATATAAGCCGTTGTTAATGGAAACATTCATGTTCGTTTTAGTTTCTGAAAATCGTGCAGGAACCTTCGGTTTTATTATTATTTTAATTATATTCTACCTCTCACGTCCGTGTGCAAAATAAATTCATATAGATACCAAAAGAGATATAATAAACTTAAATAGATTAAAAAATAAACCTAAATATATATTACATAAATAGAATATTATTGCTGTTAATTGTATTATTGATAGATCATAAAATAACTATTTTATGCGTGGGCTAGGTGGAAAAAGAGGACTTGGCCAATAACTTTCTAACACGCAAACACGTGCACGTATATAGCAAATTTGGTGTGTACATACCAAAAACCACAAACCTGCATAAGTACCTACATAAAGAGGAAAAAATGACCCACTGATTTTAAAGCACAGCTGATTAAGTCGAAGTTCCGCATGATTACCCATGGCTGTCAAAACGTCTAAATTCTAATCTCTAATCACAGATTGGACTGTGTGACAAACCACTTAGAGACATGCACAACAATTGTTACAAAATTACTGTATAAAAACAACGTAACACAAGTTATAGTTAGCATATATTATATATTCGGATATATATTAATATATGTATGTTAATGTTACGTATAGTTAGTATATATATTGTGTTAGTGTATATATATACAAAATTTAAACTACAGCCCACTAGAAAATACGGAAAAAAAAACGAAAAGAAAAAATATAACTGCTACTAATTCGTAATAAAAAAGAATGTCATTTACTAAAGAAGAAATATCTCTAAACGAATAATTACTGAATCGTTACGAAGCTGAAAATAGCCCGTTTATGAACACATAGTCTAGTAATAGAAAATAACATTATAATTACTATTATTACTAATTTATTCTATTTACTATATATAACTAGTCGGTTTTCAAACGTTCAATATTTGTTCCATTCTTCGTGGAAGAAATCACTCTAGAGATAAGTGGTCCTTTCGCATTCTGCTCTATTAGAAATAACATGGTATTAAATAAACAAATCGATCTCTAGAGGAATGATATCGCTGGTTTGTCGGTGGATATATTTTATTAGTAAATTCTATTTCAAATTTCAGTGCAAATCGCTCGCGGCGGCGGTTGTTTATCTAAGCACGATAATATCCTTTTTGTATGCGAATCAGTGCTTTGAAATTTGAAATTCGGTCGATTCGTTATGTTTTGTTTTTTTTGTTTCTGTTGGCTACGTCATTTTTGTAGGTGTCTTGGCACGCTATTTTTTGTTTTTTTTTTGTTAATTATAAATAGCATTGCGCTTGACTACAATTATGATGGAAAATGATGATGAGGTCTAGGGTGCAGCGCGCTGGCCTAAAAAAAGCCTATTCACTATTCTCTTGAAGGCACCATGATTTGGCTGGGTACATGGAAGGCGTCCATACCTATGATTTCGTATCAGGAACGTATCGACCGATCGCCATTTTTTATCGAACGAAAGCTTAATTCAATACTAGCTGCAAGATACGCATACAGAAATTGATAAAAGTACCTAAGCGTTCAAAATTACTAAATATCACTCATACTATATCATCATCATCATGATCAACCCACTCTCGGCTCACTACAGAGCACGGGTCTCCTCTCAATATGAGAAGGGTTTGGTCATAGTCCACCACGCTGGCCATGTGCAGATTGGCAGACTTCACACGCCTTTGATAACATTATGGAGAACTCTCAGACGTGCAGGTTTCCTAACGATGTTTTCCTTCACCGTTGAAGCAAGTGATATTTTAATTTTTAAAACGCACATAACTCCGAAAAGTTAGAGGTGCGTGCCCGGGTTCGAATCCCCCACCACTGATTAGGAGGTTCACGTCCTAACCACTAGGCTATCACAGCTTCAATATGATTGTATATTAAATTTATAAGTCAATGATGTCAAATGTAGGTAGTTAGAAAACAAAGTTAACATAAACTATCTAGTCACTATCGTCGTTTCATTACATGGCGACAGCGGTAGGATGCGAACCCACGCCCTTTCGGACTGGGTTAGAAAACATAGTTAAAATAAACAGTCACTATACGCAGCTCTTCGTTTCATTACACTATATATTATTATTTACAATAAAATATGATATTCACACACTTGGATTGCTCTAGAGACGTTAAGGATGACCATATTGAACTTTTCCACTAACAAACTAACATAACAATAGGTCGAGTGCACAAGTGTTCCCGTGACCAGCCACCAGTCGACGCGAAGGTGCATCGCTGGGTTTTAGTGGGTAGTCTGGCCGCTGAAGAGTCCCACATACCCTGCCGGAAGCGGCGCAGTCTTGCCTGCGTCGCTTCCGGAGGCGATGCGTAAACGCATTTCCCAGCGAAAAAAAAACATAACAATATAACCACGGACCTTTTACGTCTGTCAGTACATCTAGTATATTGATCGAAGCTTGGAAGAGATGGCTATATAACGAACTTCGTTGTCATCCTACCGATGGGGATCTTATATTATATCATATCATATTATTATTAATATCTCATATTGCTGAATGTATCCAGCTGCTTCCTTACGGCCGAAATAAAAAATAATAATAAATCCGAATTTATTAGCGCCATGCTTTTCCTATTATTCCTTATCAATATTACCTTTTCGGGTGTAAAAATTATGCCCCAAACAAATTTTAAAATGGACACAAATTAATAATTAAAACATTGAAAGTAGCATGCTGACTAATAAAATGGATTGATACCTACGTTTAAAGATTATTATTTTAACTACATTCATATAATTACTAAAAACCATTTAATTATTATATAAAGAAACAAAATGTATTTATTTTTATATGGTGTTACATCTTATTCTAATCAGAATAATCTAATCTTTTTGTCTGTCTATAACACCAACCAGAAAGGGTGTGTACACGGCATATGCTGAGCTGTAGCTCAGCCTTATTAAAAAAAACAACATCGCTGGTTTTCAGCTGAGACCAGTGTGACGTCACATCAACAAAAAAGAAAGTGAAAAAAAAATTACAAATAACGAAGGAAGCGGCAAAAAATTAAATATATATATGAATTACAATACCTTTTCAAGTATTTAAATTAATTTCAGCTTGATATGAACCTTACAATATACCTTACTAATTATAGTACAATACAGAAATATTCTAGAAATGTCTTACCTGAGTATTTCTTTCCTAGTGAAAAAAGTACAGTCCTGTTTTAAGAAATAAGTTATGTTTACATATAATTGGATAATGTCGTGACATTATCGTGGTATACAATGATTTTATCATTATTAGGGTTCCGTACTTGAAGGGAGCCAGGACCCTACACCGCCTGTCTTTGGGTCGGAGAGTAGTCTCAATCTCATAATCCATGATAAGAGAGTTAAAAAATATATATATAGTAAGTATAGCTAACCACAGGACAATAAGTAGTAATAATTAAACTGAAGAAAACTTAGTCCTCATACTTTTTTTGCGCTTTTTGCTCGATCTTAATAATGACCTATTATTGACTATGTGAGATGGTTATAACAAAAAACAAAACCGGCTAAGTTTGTTGTGGGCTGCTTCTTAGACCGGAGCGCATTTGGATCCCTCATAGCTTTAGTTATAAGTTTACGAATATCACCATCAAATCACTAGTATGTAAATTATTGACGCGTCAAAAGTGCCTTTTAAAAGACTATTTGAATAAAGATTATTTGAATTTGTAAAGTCATATTTTATTCACGAAATAAAATTTGCTACCAACTGTAAATTAAAGAGTAATAAAATAGCCCATAACAAACTTAGCCAGGTAAATTTTCTTTATGTTATCACCATCTTCATCACCATCTCTTCGTTTATTAACGTTAAGTAACATTGTGATTCAGTTTGGCTGGTAGCAGTAAAAATAAACACAGTTAATACTTTCGTTACGATGTAATGAACAAAAATTACTCGAATGAATTGAATGCATTTTATTACTTTACACATTTGCTAATTGAAGCCATACTAGTTATTTAGTAATACGCAATTAACATCACCTGATAATCTTCCAACTGCTGTTCAGTAAACGTAACCACTTTGTTTCCCATTTCCAATTAATATAAATATATCTGGCAGAGGCTGTATGGCTCTCGATCTTTGTCTATCGCTAATTGAGTTAATTAAAAAAAAAGTAAAATGGATTTGTTTTAAACAACTAAAAGGGCAGGCTAGCGCCAGCCTGTTGCCTTGACGGCCAAACACTGGCTGTTGTTAGTGAATTCGTTAGGGAGTGTCTCGTACAGAGTAAACAAAAATACAGAGGTTTCTAGAAATAACTTTAATTCTACCTAGTTTCTAGTAGTAGTAGTTGTAGTGTCCTAGTGGTTAGGGCGTCAGCCTCCTAATCAGAGTTCGGCGGTTCGAATCCGGGCACGCACCTCTTACTTTTCAGAGTTATGTACGTTTAAAAAAAAAATATCACTTGCTTCAACGGTGAAGGAAAACATCGTGAGGAAACCTGCACGCCTGAGAGTTTTCCATAATGTTCTCGCGTGTGAAGTCTGCCAATCCGCACATGGCCAGCGTGGTGGACTATGGCCAAACCCTTCTCATATTGAGAGGAGACCCGTGCTCTGTAGTGAGCTGGTAATTTGTTGATCATGATGATGATTATACCTAGTTTGTTTAAACACTCTTTTTCTTGTCTTTTTTCTAGTACAGTACAACAAGTTGATTTGGTACTTCAAATGTTTGAGTTTTGTTCACGAGCGCTTGGGTTCCATTCCTGGGCCAGATAAATCGTTGTTGGCGAGTTTTCACTATCCCCTCCCGTCATGGCCGTCGAGTTGGACGTCGTTGGTCAAAGTCCCTACGATCAAACTTTGGACCAGAGTTAAAATTTACCAAAAGAAATGCATTTTGATCACAGAGTTTCCCTGGTGCCGTCATAGAATCGTTGAATCCAATTCGGGTGTCACAGATGCAAAATGTATACTTCTTATGCTACCATAACAACAAACCATCATCGGTCGGTATTTTCTCAGCTAAGGGGTTTGTCATTTTTTAACGCTTTTTGGAACATTATGGAGAATAAAATAACGAATAATAAAAATAAAATAATGTTGAAGAACTACAGTGTGCAAGAAATGTTAAAATATTTTTCTGGGCTTTTGGCTTGATGCACAACATGTCCAACATGTCCACTGGCCTAGTTTTCCTATGTTTTTAGATCGACGCTTCTGCCCGCCCAGTATTCTACGTGCTAATTAGGCGGGCGGCGCCACTCCCTTCCTTAATAGCCTATTCGGCAGTATTCATTGCTGAGTTGTTATTAAAAATGTATCGGAAAACAATAATAGGTATTAAAAACGAATCATTCTTCACACATTAAATGTGAATGGAAACCTGCGCCATACTTTGTGTATATATATCAAAGAGTATGTGTACATTAGAGTACGTAATAAAACATATTATAAAGATATTTTAATAACTTTTTTTTCTTTTTTTTTATCCACTACAAGTTAGTCCTTGACGGTAATCTCACCTGATGGTAAGTGATGATGCAGTCTCAGATATTAGCGGGCTAACCTGTAAGGGGTTTGGTAAACCCATACTCTTATCGGTTACGCGACATCGTGCCGGAACGCTAAATCGCTTGGCGACACGTCTTTGTCGGTGGGGTGGTAACTAGTCACGAAGCCTCCCACCAGACTAGACTCGAGCCGGGAATCGAACCCAGGACCTCCAACTATATAATCTGACAGCGCGCGCGCTGCGTCACGGAGGTCGTCATAAACTTAATATCTAACGCGTTATTAGAGAAAAGAAATGAAGAGAACAGTAGAGTCGATCGAGGTATAAACATAGTTTAATGAAGAGTTTGTATCCTCTTTGTCTAAAAATTAAAATGTCCTGATATTTGAATTATTTGTCAAAGTTGGTTCGGAAAAATTGTACTCAAGAATTTCAATCAGTTTGCATGTGGAAAATAACGCGGACATTCGCTTGTATAATACTATATATGATGAAGGGTAAGATAGTAACGGGCTAGCTTGTGAGGGGTAAGTATCGTGAGATCGGATCGAAACGCCAAAATTAACGTACGCCACGCCACGGACAAAGTAATAATAATAATAATAATTATAATAATATTTTTTTATTTCATAATCATAATTCTTAATACATATCTAATAACAATAAATGCACAAAACACTTATATTATTAGGATTCAGTACTGGCTCTCCTAGCTAGATTTTATCAATCTGTGTTAAGGACAGCCAGCCCTCTTCCCCACAAAATGGCTCAGTGAGCACTTATTGTTACAACTATGAAACACTTAACAATCATGAAACAGACAAACGTGTGTGTGTGTGTGTGTGTGTGTGTGTGTGTGTGTGTGTGTGTGTGTGTGTGTATGTGTGTGTGTGTGTGTGTGTGTATGTGTGTGTGTGTGTGCGTGCGTGCGTGCGTTCGAGTGTGTGTACATGTGTACAGAGAATTAGTGTATTTTCGATAAAAAATAACAAATATCTAAATTAAATATGATAAAGAAGGTAAATAATATTAATGTTTAAAGAAATCTTCTATTTCATCATACGATTTTTCGAGCAGAAATGACGTTATTTTCTGTTTACATTTGGCGAGCGGCAAGTTAAAAATAGGCAATTTCGCATTGAGTTTATTGTACAGATATGGACCAAGGAAGTAGCTAAAACGTTGGGTAAAGGCAAATTTAGTCGCACGTAAGGAACAAATTTTATGTTTGCGTCGTGTATCAATGATACGGTACGGTGTTTTTTTGTGAATATTCAAAATTAAGTTAAGAATAAACAACTTCCTAACACTGAGGACTTTGCAATCTTTATAGAGTAACGATGTGGGGAAGAGTAGGGGCCGAAAAGTTGCCACCTTTAGAACTGCTCGTTGTGCAACTTCAAGAGGCTTGAGAGTAGTTTTAGCGGCGCCACCCCAGCAAGTGATACAATATTGAACAATGGATTGGCACAAGGCATAGTATACTTTTCGGATCACTGTAGGATTTGCCACATGACGGAGATTTTTGAAAATAAATATTAGTTTACGAACCCTATTTGTGAGCAAATCAATATGGTCTTTAAAATTTAAATATTTGTCGAGGACAATTCCAAGGTATTTAATGGTATCTGTAGAAGCTATGGATGCACATTGACAGATTGTCTTATAAGTCTTATGGCAAGAGTGAGCTTTAATGGTTATCGGAGATAGTGGTTGAGAGATTGAACGAATTGAGTATGTGATGATTTTAGATTTAGAGGTATTAAGCGTTAAAGAGTGAGAAAGTAACCAATCACAGACAATGTCAAAACCACACTGGGCTGTTTTTTGAACTTCAGGCCAAGATTTGCTGTGAAAGGTTATAGCTGTATCATCTGCAAAAGATACTACTTGGGCATTTGACATTTGGAGGTTACAAAGATCATTAATAAAAATTAAAAAGAGGGTCGGGCCTAAAATGCTTCCCTGTGGAACACCATAAGAAATTGGTAGCTCATCACTGAAAAAGTTATTGATTTTAGTAACTTGTGTTCGATTGTTAAGGTAAAGTAAATGCAGTAAATCTGGTGTTTGGCTAACTTTTAAATTTTTCGGCTAACTTTTAAACGTCCGGATGACGTAAGATAGCGGGGACTTCGTCCTCGCCGGCGAAGACGCTGTGTAGCGTATGATTGTGAGATAGGTGGCACGAGTATGTTGTCAGTAGTTATCTGATCGTCAGGGTCGTGAAGGATATGTTTAGGTCTCCTCTTTCGGAGAGGAGCGCTTAGGTCGGGGCAGTAGTAATAGTAGTTAGTAAAAGAAGAACCAACTACGAGAGGGTTGGGGTGTCGGATTGAAAACTTTTAAAGTTAGCCAAGCAAAGCACTGATACTTTTCCCACTATTTGTAAGAAGCTGATTTCTATCAATAATTCTGTATCTTTAGCACTTCCAGCATACCGTATTTATGTTTTCTAGTTGCATTTGGGGAAAAATTGTCATTATGCAACTTCATAATGCCAAATTAATGTATTTCTGTTTCATGTGTAACCACACGGTGGCTATATCTATTTGTATTTAATCTAGACCAAAGCAGAGATAAATCAGAAAATTATAAATGCCCAAATTCACCCAGCCTCCTTTGACGTTTACAAACGACGCATTATAAAGTTGGAGGTCCTGGGTTCGATTCCCGGCTCGAGTCTGGTCTGGTGGGAGGCTGCGGCCGTGGCTAGTTACCACCCTACCGACAAAGGCGTGTCGCCAAGCGATTTAGCGTTCCGGCACGATGTTGTGTAGAAGCCAATTAGGAGTAATGCTTTACCATACCCCTAACAGGTTAGCCCGCTACCATCTTAGAGTGCATCATCACTTACCATCAGGTGAAATTGCCGTCAAGGGCGAACTTGTAGTGGATAAAAAAAAAAAAGCCGCCGATGGAACCTGGGAGTATCCATAGCTACAACGCTCACCACTGCGTAAGGTAGATCGTCAAAATAATACGGTTTCCGGGAGATGTACTTATCCGGATTACATTTTTCCATTACGAAGCGGGGAGTAACAATTTTAATGTGCCATTATCTTTCACTCGAACCTTTTCTGTACCGTCGAGGGGCCGAATTAGATGATACGAATTTTCGATGCCGTGTTGATGGAGCTCAGTGAATTCAATGTATTGTTTCCTGAAAATAATAGCACCTGAAATCCAATCAAGTTAATTATTAAGTACTTTTATGTAACGAAGCAACGCGATATGCTTGTTGTAAAAAAGTTTACAATCACGCTATGAATGTGTGCGTAGTACGTAGCGATGACTACGCGTGTTTTTGTTTTATTCTATCACAAGTTAGCCCTTGGCAGGCTTAATATATCACCATACCCCAATTGGTTTCTAAAACGGCATCGTGCCCGAACGCTAAATCATTTAGCAACGACTTCTTACTGGTCCAGTAGAAAGCTATTGCCACATCCCATTGGACCAGACTCGAGCCAGAAATCGAACCCTGGACTGAACTTCAACTTTATAATGCGCACAGCGCACTGAGACTGACAAGTAAACCATGCGTGGCTTCGTGAGACAAAAGCTGGTCTTAGAACAGGATTCAGCGCAAATGTTCGTACTTTACCACTTAATATTAAGTGAGATTTTTATTTATTCAATTATAATTAACAACTAAAACAATGTAACTTTAAACACTTAAAATAAAACTTAAATTGAACCTAAAACTAAAACTATAACTAAAATATATTATTAAATATATTATTAAGTGAGATTATATTCAAGAGGTCCCTTGAAGTTGATAAAAAAGAGAGTGGATTTTTGAGGCCACCACGCAACTCCAGTAGGCCAGTTTGTAGGAGATAAACTTTCATTATGTTCGAGTAACATAATTTATATTTTAACGTTAATTTTAAAATAATAAAATATCTGTAACTTCCGGTGGCCAAACATAGAATTTTTTCGCTACGCTCAATAGACTGATAAGCATACAAGTATGAAATGTACATTCTAAGCCTATGGGCTAAACACTGTAAAAAAAATTCAAGCAAACTATTGAAATTAGTGTAAGATAGGTGGTTTTCTAGTAATTATTTTGACTAATTCACCGTCAGTATATTACAAGCTTTTAAAGGTTTCCTTTAGGTAGGATTCTGTTTAGGTCTACGCCAGAGAGGCGACTTCTACCATAACCGCAACTTAAGAGACTTTTATTGCAGAATATATATTATGTATGTTTATAAGTTTTATATCTTTGATTATGGTGTACATATTATAATAAAATAGAAATAAAAATACAATAATTATTTTCACTTGACTTGGTAATAGAAGACTTGGTGGTAGAATAAATTAATGGCTTTTTTATTTTACTTTATCAGTGTAGGACCTGTCCAGTTCGACTTATCTCTGACCCTGCCCACTTCGATCGTTAGCATCCCAGTTCGATGCAGACGACATTTAAATTTTAGAGAGATGCCAATTATTATGCACATAATAATAGTTATTTGTCCTCGATATGACGGAGCCTTCTCTGCATGCAGTTGAGCTTGAATTAATAACTATTTAAATTACATGATATTGGAGTATAATTTAACATGCACTTGAATTTGATTACGTTAAAATCACTTTGTGCACTTACATTATATTACACTAGCTTCCACAACGTCCCTGTCAAATTTATAAGTGGGATAGTGATAAGTGGGAGGACAGCGCATGAGCTTTTCGGAAGTTTATCCAACCTTCTTCAACTTTCGAAAAGAGGTTCTTCTTCGTTTTAAATAATTCCGTTCCCAAATAAAACGATGCTACAATGGTGTTTTTCGTTACGATATTCGTGTTTAAAATACGTTATTTTACCAAATTTCAGATCGATCGACCACCAGACCAGGCTCGACCCGGGAATTGAACCCAGGACCTCCAACTTCAAATTTAAATTCAAAATAATCTTTATTCAAATAGTCCTTAAAAAGGCACTTTTGACGCGTCAATAATTTACATAGTAGTTATTTCATGGTGATAACTATATTCGTAAACTTAAAACTAAAGCTATGAGGGTTCCAAACGCGCCCCGGTCTAAGAAGAAGCCCACAACAAACTTAGCCGGGGGTTTTGTTTTCGTTATCACCATCTCGCATAATGAATTATAAATTATAGTACCTATGCTTTTTTATCGTTTATATAATCCTTAACATCGTAATATGATTTTTCTACAAGCTTTCGTTTTTTAAAAACTTTGAACTTATTGATAGACATCTCAAAGATATCAATAGGTAATTTATAATAAAATAAAATACAATTTCCTTTGAATGAGTTACTAATTTTGTGCAGCCTACTAAACGGTACAACAAGTTTACTTTTACTTCTGATGTTCAGTGTGTTACAGTCCATTTTTTTCCAGTGTTGCAGTTCTCATAATACATATGAGAAGCACCTAAAAAATAGCCGCAGGGAATTTTTAATTAACCTTTTTTACGACCAAGCTTTGTACCACCCACGCCGGGATACAATTTCCATTTAGGTATTGCAAACTAAGGCTTGCTTTTGTAAATACGCTATAGGTCAAAGCTTTCCGAGAACCACGAGTGCTTTTAAAATACCATGCAGCAAATTGCATGCTTCCATATTAATTTAATTAAGCCTTATGAATACGGTGAATGTTTGTCATATACAAACGTTATGTGTGCATATGTGTTATATTATAGTAAGTACTTGTTATATAAGAGTTATATTATACCCTCCTTAAACACATCATGATCAACCCATTACCGGCTCACTACAGAGCACGGGTCTCCTCTCAATGTGAGAAGGGTTTGGTCATAGTCCACCACGCTGGCCATGTGCGGATTGGCAGACTTCACACGCCTTTGAGAACATTATGGAGAACTCTCAGGTGTGCAGGTTTCCTCGCGATGTTTTCCTTCACCGTTGAATCAAGTAATATTATAATTTGTTTTAAAACGCACATAACTACGAAAAGTTAGAGGTGCGTGCCCGGATTCGAACCGCCGAACTCTGATTAGGAGGCTGACGCCTTAACCACTAGGCTATCAACGCTTCTACTAGGCTATCACCACTTCTACTAGAGACATTTGGAATAGAGTTATATTATACGTTCCTTAAACACGTATGTTTTTTTTTTTCTCGGAAAAAGCCATGTTTCTTGCGGAATTAGTGCAAACTTGAATTTCATGTCGGTGAGGTTTAACTATAATTCAGTACGGTTCCCTTAAGAGGGGGATGAAAGTCAAAATGTGTATTTAGTTGTAATTCATTAACGCGTTCTTCGATTGCACTCATTCTTTTTTTTGTCAGAAAGGAGATACTGTAATGTTTATTCTGCAATCATTTGAAGATCGTCAGCGTAGTAAAACATTGCTTCGTGATTGGAAGACAAACAAACACACTTTCACTCACACTAACTCAACGCAGACGAAGTTGCGGGCATCAGCTGGTAATAAATATTTCTGTCTTTATTTTTGAAGCAATATATTTTTCATTTGTAGTCACATTTGGAGTAAAGATGCATAATAATTAATGACAAATTGTTTCATGTGCGACCATAGGATGGGTTCATCTATTTGTATTTAATCCGAGATTATGCCCATCCAGAGCATTCTCTCGTGCACTCAGCCTCCGAAGCGAAATTGTTGGTATCGGGCATCGGAGCAGGGCAGTGGTCGGCCCAGTACATAATGAAGCATTTCCTTTGGTCCCAATCCCAAACCCATCTGAAACGAACGAATTTAATGGATTAATTTATTGATTGTTCAAATGAATACATTATTACCCAGTTCGTGTCCTCTTCGTAAAAAAAAACACATCGCCAAATGAATTTATTATATATATACATTTCATATATTTATATATGATTTTTTTTTCGGACTGTTTATTAGCTGTACAAACCCTATTGGTTGCCACAGCGTAACCGGGCTGTTTGGCGAGCTTCGGAAAGAAACTCTGCTAGAAGAAATTTTGAGCCCTAGGGCTCAAAACTTAAAACTAAAGTGAAGGTTCCAAACGCACCCTATAATTATATATATATATACATATAATCACCAAATCACAAATATGTAAATTATTTACGCGTCAAAAGGATTATCTGAATAAAGATTGATCCATTGATTGATAGATAAAGTTGTTTAATTTAAGTTAATGTTATTCAAGAAAATACGTTAGTTTATAACTAATTGAGATTACATTTGTTAATTCTATGTGCTTATGTAATCGATATCGATTGCAGCAGCAGTGATAGCTCAGTGGTAAAGGTGTCCGCCTTCTAATAAGAGGTCGGGGGTTCGAACCCGGGCACACACCTCGGACTTTTCGAAGTTATGTGCGTTCTTAAGCAATTAAAATATCACTTGCTTCAACGGTGAATGTAAACATCGTGAGGAAACCTGCACGCATGAGATTTCTCCATAATGTTCTCAAAGGCGTGTGAAGTCTGCCAATCTGCACATGGCCAGCGTGGTGGACTGTGGCCAAACCCTTCTTATATTGAGAGGAGACCCGTGCTCTTTAGTGAGCCGGCAATGGGTTGATCATGATGATGATGAACTCAAGAAATAAACAAAATCAATTAAATAAAAAAATAAAAAATAATTCAATATGATTTATTACCGTTCCTGGTGTGGCCATTTGTCCTTCACAACCGATTCAATCTTGCAATGTCTCTCCTTGGGCTTGACTTCGCATATTTCCGCGGTAACTTGAAAAATAAATATTTTTTATTAAAAAAAACGCCTTACCTCTTAAGCTCATCTTAAGCCTATTTGATATGATTTGTACGATAACATAGTTGAAACAAGTGTCCTCCATTGTTTTTGCTGTCAGTGGGTCTAAATTCATACTTGGATCGCGGAAACGATTTAAAAAAAGATATACAGTTGCAAAAAAATTTAGGCAAATTATCATAGTTAAATTTCTCCTTACAATATTTTCACAATCTTTCTGTATATGTCCGGAGTTCACTGCTATAAAAATATAAAATACATATATATAATTTATAATATACATATTAAGAGGTCTCTAGACGCTTAGTTATAAACGGGCTTAGATATAATTGGCCGAGATATTAATAAACACTATATTTCTACAATAACACCACCCAGCTTTTCTGATTATAGTTGATAGCCATCGAAGTATTTATAGAGTACAAAAACAATTAAACTGGTCAAGTTCGGTCTGTACAGGTCGGTCCATTCCCTTTTAAACGGTTTGACAGATTTCAGTGATATTCTTACGTTAAGATGGTACGATGTGACACAACAGATATTTATACTAATAAATCGACGACCTCCGTGGTGCAGCGTGTTATAAAGTTGGAGGTCCTGGGTTGGATTCCCGGCTCGAGTCTGGTCTGGTGGGAAGCTGCCGTCGTGGCTAGTTACCACCCTACCGACAAAAGCGTGACGCCAAGCGATTTAGCGTTTCAGCACGATGTCGTGTAGAAACCAATAAGGAGTATAGGTTTACCATACCCCTAACAGGTTAGCCCGCTGCCATCTTATACTGCATCATCACTTACCATCAGGTGAGATTGCCATCAAAGGCTAACTTGTAGTGGATACAAAAATAAAATAAATAAAAGATTTATTGGATACTAACTACGCGCCTCTACGGGATAAAACGATATCCCGACCACACAGATGAGTAACCAAGTTATGATCATTGCGTACGGTTTTTGATAGCAAAGGGTTATTGGTGGATGCCATTTTGCACTCGCCTTATATACGCAACACAATTGTTACGCCGAAGCTAAATCGATTATGACCCAATCTCCATTGATTTAGAATTTGTTATTATAATCTAAACAATTATATTTGACAACATATCAATACATTTTATTAAAGTACGGTGTATCGAATGGAAGTTGTAACTTTGAATTGAGGTTGAATTTACAAAAATTGTATTGACTATTTTCAAAGTCAAAATTCAAATAATCTTTATTCAAATAGTCCTTTAAAAGGCACTTTTGACGCGTCAATAATTTACATAGTGATTTGATGGTGATAACTACATTCGTAAACTTAAAACTAAAGCTATGAGGGTTCCAAACGCGCCCCGGTCTATGAAGAAGCCCACAACAAACTTAGCCAGGTAAATTTTCTTTTTGTTACCACCATCTCACATGCCACTTAAAATTATGTTAAGAGCTATCTTATTACAGCAATATTTCATACATTTCCTTGTTAACTGTCACTAAGTACTAAAATAATTTAAGATAGCGAAATTTTTTAATCACATAAAAACTAAGTTTTACCGCGGCTATCTGCTTGCGTGACGTTGGAACAGAGAAACCGGAATGAGAGTTGCCAGCTATGACATATGGGACCCAAACATGGTCTCTATTTATGGGCATGATAAGAAAGTTTAAATACATTTTTGAATGAAATAAAACGAAGCTTTGCCGCGGTTATCTGCTGCCGTGACGTTGGAACAGAGAAACCGGAATGAGAGTTGCCAGTTATGACATATGGGACCTAAACACGGTCTCTATTTATGGGCCTGATAAGAAAGTTTGAATACATTTTTGAATGAAATAAAAACTAACCCATGCCGCGGCAGCTGTCTGCGGCCATCACCGCGAACCCGGCTCAACTATTTTTTTTATTTATTTAGGTTTACCAACAGCTGAAGACATTGTAAATGCATTAAAATAATGTATACATAATAAGTTATTAAATCTAAATGCTAAGCTAATTAGGTGTATTACATTAAGGGCGGAAAACTAGTTGTAATAATTGTAATAATTGGAAAACTAAATATTATAACACTATACCATGTGAATATGTGAAATAACAAGAGCAAAAATGAAAAAAGCAGAAGTGAGTAAACAAGTAAAATAAACTAATTAAAACAACAAAAAAAAGCTATCTATAATTTACTGACACCAACTAGGACCGACCTTCGAAATTCTGTCAGATTTTTATGGTTATTATTAGAACTATGGCGCCAATGCAGGGTCTTAACGGATAGACAATCACGGTTATCCGGGGCAAGCGTTCAAAGACTCCACTGCCATCGTTCAGGTGACAAGTGACGTAAGTAATTGTTGTTAGATTACAATCTCGTCTTGTAAGTTGCAATAAAGTTACCAATTGGGTGGGCTGGTTTGGAATTTAGTTACCAAACGAACATGGCCTGCAATCAAAATAATATTTATCCGTTAAATAACATAAGTAATGAAGTAGGGAAATAGCAAAAAGGTTAGTCGACATCACAGGAGACCGAAGAGCTGCCAGCTACCTCGGACAACGAATTAGTCTTGCAATCCAAAGGGGAAACGCTGCCAGTATCTTCGAAACCTTGCCTAAAGGGACTCCTTTTAATAATATATTTTAGTTATAGTTTTAGTTTTAGGTTCAATTTAAGGTTTATTTTAAGTGTTTAAAGTTACATTGTTTTAGTTGTTAATTATAATTGAATAAATCATTCATTAACTTATGAAGTATTATGTATATGTACCATTACGTAACTGGTAACAAAAAAACGATTAAGTTTGTAACGTATTTGTCTTTTTATTTTATTTTATTACTACACTACAAGTAATCCCTTGACGGCAGTTTCACCTTGTGTAAATGGTGATGCAGACAAGATGGTAACGGACTAACCTGTTAGGAGTATGGTAAACCCAAACATCTAATGGGTTTCTACGCGACATCGTACCGGAACGCTAAAGCGCTTTGCGACACCTCTGTATCGGTATGGTGGTAAATAGCCACGGCGGAAGCCTCCCACCAGACAAAAACTAGCAAACAAATAGAAATTGCACAAACTGTTGTATTTTTAGGTCTCTATAAATAATAGTAATTTTATAAAAGCGTAAATTGAACCCATAAATGACTAAGGCAATTGATCTAGCCTTATAGTCCGAAACCGTGTAAAATGCTATTGCCGAGTTTCTTGGCAGCTTTATCTATGTATAAACTGTATTCCAAAGTACAGTACTTTCGGTTCCATGATCAACCCATTGCCGGCCCACTACAGAGCTCGGGTCTGCTCTCAATATGAACAGGGCTTGGCCATAGTCCACCACGCTGGCCACGTGCGGATTGGCAGACTTCACACGACTTTGAGAAAATTATGGGGAACTCTGAGGCGTGCAGGTTTCCTCACGATGTTTTCCTTCACCATTGAAGCAAGTGATATTTTAATCGCTCCAAACTCAAATAACTCCGGAAAGTTAGAGGTGCCTACCCGGGTTTGAACCTCCGACCTCTGATTGATCTGATAATGGGTTGATCATGGTGGCGATGATATCTTTTATCGGTAAAACAATTGATTATGCGTCTTAAAAAACTTTTGATATCAATCATATTAGCAATCTCTTTATTAGTGAAAACT
Source organism: Lasiommata megera (assembly GCA_928268935.1). Taxonomy (NCBI): domain Eukaryota; kingdom Metazoa; phylum Arthropoda; class Insecta; order Lepidoptera; family Nymphalidae; genus Lasiommata; species Lasiommata megera. The sequence continues at coordinate 2,306,365 of OV743308.1, read as the reverse complement.
TGAATTTCATGTCGGTTAGATTTAACTATAGTTCAGCGCGGTTCCCTTAAGAGATGGGATGAAAGTCAAAATGTGTATTTAGTTGTAATTCATTAACGCGTACTCCGATTGCACTCATTCTTTTTTTTTGCCAGAAAGGAGATACTGTAATGATTATTCTGCAATCATTTCAAGATCGTCGGTTTAGTACTCCATTGCTTCGTGATTGGAAGACAAACAAACACACTTTCACACACACTAACTCAACGCAGACGAAGTTGCGGGCATCAGCTGGTAATAAATATTTGTCTTTATTTTTGAAGCAATATATTTTTCATTTTTAGTCACATTTGGAGTAAAGATGCATAATAATTAATAACAAATTGTTTCATGTATAGGATGGGTTCATCTATTTGTATTTAATCCGAGATTATGCCCATCCAGAGCATTCTCTCGTGCACTCAGCCTCCGAAGCGAAATTGTTGGTATCGGGCATCGGAGCAGGGCAGTGGTTGGCCCAGTACATAATGAAGCATTTCCTTTGGTCCCAATCCCAAACCCATCTGAAACGAACGAATTTAATGGATTAATTTATTGATTGTTCAAATGAATACATTTTTACCCAGTTCGTATCCCTCTTCGTAAAAATTTCGAAACAAAAAACACATCGCCAAATGAATTTATTATATATATATATACATTTCATATATTTATATATGATTTTATTTTTTGGACTGTCTATTAGCTGTACAAACCCTATTGGTTGCCACAGCGTAACCGGGCTGTTTGGCGAGCTTCGGAAAGAAGCTCTACTAGAAGAAATTTTGAGCCCTAAGGCTCGAAGAAACTAAGGGAACGGCTGCCTAAGGGCGCCTCCCATGAGGTCGAACCTCGGCTTAGGCGACGTTTGCGATAACGGGGGGGGGGGGGGGGGGGACCATTAATGTCTTTTGATTCGCTAGCTGAAGCGGTAGCGGTGAAATTATTTGAAGCAACGTCTGTTTGCCACGAAAGACGTCGCGGCAAAAAGCCATTGCTTGCACATAGCCTCGTGGCTATCAAAGCTTCTTTTCAATAATACTTCGCTCCTATCGAAGCGTAATGTCTTACAGACTTCCTTGATAAATAAACTATTCAAAATAATATTTTTTCAAGAATCCCTGAGATTTGCGCGTTCATTCAAACCAACCGTTAAACCCTTTAATGTTAGTACATGAGAGTATATTATAATATATATATATATATATATATTTATAATTATAGGGCACATTTGGAACCTTCACTTTAGTTTTAACTTTACGCACCATCAAATCACAACTATGTAAATTATTTACGCGTCAAAATGATTATCTGAATAAAGATTATAATTGATCCATTGATTGATAGAAAAATTTGTCTAATTTACGTTAATGCTATTCAATAAAATACGTTAGTTCAAAACTAATTGAGATTACATTTGTTAATTCTATGTGCTTGTATGTAATCATATGCATGTAATGCATTTTATATTGAGTGAAGTCAAGAAATAAACAAGATCAATGAAATAAATTAATAAATAAATAAAAAATAATTCAATATTACCGTTCCTGGTGCGGCCATTTGTCCTTCACAACCGATTCAATCTTGCAATGTCTCTCCTTGGGCTTGACTTCACATATTTCCGCGGTAACTTGAAAAATAAATATTTTTTATTAAAAAAACTCCTTAAAAACCTCTCATCTTTAGTCCATTTGATGTTATTTGAACGATATAATACACTTGAAACACGCGTTCTTCATTGGTTTTGTTTTCAGTGGGTCTTAATTCATACGTGGATCGCAGAACCGATTTAAAAAAAAGATATATAGTTGCAAAAATATTTTAAGGAGAAATTTAGGCAAATTATCATAAATTTCTCTTTACAATATTTTCACAATATTTCCGTATATTTCCGGAGGTCGCTGCTATAAATATATAATATACATATATATAATTTATAATATACATATTAAGAGGTCTCTAGACGCTTAGTTATAAACAGGCTTAGTTATAATTGGCCGACATATTAATAAACACTATATCTCTACAATAACGCCACCCACATTTTCCGATATATAGTTAGAAGCCATTGAAGTACTTATAGAGTACAAAAACACTTAAACTGGTCAAGTTCGGTCTGTACAGGTCGGTCCATTCCCTTTTAAACGGCTTGACAGATTTCAATGATATTCTTACGTTAAGATGGTACGATGTGACACAACAGATATTTATACTAATAAATCGACGACCTCCGTGGCGCAGCGTGTTATAAAGTTGGAGGTCCTGGGTTGGATTCCCGGCTCGAGTCTGGTCTGGTGGGAAGCTGCCGTCGTGGCTAGTTACCACCCTACCGACAAAAGCGTGACGCCAAGCGATTTAGCGTTTCAGCACGATGTCGTGTAGAAACCAATAAGGAGTATAGGTTTACCATACCCCTAACAGGTTAGCCCGCTGCCATCTTATACTGCATCATCACTTACCATCAGGTGAGATTGCCATCAAAGGCTAACTTGTAGTGGATACAAAAATAAAATAAATAAAAGATTTATTGGATACTAACTACGCGCCTCTACGGGATAAAACGATATCCCGACCACACAGATGAGTAACCAAGTTATGATCATTGCGTACGGTTTTTGATAGCAAAGGGTTATTGGTGGATGCCATTTTGCACTCGCCTTATATACGCAACACAATTGTTACGCCGCAGCTAAATCGATTATGACCCAATCTGCATTGATTTAGAATTTGTTATTATAATCTAAACAATTATATTTGACAACATATCAATACATTTTATTAAAGTACGGTGTATCGAATGGAAGTTGTAACTTTGAATTGAGGTTGAATTTACAAAAATTGTATTGACTATTTTCAAAGTCAAATTCAAATAATCGTTATTCAAATAGTCCTTTAAAAGGCGCTTTTGACGCGTCAATAATTTACATAGTAGTGATTTGATGGTGATAACTACATTTGTAAACTTAAAACTAAAGCTATGAGGGTTCCAAACGCGCCCCAGTCAAAGAAGAAGCCCACTACAAACGTAGCCAGGTAAATTTTCTTTTTGTTATCACCATCTCACATGCCGCTTAAAATTATGTTAAGAGCTATCTTATTAACGCAATATTCCATACATTTCCTTGTTAACTGTCACTAAGTACTAAAATAATTTAAGATTTTTTAATGACATAAAAACTAAGTTTTACCGCGGCTATCTGCTTCCGTGACGTTGGAACAGAGAAACCGGAATGAGAGTTGCCAGTAATGACATATGGGACCTAAACATGGTCAATATTTATGGACATGATAATAAAGTTAGAAAACATTTTTGAATAAAATAAAAACTAAGCCTAACCGCACTGCTATCTACTATGGCCCCGATGCAGGGTCTTAACGACTTAATTAATGTAGGGGATCACGCAAGCGTTCAAAGACTATCACTGCTATCGTTCAGATGACAAGTGACGTAAATAATAAGATTACAATCTCGTCTTGTAAGTTGCAACAAGGTTACCAATTGGTTGGGCTGGCATTTACTTACCAAACTAACATGGCCTGCAATCCAAATAATATATATATGTTAAATAACATATTATGTAACGAAGAGTATATGTCCATTAAGTTTTGACGACCTCCGAGGCGCAGCGCGCGCTGTTGCAATATAAAGTTTAAAGTCCTGGGTTGGCTGCGATATCAATCATATAAGCATCTCGTTTGTTAATTGACCTCTTAATATAAATCAGCATAGTCGACTTTTTGAAGAATATGCATTGGAACCCATTTTAAGTTCGCCATTTTAGTTTATTATATTTTTTGTGAAAGACTGACGTACGGAAAGACGTGCGGGCAGCGGTTCTTTTGTAAAGTGGAGACCACACGGCGGTGTCAAACCTGCGTACTCTGCGTTTGAGTCTTGCTGCATGCAGTTTAACCTTGCCCTAATAATCTTTACGGTACAAGGCAATAAGAAGGTACAATAAGATGAGATAATCATGCTACTCGTTCATTACGTCACGACAAGACGAGCAAATTGTTTATCCCATACATAATTACTTCACTATCAATCTTGGTCATTAGCTACTCAACATGTCAAGTGCGCTCCATCAAGTCATAATTCAATTAATGCAATGAGAACTATTAGTATCTAATTAAACGCAAACCAAACATAACTAGGTACGTAATAAAATCATTCGATTATTATATATTAGAGATAATTTAATATAATAATTTATGATTTATAAAATTTTTACTATAAAAAAGTTTTTTTTTTATGTCATTGTTCAAATCAGCAAGCATTGTTAGAACTACGAGTTTTTGTATCCTGTTGTAGTTTCTGAAACAGAGAAATCTGAATGAGAGTTGCCAGTTATGACTTCTGGGTCGTAAGCATCAGGTCACTTTTTTGGTTCAAAAGATCTTTTCTTTTTTTAATATATATACGTCAGTGCCTTGATAAAATTACTCCTAATGGTTAGTGATCATTGAGTCTAAAATGGAGCGCGTTTACTTTGAAGGTGCTCTTTTTCATTCAAGTAAATTCAAATCAAGAGTAAATTATTTAGATCCTTGGGAAGATGGCGTTACCCAGATTTTACGATTTATTGATGTTGGTTATGCTCAGAGTATCTACAGTTTGTATTACCTGTGCGAATTTCTAAATTTTTCGTAGATGAACAGTTAGAAAATTGAAATCCTGAAAATGTTATGGTTATCCATAAGTATTTTCTATGTTGTATATATTATATTATCTATATTGCAATGAACTCTTTGGTAGATTTAGAGTATGATGAAAATGGTTAAAGTTCTCCATAATGTTCTCAAAGGCGTGTGAAGTCTGCCAATCCGCACATGGCCAGCGTGGTGGACTATGGCCAAACCCTTCTCATAGTGAGAAGAGACCCGTGCTCTGTAGTGAGCCGGTAATGAGTTGATCATGATGATGAAAATGGTTAATTCGTAATAAATCTGACTTGCAAAAAATACTATTGTGTGTACAGAGCCTTGTTATGTTCGTTCGAGCATAAAATTGATCTGACTGAAATTGCAGCGCACTCTCATTATAAAGAGGTATTGTGAATTTTCACCACACCTCTCACCAGCTCCGACAGCCGTGATCGTCTAGTGGTTAGGACCCTACGTTGTGGCCGTAGTAACCCAGGTTCGAATCCTGGTCACGGCAGCGAAAGCTGTCGCGGCGGAGCTTATATTTTTTTTATATAAAATATGAAAATCAGATATTTAATCTAACTACAATAATGACGTTGCGACACAAACTGGGCGTTAAGTATTATAATATAACATAATATTTATACTTATAATGCTACTAATATATATAATCTGTAATTTTAGTCTAATCTGTCAGTTATACTCAATATTTTGTTTTGGATTATGCGATATTTAAGATCAGGTGAGCCATATTTATATATATGTTTTTGATACAATATAGATTCGACATTTACCAGGAGTTTGGTGGAATATCGCTAATATTAGAAGTTTTCTTTCAGATTTCACGTCATTACATGCTTTAGCTTATTATGCTTTTGTCATGGGACAAGGCAGTTGCAGAGTTTGCATATCGCCAATATTCTAACTCCAAGTTGCCACTGAGAATTCTTAGCAAACAATCTAATAGCTTGTCTTATCCATTGAATATGCAAAACAAGGCGTTTTTTTTTTTTTATTTTTTTTTTAAATTATAAATGGGATGCCTGCCTGTGTTCTATTCCTGGCAGGGGCAATATGGGAATTGGCATTTCAGATTTTTCCGGTGGTGGCTTTCGGCGCGGTTAGTCAACCATCTTGCCGGCAAACTGATGAAAATTTGTGTGATGTGACCGCTAAGTGATTTAGCGTTTCGGTACGTGTCGCGTACTAACCGAGCATGCAATTTTTTATGGAGTAGCTGCAATACCAAACAGGTTAGTCCGCTATCATCGCTACCATCATCATGTCTACTTGATGTCACTAGAAAATAATTTGGATTTGAACCCATGACCCACAGCGAGACACAACCAACAAATAATTGCAGGTAAACGTCCCTAAAGTCCCCAGCCATGTGTCAAGTTCAAATTAACCCCCATAATTGATCAACGTAGAGTGCTTTAGAAGTTTTACATAAAGTCAATGTCCAAACTTTATTATTCTTTAATGTCTCTTCGTGATTTTGCGTCGAGAAAAAGCTTCAGGGGATTTGTTTAATTAATTACTGCGTAAGTTTATTTATTCTTTGTGATACATAAGTAATTATATTATTTTTTCGCGCGATTGATTACCTATTTTATTTGGGTAAGTAATGAAACTATTTTTTGTTATTCACTCCAAGTTAACATTCAAAGTTGCATTCTAAGATGGTAGCGGGCTGACCTGTTAGGGAAATGGAAAACCCATACTCCTAATTGGTGTCTACGCGAGATCGTGCTGGTAGTTGTCGGTAGGGTGGTAACTAGCCACGGCTAAAGCCTCCCACTTAGCTAGCCGGGAATCGAACCCAGGACCTCCAACTTTATAATGTGGCAGCGCACCAATTTATAATGTTCGAGGGGTTCGATCTTGGGCACGCACCTTTAACTTTTAGGAGTTATGTGCGTTTTTAGGCAAATAAAATATCACTTGCTTCAACGGTGAAGGAAAACATCGTGAGGAAACCTGCATGCCTGAGATTTCTCTATAATTTTCTCAAAGGCGTGTGAAGTCTGCCAATCCGCACATGGTCAGCTTGGTGGACTATGGCCAAACCCTTCTCATATTGAGAAGAGACCCGTGCTCTGTAGTGAACCGGCATTGGATTGTTTATGATGATGATGATTACAATAACTGGGTTTTTACATGCAACAACCTATATTGTAGGAAACCTTGAAAAAGAAATATTTTGCTGGTGAAAGCCTGCCAAGCATCCAACATGCTAACGACAATACCAAGAAGATAGATACAGAAATAGATCCCATTAATAATAAAGGTCTATTAATATAAAGCGAAGGTAAGTTTTATATTTGAACGTTAACGCCGAGGAACCCATAAACAATACTGTCGAAGGAAAATAATTACACGTCTATACATGTTTACGCAGGCATTTGTGATGGTAATAAAACAAATATAGCAGTTTCATACTCTTTATTGCTTGACGGATATTCACAATAAAATCTCGAGCAACAGCAGTGGAACCAGATGGGAAACTAAGGGGTTCAAACCCCCCAAAAGCCTCTACCCCTGACAAGTCACAAATTAAATTCGGTATTATTATTTAATGTTGTATCACGGACATGAATGAATTAAACTAAATTGATCTTAAGCTGTTGTCCTTTTCACAGATAGAACTGTAAAAAAGACTGTACTTTTTGATCTGTCAAATTGGTTTAGAGATTTAAGTAAAATGGGGGAAAAAGGCGGGAGACTTCGTTTTTGAAAAGTGCGGTTTTTCACGTTTTTCTTGAAATAATGTTTGTTGGTTAATGAAAAGGATAGGTGTTGGTTATGTTGTGGACATTATATAATGGTGTCGTTTGTGTAGTGGCTAGTTTATTGAATGGTTAACAGGTATTCATTTGTAAAAAGTTTGAAGGAGCCGCGTCCGCCTGGTGCGAAGTTGCCCGCCCTTTTTCCATAACTTCGATTCTCTATTCCTATAAACTTGACATTGGCTAATCTGTGTAAAGCCATAAAAAGAGAAAAAAAAAGTACAATAGGGTTGGCAAAGAAGGATATTCTTTCCATGTTAATTATTTAGATCTACCCACATTACAATTTATATCGCTGTATATAAGTCAAATAATCTTTATTTTTTAGTCAGTGTACATAACAGACTTTTGCGAAAAGAGTCTTTCTTTCAGTCTGTTTGTTGTGACTAACCACCGGTTCGGTCTGCATTTTCAAGTAAGTATTTTTTTGCGTATTTAGTTTGGTTGTAAGCTAAGTGATTAAGTAGTCCAAATTGGTAGCGGGTTACAGATATTATGTCAACTATATTCAACCCATACAAATTCAAATTCAAATTCAAATTCAAAATAATCTTTATTCAAATAGTCCTTAAAAAGGCACTTTTGACGCGTCAATAATTTACACAGTAGTTATTTCATGGTGATAACTCTATTCGTAAACTTAAAACTAAAGCTATGAGGGTTCCAAACGCATTACATTAATTGGTTTCGACACGCGAAGTCCTTTTCTACGCATCTTTTAGACGGTAACTAGCCATGCCCAAAGCCTCCCTAACTTATGCCTGCATTATCTATTTTAAGAGTGCATAACTGTTTAAAAGATTGGGACCTATTGATTAAAAAAACTATAAGCCTACCATTAAGGTCTGAGCTTTTAACATAATTCTGAATCCGTCTCTTCATCGCCACGTTTATATCGCGCTCTTTCAATTTACGACCAGACTTGTTTTTTGAAGTGAAAACTTCTTTAGCGGCGTTGAGCACTTTTTCTGTAATGGGTATAAAAACTTAAACTCGCGTCAGGACACGTGACCTGATCGAAAAAGCGTAAGACGGATGGAGAGTAGACAGCTATCCCCTCTCTACGGCGCGGCGAAAATGTATGCCTGGGTCTACTGTTTCGTTTAGGCAGCGCAGGGCGCTTGCGCGAATGTTCGTGTATGTTACAGCGTGCCACGCGCATCCATGGATAGTTCTGGTAATGATGATGGTGAAAAAGTCGTTGAAATTATGGATGAAAGTTGATTTTTCGGAGAGATAAACTTTTTAATGTAAAATAATTGTAATAGTTTTAAAGTGTTAAATTTTTAATGTAATATAAATTGTCATGTTTGTGTACGATAGCGCAATAAATGAATATTGTATTCTACCACATAAATGATAGTACTTTTATACTGATAAAGCAATTGGTGCAAAATTATTCCCTAACCATTCCAAAATATCAAACATGCTCAACGTTAATAATCAAGTTTTCACTTCTGCCGGCACTCCCGGAGTGCAACCCGTCTTTTTTTTTGTTTCAGATTTTCTATTTTTATTTTAGTTAGTTCTTCTCCGATTAGTTTTTAAAGTAACTTTACTTAAAAAATTACTTTTATTTCTAACTTGTGTTATAATTTTTTAATGTATTAATAATATCCTTTTTAATGTTTAAATAAAATTTATCTGTGGGTAGTTAGCGATCGTAAAATGACTTTGCTAAGCCAAAATTAGTAATAATACGAGACAGATTTATGCTCGACACATAACTTTGTTTTGTTTTAACCGTTAGAGTTTTGAACACTTCCGTGGCGCAGTGCGTGCGCTGTCGCATTATATAGTCGGAGGTCCTGGGTTCGATTTCCGGTTCGATTTCGATTACTCAGTTCGAGTCTGGTCTGGTGGGAGGCTTCGGCTGTGGCTAGTTACCACCCTACCGACAAAGACGTGTCTTTGTCGGTAGGGTGGTAACTACTTTCACGATGTCGGGTAGAAACCGGATTAGGGATGTGGTTTTATCATACCCTAACAGGTTAGCCCGCTACCATCCTAGACTGCATCATCACTTACCACCAGGTGAGATAGCTGTCAAGGGCTAACTTGTAGTGTATAAAAAATAGAGTATGGACAGCTTCGGCCGTAGCCACCTATCACCCTAATGTGGTGTTCGTGCCATGTGATTTCAGCATTCCTGCACGGTGTCGCGTAAAAACCAAAACAGGTTAGATTGCTACCATCTTCATCATCATCATCATGATCAATCCATTACCGGCTCACTACAGGGCACGGGTCTCCTCTCAATATGAGAAGGATTTGGCCATAGTCCACCACGCTAGCCATGTGTGGATTGGCAGACTTCACACGACTTTGAGAACATTATGGAGAACTCTCAGGCGTGCAGGTTTCCTCACGAGGTTTTCCTTCACCGTTGAAGCCAGTGATATTTTAATTTATTTAAAATGCACATAACTCCGAAAAGTTAGAGGTGCGTGCCCGGGTTCGAACCGCCGACCTCTGATTAGGAGGCTGACGCCCTAACCACTAGGCTATCACCGCTTCAATACCATCTTAGACTGCATCATCTCTTAACACCAGACGAGATTTCCGTTAATGGCTAACTAGTAATACAATATAAAAAATGGCTTGGTACCCGGGGTGGCAACTGTAATCCTCGGTACACATCTCAGACTTTACGGCGTTAAGTGCTTTCGATTTAAGTGGTTTTAAAATTTTATATCACTTACTTTAACGGTAAAGGAATACATTGTGAGGAAACCTGCATGCCTGAGATTTCTCCATATTGTCCTTAAAAGCCTGTGAAGTGTACTAATACGCATACCACAATCCTTCTTGTGTAAAAGCGCCATGAAATGGATATTTCATACGCCATCTCGTCCTTAGAGTATTGGTGTAAACTAAAATCACATTCATTCCATTTAACGGTTGATCAACGAAATTATACTAAGGATTGAGTCCTTTATCATGAAAATGACAGAAACCTTAAGGTTTGGTTTCAAGTATACAGACGTATATCTATTATTTTGATACTTTGGTAGATTGACGAAACTTTTACAAACGTATATAAACGCCGTATTAGAAACAGATAAAGCTCGAGCAAACGATTGCGTTACTTGAGAGTTACCAGAGAGTTGATTGCGTTACTAAAGAGTTGAGTTAGATTATATATTAATTGCAGAGTCATTAAGTGCTGTTGGCTAGGCATAGGAATCGGAATCTAAATATCATATTTATTCACTAAAAGCGGGTCTTGAAGTAAGCGTTTGTTGAAACGAATTCGGACAAATGGGGAGTTTGCTCTTTGAATTCGCTGCGGGTGGGTGCCGGGTGGCTCCCGGAGTTAAGCGCAGCGAGACTGAGAGAAAAATCTGGAATAAAATGAAAAAACGGGAAGAAACAAGGTAAGGTTTTTATCCTTAGCCAAAAATCAGGGTGGAACCTCCACGACTTGTATGTAATAGCTGAGGATTTTATTTCAAGCAATGTGCAAATTACGAGTATTTTTATGAGACGAATTCGGACAAATGTATGGGGATTTTGCACTAGCTATAAAGATTTATGTGGGGCGTTAGCTACTAAGTAATTTAACTTGGTATTATTGAGTTTACAGAGGAAAGGAGCAAGTTCCCTTTTTGAATTCGCTGCGGGTGGGTGCTGGGTGGCTCCCGGAGTTCAGCGCAGCGAGACTGACAGAAAAAGCTGGAATAAAAAAAAAAAAAAACTTTAGAGGTGTCAAGGGACACCCGGATGGAACGAAGTTCCTTTCGATTAATTAGTGAAGGAATTGTAATAAAATTTTATTTTATTTAAGTTTAATAATTTTTTTTTTATTATTAACAAATATAATGTTATATAAACTTAATCAGTAGGCTCAATTTTGTACTCCATTAGCAATATCCGGAACTTGTGCAGAAACACTGTCAGGATTCAGTATTATTTATAAAAAACCTGTAACACTCAACAAAAATAATCGTCGCGACACCACACTGTTCAATGCGAAATAGAAATGAAAATATCTGGCTTGCTTTCTATAAGAGAGAGAGAGACAGACAGAGAAACATGCGACGCCGCACAGCATACAATAACAAAAAGTGTCGTGACAGCTTTTCGTAAGAATTTTTTCCGTCTAGCCCCCTTAAGTTATTAAGCCCCAATAAAAAAACGGGAAGAAACAAGGTGAAATTTAAGTTAAAATTCACATTTCCTACCGTAAGCCTAACGTTATGATAACACTCCACATGAAGCAGATTTAGTAACTCTTGTATCAAGCATCAGGGAGGTTGTAATAAAAGAAGAAAGGAAGGTGACATTAAAACAAAGGCAACAGTTTCATACACTTTATTGCTTGACGGATATTCACAATAAAATCTCAGGCAACGTTTATAACGTCGCGCAAGACGCTCTTGTGTAGACTATACGAGGCACTGAGAGACAGAGATCACAGATCGAGAGAGCTTAGAAGATATTATCCGTTACACGGCTGAGGGGTACTGCGAATTTATACTGAACGCAGGTAAATTAAACCCTTTAGCGTTTTCTCAGACAGAAGATTTAGCGTACGTGCTCTTTTCTATACAATATTGTCCAAAAAGTATATATTACCATTTTCGTTTAACCACCTTCTGTTTAAGAAATCACTTAATAAGGTTTATATGTACACAAATATAAAAAAGGTAAGTAAAACCTGAGTCAACTGAAATATTTAAATACATAACTTGTTATTAGTTATATCCGAGTAAATAAGTTTGTAAGGTTTTTTGATTATAAATTTCTGTACAAGGGTAAGACTGTAGACGCTCTGAAATTAATGTTATTGTTTATTATTTATCGATTAATAATAACTGCTTATTAATATATAATACAATCTTAGTTTAGTAGAACAAGAATAAATTTCACTAATAACTCTCTTTGTAGAAAAAATATACTTTACAAATTGATAGGAATTTATAGCATTTAATTATCGTTAGAATTTTAATTTTATGTACTGATGAAAACCAGCGCATCTAGTCCGCATCAGCGAAGGCGTGCGATTTAACGAACTGTCAAACAACTAACTAAATTTAAGAAACCGTACCTTATGCAAGAAAAGTTGCAAGTAGTACGTAAATCACGCAATGCGACCACGGGTTAGACGCGTTCGTTTAGACTTGCCTTTAGCGGCTCTTACTATATCTCAAGCTAAGGTAAACTGACTTACACCACAGTACCCATAAGTTGTGAAACGGTATACAGATGAACATCAATATAGAAAACTAGAGGGAGGGGGACGGGGCGAGGGGGCCGGGCGTGCGAGACGGGGATGGAAGGCTCCCAGCGCCGCCTCGTTCGTCGACGAAGGCCTCTCCTCACGAACCCTCAGTTGGGGTATGCGCCATGCAGCGCAAGCAGCGGTCAGCGCGTGCCTGTTCAGCAGCCAGTAGGCGGCGGCGTTCAGCGCTGAATGCGCGTGACCGAGCAACAGCGCATACTGACTCAACGCCAACGGTGCGTTCAGTCCAAACGCGCTGCACATAACAATGGCGGCGTGAGGGCACCAGCATCCCGCGAAAACCAAAGCGATCCCAACCAAAACGTTCCCCAAACGCCGTCGCGAACGCAACGTCGACGTTTGGGGCTGTGGGCCCAGTAGACTCGGCTGGAGCTTCTTCGCTCTTACGTCTCCAACGTCTACCGCGTCTCTTCGCTCTCTGGCCCCGACGCCCGCTACTATGATGACGTGGGACGGCCGCTGTATTAGCGGCACTGGCAAGGGTAGCTCCCCGTGTGCCGCTCTAGCTGTCAGCGACAGAGCTGTCAGCTTGACACGCACGGCCCAGTGACAGCGGGTGACGGCTATGACAGGTATGCAGTATGTGACCACTGCGTGAGCCGCTGCTAGCGCCGGACACGATAAGCAGGTGGCGATTACTGTGATTGCACCTGGAAAAGAAACAAAACAGCATGAAATGAAAATAGGTCTATCTAACTATTTGCGATCATCACGGAATATTGGACGAACGTTATCAGGGTTACTGAAAAGGACGTAGAATACCTTTCATTAAGAAACAAACTCATTATATAACTCTATTGTATTTGCATAATAGTATTCCACTTTTGTGTACCATAGAAGTGTAGGCATTTATTCAGGTTCTCTAAGGACGGAAGATTGGAAAAAAAGCTACATCAATGCGAGTGAGTCTGAAAGAAAAGGCTGTTTTATTATTAAAGGATAAAAGGGTGAAAAATCCGTGAAAAACAAAAGATAAACTACTGAATTAAATACTGATGTGCACATAATCTCTGTGGTTTTATAAATGAAGTGACGTAGGAAGACCTCCTTTTAGTAATAATCGAGTGGGAGGTCTCTGATCCGACTTCTGGTGTGGTAGTAGTCTACGGCCACGTCTAGTTCATAGTAGAGATCGATTAACAGGATATATATATCAATAATTTATTTATTTCATATGATATACCAAATATACACTGTTTGCATTAAAAATATTACAATATAATGATTGTTTAAGCCGAGCACAGTTATTATTGCAGGTATATACAGCATTCTAATTTCTCCAAATAAAAAATTGCATAAATGTTAAACAATTTAAGAAATATTACAGACTTAATGATAAATACTAGGATTATAATAATAATGAGATACGTAATCAAATAAGTACAATAATAACTATAATAATAACTATGATTATGATGTGATGGATAGAAAGAGAAATCCAAATAGACAAGATTTTAACGAGTTACGTGTGTGTTAAGTCTACGTGGTTGATGATTGTGTCAAAAGCTTTGGCACAAAACTCCGAAGGTAATTAACATGCTTTTAATTATTTCAATCGGTTCGCCAGTCTGTCTAGTATACATGGTTATTGTGGCTTTGACATAGCTGTTCATGGCGGCTCACATTATCAAAAAAATGTATCAGGTTATATCACGGATGATACAATTATTTTTTTACAAGTGCGCCCCTGACGGCAATTTCTCCTGGTAGTGATGATGTCGTCTAAGATGGTAGCAGGCTAACTTGTTAAGGGCATGGAAGAAACAAACTCCCAATCGGTTTCTACGCGACATCGCTTGGCGACACGTCCGGCCTCTGATGTCGTGTGGAAACCAATTAGGAAAGTTTAAATTAAATTTAGTTATAGAAAACCAATTAGGTTTACTATAACAGGTTGGTCCGCTACAATCTTAGACCGCATCACCTTCTTCTGATGGTAAGTGCACCATCACTTATTTTGGTGTAATAAAAAAAAACCTTAAAGTACAACACTTAGTGATTCGTGTTTCTTGTAGCCATGTTTGTTACCTAGTATTAACGCCACCAGCCACACTAGGAACACGGCAAGGAAGGCGCGCGCCCACAGCGAGCCGCGTCCGCGCCGCACCGCACCGCACCGGTCCGCAGCCATCGCCACCAGCGACAGCGTGCTCGCGGCCACCGGGAACGACTGCCACACAATGGATTACATAGAAGATATCACCTAAAAAATTCCACGTCAAATTTCACCATCATCATCAGGACCAACCCATTGCCGACTCACTACAAAGCACGGGTCTCCTTTCAATATGAGAAGGGTTTGGCCATAGTTCACCACGCTGGCCATGTGCGGATTGGCAGACTTCACACGTCTTTGAGAACATTATGGAGAACTCTCAGGCGTGCAGGTTTCCTCACGATGTTTTCCTTTACCGTTGAAGCAAGTAATAATTTAATTTTAAAAAACGCACATAGCTCCGAAAAGTTTGAGGTGTGTGCCCGGATTCGAGCCGCCGACCTCTGATTAGGTGGCTGACGCCCTAACCACTAGGCTATCACCCTTTGCTAGAAAAAAACAGTGAGTAAAAACAGTGATTTAGGCTATCACCGCTTCGCTAGAAAAAAACAGTGAGTAAAAACAGTGACTAGGCTATCACAGCTTCGCTAGAAAAAAACAGTGAGTAAAAAGAGTGAGTTAGGCTATCACCGCTTCGCTAGAAAAAAACAGTGAGTAAAAACAGTGAGTGACTTTTATCATGATATACCCAATAATTAAGGTAAGCTAACATCAGCGTTATGGGTGACATGTCAAAAATAATTGATGCGTCGTAGTAGTAAGCGCACTGGCCACACTGACGCACAGGTCAGCCGCAAACGCGCTCAGAACTTCAGTAAACTACGTTGACTCACTTCAATATAATGCGTCACGTGACACGGCAGATGGTGTATCCTGGCGGCGCGGGTGGCAGCGAGGGGCGCGCTCGCCGCACACACCAACAGGTCGGCCGCACAGGCGCTCAGGAGTTGCGGTGTGCGTAGACGCGACGCACCGCTTGATGCTAACGCGGCCATTAAACTTACATTACCTAAAAGAAGCAAAGACCTATAAGAACGGAACGCCGATATATATATGAAAAATTAATGTATGTTCATAAAAATATTGATAAATTTAAGAATAAAATGGACTTTAACGCACTGAACATCAGAAGTTAAAGTAAACTTGTAGTACCGTTTAGTAGGCTGCACAAAATTAGTAACACATTCAAAGGAAATTGTATTTTATTATATAATAAATTACCTATTGATATCTTGGAGATGTCTATTAATAAGTTCAAAGTTTTTATAAAACGAAATATTACAGAAAAATTATATTACAGATTATATAAAGGATAGAAAAGCTAGGGTATGAATTGCTCTATCTCCATAGAGATGGTGAGGTGGTGATAACGGAAAAAAACCCGACTAAGTTTGTTGTGGGCTTCTTCTTAGACTGGGGCGCGTTTGAAACTCTCACAGCTTTAAGTTTTAAGTTTACGAATGTAGTTATCACCATCGAATCACTACTATGTAAATTATTGACGCGTCAAAAGTGCCTTGTAAAGGACTATTTGAATAAAGATTATTTGAATTTTGTATTTGGTTAATTATCTAAGAGGCAGATCCGTCACTGGATGGACAGCCTCACATGTCAATGACACCTGAAAAAATCTGCTTATAGCTGTTGTAGCTGATCGCATGATCGCAACATACAAAACTATGTTATATTATACCTAGAAAAAGTACAAATTTCGAACCTTCAAAAATAGACAGGTTAAATACGTAGGTACTCTTTTATCCTTTATATAGTATACCTATTTTTTCGAGATTATTTTAGAGTATAAACTGTAATGAGTATAATTAGTTATTGAAAAGTGCGTTCCGTGCTGCGCGCGTACAAGTTCGTGAATAGGAGTCCCGAATGGCTTCGAAACTAGTCTGGCATAACCTTTTCACTTCAATTGAGTCTAGCTGTTTATTACTTAAACATTGTGCGTGGTTATTGGGCCAGTTTGCTTGATTCTAGTTTATACAGTCAGATGCTTTTGGCTAAGTTTGTAAAATTATTAAGTTTTTAATACAAGTTCAATATCGGGATATTGGAATTTCCTGTAAATAGTTCTCAGACATTGTGTTATCAATATAATAGAGACTACACTAAAAAAAAAATTTGGAATATTATATTTCCAAAATGCCGCACCCAGGAATCCAGGGAGGCAGTCGCCTTACCAATAATACCGATGATGGAGACGAGGATGTAGAGCGTGAGGAGTGCCGCGATGTGCGCCTGCCCCCTGGAGTCGCCCTCGCCCTCCGAGGAGCCGTTACCGTACATTGCGCTGCATCACTGGCCCCTGCCAACAAAACATCATTGAGCTGTCACATATAATCAAGTTTAAATTACGGTTGGTGATAGGTAATTAACATTTTTAATTTTGAATGAAATTTATATATTTTTTTTATTTAATTAAGGGCATCCATTTACAGGCATTTTCAACCGATTGTTTCATTTATTTACAAAATTTTAACATTTTAATTTTGTTAATACTATTATTATTACTATATTTTTGTTTTTTTATTTGTTTGATAATTATTATTCTTTCTTCTTTGTAATTTATAACATTTTTTTTTATTTATATGTATTTTCGTAATTGTTCACCCTAAGCCTGCTTGTATATATATTATATGCTGGTCTCTAAGTTGCCTGGCAGAGATCGCTCTGTAGCGATAAGGCCGCCTGTTTTACCTTCTATTTTTTTGTTTTTTCTTTACTGTCTTGTATTTCTTTTGTTTGTGTTTGTACAATAAAGTCTATTTTCATTTCATTTCATCCAACAGGCTACAGAACACTAAAACTATAAAAATATTATACATAAGAAGAGCACCAGAGGTTGCCACAACATGCTTAGAAACTACTTAGAGAAAAAAAAAGTTATACAAAAACATACTCTATATATAATAAATAAAACTATAAAAGAACTTAAATTAAAAAGAAAATCTATTGAATTACCCATATGAAGACAATAAGTGCTTTTTTAATTATTTTTTTTAATTTCGGCAAATTATTACCCGATATGTCCAAATCTGCAATCTTACTAATATTATTATAGGTTGTTAACACCCTCTTAACAGGTGCAGAAACACCGAAATTAGTTTCACTAATATCAGCTTTGAATGGCAAAAAGTTTTTAACACGACTATGAGTCGGTATGGTATGGTACTCTAAAAGAGATTCTGTGTGAAGAATTAAAGATATAATGGAGCCTAAAAATTCCGTACGCCACTTCCGCCAGGAATTCAGAGGGTTTCATGCTTAATCATTCGCCCCAAAGTTTTTACAGTTAAAAGCCGTAGGTAAACAACATGTCTGAAAGGCCTTTGTTAAATGTCACATTAAATATTAATATGTAGGTACCAGGGGACATTTTTGTTTCGACTAATTTCTTTGTACCCTTAGTATAGCAATTGTACTCGTATTATAGTAGAGTTGTTTTCGAATATCGAAAATCTTACGTTAGATTAAATTAAAAGCCAGAGGGAACGTTCAGGAATAAAAAGCTTTAAATAATTCAAATTTCATCAAAATCCGCACAGTCAGCATTGCTGGCTTACTAAAGAGCTCGGGTCTCCTCTTATTATGAGAAGGGTTTGGCCATAGTTCACCAAGCTGGCCATGTGCGGATTAGCAGACTTAACAGGCCTTCGACAACGTAATGAAGAATTCTCAGGCGTGCAGGTTTCCTCACGATGTTTTCCTTCACCGTTCAAGCAAGTGATATTTTAATTGCTTAAAAACACACATAGGTCTGAACGTCCTAGCCACTGGGCTATCACAGCTTCAACTCCACAGTAATTGAGACTAACATATATATATTCGGTCTAGAAACTGTCGCATTTATAATATTAGTTTCGATATCAACATGAACAACCCATTACCGGCTCATCACAGAGCACGGGTCTCCTCTCAACAGAGAAGGGTTTGGCCATAGTCCACCACGCTGGCCATGTGCGGATTGGCAGACTTCACACGCCTTTGAGAACATTATGGAGAACTCTCAGGCGTGCAGGTTTCCTTACGATGTTTTCCTTCACCGTTGAAGCAAGTGATATTTTAATTTATTTTTTTATTAAAAAAAAAAAAACAAAAAAAAGTTACGATATGGAGAGGTGAAAATAAAAATATATATATAAAACGTAAGCTTAGAAGTTTCTCAACAACGCAAGGTCTTTGTTTGTTTGAAGAGAATTTGTATCCAGCATCCTGTTTAAACACTGGTTGCAAACAGCTGGTTTTATATTAAGAAGATGCTTCGATCTGTAGTGGAAAGTGTGAAGGTTCAACAAGATAAAAGCCATTATAACAGCAGCAGTCTAGACGCTGTTATTGCGCAACTCGCCGGCACTCTGTGCTTTTATTTCCTACTAATTTTTAAACGTCGGACATTTTGAGCATCTTTTACGACTCTCTGCAGTGATATAGAGGGCTAGTTGGGTAATTATAATGTCTTTTGGTTATAACTGTACCTATTATAACATTTGTATGACGACCTTTTTTTTATACAATACAAGTTAGCTTTGACGGCTATCTTACTGGGTGGTAAGTGATGATGCAATCTAGGATGGTAGCGCGCTAACCTGTTAGACGTATGGTAAACTCATAATCAGTTTCTACGCGACATCGTGCCGGAACGCTAAATCTGGTCTGGTAGGAGGCTTCGACTGTGGCTAGTTACCACCCGACAAAGACGTGTCACCAAGCGATTAAGCGTTCCGGCACGAGGTCGCGTAGAAACTGATTATTATTTACTTGTTTTTTTATTTATTTGTTTTTTATTCTTTATTTGTACACCATAACAAGTAAAAATAGAAATAATAATACTCCATACTCCTAATTGGTTTCTACACGACATCGGGCCGGGACGCTAAATCGCTTGAAGACACGTCTTTGTCGGTAAGGTGGTAACTAGCCACGGCTGAAGCTTCCTACCAGACTAGACTCGAGCCGAGAATCGAACTCAGAACCTCTAACTTTATAATGCGACAGCGCGTGCGCTGGGCCACGGGGGTCGTCAATATTATTTATTTATGTAATGTACACACGTTTTATTTAAAAGCTCGGTTAATAGATTTCCGTAAATACATTTTTATATATTTATACCGAATATGTGGCAATGTTTATTTATTCAAACCCTTTTTTCGGCATGTTCGGTATTCACGTTCGACATTATACTTCATATAAATTTATTTTTTCTTCAGATTTTTCGTTTTATTTTAACGTGTTATATTATCTGTTGCGTCAGGGAATCCGATTTGTTGCTGAAAGGCAAAAAGTTTAAAAGCTATTATAGCAGAATGAGTCTAGACGATGTTATTGAATTCCGCCGCAGTCCGCCGGCACTTTGTGCCTCTATTTCCTATTAATTTTTAAACGTCCGCTATCTTGGAAACCGCTTAGGGCATTGTTCAGTTACGAAAAACCCATTTAGAACATTGCGCTTTTTAAATATATGACGAATTAAGGCCTTCCGATTGTTTTTAGTAAGAGTGACGTCACGCTTTTGTTTACTTTCGCTCATAGTAATTAAAACCACAACTTGCGGGATTACACTTATATTGCGACAATAACTAAGAGGTCCGAATGGTCCGACGTCTCGAGCGAGAATGCCACGAGATGCATCGACCGCAAAGCATGATTGTACAAAACCGTCTAAATTTGTGTTTACGTAATCATATAGAGGTAATTAATACTGATTAACAAAGAAATGCTTAATTAGTGATTCAAAGAGTTCAAATACGCTGACATATACAGTTCACTTGAAATTCATATGTTTTATATAATAAACAAAAAAAAAATCGAAAAGCAAAAGATCGCGACGCCGCTCACCAACCAGATGGACAGACCAGGTGAGTGGACTGAGGGAAGTGCAAATTTCAGACAATTACGAGACTAGCCTCCGATAGAAGCCGGTGGAAACAATTAATCCGCACGAGGTTGCAAGGACACCAGGACCACGAGCTTCAGTAATGAAGGAACGACTAGAGAGAGAGAGAGAGAGGTGTAATAAACACTTATAATAGCGGTATGTTAAGTGTTTATTAAACTAATATGTTACACCCGTGAAATAACAATATAAGATGACTTAGTAATATACATCATATTTTATCCATTAATTAAATAATAAATTTTCACAAAAACAAGCATCAAAATAAATACATATAACAACTTGTTAAGTAACTTATAAACTTTAATGGTGAGTATAGTTAGTGTGGTGAATATGTGGGTTTACATACAGTATATATGTACTAGGTATATACCTGTATTTCAGGCGGCTGTACTCTCCTAAAATTATTGAAACACCATGATTGTGTGTGTGTGTGTGTGTGTGTGTGTATGTGAGAGTGAGTGAGTGTGTGTGTTTGTGTGTGTGTGTGTATTCGTTACGTAATGTTTACTAGATGTACCTACTATAAAAGCATAATAGTTTAGTCGAATAAAATTATTTTATATCTTGTAATTGTCTAAGTAGCAATTATGCCTGTAAAGACCTGTATTTAAGTTAATTTTTTTTATAAAAAATAATCTATCACGCAATTAAGGATTATCTAAACGATAAAAAAGCTTGGGTGTAAATTGCTCTAACTGCATAAATTAGATAAGTTAGATATTTAAGATCCTGATATTATTGAAGATTAAAATCCCATTTTATGGCCCAGAGGCATATGCAAAGCGGCAGCATATAATAGGCTGAGGACATTGTTATCTCCTTTTGAATGAATGAATACACTTTTACGGTGCACCACAAAGAACAGAGAAAATAAGACTGATAATTCAATACAAAATACGTAGACGGAAAAGAGGAAGGTGGTACGTAATATGTATACATACTAATATTAAAATATATAGATATCTCCATTTACATGTATAATAAAAATACATAGTTATAAATACCCAAATAATATTTTCATTTTATTTGGGTATTTATAACTATGTATTTATATTCTTCATTTTGTACAGAAAAAAATTTAGTCAAGTATTTATAATAAAAAAAAAATAGCTCCGCCGCGACAGCTTTCGCTGCCGTGACCAGGATTCGAACCTGGGTTACTACGGCCACAACGTAGGGTCCTAACCACTAGACGATCACGGCTGTCAGAGCTTATAGCAGTCAGTTAAAATTTTCATACCCATTCTAACAAGATATTAAACCAATAAATTGAGATGTTTATTTAGTTAAAGAGGACTACGTTGTATAGGTGACATTTGAATTTTGTTGGTTTATAAGGGCGACTACAGACGAAAGACTTTTTGTGAGTAAAACATAGGCACGAAACTTGGGAAGGAAATGTCTGTTTGAGTGAATCTATAAAGTTTCTCTCTTTGAGTTTTTGTGCCCCAACTAAAGAATATTCGGAATATTATTATATAGTTTATAGATATGTTACCTATGACTGCTTTCAATGTTCTGTCTATTACCTATATACCTATTTCATATAATTTAGAATTGCATTAAATAAAATAAGCCAACAAGGTTTTAAAAAATGAATTTTATGACAAAAATATTCTCAGTACCAGCCAAGAACAATCACATTGGCGTTGAACAATACCGTGTTTCATGCAGTTCTCTGCTCCTGCTATTAAGTGTCCTAAAATTCCACATCCACATTGAAAAAAATGTGCATGTCAGCACCGACGGACGAATGGAGTTTACTGCTTCAGATCGACTGTCTAAGTAAGCACAAAAAAGGCTTACTAATCTAAGAAAGGCTATTCCATATCTGCCTACAGAGGATTCTGGAGTACTTCGGTCACATTGCTCGAAGGGAAGGTGGCAACCTGGAGAAAATGGCGAGCACCACTCGAGGACGGAGCCCGATGCGTTGGTCGGATCAAATCCACACCGCACTGGACCCGAAAGACCACGATGCTCTATACGTCACAACCAACAGAGCAACATGGCGCGACATCGTCGTGAAGAAAGTCGTTAGTGGAAGGGGTAATGAGAAATACGACGCGGAGAGAGAGAATCTAAGAAAAAGATTAATACCATATCAAACGGTAAATAAATGAAAAATATACTATTTACTTTTATTATGATTATTCGGTAAAGTATTATCATACATTACATTTTACAAAAATGGATTTGACATGTCAGTTGTAAACAATACTTACGACTGAAAAGTGATGTAAAAAACGTAACGAAGTCATTCGTTCATTTTACTGAACTTATTTTGTTCATGCCCCCGGCATTATATGCAAATCGATTCTTAAAGAGTAAACTCCAAAAGTGCAGTGGCTGTAAGCTCTAGTTGCTTCTCTACTATAGTGGCCGGTCCGTTGCTCAGACATTAATTTTATAATTTAATAAATGAATTTTTATTTTTATTTAATTATGTAAGTCTATATACATACTAACATAGTTTTTAAGCTGTACTAACAAAATTGGGCCCTAGTCGCCTAAATAAAGAAAATGTTTTAATTAGTATTAACAGGAAGACGATAATGATTTGTAGTTTTTTTTTTCGGACTGACTATTAGCTGTACTAACGCTATTGGTTGTGACAGCGTAACCGGGCTGTTTGGCGAGCTTCGGAAAGAAGCTCTGCCAGAAGAAATTTTGAGCCCTAGGGCTCGAAGAAACTAAGGGAACGTCGGCCTAAGGGCGCCTCCTGTGAGGCCGAACCTCGGCTTAGGCGACGTTTGGGATAACGGGGGTGTCGGACGGTGAGTTGTCGCAGTGTCGTATCGACTGATTTGGCCTTACTCGTAAGTAATTGGAGCACTTTCTCTCGACCGCGGCGGATTACGCGCAGCCAACTCGCTGTCTCGGTAATTGAGATCGCTGACAAAGTCACAAGTGTTGCTAAGGTGCTCGTAAAATTTGATCGCCGACTTGTAATTGCTCGTGATTTATTAAAGTGCAAAATAACTCAAAATAATGATCCCCATTTCGTCGAGAAATGGGTACATTCAAAACAACGTCGTGCATTTTAATTCAGTAATAGAGCGCTTTATACTTTACGTATAAAATGCAAAACAAATATTTTTTTACTGCAAGTTACCAAGTTAACAACCGTTACAGAAACCTTTAGACTTCTTTTTTTTATACACTATAAGTTAGCCCTTGATGGTAATCTCACCTGGACGATAAGTGATGATGCAGTCTAAGATGGTAGCGGCCTAACCTGTTAGGGGTTGGTAAACCTATACTCCTAATTGGTTTCCACAAGACGTCATGCCGGAACGCTAAATCGCTTGGCGACACGTCTTGTTTGTTAGGCTTGTAAAAACGGTCGAAGCAGTATTAAAAAGTGGGAGGTCATGACTAGTCTGGTGGGAGGCTCCAGGCACGGCTTGCTCCAAACCATCTGGCAAAGATGTACTGCTATACACACATCGCTTTGCTAAGCGATTTAGCGTTCCCTTACGATGTCACGTAGAAGCCGATTTAAATGGGTTCCGGCAAAGCATCGATGGCTCCTTTGGTGCCGCAGATATTCATGGATAATCACTTAACATCAGGTGACACGTCTGCTCGTTAAAAAAATACTAACACATTACCAGTCTACTTCCCAGATCATTGCCGGGTCTATTCCCAGAGTGAGAAGGGCTCGGGCCATAGCTCACCACGCTGGCCTAATAAGTGTGAGAACACAATGAATGGTATGGCGGTTTACTCACGTTTTTATCCTGCACCGTTCAAGCAAGTGATATTTAAGATAGAGGTTCGTACCGGGCATCAAATAGGAAGCTTCCGAAAAGTCGGAGCTCCCGGTTGGACTATCACCGATTATAAATATGGTATATAATATACAAATGGTAAATAATGCTTATCCTTACTAATATTATAAATGAGAATGTAGGGATGTTTGTTACGCTTTCACCCAAAAAAACTACTCAACCGATCGTCATGAAACTTTGTACACATAATCATGGAGATATTAGAAGTAACATAGGATATTTTGTA
Organism: Lasiommata megera; assembly: GCA_928268935.1. Taxonomy (NCBI): domain Eukaryota; kingdom Metazoa; phylum Arthropoda; class Insecta; order Lepidoptera; family Nymphalidae; genus Lasiommata; species Lasiommata megera. The sequence goes on along the minus strand of OV743308.1, from coordinate 2,281,685 downwards.
TTAAAACCAAATAAATATTTTTGACGAAAGGTTAGAAAAATGTTTAGTTAAAATATTGATTCATTTCAATTGTAATGATCTCTGATGTTTATTTGATGGCTTCAATGCGAGCGAAGCCTCGTGTAAAACCTAGTATGAGATATATTTTACTGGCTGAATTATGTCAAGAGGAGTACCTGAAAGAAATGTAGAGCTATTACGCGACATCTCATTAGTAGAAGAGGTTACAACCATACCATAATTATTTATGTTACTCATTATGAAAAGCTTTTTAAGGTTACTCCAATGTATATTAAACGACCTACCCTACAAAGTTTGCGTGCCATTGTAAAAAAATTTTTAGCTTTATAATGGCGTCATGACAGACGGTACTTTTATTTTTTGAAATTTGTTTTAAGCATGTTAATATATTTTCTGTTTTATGTAGTACTTTTTTGTAGTGTACAATAAAAGTGTAATTTTTTTATACCTTTAGATCCGCGACGAATTTCGAAATAGTTGTATCAAAAATCTGGTCACTCGTGATCGTGCGTGTTAAAAATAAGCATCCCTATAAAACCCGCTAGTTTAGTTAAAAGTTTAACAGAATTGAAATTTTAGGTTTGAAATTTGAGGTTTTTCTAAGTAGCATATTCTGTTAACCATCAACTATGTGAAAGTGACGTCGATGCCGTAATTGCTAGCAGCTTGATTGATGGAAAAACCAACAAATACAAACAATATTAATAATGGTTAACCATAAAGGGACAAGCTGTGATAGCCTAGTGGTTAGGACGCCAGCCTCCTAATCAGAGGTTGGGGGTTCGAACCCAGGCACGCACCTATAGCTTTTCGGAGTTCTGTGCATTTTTACGCAATTAAAATATCAATTGCTTCATCGGTGAAGGAAAAACATCGTGAGGAAACCTGCACGCCTGACAATCTCCATAATGTTCTCAAAGGTGTGTAAAGTCTGTCAATCCGCATATGGCCAGCGTGGTGGACTAAGGCCAAACCCTGCTAATATTGAGAGGAGACCCTTGCTCTGTAGTGAGCCGAGAATGGGTTGATCATGATGAAAGAGACAAATGCAGTTAACAAAGCTGGCAACTGTAATCACAACAGCTCGTGAGAGAGCGACCACGTAAGAGAATAATGGAGAAGTAGAGAGAGTTTTGTTTCAGCTTTATGTTTATTTAATAACATAGTTAATACATTACAAGCTAGGCGTTGCATCGTTATTTTGTAAACGCGGTGTTTATATATTAATTTCAATAAGAAGGTACTCTTTTTGCTTTTTCACTTACCTCTCCGAAACAAGGTAAACATTCTTTCTTTTATACTAATTACAGCGGAGAGAAATTGTTTCGTATTTTCAGTAAACGTTCCAACAAATTGCAGCTGAACAATGCACATTTGAAAATTCACAAACAATTGCTGCGAGCATTCAAAATTGAATGCTACAATGAAACAGGCAAATTTGCAACTTGTTGCTGTTATGCTAGCTGCATGCCAGCTGCATTGGGCACGTTATTAAACCCTAGGGGTTGATAGATCATATGAGAAGGTTGAAAGCGGTGATAGCCTAGTGGTTAGGGCGTAGCCTCCTAATCAGAGGTCGGCGGTCAAATCCTCGCACCTCTAACTTTTCGGAGTTATGTGCGTTTTTAAACCATTAAAATATCACTTGCTTCAACGGTGAAGGAAAACATCATGAGGAAACCTGCACGCCTGAGAGTTCTCCATAATGTTCTCAAAGGCGTGTGAAGTCTGCCAATCCGCATATGGCCAGCGTGGTGTCTATGGCCAAACCCCTCTCATATTGAGAGGAGATCCGTGCTCTTTAGTGAGCCGGTAATGGGTTAATCCTGATGATGATGAGAGGGCTTAAGAGCATATATATTTAGCATACACTCTCATAGGAGAGAGGGTTTGGGAGCACAAAGCCTCCGGCTATCTCCAAGGCGGTGGGTTGACTCCCGTACAACATGAGTTATATGCCCAGCCGTTGGACTTTAAAGGGTTATTTGTGATGTTGTTTCTAACTAGTTTTAAGTTTATTTCATATCCGTAAAAGTTTATTAGTCGTTATGCACCGCAGTGAGGTAGAAATATCTTTCCTGTGTGTCGTAAAATTTATTTTTACAAGTATGTGGTATTGTTTATAACTCTATCGTTATTTTTTACTTGTATTAATTATATTATATTGTTATAACATACATTAATTTTAATTAACATTTTTTTTAATCCACTACAAGTTAGCCCTTGACGGTAATCTCACCTGGTGTAAGCAATAATGTATTAGGTTATGGTAAGCCTATACACCTAATTGATTTCTACGCGACATCCTGCTGGAACGCTAAACGGCTTGGTACGGTGGTAACTAGCCACGGCCGAAGCCCCCCAAGTTGTCCCACCAGACCAGACTCAAGCCAGGAATCGAACCCAGAACCTCCAACTTTAAAATGTGTTACTAACATCACACATTTTTGTTATCATTGTAACTATTCCCTCCCACTGCCTGGTGGTCAATGGTATATCCTATAGAGAAAAGTGATCCTTTTCCACACTCGATTCTTTAATATTTTAATATTTTTATAATTTAATAAATAAATTCTTTGTTTATGATTATACAACCTCTTTTGGTACTAAGTAATGGTAAACAAATAAATTATGAAAACTATATATATATTTTTTAATAGGATTAATATTTATAAAATAATTACTTAAAATAAAACGCGTAATAATAGGCTTGTGTGTTACATAAGTAACACATACAATTTGCTCCTATCAGTTTTTTTTAATCTGAACTAAACTACTTAGATCCATGGCTGCGTAATAGTAGGATAAACTTTTGACATTGACACTACAAAACCTTCAAGTAATTCAGCGTATATTAAATTCCAATGTACGCGAGTTTGTGGTTATTTACTCACACTGGAGAACTACAAATACATGTTCAATTTGACAGCTACAAGGTCATATCACAACTATGTTGATTGCAAACATCTTCAGAATATCATGCCAGTGTTTACTTCTACAGTTTGATTTCAATTAAGTTGCAGCCAGTTAGCGTGCTAGTGTTACCATGCTTTATGAGCTTACAGGACATGCCTGAATCAATTCTGCAAAGCCTGTAATCGAGTACTATATTTTAATTTGAGGCTCTTAATAAAAGCTCTACTTTCTTGTACCAAAAGTCAAGATAGATTTGAAAAAAAACCCGAGACCTTGTTTTGGAGACAAATTGAACCACAAACAATTGCTCTAAATCACAAATTCGTCAACAGCCAGAGTTATTGGCGGAATCTTTTGCAAATATAAAACAGACATACAGCCTTAGAGCAACACTTAAGTGTCACTAGGTATTCTTTACACCTTGATATCATACTCATTTGATACTCAAAGTCGACTAATCTTTTACAATTGTGTGATTACACAATTGTATAAATCTTGTACTGGAATGAAATAAAATAAACAAGAGCGAAAGTAAACAAAGTTATTGTTACTTTTACCGTAAAGTATGCTTAAAAATAACTTTCTTTTTTGAAACAAACTTCGCTTAAAAGTAAAGCGATAATTATTTAACTTTAAATAAAAATTCCAAAGCAAACCCTTTTCATATTAAGAGAAGACGCGTGCTCTGTAGTGAGACGACATTGGGTTGATCATGATGAAATAAAAATAGTATTAATACAATGCAGTTATACTATTTTTAATCTTTTTGGCAGTCTTATTACTAGTTGGCGAATTCTAACTCGACTAACATGTAGTGCATGACTTTTACGTGTTGTCAAATTTGTATTCCGTCATAAAAGGAACTCCTCAAAACTAGTGAGTTTCGTGGTAACGCTAGTTGAGAGCGACTGCGAAGCGATCATAATTTACTTAGTAACAACGACGTAGAACGCGGCAACAAACCGACAATCTTCAACGAAGACAAGCAGATTATTTTAACGGTTCAAATATACGAGTATGAATCTATGAAAACATAGTTAAAGAAATGTATGAATTACTAAACTAACACACTAATAAATACAACACTACACTAAAGTTTTAAATGACTTCATACATTCACCATGTGAATTTATTTCAAGAAATATATATACAGTGATCTGGAGTAATTTAGGGATATTTTTTTTATTCGGACTGACTATTAGCTGTACTAACCCTATTGGTTGCGACAGCGTAACCAGGCTGTTTGGCGAGCTTCGGAAAGAAGCTCTGCCAGAAGAAATTTTGAGCTCTAGGGCTCGAAGAAACTAAGAGCGCCTAAGGGTGAGGATGAACCTCGGCTTAGGCGACGTTTGGGATAACAGGGGGGTCGGACGGTGAATTTTGGGATACTAACGATATCCATACACCCAACGGTGTTTAAAGCATTATAAAATATTACAACTTCTCTTTTAGTCAAAAGTTAGAGAGGAATAAAAAAACACTAACATATAGGTATGGTCTTCCTAGTAAATCTTTTTTTCATCGTTCGTTATAATACATGTTGAATATGTAATCTAAATTTACTTTAAAATTTCAAAGATTTGCACACTACTTGATAGTGAATAAATAAGCATTATTTTTTAATTGATATGGCAGCTTTGTATCCACAATTTCGAAGGCGATTTTATTTTTTATTGTTTATTGTTTATATATGGTACGTATTTATGAGTACATAAAGCTGAAAATTTGTTTTATATGCGCTCGTATAAAAAATAAATGTATATATTTTAAATTAAGCCAAAAATTGCAAATGATGCGGTGCGTGGAATGTGTAATAATTGCAATAGGTCTCCGATACTTTCATTTGCGATTGTCAACGTTAACGTGGCTGATTACTTGTAATTCGATGTGTATGTGATTGATTAAAACTCAGTCGATTTTTGAAATATGTTGATAAAACCCACAGCACGATTGTTTCCTTTCATCATCATCATCATGATCAACCTATTACCGGCTCACTACACTTCTCTCAATATGAGAAGGGTTTGGCCATAGTCCACCACGCTGGCCATGTGCGGATTGGCAGACTTCACACGCCTATGAGAACATTATGGAGAACTCTCAGGCGTACAGGTTTCCTCACGATGTTTTCCTTCACCGTTGAAGCAAGTGCTATTTCAATTGTTTAAAAACGCATATAACTCCGAAAAGTTAGAGGTGCGTGCCTGGATTCGAACCGCCGACCTCTGATTAGGAGGCTGACGCCCTAACCACTGGTCTATCACCGCTTCGTTTTCTTTTACTTACCGATATTTGGCGCTATCTCTACCTAATCATATTAGGCCGGACAGATTGTTTGTATCTATACCGTTTATCACAATTTCGATACGAAAATGATGTAAACGTCCAATTAATCTTTATTGTAGCCTTTTGAAAAAACAGTTTTTTAGGTGATGATTTACATTTGTAAAATGAAAACCCTTTGGTTTTCATTTTACAAATAATAAAAAACTTCAACGTTTTTCAAACAAATGTTTCAAACGTGGTCTTGTATAAGAAGCAAACGAAAAAGCGTTATAACTTTTATTGATAAAGTTTGGAGGAAATACAGTATTGCACTGCGACCAGTAAGACTTTGGTAGTAATCTTTAAAGTTTACTAGCCCACCATCTCTCCTGGGAGAGCTGTGTCAATCAGTGGGACTAAAAGACAGGGAATATGAATTACACACCTAAACCGTAGCTATTTTATTGACGCAAATCGTTCGACGTACGTATTTACGACCATACTTTGCAACCATAAAAATCGGTCTACGTCGCGTCGCCTGGAAATTTACCAAGCGAATAGCAATATAAAGATTAGGAAGATTTCCCACCGGAGCTTTGCGATGTTCTGTTCTTCTTCTTTTTTACTTGCGTGTGAAAGAACAAAGACTTGTCGCCAAGCGATTTAGTAACGCTAACGGATACGGTGCCGCGTAGAAACATGGCCTATAACCCTAATCTAGAGATTAGTTTTATATAGGCTATAACATATCTCTAACAGGTAAACTCTTATGCATAACTTTTGACGACCTCCGTGGCGCAGTGCGTGCGCTGTCGCATTATAAAAAGTTGGAGGTCCTGGGTTCGATTCCCGGCTCGACTCTGGTATGGTGGGAGGCTTCGGCCGTGGCTACTTACCACCCTACCGACTAAGACGTGTCGCAAAGCGATTTAGCGTTCCGGCACGATGTCGAGTAGAAACCAAGTAGGAGTGCGGGTTTACCATACCACTAACAGGTTAGCCCGTTACCATCTTACACTGCATCATCACTTAACATCAGGTGAGATTCCGTCACCGGCTAACTTGTAGTGTATATAAGAAAAAAAACTGCATTAACACTTACGGAGAAAAGGGTTAACTTGTGGCATCAATAATTCAGATGAAAATTAAATGCCAAAGATTGTCGCTATATTTATTTGTATGTAACCTATATAGGGCTTAACTGTTACACTAATTTTAATCTCAGACAGCACAAAGTAGCTCTGAAAGGCACAAAGAATAGTAAGGGAATGCCCAGGAATCTTAACCGCCAGATAAAAATAATAATTTAATACACAGACAGGCTATTCTTTAGCAGGAATATTAACGAAACAAGCTGATTGCAACGTCTAGTAATGAATACAAACAAAACGTAGGCTTTTCTATCTTTGAAAATATTATATCCTGTGGTTTTTCTTCCTTGTGGTTTCAGCCTTCTAAGTTCGTTAACACCAATACGACCGCTCAGGTTGCCGTGGAAAATATTTCTAGGTAAGCAGCAATGAGAAATGGGCGAAACCCATTGCCCATTGCTCATTGCTGATTATGATGATATATTATTTGGAATTAACGAAGTTTGTCTCTTCTCAGCTTCATGATTCTTTCCACATACATATCTTTAGGTGGAAATGCAACCTAAATTCCACATGCCTGCAATGGGTATCTAACACTAAACACACATTTAAAAATATTAGATTATGATGAATAACGAAATTCTTTCATATTATGTATTGCTATTATGTACCTATGACATAACATCGTTCATGTCATGTCAGCTGAAGCCAAATAATAAACTGCTGTAGCTACGGCTGCGCGAGAACCTCGCCATGAAAATTGCAACTGATTGGTATTTTTATAAGCCCGTTTTCCTATTGTATATTCGAAACCATTTCATAATGAACGTTTGGAGGATTTCTCGTGAAGTTTGTTCATAATATCAGTTCCATTATATGTTTGAGTTCGTTATTTCCATTGCGATGAGTGCCAAAAATAAGTTTTTGATAAGACGAAGAGTTTTAACGTGTTAGAACTATTCGTCTCTATGTAATAAATAACATATAAAACGTGAACACTGTTAAGTGTTTACCTTGTTGTTTAAACCCAATAGTTTTATACTAAACATCAAAGATGCTTACCTAAAATATAAACCTTCACTAACTTAGTTATGCAGGTCGGTGTTCGGACGACGCGTAGTCATAAATCTACGAACACGCTTCTTACTAATATACTAACATTTCTTTTTTAATTTATTGTTCAAATTATTTTAATACAAACACATTTTAACTGTAAATCTAACCGTCAAATCAACTTTACGTTATAATAAACTTTAATGTCTTGGTGCACAAGCCTGCCTCCCGTTTTTTAAGTGTTTTACTCTTCTTCCTTTGTTGGCCTCTACTACTTTGGTGCCTTTACTACTAGTGAAGGTTGGCTGTTAGAAAGGCATGTTTCGCCTTGTCTTTCGCGAGGCTGAACAGCTGGACGCCACTCGCGATAACAGTCCACTCCCTGATGTTACGCAACTAAGACTTCCTTTTGCGATCGATGCGCCACAATCATAATCATCATCGTCATGATCAACCCATTACCGGCTTACTACAGAGCACGGGTCTCCTCTCAATATGAGAAGGGTTTGGCCATAGTCCTCCACGCTGGCCATGTGCGGATTGGCAGACTTCACACGCCTTTGAGAACATAATGGAGAACTCTCAGGCGTGCAGGTTTCCTCACGATGTTTTTCTTCACCGTTGAAGCGAGTGATATTTTAATCGTAAAAACACACATATGAACTCCAAAAAGTTAGAGGTGCATGCCCGGATTCGAACCGCCGTCCTCTGATTAGGAGGCTGATGCTCTAACCACTAGGCTATCACCGCGTCACAATATTCCCCTTTATTTCCCCTCCATCAATATGAGTTGCAGGAGCCTGTATCTATCATGCCTAAGCGGCAGTCTTCCAAAGTTCGCGATGACAACCAACACGTTGCAAGACTTACTTATTGGTAACCTTTTGGGTCCATCCGATCTACGTAATAAGTAACTCAGTGTAGTATAAAAGTTCGATCTAAAATAATCCCCAGCTTGTAATTTTTGGAGGACAGAATATTCTCTGAGCTGCCTTATAAAGTGCCTATTATTGTAATTTTCGTTTGTTGTCATATCTTCAGCGTTGATAACTGGCTTTATCGAGTCACGCTTCGAAAGGAGCCAATATTGAAAAGGAAATATTGACTTTCTACTTAGTGTTATAATTTAGTTTACTGACTACAAACGCAAACAGGGAGTGTTTAAATTTGACAAGTAGTTTTTTTTTTTTTTTTTATCCACTACAAGTTAGCCCTTGACTGCAATCCCACCTGATGGTAAGTGATGATGCAGTCTAAGATGGTAGCGGGCTAACCTGTAAGCCATACTCCTATTTGGTTTCTACACGACATCGTGCCGGAACGCTAAATTGCTTGGCGACACGCCTTTGTCGGTAGGGTGGTAACTAGCCACGGCCGCAGCCTCCCACCAGACCAGACTCGAGCCGGGAATCGAACCCAGGACCTCCAACTTTATAATGCAACAGCGCGCGCGCTGCGCCACGGAGGTCGTCAAAAGTTTTCAGACTATCCTACCGAGAGGAACCGATCACTAAAATTACTAGTCTGTCCTTCCATTCGTCTTCTATCAGTGGACTTTATCTCACTTACCGTAATAGGTAGAGATTTGCCATTGTCGCCATATGTAGTAAAATAAAGTTGAACATTAAAAATTTGTTTCATGACCATTTGGGTTTTTTCAGTTTGTTATCTTCAAAAAGTAATACATTATGAGAAAAGGGTTATTATTAATTCGATATTTTAATGTCTCGAAGAAAAAAAAAACAAAAGTTACGTCAATAATCCATTTATAAATGTTCCCGCCGTCTACGTCACTTCCACCATGTTTTTTTTATTTACCTGTGCATCATCATCCCTGAAATCGATCATGTAGAAATAATCCGAACACTGTTCTCTCTATCGACCGCTGAGTTACTCTAAGCTTACTTATACTATGATGATATGTTACATTAACTATGATTGGCGATTTCTAGCCTCTATTTGATCTTTTTAATTATATTAGGAAATTATATAGGATACAGTTTCTTTGTTATAGCGTACATTTGATTGATTTATTAAACACGTTTACGAGTAGATATGACGTAGGCATAAAGCAAGGCACCAAGAGACATACACTGCCGCTAGAAACACAGTTAGATACATAGGCTCGAGAAAATTGTGTACAACTCGTTAAGTAAAATGGAGCATAATAGTCATGAAAGTATATGGAAAATATTGTTTTGCTGAATTATTTGGTAAGCGACCGAAGTTCCATATATCCTCCTGACCGTTGCAAGTAATCTGCGATTTTCTCTATACACAATACGAGCAGAGTCACGGTACGTGATCATGTCACAATGCCACCACTCTTGCATATATATTTTTTATTCCAGCACAAGTTAGCCAATGACGGCAATCTCATCCGTTGATAAGTGATAATCTAAGATATTTAGTCCAGGTGGAAGGCGAACCTTTTAGGGGTATGGTAAACCCGTACTCCTAATTGATTTCTACGCGAAATCGTGCCGAAACGTTGACAAACTTGGCGACTGGTCTTTATCTATAGGGTGGTCGAATACTCCCGTCATTCAAGACTCGAGCTGGGAGTCGAACCCAGGACCTTCAACTTAATAATGCGACAGCGCGCGCGATGAGCATAATAGTACCTTGTTATAATTTGAAGCGTTGATAACTTGCCTAAGTGAGAAGCCTATATTTACAGGGAAAATATTGACTTTACAATAACGAAGTAGCGCGCTATCTTGGGAGGGATTTATTTCAGACTGTGAACATAACCTTTCACAATATTGGGACGATGAAACCATTGAATTTATTGATAAAATGTCGGGAGTCTCTTCGTAATCCTATATCTTATATTTACTCGTATTATAAATGTGAAAGTATGTTACTCAATCGGCTGATCGGATTTGGATAAAATTTTGCATGCATGTAGCGTTTGACGTGAAAAAGAACATAGTCTACCTTTTTTCCCGATTCCTTCAAAAGTTCCCGAGGGAAAACTGAACATTGTTTCATAGTTAGAAAATTTTCAGTTTTCCCTCGGGAACACGCGGGCAGACAGCTTTGAAATTTTGTAAGCATGTCACCTATGCTATGGAAAAGGACATGTATTTTCTATACTGATCTCTCATATAGTTCCCGTAGTAAGATTAGAAAATTTTAATGAGCGAAACTTTAGACCTTAAGTCCACGCAGACGAAGTCGCGGGCATAATAATGATATCCTTCTCTTATTTTGGCAACTTGACTCAACTTAACATTTACAAATACTCGTATATTGGGAATATAAGACCCAATAAACCAAGAATAAAAAATTCCAAAATCAATTACATAGTTAATATAGTTCCGTCGATATTAACAGATGACATATATGTACGGTAAATTTTTAATGTGGCTATTGTACCCATGCGCACCTATCACTATTAGGCGTGAGTATTGTTTACATGTGTGATATGTCTAATCAGTTTTTGTAAATTGTTTGATGTATAATACTTTACCGAATAATCGTAATAAATGTAAATAAAATAAAAATATATACATTATTAAGGTATTCTCATCGATTGTTTCGTTTATTTACCATTTGATATGGTATTACTTCAACGGTGAAGGAAAACATCGTGAGGAAACCTGCAAGCCTGAGAGTTCATAATATTCTCAAAGGCGTGTGAAGTCTGCCAATCCGCATATGGCCAGCGTGGTGGACTATGGCCAAAACCCTTCCATATTGGGAGGAGACCCGTGTTCTGTAGTGAGCCAGCAATGGGTTGATCATGATGATGGTATCTTAATCTTAGACTAGTTATCCTTTTTTATTATTTTATTTAGGCCGTTGATCTGAAGGAGTAAACTCCATTCGTAGGTCTGGTAGGGAGCTTTTACTTTTTATTCAGCACTCTTATTTACTGAACAGCAGAGTCAGCGGTTGCAGAATCAGCTAGTTTGCGCTCTCTATTTGGGTCCGAGGGGTGTACGCGTTAGATCTGACCGGCCTTAACGATTAACAAGGTATGTACTTGTATATCCGCCAAATATCTTTATTCATGAGCTTGTTCGCGCAATGCGGCACAAAGCAAACTGTTTACCGAACCCCAATCGGGTTGGAACCTGGTCGGGCATGTTTTAGCAATAAATTATCGAGTTCTGCCATTTATGCATCCCACCCCCTTACATTACAGCAAGCACTTTTATATATCCGATGTAAAGGATCTTTAAATTGTAAACAAATTGCGTAAACAATAATATTTGGTGCTTGTTTTTAATTATCTGTCGGTATTTATTTATTATATTATTGTATGTATTACTATATATATATATATATACTTTTTGTTTTGTTTGTGCGCCTACCATTGCTTTTCTCAATGTTCCAAGGTTGACTGGTGGAGAATGCTTTTAGCATTAAGTTCGCCTTATGTACAGTTTTTTTTGTGCAATAAAGTTTATATAAAAAAATATGTGAATGATGAATGAATGAACGAATGAAAACACTTTTATTGTACACCACACAAAGAGTATACAATTTATTTGTACAAAAAAAATTACTGAAGATGGCAGGTGAAGGTCCAAAATAAAGTCCTAAAGAACACTAAAAATCTATACTAGCTAATGTGAGCGGACTAATCGGATGTTAGAGATGCAGTCAATCTGTAGGAAAATCTTAATGGCTTCACAGGCGATGGGTAACAGTACGTTTATGCAGCACTTACACTGACTAAGTAGCTAATATGGTTTGGTTGCTATGCTTTTTAACTAGTTATAAAAAAAAAACTAATATTCACTGAAGAGTGTCTGAACAGAAAGCAATAAAAACTTTTTATTAAAAAAATTGTTTTGTTCTGATAGTGTCAAATTATTGAAATTTATTATCTATTCGGTATTTCTTCAATCTTCATATGATTGATCAAATCAATGCCTATTTCGATATTTCCTAAAAAAAAAAAAACTTTCTAAAATCTAAAGTTTTGTGTAATAAAAATAATCTAAAGTGAGTTAACAGTGAGTTGATATCGCCAGCAAATATAATCAAAATTTTAGCGTGAATCAACAAGTGTTTAAAAAGTTAGACCTATTCTATCTTTTGCATTCGTGTGATTGTAGTTTTTACACTATTTATATTTATGTTACGAGAATCAAATATCGGAGTAGTAGTATTCTACGAGCAGGCACCTAAGCAAGCGGCAGTAACGAGTTTCCGATTTAATTTCAAACTGTACCGGATAGTCATGAACGAAGTTATACAGTTTCCCCGTAAACTGGTCGACTTGTAGGCACATTAACTGCATTGTTTATTTTACGAAGTTGGAATAAAAATCGAACTTTATGAAATTTAGTTTGATAGTTTAGAAAATGAAACTATAGGAAGGTTTAACAAACTCACGAGGTTGGAGGGTTTGGTATTCTTTTTGTATCGTAGTTTTTCATGGCTAAAAAGTACCAATAATTAAAATAAATTATATTTTGTTTTGTTTTGGTTTCTCAGTTTTTTATTGTTTTCTTGTTATTTTGTGTTGTATGCATTCGTGTATTCATTCATTCATTCATACTTAAAAAATAAAAAAGTTCCTTAATATTAAATAATGTTCAACTATTTTTTTTTTTTAATATTTATATTTATAAATTACGATAAGCGATTGCAAAGTAATCACAACTTATTAAAAAACAGCCATCGAGTTTTTTATAACAACCCTATTACGATTACAGCTTTCGTAAGACTTCTCAGAGATATCAATAGGTAATTTATTATAAAATAAAAAACAATTTCCTTTCAATGACTTCATAATTTTGTGCCTACTAAACGGTACTACAAGTTTACTTTTGCTCCTAATGTTCAGTGCGTTACAGTCCATTTATTTCTTGAATTTTTCAATATTTATAATAAATTTTGAATCCTTTAACTGTTGTCATGTTGTTCGAATCATCATCATCATCATGATCAACCCATTACCGGCTCACTACAGAGCACGGGTCTTATCTCCATATGAGAAGGGTTTGGCCATAGTCGACCACGCTGGCCATGTGCGGATTGGCAGACTTCACACGCCTTTGAGAACATTATGGAGAACTCTCAGGTGTGCAGGTTTCCTCACGATGTTTTCCTTCACCATTGAAGCAAGTGATTTTTTTTTTAAATGCACATAATTCCGAAAAGTTAGAGGTACGTGCCCGGATTCGAACCGCCAACCTCTGATTAGGAGGCTGACGCCCTAACCACTAGGCTATCACCGCTTCTGTTGTTCGAATACATGATTTTAATATTAAGATTTAAGTTGCATTTCCCTGAGGTGACATTAAAAGGTATTGTATCATACGCTAGTAACGTGATTTGTTTCTTGTGCCTTGAATCCTCCACTCAGGATTTTAACACAGAATCACCCGCTTCGCTTGCGATTCAATTATAGAAGTCTTTACTTGCTCGGCTTGCAAACACAGCGCTTTAAACACAACGAACTCTGCTCTCTTGTTGTACAAATAATTGGTATTTTCATTTTCAAATTAGTTCTCGTCTGTCATTGGTACTTAGGTATACGTCTATTTTACGAGCGATTAGAATATTGATGTATCTTTTTATTAATACGTTTCTAATTTTTGTAAGCTTCTTAGACCGGGGCGCGAATAGAATTATGTTTAAACTAGCTGGTGCCCGCGACTTCCTCTGCGCAGGTTAGTATTTCGAGTAGCTTATATTAGCGTGGCGTAGAAGATAACTAACATTATGACATGATAATTATCACGCAAATGGCAGATTTTTTCCTACTTACACACTTATCTTATCGTCATATTTTGGACAATTCATACAATATCTTTTAAATTGTAGCCTATATGTTATTCTGATGTATAAGCTATATTATTGTAAACTTTCATGAAAATCCATTCAGTAGTCTCTACGTGAAAGAATAACAAACATCCATCCATCCATCCATACTTACAAACTTTCGCGATTATAATATTAGTAGGATTTAGGAATGTAGTTATTTCTCATCATCTCCTCAATAAAATTTAAAGATTTACATAAAAATCCCTGCCGTTTCTATTATATTGATAAGAAAACGAATAGATAACTTAAAAATCGATAGTTTGAGTGTTTATTAGAGAAAGACGACGCACAGTATGTACCTACATTTCTAAATACTTACTTAAAACTACTAGGATAACATAAATTAAATGTAGGTTTCACTAGCCCGGGCGCTAAGATCACGATAAATTTGTAACTAATGCATTCAATGACACATAAAGAGAATTCAATTTTAACTTTAGTATAATATTATAATTTACAGAATATGTGACCTGACCATTATCATGATCAACCCATTGATGGCTCATTACAGAGCACGGGTCTCCTTCCAGTATGAGAAGGGTTTGGCCATAGTCCACCACGCTGGCCATGTGCGGATTGGGAGACTTCACACGCCTTTGAGAACATTATGGAGAACTCTCAGGCGTGCAGGTTTTCTCACGCTGTTTTCCTTCACCGTTGAAGCAAGTGATATTTCAATCGCTTAAAAACACATATAACTCCGAAAAGTTAGAGGTGCATGCCCGGGATCGAACTCCCGACCTCTGATTAGGAGGCGAGTACCCTAATCATTACGCTATCACAGCTTCCACTTAACCACTGGGTTCATCAGTCTAAAATTACGTCTGTGCGCGTGTTTTCATATATATATATATATATATATATATGAAAACACGTATATCTATATATATATATATATATATATATATATATATATATATATATATATATATATAACTAACACTTTGTATAATAACCAGCATATGACATATAAAATACCTAAATCCTATAAAGCTTAAGATCTGATAAAGTAGGTGAGCATGTTGTACGCGATCTCAAGCAATTATATTTAAAAGTTTCCTGCACAGTATCATCAATCAAACGGGTGGATTCCACCGCGATCAGCAGTAATCTGATCACGAATAACACCTATTAGATTTCCACCGATCAACGACACTAGGGTAACCTTATTGCTGTTGAACCGGGATATTAATAAATAAAAGATGGTTGTTGGATATTAGTTGGATATTACTTTGTTCTTTCGGGTCTGTTTTATTCATCATGATCATGATCAACCCATTGCCGGTTCACGTCAGAGCACAACTACTCTCAAGATGAGAAGAGTTTGGCCATAGTCCATCACGCTGGCCATTTGTGCATTGGCAGACTTCACACGCCTTTGAGAACATTATGGACAAGTCTCAGGCGTGCAGGTTTCCTCACGATGTTTACCTTCATCGTTGAAGCAAGTGATATTTTATTACTTAAAAACGCACATAGCTCCGAAAAGTTAGAGGTGCGTGCCCGGATTAGAACCCCCGACCTCTGATTAGAAGGCGGATAGGAGTAGAAATCTCGCACTCGGCACTCTGATATATGATTACCATCGCCCGTTAACATCTGCTGCCCTCCTCTTAATCGGTATCCACTCAGCATCATACCATTAAGCTAGATACCTCGGCGCATATATTTGGTCGTAGGTTGGTAAATACGCGTGACTGAAGCCACCACACCAGATTCGAAACTGGAATCGAATCCAGGACCTACCTTAGAATACGACGTTGTGCTGTGCCACGGAGGTAATTAAAATCACCTATACAAGTAAGAAAAAAAAAGAATTAAAATATTACTTGCTTCAACGGCGAAGGAAAACATTGTAAGGAAACCTGCACGCGTCAAAGGCGTGTGAAGTCTGCCAATCCGCACATGGCCAGCGTGGTGGACTATGGCCAAACCCTTCTCATATTGAGAGGAGACCCGTGCTCTGTAGTGAGCCGGCAATGGGTTGATCATGATACAAGTAAGAACTGCAAAGTTGGGACTGAAGAAAAACATCACGAGGAAAGCTACACTCCTGTGTTTTTCATTCTGTGCTCAGAGGAGTATGAAAACTACCAATCCACCCTTGGATTGCGTTGTTGGTCATGGGGTTGATTATAAATATAAAGATGTCATATTGATAATCACACGTTACTGATAAGAACTAAAAAGTTCTACACACAAATATTGACTTCACCAGTTTGCTAACTCCGGGCTAGCACTGAGAATATTTAGTCAAGCAAACCCAATACCTGACAATAACATTAGTTAATTATGGGCAATAACTAGCCGTCCACAGTATGGTAATCGCATAATCATTCAGGCTTGTGGTCCGGATAATATTCGTGTTGATTGCTTTGCGTGCTAGATTACTAATGAAATAATCTCAATCCATTCACTTGAGTCGCCTTAACCGCCTGGGAAATCAATTATTATTTAGCTAGAAGCATTTCAATGCTAACAAAACTGGAATGTTCTTTATTAATTAAATTAGAGCATCAACTCTAATTTGATATGTATAATGTTAATTCTCTAACTCTAATTTTAGTATCTGTTGCCCGCGACTTCGTCTGCGTAGAATTGCTGATTTCCCGTGAGACTGAGGTTTCCCGTGCGGCCAATGCTTTAGAAAGTAAGCTACAGGCTAATGTCAAATTGCCGATTTATGTATGTGATTTATATATTTATTTGATGTACATGTTTTTAATTTATTATTATTAATCTTAATGCAATTTTTTGTGTCTCTAACTCTAAAAACAAAGAAAATTCATACACACTTCCAACCCCCCTTTTACCCTCTTAGGGGTGGAATTTCCAAATATCCTTTCTTAGCTGTCATCTCTTAAATATCAACTACCTACTTGCTAAATTATAGCTTTATACGTACAATGGTTTTTGAGATCTCGTGTTTAATCAGTATGTAAGTATGTTAATATGTAAGTATGCAAGTGACCTTTCGCTTTTATATATATAGATTATAGTGTTAATAGAAAAAACACATTCGTTGAAAATTTCAATTCTCTAATCATAATAATAATTCAATTCATGGGTTCATACTGGCAGGCAAGCAAACGGACTAAAATACAGCAAAGGATCGGGAATGAATTATACAATTCATTAGCATCTTTCGGAGACAAAAGACAAATATTTCGTGTTTTAAAATAGTAGTTATTGCATTAGATACGAGTATGTATACCTAATACGTAATTTTTTTTTTTTTTTTATAAATCCTTTAACCTGGTGATACTTATATGTTTCTATAAAGATTGAAGAGCTATAACAGAATTATACTTTTCCCTAGCCACCAAGGATTATTCCACGATGTAAAAAAGGTCTGACTTACTAATTACTCTTTTTCGAATTCGTAGTTGGTATCTGTCAATTTTTGCAATAAAAAGTAATACCAAAACGGAGAGGTAATATAGAATAACGGACCATTGTTTCCTAACATAAAGGAGCCTATGTCACTGTAGGGAACATTATCTGTCACTATGGAATAACACGTCAATCACTGCTCTGTAGTGCGTGAAAGAAGGACCAAACACACTTTCGCTTTTATAATATTAGTAAGCAGTAATAGTAATAATTGGAAGCGGTGATAGCCTAGTGGTTAGGGCGTCAGCCTCCTAATCAGAGGTCGGCGGTTCGAATCCGGGCACGCACCTCTAACTTTTCGGAGTTATGTGCGTTTAAAAAAAAAAAAATATCACTTGCTTCAAGGGTGAAGGAAAACATCGTGAGGAAGCCTGCACGCCTGAGAGTTCTCCATAATGTTCTCAAAGGCGTGCGAAGTCTGCCAATCCGCACATGGCCAGCGTGGTGGACTATGGCCAAATCCTTCTCATATTGAGAGGAGACCCGTGCTCTGCAGTGAATGGGTTGTTCATGATGATGATGAATAGTAATAAGTAGTAGTCAGATAACATTGAGACTTCATGGCCGCTTCATCAATCAAAAGGCCTCTTTTCATTATCGTGACGATATTTAGTAATTTCACCAAATGAAATTTCGAGGTATATGCGGCTGAATAAAGCAATGACAATTGATTGTTCACATATCGATAATATTAAAATAATAAAGTGTACAAATCTTTTCTCTATCTTTCTTACTATCTATACCTATACTCTGAATTTAAATAACTCTTTCACCATTTGAAAACTATTTTATAATGACCCAATTATGTGATTCTGAAACAAGAGCGAAATCAATAATAAAATTATGCTTATATTTTGCTGCTTATATTATGGAGAACGATATAGTAAGCTCTTTGGTCAGAGCCACAACGAATATGGGAACATTTCAGCCAAGTGTTATAATCATTTGAAATTTTAGGTAATTACTTTTTTGGCAAACGAGCGGACCGAATATTAAGTGCTCTGGAGAGATGGTCAAAGATCTCACCAGATTAGAATCTAGCCGGGAATCGAATCCGGTGGCTCCCACATTACCACATATTCACTTGCATTTCATTATAATCACTTGCTAATCGTATTTCATATGCCTCCATATTCCATCTCTATAGATGGAATATGGAGGCATATGAAATCCATATTAATTACTTTATGTAACTTGAGATAATTAAGTTGAGCTTTTAACCAATATACTTAATTATATCTTTGCAACACTTGTGCCACGCTTGTGCGAGATGACTTACTATTGTTTTTAACGCAGTGGACTATCAGTAACAATTCAGAGCAATTATTCACACCCACTCTCATCTCATCTCTCTCACTCTCATTTTCCTGGTAATATACCTATCACAACCTAAGGATTATGTAATACAAAACTATTTTTAGTGATTGGGGCTGCTAAATCAGGCCGCAGGTCCCGAGATTTGCGCCGATTTCGCACGCTAGCAATCTTAAAGAATTTTTTCGAGTTTTTAAACAATAACATCAGAGACACGATTTAAGGAGAATATTTCGGAGTCGTTTGATATTTTTTTACTGACGCTCGCTTTTGAGACCTATTGAAGAGTCGAAGGATTTGAACTTTTTTGAAGGTTAACAAGGTCGACTTTACGATTGTAAGCGCAAATCTCATATCAAATCTAGTGGATTATTGCGAGACTGCTCGCTTAATGTGGCCCTGCTTAGTCACTAGTTAAAGGGTTTCCACCCAAAAAATAACTAGCAGACTCTAAAAAGTATAAGCGTGTTGTGTATTTAATTTCAGGTCTCTACTAAATTCCTTTCGTTATACAGTAATCCAATTTTCGCGCCCCTTTCACTGAATAAAGAACACGTCTTTATCATTTATCTTATTCGAAAATACTTAAGGAAATTTCTCAAGGAAAAAGTAACATTACAAAATATTCCGTTCAAGAATGTGTGATGTATTCCTTGCGATTCAATTTAGGACTTAAAAGACAATTATGGAGCTTGCTTACAACAATTTCAGATAAAATTTGGTGTATATAAATATCGGTAAAAAAGTATCTGACGAATCAAGGCCTTCAGAGTGCTTTTTAGTAAGAGTAACGCTTTTGTTAACTTTCGCTCATAGTAATTAAAACCAGAACTTGCGGGATTACACTTTTATTGCGACATTAATTAAGAGGTCCGAACGGTCCGATATCTCGAGCGAGAATGCCACGAAAGGCAATAACCGCCCGTATTATAGCAAAGTATGCTTGTACAAAATTGATTGCTACCTTCTAAATACACTGATTAGCAAAGAAATGATTAATTAATGATTTAAAGAGTTCAAATGTGGGTAATTATTGGATTCTTGATTTTTGTTAATAACTCCTTCGCACCGACATATCGATAAAAAATTCTTGTTATATTTTTAAAAGAATGAGTGCTTCGTCTCTTGAACAGGATCATGTGAAGTCACGCACAAATAAATAGAATTGTTTTATAACAGCGTATAATTTGTCGTAGGGATAATTAGATCAAGTCGTTGCGAAAAACTTAGGAAGACTGTAACAAGAAGCCGTGTTCGTATTACAAATATGGCGTACTTCTGCTGATGCCGAGTACGTTACCTTTATTTGATCAATATGGGCTTAAGATAAAATAAGTAAAATAATATTATGTGATCATTCACTATAGTTTAATATAACACTTACCGAATATCTTCAGTGTTCGGTAAGTAAGTAGGTAACGAATTTTTACAGGATAACGGTATTGTTCAGGTATTGATTGCGATTTTGTTTATGACATTCCGAATCAGTATACGATTTAATTTAGTCTAAATAATTATTTCACTCTTTATTACTATTTAATTTCATTTTATTAATTGGTTTCATAACTCTTATTTTAATTTTAAATTGACATTATTGTTTTTTCATTGTAAGATTTTTGTTGCACACCTTTTAGGCAGAATGTGTTAGGCTAGCCTTTATTCTTAAGATCTCCATATGAATGTACCACTTTCATGCAATAAACGAATTTGAATTTGAATTTGAAAACTTTCTTTTAATTATGGGTGCAAGAAGGTAACTAAACAAGAATTACATTACCTTTCTATTTCGTTCTATTTCTTGTTCTTTGAAAGAAACTGGAAGACTTTATATTCTCATATTAAGTTTCTTAAGTAATTTATTATTATATATATAGTATAATAAGAGGAAAAAAAACACTTGTTTTATTCTTCATTTCATTCACATTTACGAGAAACGCAAAAGATAAAAAATAAAAGGATTTTTAAAATTAGGTAGGATTTATTCAAAGGGACACTCACTTTAAATACATAATACCTAACGTTGTTTAATAGATGCCGATTTCCAAGTTTTAATCGTACAAGTATTTAAAAGTTCTATTCATCATTAAGGTCGTAAAATTAAAGCACATAATGGTTAAACTTTCCCACTCGACGTTTTATAAGGGAACGTAATCGCCATATTTTCGGTAAATTGTAAGCTTTCCAAGTCGGAGTACATCCAAGTTCGGAGTATTGGATCTATTTTATCACACTAATATTATAAATACAAAAGTTGTATTGTCACTGTCATTAAATTGAACAAATTCAGCTAAAATTTAGTTTGAAGGTAGATTATACCCTAGACTAACACTTATGCTTTTTTTTATGTAAAAATGCACTACCAAGATACTTTATTGACGTCCGCTGATTAAATTGGTATGTTGTTCCAAAATAAAGACTGTTTTCTATATAAGAAAAACAAAAACCATTTGTCTACATCTTATGAGTAATAACGCATTTTACATATGTCAAAAATGATTTCAAAATTATTAATAGATTTTCATTATAAAGATTATTTCTTGATCGTCTTATCGTGTTATGTGAATATAAAGACAGTTTCAAGTTCACTTTGATGCTTATAGTATGTTAATCTATATATATAAAAGCGAAATACCACTGACTGACTGACTGATGATCACGATATCTCAGGAACTATAAAACATACGATCCTTAAATTTGGAAGGTAGATTCCTTTTATAAAGTAGAGGCCAGCTAAGAAACGGTTTTGAGAAAATCTACCCCTAAGGGGTAGAAATGGGGGTTGGAAGTTTGTATGAAAGTCCTATATTTTTTAAGTTAGAGACATGAAAATTGGCAACTAAGTTATTTATTATAAATGATAAAGATCTGTATAATCAATGTTACGAAAATCTACTCCGAGGGGGGTGAAATGGGGGTAGGAAGTTTTCATGAGGATTCTATGTTTTCGAAGTTAGGGACATGAAAATTGGCATTTAGATAATTTGTTTTAAATAATAAAAACCACTAGAGGCAATATTACAAAAATCCACCCCTAAGGGGTTGAAATGGGGGTTGGTAGTTTATATGAAAATCCTATATTTTTGAAGTTAGAGACATGAAAGTTGGCAACTAAGTTATTTATTATAAATGATAAAGATCTGTATAATCAATGTTACGAAAATCTACCCCAAGGGGGGTGAAATGGGGGTGGGGCGTTTTCATGACGATTCTATGTTTTCGAAGTTAGGGACATGAAAATGGGCATTACGGTAATTTGTTTTAAATAATAAAAACCTGTACACGTAATATTACATAAATCGACCCCTAAGGGGTAGAAATGGGGGTTGGTAGTTTGTATAAAAGTCCTATATTTTTGAAGTTAGAGACATGAAAGTTGGCAACTAAGTTGTTAATTATAAATAATAAAGATCTGTATGATCAATGATGCGAAAATCTACTCCGAGGGGGGTGAAATGGGGGTAGGAAGTTTTCATGAGGATTCTATGTTTTCGAAGTTAGGGACATGAAAATTGGCATTTAGATAATTTGTTTTAAATAATAAAAACCACTATAGGCAATATTACAAAAATCCACCCCTAAGGGGTCGAAATGGGGGTTGGTAGTTTATATGAAAATCCTATATTTTTGAAGTTAGAGACATGAAAGTTGGCAACTTAGGTGTTAATTATAAATAATAAAGATCTGTATATCAATATTGCGAAAAACCACACCAAAGAGGGTAAAATAGGGGTTGGAAGTTTTCATCAGGATTCTAAGTTTGGGACATTGGTTTGTCCTTCAATCACGTTGCAGCAGAGCAATGGATAGACGTGATTATTGAAATTATAGTTGAGGACCTGGAGAGTGATATAGGAGAGTTCCCGTTGAAATTTTTACAACTTATTCTGACTGAATTTTAAAAACATATCCACGCGGGCGAAGTCGCGGGCGCCAGCTAGTTGAACATATAATTTAGGAGGTTATGTAATGTTAAAATATGGTAGCAGTGTATATATGTGTAGGCTATCGTCATCATCATGATCAACCCATTACCGGCTCACTATAGAGCACGGGCCTCCTCTCAATATGAGAAGGGTTTGTCCATAGGCCACCACGCTGGCCATGTGCGGATTGGCAGACTTGACACGCCTTTGAGAACATTATGGAGAACTCTCAGGCGTGCAGGTTTCCTCACGATGTTTTCCTTCACCGTTGAAGCAGGTGATATTTTAATTGTTTAAAAACGCACATAACTCCCAAAAGTTAGAGGTGCGTGCCCGGATTCGAACCGCCGACCTCTGATAAGGAGGCTGACGCCCTAACCACTGAGCTATCATCTAGTTACAGTGTAGGCTATACTAAATAACATTACGTTACGACTCTTAATTATTATTACGGAACTGCTAGTCACAGATAAGGTGACGTACGTCCTTTGTTGGTTTGTAATTTTGTTATCGGGACTAACAGCTTTGCTCAGCTTAAAATGTACAATGCTATGGGAGAAATAATAAATTTTATTATTTATTTTATTAGATTATTAGCCCCACGATTTCGTTGTTAATTTTTTTCAGTCAGACATTCACCCCCTTGTGTCCAAAAGTCCGTTAGGCCTTCGGACTCGTTTATTTCCTTAAACGTATTTTGTAGTAGCACAGTGTACTCAGAGTAAGGGATACAAATAAGGAATATATATTTAATATCCTTAATTATTAATTAAGCTTGTATGCAGGAGTTAGACTATTACAGGTTGTTGATGAATATAACTCATTTGCAGTTAATATATAAGAATAGTAGAAGAATATGTAGTAGTAATGAATATTAAATGAATATCTGCGACTGTAATGGGTATTTGGCTACAAAAGGTCACATATTTTATCAGTCGCAAATCCGTTAATTACGCTTGTGAACAATCTATTTTTTTTTTTGACTGACTATTAGCTGTGCTAACCCTATTGGTTGCGACAGCGTAACAGGGCTTATCTTTATTCAAACAGTCCTTTAAAAGGCACTTTTGACGCGTCAATAATTTACATAGTAGTGATTTAATGGTGATAACAACATTCGTAAACTTAAAACTAAAACTATGAGGGTTCCAAACGCGAAAAAGCCTACCACAAACTTATTCGGGGATCTAGTATCAATATAGTAACTATGGTATAATATCCCAATTTTACATACACCTGACCCTTACTTTTGAGAGCGCGGAAAACTTTCTAGTAAAATTCTACCACTAAGATATTAAAAATATCGCTTATAAACTAAATGTTATAACTCTTATGTCAAACGAACGAATCCTTTTAAATAGGAAAATAACATTTAGACTAGTGTTAAAGATGACGCCTAAAAACAGCCGAAGCTTTTAAATACTGACACTTGGTTTACTAATAGATTATAAAGAAGCCAGAGGTATAGGCAATTTATGATCGAGTGTTTTTTCTACAAAGAAAGTTATGTAATGTCACCCATAAGAGAATAATAAAACAGAATTTTCCAGAGAAATAAGAAATGAAAAGGTAAAAGTGCCGTAGAAAGAGCTTTCTTAAGTGGTCAGAATTGTTTGTTAAGGAGTCTTGCAAACAATTTGGTGTACAATGGTAACACTTTAACAATAGAAACTTACTTACATAGAAACTTAGAACAGAAAGGTACATAACTTTTGGAATGATAAAGTTTTTATATATTACACTACTTTCAGTGTTTTTATTTATTGAGGTAATTATGCTCATGTTTTGTACTGTTCATTATAAAGCTGTTGTTTATTTTTTGTATTCACGCTATTGTCAGCTCGATTTTATGAAACCATTTTTGCATCGCCTGTTTTTCGAGTTTTAAAGGCTTGTACATTATAATGTCAAAGTTGAAGCATTTTGTAAACAAAGAGGCCTAAGATGACACCTTTGTTGCCTTAATAGGATTTTTTACATAGCATTATATCGGTGATAGCAACATCCATAATTCATTAACTTAAATTGAAGCGACGAGGGTTCCAAATGCGCCCTAGTTTCAGAATAAGCCCGCAATAAACCCACCTGGGTGTACTCTTTGTTGTTACCGTCACAACGACGTCATGGCGAACTCCGTGGCGCAGTGCGTGCGCTGTCGCATTTTAAAAGTTGGAGGTCCTGGGTTCGATTTCCGGCTCGAGTCTGGTCTGGTGGGAGGCTTCGGCCGTGGCTAGTTACCACCCTGCCGACAAAGACGTGTCGCCAAGTGACTTAGCGTTCCGGCACGATGTCGCGTAGAAACCAACTAGGAGCGTGGGTTTACCATACTTCTAAGAGGTTAGCCCGCTACCATCCTAGACAGCATCATCACTTACCACCAGGTGAGATAGCCGTCAAGTGCTGACTTGTAGCGTATAAAAAAAAAAATAACATGCTTTTTTTTCACGCTGGGAAATGCGTTTACGCATCCCCTTCAGAAGTGGCGCAGGCAAGACTACCTTGCTTCCAACGGGGTATGTGGGATTCCCCGGTGGCCAGACTGGCGACCAGAATACCCACTAAAACCCAGCGATGCTCTTACGATCCTGGTGGCTGGGATCACCCGCACACTTGACCGCAAATCGCCATATGCGAATCGGCAGACTTCACACGCCTTGAAGAACATTATGGAGAACTCTCAGGCATGTATGTTTCCTCATGATGATTTTCCTTCATTGTGATGCAAGTGATATTTTAATTGCTTAAAAACGCACATAGATCCGAAAAGTTAGAGGTGCGGGCCCGGGATCGAACCCCCGACTTCTGACTTGGAGGCGGACGTCCTAACCACTAGGCATCACATGCTACGCTACATATTGTCTACCTTAATCTAATAATCCATAAATAAAAAACAAAATTGTTATGTTTGCTCTGCTAGTATAAACTGTATATCCCATTGCACGTGTCTCCTTATAGCATCGAGGGAATTAGAGAATTGACAACCCTTAATATGACTTTTGAGTCCTCCCGAAGGAAGAGGTGAACTGCCAATTTACTAACTCCGCGACTTTACTGAGAACTTCAAGACATCTTAATCCGTAGATCTTTAAAATAACAGTTATGTTTTTAAAATTTATACGATCACTAGGATAGTATATAGACATTAAGAGAAAAATTTAAAGAATATAAAATAATGACAGTGTATAACCAATATATATATATATGAACATTTAATGTTTGTCCATAAAAAAATTGATAAATTCAAGAATAAAATAGACTGTAACGCACTGAACATTACAAGCAAAAGTAAACTTGTAGTACCGTTTAGTAGGCTGCACGAAATTAATAACTCATTCAAAGAGAATTGTATTTTATTTTATAATAAATTACTTATTGATATCTTAGAGATGTCTATCAATAAGTTCAAAGTTCTTATAAAACGAAAGCTTATAGAAAAATCATTTTGCGATATAACGATTCTATAAATGATAAAAAAGTTTGGGTGTTGAATTGCTCTATCTCTATAGGTACCATATTTTTTATTGATTATGTCAGATGGTAATAACAAAAAAAAACCCGGCTAAGTTTGTTGTGGGTTTCTTCTTAGACCTGCGCGCGATTTGAACCCTTAGCTTTAGTCTTAAGTTGGCGAGTGTAGTTATCACCATCGCCTCACGAATAGAAATAATGAAAACTGTGATACTTATGAACGATGCATGCCTGTAATAGGTTTATATGAATAAAGCTATTTTTGATTTGATTTGATTTGTGTATTTTAAAATTTATACGTTCACTAGGATAGTATATTTCCCCGTACCGCGTATTATTATAGCCTATTGTATTTTCTCGGATGGCATCACAAATGACCTCTGAACTTATTCCCATACATTTATGTTTTTCAAACCCTATTGTATCGATGAATAAACTATTATTCTTATCGACAATGATATATTTTGTAAGAGGAGAATGAACGAACTTGCCTTTATTCAGGATCGGTCGCACTTTTCACTAGTGAAATGTATGAATAAATAAACACGCTGAGAGCGGGTGTCTAATTCTTGAACACTACAGGTTAATGTTTTAGTACCACCTCTTTTTTTTAATTCTGGTCGTAAGTAAAGTTTGAGTGGGTAGTCATTTTTTAACTGCTTCGTTAGTTTAGTAGTCGATACTGGAGTAAGTTGCCGGTTTGCCAAAATTGTTAGTTTTTGGGGGTTTCTGTCGAGAAATTGTCTATATTCATTTGCCAGCACGGAATTGAAATATTATAAATTTATAGGTCCCGAGTTTGATTCTTGGCTCGAGATATAACTAAGGGATTAAGTGTTCCTGTACGTCGCTAATAATCTAATGGCTTAAAATCAGCTAAACCATCTTCTAGTTTGCTCGCGATGTAGTATAAAGTAAAAAAAACCGGTGTTTGAAATTATTGTAGTATCTGCCCCCGGTGCTTTGAAGAGCACGCTAAGCAATATATCAATCAATCATAATTTTTATTCAAATAATCCTTTAAAAGATACTTTTGACGCGTCAATAATTTACATAGTAATGACTTGATGGTGATAACTACATTCGTTAACTTAAAACTAAAGCTATGAAAGTACCAAACGCGGTCCTGGTCTAAAAAGAAGCCGACAACAAACTTGGTCAGTTAATATTTCTGTTTCACATGACACTTAAAATTATTTATTATTTAAGCCGTCCGCGTCTGTTGCATTTATTATCACTAATCGTATGTTGCTCAAAATGCCTGGTTTCTATAAGAGAGGAGACATGTGTAATGAGATTTATAGTTAATACGAGAAATTTAAATATAAAACTGATGTAATAACAATACTAACATAGTAATTAAGGATAAAATGTTACTAACATACTAACAATCTATGGTCGCTTCCATGTCTGATTTAAATGAGAAATAAATAAATAAAATAAAACATTTATTTACAGGTTTTTTAGCCTAGAATACCGTACTAAAGTTTACCAAAGAGGATCTATCTGCACATCCGTGGAACATTAAAACGCTGACGATGATGGTTCATTGGTAAAGAGACGATTGAAGCAAGTGCAAATACAATAAAGTATCTGGTCACTGACTCTTAGACTGTCTTTATAAAAGCTTGTACAAAGCAAACGATTCGGCGGCTTTGGAAGGAATTTTTGCTCGAACTTTATGACTGATGACTCCAATTGAGATAAAGTTGTGTGTGTGTGTGTGTTGTGATTTTCTCCTTGCGGGGGAGACGTTGTATGCAATGACCTCTGTTAAGGTCAAGACCACTTGGTCTGGGTCAAATATACAAAAAGTATACTTTATTTTTTATACTTTTGACGACCTCCGTGGCGCAGTGCGTGCGCTGTTGCATTATAAAGGTGGAGGTCCTCGGTTCAATTCCCGGCTCGAGTCTAGTCTGGTAGAAGGCTTTGGCCGTCGGTTCCGGCACGATGTCGCTTAGAAACCAATTAGGAGTGTGGGTTTACCATACCCTTGACAGGTTAGCCCGTTACCATCTTAGACTGCATCATCACTTACCATCAGGTGAGTTTGCCGTCAAGGGCCAACTTGTAGTGGATAAAAAAAAAAACTTTACGACAATAATGCATAATGTGTTCCATTATTCTGAGGTCTAGTTTGTAGCGCGCTTGCCTAGAAAATGCCTATCCATTGAAGCCTTGCATATGCAAGGTACAGTTCTGTTTTTAAAATTACCTTACCACCTTCAATGCTAAATTAAATAGACGTCATACGTTACAAGAAACAGAATCTGGAAGAGTGGTATTCACCTTAGCGGTTCGTATCCGAAAAGCGGACAGAAAACGTTTTGTACCTGTCGATCGACCACGTAAGGATGGTTAAGTTCACGGCGTCACGCTTTTCTGCGGTAGATTGGCGTATGAGGAACTTGATTGTAAACTTACTGAGCACACTCACCGAGGTAGTCAAATCATTTAGAAAAGGAGAGAAGGTTGGGACAGGGGAAATATGTGAAATTTAACTTTATCAACGCTTTTTAAGATGATACATTTTTACCTTGTAATGTGGTTACAGAATTGAATCGCGTAGGCATTCTTTTGTATTTCTTGTAATGTTATAAATTGGCTGGAGCCCTCGATAATTACATATATCCTAATCGGGTATGCAAAACGAGAAACGTGTGTCATATTTTTCTTCTTATCCATAGACCATAAAATTAGTATTTTAGCTTCCTAATTAATATAATTTTATTGTTGTAGATTATTATAGTTTTTTTTTTTTTTTGGAAAAAAATGATTTATGCATGTCGAGTTAACCTGTAAGTGTAAAAATAATAATTTGTCTTAAAATATATATAAATATTTATTAGGAAGCCAACGGTATACCGTTGGCTTCCTAATAAATAAATAAAATTTGGTATCACCTATCGTTATATACCGATAGAGGCCGGTGGAAACAAAACAACCACAATCTGCAGTCATTAAGGAAAGACTGGAGAGAGAGATCACTATATTGAATCTCAGTTGTCTATCTGAGTTTCAAACTTTTATTTAATTTAACTACAAAGCCAACTCTTAGACGAGCCCCTTTAGGTAAAAGTTGAAATAACTTTTCAGTTGATTCAGTGAAACGCCCTGTGACGTAATGATAAGTAAATTGAATAAAATGAATTGAGGGTGGTGGCCTAGTGCCCCCCCTTTAGTAACTTTACCAATGAGTTGCCAACCCTCGTTTTCAAACGAAATATCATTTAGCAGCGCTAGAAAATTAGGAGTATACAAACACCTAATTAGGAGTATACAAACTCTGAATTAGGAGTATACCAACTCCTAATTTTCCACAGATGAAACATTTGTAATGACCTTTTGACTTATTTCATATGTAAAACGCGAATGGCGGAATACGATGAAATGCTGAAAAAGTTTCTGAATACGGAAGCAGTGGCGTGCAGTTAGTATATTTAAAAGGCTGCTTAAAGTACGAGTATTTGTATGTTATATTGTTATAGTATTTGTATATTAATTGAAGAAGGATTTTCTAATCTATCTTCCTAAGCTACCAATTTAATTAAATACAGAATAATCGCTACTCTCATAAAAGAAGTTCAATTCACAAATGTTACCATAGTTCATAAACCAATCTCCCAGTATAGGTTTTTAAATATTCTGACAAGGCACCTGAATTAAAAATATACTCGGCAACGGATATTATTTTTCAGATACGCCGATAATTCCGATAAATGGCGACCGAGGCAATATTTGGGGTTTCACCCTTAATTCATCTAATAAATGAGTCATCATCATGATCAACCAATTACCGACACACTACAGAGCACGGGTCTCCTCTCAATATGAGAAGAGTTTGGCCATAGTCCACCACGCTGGCCATGTGCAGATTGGTAGACTTCACACATGTTTTCCTTCACAGCTGAAGCAAGTGATATTTTAATTGCTTAAAAACGCACATAACTCAGAAAACTTTAAGGTGTGTGTCCGGGTTCGGCTTCTGATTAGGAGGCAGGCGCCCTAACCATTAACTATCACAGCTTTTTGGAACGAAGTTCCTTATCGCGCGTTGTGAAGGGACTAGACGGAAAAAATTCTTACGAAAAGTTGTCACGACACTTTTTGTTATTGTAAGCTGCGTCGCATGGTTCTCTGTCTGTGTCTCTCTCTCTTATAGAAGGCAAGCCAGATATTTTCATTTCTATTTCGCATTGAACCAGTTGATTTCGCATTGAGTGTGGTGTCGCGACGATTATTTTTGTTGAGTGTATACAGGTTTTTTGTAAATAATAAATAATAAAAAACAATAATAATAATGAATCCTGACAGTGTTTCTGCACAAGTTCCGGATATTGCTGATGGATTACAAAATTGAGCCTACTGATTAAGTTTATATAACATTATATTTGTGAATAATAAAAAAATATTATTATAACTTAAATAAAATAAAATTTTATGACAATTCCTTCACTAATTAATCGAAAGGAACTTCGTTCCATCCGGGTGTCCCTTGACACCTCTCAAGGTTTTTTTTAAAATAATATATGAGTACATAGTAAGAAATACTATAAGCAACAAAAGAAAGATTTTAGTTCTACCTTCATAGGATCGTAGATCCTTTTATAAGCCCGTAAAAGGATTATCGCATTGAAACCCATCATTTGATTTTCCACTTCAAAAAACATCGGTCTTTTCTCCTTATACGTTTAGAAAACTTTTCTTAGGAAATATCCGGTCTTGCTTACATTTTAGTTTTTTTTTCGTACACTACAAGTTAGCCCATGACGGTTATCTCACCTGGTGGTAAGTGATGATTCTGTCTAGGATGGTAGCGGGCTAACCTGTTAGGCTCATAATTGGTTTCTACATGACATCGTGCCGGAACGCTAAATCGCTGAAAATTAGCCACGGCCGAAACCTTCCACCAGACTCGAGCCGGGAATCAAACCCAGGGCCTCCAACTTTATAATGTGACAGCGCACGCACTGCGCCACGTAGGTCGTCAAATCATATGGTATCTTTGCACATATTAGAAATAATCTGTATCATATTTAAGTGCTTCTTTATTCACTATTAATGCACAACAAAAGGTACGTAAGGCAATAACAAACGCAATTTGACTTTTAAGCCACAAATTCGTGGACAATATATGATATCCTAAACACAGGAGCCAAATATTCACCCACTTAAATAAGTTGACGTCTAAGTAGGTGAACTTTCTTTGTAAAACCTTGTATTTCAGTGGGTGAAATTAGCTTCAATAAATAAATTTATTATTAGGAAAATTCATTTATCACAAGTCGGTTTACTTTATAAGCACTTTTGAAACGTCAAGTCTGTCTGTTTGAAGTGACACTACTGCCGGTTCGGAAGGCAGGTTATTCCAACTGTTCTTTTCCACCATCAACATTCTACAATTTGACATTAATGATTCTGTCTTGTCAGGGATGAGAGCGGAGTTAGCTGTCATTGAGAAGTTCATTAATTGTGTTGTGACCTCGCTGTAATAAATGTGTTTTAATGAATAGAAGCAGGCGTTACTTTGCGGACGTCCATGATAAACAAAAAACAGCAAGTATAATTTGCTATATTCCGCCGACAACCGGGAGATTAGTATAGTATAACACCACTCAAAATACTCCACTAGAATGTGTTTTAATCGATTTATTTATGCATCGGTATTGGTAGCTGTAATAGACTAGTGGTTAGGGGGTCCGCCTCAGAGGTCCAGCTTTCGAAACCGGACACGCACCTCTAACTTTTCAAAGTTATGTGCGTTAAGCAATTAAAATATCACTTGCTTCAACGGTGAAGGAAAACATCGTAACGAAACCTGCAAGTCTGAGAGTTTATAATATTCTCAAAGGCGTTTGAAGTCTGCCAATCCGCATATGGCCAGCATGGTAGACTATGGCCAAACCCTTCTCATATTGAGAGGAGACCCGTATTCTGTAGTGAGCCGGTAATAGGTTGATCATGATGATTGGTGTTAAATTGAAGTTGTGTAAAAGTCTAGTACCTTGCGCATTCTAAAATTTTGGCCCCATTACATTTCCATGTCCCATCTACACATAACTAGCTGTTGCCTGCGACTTTGTTGAGGTATGTTTCGCTTTAAATTTCTGCAGGGACCGTTCATTTACCCGGGTTAAATAGTATTGTAAATCTGTCTGTGTATGTTATTTATTATGTATGTGTTTAGGATGTAAACTGAATATACTTAATTTTTTTTGCTTGTCTTAGTATGTTAATAATTTCCGATTTAATTTTAATGTAGTGTGTAGTATATATGTTTGTATGGTTTAGTATTGCACTAATAAAGGAAGGTAAGAAATAAAAAATATCCATTGTCCGTCTTCAGGTTTGAAGCTCTTTATGCTAAATTTGGCCAAAATCTTTTCAGCTGTGAATCAGTATATTGATAACACAGGCTATTTTAGACATTTCCTGGAAAACCTGTAGCCTGTATCGGTACCCTAGCGATTTTACGGGTTAAAAAGTTTCTTTATCCATCAATAGCATACAGGCTTTATATTTGCGAATTTTTAATCAAGAGCGGTTTAGTTAACTATAATTTAGTTAAGAAACAAGCAAAAAACCAAATAAATTTTTAAGTTACTACTGTAAGCGGCAAATTTTTTGATTTTTCGTAACTACAGCAAGCATTCTTCATTTGCCCGGGATTAAAATATGCTATGGGTTAATAACTAAGGTAGGTTAAGTTCCAAATAAGGTTCCAAATTTAAGTAAATTTTATCCAACAGTTTCGTGAAGGAGTCACAAGAGTCATCTATGCATACAAACTTACGCGCTCGTATAAGTAAGGAAGTATGGATTGTTACGTGAACCCATTTAGATTTAAGTAAGTCCCAGCTCTGTCAATGGAGGCGCCGGTGCGACCGCGTCTGTTGGCTCCCAGCCAGATTTGTATGACTACTCGGTACTCCGGCATAACCGACCTGCCTGTCGGTAAAATAACAGACTGTCGCACTCAACTTACACTATATACTCGTATATATATATAGGTAGACACGCGGCTTCACAAAAAATGCTATAATTTTGTTAGAATTATTATTACTTTATATTCTTTAACTATTTTAATATATGTGTTTACTTTAAACTGTGATAGCCTAGAGGATAGTTAGGACGTCCGCCTCCTAATCATAGGTCGGGGATTCGATTCCTCTAACATCTCGAAGTTATGTGCGTTTTTAAGCAATTAACATATCACTTGCTTCAACGGTGAAGGAAAACATCGTGAGGAAACCTGCACGCCTGAGATACGCATAAATACGCACACATAATGTTCTCAAAGGCGTGTGAAGTCTGCCAATCCGCACATGGCCAGCGTGGTGGACTATGGCAAAACCCTTCTCATTTTGAAGGAGACCGGTGCTCTGAAGTAATGATGTTGATAATAATTTAATAATTTTAAAATGAAATTTAAGCCATGCTGCGTCATCACTTTCTCACCACCAGGTGAGATTGCAATCTAGGGCTAATAGTAGTTTACAAACATTTAAAAAGAAAGTAAATTTAAAAAAAAACATCAAAAAGACATTACCGGAAAAATTTGCGTTTTCTGGTTGTCAGTGAAAAATATTGGTAAGGTGCTAGAACGAATAACAGATAAAAAATATAAGCTCCGCCGCGACAGCTTTCGCTGCCGTGACCAGGATTCGAACCTGGGTTACTACGGCCACAACGTAGGGTCCTAACCACTAGACGATCACGGCTGTCGGAACTGGTGAGAGGTGTGGTGAAAATTCACAATACCACTGTACAAAGCCGTGACGTATTTCAAATTGAGAGCACTTTTTATACGAGTTTGATGGGCGATAGCGGTAAAAAACTGATTGAATCATAAAATACTTGAGACATCTTTCTTTATTTACAAAACATAAAACCTGCTTGAACGATTGATGGCAGATTTTGGGTGTAGTAAAATATATTTTTTTTAATTTTTTTTATACACGTACACATGTGTTAGCCCTTTACGGCTATCTCACCTGGTGGTAAGTAATGGTGTGGTAAACCCACATTCCTAATTAGTTTTTGCGCGACATTGTGACACGTCGGTAGGGTGGTTACTAGCCACGACCGAAACCTCTTACCAGACCTGACTCGAACCCAGGACTTTATATTATTACGCACTGCACCACGGAAGTCATCAATATATATATATTATGATAGCGGCAAACGAGCTAAGCGCTATGTAATCACCGTCGCAAGAACACCTGCTAACTACTCCTAATCTGTTTCTACTTTGCATCATACCGGAACGCTAAATCGCTTTTCGGTATGTTTTGCAGTATGATGGCAACTAGCCGCGGCCGAAGATATTGGCAGACACATGTCTTTGAGAACATTATGGAGAACTCTCAGGCATGTAGGTTTCCTCAAGATGTTTTCCTTCACCGTTGAAGCAAGTAATATTTAATTTTTTTTAAACGCACATAACGTTCACGTTAGAGGTGCGTGCCCAGATTCGAACCGCCTACCTCTGATTAGGAGGCCGACGCCCTAACCACTAGGCTATCACAGCTTTTTATACTCTTCGGTAAATAATACAGACACGTGTAGTGTAGGATCCAATATATGTTGATTGCGTTAAGTAAAACGAGTGGATTTGATTAAATTAATTTATATCAAACATTGGTTATTATTGTGATATCTGTCAAGCTTTTCAGAGTTAAGAAACTGATGAACACCAATATATTATCGTTATTTATTTATGTTACTTATTATGGCCGTAGTCCACCACGCTGGCCATGTGCGGATTGGCAGACTTCACACGCCTTTGAGAACATTATGGAGAACTCTCAGGCGTACAGGTTTCCTCACGATGTTTTCTTTACCAAGCAAGTGATATTTTAATTGCTTAAAAACGCACATAATTCCGAAAAGTTAGAGATGCGTGCCCGGATTTGAACCGCCGACCTCTGAATAGGAGGCTGACGCCCTAACCACTAGGCTATCACCGCGTCTCAGACCTCAGACATATTAAGTTTAATTTTTAATTATTGAAATTAGTTTTGGTAAAAATCGCCTCACGATTTGACGTCTGTGCCTGAGAGAGTAAGTTAATCCATTGGTTCCGGTAGAGCTTCTCGTTTGAGCAACGTAGAGGGTCATAACTCTAAATCTCTCTCTATTATAGAAGGCTTGTGGACATAAAAAGGTGGAGAAATGAGGTAATGATTATAGCGTATTAAGTCCCTTGTTATCGCATAAAAAAGTGTCTAGCACCTACCAGGATTTCATAAATAATGCAAAGTAAATCCGTGTTAAATGTAGCGGTAGGCAGACGGTATAATTTTTAAAAGGGTTTCCGGGATTTTTTTATCATAAATTAACACATTGCGAAATTTAATTTCCGATTTTTTTCTTGTTTCGGAGTTTAAATAAAGTCATATAATTTTTTTTGATAGGTATAAAAGTGTCATATTCTTTCTGGTTCGAAGTTAATAATTCCACTAATAAAAGTCGTTAATAAAAATATTAAAAAGAAACAATTTGCTTGCTACTACAATACCATATTGTACTTGAGAGATTTTTAATTGTAATTAAT
Source organism: Lasiommata megera (assembly GCA_928268935.1). NCBI lineage: Eukaryota > Metazoa > Arthropoda > Insecta > Lepidoptera > Nymphalidae > Lasiommata > Lasiommata megera. Next base: position 2,245,893 of record OV743308.1, on the reverse strand, counting down.
GTTTAAGTATTCGTTGACCATTTGACAGAAACGAAATCAAAAGAGTAATATTTTTAATACTATAAAATAATTGAAGGACAAGCATAGTATCTTCTGTCTTATACGTTCCGCTTGGCGAACTTTAAAAGTTTGCCAAAGTGTTTTTTTTGCCACTTTTGTTTTTTTTTTCATTTCATATTTTGTTTTTTATATTATTGTTTTATACGTGACTAGATCTATCTATTTGTATTTAATTTGAGTCAGGGAAGGAACAAACGCACGGGCGGCAACGTAATGGGATGAGTAATGGCTGGAATATTTTATCAGTTCACGACCCGTCGCGACGTAATGCTGTCATTATTTTCTTTTGCACTGCTCTCTGTTGTTTTAAGCAAATTGGGTGTATCATTAATTATTTGGTTTTAGTCACGAGGCCCCGGGTTGTAAAAATACTGGGGAGTATACAATCATGTTTAACTGTTTGTACATGAACATGCCAGTTTTATAAAGTTATGAATAAATAAATTAAAAATCACATTGTTCTTAATAAATTTATTACGTAGGCACGAACAATTTTCTGTATAGAAATCTTCAGTACATTTTATTTTGTCGTGGTAAAAAAGCTTTATGGGTACCTCCGTCTCTTGGGAAGGACGAGGTTATGCAGGACTTCCGTCGCCGAAGGGGCAAATCCGAACTAAAAACCACCACGGCATGCCACTCTAGCTAGTTGTGCTGCACTCCTGTGGGACCCATTGCATATTTCCCAACAAAATTTTCAGTACCAAACAATTTTGAGTTACACAGTAATCGAACCCAGGATCTCTGTTCCGATGTACTTACAAATGCATCAACTAGGCAGTCATATATAAATAGCGCCAGGAGTTAGAATAATAACACGTAAGTTTGAAATTCTAAAATTTATTACGTCGCACATACACATTCTGGTATTACAAATTTTTTAACACTGTACGAATTTGATTTATTCGCCATGCATTTTTTTATTAATTCAAAGCATTCAACCATACAAATCTTAAAGCCAATGACGTCGATACGTATAGAAGAAAATAAAAATAATAATTGTTCTAAATTCAAATTCACAATTTTGTACATGCCCTGCGTCTCGAAATACAGATTAATTAAAAAAAAAAGGACTTGATTTAGCCATGTCCGATAAATTAATTTCAAAAAAGTTCGACGAACCAAAGACTGCTGGTCTCACGGCATATCCTATAAGCAACACCGAATTGTTTTCTGCGTATTAAAGTATACATTATATTATGTACCACAGTTCTGAAAGTAAAAGGTGTTACGTTACGTATTCTATTTAACTACGCTAGGTTACCGTTCTATTTCGAAATCACAATATGTTTTCCAACAATTCTAAGAATAAAGACAAATATTTCCACATGAACTGAAATATCTTGGTAATTAAGTATAATATGCTTGTATATTTCATTTATTATGAAACTAAAGCAACTAATTGGATTCCACTTCGAGATTCCAGCAAATCTATTTTTAAATCTGCAGCGTCTCGAGATAATTAGTTTTTCATTTATAACACGTGTATATTTTTCATGACCGTATTCTTTCTAATTAATTGTTAGCAGGGTAGGTAATTCTTTAGCATTATTTTATTATAAGTAATTCAAAAGAGAATTTATTATAAGTAATAGAAAAGATAAAATTTTATACAAAATATTTTACAGATTATATTTTACTGGCTGGTGCCCGCGACTTTGTCTGCGCCGGTTTAGTATTTTAAGTAGTGTAGTGTGTAGTAAGTACTTACTTAAGAAGAAAAAAAGTAACATTATGACATTAAAATTATTACGCAGTTGGTAGATTCTTTCCTACTTACTTGACACTTACCGTCATATTTTGGACAATTCACACAATATCTTTATAAATTGTAGCCTATGTGTTATTCTGATGTATGATAAAGTTTCACAAAAAATCCATTCAGTAGTTTTTACGTGAAAGAGTAACAAACATCCATCCATACTTACAAGCTTTCTCGTTTACAACTATAATATTAGTAGATATATCAATTAGTTGTACTATAGTTATATTGTATAGTTGTATATAATTATTTATGAATAACTCCCATTTAATCCTTTATATTTGTTCATTTACCGGCGCTACATCCATTATGTGCAACAATGAATCATAAGCTTTATTCAAATAATCCTTTAAAAGGCACTTTTGACGCGTCAATAATGTACATAGTAGTGAGTTGGTAATGATAACTGCATTCGTTAACTTAAAACTAAAGCTAGGAGGGTCAAGCGCACCCTGATCTAAGCAGAAGATAGCAACAAGATAACAGACCTGATAAGTATTCTTTTTGCTAACACCATCTCACATGTCAATTAAAATTATTAGAGCAATATTTCATAACCAAGCTTGTTTATCATTTACGAAATAAAGATAGCAAATTTAAAGAAAAATAACAAACACTAGTGGGTATTTATGAAAATTAAAAAAAAACCATAGTAGGTTAGAGTTTGAGTGTTTGACGTGTTTGAGTTCTCACTCAAACACGTCAAACACTCAACTACAACTACAACGTTGCTGTTTATTGTTTACAATATCTTCTCAGATATTGCAAACAATAAAAAGCAAGTATAATTTTCTATATTCCGCCGACAACCGGGAGATTTGTATAATAAAGCACCACACAAAATCTTCCACTAGAACCTCTACGCACGTTTCGACCCGACACCGGATCATCCTCAGGAGATGTTGACTTCACAAGCGCGAAAAGTAAAGCAGATAAATAAAACAAACATAATTATTGTGTTTAGGGAAAATTCATTTGTTCAGTGAGGCGGGTGCACGAGTCGCTAAAACCCCCAATTCCCGACTAGCTTAGTTTTGCATTTTGCATTAGTTTTGCTAGCGGCCCGAATGAATGCGGGCACAAAATCCTCAAACTCGTGTTAAAATCCGCTTTTGGCGTTTATAGTTTAGTAAAAAAAGCCGCGACGCCCCGTTTTCCATTACGTCCATTAATGTCCATCAACTTATATCGACCATATTTCTTCATCAACTCTCCCTCTGAAATATGAAACCCTATTAATGTTTCTTGTATATGTGTACCGTGGTATATAGTTTATTTTCGTTACTACTGCTTGTAGACTATTTAATTATGTACATTTTGACAACCTCCGTGGCGCAGTGCGTGCGCTGTCGCATTATAAAGTTGGAGGTCCTGGTTTCAATTCCCGCCTCGAGTCTGGTCTGGTTGGTGGCTTCGTCCGTGGCTAGTTACCACCCTACCGACAAAGACGTGTCGCCAAGCGATTTAGCGTTCCGGCACTATGTCGCGTAGAAATCAATTAGGAGCATGAATTTACCATACTCCTAACAGGTTAGCCCGTTAAGATCCTAGACAGCATCATCACTTACCACTAGGGGAGATAACCGTCAAGGGCTAACTTGTGTGTATAAAAAAAAAATTGGGGTGTCAAAAGTGCCTTTCAAAGGATTATTTGAATAAAGATTATAATTGATTGATTATAAAATCTGTACGAGTTGATGTATAAATTATATTTAATAAAAAGTTACTGTAGTCAATGGTCTCTTGTGACTGTAAAAAAAAGTATCTACTGACACAAAAGAGAACATATATACTCTCAAAGTGAATTTTGCATCCTTCACACTCATTGTTTTTTTTTTCGGACTGTCTATTAGCTGTGCTAATCCTGTAATCGGGCTGTTCGGAGACAAGCTCTGCCAGAAGAAATTTTGAGCCCTAGCCTAACTGACTGATTGATAAACCTACTACTATAGTGTCCTACATTTTTGTTTGCTACGGTACAAAATAAAAGTAATGCCTTTCAACTCCTACGTATCAACGTTTGAATAAAAAAAAAACACAATATGTTACGGTGTTTGTTCAGTGTAACCTCGTTTCTAGTTGGAATTGTCAACAAGGTAATAAACTACGTGATTGTATCTCAGATATGGGGATGTGCTTCGTGCTCCTGACCTGATTTAAGTTTAGGACATATTGTACCTTGCGGTAGTTAACGAGTGTTCCATTTTAAAGTCTTTGAAACTATCACCCACCTAGTTATACTTAAGGACGGTGACCGCAAAACCTTATTGCAAGTGTTCTTAATTTGCTTTGTTCGTATGTGTACATGTTGAAATGATTACGCAGTTAAAGTGGGGATGGGTGGAGCATATATCTCAGTCGACCGTTGAGGTTCGCCTGCAAAGACGAGGTCCCCGATATCTGACGTCACCCGGCCGTGGGTGTATCATCCACGGTCACGGGGGCGCTCGGACTGATACACCAGTCCAACAAACCCAACAAGTCCCAACGTCACCATAAGTCGAGGTCCGAGTCTCACAGGAGACTCGGACCTGTCAGACTCGGACGTGTCATGCAGAAAATGCTCTCACATTTATTTGAGTATTTCTTTTATTTCTTCAAACCCAATCCTATAATTTATCGACGCGATTGGGTTTAGTCGTACTTCGGCAAAGCTAAAGAGAACAAGCTTTTAAAATATTGCAAAATTCTTTTCATCTGTTTTCTTTGAAACAATAATTATTATTGGAAGATAAAAATTTCTGTCATTTTGTGTTTATTGAACTGGCCTGGATAAATTGAATTGAGCTTTGTCGAATATTCCTTCGCAGTTCTAAGTTTCAGTTTTGATGTTCCTTACCAAAATCAGTAAAGTTAAGATGGTATATCATCCGTCCGTTTGGACGCAGAACGTTATCTTAATATGTATTTCAGGTCGACTTAGTTATATTTAATGCATTTTATTATTAACTTGTTTAAATTAACATTCAACTAATCTTTATTCCAATAGTCCTTTAAAAGGCACTTTTGACGCGTCAATAATTTACTGTGATTGAGTGATGAACACAAAAAGCTGGTTATCATACAGGAACGCTAAATCGCTTGGCATTATGTCCTATCGCTTATTAGGGTGGTAAATAGCCACGACCGAAGCTTCCCACCAGACCAGCTTCGAGCTGGGATTCGAACCCGGGACCGTCACTTTACAATACAAAACATTTAACAAGGTTATTGAGGTCCACGACTTTTAGTTTCAGCGGACGGCAATAAGTAGACTAAGTTGTGCAAGAATTACAAGTGAAAGTATTTTGCTTAGAGCTATGGTTATATTTGTCGATATAACCACCAGCTCCGACAGCCGTGATCGTCTAGTGGTTAGGACCCTACGTTGTGGCCGTAGTAACCCAGGTTCGAATCCTGGTCACGGCAGCGAAAGCTGTCGCAGCGGAGCTTTATTTTTTTTATCGCTTTTTTGATTATTTTTAAAATAAGTTATTTATTGCTTATAAGGTTTTGGAAGCTGAAAATGATACGTGCATGAAGCACCATTTTGGCAGTGTATTATTTAGTGGTTTGCGGTTGTTTAGTGGTTTTGGATTTTATACAAACATTATTAATATTATAACATTATTAACATTATTAAACATTTTTGACGATCTCCGTGGCGCAGCGCGTGCGCTGTTGCATTTTAAAGTTGCAGGTCCTGGGTTCGATTCCCGGCTCGAGTCTGGTCTGGTGGGAGGCTTCGGCCGTTGCTAGTTACCACCCTACCGACAAAGACGTGTCGCCAAGCGATTTAGCGTTCTGGCACGATGTCGTGTAGAAACCAATTAGGAGTGTTATTATTTTATTTATTATTTTATTATTATTTATTTATTTATTGGGAACAAAATACATGAAAAATACAGTATATAAAAATAACCTTGTTAACTGCGTTAGTAAAAACTGAGTTGCAGTTGATTTAGCGTTCCGGCACGATGTCGTGTAGAAACTAATTAGGAGTATGGGCTTACCATACCCCTAACAGGTTAGCCCGCTACCATCTTAGACCGCATCATCACTTACCATCAGGTGAGGTGCCGTCAAGGGCTAACTTGTGGTGTATAAAAAAATATATATGTCAAGTAAAAATAAAAGTAGGTATCTTTTAAAAACAGAAAATAAATAACTTAATGGATAAGAACCTAAGGGCAATGAGAAATGAAGTATACCTATATACCTAAAACGTAAGTCATAAACTAGGTACGTTCTTTACTTATGGAGAGAACCTTACCTTATTTTAAAACTACGTCGTTAATGACATAAAACGAGACAAAAAAGTGAAGGATTTTACTATCCCTTATTTTATCTTTTTTCAAGTCGGTTACAAATTAATAAAAAACTTTACCGCCACAAAGCGTATGGAATGAATAATGGCCGGCAATATATAAGTTGTAAGAGTTCACGAACCTCCTTGTTTTTTTACAAAATAAATCCCCTCGCTCTTTGGCAAACCTTTACAACACTGACTAATTTATAAATTTACGTGGTTGCATTGCGTGGTTTTTGTTCTCGTTTACAATCCTTTAATTCATTGTATTATATTTTTAAGTGTAACTATTCACCCATTAGCACTATAGGGGCGGGTCTCTTCTCAGCTTGATAAGAGATAGCCATACCCATACTTGGCCATAGTCCACCACCCCGACCAAATGCGTATAAAGTAGGTACACTTCACACGCATTTGAGAAGTCTTAGGCATGCAGATTGCTGGTTTCCTTCACGATGTTTGCCTTCACCGCTAAGAAAGTGCAGTTAAGCAACATTTAACTTAATATTTCTTCAATTTTACTATCGTAATAACGACATAAAAAACGGCCATACCTTCGAATAATTAGAAGTGCGTGCCGAGACAAAAATTAAGACTGTGATTTTTTTTGATAATTCCGATTATTTATTTTATTTATTGCTATAATAAAATTTTATATAATTATTTATTATTAATGCTAAATGTAATTTTTGTGTGTGCGCGAAAAAGCTGTTATGTCTCCCAGGGGTCTGTTGTCTTACAGTAAATGTATCCGTCCGTCTGTATGCCCGTAAATGTGTCCGGTTTGTTTCTTGCTGACACTTGGTTGGTGCTATCTTTAATCGGATGACAAGCTTATTTTATATATACGTACGTAATACTTTTTTCTACTCTAAAACTAGCTAGATTTCTTTGAGCTAAACTCTTAGAATTACCATCAATATGTTCAGCCCATTTGATGTCCCATCGCTAGGTCAGGCCTCATGGGAGAAAAGGATTGAAAAAAAGGTGATATCTAGGAAAGATTCATAGATGCCTGTAATAGGTTTATATGAACAAAGCTATTTTTGATTTGACCCAGCTCTAATACGGCTTGGCCCTAATAACCGAGACCGACATCTAACTTTATTTCCAAAACACCAGTGTGATCATTGCCAATTACATAGCATAGCATGGGCTTACCCACAACATGCTAACTAACGCGAAAATAAATATATTTTCTAAATGATCTACATGCTAATAAAATGCAGTAAATTTCCTAACACCGGGTTGAGATTGAAAATGACTAGATAGAAAACTTAATGGCATTCAATACCTTACCCTGATATTCGAACTTAGGATCTTGTGACACGCTAAATACTAGACGAACGAAAGCAAATATAATATCTACTATATATTCTACATGCTATTAAACGCAGAAAATTTAATTTCCGTAGATGCATATCTTTTCAGATCGAAGCCATCTGCTTTCTAAGATTACCCGAGCTCGCTTCAAGCGAAATTGAAAAGCATTTATATTTCCATGTAAAGCTAAAGTCACCTGAGCCATTGATGACAATGCTAAACGGGTAGATTAATAGACTAAAAACATGTTGTCAAGCAACGAAAATCGAATGCATAGATTCGACATCCATAAATAGTTTATTTAACCTGGTAACATAGGTAACTAATCAAACCTCAAACAAGTGTTAAACGGAACCTATTTAGTAATCGGTAAGTATTAGTGTAGAAGCTAGTGGTTAGGCCGTCAGCCTCCTAATCAGAGGTCGGCGGTTCGAATTCGGGGACGCACCTCTAACTTTTCGGAGTTATGTGCGTTTTTAAACAATTATAATATCACTTGCTTCAACGGTGAAGGAAAACATCGTGAGGAAACCTGCACGCTTGAGAGTTCTCGATAATGTTTTCAAAGGCGTGTGAAGTCTGCCAATCCGCATCGCCAGCGTGGACTATGGCCGAACCCTTCTCATATTGAGAGGAGATCCGTGCTCTGCAGTGAGCCGGTAATGGGTTGATCATGATGATGATGATGAAGTATTAGTAAAAAATCTTCAATTTAAATACGACAAAAGAAAATAATATTTAAATTTAATTTAATTAAAGTTAAAAACTAAGTTTAGTAACTGAGTAAATCCCGGTCAATTTACCCCCTACAGATCACTCATTACGTATTATATAATATAACAAATCTAAAAAGTGTCTAAGGCATTAAAGTGAGAATATTTAATTCATAAAGAAATAAAACATTCCAAAGCTTGGTCCCCTAAAGTGCGCCTCGTGAGGGTATACAAAAGCCTTTTATCCAGAAATGTAAAGAACACAAACACGTTGAAATAACTTTGTACAATTTAACATCGACACAAAAAGGTGAGGGTACACGCTTATTTCGAAATGTAACTTTGAGCTCCATTCTCAAGTTTCAAAAGAGGCCGGTAACAAAAACAGGCTATAAAATGTTAAGTTTTCTTCAAAGAGTTATAGGCAAGAAATTGGTTGGTATACTTGTGAGTCTTCAACTTACGATTTAATTAAGAGTGCCTTTTATTATATATTTATTTTTCGTGTGCAAGAAAATGCTTTATCAGTAAATCTGTACTTATCTATCGGATTAGCAAGCTGAAGTGGTAGTGGGCAGGTCATATCTGTCGCAGAACCGACGGCCGTTGGGGCAGACGTGCTCTGGTACGCGGTCTCCACGACCGCGTACCGGTAAGCGAAGCGTAGCACAACCTCCTGCTCGCTGGACCTGTCGGTCCTGAAAAGGATCGCTGGTGGCTTAGGAAAACGGAGCGTGTGTGCGCTCTCGGAAAGGCCTATGTCCAGCAGTGGGCGTCTATAGGGTGATGATTGATTGATTGACTGATCTGATGAGATGAATGGAGATTAATTAGTTCGTAAAATATCATCAACATCATCATCATGATTAACCCATTGCCGGCTCACTACAGAGCACGGGTCTCCTCTCAATGTGAGAGGGGCTTGGCCATAGTCCACCACGCTGGCTATGTGTGAATTGTTAGACTTCACACGCCTTTGAGAACATTATGGAGGACTCTCAGGCGTGCATGTTTCCTTACGATGTTTTCTTTAACCGTTAAAATAATAATAGTGAATAATATAAACGTTTAGAAAAACATCTTCAGAACTTATAATTTTTTTTTTTTTTCTGTTTTGGTTATTCCAAGCAGCGTAACGGAACTCGATGAATCTATAAGTCACCTTTTGTTAACATCGCAACCGCGGTGAATTGCAAAATTGAAAGTGTTTATAAAGTTTGTAGAGTTGCTTATATTTATCGATCTACTCACCAGCTCCGACAGCCGTGATCGTCTAGTGGTTAGGACCCTACGTTGTGGCCGTAGTAACCCAGGTTCGAATCCTGGTCACGGCAGCGTTCAGCTGTCGCGGCGGAGCTTTATTTTTTTTAATTTCTAGTCTGTTGAACTTTGATGAACACGTTCGTAACAAACTGAAAACTATACTTTGATTTCGTATGATGTTTATTGATTTTTACTTATATATATCTATATATTATTTTTTTGTTCGTATAGCAGTGATAGCTCAGTGCTTCTAAAAAAAGGTTGGGGGTTCGAACCCGGGCACCCCTAACTTTTCGAAGTTAAGTGCGTTTTTAAACGATTAAAATATTACTTGCTTCAACGGTGAAGGAAAATGTTTTGAGGAAACATGCACGCCTGAGAGTTCTCCATAAAATGGCGTGTGAAGTCTGCCAATCCGCACATGGCCAGCGTGGTGGACTATGGCCAAACCATTCTCATATTGAGAGGAGACTCGTTCTCTTTAGTGAGCCGGCCATGGGTGTACATGATTATTTTGTTTCAATATAATATAATATAATTATTATTTATCTAATTTTCTAAAAAAATAACAACAAATTTTCAACGTATATTATACTAGCTGTAGTCAGCGGCTAAGTCCTCGTTTTTTAATGTTTCGCTAACCCTGTAGAAATCATACATTTTTCCGGGATAAAAATAAGCCTAAGTGGTTACAATCTCCACTCCAAATTTCAGTCAACTTGGTTCAGCAGTTTTTGCGTGACATCCACACAAACTTTCGCCTTTATTAATATGGATCAAAATAATATTTGTAAGGCTTTATTATTCCGTCAGCCTATATGCCCCACTTTTGTCTCTCATAGGCGAGAGAGTTTAAGAATATTGATGCATGCTGCTTCTTTATACACGGTGGTTATCTTCTGCAACCATTAATATCTAAGCGAGAAGTGACAAGTGCAGATAACTTTATGAAACGAAAAACTTGCAGCATCATGCTTAGTTGACTGTTTTTACGCCACATTGCTCAAAAGATGTGTCTCTCTGGTGCACGTGTTGGGTAGGGGTAGCTCCAACACCATCCTGAACATGATCGCCAGCATTTTGGACTGCAGATATGTGAACCACTGCTGCGGATTAGAGCTAGCTATAGTTAATTTACTAGCATAGTCTAAGTTTATTTATTAACAAAATGAGCTGTAATTGATGCTTATAATAAAAATTATTAAATGCGGTGATAGCCTAGTGGTTAGGGTGTCAGGCTCCTAATCAGAGGTCGGTGGTTCGAATCCGGGCACGCACCTCTAACTTTTCGGAGTTATGTGCGTTTTAAAAAATTTATAATAAAACTTGCTTCAACGGTGAAGGAAAACATCGTGAGGAAACCTGCACGCCTGAGAGTTCTCCATAATGTCCTCAAAGGCGTGTGAAGTCTGCCAATCCGCACATGGCCAGCGTGGTGGACTATGCCAAACCCTTCTCATATTGAGGGGAGACCCGTGCTCTGTAGTGAGCCGGTAATGGGTTGTTTATGATGATGATGATGATGAATAAAAATTATTATTATTAATAGTATTAACATGTGACATTTTGAGATAGCGATAGCAAAACAACACCCACGTGCTTTCCTTCTTCGATTAAGAATGTGGGGAAGTCTCATAATCGCCCAGATAATATAAACGTTCCAAAATCTATAATATAATAAAACTGTAACAGGACGAATTATGTACATTAAATATATTATTATATGAAAATTTTAATTGGTGGATGCTTTACTATCGATACTTTTTTTTATTTTTTGTCTGTCTGTCTGTAGCTTGGCCGCGCGTCACGCTGAAACTACAGGATGGATTTGAATGAAATTTGGTATAAGAGTAGCTTGTACTCCAGTTCAACATATAGGATAGTTTTTATTCCGGAATTCAGCACGGTTCCTTTGGGAGAAGGGATGAAAGCCAAATGTGTATTTAGTTGTAATTCATTAACGCGTACTCTGATTTCACTCATTCTTTTGGTTTTTGTTAGAAAGGAGAAACTTTAATGTTTATCCTGTATTTATTTCGAGGTCATTGTTTTAGTAATCCATTGCTTCGTGATTGGAAGACAAACAAACACACTTCCACACATACTAACTCTACGCAGACGAAGTCACTGGCATCAGCTATTAATAAATAAAAGGTTAATTTGAATGAGATAAGTTTTACTTTCATGTTCGTAAAGTTTACATAAGACGTTGAAACGGTAAAAATTAAGGAAAGGAGTCTTTACGAGCATAGATATATATAAGTAACGTTGAAAACAATCTGGCGGCTTCAAAGAGATTTACCCCAAAAGTTGTTGATTCAAAATGAGACGCAGTTCGCATACTTAAAACAACTTTTATAAAGTAGGTAAGGCAAAATGTAATAAGACAATGTCTATAGCATCAAAGGCAGAAGATTAGTACTTTCAGAATTCTCCTTAAGACAGTTTATTGCCTCCCAGTGTTTCTTCCTCTCGCCATTGACGCGGTAAACTCGCATCGAACCGTACAGTGCGTCATTTAGTAATAAGATTTACAAAGGTAATATAATAAAACCTACATATCATCATGATCAACCCATTCTCGGCTCACTACAGAGCACGGATCTCCTCTCAATATGGGAAGGGTTTGGGATTGGCAGACTTCACACGCCTTTGGGAACATTATGGAGAACTCTCAGGCGTGCATGTTACCTCACGATGTTTTCCTTCACCGTTGAAGCGAGTATTTGAATTGATTAAAAACGCACATACCTCCGAAAAGCTAGAGGTGCGTGCCCGGATTCGAACCGCCGACCTCTGATTAGGAGGCTGACGCCCTAACCCCTGGGCTATCACCGCTTCACTACTAAAGGCTTATTTAAAACCGAGCTTAAGATACATTTTTGATGTATTTGTAAGCAGCCTATCTGAGCGCGTCACCTCGTACTGTAAGACAATACAGTGTTCAATGAACAGTTGTGTTTATTATTAAAATCACAATACACGGCTACACGCTCCTAGTTCAATATCTTAGTTACTATCATGCGTATACGTGACTCTGAGCAGAGTAATTGCTATTTGAAAATTATATGGAACCCACCTAGCTTTAGTTTTGTTTGAAGACCTAAATAGACATTATAAAGTGGGAGGTCCTGGATTCGATTCCCGGCTCGAGTCGGGTTTGGTGGAAGGCTTCTGCCGTGGCTAGTTACCACCCTACCGACAAAGACGTGTCGCCAAGCGATTTAGCGTTGCGGATGAAGATGTCGCGTAGAAACCAATTAGGAGTATGGGTTTACCATATCCCTAACAGCCCGCTACCATCTTTGACTTTTTTATTTCGTGGGTAAATCCTGATGGATACCTCTGCGCCACGGGGAGGCACAGAGGTTACAACAGACTCCTACTGACTAAAACCCCCACGTGTTCCTACTCATCGCTGTATGGTAGAGCCACGGGAAAGTTTCGCATACAACCGCAACTCCACCAGCGGGTGTTTGCCGGAGCAGACCCTCCTTGGGCTACCATCTTAGACTGCATCATCATTTATCATCAGGTGAGATTGCCATCAAGGCCTAACTTGTAATGGATAAAAAAAAAGTTATCATATAATTGACCGCTTCACAGGTTAGGTAATATTAATAAAGCTAGGTTAGGTTTACATGAATAAAGCTATTTTGAATTAAAATATGTATTCATGGTATTGGTAGAGGGATATAGAACACTATTAAAAGACTGAAGTAAGGAATTCATACTCTAATGTACCGATTATTATTAGAGACTAGCTGTTGCCCACGACTTCGTCTGCGTAGAATTGCTGATTTCCCGTGAGATTGAGGTTACCCGTGCGACCAATGCCCTGCTTCAGAAAGTAAGCTACAGGAAAATGTCTCTAAATTAAAAACGTAGGACTTTCATACAAACTTCCAACCCCTATTTTACCCCCTTCGGGATAGATTTGGATGAAAAAAACTTCTAACCTTATACTTACGCCCTAAAAGAAACCTATTTTCAAAATTTTAAGCTTGTAGACTTCATAATAATAAAATAAGCAAAAACTATCATCCCCTATTTTACCACCCTTATCAGGTAATATTTAAAAAACAAATTGATGTACATGTTTTTTATTTATTATTATTAATCTTAATGCAAATTTTTGTGTCTCTAACTCTAAAAACAAAGAAATTTCATACAAACTTCCAACCCCTATTTTACCCTCTTAGGGGTGGAATTTCCAAATATCCTTTCTTAGCTGACATCCCTTAACTATAAACCACCTACTTGCAAAATTATAGCTTTATACGTACAATAGTTTTTGAGATCTCGTGTTTAATCAGTATGTAAGTAAGTATGTAAGTATGTAAGTTTGTAAGTATGTAAGTGACCTTTCGCTTTTATATATATAGATTAGCTTAGCGGCAGTGGCTGTCCACAGAACGTATTTTCCGAAGCACGCCACAGGAAATACAAAATGTGCAACTCGAAATGATTCACAAGTAATTATCTGGCTATCAACGTTGCATAAACAACGCAATCCACGGAGGTATTACACACCGAATTACCGACAGCTCGGAAACTTTGAATAGCCTGCGGCAAAATACACTGAAGCTGATTAAACTCGGTCGACAGAGGACTAGCAGTATTATTTCAATATTGTTGAAACTCTTATTTCATCATTAAAACTATAACTTCAGGGACAGCGAACGTAATATAAATAAATCAATAAACATATTTTTTGGACGATATAGCGTATTAAAGTTAACAATTTCAAGAAAGAAAGATTTAAGTTTTACATAATCAATAAAAAGTTTCATTTACATTACTGAGACAACTATTATATTTGCAATAAGAGGAAATATATAATATATATAATTTGAATATTAGTTTAGAGACAATGCCGATCTTACCGACTGAAGTGAGCACATCACCGGTAAAAAAATTTACACCGCTGATGAAGGCTATGTCCCATATATACATAGTTGACTTAGAACCACCAAATGCAGACTCCTTTAACGAAGTCAGGTCTATGAAGAATATAGAACGTATTCTTTAAATGGTGTTTGAATACTCTCATCACCATCATTAGCCCATTTACGTCCGTGACACCGTTTCCTCGCGCGGGCTACAAAGAAGTCTAGTTCCAGGATGAGAATAACTTGTATCTCAGTTTAAAATTATTTCAATATTAAACAATCCTGAAATAAAATTTGATGTTCAATTGTTTGATGTGATACTTAGGTAAAAAAATATTTTAATCCTGCAGAAAACTTGCTTTCCTGGGATGAAAACCTATCCTTTGTCCATCTTTAGAATGCCGACTAGTTATAGCTATATTTTTGCTGAATTTCATTAGAAACAGTGCAATAGTTAGGGCAAAGAGATAAGAACAAACAAACATACTTCGCGTTTATATTATTATTATGGGTATGGAGTAATACTAGTTTCATAATACAACAATGAAATAATTTAATTGTATCGCAAGAAAATAATAACGAAATAACTGGACCTCTCACGAGCGTTCTCTGTCAACCGACAAAAGAAGGTTTAAGATCTGTTGTTGACATATTTCTGCAAAAGTAGGTTTAAAATAGTAATATTAAAATAGTCGCAGTTTTATTTTTATTAACGTTTTGTCAAATAATGCATTAATTAGGAGATGATGGGGTTGGCATATCCGTTTCGGACTAAAGCCCTAAAAAGTATTATTACAAAAAAACTCGAGACACAATCAAAACATATAATATTTTTGACGACCTCCGTGGCGCAGCGCGCGCGCTGTCGCTTTATAAAGTTGGAGGTCCTGGGTTCGATTCCCGGCTCGAGTCTGGTCTGGTGGGAGGCTGCGGCCGTGGCTAGTTACCACCCTACCGACAAAGACATGCCGCCAAGCGATTTAGCGTTCCGGCACGATGTCGTGTAGAAACCAATTTAGGAGTAGAGTTTTCCATACCCCTAACAGGTTAGCCCGCTACCATCTTAGACTGCATCATCCCTTACCATCAGGTGAGATTGCCGTCAAGGGCTAACTTGTAGAAAAAACAATAAAAAAATATATAATAAAGTTTAGTTAATAGAGCCTTGAACACAAATGGTCTACATTGGGAAGTTGGAAAGTTTTGGAACATTTTTTGAGTGGCTGTCACCAATGCATCATAACATAAAACACGAGCGTAATTATTTCACTATTTATATTTTATACAAAGAAACCCTTCAGCTTCAGAGCACTGTAGAATTCTGAGCGTTGAAAAAATCGTCGTCATTTTTAAGAGTTCAAAACTTGAGCGTAATTATCTCACTATTTATTTTTTACACCACGTAACGCTCCAGCCTCAGAGCGCTTAAAAGTTCTGAGTATTGATAAAACCCTGGTCATTTTCAAGACTCCAAAACTCGAGCGTAATTATCTCACTATTTATATTTTATACCAAGTAACCCTTCAGCTTAAGAGCACTGTAGAGTTCTGAGCGTTGAAAAAATCGTCGTAATTTTTAAGAGTTCAAACTTGAGCGTAATTATCTCACTATTTATTTATTATACTACGTAACGCCCCAGCTTCAGAGCCCAGTAGAGTTCTGAGCGTTGAAAAAATCGTCGTCATTTTCAAGAGTCCAAAAGACGAGCGTAATTATCTCACTATTTATATTTTATACCAAGAAACCCTTCAGCTTCAGAGCACTGTAGAATTCTGAGCGTTGAAAAAATCGTCGTCATTTTTAAGAGTTCAAAACTCGAGCGTGATTATCTCACTATTTATATTTTACACCACGTAACGCTCCAGCCTCAGAGCGCTTTAAAGTTCTGTGGATTGATAAAAGCTTCAGAGCGTTGTAGAGTGCTGAGCGGTAAAAAAATCGTGGTCATTTTCAAGAGTCCAAAACTCGAGCGTAATTATCTCGCTATTTATATTTTATACCAAGTAACCCTTCAGCTTCAGAGCCCAGTAGAGTTCTGAGCGTTGAAAAAATCGTCGTAATTTTTAAGAGTTCATACTCGAGCGTAATTATCTCACTATTTATATTTTACACAAGGTAACGTTTTACGAGTAGTTTCAGCGCGTTGTAGAGTTCTGAGCGTTGATAAAACCCTGGTCATTTTCAAGAGTCCAAAACTCGAGCGTATTTATCTCACTATTTATATTTTACACCACATAACGGCCCAGCTTCAGAGCCCAGTAGAGTTCTGAGCGTTGAAAAAATCGTCGTCATTTTCAAGAGACCAATTACATTTCGAAGCCGGAAAGCAAATGGCCGAACCGAAAGCCCGAAAATACACTGCAGCGACTGTAGTGGATTAACATGACGTGCAGGTATTTCCAACTTTCATTTGGTTGGCGATTTTATTACGAAATTAAACGATAAAAAAGCTTGGGTGTAAATTTTAAATTGGCGTGGGTAGTTATCACCACCACACCAATATAAATAATGGAAAATGAAATATATGTGAACGATTCGTAGATGGCTGTAATAGGTTTACATGAATAAAGCTTTTTTCTGATTTGATTTTGATTTGATCGTTCGATCGTCTGAATTGGAAACGTTCGGATTATGATCATGCAAATTCTGTTAACGTGTACTGGTTTCACGCTTTCGGAATCGGTGTATTGAAAGATCCCGGATTCGATTTCCGGTTCGATTCCGGTCTGGAGGGAGACTTTGGCTACGGCTAGTTACTACCCTACTGATACCTTCGAAAGACACACTTAAGTAATATTTTGCCTTACATTTTTTTACATCCCTCAGCAGTTGCTAGTCATATAGTTCTCAGCAATTACGTAATCAATCTCGTAAAACTGTAGTTTTTTCGGCTTATTACAGTAAAAATTAAGCTTATCGATTATCGTTTACTGAATTATATCACAAAAGCGGTGATAGCCTAGTGGTTAGGGCGTCAGCCTCCTAATCCGAGGTCGGCGGTTCGAATCCGGGCACGCACCTCTAACTTTTCGGAGTTATGAGCGTTTAAAAAAAAATATCACTCGCTGCAATGGTGAAGGAAAACATCGTGAGGAAACCTGCACGCCTGAGAGTTCTCCATAATGTTCTCAAAGGCGTGTGAAGTCTGCCAATCCGCACATGGCCAGCGTTGTGGACTATGGCCGAACCCTTCTCACGTTGAGAGGAGACCCGTGCTCTGTAGTGAGCCGATAATGGGTTGATCATGATGACCACAAAAAACTCTCAACTATCTGAGTGTTAACAGCGACACGAGACGAAAACTTGTCTATAGTATTGTTATAAGAACGTATTCATACAAATATATTTCTGAACATTATTAATATTTTATGGGCAATCCCACCCTTATTCAGTGACGCACTGGAACGTCAAATTAGGGCCTGTTTATATTTGTATCGTAAATAGAATTACGGGAATCCGAGTTCGAAGTCTCGCGAGGAAAGGATCCAGCAAACAACGCCTTATGAGACTTTGCTACACAATTAAATATGTATGAGTTGCGAATATTATGTCTTTGATGCTTGGATTAATATTAATATTTTCGCTGTTCAAAATCTATTTTCAGTTTCGTTCTCGGGTCCACATTTTGTCTTCGAGTACATAAACACTACGCTATTGTTTAAAAGCTGTGATAGCCTAGGGGTAAGGGCGTCCGCCTCCTAATCAGAGATCGGGGGTTCGAACCCGGGCTCGCACCTCTAACTTTTCACAGCTATGTGAGTTTTTAAACAATTAAAATATCGTGAGGAAACCGGCATGCCTGAGAGTTCTCCATAATGTTCTCAAAGGCATGTGAAGTCTGCCAATCTGCACATGGCCAGCATGGTGGACTATGGCCAAACCCTTCTTATATTGGGAGGAGACCTGTGCTCTGTAGTGAGCCGGCAATGGGTTGATCATAATGATTGTTTATGTGATCGAAGTATCGTAAGTGTGTCATTCTTTCCCATACTTTACTGAGAATTGGAGTTAATCTAATAGGGCAGTGTGAGGAAGCATCGTTAACCGGCTTTCCGGGTTTGTGTATCATAACTATTTATATTATTATTATTCGCTTCGATCTTCACAGACTGGACGTAGTCGGTACTTGAGGTCGCTCGAAAATCCGTCTCCACACCTCCCTGATTCCTCCTTCCATTCGTGCTGTAAGGCTATAATCACAGTTCTTGAAGATGTCTCTTCAAAGTTTTTACTATATAAAAGCTTATAGAAAAATCCTATTACTATATTAAGGATGACATAAACGATAATAAAGCTTGGGTGTTGTAAAAGTATTAGTATTAATATGGCGATAACAAAAAAAGTCCCGGCTAAATTAGCTTAAGTTGTGAGCTTCGACTTAGACCGGGAGGCGTTTGGAACCCACACAACTTTAGTTGTGACTTGACGAATATAGTTATCTTCATCACCTAACGAATAAAAAAAATATATATATATTATATGCACGCTTCGTAGATTTATTTTGTTAAATTTTGGATTATAAATTAATGTGTAAAATAAACATCAAAACCGCTTGTTTTAGGCGGATTTAGGTTTGTCTTTAAACAGCCAGATGTATAGAATACTAAAATACGTAACGTTTTCTGAGGGTTCCATTAAATATTCCATGCGGCGTCTACCAAATAATAGTTTGTACATCATAAGGATTAAATTTATAAACGTGGAAAGCTCATTGGGGAAAGTTCATTGGCGCGATCAACCACAAAACCGTATGTAAGACGAGACATTGTAGATAATTAAACACAGAAGGTTGCTATAATATACGCGCAATAATTTTGTTATTTTTTTTCAATAACTACTTTTCTTTTATAAATCCCCTTTAACCTGTCGCACGGGCCCTTGAACAATCTACATTTTTTTTACGTATTAATAAATAAATTAATTAATTAGGTAGTAATAATGAATAGAAGCAGGCGTTACTTTGCGGAAGTCCATGATAAACAAT
Organism: Lasiommata megera; assembly: GCA_928268935.1. Classification (NCBI taxonomy): domain Eukaryota; kingdom Metazoa; phylum Arthropoda; class Insecta; order Lepidoptera; family Nymphalidae; genus Lasiommata; species Lasiommata megera. Next base: position 2,226,608 of record OV743308.1, on the reverse strand, counting down.
ATAATTTGCTATATTCCGCCGACAACCGGGAGATTAGTATTGTATAACACCACACAAAATACTCCACTAGAACCTCTACGCACGTTTCGACCCGACACCGGATCATCCTCAGGAGATGTTGACTTCACAAGCGCGAAAAGCAAAGTAGGTAGTAATATGAAATCAAATCAAATCAAATCAAATAATTTATTTTGCATAGATTGAGTCGGTACATAGGTGTTACATTGAAGTTGAGATGCTTACAATCTGACGGGTAGGCATGCAAAAATAATATTTTCATAATTTATGTTTATGGCCAATCAATATGTCAAACGTATTTGATTGATATACGAAAATAATTATAAAGTGAAATATGCAAAAGCTAATAGGCGTTTTGGTCGGTATAAGAGATACTCTGTCACTGTATAGGCTGTTCAAAATGAAATTCAAATCTACGAGTACGAGATACACATCTCGTACACATAGAATTGAATAGATACAGTCTGTAGATGTGTTTTCTTAACCCAGCCATCAGCTCGGAGCATTCATACCCCACTCGAGATAAAAATGTGTAAGCGTATAGGCAAATCGAAATCTGAATGTCATTCAATTTCGCCTCACACAAACTAGAGTGTTCTTGAAAAGCAGATGGCTCCTCGCCTGTACACGATGAGCAATGCCCCCCACTTCGAGATAGAGGGGATAAAAGTATATGCTACACCTCTGTCAATGTATTGGACCGCCCGGTCAAGTTAATTTTACCGAACTCCTAACTTTTGTTTTTATACCTGGACATCACTACAAAATGCTAAATATCATTGTTCTACGCGTTATATTGATATACCAAATTATAACAGTATTTGTATCAAGAAGTACTTGCTATGAATACTAGTCGCTTTTGTATATATTTTCCAATTATAAAATTGGTTGCCGTCGCACGATTTTAAAAGATTTTGTGTTATTTTCACCCACTATAAGTTAGCCATTGATGGCAATCTCACCTGCCGTCAAAGTTAATGCCGTCAGATGGTAAGTGATGATGCAGTCTAGGATGGAAACGGGCTAACCTGTTATGAGTAGATATGGTAAACCCACACCCCTAATTGGTTTCTACGTGACATCGTGCCGGAACGCTTAATCGCTTGGCGACAAGTATTTGCCGATAGGGTGGTAACTAGCCAGGGCCGAAGCCTTCTACCAGACTAGACTCGAGCCGGGAATCAAACCCCGGACCTCCGACTTTATAATGCGACAGCGCACGCATTGTGCCACGGAGGTCGTCGAATACCAGTTATAAAATTGGTTGCCATCACACGATTTTAAAAGATTTTGAGTTTTACCTTGCAAGAAAACACTTGAATCTTTTAAAAGCGAACTATATACATTTAGGAATTGGTGGTTTCTCTAACTAATAATAGGTCCCTTTCCTCCCTTGTTAACTAAAATTCCATGACTCAAAATATCGGACTTTATACGTATGGTCTGGTCTGCGTGTCGCTTAATGTTCGGACGTGTTTATCTATATACGTATCATGCGATATACGAAAAATAACTCGGTACACGGAACGCTTCTTCCTGACACGTTTGCTAAGCTACTTTAAGATTAAATTAATATTCTTTCTGTGAACCGTTTTACGTAAACCTGCGGAGGATTGACGCGAGTAAACTCGCTTATCTTCTTTCTTTTTGTAGCGATGCTCATAAATATACAATACTAGCTAGTGCCCGCGACTTCGTTTGTGCAGGATTAAAATTTCAAGTAGCTTAATATTAGCGTGACTTAGCAAATCACTAACGTTATGACATTAAAATTATCACGCAGATGGCAGATTTTTTCCTTCTTACACTTATCGTCATATTTTAAACAATAAACAGCAAGTATAATTTGCTATATTCCGCCGACAACCGTGAGATTTATATAATATAACACCACACAAAATCTTCCACGAGAACCTCTATGCACGTTTCGACCCGACACCGGATCATCCGCAGGAGATGTTGACTTCACAAGTGAGAAAAGTAAAGTCTTTACTTTTCGCGCTTTTACTTTATTGTTTATCATGGACTTCCGCAAAGTAACGCCTGCTTCTATTCGTCATATTTTAGACAATTTATACAATATCTTTATAAATTGTAGCCTACGTATTATTCTGATGTATAAGCTATATTACTGTAAAGTTTCATTAAAATCCATTCAGTAGTTTTTACGTAAAAGAGTAACAAACATCCATACATATTATAGCGTTTATACATTTATTGATATCTTACCTACAATCTATTCTTTCTTGCTTGCCTCTGTCTTTCATTGTAATGATTACCGACCATTATCAACCAATTACAAGGCACGAGTCCTCTTTTTTTTTTTAATACACTACGAGTTAGCCCTTGACGGCTATCTCACCTGGTGGTAAGTGATGATGCTGTCTAGGATGGTATCGGGCTAGCCTGTCAGGAGTATGGTAACACCCACGCTCCTAATGGGTTTCTACGCGACATCTTGTCGGAACGCTAAATCGTTAAATCGACACGTCTTTGTCGGTAGGGTGGTAACTAGCCACGGCCGAAGCCTCCCACCAGACCAGACTCGAGCCGGGAATCGAACCCAGGACCTTTATAATGCGACAGCGCACGCACTGCGCCACGGAGGTCGTCAAAATGAATTACTCTTTTAGAATGAGAGGGATTAAATGATTAAGGCTATTATCGGACACGTTGTCCAAGTGCGAACTGGTAGACTTTACAGGCCTTTGAAAACATTACGGAGAACTCTCAGGCTTGCATGTTACCTCACGATGTTTTCATTCAACGTTAAAGTAAGTGATATTTCATGAAAACTGTTTTGATTCAAATGCATATGTCTCCTAAAGTAACTAAACAACTAACTAAAGTAGAACTTTTGAAACAGGAAGACTTTTCCATCTTTGAAATAGAATGAAGAGTAAATCAAACTTTCCTATGAAAAGGAGGTCTGTACCCAATTCATTACTTATAAAATATAAGTATGTATTTATATGTAATATGTTTTATAAGCGATCTTTTGTGCTTTTTTTTTTGCTATGTAACGCTATTGTTCAATTGAAGGTTTTCTGGAGATGTTTGCACGTGATTATACCGTCTTTTGCTTCTACGAGATTATTGTTTGATTTTTTTAATCTTGCCGTATTTTGTATTTACATTATAATGGCTTTGTATCCACCTTTGAAAACCAATATGCATCCAATATCGGTTTTCAATCCAACGGTCATTAGATGTCGAAACTCTTTTGTTGTATAGATTTTTATCAGCCAAGCGTACCTACTGTTGTCTTAAGGCTTTTGTTTTTATTACTGGATGCGAAAATTCTTTATGAAAATGTTTGCACTTTTACCTCTTATAAAAACTAAGGCTTATATCCATAAAGCGAGCTTTTAGCTCTGGCTTAAGACACAGTTAAAACGAGACAACGTGAAGTCTGACACAGTTACCGTTTTGTTTTTGACATAAGCCTTTTTTTTTATTCACCACAAGTTAGCCCTTGACTGCATCTCACCTGATGGTAAGTGATGATGCGGTCATAGATGGTAGCGTGCTAACCTGTTAGGGGTATGGTAAACCCATACTCCTATCGGTTTCTACGCGACATCGTGCCGGAACGCTAAATCGCTTGGCGACACGTCTTTGTCGGTAGGGTGGTAACCAGCCACGGCTGAAGCTTCCCACCGGAACAGACTCGAGCCGGGAATCGAACCCAGGACCTCCGAGTTTAAAATGCAACAACGCACGCGCTGCGCCACGGAGGTCGTCAAAGCCTGTCTCTTTTTAACATTATCTTAAGTCGGAGGAAAGCCTAAGCGTGGTCTACAGGTTTTAGCTTTAGTGTTTTTAAGACAGAGAGTAAGCGAACTTAAACTGTTTTTATGCTGTTTTTGGTTAACTAAGCATTATAAAGCGCCAGTAACAATTTTATTTATAATTCTTTAAAAATAGTTAAATCAATTTCTGTTGAATTTTTTGGCCTTCTTAACAGGCCAGCCGCGCGTTGAATGTTCAGTGCGATCGTCAAGGGCTAACTTGTTATATATATAAAAATTCTTAAATTACTCGTACATACGTCGAGACTGTCTGTATCCCGCTATTTGCTGACAAATTACTTAAGCTCTTATCGCCTTATTCCATCGCGTCGTAATAAACATCGCATCGGGGACATACCCTCTTTTCGACTTTTCGTAATCTTCATTAGACACGATGAATTTTTTAGTAGGGAGTTTAATCTTATTCCTTTTGGGGCGGCTCCCAGAATCCGCCGTAATAGAAAGGATAATGGAAACCTCAATCTTCGGAGAAAGCGTGTCGCTGTTATATCGTTTTACAAACGGATTTTAAACTGGAGGTAATTTTCAGTTAGAAAGAAAGAAAGAAAAAGTGTTTTCTCTCATATAGTGTAACAAACAAAACATCGTTTGACGATCTCTGTGACGCAGCCCGTGCGCTGTCGCATTATAAATTCAGATGTCCTTGGTTCGATTCCCGGCTCAAGTCTTGTCTTACCTACATCTTAGACTGCATCATCACTTACTGTCATAGTATTATTAAAAACACACACAAATCTTATGGCCTTACCATTTTCGCTAATCACGGATCGTGACATAATGCCTGTGATTTGTGCGTTGCCTTTTTTACGAAGCGATAAGGCCGCCTTTTGTATCCTGTTTCTTCTTGTTTTTCTTATTATTTCTAGTAATATGTGGTGTACAAATAAAGAATAAAAATTAATAAAAATTAATGATGCAGTATAAGACGGTAGCGGGCTAACATGTTAGGAGTATGGTAAACCAACACTCCTAATTGGTTTGTACGCGACATCGTGCTGGGACGCTAAATCGCTTAAGGTTGGTATCTGTAAGGTGGTAACTAGCCACGGCTGAAGTTGGAGTTAATCCAAGTAAGATTGGAAGCTGGAAGAATCAGTTTGTCTAACCGCCCCAAGCAGTGCAAAACTTGAAAATAATATTCTTTACATTTAAGTTGTTAACTCATTCGCAGGTGTAATCGTATAAATTCACACAAAAATAATAGATAAATTGAGAATATTTAAAAAATAAAGCTCCGCCGCGACAGCTTTCGCTGCCGTGACCAGGATTCGAACCTGGGTTACTACGGCCACAACGTAGGGTCCTAACCACTAGACGATCACGGCTGTCGGAGCTGGTGGTAACATCGACGAATTCAAGCATCGATTTCCTTGCAATAGCCAAAGCACTTTCTCTCCAATTCGCTACGGTGTCGCCGTCGATACTAAACTAATTACATTTCCAAACGGCCTTTTTTTGTTCACTTTATTGCACTGGGCAAATTCTCTCGTTGTTTCTTTTTAGAATTTGCATCCGTGACTTAGTTCGCTTGAGTAGAATACACTTCTGGAATACAAACAAAGGTTATCTTGTGTCCCAAAATATTATTCAAATATCTAATCAATAAAACATTCTTTTTGAGAAATTCAAAGTTGTATAAAAATTCAAATCAATGCATACATAGCTAGATAGAATAACTTAGTTGTAACAAAACGCAAAGAAGAAATACAAGTAAATGAGGTCAAAACGTACGAAAATATCGACATCATATAGAAAACACAGGCATCGGCGGTCACATGAGCGTTAGTAACCAAAAGCTAGAGTTATATCTACCTCTTGTCATTGAATAGAGTATGGTGAAAAAAGGGAACCTTTCTATAGGACTTTTTTCAATCTACAAGTTCTTGACGGCAATTGCATGGTGTATGGTAAGCCCATACACCTAATTTGTTTCTACGCGACATCATGCCGGAACACTACCTACAACACTTGGAGATACATCATTGTCGGTAGGTTGGTAACTAGCCACAGCCGAAGCCTCCAACCAGATCAGTACCAGACGAGGCGGGAATTGAACCCAAAACCTCACACTTTATAATGCGAAAGCGCACGCGCTGCGATAAGGTCATTTTTTGCGTCAAGGACACACACGAACTATATCTCCATGTAGTAAAATATTAATATTTTATGCAATATAGCAAGTAGGTATGTATCCCTTATTTCATCCTCGATTTACGAATCTGCATTTTAGATTTTTCTGTAGTTTCCTAAAAATCGGTAACCGTCGAGTTACACCCAGGCACCCATATATATATATATATCTACTATTTATTTATTTACTACAAGTTAGCCCATGACGGCTTAATCTCCCCTGATGGTAAGGGATGATGCAGTCTAAGATGGTAGCGGGCTAACCTGTTATGTATAGTACACCCATACTCCTAATTGGTTTCTACGCGACATCGTGCCGGAACGCTAAATTGCTTGGCACGTCTTTGCCGGTAGGGTGGTAACTAGCAACGGCCTAAGCCTCCCACCAGACAAAATATATATATCATAACGAACCAATTGGTAAAAGGATTGGATTATTAAAGAAACATTTGATACTTAGAGACGTCTAACGACAATAATAAAAGGTTGTATAACAAGCCATTACACTCGCGACGTTTATTCGACGGATTTTCGTTTTATGATAAAATTTGTTCTGTTCCTAACTTATAAAACCTATTTTATCCTCGAATTTCTTAATACTCCTTGTAAATTCCATTACGACAAAATAAAACTTTGTATAATTTATGGTAATGGTGCTAAAAATGCTGCGCACAAATCTCAAAACTAAGATAAATTGACAAGTCTTAAAGCTATACTTTTATCTATGTTAATTTTGGGAAAGAAAGACACTATTGGCTCCAATATCCATCATCATCATCATTTTCAACCGATTGACGTCCACTACTGGACATAGGCCTACATACACATACATAAATACATATTTGCACCGGGCGGATTAAACTCCGGCAGGGATACCAAACGGCGACAAGTTGTGAAACCGGCGGACTATCCTAGCCGAGTCCAGCAAGACCGCTGGAGGCTTGCATCCGGGCTGCTAGTGAACTGCCACGGAACCCCAGTCACGTCAGATAGTGAGCGAGTCTAACTTGGATTAACCCATTCGCTGATATGACGATTGGGATGGTTTCAGCGGACTGCACATGCCACTTGTCGGAAACCTCGTGAGCCAGATAGAGATACTTGCGTTTTTTCTCCGTCTCAGATCTCACGACGTTTTCGTCATAAGGAATAGCAATGTCCACCGAAAATACCCTGGATCGTGCCCGGTCCACTATTACGTACATACGTTTTAATCTTTTGGCATCGATTTCTGGTTGATTTATAAACACTGATGCACGACAGTCAGTATTACAGTAAAGTCAATAATTCCGAAAAGGAAGCCAGTTCCATTCATCAGAAAATGATTACCCGTCCCGTAGGCAATTAACGTCAATCCCCTAAAGTAATTGTTCAGACAGTAATCTATATTCCATCTTCCGTTACGAAGTTGTGCTAATGTCTGTCAGGCGTGTAAATTTATTGCCTTTCTCATGAAATGAATTCTATAATTCAAAACTCTACCTTAATTCTATAAATAATAACAAGATTAAGATTATAATAAATTTTATTGCTTCAGTCCTTAGTCCTTAATAATCCTTCCATCTTACAAAGATTCCATCGTATAAATTATTACATTTACCTGAAATCTATTCTAAAGATTCCTACAGATCCTTTCCTACAGTTTAGGTTAGGTTCAAAGAAATTTATTGTCAACAAAACACAACAGTCAGTTATTTGAGAATACAGTTAGTTACACATACTGTAAATTAAGCGGTGATAGCCTAGTGGTTAAGGCGTCAGCCTTCTAATCAGAGGTCGGCGGTTCGAATCCAGGCACGAACCTCTAACTTTTAGGAGTTATGTGCGTTTAAAAAAAAAAATATCACTTGCTTGAACGGTGAAGGAAAACATCGTGCGGAAACCTGCACGCCTGAGAGTTCCCCATAATGTTCTCAAAGGCGTGTGAAGTCTGCCAATCCGCACATGGCCAGTGTGGTGGACTATGGCCAAACCCTTCTCATATTGAGAGGAGACCCGTGCACTGTAGTGAGCCGGTAATGGGTTGATCATGACTGTAAATTAAAACTTTTAAACATCCGTCAATAAACTGTTTTAAGCACGAATTGCTACACAACCACTCATGCAATGCATTTTATCCATATTTACTCTGTCCCTAAATACCTTGCTAGGTGGGTTTTCAATGGATTAAGTGAGTGCGTGCGCCTTCAAAAGCTGTGCTCCCTCAAAAGTTAATATTTTCTTACCATACTTAAGTGTCCTCGCCCTAGGTAAAACCAATAAACTAGCTCGTCTGTTATTGCGTGTGCTTCAGTTTCAGTGAACCTATCTTCTTTCCTGTCCTAACTAGTACATAGTTACTTAAACTGATACGAAGTCGAAAGGCCAGATGCCATGGATTAGCGAACGGGTTGAGTAACAGCGAAAAGCTTATTAAGGTTTTCTGTTTAAATTTTTTTTAATAATAGTTATACATCTCGGGATAGCCGACATACCTTCTATGAATCGAAAAAATAAACGAATCAAAGTTATTCACCTACACGTTTACTGTATTAGCATACCATACGTAGAAAATAATCTGTACTTTGTGATAGCCTAGTGGTTAGGACGTCAGCCTCCTAATCAGAGGTAGGGAGTTCGAACCCGGGCACGCACTTTAACACCTATAACTTTTCGGAGTTATATGTGCGTTTTTAAGCAATTAAAATATCACTTGCTTGCTTCAACGGTGAAGGTAAACGTGAGGAAACCTGCACGCCTGAGAGTTCTCCATAATGTTCTCAAAAGTGTGTAAAGTCTGCCAATCCATATATGGCCGTTACTTACGTTTCGTAAAACGTTTAAAAAACACTAATTTAAAGAACGTTGTAACCTGTAAACACTCTTTTAAACTCTCACATTAAAATTTCAGCTTTAATAAGGGATTTGATTTGTTTTTTTTTGTTATTAATTTTAATATCAAGTAAGTCGAGTGATCTCATAAATAACTGGTGCACTTTGCGAATATTTTAACAATGTTTTGCACTAATATCAGTGATTTTTGGTACAATTCATTCCTGTTCTTTTACGACATCCGGACTTGGGTTCACTCTAAAACTTAAAAGGCCAACGGATAAATGCATGTCGTAGTGCGCAATAAAACATATTTAACAATATCTGAAACTCCTTAAACACTGATTCCAAGAAGTGATGTTATAATTGCGTACATACTCTAAAAAAACTTTCGCAATTAGATCTAAGACCTCCTCAGATGGGCTTTGGAATTTATTAATTTTCAATTCAAATTAAATGTTCTAAATCGCTTGAATACTACGAGTGTTCCAAATATTTTATTTTAAGTAGGAACGTCAGTTATTGGAAGGTAGGCATTTTGAATAAATTTTGGTACATTTTGGTACAATCTTGATCTCTTACGTCATCCGGACTTGAGTTCACTGTTATTGCTGAAATATCTTTACAAGACTACCAAGACGAGTAAATAAAATACATTTTGACGACTTCCATGGCGCAAAGCGTGCGCTATCGCATCATAAAGTTAGAGGTTCTAGATTCTCAACACGAGTCTGGTCTGGTCTGCTGGGGGGCTTCAATCGTGGCTAGTTTTTTTTTTTTTTTTCCGCTGGGAAATGCTTTTACGCATCCCCTCCGGAGGCGACGCAGGCAAGACTGCGCCGCTTCTGATGGGGTATGTGGGACTCCCCGGCGGCCAGGCTGGCGACCAGAATACCCACTAAAACCCAGCGATGCTCATTCGCGTCGCCTGGTGGCTGGGTCACGGGAACACTAGTTACCATTCTACCGACAAAGACTTGTCGCTAAGCGATACAGCGTTCCGGCACGGTGTTGTGTAGAAACCAGTAGGGAGTATTTTTTATTTTTTATACACGACAAGTTAACCCTTGACGGCTACCTCTATTGATGGTAAGTGATGATGCAGTCTAGGATAGTAACAGGCTAACCTGTTGGTACAATACCAGGGGTATGGTAATCCGTGCCGGAACACTAAATAGCTTTGCGACACGTCTTTGTCGGTAGGGTGGTAACTAGCCAGCCACGGCCGAAGCCACCGACCAGACCAGACTTGACCCGGGAATCGAACCCAGGACCTCCAAGTTTATAACGCGACAGCGCACGCACTGCGCCACGGAGGTCGTCAAAAGTAGTATGAGTTTGCCATACCCCTAACAGGTTAGCCCGCTACCATCATGATTTACCACAAGGTTATATTGCCGAGAAGGGCTAACTTGAAGTGCTTAAAAAAGTCTTTTAGAAAGGTTCTCTTTTTTCAGCATCATCATCATCATCACGATCAACCCATTACCGGCTCACTACAGAGCACGGGTCTCCTCTCAATATGAGAAGGATTTGGCCATAGTCCACCAAGCTGGCCATGTGCGGATTGACAGACTTCACACGCCTTTGAGAACATTATGGAGAACTCTCACGCGTACAGGTTTCCTCACGATGTTTTCCTTCACCGTTGAAGCAAGTGATATTTTAATTGTTTAAAAACGCACATAACTCCGAAAAATTAGAGGTGCGTGCGTGCCCGGATTCGAACCGCCGACCTGTGATTAGGAGGCTAACGCCCTAACCACTAGGCTATCACCACTTTAGACCTTTGTCAGCATTCATCACCTTTATTAAATGTCTAGAGGCAGATATAAATTAAGCTTTGAGTAACTAACATTGAAGATAATGAGATAGAGATGAGATAATGTAAGGTAACTGCCCATTTTTCCGTCTGAATAACCTTACAAGTCTGACTAAGAAAACAGCGAGTCCATCTTTATTCCTAGAAGCGTTGGTAAGAGCTCTTTGTATTGGCTCTTAGCCAGCTTCAGTTGATTACCCCGCCTTATCTTCCCTCGTTCGAACTCAACAGGGATAATCCCTCTCTGAGAACCAAAACAAATATGCTTTTACAATTCGTTTTCCGATTATTTATTTTTTTGCTTATTGTTGTAACGATTGTATGCGCCTTACAAGTGAAATACTGGGTTCTATCCTGGTTAGGTTCTATTAGGGAATTGAAAAATTCTGAGATAGTGTAGGTTTGATTTCGGCAAAACTAAAACGCCGAGAATTTTAGCGTACGAATAAAATCGACGCGGATTCGGCCATTGCAACCCGTTATAAAATTGGAGGTCTTGGGTTCGTCTCCCGGCTCGAGTCTGGTCTGGAGGAAGGCTTCAGCCCTGGCTAGTTACCACCCTACCTTCAAAGTCGTATCACAAAGGGTTTTAGCGTCATATTTCTAATTGGTTTTCTACGCGAAACGTGCTGGAACGTTTCGCGTAGAAAACCAATTAGAAATATGGGCTTACCATACCCCTAGCAGGTTAGCCAGCTGCCATCTTAGAATCATAATCACCAGGTGAAATAGTCAAGCTGTCAAGGGTTAACTTGTAGTGTATAAAGTAAAAGCCACCATTTATTTTACAGTCGTTAGGTATCCTAAATCACTCTACACTGTTTATCTTATCGAATACGAGTTCTTTGTTTGTTTCTTTATTGCGAAATTTTTGATACAATAACATTGAAACAAATTTGGGAACATCGATATAAATTAATAGATAAGGTAGTGTGAACTGTCGGTGTAGAAAAACATTTCGTTATATACTCATATACTATAATGGTCCACGATAGGACTATTATATATGTCGGCGCGAAGAAGTTATTAACTTTATTCAGCGGCGCCAAGAACCTCAAGAATTCAATAATTACCCACATTTTAACTATTGATGATTTTGCTAACACAATTTAGACAGTAGCAATCAATGTTGTACAAGCATGCTTTGTGCTATAAATACGGGCGGTCGATGCCTTTCGCGGGATTCTCGCTCGGACCTCTTAGTTATTGTCGCAATAAAAGCGTAAACGCGCAAGTTGTGGTTTTAATTACTATGAGCGAAAGTAAACAAAATTGTGACATATATTACCTTTTTGTCGAACCAAGGCTGGTCAGCATGCGCCTGTTTATGGAATTTGCTCAATTTTTAATGATCTCAGGAACTACCTTCATATAAAAATTGAAACCTAAAGTCTGTAGGTCCTCGTACATACAGGAACATATTCATCCTTATTATCCCATGGAAACGTTAAACACTAGTAATTTTATAATTTAACAATATGTATCTTCTGACAAAGGAAGAAAGAAACAAATCAATCAAGTGTATAGTTTCGAAGCGACGTTTAACTTCGGTGCGTCTGTTTTCATCCCATGTGGGTATATATATACCCACATGGTCTAATCCCACTACACCAGCAAATCAGCAAACAAGGATATATTAAACAAAGGCTAATAATTTGGACCATGTGTTGAATAAAAAATACTGTAGCTACATTATTCATGTTATATTGACCATTATTATGATCTTCAGCGACCGACTGGACACATGTTTCCTTTTTATTTGGAGAGAGGAATTGAGGGGAATAAAGTCATCGCTGTGTGGAATGCGGAATAGCGGACATTGACTATGACTGTAACCTCATACAGCATTGATTTACCACTAGCCGTAGATCGATTATTAACGCTCAAAAAATGGGACGGAAAAGTAGTGCACAAATAGCGAAGCGTGCACTCCTTTCCCCCAGTGTGTGACAAGGCTAGACGAAAGTCACTGATTTTAACACTCGAGCCGTATAATCCGAATGAATTACAAAGCACTACGCGCCGCTATAGATAATATAACGGCCAGATGTCTAGTGTTGTAATACATCGATATATCGATATGTAGGAATGTATAGTTAATTGGTGACAAATTCTCGCCTTGTTTTTGTATGACGCGCTCTATCTACGGCTAATGGTAAATCATTGTCACACAGACTGCTAATCAAAATTGGGAGAAGGGGCCCGATCGCAGTGGGCTATGTGGCTGCCGATGAAGACCACGATGATCACAAGGGAGTGACAATAGCCGGTATTGATAACATATCATACGTTACTACGTACGTTCTACGTACAGAATTGGACACCGCCAATTTTCTAACCCCGGACTGGTACTAAGAATGTTTTAACGGTAAAGCTCTATGAATAACAGTTTTGAATCAATACGAGAACTGAAAATTGAATTAAATAACACCTTGTGTTGCGGAATTGAGCCTCTTAATCACTAAACTATAGACAGCAATCATATGAATAGATAAAACAAAATTAAAGTTATGTGTCAAAGATAGTATGCCAGCTACACCATACTAAAGTAACAACAGTTGATTGTACTAGTGAAACTAACTAAAACACACTTAACTTTGATGTTTGGGGTAATGGGTTTATCGGTTTTCCGTTAGAACGTTCCGTTGAAACGTCACCCGAAGTTGGCACAACCACACAAATGACACCCTCTTCACCTCATTTGTTAAAGTCAATGTCAAATGATACCAAGGTTTGCGAATTTAGTTATCGTTATTTGAATATTTGCTATTACATACCCACGCATCAGAAGAGCTCTCTATATCTAATTGAACAAAGAGAATTCGGCCTTTTTTGTAAGTTAATACTTTGTGATTATAGATTGAGAAATTATTATAGGATTTTGTTCTTATAAATTCTCATCTAATTGGGCTTTTTCTTAGACATGGATGAACTTAGAACCCCCCTAGATTCAGTTTAAAGTCAAAGGATGTAGTTATCACCATTACCCCACGAATTAGAGTAACGAAAAATATATATAATATAAACGCTTCATAAATATCTGAACTAAAACATCTGTAAACCTTTACTTTGAAGTTGTGATAGCCTAGTGGTTAGGACATCCGCCTCCTTATCAGAAGTCGGGGGTTCGAATCCGAGCACGCACCTCTAACTTTTCGGAGTTATGTGCGTTTCTAAGCAATTAAAATATCATTTGCTTCAACGGTGAAGGAAAACATCGTGAGGAAACCTGCACGCTGAGAGTTCCCCATAACGTTCTCAAAGGCGTGTGAAGTCTGCCAATACGCACATGGCCAACGTGGTGGACTATGGCCAAACCCTTCTCATATTGAGAGGAGACCCGTGCTCTGTAGTAAGTCGGCAATGGGTTGATCATAATGAAACCTTTACATGAGTAAAACAAATTTTGATTGGATTTATTTAATCGAACTTCTTCGAGTCTCTAACTTCTGAAGTTTTTTTTTTATCCACTACAAGTTAGCCCTTGACGGCAATCTCACCTGATGGTAAGTGATAATGCAGTCTAAGATGGTAGCGGGCTAACCTGTTAGGGGTATGGTAAACCCACCCTCTTAATTGGTTTCTACGCGACATCGTGCCGAAAGCTTAATCGCTTGGCGACACGTCGTTGTCGGTAGGGTGGTAACTAGCCACGGCCAAAGCCTCCCAGACCAGACTCGAGCCGGGAATCGAACCCAGGACCTCTAACTTTATAAAGCGACAGCGCGCACACTGCGCCACGGAGGTCGTCAAGAACAAGTTAACAAACGTCACATAAAAGTTAGAATTTATCAGTTGTAATATTTGTGTGTGTTGAAATATAACATGATAGATTTAAGTAAATGTTATGTGACGTTTGTTTATATTAAATATAACACAAAGGGAACGAGTTGAAAACATATCACATTGAGTTGTTTAGATTACATTGAATGCGTATGGAGAAATTCCATTCAATGAGTTGATGGTCAAAATAGATCAAATGTCATTAATCTCGCGGGAACCACGGATTTAACAGGAAAACCATTTTGTTAATTCAGGGTACCATTTTGTAAATCTATTTCCATCCAAAATATCAGCTTAATTGGTTCAGTAGTTCCAGCGTAATGAAGTAACAAACATGCTCACAAACTTTCGCTTAAAATATTAGCGTCATTATGAAGCGGTAAAGTTTGCGAGTCCCAGTATCGGGGTAATCTTCGGCAATAATTGGCAAGTAACTTAGGCTATATTTTATATACATATTGTCACGGAAACAGGAACGATGCGGGTGAAACCGCGAGCAATAGCTAGTTACTTGTACCTACGACAGACGTCTAGAGTGTGCCTACGTCCTCTACGAATGTATTAATTTTATTCCTTGACACATACATTCCATACTATTTTTATTAATAGCAGTGTCTTTGTTTTTGTTTGTTTATCTGTTCTCTCTCTCTTTTTATGGCTTTGCACAGATTAGCCAATGTAAAGTTTAAAGCATTGTAGAAGTTAGGAAGAAATGGCGGGCAACTTCGCACTCTGCGGACGCGGCTCCCTCAAACCTTTCCCAAGTTAATACCTGTTAACCATTCAGAAAACTAGCCAATACACAAACGACACCAAAACTGTCCACGACACAACCAGCACCAGTTCTTTTCAAAATTAGCCAACAAACATTAATTCAAGAAAAGCGTGAAAAAACCGCGCCCGCCATATACGAAGTCTCCCGCCTTTATCCTGTTTATCTGTTAATGTTAATCGAAAATTTTGACGACCTCCGTGACACAGCGCGTGCACTGTAGTATTTATTGTCTGGTGACTGGAGGCTTCGGTCGCGGCTAGTTACTAGCCAGCAAAGACATGTCCCAAACCGATTTAGCGTTTCACGTATAAAATAATTGACGTATAGTATGACGTAGCTTGTTGTATATATTGTTATTAGGTATATATATATATATATTGATTATTTACACATTAGCTATAGCACAGCCCTGGAACGCCAGCCCTACGCCACGATAGCGCTGCGTTAGCATCGGCGTTATATTACCGAGTCCATGAACGCAAGAAAAGAGTGTTCCCACGAATTCTTTCCTAGCATCAGAAGAGTCCACTTGTGTTAGTCATAGGAACTTAGAATGCAGGTTAGATTAGTAATTAGATTTGAATCCCGAGAACTTTCCTAACATCGGAATGGTCCGCTAGTTAGTAGATTTTTTTGAAGACCTCCGTGGCGCAGCGCGTGCGCTGTTGCATTTTAAAGTTGGAGGTCCTCGGTTCGATTCCCGGCTCGAGTCTGGTCTGGTGGGAGGCTTCGGCCGTGGCTAGTTACCACCCTACCGACAAAGACGTGTCGCCAAGCGTTTAGCGTTCCGGCACGATGTCGTGTAGAAATCAATTAGGAGTATGAATTTACCATCTTAGATTGCATCATCACTTACCATCAGGTGAGATACAGTCAAGGGCTAACTAGTGGTGAATAAAAAAAAAAGATTTTAACTATAATTTCTTTATTAAATTTAATTATAAGTAAATCAGAAGTTTCTTTGTTTCCCACCTGTGGCCAAGCGTAACAAATTTTACAGAAATAACTGTAACACTTGACATCTAAAAAAGTCAGTGTTGCCCGCAAAATTATATAATATGGAACTTTGAGGTCCGCATTAAATATAAATGGGGCAAACATTCAACATTTTCGGACGGCTGTAAAGTTTCGAGGGTCCCAAACGCGCGCGGTCTAAACACAAACCAACTATTAACTCAGTCGGGTATTTTGACATAAGGTACCTCAAAAAACTATTACCTTTTCACTGGATGTAATCGGGCAATAGACTGCGCGTCGTATTCCTCATTACTGAGGGTCGTGACCTCCACTGATGACTTTCTTGCGGACGATGTCGCGCCATGTTGCTCTGTTTTGTTTTTGTTTTTGTTGCTGCGCGCGTCCGTAGGATTTACCATCTCATCCTCTTAGAGACTCACCCTGCACGTGCCCCCTGGGTGGTGCTAAACGCGCAGCGACGATCTATTCGGGTGGTACACAAAACCTGAATTGAAGAGTGGTTTTCAGTAGCCAAAGGAACTGTTCCTAAAAAGACTGATGCGAAAGGATCTGGGAGCCCACCGCATTATTATTCCCAAGAAAACCCCAAACACCTATGAGGAAAGGAAATAATGGAGCAATAGACAAATTAATGGAAAATGACTTATCAGCTTTGGCCCGGAAAATAAATGTTTCTCCTATAATAAAATTATTTTAAATAATGCAAAATAGCTAGTTAGATAGTAAATAATATGATTTGTTAGTTTGATCAGCTCACAAAACAGAATGACTCTAGCTGTGTTGTTTCGAATGGACGATAGCAAGTAACCCTACTAGTTATTACTGCGTCACGACTACTGGGCTCGACGACACTTGGAGATTCCCTTTTGTTTTTCTCCTGTGAGACTCGGACCTCGGCTTAGACCGACGTTGATAATTTGGCTTATTGGACTGGTATCTCAGTCCGAACGCCCCCGTGACCTATGGATGAGACTTTTTTTTTATCCACTAGAAGTTAGCCCTTGACGGCAATCTCTGTCGGATGATGCAGTCGAAGATGGTAGCGGGCTAACCTGTTAGGGGTATGGTAAACCCACACTCCTAATTGGTTTCTATGCGACATCGTACCTGAACGCTAAATCGCTTGGTGACACGTCTTTGTCGGTGGTCCCACCAGACCAGACCCGAGCCGGGAATCGAATCCAGGACCTCCAACTTTATAATGCGACAGCGCGCGCTGCGCCACGGAGGTCGTCAAAAATGACGTCAGAAATCGAGCGCTTCGCTGGCGAAGACGCTGTGTATGGGTTTGTGTTAGTGTATGACCTTGGGAAGCGTTGCCGCCTCAAACTGCGATGTATGCCGCTTCTAATTCATCTCTGAGGCCTAGAACCTTCTTTACTAGGATATCGTAAACAAAAGGAAATGGTGCGGATTTGAAAACTCTGAGAACACGTTTAACTTACATATACCTATTGTTAGTTATCCTTCTTGTTGTTACCAGATATAATGAACTTTTAGTCCCTAGTAATAAGGTTCTTTGTGAAACTTATCTTACACTATGCGAGTGACATTCGTACGTAAACGGTGGCCATTGCAAATTTGTGTTAGTGCACCTGGTATCTCAGACTAATAAATAACATAAGCTGAGTGGCTCATTAAGTATTATCTCATAGCTCATTACACTTACACCACCAAAATACATGGACAATATAACAATATTTTGTAGGGAAGTAATTAAAAGACGTAATTATAAGATAACTTACTCGTACGTATAAGATAACTTGTCCTGAGAAATCTCAACAAAAGATCTATGCCCAACACTGGAAGTTGAAATAATGATAAGGAGGGTCTTGGTTACAGAAGTTATGAATGCAGCAATTCACATGTCATACACAGATGAAGCATTGCTTAAGAAACACAACCAACTCGAGGTATTATGATGAATTTGTGTACGCACCACGGAATTTCTTTGTTCTATTTTAACTGCCCATTACAGGCCGCGTTTCTCTACTCTTCCTGAGGAGGGTTAGGCTGGTGGTACACTGGCCAAGTGTGGATTGGTAGACTACACTCATTTTTTGAAATATTGTAAAGAACTTTCAAGCATAAATTTTGCCCTTTCAGGCATTAAAAATTGCTTTCACCGATAAAGGATTTAATATTTAATCAAAAACTGCTCAAATTGAATTAAAGTAAGAAAGCTTTTGATATCAACTTTCCAGTAGAATCTTTATAAAATAGACTCCAAAAACATTTCTTATTTAGTTTCACTTTTAAGCAATTAACCAGGAAAGAATAATATTGTTTTGTGCAGTTTTTAGTCGTAAAAATTTTCCCAATTTTGCGTTTTATAAATTGCATGTCATGTGACAAATTCTAATCTGTCCAATCTTCATAAATTTATAGCGCCGAGCAAGAAAGTGATGACGTCATGACCGATAAGACATCAAATTTATGCCACAAGAAAGCAATTAGCTTCCAACCATAATATACACTTATTTAGATTTAAGACATGGTGACATCATCTGCGAGATGTCAAAAAATTTGGGGTTGTGTTTATATTTTTATAATCATCATGACATCATGATCAACCCATTACCGGCTCACTACAGAGCACGGGTCTCCTCTCAATATGAGAAGGGTTTGGCCATAGTCCACCACGCTGGCCATGTGCGGATTGGCAGACTTCACACGCCTTTGAGATCATTATGGAGAACTCTTAGGCAAGCAGGTTTCCTCACGATGTTTCCTTCACCGTTGAAGCAAGTGATATTTTAATTATTTAAAAAAAAATTATAATATATTTCCTGAATTAATAATGGCGTATGCATTAGTTTAAAAAATGTTTTGAAGCTCTTTTATTTCATAAAAGTACTATACAAGTGAAGAATTCCTTAATAACAAGTCGGTTGGGAGCAAGGCGCTTTAATTTTATCTAGCACAATATAGCTCAACGAATGTTAAATTACAAAAATTTGATAATAGAAAAGAGCAACCTGCTTAGTTCTTGCCGGGAAGATCCTTGAGAGAATCTACTATTGTGAAGCCATAGAATCTTTCAAAGGACTTAAATTAAGACTACTTGGAAAAAGTGTTTTTTTTTTTCTCTTTGGAATCCCTTTAAATATTTATTTATTAGTTATTATCAATATCACATTATTTCACCGAATGAAAAATAATTCTGTTAATTAAATATTTCAAGTACATGAAAAATTTGCAATAGAGAGTTTTGACAGCCTCCGTTCGCCAAATTAAAATTGGAGTTCCTGGGTTCGATTCCCGGCTCGAGTCTAGTCTGGTGGGAGGGTTGTGTCGCGGCTATTTATCACCCTACCGACAAAACCGTGTTGCTAAGCGATTTAGCGTTCCGACACTATGTCGCGTAGCAACCGATTAGGAATGTGGGTTTTACCATACTCCTTATTCGTCTTAGGCTGCATCATCACTTATACCAGGTGAGATTGCTGTCAAGGCCTAACTTATAGTGGTAAAAAAAAAAAACAAATAATGAATATAAGCAGGCGTTACTTCTAGAATTCTTCCACTAGAATCTCCTAGAGAGATTTTTTGTGTGGTGTTATATTATACAAATCTCCCGGTTGTCAACGGAATATAGAAAATTATACTTGCTGTTTGTTGTTTAAAAAAATTACAGTCTTATTTGTGTTTAAAGTTTTAATCACTTACTTTACTTTAGCTGTATGAGTCTATATCTTCAGTACTTTCTGCTGCTTGTATAAATCAGTCGGCTGCGCTGTCACAATTTCGCTTCTCAAAGGCCAATTATAGCGGTGATTTAACGTCTGCGATGACCAAGCGGCAAACTGCCAAGGACACTGGGCATATCAATTGTTATACTACACAAATAATAAATTAACGCTATCATTAACGATGGAGGAGTGCGCAAATAGCTCCCCCAAGTTGGTGGGGTTGCGACATATTTTTTGAAATAATATAAATATGGCGGACAGGTAACAAATGCAGTACAGTCCGACAAACCCAACAAGTCCCAACGTCACCCTAAGCCGAGGTCCGAGTCTCACAGGAGAGTAGAGGGACGTTTCCCTTCAGGCTTCAGGCTGAGCTTCATGCTCGCCAGAAACCCCCGGTGAAGCACTAATATCCAATATGGTTATTTGGAACTGTCAATTCGAAATAACAAGAACAACAAGAATGCAGCAAGGCGGTTCCCAAGTATCGATCTATTCCAATTGCACACGCTAGTTAAATTTAACAGTCACTTACTACCTTACGTAGTAAATTTCCGGGACGATTGTTTCGGTATGACAGCTTCGCTGCACTACACACACACTTTGTAAGTATGAAGTTTGTGACGCGGTTCACGATCATTATCAAAGATAGCAGTATTGGCTTGATGAAGGCAGAGTTCGTATGACAACTGAACTGCCAAAAAAAAGCAATCCGTAGACGCACAGATCACAGGCACATTATGTCACAATCCGTGATTAGAATAAACCCTACAAGACAAGCCAATAAGCGTTTATTTGCATATATAAAAGAAAGTCGTGTTAGTTACACTATTTATAACTCAAGAACGGCTGAACTGATTTGGCTGAAAATCGGTGGGGAGGTAGCTTAGAACCAGGATGATTTCACGTCAAAGAACTGTAACTATAGTTTCAGCTTGCCACAGAAATTTGCCTCGAATTGGTACCTTATTCCATAGCAGTTTTTATAAACCCCTAACCTATGCGAATGAAGTCGCGGGCATCGACTTAAATATATATCAAATACAAGGGAATTGAAGCTGTGATAGCCTGGTTGTTAGGACGTCAGCCTCCTAATTAGAGGTCGGGGATTCATGGTGGACTATGGCCAAACCCTTCTCATATTGAGAAGAGATCTGTGCTCTGTATCGAGCCGGCAATGGGTTGATTATGATGATGATGATGATGACAAGGGAACTTGCTGCAACAAACGATTAAAAATAAAATTATTATTACTCCTTGAAATGCGTCATTACCATCATTATTAAACACTAGTTGATATCCCGATGCTAGTCCCATTTCTCGTAGTATTTCATTGAAGAGATAATGGCTAAGATCTAAGAGCGTTTATGGGATTATAATGACATTTCCGGGATGACTCACAATTTGTCCAAAGCATATATATAAAACGCAAGCTTAAAGAAAAGTCATTATAGTGTTAATTACTTAAAGTTCATATATATATTATTTATTTTATTTACAAGTTAGACTGCATCTCACCTGATGGCAAGTGATGATGCGGTCTAAGATGGTAGCGGGCTAACCTGTTAGGGGTATGGTAAAGCCATACTCCTAATTGGTTTCTACACGACATCGTGCCGGAACGCTAAATTGCTTGGCGACACGCCTTTGTCGGTAGGGTGGTAACTAGCTTCGGCCGCAGCCTCCCACCAGACCAGACTCGAGCCGGGAATCGAACCCAGGACCTCCAACTTTATAATGCAACAGCGCGCGCGCTGCGCCACGGAGGTCGTCAAGCTTGAATGAAAGTCCTATAATAGTGTAAATTATTTAAAGTTCATATAATTTAATAGTATCCCTTTACTTGTTGACTCACCGCGGCCGAAGCCTTCCACCAGATAAGACCCGAGGCGGAATTTGAACCCAGAACCCACTTCATAACATTTCTTGATAAACCAATTAGCTAGATATCCTCTAACATTTTCGCCTTGTGGACCATTCTCCATGTAATTCAGTTTCGGGTAAACCCCCAGTTTCATCATCATCGTCATGATCAACCCATTACCGGCTCACTACAGAGCACGGGTCTCCTCTCAATATGAGAAGGGTTTGGCCATAGTCCACCACGCTGGCCCATGTGCGGATTGGCAGACTTCACACGCCTTTGAGAACATTATGGAGAACTCTCAGGCGTGCAGGTTTCCTCACGATGTTTTCCTTCACCGTTGAGGCAAGTGATTTAAAAAAAACCTCCAGTTTATCTAGCATTTAATTATTAAAAATTTATTTATTTATTTATATCACATGATACACCATCGATACACTGTATCATTCCATCCGACCACCATCAATACCATCGATACTGTTTTTATTTTATTCAACATTAACTTCTTGAACTTCTTCGTAGAACCCTTAGGGCTAGTATAAAGCGCTATGGGTACCATCAAGTGGAGTCTCGCTATACATGATAATACCGTCAAAGAAGGTCACTGATAATGTTCAGCCTATTAGAATTCATGACGCTTCACTACCGTTCATTTGCATAATGTCGATTGCTTAATAATTGTGACCCTTATGTTTCCGCGCAAACGACGTCTCATCTCCTAAATGTGCTCCAGATAGTCTAGTCGCTTCCGGCTTCTGTCTGTTTATGAACTAGCTATTCGCCATTAGCTTAGATACATCTATATCGCTAGGCACAGTTAACAGTACCTATAGAGTAAATTAAAATATCACTTGCTTCAACGGTGAAGGAAAACATCGTGAGGAAACCTGCACGCATGAGAGTTCTCCATAATGTTCTCAAAGGCGTGTGAAGTCTGCCAATCTGCACTTGGCAAGCGTGGTGGACTATGGCCAAACCCTTCTCATATTGAGAGGAGACCCGTATTCTGTAGTGAGCCGGTAATGGGTTGTTCATGATGATAGAGAAAGGTTTTTGTTAGTTAATTTGCTTAAACTCAATAATCAGTACATATTTTAGCATGTATGCTCTTTTCCAACATCAAAATAATAATGTGACATTTGATCTTGTGATTGATAGCTCTTAACATAATTTTAAGTGGCATGTGAGATGGTGATAACAAAAACAAAATTTACCTGGCTAAGTTTGTTGTGGGCTTCTTCTTAGACGGGGTGCGTTTGGGACCCTCATAGCTTTAGTTGTAAGTGTACGAATGTAATCACCATCAAATCACTACTATGTAAATTATTGACGCGTCAAAAGTGCCTTTTAAAGGACTATTTGAATAAAGATTTGTTGAATTTGATAGAAACAGGGCCGGCCTATTTCCAGTAATCTTGTCTTATTGGAACTTAAGCCCACCACGCTATAACACAAGTCGGCTACACACGAGGTCATGGGTTCGATTCCCGGCTCGAGTCTGGTCTGGCTAGTTACCTACCTACCTACCGACAAAGACGTCTCGCCAAGTGATTTAGCGTTCTTGCACGATGTCGCGTAGTAACCAATTAGGAGTTTGGGTTTACCATAGCCCTAACAGGTGAGCCCGCTACCATCTTAGACCGCATCATCATTTACCATCAGGTGAGATGCCATCAAGGACTAACTAGTGGTGTATATAAAAAAAACTCCAAGAAAAAACTGGATAGGAACTCAAGAATAGGTCATTTTATTACCTGTTGCGGGTTGCTTACAAAGCGGGCGTCGCCACAACCGCTCGCAGTTAAGGTCAGGGGTCAACGTAGCTAAATGGAGGAAATCGCTCCGTACACACTATCGGAAGTAGGCCGCGCCGACCTCAGCTCAGCACTAATGTAACACCCTTATACTAGTCTCGTAACGCGAAAGCTTTCTACATTAATGGGTCTTGAGGCCTTAGACGTGAATTAAAGGGCTCAGGAGAGAAATAAGGAATATCGAATGCAATCCATACTGTGGATTGTTTATTTATTTTTGCGACCCTCCTAGACGTTTTCTACTCGGAACGCTAATATCGCTTAGAAGTGTCTAGGCCAGTAGAGTGTAACAAGTCGCGACAGATTCGAGCTAAGAATCGAACCCGCGACGTGACCTGACGTTTAACCACGTCATTTTGACGACCTCCGTGGTGCAGTGCAAGCTTTGCAGTATTCGTCGTGGGTTCCCCAATTTATGCATTCGTGACCTTGTAAAAAACTGCTGATTTCCACTTTTACTTTAAGTACTGCCATTATTAAAATAGAGACAATAACAATTTAAAAAAAAGCGTGTATCGAGAAAATAAAAAAGGAAAATTTCCAATTTTATTTTAATTTTATTTTCCACTAAGCTGATGCCCAAAACTTTGTACGCGTAGGTTAAGGTTATAGATTATTCCGATGGAATAGCCAACGTTTGCAATTGAAGATTTTCCAATGTGTCATTCCTGTGTCCGCTTCCTTTCCCAACATATAAATCCGCGGGAACCCTTTTTCTAATTTATCATTTAACCTTATTCGTGGGGACAAAGTGGTCTATATGTCCTTAATCCATCTAATATATCTCCATTCGTAAAAAGGACGACCAAATTATCGACCAAATGTTAGATCTCACCTCTTGTATCTAAAGCTTTTATGATCAGCCGTTCTATTTATATAAGGTTGTTATATGCTTCTTCGCCCCAAAGAGATCGCGCCCTGCCGATAATACCCACCGCCATTGTCTACTGCATAAAGCCTTCTATCCGTTTTATAAGAAACTTTAAAATGTCTTTTCTGTTCCATCATGAACGGAGGCCGTTGTATTTGTTATACAAAAGAGTTTACCCAGAGTACAGGGTTCGATTCCCATGTCGGAATCATTTCTTTCCAATCTGATAAACCCACTAACCCACTTAAGAACGGGGTCTACTTTCCCCAGTAAGAAGGAGCTTGTGCCCAACCATGGGTTGACGTTGACGATGACCTGTTAAATGCCCACATGAAATTTTATGTTATCGACATGAAATTTCGTGCTATTTATTATTTTAATGCTACGATAAATAAACTTCATCTATAATACCTGATAGTACCAAAAGAATCATATTTATTCATTGAACGAAAATTAGTTCATTTGTTGAACATTTCATTTCATGAATATACAAATCTACTGGGATATGGTTGGTGTCTTAGACGATTATAATAAAGCTAAGATATAATAGGGAAGATTACCAAAGTATGTGCATGTGGATAATTTTCGTTGCAATTTAATGTTTTCAATATTATATTGAAAATACGATTCAATTATTTTTAATTAAAGTAACCTTATATATATACAAATAACGCTGTGTTATGCAAAATGTGTAAGCTATTGCGTGAAAGGAATAAAAAACGTGATATTATGTTCTAGGTGTGAGCTTTTCGTACATGAAGGTTTCTGGAACAGGGTGATATATGAAACATTCAAGAAATGTCTGTAATTTTCAACATTGTTTTCTTTTTATTATTTGTTATTAAAGTGTCAATAGAAATAAACATTATGAGAATTCTTTTCATGTCTCTCTATTGCGGCCCGTGAGATAAAGCCCACAGAAGGAAAGACGGATGTACAGTATAGTACAGAAATCATAGTAGATACAACAATCAGACGTACATAATTAATATAATATAAATGTTTGAAGATATCACATAATTTATAGTATTGGCAAGACGAATAGGAAACTATGTTTTAATTTGATTTCAAAACACAACATTAACTTTTTCAACAGCACACTTTAAAACATTTTTTTTTAACATGTTACGTTCACGTTTGGAAAGGATATTTTTAAAATCTTTTTTTTTTTTGTAATGTGTTAGATTCTATTTGTTAATAACGGTATCGTCTCATTGTGAATAAGCCTTCTTCTGTACAAAAACAAATTCCATATAAATGCGTGTTCGGATATTCAAGAAATTAAAAAGAGAGTTATTTCACTTAAGTTTCAATATAAAAATTCCTTAGTTCTTGCGATAATCATGCGTGGATTTATTTTACTAACAGATAAATACATCACACTAACACTTACCAACTGATTGAACAAACAACAGCGTTTTGGCAGCACAGCCTGTTGATCCAACGCAGTTGCATTGCAATTAGTATTCAGGTGAAAATATTAATTAACCTCACACACCCACACACCAGTTACAGAAACGAACGTTAGATACCAAAAATCAATAGAACACGAAAATTTGTAACGTTTTATTAAGATAGACACAGTAAAAGATAGCAAATAGATCAAAAGTTGTAAGTCCAGTTTTGGGAATATCGCGAATTTTCTCACGTACGTTCGATTTTTCATTCAAACATGACGCGTTTTCAGGAAACGTCCTTCCTCCACGCTGGCTGCGGATGCACTGACGGGATTCGGGATAGGGGCTGTTCACACTTTCAGGCTTTTGTAAACAAACCCTCCAAAAGCGTAGATGCGTGGCGCCTACGTAAATCTTAACTTAGCCTCTACACGAGAAATTAAGCGCCTATTCGTTAAAGCGAATTAGCATAATGTAATACACATACAATAGAATACAATGGAATAAAATACGATACAATAGAAGCTGTGATAGCCTAGTGGTAAGGGCGTCAGCCTCCTAATCAGAGGTCGGCGGTTCGAAGCCGGGCACGCACCTCTAACTTTTCGAAGTTATGTGCGTTTTTTAAACAATTAAAATATCACTTGCTTCAACGGTGAAGGAAAACATCGTGAGGAACCTGCACGCCTGAGAGTTCTCAATAATGTTCTCAAAAGCGTGTGAAGTCTGCCAATCCGCACATGGCCAGCGTGGTGGACTATGGCCAAACCCTTCTCATATTGAGAGGAGACCCGTGCTCTGTAGTGAGCAGGTAATGGGTTGATCATGAATACACATAACTGAAGTTACCTTTTCTATCATTATCATCATGATTAACCAATGATCATATTATATCGGGAATATATATGTATAAACGTATCTCAGTTTATTTTATGTCGTTATGAACTTATTATGTATGCGTCGATCTATGGGTTTAGAGCAGGTATACTAAGAGAGATTTAGCTTGTTAAAACCACCTGTAAAATATATTATGAGAGATTGAATGTGTGCTCAGGACATTGCAGAGCTTATGGATATTGTATGATGGTCAAGTAGCTGTTTCATGAGCAAACCATTGCAGGCTCACTACGGTGCACGGGTCTTCTCCCAATATGAGAAGGATTAGGCTATAGTCCACCACGCTGGCCATGTGCGGATTGGCAGATTCACATGACTTTGAGAACATTATGGTGAACTCTCAAGCTGGCAGGTTTCCTCACAATGTTAATTTATATACTGTTAAATTCGAATAACAAAGTTTTAATCCCAACTTTAATTTTAAATACGAAAGTATATTTATTGATTTGTGTCCTATTTTTAGCATATAGACAGACTATATTCTGCGATCGTCTTCGCTTATAATTTTGCTGCTCTCATGTTTCTATTTTCATAAGTGACATATTTGTCCTCTATTTAACCTGCATGTTTTCTTTTTAAAAACTCAATCATATAGTTTTTTTTTCGATCCAACTTTAAGTTTTTAATACTATATAATACATATTATGTAATACTCGTACCTATTGAAAAATTTTCGTGAAGAATTTGCATATAAAATTTCATCTTGTAGAACAGAAGAAGTAAGTAAGGTACCAATTTCCATAGGCAATTTGAAATATTATGGACTCACATACAAACTTTCTACTCTTGTACTTACCTCTAATGCATTCAAAATTAATAATACTCAGCCGTTTGGGCTTTACATTGACAGTCAGTTAGTCAGTAACTTTGTTACAAACATAGGATACTTTTTATCCAAGAAAATCACATTTTCCAATATAATAAGTTCGAAAGTGACTTAGTGTGGCATTCTTTTACGTAGCAACTTTCCCATATACTCGTATATGCCATAAATAGGGTGATAAAGGAATTAGGAAAAGATATGGTTAGATATAATGCCAATTAATAACATAAAAGCAAATATATGTTTGTTTGTTTGTCACGTTACAAGTATTAACTACTGAACCGATCATAATGAAATTTGTCACATATATAGCTTGCTTTTTGGGCATGGATTTTTTTTTATCCACTACAAGTAAGCCCTTGACGGCAATCTCACCTGATAGTAAGTGATGACGCAATCTTAGATGGTAGCGGGCTAACCTGTTAGGGGCATGGTAAACCCACTCTCTTAATTGGTTTCTACGCGACATCGTGCCGGAACACTAAAATTCTTTTAATTCCTTATAAAAGGCGAATGATGTAAAAAGTCCACTTTTAGTATTTTTTTATGTTACATTGATGGGACAAAGCTTGAATATTCTTTGTGGGACACAGAAAACCACTTGAAGAAACTTGTTACAAAGTGTAATAAGGACTGAGGGCCAATAGGCGACGGGACCGATAGGCGAACTTTCATGGTAGGTAGATAAGTTGCCTAGTATCCCTTATATTTAAATACAAGATGGACACAGAAATTCTATTATGTATGTATTTTGTATGTATTTTATTTTATTTATCCTTTTGTTTTTGTGGAATACTGCATTTATTTCTTGGAGGGCGATGATTACTGCCACACAGTTTATGCTTCGGCAGGATCATTGTTTTCATGTGTTTAAGCTTCCTGTACAATTGTTTGTTTCCAAATAAAAATCTTTTATGTTTATCTTTATCTTTATCTTTTGTCTTTTATCAACCCGTGACCCCGGGACGTCGGCTTTTGTCACCTTTTTATGCTGTTACAGGATATGAGGTATGACAGCAATCGCTGTATTACCTGATGGGATATTGTGGAATGGAATAGCTTTCCAATATCCCATCCCTGTTAAAAAAAACAATCGACAAAAATCACCCTAATGTAAAGATGTGCCACCAAGGGATATAAGAGTTGCGGTACGATGTCGACTACTGATTAGATTAGCTACGTACAATAGGTTGATGGTAGCGTAAGCTTGTCATTTTTGGTAGGCGACATCGTAATGTCGCCTACCAAAAATCTTAATCATTCGGCTTTTGTCGGTAGAACGTAGCCACTGCTGAAGCCTCCCACCAGACTAGATCTGTGAAAATTCAGAAAATCATAAACCCGTGACCTCCCGCGCGCTCTTCATTGCGCTAGCGAGTACTTTCAAAATCAAGCCTGTATAGCACGATTTCTCCTAATTAGTCTACCTGTTGATTAATTGTAATCTCACTTAATTAAGTCTACTTTAAAAACTAATTGTTAACTTCTGCTCTTGTCACTCACAATAATTTTAGTAAGTTCGACGATATTTTATCAAGAATTGTTTCTTGTTTATGTCTTAAGCTGTGATTTGAAAGTTCAATAACTTAGTCATTCAATATTTTTTTCTCTTTTTATGGCTTTTCACAGATTAGCCAATGTCAAGCTTATAGCAATGTAGAATTGAAGTTAGGGAAAAATGGTGGGAAACTTCGCACTCGGGGGACGCGGCACCCTCAAATCTTCCCCAAATCAATACCTGTTAACCGTTCAAAAAACTAGACACTACACAAACGATAGCAAAACTATAATGTCCACGACACAACCAACACCAGTCCTTTTCAGAATTAGCTAACAAACATAAATTCAAGAAGAGCCTGAAAAAAAACCGCGCCCGCCATACACGAAATCTCCCGCCTTTCTCCATTATCTTTTCTTTTTGTATAAGTACACATACAAAATTTGTACGGAACAAAAATAAATTCATTCACGCATTCGCTCGACGTCAAACAAACAAAAGACAGTGACGAATTGGCGAGAACATTACATAATACATTCTGTATTTTCCGTGAATAATCTATAATAATATTGTTCACGTGTCACAAATTGTAAAATCGGTTTCCTTTTCTTTTCTGCCAACATTTCTTCAGAAAATTATTAGATATTATTTTAAGTAACTTAATTATGTTTTATAAAACTATTACTTAAGTACTTGTATTTAATTAGGTTTATTGCTTTTTGTTAATTATCTGTTGTAACGTTGTATTTACTGTGAACGTTGTATAAACTCATTATCGACTAGCTGACGCCCGCGACTTCGTCTGCGTTGGGGATAAACATTAAAGTATCTCGTTTCTAAAAAAAAAAGAATGAGTGAAATCGGATGTCAATTCGTTGGTGGGAGAAGTTGTGGGGGGCGCCCGAGACGTGATGGCACAGGCGGTGGCATACGCGTGAGCTGCGCGCGGTACTGGACAGTACTTGGACATTGCAACATTACTTTATTTTTCTAAAATAAGACTTTTTCTAAAATAAAAGTAGCCTAAGTTACTCCTTATTACATCAGCTACCTGCCAATAAAAGTCCCGTAAAAATCGGTCCAACCATTTCAGAGATTAGCCGGAACAGACAGACAGACAAAAATGTTATTTTGGTGTATGTACCGTATACATATTCATATGCATGTAGTAAAAAACGGTTATTTCAATATTACAAACAGACACTCCAATTTTATTTATTTGTATGGATGTATAGATATACGTATCTTGGGGACTGACTATTAGCTGGACGATTAGCTGTGCTAACCCTATTTGTTGCAACAGCGTAACCGGAATGTTTTGCCAGAAGAAATTTTAAGCCAATTGGCAGACTTCACACGCCTTTGAGAACATTATGGAGAACTCTCAGGCATTCAAATTTCCTCACGACGTTTCCTTCACCGTTGAAGCGAGTGATATTTTACTGGGGGTTCGAACCCCCGACCTCTGATTAGGAGGCAGACGTCCTAACCACTAGGCTATCAAAGATTCAAAAGTCAACGTGTTACGATATAGCAATATTTTAACAGTATCTAGTGTGCAGATGAGAGCGGGGCCGCTTATGGGACCATTTTTAAAATTAAGCGAGCGTCTGGACTCTGGACAGCGGCAGACAATGTATACCTACAGTCTCTGAGTTAATTAAATTATATTTCTCCTCGAAAAGGTTTAACTCTTAATAATATAAGAGAGAAAAGGCGGGAAACTTCGTATTCGGAGGCGCGGTTTTTTCACGCTTTTCTTGAATTAATGTTTGTAGGCTAATTTTGAAAAGGATTGTTGTGTTGGTTGTGTTGCGGACATTATAGTTTTGGTGTCGTTTGTAGTGGCTAGCTTTTTAAATGGTTAACATGTATTAATTTGGGAAAGGTTTGAAGGAGCCGCGTCGGGCGAGTGCGAAGTTTCCCGCCATTTTTCGCTAACTTCAATTCTCCATTGCTATAAACTTGACATTGGCTAATCTGTGTAATGCCATAAAAAGGAAAATATATATATATATATAAGAGAGATTTTTCAACTAAATCTTTTATAAGATATCCTTTCTTTTTTTTGTTGCCTGGTAGAGATCGCTCATTAGCGATAAGGCCGCCTATTGCACCTATTTATTTTCTGCGTGTGTTTATTTCTTTTCTTTTTTTTTCTTCTGTATTGGTGTGCAATAAAGTATATTTTCATTTCATTTCATTATATTTATATCGCGGGTATCGAACAAACGGGTCGCCTGATTTTAAATGATTAGCGCCGCCCATGTAAATCAGCAGCACCGGATACGTTGCTGGCTGAATTTGCATCCTCTTAATCTACTCCGCATCCGTGCCCTAACTCACTTGGCGGTTTATCTTTATAACCGTAAAACCGGTTTATCTTTATAACGGTAACGAGCCGTGGCCGAAGCCTCCCACCAGAAAAACTTAAGGGGGGAATAGGACTCATGACCTCTAACTTAATAAAACGACAGCCCTCACAATGCGTCAAATAAATGACAATTAAAAAAAAAGAAAGAAAAGAAAAAGTTTATTTATTCCAGCATAACATACATATAGTTTACAACAGAAGTCTTATAACTTAAATTGTCTTATATAATATTCATCATCATAATCATCATGATCAACCCATTACTGGCTCACTACAGAGCACGGGTCTCCTCTCAATATGAGAAAGGTTTTGGCTATAGCCCACCACGCTGGCCATGTGCGGATTGGCAGACTTCACACATCTGAATCTCAGGCGTGCATATTTCGCGATGTTTTCCTTCACCGTTGAAGCAAGTGAAATATCACTTGCTTATATGAATTGCTTAAAAACGCACATAGCTCCGAGGTGGTGTTAGAGTTATTATAATAAACAGGATTTTGTCTTCGTTAATATAAAGGCCCAATAACGTAAAGCTATGAGAGTAAAATCTGTAGAGTTATAGAGAGCTTCGAAGTAACTCTTCTGAAACAAATCAGAAATGAAGGGCCACCTAAACTAGCCGCAGGGATTTTGAAGGGCGCATAGCTTGGAGAATCACGCCACAACCCCGCACAAGTAATCACAGGATTCCCAAACTAGGTTGACAGACGAGATCAAGCGAGTGCAATAAAGATTATTGGCACATTAGATAATGGTGTTAAAATCCCTTCAAAACACATTCGTTACACAGTAGCCCTCCATCCTTTGTGATGATGATGTTGGAAGATTCCGGTATGCCCTAATTTGCCCTTTTAATGAAAGGGTCTCCTCACATGTTGACACAAATTAATAGGGTCATTTATCAACGACGAACACAAGTAATTGAAATAGAACCCCTGCTGACATGATATTAATTTGAGGTACGATGGTATACTATACACAATTTTTCTTCGTTTAATAGTATTATAGCAAAGATTTTTTTTTTTTTAAACTTTATTGCACAAAAAAACCTGTACAAAAAGCGAACTAAATGCTAAAAGCATTCTCCACCAGTCAACCTTGGTACATTATGAAAACTAATGGTAGGCGCACGAACAAAAAAAAAAAAAGTAAATGTATATATATAAAAGTAATAGATACCATAATATAATAATAAAATAATAATATAATAATAAATAAATACCAACAGATAATTAAAAATATATAAATATAAAAAAGACAAAGAAGAAAAGAAATGCAATACGAGAATTACAGAAAATTACATTTTCTGATAGATCTGAAAGATTAATGTTAGTTTGATAAAAGGTTACAATGAAAATGCAAACATTGATCCTTGATAGTTAGGGGCCGTAAACACAAACGCAAGATAACATGTAATCAATTTTTCAGACTTTGTATATGATCTGTGGTCAAAAATAATTGGCGCCAATATGTTTGACAGGAGAGGGCGGTTTTAATAAAAAAGACGACGGGAAAATATAATATAGGCATTAGCCATAAATTACAGTGAATAATTTATTAAAATTACTAAAAGTTGTTAATATTTTAAAACCACAAAGACTTGCTGACTAAAGGCGAAAGTTTACATAAGCCTTATTGCTGGGGACAGCTCTCAGCTCTCATAGGAGAGAGAGAGAGAGATCTTGAGCTTAGCCTCGTCATACTTGATTGGCGCAATTTAATTAACCCGAAGTTAATACTAATGAATCGAAATAAAAATCTCGAGATCAAAGTTAATAGAGTCCTTATTGGTAAAGGAAACGAAAAATCTAAAAATTGAATTATCTCTACAAACATTTTGTTTCTAAAGATACTTAAATTGATATTTTTAATGACAAACTACACCATTAAAAAAAACTAGTCTAGTTAGATTTTGCATAGGGCGTATATACCTATATACCCTTATTCGTATTATATACACTGTTTTTTATTATTTGGTGTTAGTTAATTTAAAAAAATAGCGTTATTATGAGTATCCTATTAGCATCGACAAGAGTTATTATGCATGCTGTAATTACCTCTAAGTTGATTTATATGTGTATCCTAGCACTTAAGGTTATTAAAATGTGTATTTTTTATACATATAATTCTATTGGTGGCGCTTTAAATAAATAAAAGTAAATAAATAAGGAAGGATGGGCAAACGATAGCAATATAGTAAATGAATACACGTTCTGGATTTTGGATTTGATTGATTACTGATTTCGGGCGTTAGCTAGTCATAGATGTGTTCAATTCAATTCTTGCTTATGGTTTTCATCTGTGCCAAGTGGACACAAGGCGCTTCGCCAGTTTCGCTTAGCTGGAGAAGGCGCGAAGAAGATAGATCGCTTTTTGTAATGAAAAGTTCATTCTGAATACAAAGGAAAAGAAAAGATGTTGAAATTAATTTATTAGTATTAAATCTAGCGGTGATAGCCTAGCGGTTACCGCGTCAGTCTCCTAATCAGAGGTCGGCGATTCGAATCCGGGCACCTCTAACTTTGCGGAGTAACGTGCGTTTTTAAAAATCAAAATATCACTTGCTTCAACGGTGAAGGAAACCATCGTGAGGAAACCTGCACGCCTGAGAGTTCTCCATAATGTTCTCAAAGGCGTGTGAAGACTGTCAATCCGCACATGGCCAGCGAGGTGGACTATGGCCAAACCCTTCTCATATTGAGAGGAGACCAGTGCTCTGTAGTGAGCCGATAATGGGTTGATCATGATGATGATGATGATGATTAAATCTAGGACAAGACAAATGTGAAACATATAGTTATTGTTGTCGACAACAGTTTGTCATGCGCTTTTTGAAAGGATGTCATTGACATATTTACAAAAATGGCATCCTTGACGAACTCCGTAGCGTAGTGCGTGCGCTGTCAAATTATAAAGTTGGAGGTGCTGGGTTCGATTCCCGGCTCGAGTTTGGTCTGGTGAGAGGCTTCAGCCGTAGTAGTTACCACCCTACCGACAAAGACGTGTCGCCAAGTGATTTATCGTTCCGGCACGATGTCGCGTGGAAACCAATTAAGAGCGTGGCTTTACCATACTCCACTTCACCACTTACCACCCAATGAGATAGCCGCCAAGGGCCAACTTGTAGTGTATAAAAAAAAAACTTTGCGTATCAATTTCTTTTTGAAATGTAAAGATTTAAAATTATGAGAAATAATCATTTAAACGGCTCATTTTCACGCAATTATGTGCCTTTCATCCGTTTATCATTTGGTAATAATATTATATGATATAACCCTTTTTTTAACTTAACTTTTGAGGAAATTTGGCATTTTCCTGTAGCTTGCTTTCTTAAGTCGGGAAAATGACCGCGGGGAAATGTCTTTACCTTACCGGAAATCAGATTTTCCACGCCGATAAAATTCACAAAGAAAACTCTTTTTGCAGCTTTACTGTAAAATTATAGAAGATAATATGTAGTGAAGTTTTTATGGGATTAAGTACATTTAACCAGTGCAACCAGGCTATTGTCTACTCTTTTTTTCCCCCGTGGTGGAAAAGCTTTATGGCTACCTCCGTCCGTTGGGCAAGACGGAGGTTATGTAGGACTCCCCCCCCCCCCTTATCGTTGAGGTATACCCGAACTAAAAACCACCACAGCATGTCCCACTCGCTGGATTTGCTGAACACCTGGGGTACCCATTGTATTCTTCCCAGACAACTATTCTCTACCCTGGTTTGACAAGTCATGATCTTTGTCTTATATGTGACTAAAATAACATGAAATCATCCATTGAATGTTATAACATATATCAATTTTATCTTCATCTCGACGGTATTACATGCATAAAACGCGGAGAGAATATCGTGGCGTACAAAATTACAGAACCTACCTAATTGGTTCAACTAATGTTTTTTGCAAATTCCGTAGGATTATTTATATGAAGCGGTAATAGCCTAGTGGTTAGGGCGTCAGCCTCCTAATCAGAGGTCAGCGGTTGGAATCCGGGCACGCACCTCAAACTTTTCGGAGTAAAATAAAATATCACTTGCTTCAACGGTGAAGGAAAACATCGTGAGGAAACCTGCACGCCTGAGAGTTCTCCATAATGTTCTCAAAGGCGTGTGAAGTCTGCCAATCCGCACATGGCCAGCGTGGTGGACTATGGCCAAACCCTTCTCATATTGAGAGGAGACCCGTGCTCTGTAGTGAGCCGGTAATGGATTGTTCATGATGATGATGATGATTTATATGAAACTAAAAGTAGATATCGTTTATGCGTTTCCAAAATGCAAGATCGATTTAGAAGTTGCGCCAAAGTAGGTAACATAAACAAAAAAACAGTTTTTTTACATTAATAATGTTAGAACGAATTTCCTCAAACTGAAGGTAAACACTTTTTTAAAGGTTAATTAACCAGCTTGCTAATAAACAAATAAAATGAGAAGCAAACTTCTCATTTCTTTTCCAAAGAAGTGGAGTTTTATTTCAGAGCATCTTTTAATTTCTACTAACATTTTATGAAAGTTAAAAGCTAAGTTGTTAGAGCAAAATGTTTAAAGGGTTGTCTCATCTCATAAAATCAAATGAATTTTAAATGAAAATGTCTTTTCAGTAACGTTATACGTATTCGGACCGAAGCGGACTTCTTTACAAAATAGCTTCTTTTGACTTTAAAGTTTTAGAACGTACTCCGTTATTTGGTATAATACGTACAACTTTTATCATATCTATATGTTTTGCCTTAGATTTACAGGTTCACTTCCTGATTGTGGGACCAACTCTATATACACGATGTTAATTTTTGTAAATTAATACTTTTTACAGATCTAGTTCAGACTCGATGATGTTTAGTTCTATAAAACATAAAATATGTTTAATTGAAAAAAATATACATGTAACTATATGAACAGAGAGATGCCTCCAAGCGAATTAGCGTTCCGGTACGTAGTCTCGTATAAACCGGTAACAGACAAAGTCATACTCCTAACATGTTAGCCCCATATAATACCATGCATGATGATGCCTCTACGATAGTATCTCATCCGGTGGTAAGTGATAACTTTTAGTTAAATAAAAATAATGTCCGGAGAAAATTGATCAAACATATTATGTAATAGGGTCGAAAATAAAGTCTCGGATGAAAAATATACTAAATTGTGTAAAGAATAAATACAAATAAAACTTGTTGAAATCGGCCTTCATAAAACTATAATTCTCAATCAAAAATTCCAATACATAACAATCAATTAACAGCCAAATCTGGACATTTAAACTAGGACCTCAAATCTGTAAACGAAAATCCTATCCATGCTACTATCTAGGCAGTTATCAAAATCATGTTAGAAATTCTTAGTAGCACGCCTGAATTAGGAAATTGACGATTTTCCGTCTCTATGCCTAGTGAGTCGTGATACGTTAGTTGTGCTAAAAATAGCATCAAAATCGGTTCATTCAATTGAGCGCCTTACACAGACAATCGTACTGATAAAATGTGCTAACTTCATCAGGTTTTTTATAAAAATTAAAAAATAAAGCTCCGCCGCGACAGCTGAACGCTGCCGTGACCAGGATTCGAACCTGGGTTACTACGGCCACAACGTAGGGTCCTAACCACTAGACGATCACGGCTGTCGGAGCTGGTGATAACATCGACGAAAATTATCTCCGTATTTAAATTACTTTCGTTCTTAATTTGACACGGTCACGCATTCATGATGGATCCAAAAAAAAGTGTCGAAATCTGCTCCACTTTCAACCAATTATTCCGTTTTACATTGTTACTTTTACGTGCTATGTTTTATGCCTTGCCTGCGACTTTGGCTCCGTTTTATCCGGTTTAAAAATCCAGCGGAAAACCGTTCCTTATTCCGGAAATAAGGTATTCTATGACCATAACGGATTTCGAAGAGCGTCAAGATCGGTTAGGCTGAGAAGATACGTTTTTTCGTGTTTACAACATCGCCAGTTATGTTACACCAGACCAGACTTGAGCCAGGAATCGAACCTAGGACCTCCCGTTTCATAATAGGACAGCGCACCCGCTGCGCCACTGAGGTCATGATCATTATGATTATCATGGTCAACCAGATTATCAGAAGGGTTTGGCCATAGTCCACCACGCTGGCCATGTGCGGAATAACAGACTTCACACGCCTTTGAGAACATTATGGAGAACTCTCAGGCGTGCAGGTTTCCTCACGATGTTTTCCTTTACCGTTGTAGCAAGTGATATTTGAATTGCTTAAAAACGCACATAACTCCGAAAAGTTATAGGTGCGTGGTTCGAACCCCTGACCTCTGATTTGGAGGCGGACGTCCTAACCACTAGGCTAACACAGCTTTCTAGGCTGTGTACGAGTGGGTAATCAATAACTAAGGCTATTTATTTTGTCTAATAACAGAACTCGAGTTTTTCGTGCAAAATTTCAGTGGTTGATTGAAAATAGGTAACAAGCAAACGTATAAACAAGTAAACAAACAGACTTACGTTCATATTTATAATATTAGTACGGTGGTAGTAACCCTACCAAATTGAACAGTTGCTGTCGGCAAACAACTTGTACATTTATGAAGTGAATGTAATTTATTCTTATTTCTATATTGTTAGAATGCAGTTAAGTTTTTAGTTGCTTTAGACACCAGCTCCGACAGCCGTGATCGTCTAGTGGTTAGGACCCTACGTTGTGGCCGTAGTAACCCAGGTTCGAATCCTGGTCACGGCAGCGAAAGCTGTCGCGGTGGAGCTCATACTTTTAATTTTTTAAGTAATTTTCGAACGGAACAAAGTCGCTGGCATTTTTTTTATACACTACAAGTTAGTCCTTGATGGCATCTCACCTGATGGTAAGTGATGATGCGGTCTAAGATGGTAGTTGGCTTACCTGTTAGAAGTATGGTAAACCCATAATCCTAATTGGTTTCTACACGACATCGTGCCGAAACACTATATCGCTTGGAGACACGTCTTTGTGGTGTGGTTACATTTTTGTAGTGTGGTTCATTCAGTCAGTTTTCGTTTATTATATTACTAAAATCAATAAATCAATCAATTAATCTTTATTGTGAATTTAGGTTATACAATAGGTACATCTTATATAAATACAATTGTTTCATATCCAAATTCAGCTCCATGCAATATTAAAATATTAATTTTTGTGGAATAATGTGTATACAAAAATTATTAAACATCGGAATTGCGTATTATATGCATTCCTTTCAATAATTATTAGATGTTTAACTTAATTGTTTGGAAGCCTCATAGCTTTAGTTTTAAGTTTACGAATGTAGTTATCACCATCAAATCACTACTATGTAAATTATTGACGCGTCAAAAGCGACTTTTAAAGGACTATCTGAATAAAGATTATTTTGAATTTGAATTTGAATTTAATCACTATAATTTATATATACCTATATACATAGATGTGCATTCTGAAGTTGTAGTCTCACATGGTACGGTTATTGTAGAAGTGGTAACCTTGTCTTCTGCGGCGGACACCCGCTGGGAGAGTCTTCGCCATACATCGGTGAGTCCATACAAAATTTGAGTTTTTAGTCAATAAGAGACTGAGATAACCTCTGTGCCTCCCAGTGACGTTATTGGAAAATCCTCATACCCTCATGAAAATTTCTCAACGTTAAAAAAACGTTAATGGTAAAAGTCGGCAGTCATAAAACATAGTATATTATAATAATATATAGTATAATATACAAGTGACACTTGCCTAAATTAACTCAAGCGTAATATACAATATACATAAGCATTCATCATGTTTCACATGGATCACTGTGAAGCCTAATTTGTCTTGTAAACCCAGAGTTTGCGAGTTACCTAACACCCCTCCCGGCCCTCGCTAAATACAGGCTCTAAATAACTTGCCTCTCCTGCCTCTTATATCAACTGTAACATTATATCGCTTCGTAAACCTTCCAAAAGAGCCTTTGAGATATTATAGCGTCACTAGAACCGAACATTAATTTAACGATATTGGCAACTACGAAGTGGTTTCCTCGATTATATAATTTTAGATTTCTCTACTATTCGTATATCAGAAGTGGGATCCATTTCCTAGAATTGATATTTCTGTGAATGGCATAGACTAGTAATATTAAATGATACATACCATTAGTAACGTTAGCTAAATATTCAGGAGCAGCGTTTTGAGGCAATCTTATTTCCTGTCTCCTATGAAAGCGACGGTTGATGTCTCGTGGACACATATCTCCTCTTTGATAGTAGAGAGGGATACGTATGGGAGCGTACACTCTAAATTCCACTTGCTACTTGCCTTTGCAGACGACCACTGATAAATAACGTTTTACGTAAAAAACTTTCAACCGTTCGCATTACCCACCCATGGCTGTTATTAAAATAAAATATAGTCTGTTACTTATGGATAACACAGGTTTGAAGACCTCCGTGGCTCAGCGGTGTCGTATCACAAAGTGGGAAGTCCTGCGTTCGATTTCCGGCTCTAATCTTTTACTGCGGCTATTTTTAATTGTAATTTATAATTTTTATTAAAATACTACTAACACTTGGTAGAAATACGAAAATATTTAAAGTTATAATAAACAATATACGAACTCATTAGAATTTAACTATCTTCATTTCACTTGGCAGATAAATGGAACCTAAATGGAACATGGCGGCATGAGGGTCCATATTACGACCTTCTTCTTCTTCAAGTGCCTCTCCATTACTGGAGGTCAGCAGTCAGTTTTTTGTAACGTTCCTTGTCCATGGCTAAACGGAACAATTGTTCGACCGACTTGATGCCAGTCCACTCCCGTATGTTTCTGAGCCACGACTTCTTTCGCCTTATTATTACGACCAAGACGCGCATATACGAGTAGATATATTATGCCTTTTCCCATTAAAAACGTAAGCTTGTAGAAAAGTCCTATTATAGTGTAAAGGATTATGTAAATGATAAACAAGCTTTGGTATGAAATATTGCTCTAATAAGATAAAGTCTTAAATAATTTTAAGCGGTATTTAAGATTTGATAGCAAAGGAAAAGTTAACCTGGCTAAGTTGGAAGTGAGCTTCTTCTTAGACCAAGGCGCGTTTGGAACCCTCATAACTTTAGTTTTAAGTTTACGAATTATTTGAATGAAGGTAATGATTCATTTATTGAAAACAAAAAAAACTAACATCTCAGCTATATCTAATAGTATAGCTAGACACTCCCGGCGGAGCAGGTTTAAACAAGATTACCGATATGTAATGCGAAAGGGAACTGCGATTGGGCGAAATCAGTCAATTTATTTGGTGAAAAAGATTAAAGGGACCCTCGTTAGCTGCGTCGGAAATGTCTTTGTCTAGAGTCCAGCGGGTCCAGTGGACAACGAGATTAGAGACCGCGTCCCCTTTATTGTCTTTTTTCGCTCGGAATATTATTCGGTAACGTTACCGCTCACAAATGATAAAAAAATCTATATCGCGTCACAATTTACAGGGGAAACCATGAATACGAGTAGAATAACCTATATTAGTTCATTAAAGTGACCGACAAAGACGTGTCGCACAGCCATTTAGCGTTCCGGCACAATGTCGCGTAGAAACCAACCAACCAATGAGAAAGTATGGATTTATCATACCCCTAACAGGTTAGCCCACTGCCTGCATCATCACTTACCATCAGGTGAGATTGCCGTCAAGGGCTAACTTGTAGTGGGTAAAAAAAAAGTGTCGCAGTTAACGCCCATCTCCAGAGTTTCTTAAAATATTTTCCGTCGCACATCGCATTCGCTGTCGTATTATAATGTAAGAGGTCCTGGGTTCGTTCTCAGCTCGTCTGGTTTGGTGGGAGGCTTCAGTCGTGACTATTTAAACCCCCATTGGATAAGGTTACTGCTAATCGATTTAGCGTTTCGGTATGGTGCGGATGGTTACCGATTAGGAGGATGGCTTCGGCTGGCAACGCTTCGGTTACTCTGTTGTAGCAGATGTTAAACAACAGGTGACCCAGCTGCTTGCTCGCTCGTGATGTACGTAGTAAAATAAATATGACGGCAATCAGAGAGCAGCGCTATCTAGTTTTAAAATCTATGACAGACAAGAGAGTGGGATCGCCCCCTCTCTTTACGTAACACTAAGTGAGGTATGCAGGTTCTTAAAGACGCACGGCGCGGGACGCATTCATTGGATTGCATTCATCAGTGGTCGAGACGCGGTAGTGCATAGTCGTACTTGGTGGAGCGTATAGTCTGCTCTTTATAAATTACGATACTCATAAATGTAATTCTGTTCTACCAAGAATAAAACCCATTAATGATCTATCTGAGTATCTGGTCTCTTTGCCCGATACTACCCACGTCATCTACCCAAATTACCGATGAAGACACGCCCTGTGTTCATTCTATAAATGTTTAAAAAAACTATATGAAGATTTATACTTTCAAGCTTTTAATGATGATGATGAAAAGATAGACGGACTAACTGCCTGGTTGGGTTGCGGTCGAGTGCGCGGGCGGTTCCGTGACCCAGCCACCAGGTAACGCGAGCTTCGCTGGGGTTTAGCGGGTACCTGTTTTGGTCGCCAGTCTGACCCACATTCGACTGGTGGGAGGCTTCGGCCGTGGCTAGTTACCACCCTACCGACAAAGACGTGTCGCCAAGCGATTTAGCGTTCCGGCACGATGTCGCGTAGAAACCAATTTCCAGGTTAGCCCGCTACCATCCTAGACTGCATCATCACTTCATCTCTGAGATGAGATTGCCGTCAAGGGCTAACTTGTAGCATAAAAAAAAAAAAAACATACCTCCGGAAGTGGCGCAATCTTGCCTCCGTCGCTTCGTATCGGATGCGTGAACACATTTCCCAGCGTTAAAAACAAAATGACGGACGAACAGAAGCTTAGTTAGGGAAGACAAATACTTAAAAACATATGAGTACACCGCACATCCTTCTAAAGCTTCAAGAGGAACTCTACGTTTCTTGGACACGTTATATACGTTCATGCAATTTGGAGACGCTGCTAGTGCGGTACAAGGGCGCTCGTAGACCGGTCGTAATAATGCAATTTGTTCACCCAATTCCAACAAGAGCGAACTTTGAACTTTATTTATTTATTTACTTTATGTTTACTTCACATAATTTAGGGAAAATAACTAGAAAAAGAAAAATATATAGAATCAGGATACATAAGGCGGCCTTTACTAAAGAAACTTTACTTTTCGAAATTAAAGTTTCGGCCAGTATTAAAGAGCTGTTTTTTTTTCTTTGTATTCAAATCCCCCGACATGTGTCGGAGTCTTTTTGTGCTCGGTTTGCTTTATAATTCTGAGTTACAATTATTCTTACAGTTATTTACAATTTTTTACTGAATCTGTGAATTATACCATTCAATTTACGTGTTTTTCAATTTATACTTAGTTTAGCTGCTTATCCAAATTAATGCCGCTATTCTTATAATAGTCGCAAAATTTTGGATCTATACACTTTTATTTTTCATCATCATCATTACCGGCTCACTACAGAGCACGGGTCTCCTCTCAATATGAGAAGGGTTTGGCCATAGTCCACCACGCTGGCCATATGCGGATTGGCAGACTTCACACGCCTTTGAGAACATTATGGAGAACTCTCAGGCGTGCAGGTTTCCTCACGATGTTTTCCTTCACCGTTGAAGCAAGTGATATTTTAATTACTTAAAAACGCACATAACTCCGAAAAGTTATAGGTGCGTGCCCGGATTCTAACCGCCGACCTCTGATTAGGAGGCTGACGCACTAACCACTAGGCTATCACCGCTTCACTAGGCTATCTATAGGCTATATTTTTTTATTTTTAGTTATTGTTATTTTTGCGATTGTTTCGCAGTATCTCAGTAAAGAGCTGGTTAGGAGCTGACTGGCTGCATTTGATGTTAATTGTTTACGCAATGATGACCGCTTTGATCTATCCTATTATAAATAGGAATTTCAGGGCGGGGGCGATGAGCGATTTCTGAAATTTCCCTGGTCTTGTCTAGTGGGAGAATTTTGCCGTTGCTAGTTACAAACCTGCCGACAAATACGTTGAAATCAAACGTTCCGGTACGATGCCACGTAGAAACCGATGGCTCATGTGTTAAATTTACTGCCATAGCCCCCTTATTGCCATAGCTTAGCCCGTTACCATCTACGACGTGGGATTGCAGTTAAGGGCTAAAATATACCGAAATTAGATTTTCAAATACACGGATTAGTTGAGAGCCCCTTGAAGATCTTATATTTCAAAGTTCAAAATTGCTTTATGTAATCCCTATTTATTACAGGCATCTATGACGTTCATATATAATATATCTTACATTATTTTAATTCGTTAGATGATAGTGATAACTACACTCGCCAACTTAAAACTAAAGTTAAGAGGTTTTGATCGCACCCAGGTCTAATACGAAGCCCACAACAAAATTTGCCGGGTTTTTGTTTTTGTTATCACCATCTCACAGAGTCATTAATAAATTAGAACTACTCTAAAAGAGTTTGTTTTAGTGCATAGCTCCATTCTGCTCCAATACGGATGATACCCGAAACCGATGGCTTCGCGTGCTCTTCGAGCAAACAATATCTTTGGAGCCAGCCAGCCTTGAGGGAGTAGCCTCCCAAACAACCGTATATAGCCCGACCTGGGAATCGAACCAGGAACTCGTGATTTGTAATCAAACAACTGAACACTAGACCAACTATGCAGATTATATGTACCTATACTTAACCCAATAACCTCAATATTCAGTTGCCCTAAATATATGTCGGGTTGTATTGTATATCAAAGGTACAGGATTCCGCCCGAGGCGTTACCTACCCCTCTTTATTCCATTACCTTATCCAGCCACTACAAACGTGTAATAATTAAATTAATATTCTGTTCCTTATATCGTATTTATCGAGAAAATACCTCATAATATTTCATTCGGCTAACAGGGTCTTGATATTATGAAATTGTTGTTGGAAAGGTGATAATTTTTTTTTAAGACTTCGCTTTATTGCAAATATTATACTTAAAATAAAGGAAAACATCGTGAGGAAACCTGCATTCTTAAGAGTATTCCAAAATGTTCTTTAAGAGTTAAAAAAAATCGGTAGACTTCATACGCGATTAAGTGTACCGATTTTTTTTTAACTCTGGTATATGCGTTTACGCATTCCCTCCAAAAGCGGCGCAGGCTGAACTGGGCCGCTTCCGGCGGGGTATGTGGGACTCGCCGGCGACCAGACTGACGACCAGAATACCGTATACCAGAATATCCAGAATAATATACCAGAATACAGACGACCGACTGATTAGGAGGCTGACGCCCTAACCACTAGGCCATCACCGCTTCCATATAGTCTCTCTCCTCATTAAAAGTATCTCATATAGTCTCTTAATAACTATTTATATTACAGGTATAAAGTTAGAGCCATTCTTTATACATAAACTTACTAAAGTAATAGATAATTTAACATGAGTACGTACTCGTATAGACAACGT
The DNA here is from genome assembly GCA_928268935.1 of Lasiommata megera. NCBI lineage: Eukaryota > Metazoa > Arthropoda > Insecta > Lepidoptera > Nymphalidae > Lasiommata > Lasiommata megera. The sequence goes on along the minus strand of OV743308.1, from coordinate 2,181,803 downwards.
ATTATAAAAGATAATTTGATAAACCAAAGTGTTGGTGTAAATAAAATGAAAAATAAAAGCTTAAAACATCTCCCCGCATAGGGAGATAGCATTAAAGTTTTATAACGGTAGCTACCCGCTGAGGTCTGGGAGCGAAATCGTTAAATAAAATATATAATATCGGAAGTATTTTATTACCCCTAATGCAGAACGCAGTTAAAAATATAAACATACATCTATATAAATATATGCAGTTATAATATTGCTCCTATATTATTATATAAACTTCATCACGATCAACATTATAAGGGCGAAAGTTTGTATGTAAATACGTATGTTTGTTACTCTTTCGCGCCGAAACTACTGAACCATTTTCATCTATATATTTAATGGAGATAGATTATACCCTAGATAATGCAAAGCATTATTTTTATGCGGAAGAAGCGGTGATAGCCTAGTGGTTAGGGCGTCAGCCTCCTAATCAGAGGTCGGCGGTTCGAATTCGGGCACGCACCACTGACTTTTCAGAGTTATGTGCGTTTTTAAACAATTAAAATATTACTTTCTTCAACGGTGAAGGAAAACATAGTGAGGAAACCTGCACGCCTCAGAGTTCTTCATAATGTTCTCAAAGGCGTGTGAAGTCTGCCAATCCGCACATGGCCAGCGTAGTGGACTATGGCCAAACTCTTTTCAGATTGAGAGGAGACCCGTGCTCTGTAGTGAGCCGGTAATGGGTTGATCATGATGATGATGATGATTCTTTTTATTCCGGAAAAACCCTAGGTTCCCGCGAAATTTCGTATTAAACTGAAAATTCCAAATCTTTCTTCAAAATTAGATTTATATAGAGGGAAAGAGTGCGGAAACGGAAACGGGAACAAGCATGAGACGTGGGATAATCTTCAATTAAAAACGTTGCTATATCACAGAAGTTCCCTGTGCGTAAGTCGCGAGCATCACCTAGTATTCCTTCTGCATCATAATACAGCTTTCTAGTAAATACTAATATTCTCTGGGCTAAACCGCAGACGGAAAAGTCAGATTTTTGACGACATTTTGCAGCGTGTGCGCTGTCGCATTATAAAGTTGGAGATCGTGGGTTCGATTCCCGACTCGTGTCTGGACTGGTGGGACGCTTCAGCCGTGGGTAGTTACCACCCTACTTAATATCGTGTCTCCAAGCGATCTAGCGTTTCGGCACATTGTTCAGCAGGTTAGCCCGCTACCATCTTAAACTGCATCATCACTTACCATGAGGTAATTAATACATTTACAACAATACTAACAATAGGGTGGTAAACGTATGTAACATTAAGTATTGTTCCGTAAGGCAAGCCAAATCAATTGTGAGAAAATGGCTCGCTTCCTTAAACTGCAAGGAAACGGAGGAGCTTTTCTTGCATTTAACATAAGGGCGTTCTCCTTGATACACCTTATAGGGATATATATATTTGCAACAAAAAAATAGTTAGCGTCAGTATTTTATCATTCAACTGTTAAAGCGATATAAGGTACCCCCGAGACAGGATTACCTAGTGTGGGTACTATCGGAATTTGTAAAACTGTAACTGTGTTTTTGGTGAAATAAATATTTTTAATTTAAATTTTTAAAGGTGAGATTGCAATCTAACTTACTAACTAACTTGTAATGTATAAAAAAAAGATTATTACAACGGAATTCTAAAAAGTAGAGATACAAAGGCACAATTATGAAAAGGAAAAGTTTACGCATTTCTTTCCATAGTTCGTTTAAGGATCAAAACACTGAGAGGGCCAATCCTTAAGTTGACAAGTAGGCCCTCATTAAAAGTATTTGCCCGAAATGCTAATGCTTGTTTCAGAAAGTTCCAAAAGTCGCAGTTTTCTTTACATTAAATTCGGTGTCTGGTTTGAAATGGTCTTTGTGAGGCCTGTTAGCTCGCGAAGTAACTTTTTAATTAGACCTCTACTTTGAGTGAAACATACAAACGTTTCGTTTAATTTCTGCGTCTCGCCTTAAGTAGTATCTTAATAGCATTATAAGTCCAGTGTTTACTGAATTTTCATTTGAAGTCATTAACAACTGACTCCCAATTGCGTTTATTAAATGCTTTTATTTTCCTTGCGTTAATATATATTCCTTACACCCTTTTTTTATCCACTACAAGTTAGCCCTTGACGGCAATCTCACCTGATGGTAAGTGATGACGTAGTCTAAGATGATAGCGGGCTAACCTGTGAGGGTTATGGTAAACCCATACTCCTAATTGGTTTCTACGTGACATCGTGTGGGAACGCTAGATCGCTTGGCAACACGTCTTTGTCGGTAGGGTGGTAACTAGCCACGGCCGGGTTTTTTTTCAGCGCTTTACGAGTACTCTGTGGGCTATTGAGATCGCACGTCTTGGCAAACAACACAGAATGCCTTCGTTTGGAATGGTTTTCATAATCTATAATCTATATTTGACTACCTCCGTCGCATTATAAAGTTGGAGGTCCTGGGTTCGATTCCCGACTCAAGTCTGGGCTGGTGGGAGGCTTCGGCCGTAGCTTGTTACCATCCTACCACCAAAATCGTGTTTCCAAGCGATTTAGCGTTCCGGCACGATGGCGAGTAGAAACCAATTAGGGATGTGCGCTTACCAAACCCCTAACAGGTTAGCCCGCTACCATGCTAGACATGACTTATCACCAGGTGAGATAGCGGTCAAGAGCTAACTTGTAGTGCATAAAAAAGAACTGTAAATTATAATAATAATTAATTCTATATTTTTATATATTTTTTTCACCATTACTGTGTTATTATAAAAGATTCTTACGAATTTTATGGCATCTTTTCGTCGCCAATATGATTTAAACGTCGCGTTGAATAACTGAATCGATAGTACGAGTATATCCAATACTATTAGGACCACGTTATCAAAATAATTGGTGTTTATATGAAATCAAAAATCAATACATATTTACAACGAAAACGTTAGAGTAACGAGCGGATAACCAGCGCGGTTTAAAGTGGAGCTAGGAATTTTCCAACTTTTCCCGGAAAAGCTTCTAAGCCCCGTTCCGCAACGATTGGCCGGAAATTGCATTACGCTTGAGCAACTTGATGTTTGCACTTATAATATGAGCATACATCGTCATGATCGTAGAAAAATTGCTTTTCTATTTCGCTCTATTAACTTATAAGGGGCGTATTAGCTAATTTAAATCGATATATATAAAAGCGAAAAGTCACTGACGTACTTACATACTTATTGATTAAACACGAGATCTCAGAAACTATTGTACGTATAAAGCTATAATTTAGCAAGTAGGTAGTTGATAGTTAAGAGATGTCAGCTAAGAAAAGATATTTGGAAATTCCACCCATTCCAATTTTTGTAATTAATATACATACCAAATTACAGCTTTATGTTCTCTGAGCTAAACCGAAAAGACAGATTTTTGACGACCTCTGTTACGCAGCGCGTGCGCTGTAGCATTATAAAGTTAGCGGTCCTAGTTTCGATTCCCGGCTCGAATCTGGTCTGGTGGGAGGCTTCGGCCATGGCTAGTTAGCACCCTACCGACAAAGACGTGTCGCCAAGCGATTTAGCGTTCCAGCACGATGTCGCGTAGAAACCAATTAGGTTTACCATAACCCCTTACAGGTTAGCCCGCTACAATCTTATACTGCATCATCACTTACCATCAGGTGAAATTGCCGTCAAGTCTAACTTGTAGTGAATAAAAAAAAATGGCTCTAATATTTTGTTTAAGCAGTGCTCTTTATAATTATAATGCTTTTATAGTTTAATATTAATAAACAAAAAAGCCCGGCAAAGATTTTTTTGACCTTTTATTAAACGGGAGCGCCTTTGGGACGAATGTAGCCATCAATCACCCCACGAATAATGAAAAATATATTAACATTTCGTAAAAGCCCTGTATTTACCTAAATACATTTTCTTTTCCTAATCCTAAGATTGCCTGGCAGATATAGCTACTAAGCGATAAGGCCGCCTTTTTTATCCTGCTTCTTGTTTCTGGTTTTCTTTATTATTTCTATTTTTATTTGTTGTGGTGTATGATCATTACCGGCTCACTACAGAGCACGGGTCTCCTCTCAATATGAGAAGGGTTTGGCCATAGTCCACGCTGGTCATGTGCGGATTGGCAGACTTCACACGCCATTGAGAACATTATGGAGAACTCTCAGGCGTGCAGGTTTCCTCACGATGTTTTCCTTCATCGTTGAAGCAAGTGATATTTTATTTATTTTAAAACGCACATAACTCCGAAATGTTAGAGGTGCGTGCCCGGATTCGAACCGCCGACCTCTGATTAGGAGGCTGACGCCCTAACCACTAGGCTATCACCGCTCATGTGTGTGTTGTGGTTTATAGATAAGGAATAAAATATTTTTTTTATTTATTTTTAAATATAGTATGTAGGATATCACCATAACCTCTCCAATTAAAGTAATGAAAAATATTGTATGTAAACGCTTCATATATGCCTGTAATAGATCTACATAAATATTTTTGTTTTTGTATTCTAATCAAATATACGAGGATAAGAGAATAATATTTTACAATTACATTTCTGAGTGATAATTAAATATGTAACGGCCTTAGATTAAAATTCTAGGAACATTTAATAAAAAATACGCAAAGTAATACGCAAATAGAAGGAAAAGGTCAGTTTATTCCAAGAAAGAAACAAATTAAAGAATGTTATCCTTACTAATAATATAAATGGGAAAGCGCGTTTGTTGGTGAGTTGGTTTTGCCCTTCAATCAAATCAGTAGGTACGCGGCGTTCTGGGTTGAGGAAAAAGATTGTGAAACGCCCGGGTACAGTCACCAACTGAAGTATGTCCTGTAAAAATAACAAAGCAAGTTTATTCGACTGAGTGGACGTTATATAGCTTCGTTAAACGTTGCCGGAAATTTCTTTGTTCCACAATTTACTTGATAAGCCGGAAAATTAAATTTGAGACCGCCAAGATAAAAATGTTATTATTATTGCTTAACAAGGAGCAAAACATACTTAACATTTCCATTTCTTCTTAATTCACGCATTACGTAAAAAATATTTGTGTGGCTTTTGAATGTTTTTCAGTTTAATAAAAAAAAGGACGTGTGGCACTCGGGGATTGCCGCGGTAAAGCTATTTACCACAGCATAGCATTTTTTATCAACTTTATTATTAATATTTTGAAAACAACAATGAAAATAATACAGTAATAATATTGAGGTTATTTTTGATAAACTTAATTAAAAAAAAGCAAACGGGAAGTGAGTAACTTGCAAGATTTGATTACAGACAGACAACGGGACAGGTGAAACTAAATAAAAATGCTTGCCATAATAATAAAAATTAAAAAAAGGTGATAAAACCAAGACGTACCCCAGGCTTGCAACCCAAGTATGAAAGAATTTACTCTACAAACAATAAGAGACAAATTAACGAAAACTTCGTGACGATGTTACACGTAATTTCTACAACGAAAACACAATTACCTCTTAAATCGGAAATAACGAGTTAAATATCATGACAAAAGTTTGTATGTGTACGTGTAAATGTTTGTTACTCCTTCACGCCGAAGTTAGAGAATCAATTTGGCTGAAATTTAGAATAAAGATAGATCCTATTTCTTATTTTTAAGCATCCAATAATCGTCAAAAAGCGTTACTTGGACGTTTTAACTATTTCCAGATTTACAAAATATTTTTTTATCGTTCTATGTTTATTGTGTTATCAAATATATATATACTCTCCTACATACATTGTTAAGTATTAATTCACTCCACCAAGCTTTACTTTTAACAATCAAATTTGTGTTGACTCATGACTACATAACATAACATATAAATGTATTAGATTTAATTATTTTCTACTCCGTAAAGAAATGTAAACCAACATTATACAAAAGAAATAAAAATGATTGAAATCCAAAGAGATTGAGCCTGCTAACTTCTCCGATGCCAAGAAAATAACAATTTTATAATATATAGTTTCGTTATAAAAGAAAAATGTCTCTAGCCTTAGGCAATAAATAATGAAAACAGTAAAATAGAAAACCCTTTAGGATTATATAGCCTTTGAATTATTTACGGCTTCTTACTTCAAAAAGCGACTTTGCTATTTTGTGTTGAAAGGCGTTTAAGGTTCTCGACTCTTAAATTTTTGTTAAAATTGCAAAATACTCAGTAAAGAGCCATTATCACGTTTTAAAAGACTTTGTAAGCGTTAAGTGTGAAAATGTATTCTATCGAAGATAAAGTGAGAGATTACTTCCTATCTCCATTTTAATATCTCCATCTACCAAATTTATTGGTTTAAGAAAGCTCAGTCACTTAGTAGACTATAGGGATCGTTAAGTTTGGATTACCTATGCTATGAAGGATCCTAATCTGGGAATCCGTAGAAGAACTAGAGTTGCTAGGACTCGTTGACATCGTGCCGGAACGCTAAATCGCTTGGCGTCACGTCTTTGTCGGTAGGGTTGTAATTAGCCACGGCCGAAGCTTCCCACCAGACTAGATTCGAGCTGGGAATCGAACCAAGGACCTCCATCTTTATAATGCGACAGCACACGCACTGCGCCACGGAGGTCGTCAGATTATACCTATAGGTATATATAATAACTATTATAGAAAAGTTTGCATGGCTATTCTGTTTCTTTATAAGAATAAGCTATGAAATAGTTAGATTTGGGAGTTGAAACTCCATGATTTTGGATTTTGTATAAGCCACTCAATACAAAAGCGTAGCGTTGATTTTCAAGTCACAAAGTGAATAGACGACGAAATCCAACCGAATTTCATCTATTCACATATCCGGGAACGCTACGTAGCGTTTATACACGAGTCACAAGGTGAATACCTAGATGAAATCCAACCGGATATGTGAATAGATGATCTATTCACCTTGTGACTTGTGTATCAACGCTGGTTGACTGGTTAGTCGCAGAAAGCCGCTGGGCCTTAAAACTCAAGATTCAATTTCGTATTATTAACAAGTCTTCCTGTTTGGGCTATAGGCAGATTCGATCTTATTTTATTTATTTAATTATACAATTTTATTGCATCCAAAAGAAAGGAAAAAGGGAACAACAAGAAATCATCATCATCGTCATCATCATTTCAACCTATAGACGTCCACTGCTGGACATAGGTCTTTTGTAGGGAGTTCCAATGGCCACGGTCCTGGGCCGCTTGTATCCAGCGGCTCCCTGCGACTCCTTAATATAACAGCAATAGGCGACCTTATCACTTAAAACGATCTCTTCCACCACCTTTTTGTAAGAAGCTGACAGAAATAAAAGACGGGAAATTGCAATACTTATACACATATACATACTAATAATTACATACTATTAAAAATATTATAAATAAATAATTTCTATAATACATACTAATATAAAAATATAGAAGGAATTAATATAAATTAAATTGACAGATAATGCTTCTTAACACGGGTTTTAAAAACAGCTGATGATTGAGACCACCGAATTTTATCTGGGAGAGCATTCCACAGCTTAGCCGCTATCACAGTGAAGGACTATGAATAGATCTGCGAATTACATCTCAACATTCTTACCTCCCTGCAAGACGCTTATGTTAGTTCCACTGAGGCAAGTGAAAATGTAATCTCACCCAAGTAGGTACTCACATCCAAAAAAATCATTGTATACGGTAAATTATACCTGCGAAGTGAATCATACAGGAAAAGCTCTTGTGAACAAGCTGTAACTGTGAACCAATCAAAGATCCGCCACTAGTGGATTGAAAGGAAGCAATTGCCGACACACAACTCTACAGTGTATTGCGTGTATATATATAATATGGATCGCTGTAACGCAGCATAAAGATCATACAGTTTAGCAATTACGCCCTGACTTCGCTGGCCATGTGCGGATTGGCAGACTTCACACGCCTTTGAGAACAGGTTCCTCAAGATGATTTCCTTCACCGTTGAAGCAAGTGATATTTTTATTGTTTAAAAACGCACATAACTCCGAAAAGTTAGAGGTGTGTCAGGGTTCACACCCCCGACCTCTGATTAAGAGGCGGACAAATAAAAATATTGGTTTTTTTTTTTCATTTAAATCTTAGCTCGCATCGCATCTATAACTTTTCGGATGCGTTTTTAAGCAATTAAAATATCACTTTTTTCAACAGTGCACGCCTGAGAGCTCTCCATAATGTTCTTAAAGGCGTGTGAAGTCTGCCAATCCGCACATGGCCATCGTGGTGGACTATGGCCAAACCCTTCTCATATTGAGAGGAGACCCGTGCTCTGTAGTGAGCCGGTAATGGGTTGTTCATGATGATGATGATGAACTTGAACATGCAAACATTTTCCAAAACTACAAGAGCCATTGACGAACTAGCAGATATAAGAACAATTCTTATAATCCGAGTAGGGGTAGAAATAAAAGAACTAATATTTTTTGCCTTTGCCAAGTATACGATTGCTAGCCTGCGGTCGCAGTAAGTGACTCTTCACAATCACAGCCACTCGAGTTCCATAAAGAGCGTCATTGTTTACGCGCTCAAATACGTAAACGCTGATATTTGTTTGGAGACAAACAATCGTATCTTTTATTTAACATATTTGTACCAGCCGTATTTCTTTTTTTCAGCCCAAATAAACCTATGTTACAATAGAAATAAAGAAAATGGATGCGGTTCTTTGGAACAATAGATCCTACTAAATCACACTTGTACAATGTAGCTTTAAGTTATGTACGAACTTAAGTAAGTTAAAACGAGACAAAGTTATCTATATATAAATCTGTCTCGTTTTACATTAAGGAAGTCTCTTAAACTAATAATTAATTAGGTAGGTATAATTTGAAGTAATTACTGTACAAGTCTGGCCCACGTGGAATGGTAAAAATAAATCTGGCTGCATTTCCCCTTTGGACAGCCGGAATTAGGTTATCCTATGCGCAGAACAAGCGAAGCGGTGATAGCCTAGTGGTTAGGGCGTCAGTATCCTAATCAGAGGTCGACGGTTCGAATCCGGGCACGCACCTCTAACTTTTCGAAGTTATTTGCGGTTAAAAAAAAAAAATCACTTGCTTCAACGGTGAAGGAAAACATAGTGAGGAAACCTGCACGCCTGAGAGTTCTCCATAATGATCTCAAAGGCGTGTGAAGTCTGCCAATCCACACACGGCCAGCGTGGTGGACTATGGCCAAACCCTTCTCATATTGCGAGGAGACCCGTGCTCTGTAGTGAGCCGGTAATGGGTTGATCATGATGACGATGATGATGATGCGCAGAACATGCGTCAGCTCTTCTTGCAGTCAGAACTGCCAGAACCAGATGATGGCGTTACGTCTCCGAATCAGGTCAATACTTCACGAATCAGATTATAACAGATGCCATGACTTTGAACATACCTGTAGGTAAATTTGTTTTATTTTTGGGTCTTTACCTCGTAGGTAAAGACCCAAAAATAAAACGTACAAGCAAGATAAAATTTATTTATTTATTAGCGCAGTAGGAACTGGGGTGGATCCACGGGGTGCCAGGTTGGGTAACCTCCACGTGTGCCCGAGTGCTGTGGGCCCCTTTTGATTTGTCGTCGAGAAGAGCGGCATTCGGGCCAGTGTACCTTGGAAACATCGGATAAGGTCGTTACAGAAAGGTTAAATAACGAATAAATTGAAACATTTATTTATAGCAACTGAAACTTAAAATAAACCTTAGATTGAACCTAAAACTAAAAATCTTAAAAAATATAACATACAATAATATAATAGCGTATTAAGTGATCTTAATTCCTTACTTAACCTCTCTGATGACAAACTAAAGTAGGCGCTCTCATGGTTATTAAAGAGCACGTGAAACAAAATTGCGGGTATAATTGGTGGGCATAGTGAACCTACACGTGGAATGATACTGACCTTGGGATTCGCAAACAGAAGGGGTATGTTTATATCACTGGAACGTACGTAGCAAGTAAGAGGCTGTAGTTTTCATAAACGTTCAAAGCTTGAACTACAGGTAAGAGTAAATGTGCTTACAAAAGTATTCACGTGTCCTTTATGAACGGTGAAACAAAGAGATTAGGGACTAGATTTTAATGATCTAATTAATTGTACCGGGCCACAAGAGACAAAGTGATGAGTGTCGCAACCAAAAACATTATAACAACAAATGAAGCTTTCAAATTAAATGTAAGAGGTGTTTCAGAGGTCTTATTAATCATTGCCACTCCGTAGAGAATAGTACGTATTGTTTGTGAAATTGCTACGCAGTTATATAGCCTACATTTCGGAGACGTATTTGAGTAGCTAGCATCTTCCGGTACGGACTCGTGGTCTGTTACTACAATATACTACTACACAAAAAATATACACTTGGATGTACCCAGACTCGGAAATCAACTCAAGAGTATCTCTGATATAACCTTAGGACCATCCGAGTTTCCACCGAATCAAAAGCTTTGTCATTTTTGTGTTCTATAAATAGAACTGCATCGAAGTGATTAAAACAAAAATGTACTCTGCAACAGCTGGTTTAGAATCAACATCTCTTTTAAACTTTATTGCGCAAAAAAAAAATTAACATAAGGCGAACTTAATGCTAAAAGCATTCTCGACAGTCAACCTTGGATTATGCAGAAATAATCATGGTATGCGCATAAAACATATATATATATATATATATATATATATATATATATATATATTTAAGTAATACATACAATAATATAATAACAAATAAAAAAAAAATATGTGTATAGGATGACTACGGTTCGGGGGCGTGTCTTTTTCGGTAATTTGGGTAGACGTGGGTAGTTTCGGGTAAAGAGACCAGATACTCTTGGTAGAACAGAATTACAATTATAAGTATGGTAATTTATAAGGAGCAGACTATACGCTCCACCATGTACGACTATGCACTACCGCGACTTCACCACCGATCCGAACCGACCGAATGCAATGAATGCACCATCCCGCGCTGGTACGTCTTTTAAGAACCTGCATAACCCACTTAGTATTGCGTAAAGAGAGGGGGCGATCCCAATCTCTTGTCTGTCCTACATGATTCTAAAACTAGGTGGCGCTATTCGCTGACTGCCGTCATATATAAAGAATATATATATATATCAAAAAATGCCACACGAGAGTTAAAAATCGATAGAAAATGTAAACAAGTACTAAATAATATATAATACGTACCTACGGCTTGAAATCCTTTAAATCCGGAAGTCATAACTAGATGAATCCAATTCAAAACCGTTCGTGCAATTGAAAGTACTCGTAGTAGTTATGCAAAAAGGATCCAACCCGGATTGAGCAAGTTGAGTTATATTTTGAGACGTTTGTCTGAAATTTTATAAGTATGCGGTTAAAATAAGCATAACAGCGATTTAGATTAAGTGGTATAAAAGATACGTCATCTTTTACTCTGGGATCATTGTTAATTTTTACGATCTCAATTTTGATATTTTTTCTTTTTCATCATAGGTATTACGTAAAAAGATCGAGCATTGGGGATCGTGTAAGCCTACCCTTCATGTACTAGTGTTTATTCCCCGATGCTACCTTTACTAATAGTTGTAGAAGTTAATTAAATTACTAGCAAAAGTAAAGAATAAATCTTTGCCGCCCATTCTTATATTGCGTCCCAATGGAACATCGGGGGATTAATTACACAACGCGATTTCAATCGAAACATCATTTATACCTGAAGGTGATTGTGATAGCAACTTGCTTGAATTCGTTTAGATAATATAAACATTGTCATCCCGACTTTTTTGTATTTCTAGCCTAAAGCGATTTCGATGTTTGATTTATCAATTGACAGGAATAATGGAATTATTTAAAAAAAATTTTATTGTACTAGTTGCAACACTGACTTTTTCAGGGAAACCCTGTTTGTGTACAGACGTGATGCTGTTTAACAATAAATTCTTATTTAAGACTATACATAAACAACATTTAATTTAAATATGCTTGAGAAGCAACTGAATTAAATTATTCTAAAAAAATCATACTATGAAGTTAAAGAATACTTTATGAAAAAAAAAAAAAAAAAAAAAAAAAAAAAAAAAAAAAAAAAAAAAAAAAAAAAAATTGTTTTAATTTAATTGGACAATTACTATTTTTCATAACGTTAATAATTTATAAAAAAAATATTCACACTATTTCTGATATTATAACCGTGTGCGCACAAGTGTGCGTTTATTGCGCGAGTTACAGCAAATTAATTGTAATGTTCATTTAGTACAGGAGTGCATTGCGCAATTACTCTCCATGATCACAAGGGTGTTGAGGGGAAACAATTACCATCATATAACAAACATACGCCGAGAGAAAAACGCGGAGTGTGGCTCTTTTCAATCAGCGCTTTTCCCCAGAGCGAGCATTGTTTGTGAAATATACTGACAAAATACGGATTCATTTGGTACATTCAATACAATCTTTCATTTATATTTCACGAGCGAAAACAACTTTCATCGCAATAATTCCCTAAGCCATTAAAGTATCGACAGTTTTCATATATCAACAATGCATCTGTCTGTGGAAAATAAAAGACATTGACAAGAAATCTCGCAGCTAAAATTTTGCATACCTTAAAACTTAAATTAGCCTTATGTTAAGAAAATAATACCTAAATACGCACAATTAACTAAATAAACGTTATAAACCTTGAACATCTCTAATTAAAGTAAACAAATTAAGTATAACATAATTATATATACCTACTATATTCGTTTTGCAGAAGAGGGCTGTTCGTGCGATATACAAATTAGGTCCCAGAGAGTCATTAAGAGATAAATTTAAAGATTATAAAATAATGACAGCGCATAGCCAATATATATATGAAAATTTAATGTTCATAAAAATATTGATAAATTCAAGAAAAAAACGGACTGTAACGCATTGAACATCAGAAGTAAAAGTAAACTTGTAGTACCGTTTAGTAGGCTGCACAAAATTAGTAACTCATTCAAAGGAAATTATATTTTATTTTATAATAAATTACCTATTGATATCTTGGAGATGTCTATCATTAAGTTCAAAGTTTTTATAAAACGAAAGCTTATAGGAAAATCATATAACGATATAAAGGATTATATAAACGATAAAATCATCATCATGATCAACCCATTACCGGCTCACTACAGAGCACGGGTCTCCTCTCAATATGAGAAGGGTTTGGCCATAGTCCACGATGTGCGGATTGGTAGACTTCACACGCCTTTGAGAATATTATGGAGAACTCTCAGGCATGCAAGTTTCCTCACGATGTTTTCCGTTACCGTTGAAGCAAGTGATATTTTAATTGCTTAAAAACGCACATAACTCCGAAAAGTTAGAGGTGCGTGCCCGGATTCGAATCGCCGACCTCTGATAAGAGGCTGACGCCCTAACCACTAGGCTACCACAGCTTCACTTTTACGTAATATTATTTCAGAGCCACTTAACAGCTAAGTAGTCTTAAAATTACACTACCTCAGCAAATTATTAGTAACAAGCTAATTACAATCATTACACCAACGAGATAGGGTCTATATTGCATTGCGAGAGGTACGTAATTATCGCGGGCGTTGATGTGTGAACGTATAATACATACAAAGCGATTATAACACAATAACCAATTAGCGGCATGTATTTTCATTGCTCTGATAATAACAAATTAATCTGTCGTGTTTCGGGATTATTAAGTTACCCCGTCCCCTTAGCACGAGTTTTGCAATCGTCGAGTCAGTTTCGTGTACTTCCTCGAACTTAATTTTTTTCATACACCACTAGTTAGCCCTTGACAGCATCTCACCTGATGGTAAGTGATGATGCGGTCTAAGATGGTAGCGGGCTAGCCTGTTAGGGGTATGATAAACCCATACTCCTAATTGGTGTCGTTTGGTAAACGCTAAATCGCTTGGCACGTCTTTGTCGGTAGGGTGGTAACTAGCCACGGCCGAAGCCTCCCACCAAACAATCGGAATCGAACCCAGGACCTCCAACTTTAAAATGCAACATGCGCCATGGAGCTCAAAACTTTTTTAGTAAAAGAAACTAACGAAAATAGGACCTATGTTCGTATGTGGATTAATATTTTATGCCCGGGTAGTGTTTATTTCTTAATTGAAAATGTTCTTATAAATGTTCTTATATATGTACTAGGAACTTATTATATATTCGCTAAATTGTATCTAAAATCGACTCTTAAGATAGAAGCTGAGATGTACTAAAGGATGGCAGTAAAAATAGATTACTTTGAGAAAGTATAATTTTTGCACCTACGCATTTGAACCGCCTCGCCTTGCCCGCGATGTGGGGCGAAGCTATACCGTCCGTGACAGCGTTTGTGGTCCATTAATAGAAGAAAAAAAAATGCTATATTATGAAAAATATAATACTACTGCACCGAGATTTAATGAGATAAATAAGTATCTAATAATGATCTGGAATGGAAATAACTAGGAAGGAATTTAGGAAGGATGGAGAGACTAGTAGATTCGCTTATGGCTTTGTTACGAAGGCACTTTGTCTTATTATATTTAAAGGATGGGAATTCAGTGTTACGCTGGTTCTCATTTTTAGGCATTTAAAAATAAAAATGGAGTAAGTCTTTTCTGGTTGAACTTTATTTAGTATGACGCACTGAATTTTCTAATGGACTTGGAATTCAGAATAAAATGAAACCATCAGATACGTGTTTAGTAATGTTTTTATAACATATAGGTCAAAATGAAATAGTTACGTGCAAAGCTCTTGCCAAGCGTGATATTCCTAGTATTTCTAGCAAGTAGTACTTTATTATTTATTACCCAATTTACCCAAAGCAATCGAAACTCATCAGTGCAAATACTTCACTCTGGATTACTTTAAAGGTTTTCATAGTAATCGGTACTACAAAATACTATCGAAGTATTTTGTTAATCTCATAATAATAATTAAAATCAGCTCATAGCCAAGGTTTTCTCTCTCTAGTCGCTCCTTCGTTACTGAATATCGTGGTCCTGGTGTCCTCGCAACCTCTTGCGGATTAATTGTTTCCATCAACTTCTATCGGAGTCTATCAAAATCAAAATTCAAAATAATCTTTATTCAAATAGTCCTTAAAAAGGCACTTTTGACGCGTCAATAATTTACATGGTAGTTATTTCATGGTGATAACTATATTCGTAAACTTAACTTAAAACTAAAGCTATGAGGGTTCCAAACGCGCCCCGGTCTAAGAAGAAGCCCACAGCAAACTTAGCCGGGTTTTTTTTTTCGTTATCACCATCTCACATAATGAATAATAAATTATAGTACGAGTACCTATGGAGATCGAGCAATTCACACCCAAGCTTTTTTATCGTTTATATAATCCTTAATATCGTAATATGATTTTTCTACAAGCTTTCGTTTTATAAAAACTTTGAAGTTATTCATAGACATCTCCAAGATATCAATAGGTAATTTATTATAAAATAAAATACAATTTCCTTTGAATGAGTTACTCATTTTGAGCAGCTTACTAAATGGTACTACAAGTTTACTTTTACTTCTGATGTTCAATGCGTCAGTACAGTCCATTTTTTTCTTGAATTTACCAATATTTTTATGAACATAGATTAAATTTTCATATATATATTGGCTATGCACTGTCATTATTTTATAATCTTTAAATTTATGTCTTAATGACTCTCTAGTCACGCAATTGTGTGAAATTTGCACTTAAAGTTCCTTAGCTGGTCTGTCCATCTGGTTGGTGAGCGGCCTCACGATCTTTTACCGTTACCTTATTTTAAATATCGATAAAAAATACCATCGGAGAATTTCGTTAATATCACAGACTCTTCTCTAGGGGCGACGCACTACTGTTAACATAATTCAAGCCCCTTTTTTTTTTTTTTCCCCCGCTGGGAAATGCGTTTACGCATCCCCTCCGGAAGCGATGTAGGCAAGACTGCGCCGCTTCCGACGGGGTATGTGGGACTCCCTGGCGGCAAGACTGGCGACCAGAATACCCACTAAAACCCAGCGATGTTCCTTCGCGTCGCCTGGTGGCTGGGTCACGGGAACACTTGTGCACTCGACCGCAACCATAATTCAAGCCCCTAGTAGCTTAATATGTTTGTTTAATTTTCATTATTCTGTAGTCTCAGATTAATTCAGCAATAACGTTTGGAGTTTATTAAATTGCCAGAGGTTATTTGTGAAGCAAGAACAAATCACAAATAGAAGGTAACAAAGAAAGGTAGGTAAATACGTGCTAAATGTATCTAGCAAGTAAACCAAGGAACCTCTACCGTTTCTATTGAGCAGTGGCAAGCCCTCATTTATATTGTAAGTATGCATGTATATAAAAATTGTCGTCTAAAGTGAACTGTTTGCTTATTTTATGTGTATCAATAAATGGGTGTCAATACACCCTTCCCCAATATCAAACTAATGGTACAACCTTTCAAGTGATGTTCAAATTCAAATTCGTTTATTGCATGACAGTGGTACATTATATCAAGATCTTAAGATTAAAGGGTAACACATTCTGCCTAAAAGGCGTGCAGCAAAAATCTTACAACGAAAAAAACAATAATGTCAATTTAAAAAGAGTTATGAATTCAATTAATAAAATGAAATTAAATAGAAATAAAGATTTAAATATTAATTTAGGTTAAAATAAATTGTATATTGATTCGGAATGTCATAACCAATAAATTTACAAAAACTTTTATATTTTTGTTAAATCCACAAAAACTTTTATACTCTGTTTCAAAGGAACCTTGTTATTCGGGATAAAACAGATATATCAAACATCTAAATCTTGACTAAAATGTGGCTGCCACAATTTAAAAACGATATCAAAATATCACGTTGCCCTACTTGGCTTACGACCGAAATGAGTGATAAATGTAATCCAACATCAGATGGCAGATTGAATTTAATACTTATGCTTTCTACTCTTCCCCGTAAATAATAATCATTCATCATGATCAACCCATTACCGGCTCACTACAGAGCACGGATCTCCTCTCAATATGAGAAGGATTTGGCCATAGTCCACCACGCTGGCCATGTGCGGATTGGCAGACTTCACACGCCTTTGAGAACATTATGGAGAACTCTTAGGCGTGCGGGTTTCCTCACGATGTTTTCCTTCACCGTTGAAGCAAGTGATATTTTAGTTGTTTAAAAAAGCACATAACTCCGAAAAGTTAGAGGTGCGTGCGTGATTCGAACCGCCGACCTCTGATTAGGAGGCTGACGCCCTAACCACTGGGCTATCACCGCTTCTATTCTTATCACAGATAGATCTTACTTAAATAAGTAAAGGAACTAGGCAATTGATATGTTTGTATGAACACCACCCGTTAATTGTATGAATATGAAACTCAACTTCCTACAAACAGTAAATCACGGATCTCAAATATTATACAATGGCTGCAAATAGAATAGTTCTGCGAATTAAATGAATAAGGAAGTGATAATTAACCTAAACGTTGACTCACTTGAGTGGGCAAAGGCATACTGCGGTTGAAGGTACTTTAATTTTCCAAGTCAATTGTTACAATAAACCAGGATATAATACTTATAACTCAGTAAAAAAAAAACATTTTATCTGTTGATAATTTTTTTTTTAAGCCATGACTGCCATGCATTTTAAAATTCGTCATCTTGTAGTCTTGCTAGACACCGGCATTAAATATTTTTTAATATTTTCTCCAAGGTGCGAAATAATAAAAATCGTTTTAAATTGTAAAGCAAATTTTAAAAATGGCTGCCATCCATTATATAAATAAATATAAATAATAATTCGCCTTCTTGATTTTTTGTAGTCAGGATATATTTGCAGTTTTCGCAATTTAACGGGAGATCCATTTTAAGATCTCTGTTTGGATCATATAACTTTATAGCAATATCAGAGATGGTTCACTGATATTGCTTTTAAGTACCTACACCTTTCCATTAAATAAACTCTAGAAGGTAATTATTTTGGCATACAGTTGATGGGGTATTCTTAAAACATTTTGACACAATTAGCTCATTATAACAATCTATTCAAAATTATATTAATCAAAAATTATTTTTGATTAATTATTTTTAGAAGTATTATATTTTGAAGTAGAAGGTGCACCGAGAGATATACCAATAAAATCTCTCTATAACTTCCTGAGAGATCTTCACCAGCTGTTCTGTTTAAGAAGGAGTCAGAATAGCTGCGCTGTCAGATTATAACAAAATCTAGCTTGGCAGGGAGGGAAACACGAGCACTGAACGTTTAAAGTGTATCGTAAACGGGGCCTCCTTAATCCCACACCAAAGTCTCAAGTCTTGGTAGCTGCTCAGCGCTTCTCCACTGGCCCGACACCACTGGTGAATCCATGAAATGATTCTAAAGTTTTATTACCTAAACGTAGTGCAGGCATCGATGAAGTGTTCATATAATTATATCATTTTTCATTTTTCAATTCATTACGAATTAATGATTGAAAAATTGCTTAGTTTTTTCTATGTGAAGTGATTAATTTGGCTTTATTATAAACAAAGTGCCTTATGATTACGTATCGAAACATTTTATTTGACTAACAACATTTTTTTGACAGCAATATATATTTCTATTCAGTGTGCAGTCGACCAATCACAAGCATTGCCCCAAACGGACGCATCTTGACTTTAGTCGCAGGCAGGATGCCAACCTGAACGCTTGCTAAGAATGGTGGCGCGTTGATGCGGCGGTTTGGACATTCCATTCCTTAATGAATCCATAAAGTATTCCTCTCTAAGATTTGAGCCCTAAGACAAGATTCATGCATTTATCCCTATTTGGTGCGGTGATAGCCTAGTGGTTAAGGCGTCAGCCTCCTAATCAGAGGTCGGCGGTTCGAATCCGGGCACGCACCTCTAACTTTTCAGAGTTATGTGCGTTTTTAAACAATTAAAATATCACTTGCTTCAACGGTGAAGGAAAACATCGTGAGGAAACCTGCACGCCTGAGAGTTCTCCATAATGGTCTCAAAGGCGTGTGAAGTCTACCAATCCGCACATGGCCAGCGTGGTGAACTATGGCCAAATCCTTCTCATATTGAGAGGAGACCCGTGCTCTGTAGTGAGTCGGTAATAGGTTGATCATGATGATGATGATGATCCCTATTCGAAGGAAACCCTTAGCGGGGCAAATGGGACTCCTCAGTGTTTAAAAATTTGCACCTTAAAACTTTTTATTCGATTAGGAAATTCGAACAATGCGTGTGATTCTCTTGTGTGATTTTATATTTTTATTTTATAGAGATGGGTGTGAATATGCCGTGCACTTGTTTTGTTGGACGCTTCGATGGATCCTTTTTTTGTCGTGGTGGAAAAGCTTTATATTCGCTTGGATCCTGCTGTAAATTGACCCAAAAATAAATACAGCTGTAGATACAGTGACATATATATGTAATCCATCATGAGTATGCCGCATTTTCGTGTCGTCGATCTCAGACGGCCCTTAACTCCGGTAACCTAGCTTTATGATGTCTGAGTACTCATACAGCTAGATAACCAAAGATAAATAACCTGTCTTTCTTCTCACTTCTCTTCTCTTCTCTCTTCAATTGTTGTTCTTCGAAGCTTTCTCAAACTTGACGATAATCTTCTTATTAACTATTATATATGTATTTTTACAAAAAAACGAGCTTCACATTTATCGAGCGTAGATATAAGTTTAACTATTTCTATCTTCAATTTCTCCGGTACATGTCTCGTATATATTAAACATTGTGTATATTAAACACACATGACACTACACGCACAAATAAACTATACACATATAATGGTACACTTAAATTAGAACATATAAAAAAGAACACATATAAATATACAAAAAAAAGGGTTCGTCATACAACTACACATACATACATACAACATTAAAACTATTTCTGAAACTACTTACAATTCGTTACATATATTTCTTTAACCATCACGTTTAGGAACCTTCTTTCGTTTACTTTGGAAACCTCCGCTCCGCAATCCTGAAATTGAGAATAAAATCCTATTAATTTCACACCATTGTATGTTCTTATGCGTTATATATATTTGTGGGTTTTTCAGAATATAGACAATCGTGAACAAAGAATAAAATACTAAACGTGTGTTTATAGTTACAATTGTAATTAAAACTTAAATAGACATATATATATAAAAATAACGAAAAAATACCATTTTTTTTAATTATTATAATAATATTACACATATACAATAATATTCTTGCAATAATATTATTTTCTGTTATATATTATAGATTAAACATCAGATTTTAATTATATTATCCCATTAATAATTGAATGTCCATTTGTTATCTTTGTACAAAAAACACGTTGGTCTTTTGCTACTCAAATGACAAACCAACAAGCTCACGTTCAACCTAGTACCTAATATGATATCAAAAAAAACATTATTTATTATATATTAATTTAATATTTTATAACTATACGATCTAATACAATTTTTCTCTTCGCAGCGAAATAAAATTACAATCATTTACAATTGCCCTGAGGGTAACTTTCATTACAGAACATAAACGAGCACTAAAAGTAAAATTACCTTTCAAAGGGCGCTTCCAAGGAGTTTAGGTCTCCGAGGAATGGGATCGAAAATAGAAAATAAGCAGATATACAGTATTCTATCTTTTGGGACTTTGAATAATGTACTAAATTTTACTCTTTGAAAAAGTAGATACAAATTTTTATATCGTGTTTTTTGTTTTTATGTTATTTTAACATTTTTATAATACCTGGCGAAGTGGTCAACGCCCTGTGATCCTATGAGAAGAAGGAAAACTTGGAAATTTATAATTTAAATTTTTTTTCGAGTAGGTATATCTGTATCTCTATCTTATATATATGTTATCTTCACTCGGCTAGTTACTATCTTATCATAACAGGTTAGCCTGCTACCATCAAAGATTTCATCATCACTTAGCAATAGGTGGAATTACAGATTGAATCCTTGAAGGCGGGTGAAACGCCAATGTTTGGAAAAACCATCTCGATTTAATAGATTAACGTTAACGTTACGTTACTACAAACTTAATTTAACATGAAAAATTATATAAAGGGACCAGATGAAATCGCAGTCAAGTGTTAACATGACGTTAAATAGAAATACCTTTAACTTAAACCCTTTCAAAGAAGTTATCTTGCCCACCTCACAGCTAAGCGTGTGTGAATGACTTATGTACAGTGTAAAGATTAGTCGGAGCAAGTTTCGCGGAAGCGTTTTTGTTGAACAAACAGTCTGTACTACGTCGCGCCGTATTGACTGTTAGTTTTACACGAAACGAAATAAAAGAATAGACTACAATATAGACTCATAATCAATTAACGCTAGTTTAGAGTAGTTCGATATAGCTCATATAGAGAGGTCCGATATAGAGAAGACGTTTTGCACATAAAAAAATATCTATTCTCCCCAGTCAAAGCCTACTATTTATTAATGACCAATTGCTGTACCCAATCTCATACCAGAAACGTTATAGCAAAAGATTTATTTCCTCGTTGTGTCGTTTTCAAATATAGAAACACTAACGTCATAGAACAAACGTTTCATTTTAAAACGTTTGTACTCAGTTTTAAAACTCAAATTCGTCTACAGTTCCACAGCTATTACAAGATTGTAAAATAATAATTAGTAGTACGGAAATTGCGACTCTAATTATATAAAATACGGTCTATTTTACTTTGACGTTATAATGTTTCGATTCTCGATAGTGACTCCACGATTACGAGTGTGCACAAGATATACTAAAGCTACTGTTTTTTTCTTAATTTCTTCAAGAAACCCCGAATTAAAACTAAGGCATCAGTATCCCTAATCAAACAAGTTAACTTCTAGGCCATTAAAGATGTGCAATTTATGATGTACAAACATATTTACCAATAAATAAGTATCTTACTGTTATAAATGTTACAGTTTGTAAATATGCGGAAGTTTACTGTCCAATCACAATAAAACGGCTGGAAAGGGTTTGGCTGAATTTATAAACGCACATAGACGTTATCCGTTTTTATAATATTTTCATTAAAAAGCTTTACTAGCTCAAAGTTATTTTTCTTACGGATATGTTACCTTATTAGTTTTTTAAAAATAATGTGCTTACGATAACCAATTTGCAGAATACTCTCTACTACTAGACGATGTATGTAGGTTAAGAAATTATTCGTCATACGAGTTATAAGCCACATAAGCCCACAGATGTACCACTAGCCTTACAGTACTCACGATTTAATGTGCGAAGTTGCGAAAGCCTAAAGTTTTTGTAATGAGGGTTCCCAATAAACTGGCCTTAACACTCGACCGTGACAGACGTAAAAGAAACAACTGCCTAGCCGTGCCTTTGGTGAGTTTTCCTTATGAAGACTTATCGGCGACGAAGAGTCAATGCAAAATTCCAAAGTTTGGAACGCCGCGTCGTCGAAAGGCGTCTTGTCTTTTGGCACGATAAATATATTTCGGAATGTGCTCACAAACTAATCGATTAAGTTCCACTACTGAACCGCTTCTACTATAGTACCTATCGTATCTTAAATACGCCGTATATCTCTGGAATGCTTTTCGGTGTTCCGTTTTCCCCGTCATCTATAATATGATCTTCTTAAAATGAAGACTGAATAAGAGTGAATAGGTATCGTCTAGCACAGCGCATGTCTTCTTAGCCTGTGTGCCATATTTCATCATCATTTTGTTTGGATGGAGGCTTTGGCCGTGGCTAATTACCACCCTACCGACAAAGACGTGCCGCCAAGCGATTTAGCGTTCCAGCACGATATCGTGTAGAATAAGAAGTATGAAAGATGTAGAATGAAGTAGAAACCAATAAGAAGTATGGGTTTACCATACCCCTAACAGGTTAGCCCGCTACCACCCTAGACTGCATCATCACTTACCATCAGGTGTAATGCCGTCAAGGGCTAACTTGTGGTGTATAAAAAACTGAGATGTAAGCCCTATTTTACGTACGATATATTTAATAAAAACTCCAACTTAACATTAATATTGGCACGCACCGTCAAACAGATTGTCCCATTAAAACATCGTTGACAGTTCTTTTTGAAAATGCTAATGCATGGAGGTGGTCTGAAGACCAAGGCAAGTGACTGGACTTGGACTTGTTGTGCATGATGATTGTGGATGACCCAATTGGTCTCGAAGTCATTTACGGGCGTGGATGGCCCTATTGGTCTAAAACTCAGATCCCCAGCCACGTTTTCAGGTGTATTTAGAAACCGAGGCGGTCTACTGAGGTTAGATGGCTGAGGTCACGAGCAGCAACAGCGGGGAAGTACGACGTACCGACCGATAGAACGTTATCATTAATATATATAACACACATAGCTATAGTTACTTGTCCGTGCGAGAAATAAACTCGAGGTTGACCTTTTAACAAGAACAACTTTTCCTAATTCACAATGTCGACCTTCAGACAAGATTCGCTCACCGCAGTATTTTTGATAAGAGTATCATCGAGCAAACAAATTTAACTTTTTTCGCACGATAAATTTTCGGCAATCTCTGCTGATGGTAAGTGATAATGCATTCGAAGATGGTAGCGGTCTCCTCGGTGCTAACTAGAACCACGGTCGAAGCGTCCCACCAAACCAGACTCTAACCGGGAATCGAACCCAGAACCTCCAATTTTATAATGTGGCAGGGCAGACACTTTGCCACGGCGATCGAAAAAATATAATATTATTAACCGTTAGTTAGTTGATATACAATTAAAACCAAGCTAAATTTTAATCGAATTTTAAATAAAATTACAACCAGTCTATTTCGCAAAGCATTACTTATTTATACGTCACACGATGTACATCTTAAAAAATGCTATCCATTCCATTACAAACCAGAGCATACTCTGAACATGTTAAGTTCAAAACTGGAATAACGGGCGATTCATGAAAAACAAAAAATAATAGTTTTAGTGCTTTAATTATTATTTTTTAAACAATTAAAATATCACTTGCTTCAGCGGTGAAGGAAAACATCGTGAGGAAACCTGCACGCCTGAGAGTTCTCCATAATGTTCTCAAAGGCGTGTGAAGTCTGCCAATCCGCACAAGGCCAGCGTGGTGGACTATGGCCAAACCCTTCTCATATTGAGAGGAGACCCGTGCTCTGTAGTGAGCCGGTAATGGGTTGTTCATGATGACCTTGCACTGAGGTACAACACAAAAAGGCTCGCCCACTTACAAGCAAACACCGCATGCTAATAGTGCTAAGTTAGCTTACAAATAGTTATAAAATTATACTAAGCAAGGTAAAAATACATTTTTGACAAAAAAAATTTAAACAAAACGAAGTCTTTCAAGTGAAATGAATTCTCCTCCGGAATTTGGCCAGAGATCCACTGTGTAGGTTCTATCTTTTTTTTCGGACTGTTTATTAGCTGTGCTAATTAGCTGCCACAGCGTAACGGGCTGTTTGGTGAGCTTCGGAAAGAAGCTCTGCCAGAAGAAATTTTGAGCCCTGGGCTCGAGGAAACTAAGGGAACGTCTGCCTAACTGGCCTCCTATGAGCCCAAACCTCGGCTTCGGCGACGTTTAGGATAACGCCCCCCCCCCCCCCCCGTCAGACGGTATATGTGTATATTCGCTACATTAATTTTGTATTATTAAACATATTCTAACAAACAGTGGTTATCGCCATTGGCGTCAAAGTACCTACAGCCTCTAATGTATTGTGTTACTTGCCTATGCAAGACTAGACGAAGCTAATGACCAGATACGGCCTTGGTGAGTACCTACTTGTTATGCTCACAGACATACTTACAAGGCGTAGATTCATACAAAAAATTTCAAAAGGACTTCAAGGAAAGGTTTTACCGTCAGTGAACCTAATAGCTCAATAGTAAATGCTTTACCTCTATCCATGTCGAAATTATTTTCACGATTTTTCTGATGGTCATTTATATGAATTAATAATGAAATTAATAAAGAACTTGTTTTTATACTAATTGACGATTGTTGGTTGTGCAATTTATATAAACTATATTAAAATAGTTGTTATGTTTATAGACATATTTTATATTCAGAAACTTAAGTTAATTTTACTATAACAAGGATTGCATAAACGATAAAAAAGCTTGGGTGCGAACTGCTATAACTTCGGAACTAATTAAGTAATAATGGACTGTGAGATTGTGATAACAAAAAAATATATACCTTTTGTTGCGAAGTTTATTGTAAGTTTCTTAAATCATGGCGCGTTTGGAACCCTTGTAGTTTTTAAGTGAACGAATGTTAAGTTATCACCATCACCAAACAAAAATTCAACGAACGAAACGTGAGTGCATGTGTCAGACCAACCTAAATAAAAACTTTTTGATTGAATTTTTTACCAACGATTTTTAACTACATGCCCATAAATATTTTTTATAACAAAATACCGGATTTTTAATGGACCTATAACATCTGATACAAAGAAAGAACCGCGACATACAGACAGACAAAACAGTCGAACTTATAACACCCCAGTTTGCGTCAGGTTTTCACAAATAGGTGGCATCCAATGAAACATACAAATAAACGTTTAAACCGTAATCGAATTTGTCCTATTTGTTGAAAAAAAGACCGAACGCATTACAAGGGGACCGTCGAAACCGATTTCACGAACATTCTACCCAATACCTATTTACCGAGCCGCCCGAACGGAGCACTGGTTCGTTCACATCACGTTTCCACAAGGCAATTCCGAGGGAGGACAAAAACACCTTATTCAAGCAATGCACGCACCCGTGCATACCAATCGTCAGAACGTCTACAATCGAATTTAAATGGTGCCTATTTGGAGCGCAGACCCGCGACAGCCTTGAGACAGAGTATCTTAAGCTAAACCAGGGTCGTTCGATTACTTTATTTGGCGTAGTCAATATGGCCGACCGACCGAAATATTGTTATTCCTTTACTAACATAAAAAAGCTATTATAATTCATTTGCCTTGTATATAGATATATAACTAACTGCCTATTATCAGAGGCAATTATGATAATATATTTTATAAACAATTTGTAATGCCGTTACCATATGTTCGCGATAATAAACCTTGCGTTTGGACACCTTTTATCTAGTTTTTCTATTATCTTACTCTGCTCCTAAGTGGAGGAAAAGAAGTAGAGGGGGGGAGCATAATCACGTGTAATTGGTAATTATCGGGCGAGTAATAACCCTATGTTCCCGAATTGTGTGAAAGGCCAAAAGTGTGAAAGCTATAGATACACTTTCAAATAATATTTATTAGGAACTAAAAGAGGGTTGACTTGAGGAATGATCTCATTAGAACGTTTACTTTTTTTAATATTAGGCTACTAATCTGAACTAAAATGGATATCATCTAAGAATAAAGGAATGAGAGTAGGGAAAAGCTGGGATTACGTATTATGGTTCATAATATCACTATAATGTAGAACATTATATGCCCATTGCATCTTTTACTAACTGTAACTTTTGTTATTTAATTTCGAACTTAATTGACCATTCATAGTGTTATAATTTATTATCAATCTGAGTAGATAGAACTTCCAAAAAAATTTATTACATATGAAGTAATATCCTCAAATTTAGTTTAGCAAGTTCAGCCACTTTTTATTTTATTGGGATGTAACGTTGAGCTTCAAGAATAATTTTGTAGTAGTTATGAATGATGTCTGTATAGTTTTTCGTAAATCCTTAATTTAGAATATCTAAATCCGTATAATATTTTTAAACGCCGCTTGTGATGTCTATACATATAGCAAGTAAATGCGACTGTCGATTGTAATCTAACAGAAGTCTGAAGTGTGCGCACGTTTCCACACTTGACTCACATCGAAGGACGAAATGCGTAAGGGCTAACGTAGAGTCAGAGTTCGTGACATCCTGTTAACAGAGTAACTTCTAGTTTCTGGAACAATTACCAACACGTAACTTTTAATAGCGTTTTCGCAGTTCTACAAATCCGCAATCAACCGGACGACTGGCTTGAAAAAAGTTGGAACCAGTCAAATATCGACTTATATACATTACTTATACGCAATGTTTTAATAAAAAAATTAAGGCTAGTTCTATCAGCCTACACTTTACTACCTTTTATACGCATACCCATCCATCTTTAAAATATTTAAACGATCTCTGAAAACTCTGTAATTCAGGAACGATTCAAAATTTAAAATGACTTTAAAAAAAAAAAGGGCAACTCAAGTACTTAGCCGATTAAGAAATGGTCAGCATACCACCGATCCCGAAATTAATGTCCACCTTTCAACAATTTTGTGAGTAATTTAAATTAGTTTAAATAAAATAAGGGCACACAGTTTTAGTATAGAACCTTAAACCTCCTTACGAAACAACGTGCGTGTTTCTGTTCCAGAGAATTTAAAGAAGACAATTAAAAATGGTAGCAAAAAGATAACACCCAGCGATTTCACCATCCGCTTTTGTAACGTCAATAATTGGCCAATTCGAGTGGACGCTGTATAAAGTTAATGCGACCGGAGCAGACATGTCCATTTAGAGGTAGTGTAATTGATGTAGAAACTTCAGTAATAGCTTATTCAATCGTCGAAACCGGTCAGCGGCCATTGCCTTCTACGGGCGGCACTTCGCCGAGTTTGAATCCGCCGAGGACTTTGTGAGAACGGCCAAGTATTGAATGACCCGAAAAATTATATACCACTAGAGTAAATGTGCGTTTTTGCACATTAATAACGTAGGCAAAAGAAATATGTTTACGCAAATCTTTACTTGCCGAGCAAACGATTTATCTGATAATACAGTGCACATCATGTGCAAAACCATTTGGTCTGTCCAACTTTGTATATGTATCGAACATATACCCTGGGAGCTTTTAAGTAATTTGACGACCTCCGTGGCGCATTGCGCACGCTGTTGCATTATAAAGTTGGAGGTCCTGGGTTCGATTCCCGGCTCGAGTCTGGTCTGGTGGGAGGTTTGGCCGTGGCTAATTACCACCCTACCGACAAAGACGTGCCAAGCGATTAAGCGTTCCGGCACGATGTCGCGTAGAAACCAATTAATAGCGTGGGTTTACCATACCGCTAACAGGTTAGCCCATTTCCATCCTAGACTGCATCATCACTTACCACCAGGCGAGATAGCCATCAAGGGCTAACTTGTAGTGTGTAAAAAAAAATACGTCCGTACAAAAAGTATAGCTATGTATGTCGGTATTTAAAACATCTCCCATATATCTACGAATACATTATAGTTAACATTTATTTTTACAACGCGACGTCAAATGGCCATACTGCTGGGCATAGGTCTCTCATGGGAGAGATAATCGAAGCATGACCCAAGTCTCTGCTTCATTATCAGATAATAACCCGACAGCTTAAAACGTGCATTGGGGGTTAACACCGTTAATTTCCCTACTCTGGGCTGGTACGCATTAAATGTTTTTTAACAGAAAACCCCCAGTACGTAAAAATTTTCACCTAACCCAGTTATAGAAACCAGGAACACGTGATCTCTAGTTGAATATGCTTACCATTCGCTTATGGTTATTATTAATCGGGTTATAAGGGTTTTCCTAGTTTAATGGGTCAGGATTCCACTGTATTGTGCTGTACTGAGTTTCACAAATACAGAAATAAATTAAGAAATCAATGTATACGAAATCTATACAAAATCCTACCAGATCATTTACACTCTTTCCATCTTGACAAGTCCAGATAAGCTCACTCCCTTCATTATTGGATTTTAACATTTCAGGTCACATTGATTATTAACTTCGTGCATAGACCTACTATCGAGTCACAGATAAACAGTCGCCAAAAAAACTTTAGTTTATTTCAAAAAAACATTACAGTGTTTCGATTGTCGAAAACCATCATCGTCAGCGAGATTTGTACTCGCACTAAGTGTGGGTACACGCCGTATAAATTATTAGTTAAGTTAACACATTCGGTACTCCACACTTAATTAATTAAAACGTTTCAGGTACAGTCGTGTACAGCGTCTAACGAACTCGCACGACCCGCCTCGTTAGCTCCACAGACAAATTATATTATTAACGATATAAAACGTGCACGCAGTATAAAAGCGATATCCCTTTGATAACATCGCCTTTATACAATACCTATTCATTATCGTTGGTCCTTATGAACTCATCCACTCTTATTTCGGGTCTATAGTATCGAGTTTGTTTGTTAGACCTTTCGGGATCTTTCTGTTTCTCCTGTTACATACGGAGTATCCCATGTGCTTTCCAAGGATGCAATCTATCTCCTTGTCTCAAATTTCAACAAAACTTAGTTAAATTCAACTCTCAGATTTCGTTAAGTATTTAAGCTGGATCTGAAGGGTAAAATCTCTTAATTTTTTTTTTTTATTATCTACCCACTCGGCTTTATGACATCCTGGTACTATTGGCTTACTAATTTAGTTATATTTTCAGTACTAGGAGGAAATAATAAATACATATTTTTATGTCATGTGAACCCCGCAGTTACACCATACTATAAACTTGAGTGTTGAAATTTTAGGGCTTGGCTTAGCGTATAATCTGTTTTTAAATAAGTAAATACTTTTTAATATTATAAAACTTTTCGATAAACTTACATCATACTCCCGTGATGACGAAGGCAGCGGTGATGTGCTTCCGGGGATGGATATGGAAACGCGCATCTTCCAGATGACATAAAGAAGTACCTTTAAAGAAAAAAAAAATAAGATAATAATTCTACTTACTCAAAAAACGTAGAACAGATAAGTGGAAATACTAACAATGAAAGCGAACCGACAAAGAGCATGTAATTTATTTAGACAGAGACGTCAAGTTAATATTAAAACTTCGGTTAACCTAATACGTTACACGCAACTTAAATGTTACTTAAAATTCTGTCCACTGATCGATGACTTGTGAACACAAATGAAGGAAATACTTCAAATTCGCTCCACGTTCTATGCTTAAATTTCGGAAACTTATTCGAATTTTCGATATTCGAATTCTAAAAACATGGTAATATAGATTAGGAATCCAGCTCAGAGTATACAAATACATGAGAATAATTATCTATAAACGATCGTTTAGCTAATATGTTGACGTTTGCATTCCACACTGAAAATTATAAAATGGATATTTATTCCACGTATTCCGCATCGATCGCAGGAATTGTTTCATTGATATTCTTATGATAAGACGTTCTGTTCATTCAACGTGCACTCTAATCCGTAACTACAGACGCCATTGCCTTTACTGGTTGCAGCCACGTCACAATTACTTCCATTAATTTATATTATTTTCCTTAATAACATCATCACTGGTTTATCTTAAAAGCGAGTAGTTTCTTGCTTACAACTTATTTTTAGGGTTCCGTAGCGTAAGGATTGTGCCCCTGTGTGTCAAAACCCTTGTCTCGGGGACGCACGGTGATGAATTAAAAAGTTAAGGTAAAAAAAGTTGCGGGCGTTTATGCCGCGAAAAATGTTTATTTCGACTCTTTTTGTGATTCAAAATTTATGTTATTACTAAGGAATTTGGCGAGTTATATCGTTATATACTAAAAGTGCGGGGAAAATTTAAAACTTTAATAAGTACAATATTTGTAGAGAAGTGGGCGAGCTCGAGCACTTGGGTTTATATTTTTCAATTTATTCACATTAAATTTTGAACCCTTTTGGTAAGTAAATGAATACGTGAATTTATTGTATAATTTAGTTTCTTACCTGCTTAATAAATTATAATAAAAACAATCTGTTAAATCAGTATAGTTAAAAGGAATTATTGTGAGGTTTTCAAAATAGGAAAAAGGTATTTTGTTAAAAATAATATAGATAATTTAAATTCCTAGAGATGATAACCATCGATAGCTGTATGTACCTACTTACTTAAATTACTCTAGTCTTTAGTTTATGATGTTACTTATATTTTTAAAATTTACTTCAAATCTTATATTCGATTTAAAGAAAAAAAAAACGATTTACCGTGTATCCGTTATAAAGTTATATGGGCTCTAGAGGTATTGATTACCTATACTTAATTCTAGTTGTGCAAAAAACTTATGCATGAATTAATCATAAGTCTATGAATTACAAGCGACAATTATTAATAATTCATTAAGTGTAGTAGGTAAGAGTCAGTTATAAAAATTGCAATTTTATTTGTGCAAAAAAAAATACTTGTACTTTAATATTTATATTAACTTACATAATGACCATATGAATTTATTAATAGTTTAATAACTCTAGTACCAACGAATCGGGTAAATATAGTTAGTTTTATTTCGTAAGTTCAACGTCTACTATTGTAGATTGTCAACTGAAACGTTTTTAGGTTCAATGAGTGTCTTAACATTTTCATCCCCAGCCTACTAATGTCACAATGCTAGAACAGGACTCTTTTGGGCAAGGATTCGTTCGAGCTAAGAGCGAAAAATAAAATTTCAAACTTTCCTTCTAGCTTGAGATTACTTAGTGAAAAAACGCATATTTAGACAGAGATATTTCAAGACGCGACGGGAATTTTCTGGTACAACCAATATAGACATACAAATCAAATCAACAATCGTTAGGACGACATACTGTGGTTACAAAGTTAATTTAACTAACTGAGCAGACAACTATTTGTCATCGTGGATACGCTGGGTAAGAGGTTTAACAGTAAGAGTTACGTGTGGACTGTGGAGGGTAAAGTCCACACGTAACTTCTGCACGTTAATCTAAAAAGTAGGTAGTAGTAACTTACTCATTAGATAACCATGTCTACCCATTTTCTCGTCACGCCAATCTTAGCCCATCAAAACTGTCGACGTTGCAACTAACGACAGAAAATAAGGTCGTTCGAGGCGTGCCAATTCCATTGGACGCGCCTCACGACCCGAGGATAAGGCTTGACGGATGTGGTTCTCCTTCTGTGTCATCACCTCCTCGCAGAAGAAGGCGACGGGAGTCCAAGACGTCTCGCTGGCCACCATGGTGCGAACAACGGCGGGCAGCGAAAGGTCTGGCCACACCTGTGCCACGAGTTGGGCTCGCTGGACCGACCACAGATAATAAGAGCCTAATAAAGAAAAAAGTATTAAAGAGTTTTGCGAAAACAGATGCAGCTAAAATTATGGCAGTCTCATGGCCACATCCTTTTGGAACGGGTTGAAAAACAGGTTGACTTGAAATTGTTTTTTTGTTTATTTTTTTTAATGCAGGTGCGCCGACGGAAATGGCAGGTGAATATTTACCTGCGTGTCAGTTATCAATCGTTTTGGCCAATAGTTAGTGCCTATGTTTGATTTTTAATCGGCTAAGAGCAAATTGGACTGTCACATGAAGGATTACGTACCCACGCAATATGAAACTTCAATATAATATTGTATTTCAAAGGGGGAACGCTGCCAGTATCTTCGGAACCTTGCCTAAAGGGACTCCTTTTAATAATATATTTTAGTTATGATGTTAAATATTTATTTATTTTTTAAGATTTTTAGTTTTAGGTTAATCTAAGTTTTATTTTAAGTTATATATGTATTCCTAACAAAAAAAAAATACTAATTTTGGTAATTAAAACATCAATAAATATTGTATATATATGAAGATCGAGCAAAAACACCAAAAGGACGTGTTTTTGTATGTTTACGCGTTTTGTATTACAACTTCTATATATTGTTTTTTGTTGCATCGGCAATAGAAAAGCTTATGTGCGAATTAAAATAAGACATCTAACAGTGTAAAACAGAATAGTTTTAGTAACACGTCTAGTTGCTTTCCTTCAGTGATAATTGAACCTCAATCAATTTCAATTATTCCGTTCCACTTATATTTTTATATTCAACATTCTTAGTAGCCGTTAAAACTGTGAAAAGGTTATATGGTTGCCCTCCATTAACTCAATAACCTATCTGTCCAAGTTACTATTTCTTACGTGAGATAATAAAGGCGTTTGTTGTGATCCTCTTCATAGACCTCCCCATAAAAGTTCCCTACCATTAGAAGCGGCTTTAGTTTTTAAATTAAAAAATTCATCATCATCATCATAATTTCAACCTATAGACGTCCACTGCTGGACATAGGTCTTTTGTAGGGAGTTCCAATGGCCACGGTCCTGAGCCGCTTGTATCCAGCGGCTCCCTGCGACTCGTTTGCTGTCGTCTGTCCACCTTGTTGGGGGTCGACTGACGCTACGTTTACTACGTTTAAAAAATTCGAGTGTACGCAATAGTACCTTTAGCAAGTTCATTTGAAAATAAATAAATAACTATTTACTGTGACTTCGATACCAGGAAAAAATCTAACGCTCGCGAGTAAATGGACGTTCGAATTAGTGGATAAACGTGTCTACAAAATTCACAAAGTAATTTATTAAGCCCATTGTTTCGCTTTCTTGACTCAAAGCGAAATCTACAGTACGTACTTTCATTTACATTTTCACGAATAACACGTAAAATTATCTTACTGGCTACTTTCACATCTAACTTAATATAGTTAAGTATAAAGTTATCTTACTGAGAACTCCGTTCTGCATCAACGGAGTTTTCATCTCAACTTGTTCAGTAGACTTTTGATATTAATGCAAATTGCAAACAAATTTTCAGAACACTAAATTATAAAGTCCATACAACCCACAAGTCTTCAAATAATTTTCTTCAAAGAACAATTGAATACATAAATTATTAAGCCAATGGACGGTTACTGCCTCGCGAGTATAGTAGCTAAAATATTTACTTAAGGGACGCCTTTCTGATGCGAGCTTTAATTCAGTCAATCACAAATATTTTTATCAAAATAGTCAGCAGAGATAAGTGTTAAATTGCTTATCAAAATAAAAAAATACCTCTATTCTTCTAAATATTCATTTACAGGAAACTGTCTTTACTACTGGTCAAAGCTTTTTTTAATTTTATTTCAATGGCAGATTTATGTGTGCCTATCTTGACGTAACCTAAATTAAGAATTATGATTCTGGAGAAAAAAGCGTTAATACAAGTTTTTTTTTCTTATAAATGTCAAAAAAAAGTCTTAATTTAATGAAAATTTTAAGTCCCATATCTTCTTTAAATAATTTTATGCCCAACCGACGAAAAAATTTCACTTAGTACTCGAATATTTTTATTACGTAACATATAAATCACCAAATGGATTTTTGTCATGCAATCAAAGCATACCTAGGTAGAAGTTTTTTTTCTTATAAATGATAAAAAAAGCCTAAATTAATGAAAATTTTAAGTAACAGTATAATTTTAATTTTATGCCCAACCGACGAAAACATTTCACTTCGTACTCGAATATTTTTATTACGTAACATATAAATCACCAAATGGATTTTTGTCATGCAATCAAAGCATACCTGGGTAGTTACCTACTAAACAGTCACCAAACTAACCACACTACCTTTAATTTCAAGGCTGTAAAATAAGCAACCAACTTACGTTTCCTGCTTTCGATAATAAAAATCACTTCGCTAAAGAAAAAACTTTAAACGTACCTTCCAACTTGGACAGATGTTCACGAAATACTATTAATCACACGCTGTAGGGTCGTGTTCACTTCACAGGTGACACTGCCAGTTTGTATGACCCACCCCTCCCCTCGCGGATGTACCACGAGCTGAACACAAGAGGGTGACGTTAAGGAGCTATTAGAGGTCTTGCTGTGGACACTGACATGTGGGGCAAGGTATTCGGCAGGTGTGTCTACCTGCTTTGAAGAAAAACCTGTCTACCTGCGGTCCGGTTGGGATTTGTTTTTTATTAGTCGAAACCGATTTCGGTCTTTAAGTTGACCATTAGGTTCGTCTTTTGAATACTCATTTTCTTATATATTTTGTTTAAAAATATGGATTGTAATCGTTTCAATACTCCTTAAATTATTAACTATTCATAACTTTTTTGCTTGCCTTTTTTGTCTAGAAGTGATTAAAATGTTCAACTATCGATAGGGAGCTTGGTTGGATTCCCAAGTCATGACAAGCGTTATTGAGTGTAAGATTTTCTGTTAAAAATACAGTTAGATATTAACGGTGTAAATCCCTTTTCCCCGGAAAAGATGCTAACTAACTAACTTGCTTATGGTTGAAAATATACTATTTAGGGAACCGTTCCGCTTATCGACAGTGATATGTTATTAAGTTGAGGATTTTCTTACAAGTACATATAATACCTTCGTCGGGG
This sequence comes from Lasiommata megera, assembly GCA_928268935.1. Taxonomy (NCBI): domain Eukaryota; kingdom Metazoa; phylum Arthropoda; class Insecta; order Lepidoptera; family Nymphalidae; genus Lasiommata; species Lasiommata megera. The sequence goes on along the minus strand of OV743308.1, from coordinate 2,146,765 downwards.
TGAAAGCCAAAGTAATGCGGGTAAGGTTTCTCAACTTGAATGTGTGTTTAAAATATTATAAAGAAATAACCGTAACAAAAAACTAAAATGCCAAAGTGGTTTTTGTCTTAAACTCCTCCTTATGACTTATACCTACCTGGTACCTAAACGAAATCTTCAACCAAAAAAGATTTCGATTACGATTAAAAAGCTATAGAGATGAAATAAAAACCATGGTTATCCGTAAAAAAAAACAAAACACACAATTACAATCGAAGTGGCAAATTGACGAAATTAATTCGCATTATTTATTGTTTCAATATAAACATCGGTGCTAAAACAACCGAATTTATTATTTCACAAAGCCATCCCAGGCTTCATTAATTTCAATACCAATCTCATCTAAAGTCCAATAAAACTTATTACAATCATATAATCAACTGAAATTGCGAGTGGCCCGGTTTAGCTAATAGCTTCCTTTTGTTTCAATATTACCGAGGCCTGGAGGATTTTGGAAAGTGCCTAATGATTCGTGAAACGAGAAAGGTACTCGTTGAATTGCCACTTATGTTACGCAGGATTCAGGTCGGAATGTTAGAAGTGACTTTTGAGTTGACATGGAAACGAACCGAGTGGCAGGATTGAGCATACACTTGACATTTATGAAATTGAGGACGATTCATATGTAAATATGTTGACTCAAAGCATTAGCAAATTGCCATTGTGGCTTCACGATGAATAATATTTTATCATTATCGTAGGATGTATGTACGCATAATAAATCAGGCCGTGTCAATGTCTCAAAATCTTTTTTTGGAAAGATATTATTTGTACGTCCAATATATGAAATCCCACGAGTTTTCAATAGTACCTTGCGGACGAAGTCACGTGTGGAATATAGTTTAATTCTAGTTATAGAGTTAAGTATATGTATTATATGTTATTTTATAATTTAGCTTATTATAGGTAGTGTCTATGAAACACCGTGTATTCATAAATTTGAAACAAAGGTAGTTCAATGAACTTTAAGCTTTATTTTCTACTGGCTGATACCTAGTGGTTAGAACGTCCTTCTCCAAATCAGAGGTCAGGGTTAGATCCCGGGCACGCACCTCTAACTTTTCGGAGTTATGTGCGTTTTGGAGCAATGAAATATCACTTGCTTTAACGGTGAACGAAAAAATCGTGAGGTAAACTTCATGCCTGAGAGTTCTCCATAATATTCTCAAAAACGTGTGAAGTCTGCCAATCCACACATGGTCAGCGTTGCGATAGTTTGCTTTGGCCAAACCCTTATCATACTAGACCCATGCTCTGTAGTGAGCTGGCAATGGGTTGATCATGAGGTAGCTATTTGACCATCATACAATATCCCTAAGACTGCAATATCCTAAGTACACAATACTACCTCATAATATATTATGTAGACGATTTTAAGAAACTAAACCTCTCTTATACCTGCCCTAAACCCTTAGGTCGACGCGTACATAATAACTTCATACCGACATAAAATTTCTGAGAAACATCCATACAGAGTATTACACTTCAAAAAATTCATACCTGCCCTTTGTCAGTTTAAGCTCCACTTGAAGGAATACCTCCAGTGCCCATTATCATCTTTGTTCGGCGAACAATCAAACCACGGAGTCACTGCAACACTCGATTTTAAGAATCTTTTTCAACAAAAATGTACAATGGATACTTTACGAGCAGGTAGTTAAATATTGTTAAACTCTTTATATATAAGACGATATCCTTTCATGTTTATTACCTTAAGTTAATAAACATGAAAGGATATCGTCTTATCTTATTATTATTATCTTAAGTTTTGAACACGAAAATTAGAGATCGTAACCTGCCTACCTAATTATGTCGTAAATTGTGTTTTAAAATGTAAAAAAACAGAGGTTAATTTTTAAAATTAGCAGCCAATATTTTGTCAGATAGGTAACGAGTTAAAAAAAATAAAATGATTACTGAATATTTAAAATAAAAATGATATTTTTTTATTACGAAATGTAAGTTGAAATAATCGAGTCAGGTTGAATTACAGAAGCCCTTACATCAAGCAGTAAACGTAAAAAAACTGGTTACGAAAAGGAGTTTAAAGAAACAAATAAAAACAATGTGCCGACATTAAATCTAAGAATACACACAGCCTTACATAACAGAAATCACCGTTCACTAACAAAAATGTATACAGTTTTAATAAGACACTAAGCATAGCAATTTCATGTACCGCACTAGCACCTTATCGTAGTGAAAATAAGAATTAAATTGCTAACAACATTTTGTTCAAGCGAAATGAGGTTTTCCTTGCGTCCTATGTTGACAACAATAGAGTTCAAAATGAATGTAAAAAAAACTTACGAGACCGTGCGAACGAGCCTTGATTCCGGCGAAGATATGGCTATATACAGACGGGCGTCGTCCCGCAATCGTGATGATACTTCTAATGCACTCTATTATGATGTTCGCGTTAGGGTGGCCATAATTCTATGTAATTTTCATACATATTTAATAATTTAAACAGAACTGCAGTACTTAGAGACTTAGACTATACATACTATTGTATGACCCTGGTCATTTTATGTAGTATATATATTGACAATTCTTACTTGTATTTACGTTTCAGAAGTGTTATTAAAGTTCATCTACTTTTTGGAAATTAATGGATTAATGGAAGATATTTTGTTTTGCCTTACATATCTTTCGCTCCGAAGTTTAAAATTTTTTGTTTCGAAGTTTTAATTTTGAAATCAACTAAAATTCATGAATAACTTTATTGGGAAAGAAAATTTAAATTCGTAATAGAGATGGTAAATTTAAATAAAGAAAGACTTACTTAGATAAAATAAATAATTATTAATTTTCTTCCATTTTAAATAACACGATAAATTAATTTTGTCTCGGCACACCACACTATACAATTATGTACGGAATATTTTCAGCACTCAACTATTCAAATGTCGATGACCTATGTTTTGAGTACGTAGCTAGAAACGTTTACGTTAAAACTGGTGGTAATACAATGTTATTTTAAATACATTTTAAGTAAAGCAATTTAAGTTTAGAATAAGCAAGATACCTTAATTTTAATTTGATATATATATCAGCACATGTATATTTATATGAAAATGTAATACCGTATATGACGCAATCCAATTTTTGGCATTAACAGGGGAAAAAAAACAGGAGAAAGCATATCATGCTCTTGTAATAATATTTATGACAAGTATAGTAATTAGCAACTATTTCGTACTACTAAGTGTAGACAAGATTGATAGCTATAATAGATTTTAATCATTACGTAGCTATTTCTACAACACTTCTAGACCCCATCCTCACTTACAGTCATTTGAGATTTGCAGTTAAAGACTTCAGAAAGCTTCGTATCTTAAGCTCAAAACAATAATCGTTTCGATTTCAAATGTATTTTACGTATAAACCATCGAAAAAGTCTACCAACTTATATCACGATTACCGAAGCATTTCTAATTTAATTCGGATATAATAATGTAAGGAGTAGAACCCACTTGCACGCTCCGCTCGGTCCATTCCGTTTCACACGAGAAATTCACGGTCACTGACTATGTAAATGTAGTAACAAGTGACTAATTCTTAGACTACAGACCAAAATAATGCTAATGCCCACGAAATTTGGACATCAAAGAACAATTGGCGCTAAATGATTCCTTTACAGGCGCGCCAAAACAGTTGCTGGCAAGATATATAGGTATTTTTGAATAATTAATTAACATAACACAAACATATTTTTTGTTAATTATATTAAAAAATAGTTCAGTCATTCTCAAAACATTTTCATTGACCAATTATTTAATATTCACTAACTATTTATGTAAGATTCCCAAAAAAATATTGAAATCCATACACACCGTAGTTTAAAAGTTAGATTTTTCCAGCCACATTCTTAGACGGATTCACACGAACACACACACATTCACGGTCGCTGGGTATGTAAATAGGGATTCAAATGTTAACACTACGAAACTCTGAATTATAAGAACAATGCCTAACGGGACGCCTCACCAAACGGCTATCTACATCTTGGAAAATTGTTAATGGACTCAAATTGACTTAATCACGCAGGCGTAGAATAGAAACACGTTTGGAAAATTTATATTTTTTGGGAATCTTATTTTAGGGTTACGGTGCTATAAACACCGTAATTAGGACCAGAATTGTAGATTACTTCATGGCAGTGCTGTCTGTCTACGAAAATAAACAGTTTACGTCGCCACATAAACTCAGCGAAGAAAATGCACATGAAGTGTGTCGTTAAAATAGTTATTTAACACAACACTGTTCAAATACCATAATAATTATCAGATGTTAGAAATATAATGGATGGGAACGAGGTCTCAATAATTTAGCCGAGGGACGTAGGTCATTCTTAAATACGAATCATCATCATCATGATCAACCCATTACAGACGCACTACAGAGCACGGGTCTCCTCTCAATATGAGAAGGGTTGGGCCATAGTCCACAACGCTGGCCATGTGCGGATTGGCAGTTTTCACACGCCTTTGAGAATATTATGGAGAACTCTCAGGCGTGCAGGTTTCCTCACGATGTTTTCCTTCACCGTTGAAGTGATATTTTAATTACTTAAAAACGCACATAACTCCGAAAAGTTATAGGTGCGTGCCCGGATTCGAACCGCCGACCTCTGATTAGGAGGCTGATGCCCTAACCACTAGGCTATCACCATACGAATAATTCCAGCAAAAAAAAAACTAATAATTCCAGCAAAAAAAACTTTCACTCAAGTATAACACAAGACAAAAACCTAGTTAACTTTGTAGCGAAAATATTCCAACCAACATATAGCTTAAAGCAAAATTCGTTTAACGCAAAAGGATGAATGAAATCGTAAAACGAACAAAAAGCGTCGCATACCAGAGTTTTCAAAGCGCAAACTTATTTTTAGAGTAACATGTAAAACCTGTACTAGGAATGCAAGGTCCTCAAGTCCCCAAGTCAGCCGTTGGCTATAGCTCAAAACTTCGCTACCATCTTCAATATAAATTCCATTAAACATTAAGGCACGAAATTCTTAACGAATAAGAAACAGCAAAGAATACCAACTTTAATATATTTTTGCTAAGTCCATTGCTAATGGATTTCTTTATATAAAACACGGATGAAAACTATTTTTAGTAAAAATATTTTTAGAATTCATGCAGTCGCTTATTTCCGATATGGTAGTTTTATACACACGTGGAAGATTTGGAGTTTACAAATCAAGACTCAAAATTAGGATAAACGTAAGCTTAGTAAAGGTCATATAAATAACTAGGCTTACTTAACTTAATTTTAAACCTCAACTACGTCAACCTTAAACTAAACCAATATTACAATTTTTGATAAGTTCTAAGTATTTGTTGAATTAATGTGCGTCGATGGTAAAAACTGTACATTCCTTACCATTAAACCAAAGCAACGAGGTTGCCAAATACAAACATTTATTTGTGTATTTTGCAACAAAGTTAAAACTACCTACCTCCCCAGACGTAGAACTTTAACAGCGATTGTAAATCGAGTTTTTCCTACAAATCTGCCCTCATTTCGAACCACTTGATCGTAAGTGGGCGCTATAAACATTAAAGTTAAAAAACCTGGTCTCTCAGACACGAGTTCCGAAGCCTTAATGCAATGACCATTGATTACAGTAATCAGTGAGTTCGTAATCAAGAAACTATAGCGAGTTGAGAAAATAATAACAAGACAAGATTTGATTTAGGTACCTATTAGAAACATACCGCCAACAATAACGTTGCTTTCTATACTGGGATTACAACTTAACTTATATATAATATAACTAAATTTAAATGTGTTCAAGATTTTAAAACAACCAAACTTTTTCTTAAAAAAATGAAATTTACGGAAACGACCAATATGATTTTGTTTTATGTATCTATCAATACTCAATTCTGAACGCAAAACTAACTAAATAAGCCAGAACAGAAAAAATATTTATAGAAAACTTTGCTTCTATTCTCTATTGGGACGTCACGTTTCACATTCAAAGATATTTTCTTTATGCAGACATAATGAATAACTCCGTATGGAAGATGGGTAGGTACGTGCAATTTCATTTAATATACGTTCCTATTTAACATAAATTATTACATTTATATGATATGTCCAATCCCTTGGATTCATGTCACGTTTTTGGACAAAAGACAAATCAATTTATCTTTCTAATATTATTACTAAAAATTGTTCAAAAGACTATCTATTTTATATTTTTATAAAAACTCGACAATAAAGTTACAATTAATTAAAAACAGCAATTGAACTAATAAAATTATAAACGTGAATTCCATTAGAGTCATGCCACCCCTCTTTCTACAAAAGACATCAACGCGCGTTCGTTGGATTCCAGAATGATTGCCTATTACACGTTACGCTGCTCGCATCTTTAGCCAGACGGAAAGTAAATTATGATTAACAACTCAAAACTACATAGTTTTTTTTTCTATTATGTGACTGCGTAATGTATGTAATTAACTACAAAAGATTTGGGTATATATCTACCTATTTCTAATTTCTCAAATAAGCGTTTTCAACATTGAATAGATGGAGTTTTCAGTTTAATATATATAGGTATACAAATATATTATTCGGTGTTGAAATTACTATTATCTTTTGTTTGTTTTAGCAATATTTATATACTTTATTGGAATAGTTCCGTAAACTATTCTAAAAACATTTCGTAATTTCTTGAAAATCATGTTATCCAGTATACTGTATCACGGTCTTCGTTACCAACCGGCGACAGTAAGGTTTTTAGCGCGGAAATGCAGCCATTATTATTCCATGCAAGCATGGCTTGTATCGTTAAAACTAAGTAATATTAAAAGTAACAATTTCATTTAAATTCTTTAGTCTCTTGCGCCAGGAATCGCAATCGAAACTTTCTCTTTGAACTGTTCTAGAAAGCTCCCAATGTAGTCGTCTAGATTTCCTTTGTACAATACAATAGTGACTATGACAGACTTATAATAAACTCTCCATAAGCATCAATCATTTTCGCGTTTTCTCATTTCACCGCTCGCGGAAATCGGTTAATGACAGCTAACGAGTGTTTCACAAGTTATTCATTAAGCCGACGGGCGACTTGGCTCACTTTCTAATATCTAGCGTCTCTTGTCGTTGCCGGTATCGGCGACTAAAATAACTTAAGACAACCTACCAGACTTCTACAACATAGTGCCAACTATCTTTGCCCAATCATCTACAAATATCACGATAGAATAGAAACTTGTCATGCTTATTTTATGCATACAGAGTTGCTATACCATTTCTGTTGTACGTGAATCTCTTAAACTGATTTACTGAAGGTGATTAAATACTACTGTCCTTATCCCCAAAGGACATAGCGAAAAGGATGGCAATACCAAACTAGTCTATATGTTTGGGTACCACGGAATTGGCCAGTTTGAATGCAAGCGGTTGGTAGATAAATGGGCGAGAAGCCGAATGTATGTCTTTCTGAGATTAGGAATTAAAATTGACAAACTTCTTATTGTAACTACGAAATCAAAGTGATAGAGAGAGAAGAACGATAATTGTTTGAGGTGGAGGTAATGTGGATCACATTCTCAATCTTCCATCTTGAAGTTGGTTTTTAAATCAAAGTCTGTAAAGAAACTGAAAACAAACTTTGCCTGGTATTCTCTTTCGGTATCTTACTTAAAACATATCTGCATAGTCTATCTGGGTAAGTTAAGCGTAAAGTTTATTTAAGTTACTTGTATGTGTTCCGTTGGTTTTCACTAACCGAAATAAACGCATATATGAACCTTTCAGACCCAGTACTTTTGCAAAAAATCTTTTTAAAAATAATACATTCGCTTACTATCAGTAGATCAATTGTAGTTATGTAACGAAAATACATAAATTGTTTATAGCTATTATCCTTCAGTATACAAGTCCATTCGTTTAGTTAGGAAATCTACCACGATGCGTAATTCCTCGAATATATATTAGGTTACAGTTATTCCGCGTTTTGACAGAGTGACTTTTAAAATGAACAACGGTGGATGCGCGTGAGTTTCCGACGAACTTGTCGCAAATATGAAACAAAGAGTCGCTTATTACTAACTATTCACGGCCGATACTGAGAAGGATTTTTCCGGGCATGCGTCATAAGATTTCGGCGTGAGTTCGCAGCGGTCAAGGACTGCGTGGGCATTCGAGGCAACCCGGATGCGATGCCGCAAACCGAATAAACCTAAGTATAGGTACAATAAAGCCTCTAGATCATGAAACAGATTGGCTATTAAAAGTTAACGTACATATCCTATGAACATTATCATACTGTGCGAAAAGATCAACCTTTTTTGAGTTCCAGGGAAAAATCTTGCAATACCAGACATATTTTATGAAAAGCAAGCTGCAAAAAAATTAGCAACACATGCCTTGATATTCATATAAAGAAACTGAAATAAAGTTTTAAGATCTCTATATAACCTTGGAAAGAGTGTGGTAACTGATAAACTTTAACTTTAGCCCGAAAAATTTGAGGTTACTTCTTTAAAAGGTCACGAAGGCGTTTTCTACGTACGTGTCGTAAGTATAATGTTTACAAAACTACCCCCGCAAAACCAGTACTTTTCTTTAACAGGTTGCAAAACTTGAAAAACGTAATTTTTTTTGTGAAGGCCATATACTCAACCAAACAGGATGTCGAGTATATCCTGCTTGATTATAAAGAATTGGCTTCGTTGTCTAAAGTATTGCGTCTGTAGTAAAAAGGAAAACTCACCTGCGCAGAAATCGACGCATCCGGCGATTTGATCTCTGAACAAACTTATGCCGCACGATTTTCGTAACATGGCGGATGATGGAACCGGACACACGAACTGCACGTTGTGAAATGGACCCATGCGGTAACCAAAACCTAGATGGTAACAAGAGTTTTTGAGTTTTGGATACCGCAGCGCCTGGGACCGGCGCGAGCCGGGCGGCGAGTCAGTGCCGGGCGACGCGTGGAGGCAAAGAGCGCGGCAGTGCGCGGGCGGCGACGGCCGGCAACTGCCCGCCTCACGCCCCGGACCCCGCCACTCCCCTCCACCTACCCCACCCCCAAACTAGCGCAACATCACTAGGTGACCATTGACCGACCACCTCGAAATCCACGATGACCACAGACAAACTGAACCGATTCGATATTTGAATTACAATTGGGCATCGCCGGCGACGGTTGGGTCTAGGTTAATTTTCCTTTTGCCGCCTTTTTGCGAGACAAACATGGCCGAAATTCCATAATGGCGACCGAGCGGACCGGTTTAGGGTACGACGCGATTTCGCGAATGTTCCGAAAACTCTTGTCTTGTCGTGAATATCAATAAAAAAATTATCAGTACGTCCTCTCGGTTCAGGCAGCCTCAAGATACTGAAATAACCGGTTCTCAAACAACTAATAATATTCGAAGAAATTCGAAGCCGTAGCAAGGCATTTGCGTGTAGCCAGTAGGTATTCAAATTTAAAAGGCGTTTGTTCATTTCGGTTTAATTACTTATGAATACAGAGTGGCAGCGCCAGTTTCGAGATATGCCAACTAAGACGCTGGCCGCAATAAAATGTTTATGATCGTAAGTTTTAGTGAGTTTTTTACCGAGGTCAAAATTCTTTAATCTCAACTGATTGAAATGAAACGAACTGGCAGCGACAACAAGTAATTCTAATATTCAACAAATTAAAAAATAAGGTCCATTAGGGAAATTACTAAAGTGCGTAGATAAAGCATGACATTTGCATGTGTGACAGTGCATTTTCGTCATAATCAATTGACGCTTTTGAACCGAACCGGATAGGATTGGACATAGAAATCTGATTTTGTGTATAAAGGCCTCCCTGGCGCAGTGAGTCATCATCATCATCATCAACCCATTACCGGTTCACTACAGAGCACGGGTCTCCTCTCAATATAAGAAGGATTTGGCAATAGTCAACCACGCTGGCCATGTGCGGATTGGCAGACTCACACGCCTGTGAGAACATTATGGAGAACTCTCAGGCGTGCAGGTTTCCTCACGATGTTTTCCTTCACCATTGAAGCAAGTGATATTTTAATTACTTAAAAACGCATATAACTCTGAAAAGTTATAGGTGCGTGCCCGGATTCGAACCGCCTACCTCTGATTAGGAGGCTGACACCCTAACCACTAGGCTATCACCGCTTTCCTGTGGCTATCAGTGGTGAGTGCTATGGTATAAATGGGATATCCAGGGGTCGATCACCGATATGGGCAATATTTTAAATTAATAATTTCTCAATTTTCTTTGGTATAGTTTTATGGGAGCCTCGGCCGGGGCTAGATGCGCAGACGCCGCGCCAAGCGTTTTAGCGTTCGCATTGCAACCGATTGGGCATATGGATTTAATATAACTGCCGTATCCTTAACCGGCTAGCCCACTACCATCTTAGGCCGAGATCTACAAAGTGAGCTTAGCCTTACTGGCTCTGGCTTAAGTTTTGACGACCTCCGTGGCGCAGCGCGTGCGCAGTCACATTTTAAAATTGGAGGTCCCAGGTTCAATTCTTAGCTGACATCTCTTAACTATCAACTACCCACTTGCTAAATTATAGCTGTATAATAAGTTTTGAGATCTTGTTTTTAATCAGTAAGTATGTAAGTAAATAAGTAAGTGACCTCTCGCTTTTATATATATAAATTTGGTGGTTGTTCAAATAACCGACAAACGATGACCGTACAAACTTTTAAATATCTTGTTAATGGTATTAATTTCTTGTTGTCCATTGTTAAAATGCTCTAGAAGCCATATACGGTATCCCCGATATAGCATATTGGAGACCACTGGAACCATTTTTGAAAAATAAAGTTTTTTGTTTTATTATTTATTTCAACTCTTGAGTACTAATTGATGTTGAATTTTAGTATAAAACTTATTACTTCTAGAACTTTTTGTTGCGTTATCTGTCTAACAGTTAGGTATTTTTTTTACAAATTACCTTTTACCCGTGGCATTGCTCACGTGATAATAAATAGATTTTCATAAAAATTTCAAACGTATTAAAGCTTTTATTATGTGTGTGCTTAATTTCAGACCATCAATCTATAACAGAGTTCCTTCAGGTTTCGATAGAAGTCCGACATTCACCCTCTCCCCTTCACCCTATTAGGAATGGATTTTTATAACATCCTTTCCTCCGCTGATTTTAGCTGTATGGGATTATTTATCATACCTAACACCTATTTAAGTACTCAAAGTATGTGAAGACGTGTGGTGGGAAATCCAGACGATATTTTGACACAGATAAAATACAAAACTCAGCACTAGTTTTTTTTATTTTTTTTTTATTTTAGGCAAACGCTTTAGGTTCACAGAAATTGCGAAGCTATAAAGTATGTAAAAAGGGCTATGTGGTATTGAAAGTCTGTACATTACTGCATTATAGGTATTAATTGAATTATTTAGATGTAAGGTTAATTTTAATGATGCATGCTGTTATTATTTCTAGAAGGTCACTATCTCATGTTTATTCTTCTGTTTTTGTTTTTTGTTGTTTATATTTTGATTTTTACTACTTATTAAACTAGTCAAAATCACCTTTAACAAAGTTAAAGTCAAAAGTTAAAGTTAGTTAAGTTAAATTAAAAAGATTACTTTTTAAAAAAAAAAAAAAAAAAGGTAACTTTCATTGTGTTACAAGCCATCAAACTGAAAAAACACAAAAATGCTTATGCCCTATTTCCTTCCACGTTGTGACTAGACCGGCCACGGTGCTCCATAATGACGTGTGATTGTGTGTGATTGTTGACGATGGTCAATGATGATGGGGTGATAGTAGTTAGGACAGAGACGAATATCTCAACTGTGCTCAATGAGACAAAGTAACCTTATCTCATGGTGCTGTCAGATACAGATAAAGTAACCTGACTCTATTCAGTAATAAACCAGGCCTCATCTAGAAGCGCTCGACCCACCCGGAATGACTTTCTAGTCATTCCACGTGGGCTCCAAGCGCTGGACCAGAGATAATATTGAAAGAGAAAAATGTATTTTAACGATAGACTTTAAATATTCATTTAATTTAATACAAACACATTTAATATCGAACCTCGAGCCTACGTGGAAACGAATATCCAATTATCACAGATTCGGAAAAACGAGCTTAAAATATTTATAAGGGCTTGAACCCTCAGAACTACCCTGTGCCGACGGTCTTGGTCGTTACCCGGCTACCGACTTTAAACTCTATTCGTTATACTACGCCATCGATTGATTTGGCTTTATCTGCGTGTTGGTTTTCTTAGTCGCGATAATATTGTTATGTATTTCTCATCACCTATGTAGGAGTCATCATCATCATTATCAACCTTTTACCGTCCTGACTGGTTATGGGTCTCCTCTCTCACAGGAAACAGGGTTCAAGAGAAGAGACCTCGGCTGATGCTTTAATTCGGGTTCTGCTTGAGCGATTATAATTATCATATGTACCACCAATTATATTCTCAATATACTTAACTTGCTCTCCAAAGTACGGAGGTGGAGAACTCATGCTGGTCAGAGAAATCCAATTATATTCGGGTATATCTTTATGTTGCCCCTTCCCATCTACATGGAACTAACAACAGAGTTGGTGCGGCTTCTGAAGTGGCTGAAAAACCTAAAGCATACAAATACAGGGGTCTAGGCTCTGAATATGATTTTGTCTCATTCGGTGTCGAGACAAGGGTCTGGTCCGTGGGGTGCTATCGCTATAGGGCTTTTTAGGGAAATAGCAAAAAGGTCAGTCGACATCACAGGAGACCGAAGAGCTGCCAGCTACCTCGGACTACGAATTAGTCTAGAGGCAACGCTGCCAATATTTTCGAAACCTTGCCTAAAGGGGCTTAATAATATATTTTAGTAATTATAAGATTTTTAGTTTTAGGTTCAATTAAAGGTTTATTTTAAGTTTCAATTGTTATAAATAAATAGTTATCTTACACAACAATAATATCAAACCATGAGAACATATTTAAGGAAAACAAGAGCTTCAAGTTTCCCACATCACCAAAAACTCAACCGACCGTTGCGTACAAAAATGCCAATAGCCTTTTCGGTATATCATATTCTGTACATAATATACTAGCTAATTATTGCATTTTGAATCATATTTTTAATAGTATAGAGTTGAAATTAAAATGGCTAGTGCGAGATAAACGTAACTGTAATTTCTTCATGTGCGGTATAAAAGATCACCGCGCCTTCCACTTCACGACGACGAGGTGACGGCGACGTGACATTCCATATGATTGCATATGTGAGAGCGGGACGGGGTTATACAGCGTACACACTCATACACATGGTAATATCTTACCCGTGATATGTATGCCGGTTAAGTCGTTGGGTGTAAAAAGGTTTTAAAAAATACGCGGTCGTCGTTTTTTGCCGCCATCAATGGATCATCATTCTAAATGATGAGACAAGCGGCTAGAATACGCCCGAGAGGTATTGCATGATTGATTTACACCGGGGCCCGAACTCGAGGTTACGCCGGCCATTTCCTTCGCCCAAAAACTTGTTTCATTTACCTTTTTGGTAGAAAGTGGAGGAGAACTTATAGCACGTTCAGCTACGTGTCAGCCCTCGACTGCAATCTCACCGGGTGGTAGTTAGTAATGCAGACTTAAATGGTTACTGTAGGGATTTTGGCATATTTATGCGTCCAAAAACAGATATCTTCAATCCGGAAGCTATAACATTAAATCTCAGGATTTTAGCGTAGCTTCTAGTCCATTATATTTAAGAATGTTGCATTAAGATAGCTTTAGATTTAAACATTGGTATTAATATGATTGAAATTATGTGATATCAAAAAAACTGGCTAAGTTTGTTAGACCTGGGCGCGATTTGAACCCTCTTAGCTTTAGTGTTAAATTGGCGAGTGTAGTTATCACCATCACTAATAGAAATAATCAAAAATGTGATAAATATGAACTATTCAGATGCCTGTAATAGGTTTATACGAATAAAGCTATTTTTGATTTTATAAATAAAAACTATTATATATTATTAATATTTTTATATTAACGCGAAATCGCTTGGGGACACGTCTTTCTTGGTGGTAAGTAGCAACGTCTAACGCCTCCCACAAGATCAGAGAGAAAATTAAAAATTACCATACCACTAACAGGTTAGCCCCCTACCATCTTAGACATTATCGCTTACTATCAGGTGAGATTGCCGTTAAGGGATAACTTGAAGTGTATAATAAATAATGGAACAAATCTATAAATTTTATGTTCACAACTCGTGTCGTTGTTACCGTAAAAAAAATGGAACAAATCTATCGATTTTATGCTCACAACTCGTGTCGTTACCTTTACCTAAGTAACTATATACCAACGTTAGATATGTAAACTTTCTAGCCCGCAATGGAGGGCGGACGGAATCGTGCCTTGTCTTGCCCTCTCGTGACAACCATGACTCGTCGCCGTCGTACCTGAACTCGTACAATAGGTGTCATATAAAAAGATCGCTGATAACCATAGTAATCGTGCAGTAGACATCATTATCATAATTTTTTTATAGCATAATGTGTGGTATTTCAATCATCATGATCAACCCATTATCGGCTCACTACAGAGCACGGGTCTCCTCTGAATATGAGAATGGTGATCATAGTCAACCATGCTGGCCATGTGCGGATTGGGAGACTTCACACGCGTTTTGAAAACATTACGGAGAACTCTCAGGCGTGCAGGTTTTTCACGATGCTTTCCTTCACCGTTGAAGCAAGTGATATTTTAATTGCTTAAAAGCGCACATAACTCCAAAAAGTTAGAGGTGCATGCCCGGGTTCGAACCGACCTCTGATTAGGCGGCGGATGTCCTAACCACTAGGCTATCACAGTTTGTTTTAATTATATCAATATCACAAATTAATTTATTGCGTTGGTTAGTCAGGTTTATCTGAGACCCAATCGATATACAATTATTGGCTGCATATAACTTTATCTTATCTATTGTGGTCATTATAACTAACGCCTGATTGAAATCGTTAACTAATTGTTAATATACTTCAGTCACTGGACCCTATTAGAGCAAAATCATGGATCTAAGTCCTTGATTATTACTTTTCTCCTGTCTAATTATTAAGTTAGAGTTCCGAGATTCAATTCCGGCTCGATTCTTATCTGGTAGGAAGCTTGGTCATCGGCTGGTTACCCTATTGGTGAAGACATACCGCCAAGCGATTTTGTGTTCCGATGCGATGCGGAGTAGAAATCGATTAGGAGGATGCAGGGTTCAGGCAGCAACGTAATCACTTAACATCAGGTACTTGTCTGCTTGTTTGCTCGTGATGCAAATATAAGAAATTGCTGTTTGATTGACCATGATTGACGATGACAACGATAAAGTGATTGTGATAAAGTTGGGCATAGCTTGGCATAGGGTCTCCCTCGATTCCATAATCTTGATGGTCTAGAGGCCAGGCTAAACATCCCGTTAGTAATACCATACCATAGTTAATATATATTTTTTACACCACAAGTTATAGCCCCTGACGGCAACTCACCTGATGGTAAGAGATGATGCAGTCTAGTATTGGACAGAGATGACTTTTCACCCGAGGAATATAAATAATTCCCATAAATGGGCGCTCTTTTTACTTGACACGACTTACTATGAATAGGGTGTGGCGTAATATTAACATACCTAATAGCAATGCAGATTTTTTAACAACATTTTAGACTGAATCTCTTGTGCTTGTATTAAGTCCTATTTTGAATTAATTGGGAGCCATCAGGTGCTATATGAAGTGATGGTACAATCTTACAAACGTAAGTAAGTACTACTTACGCCTGATGTTAATATCTATCGGATCTAAGAACTTCAGATATCAGTTTGAATATAGTTTTTTTTTTCGGACTGACTTTTAGCTGTACTAACTCTATTGGTTGCGACAGCGTAACCGGGCTGTTTGGCGAACTTCGGAAAGAAGCTCTGTCAGAAGAAATTTTGAGCCCTAGAGCTCGAAGAAAATAAGGGAACGTCTGCCTAAGGGTGTCTCCTGTGAGGCTGAACCTCGGCTTAGGCGACGTTTGGGATAATTCGGGGGTCGGACGGTCTTGAACTTAGAGACGCCATCCTTATCGACGGGGAAGAGAAGAAATAGCATTACTAAATTCAACCTGCTATCTGAAGACTTTGGGTTGGATTGATTATGAATTCGGTCGTTAATAGAGTGTAGCGGTTTATTATACTAATTTCCAGTATCGATTTCAACGGATTTCGATGAAAAATAAATTGAACGGTGGATTTCTCGGTAGACGAAGAATTATTGAATAAATCGTCGTATTTGACGACCTCCTTGGCACAGCGCGTGCGCTTTCGCATTATAAAGTCGGAGGTCCTGGCTCGAGTCTGGCCTGGTGGGATGCTTCGGTTGTGGCTAGTTACCACCCTACCGACAAAGACGTGTCGCCAAGCGATTTAGCGTTCCGGCACGATGTCGCGTATAAACCAATTAGGAGTATGGGTTTACCATACCCCTGACAGGTTAGCCCCCTACCATCTTAGACTGCATCGTCTCATACAGGTGAGATTGCCTTCAAGGGCTAACTTGTAGTAGATAAAAAAATATATATACCGATAACCGTCACCGATAGTCTAGCACTCACGGATTCGACACAGAGGTCATCAGAGTGTGAGTCATGACCATGACGGTCCTAAGACAATATTGCAGCTTCTTAGATCATCAAAGACACATTCTGAATGTTAAGTTGTACGTAGTAGAATTTTTAGTCGAATCACTTACAAATGCCCTATTACAAATGACACAAAAACTTAAGTTAACTAAAGATTATCATCGTGATCAACCCATTATCGGCTCACTACAGAGCACGGGTCTCCTCTCAATATGAGAAGGATTTGGCCATAGTCCATGTTGGCCATGTGTGGATTGGCTGACTTCACATGCCTTTGAGAACATTATGGAGAACTCTCGGGCATGCAGGTTTCCTCACGATGTTTTCCTTCAACGTTGAACCCAGTGAAATTTTACTTGAAACGTAACTTTGAAAAGTAACTTAAGATGCGCGCCTGGGTTCGAACCCCCGACCTAAGCACTAGGCTATCGCCGCTTTTACTAACGATTATAAATGAGGTAAATGCCAGTGGGTACAGCGATGTTAAACACCTAACCTGCTTTATATGTTTCTAATGAAAGTTTAATGTGAAAACTTTCTAGTCCACAATAGAGGGCGGAGAGACCGTGCCTCATGACTAACCCTCTCGCAACTGACATCAGACTGCAATATTGAGTATGGTCTTTGATCTATAATAAACTAGATTCTTGAATAAATAATATCAATTCAATCTCGAATTAGAAGCCTGTTTGCTAGTAATTTTTAACTACGTGTAACGTACAGAAAAACAATAAAAGTGACGGTATTATTTATACCAAGTAAGGACATATTAGATAAATAATTATGATTATTAATTAAACCTCTTATTTAAAAGCACTCTTATTCATAACCAACCCTGATGGTTGATTATGAATATGTTAATACAAAAAGACCCTTTTTGCTAGATTTTGTATAGGATAGTATATCTATTATGAATTCTATTAATCGAAGTGTAAAACACGCAGTTCCCAAACAAATAAGAGGTCCATTTGCCTCGTTATTGACATTGGAAAATAGCTATTAGATGTTAGGTGTGCTGTATAACTACGAAAAATAGTTTTAAGGTATTTAATAATTGTAGGGATGAAGGTAACATGAAAAAATGCTCTTTAATTATAAATTTAAATGGAAATTTTCACTTATTCACATTGTCACACCTAATACAAGACCCACTGTCATCGAAATGTGCGTGCCTGTTTGTTTAAAACATTCGCTAGACTCAATAAGACACCTATAAACCTGGCATCCTGTATATACTATTTCCGGAAATAGACCCCGATATTGATATATTTAACGGTTACTATAACAAATTTTGTTTAAATGTGATAAAATTAATAAAGTTAACATTACAACAGTAAGTATTACACCTAACTTCTTTATAAATATTTCTGTAATTTCTTAATATTAAACTTTTGCAGTCAATTAGAATTACAATTAGATATAGAATATGTAACTAAGTTAAGATTTAATTATAAGGATTGTAATTTGTTATGATTGGAAAATAAAAAAAATACAACTAACCCTACGTTAAAAATATAAACATTTTTTATCTATACACAGCTAAATCGACAGCGACGAAATTTTATCATAATCATCCTAAAACCAAACATACTTCTAAGACCAGACAAATTCCATAACTCTGGACCTGATAGGAAATTTTCGTCCGACCCATGATTCTATCTAAGAGCTTGAAATCCGTAATGACAAATAGTATCCAAAAGGCTGCGCCTACCTAGAAATACATTCACTGATTAATATAAACCTACCGCAGTCGACTTACAACTCGACGAAATAATATAATAAATCCCACAAATAAACCTGCGGTAAAACCCCTAGCATACCTAAGCGCCTTAATCATACCTACTACTTACTGAGAATTAATATTTTATCCTTAAAAGCAATCCTAATATTGACGAATTCTTTTATAACTGTAATCCGTCAATGCCTGATAACTCATCCATTATGCGCAGTTCAGAATAATCCCTTTTTTTGCGCTCTCATTTTTCCATTCACAGATTAATAACGGATAACGCTAAACATTTTCAATATTAAGTTTTAAGTTTTTAGAAGCGTACTAATTTTACTTCTACTAAATTGAAGTGGTGGGTAAATAACTATTCCGTGGTATTTATGGTTCGGAGAAAATTAAATAGCAATATACTATTAAATGGTAGATATACAACTACGTGACATATTTCCGATATAACGCATCAAACTTTTAACAGTTATGCCCGGTAACAAGAAAATGGCGAGAGGAAACTGAAAAATCGCAGAGGCTAAAGATTTGAAGGTTGGTCGATTGTTGGATCTATTAGGACGGAGCTGCCTCTGACCATCTCCTATGGAGAAATTCACTTGATCAAGCTAAAGCGTATATGTATAACCAGGGTTATAAGGTGTGCAAACGTGACATGCCGTGACCCAACCACCAGGCGACGCGAAGGAGCATCGCTCAATTTTAGTGGATATTCTGGTACCTGCATCGCTTCCGGAGGAGATACGTAAACGCATTTCCTAGCGTTAAAAAAAGTTTAGTGTAGTTATGGTCATGTCGAATAACGTTAACTGAAAATAAGAAACGTGGATCTAAGTCGTTAACTGGATTTATTGGGAACGAATTTTAAGCACCAAAATTATATTTTCAATATAATTATAACGCTATTTGACTCTCTTGAAACTAATTGATACGTTCTAATAATGAAAAACTATTTTTTAAAACGTTTTAGAACAAGTGTGTACCTTTCTAAACTATATGGGAAACACTAATTATTTGACAAGAACGCACCTAATCGGCTAATAAAAATGGCCGATTAAAGAAGGGATGTTACCACTGACAATTTGATTGGACAAATGAATCAGACGCTATGGCCTGGTGACCACAGGTTAGTCTCAAATTTCTATTTTCAAACTCGTACATCCTCACGTAATTTCAAGACATTCTGTTATAACTAATTTAAGTACTTTTGTTTTAGACTTACGAATTTTAATTAAAAAAAAAAGGATCTACCAGCAATTATCGGTAGTCGAAAATTTGGTACAGTATAGACTTTCCGATTGGTTGGTTAACCAGCAATAACCAACCATAAGTATGTCGGAACAGGTCGGCCAAGTTCGGCTCTTATCGACGCTTGTTTAGTACAAAGTTAAAAACCCGGGCTGATGTGAGTTGCCCGCTTGAAACAAAAGACGATAGTTTTCGATTCAGCGGAACCAGAACTGGCAACCTTGTAACGAGCACCCAATTTAAATGCCCACAAAAAGTTTCCAAATCACCGAGCTCTTGCTTCGAGAGCTCATTGTGTAGGCGGACTTCTCGGTCGGACGAGCACAAGTCACAAGAGAAAGTCCGAAATAAACCTTTATTAGACGGCTTTCATATGCTCTTATATGGCAGATCCTGCATATTTTGTAGGCGTAGGTTTTGCTAACGGGTTCTGTCTATATTTTTTTATTGGTAGTTCAGCTTGTTGCTGTGGCTATTTGGTCCCTTTAAAGTTTCATGATTTCCAGTGTAGTATACTTGTTAATACAAGTATAGTTTTGAATTTAAATTGGAAACTTTGCTGAATTTTTTTTTTCGGACTGACTATTAGCTGTGCTAACCCTATTGGTTGCGATAGTGTAACTGGACTGTGACTTGGCTGAAATAATATTTGTACAATGTACCAAACATGCTTATATATTTTATTTTACATTCCATTTGTGCTGGAAAATTAGAATCGCGTGTAACCGTAGTTGTGACAAAATAAATTTTCCTAAAAACACTAACGACGAACTGTTCGCTAACCACGCCATTAGTGGGGTAGTTAGGAATGACTGACTGATCCCACGTGGGGATCAGTCAGTCATTCCTAAAGTGGGCCTCACGATCACACACGTTGTCGTTTTTCATGAGTGATTTGCATAGATTCCGTATTACACAAAAGGATTTTTTGGATGGAACTATTTTAAGACAATTATTTATAAAATCATGCTCTAACAATGTCAACTTTGGTAATAAAACACTAAACAGACACGACACCATCCATGTGCAAAAGGTTGCATCAGGTTAAAAACGTAGAGAAGTCCATGCGTTTATGTTCAATATTGTATGCAAGATTAATGTGCGATCACGTGCTAAAACAACAAAAATAATGGATCAACAAATATCAACAAATCAACTTATACGGCATAGAGTGATCACAGCTGTAATAATTCGCAGTAAACAACTTTACAAAGGCATTCTATTAGCATGTAATATATACCTACCCACTGGCACGTCATGCTTGTATTTGTCGGATCGTTTATGTTTATATTTCTTATTAGTGTGTAGAGTTAATATATTTCCATCTATGATGTCACGCGCAACGGGAGTCCATGACGATCTAAGAACTGTGGTTTTTATAAATTATTCTATACATTTATAAATGACTAAGCATTAATAAAGTTTAAGCTTGTTTTTAAGCAGCACGTCTCTTCATCTTGCATGATTCTTAATGAAATTGTGTTTTTTGTAATTTAGGTTTTATAATTTTATGTATGTAATTAAATTTAGTCCAATTCCTAAGTCTAAACAATATCAAGTTAGCAAATAATGAATAGAAGCAGGCGTTACTTTGGGGAAGTCCGTGATAAACAATAAACACCAAGTATAATTTGCTATATTCCGCCTGACAACATCAAGGTTGAGATTCTTGTGGAAGATTTTGTGTGGTGTTATATTATACAAATCTCCCGGTTGTCGGTGGAATATAGCAAATTTTTATACTTGCTGTTTATTGTTTATCAAGTTAGCACCATATTTAGAGAAAGTTTTACTTAAATTAATGTTAAATCAGAGGAACGACAAAAATAATATTTTTTAGAAATTTGGCATTTCATAATGATACTACTAAAGATAGTATTATCTAGAGTAGGTTACGTTGCTACTACTAGCGTATAGTCTTCTTTATGGGCCACTTGCTCATGATCGCTTCCGCTTGTAACTTGCTCGTGGCTTGCACAGAAAAATGTTTACACCAACGCATTTTCATTGATCAATAACCCCTTACCTATCGAATATTACGACTATGTAAAGACCCTCCGCGTAGCATCTATTCATACTCAAACAATAAGCACAAATGGTTTATGCACTCACGCCTGTCTCACTGTCCGTGTGCTATTGTTACGTAGTACTTTACGTGAACCATTTATCTATTGGCCATCAATCAATTCATCATCATCATCATCATCATCACCATTACCGGCTCACTACAGAGCACGGGTCTCCTCTCAATATCAGAAGGGTTTGGCCATAGTCCACCACGCTGGCCATGTGCGGATTGGCAGACTTCACACACCTTTGAGAACATTATAGATTATAGATCTCTCAGGCGTGCAGGTTTCCTCACGATGTTTCCCTTCACCGTTGAAGCAAGTGATATTTAATTTTTTTTTAAACGCACATAACTCCGAATAGTTAGAGGTGCGTGCCCGGATTCGAACCGCCGACCTCTGATTAGGAGGCTGACGCCCTAACCACTATCACCGCACCAATCAATTATAAAGTAATAATAGCTGAAAGTCTTCGAAAATAAATTCGATGTATTCTTCTTAGTCTTTAACCGCTGGCTCTTATGACTCACGCTTGTCTCACGTAGGAAGTTATTACGCTACACGTGTAACAGATAAATTATCTGCATCGGTCATTGATCTCCTCATTTTAATTATGTCAATTATTATTATAAAGCCTTGGCGTTTCAAATGTGCCCGGACAAACTTATTTTTGTAACCTGCAATGACTTTCCCGCTACCTCCTTTAACTCGGACTCGTTTTCCGGGCTATTTCGCTACACGTGTAACAAATATATCGAGAAGTGGTCATCGACCCATGCTTTTATAATCAATGTAATAACTTATAAAGAATATAACTTAATCCTTGATTTTATAGTTTCAATTCTGTACTACGCCTTGTAATCCTACAGTTTCTAGTTGTAATAACCTGCTGAAACCATCCCAATCGTAATATCTGCGAATGGGTTGATCCCAGTTAGCCTCGCTCACCATCTGCGGCGACTGGGGTTCCGTGGCAGTTCGCTCGCAGCCAGGATGCAAAAAGTGGTCTTGCTGGACTCGGCTAGGATAGTTCGCCGGTTTCTCAACCTGTCGCCCTGACCCCCGGCCGTTTGGTGTCCCCTGCCGGGGTGTAATCCTCCGCCCGGTTCAAATATGTATCTATGCAATGTGTATGTAGATTTATTTATTTTTATTATATCTCTTTTGGTTTTTATATGTATTTATTTTGCACACGGGCGTGAGAGTTATGATATAATAATAATAATTTATTTGTTTCATAATAATAATCATAAATACATACCTAATAACAATAAATGCATAAACAATTATATTATTAGGATCAGTGGCTGTCCTTGCTAGATTTTGTCAATCTGTGTTAAGGACAGCCAGCCCTCTCCCTCAAATAATGGCTCCGTTAGCAAAACAAGATCCCATATGAACTAACGTATTTGAAAATATATTAAGGCCCTTATAACAAGGATTCATTTTAGATACAGTCTTAACAATCCAAATAAACACCAAAAAAATGTACTTGTGTTAGATACCAATTACGAATATTTGAAAATTTGGCTTTTACACTCACTACGCTGGTCCTTAGATTAGCGAGTTTTAACGATTAATATCGAGTGTTAGTGATAATACCCTAATTCGTATGTACAGGAGACCATTTCTGCTATTACAATTGTGTTTCAATTGTCGTTCAACGGTATTATTGTGGCGAAAGAAATGGTAAACTAACATTTTGATGACCATTGTGGCGCAGCACGTGCGCTGTCGCTTTAAAAATTTAGAGGTCCTGGGTTCGATTCCCGGCTCGAGTCTGATCTAGTGGGAGGCTTTGGCCGTGCCTAGCTACCCCCCTGCCGACAAAACGTGTCGCCAAGGGGTTTAGCGTTCCGGCACGATGTCGTGTAGAAACCAATATGGAGAATGGGTTCACCATACCCGTAGCGGGTTAGCCCGTTACCATTTTACAAGGTTAGCCCGCTGCCATCTTTGACTGCATCATCCCTTAACATTAAGTCAGATGTAGTATATAAAAAAATCCTCTATAAATAAAAATTTCCTTTAATCCCCACATTAAACAATCCTGTTTTGCGGTTCGCACAAGTTGCGTTTACTTTGCTCTTGGGATGTTTATTCTTTTACAATGATTACTTTTACTATTCATTACATAATACAGTTTAATGTTGATTACAATTTTTTGATGATGTCATCGATTGGTAACACAATTGCAATAGAAGATTAGACCGCTAGGATAATCGATAGAGATCTCTCAACGTGATGCAACCTTTACTAATAACTTGATAGTGCATAATAGTTGCATGTTCCCGCGCCCTCTAGTGACTTGGGCTGGTCTTATGAAGGAGGTTGTTGCGCCACATGTGAACCAACGCATCTGCATCGGTCATCGACCCCCCGTTTGGATTATAACGACTGTGAGAAGGCCGTGACGTCAGATTCGCAGCCAAAATACCTCGTGCTTGGACTTGAATGCCATCTTGTTTGTTTTACGAATTTCTATAGCCGTCGAGAATCGCTAATAGCAAGCGCTTTTCTTAGAATAGCGCATATACCCTTAGGTAGTTCTCGAAAGCTAGTTTTTAATAATGTTTTTATTATAGTATTGGGTGGGTATTTAAAAAATCATATCATCATAATCAACCCATTACCGGCTCACTACAGAGCACGGGTCTCCTCTCAATATGAGAAGGGTTTGGCCATAGTCCACCACGCTGGCCATGTGCGGATTGGCAGACTTCACACGCCTTTGAGAACATTATGGAGAACTCTCATGCGTGCAGGTTTCCTCACGATGTTTTCCTTCACCGTTAAAGCAAGTGATATTTTAATTTTTTTTAAAAACGCACATTACTCTGAAAAGTTAGAGGTGCGTGCCCGGATTCGAACCGCCGACCTCTGATTAGGAGGCTGACGCCCTAACCACTAGGCTATCACCGCTTCGTATTTAAAAAATAGTTGGGTATAATTTATTTTAAAAAATGATGTAGGTACTATATTAGCTAGTATGGTAATTTTAACTGTCGCGACTTAATGAATGTTGTTATCGTCTTACTAAAATTTTAAAAATAGGCGTTTTAAGTCTAGCCATTCTATAGATATATGTATGACATGTAAAGGACAAGTAGAAGAAATCTGCCCCGGGAGGCATGGCGCAGTAGTTTTCACACTGTGTAGTGCCATTTGCCCGAGGCAAAAGGATTTCTCACGAAAAAGGGTTCCACTTAGGGCTCAGCACTCAGAAAGGACTACGCAATGAATTTGTTGCATTCATCAAGAAATGCGAAATAGTTTTAATTTTACCCGAATTTCCATTGTTGCTAAATCATCAAGGAGTAATAAAAGTTCTTAAATGTATATTAACTCAACTCATATCTGTAATACGTAATCTCGGTGGTCCATCACTGTGATTAAATGTTAATGGTACAAGAGCCGTAAAACATTTTTTTAAACGAATGGGAGCGCCTCCCATTCTTGTGAAGATCGGTTTAGAAAATGCTTTTCCGGGATTAAAAGAAGAAAGAAGAAATAAATTTACTTTCGCACATACAATTGTCTAGTATAATATCATGGATTCAAAGGATAAAAAACATGCCCCGGATATTGAAATAAATAAAAAAACTAAACTTCAATAAACTTTATTATATTACATATTGCAGGTAGGTACAGTAAATAATATCACCATCATCATGATCAACCCATTGCCGGCTCACTACAGAGCATGGGTCTCCGCTCAATACGAGAAGGGTTTGGCCATGTCCACCACGCTGGCCAGGGGCGGATTGACAGACTTCACACACCTTCGAGAACATTATGGACAACTCTCAGGCGTGCAGGTTTCCTCACGATGTTTTCCTTCACCGTTGAAGCAAATGATATTTTAATTGCTTAAAAACGCAAATAACTCCGAAAAGTTAGAGGTGCCTAGGTTCGAACCTCCGACCTCTAATTAGGAGGCTGACGTCCTAACCACTAGGCTATCACAGCTTTTCAGTAAATAATACACGTAACTACAGAATTATTAAGTGAACCGTGATCAAATTGGTCAAAGGCACTCCGATCGCGATATGCAAAAAGATAAGCGGGTTGGAAAATATATCGATATTTTCATCATTGTCTGTATATTGATATCATCGTCATCGAAATACAAGTGTTAGAGTTTATATTAAAGTCCACTCAATTTAATATTTATATTAGGCATCATCATCATCATCATGAACAACCCATTACCGGCTCACTACAGAGCACGGGTCTCCTCTCAATATGAGAAGGTTTTGGCCATAGTCCACCACGCTGGCCATGTGCGGATTGGCAGACTTCACACGCCTTTGAGAACATTATGGAGAACTCTCAGGCGTGCAGGTTTCCTCACGATGTTTACCTTCACCGTTGAAGCAAATGATATCTTAATTGTTTAAAAACGCACATAACTCCGAAAAGTTAGAGGTGCGTGCCGGGGTTCGAACCGCCGACCTCTGATTAGGAGGCTGACGCCCTAACCACTGGGCTATCACCGCTTCTATATCTGATATTACGCATATAAACTCTCAATCAAGACACACCAGTGCTCATTTCAAAGACGAGACAACTCTTTCGACAACGGTTTTCGAACGTAATGTGAAAAATAAAAAAAGAACGGGGATGGCGGGAAGATAGAAAACTAGTTGCGTTGTTTTAGAGTACGTGGTAAAAGCGCGGTTGATTTATATGCTAGTGTGAGCGGTGATAGTCTAGTGGTTAGGACATCAGGCTCCTAATCAGAGGTTGGGGTTCGAACCTATAACTTTTCGGAGTTATGTGCGTTTTTAAGCAATTAAAATATCACTCGCTTCAACGGTGAAGGAAAACATCGTGAGGAAACCTGCACGCCTGAGAGTTCTCCATAATGTTGTCAAAGGCGTGTGAAGTCTGCCAATCCGCACATGGCCAGCGTGGTGGACTATGGTCAAACCCTTCTCATATTGAGAGGAGACCCGTGCTCTGTAGTGAGCCGAAAATTAGTAGATCATGAATGAATGCTTTGTTAATGAAGCGATGATGGTAAACCTTCCGGTCTATAGATCAAGAAACAAAATAATGTCAAGATAACTAATTTAAATTAACTAAAGATTATTTGTCCCCAGTAGTGACCACGTGACCCCTAGTCGACCACACCAGCTGCCCGACTAAGGGGCACTAGAGATGACTAATACCTACTTTGTGACGATAAAAGGAGACCTCGTCTTTTCTCACAAAAACCTACCAATCACGCCTGTCCTACGTCACTTCAAGACTTATTCGAAAACTTGCAAGTCATGACAAGCTCTTGTCGATCCAGAGATGCTGACTCAGACACGAGTAGTACTACTAGCTGTTTCCCGCAACTTTATCCGTTTTAAACATAACGTACCTAAGATTTTTTTTTACACAAACATTCCCGAAATTCAGTAATGAGCTGTAATTTTGTGTGTTGAAAAACTTTTTTGTTACCATTTTTATTTTTATTTGTTTTTAGTTTAATTTATTTGTTGTATAGTTTTGTTTTCTTATTATTTATTTTATTTGTATAATCTATAGTGCTAATATATTTATTTCTTTTCATGTTTTGTGACGACCTTGTGATATTCATAGTTTAAATAATTTGATGAATGTGACGAAAAATATTAATAATCATTTACCACCAGGCAAGCTGTGATAGCCTAGTGGTTAGGGCGTCAGCCTCTCAATCAGAGGTCGGCGGTACGAATCCTCTAACTTTTCGGAGTTATGTGCGTTTTTAAACAATTAAAACATCACTTGCTTCAACGGTGAAGGAAAACATCGTGAGGAAACCTGCACGCCTGAGAGTTCTCCACAATGTTCTCAAAGGCGTGTGAAGTCTGCCAATCCGCACACGGCCAGCGTGGTGGACTATGGCCGAACCCTTCTCATATTGAGAGGAGACCCGCGCTCTGTAGTGAGCCGGTAATGGGTTGATGACGACGACCACCAGGTACGATAGCCGTCAAGAGCTAACTTGTAGTGTATAAAAAAGAAAAAAAAGACGTGAAATTCTTGGTAAATCTGTAAACCCAAAATTTGTACTACCAACATCCAATTTCCACGAGTAATTTTATTTCAAGTTAGTTAATTAAAACAAATCGGTATTAACCGAACAGCCATTTACGGATATTGATTAGTGCGTACATGGCTCCCGTGGCCGTTAGTTAGTTTAATTAACTAACTGAAGTTACTGTTGAGCTTTAGGACATGTTTGCATTTAAGCCGACTCCACTTCGGTGCTAATTTGCTTTTATTTGTGGAAGGCGAGCCGCGGATGTTGGACAGGCCTAACGGTAAATCCAATTGCAAAGATTTTCAGTTGAATTGACTTTGGAATTTTGCGTTGTAAAGCCAACAATCCCTAGGTCGCTCTCGTATTATAAAGTTGGAGGTCCTGGGTTCGATTCCCGGCTGAAGTCTGTGGTGGGAGGTTGCAGCACATCTATAGACACATGGTCAACCCATTGCCAGCTCACTACAGAGCACGGGTCTCCTCTCAATATGAGAAGAGTTTGGACATAGTCCACCATGCTGGCCCTTCAGGCCAGTGTGGTGGTTTGGCCAAAGCGAACTATCGTAACGCTGACCATGTGTGGTTTGGCGTGCTTAACACGCTTTTGAGAACACTGTGGAGAATTCAGGCATGCAGATTTCCTCACGACGTTTTCCTTCACCGTTCAAGCAAGTGATATTTTAATTGCTTAAAAACGCACATAGCTCTGAAAAGTTAGAGGTGCGTGCCCGGGATCGAACACCCGACCTCTGATTAGGAGGCGGACGTCCTAACTACTAGTTTATCATTCCTTGTATACATATAGACACAATCGTTAAGAAAATAGTAAGCGATGACACACACTACTTAAAAAGTGGAGTAAAAATTATATCATAAAAAGCATAGATTAATGAAAATTTACAGCAAATGAAATTCGACGATTCCCTATTTCCTTAACGCGTATGAAAACGCGTAGTGTTTTGTTAGTCTGTCCCCTACATGTTTGTGAAGCCATTTAGTGCAGGCTTTATTTAGTAAGAAATAATATTGTGAACTCATTTAGTCCGGGCAAAGAAATAATAAAACAATTCATGCGTCTATTTTCGCTGTCACAGTCCACAATAATAATAAAAAAAAACTTGAGAGGTGTCAAGGGACACCCGGATGGAACGAAGTTCCTTTCGATTAATTAGTGAAGGAATTGTAATAAAATTTTATTTTATTTAAGTCATAATAATATTTTTTTTATTATTAACAAATATAATGTTATATAAACTTAATCAGTAGGCTCAATTTTGTACTCCATCAGCAATATCCGGAACTTGTGCAGAAACACTGTCAGGATTCATCATTATTATAATTTTTAATAATTTATTATTTACAAGAACCTGTATACACTCAACAAAAATAATCGTCGCGACACCACACTGTTCAATGCGAAATAGAAATGATAATATCTGGCTTGCTTTCTATAAGAGAGAGAGAGACAGACAGAGAAACATGCGACGCCGCACAGCTTACAGTAACAAAAAGTGTCGTGACAACTTTTCGTAAGAATTTTTTCCGTCTAGCTCTTTTCACAACGCGCGATAAGGAACTTCGTTCCAATAAGAACATAATGAAAGGCACTTATTTCCTAATCACAGACAGGTCAACCAATTTATTTTATATTTAATCAGTATTTTTTTATGTAAATAATAAAACTTATACACTTTTAGTAGGATCTAAATTTTACATTTTATACCGATTTTTATCATCACACGCACGTATTTAAAATTTTAATGTTTATGGCAATGGCACCTTTATCTTTAGTACTTAATTCAAACATCGTTTGTCTCACTAGCGATTCCCCGCGACTTCGTCCGCGTACAATTTATGATATATATACGAGTTTATCATAAAGGCACTATCCCGTACAAATCCAAAATTCATATTTACTGACGTTACATTATTGTTTCCTCAAGATATAACTATTTTAACCGAAAAGCCAAAATTGTATGGATTTTACTTAAAAAATGACAGATTCGCGTGCAAACTTTATATGTTCATCATAAAAAGAAAGATCCAAATAACGTACGTACGCTACTAGATTACATAAAATTAGAAATTCATTTAAAGGTAATTGTGTACATAATTTTATCAAATTACGCAATAAAATTTCTGGAATATCTCTCATAAGTTTGACGTTTATATATAAAAGGTAAGCCTGTAGAAAAGTCCTATTATATTGAAAAGGATTATGTAAATGATAAAAAAACTTGGTTTTGAAATATTACTCTAATAAGATAAGCTCTTAAATAGTTTTAAGTGGCATGTTAGATGGTGGTAACAAAAAGAAAAGTTACCCGGCCGTTTGTGACCAGACCAGGGTGCGTTTGGAACCCTCATAGCTTCAGTTTTAAGTTTACGAATATACTTATCACCATCAAATCACTACTATGTAAGTTATTGATGGATCAAAAGCGCCTTTTAATAGATTATTTGGATAAAGTTTGAAGTTTGATTGATTTAACAGCTATCTTGATATTTGAATTGGCGTTTGTAATTGGCGTTGATGGGTTAGCCACGAATATTATTTTTTGAATAAGGTTAACACACCAATTACAAATAAAATAGGTAAGGTATACATACTTTCATATTCAATTTTTTTTTTCGGACTGTCTATTAGCTGTACAAACCCTATTGGTTGCCACAGCGTAACCGGGCTGTTTGGCGAGCTTTGGAAAGAAGCTCTGCCAGAAAAAATTTTTTAGCCCTAGGGCTCGAAGAAACTAAGGGAACGACTGCCTACGGTCGCCTCCTTTGATGCCGAACCTCGGCTTAGGCGACGTTTGGGATAACGGGGGGGTCGGACGGTGAATCATTTTCAATGCTACAATATGTATGTACGGCTTTACGGCAATACCGATCTGGCTAAAATGTATTAGAGTACTATCTAACACGAGATATTAAACGGTTCCAACGGGATGTTATAAAACCGAACTAAAACTCGGACGCAGTCGCAGAAAACGTATAGTATATAAACCGCTTAATATTTGAATATTCGTGTATCGATGTAGTGGACTAAAGGCTATACATAGCCACATAAATAAAACCATAGACGAACACAAAGAAGTAGACCTTGCACGAGATAGCGCGGATTCTATTTATAAAATTGCAACTCAAAATAGAACAAGACGGCTAGATAGAGCAAGACAGCGTAATGCCTGCTTTAATGGCCAGCACACGTGACGTGGTGCCGATGAACACCTATTATGCTGTACCAGACGTGATACCAAAGAATATCTTGGCTAGGTACACTACACTATATGTAAAAAACATTATTAATTATTTTTAACGAACTTCCTTCAGGTAGCTTCCGTTAGGTTGTGAATTGGAATTGGAATTGGAAAATTAATCACGAAATGGCAAGTGTTAGCTGTGTTTTTTGTTCCGTCAGGAGCATTTAAGATAGATAATCGTCAAGCGCTGGCCGCCATACTTGTTAACCTTTTTCCGAATCTTTATTTCGGACGCACACGTTATTGTTCTTTTGTTCTCTGGTAAACAAGAAAATAAACCAAAAAATTGTTAATATATCTCAATAATAA
Organism: Lasiommata megera; assembly: GCA_928268935.1. Taxonomy (NCBI): domain Eukaryota; kingdom Metazoa; phylum Arthropoda; class Insecta; order Lepidoptera; family Nymphalidae; genus Lasiommata; species Lasiommata megera. The sequence goes on along the minus strand of OV743308.1, from coordinate 2,115,451 downwards.
CACTTTAGAATGTTTTCTTGATGAAAATCTTTATGCCAGAGCTCTAGTAGGAGGCTTCGGCCGCGGGTAATTACCACCCTAGACAAAGACATAGCGCCAAGTGATTTAGTGTCGTGATTTATGCCGAGTAAAAACCGATTAGGAGGATGCGTTCAACCAGCAACGCATCGATGCTGCAAATATTCATTTGGTGAGCAAAGACAGCGCCAAGTGATTCATTGTCTCGTTCTATGCCGAGTAAAAACCGATTAGGACGATGGGTTCAACCAGCAACACTGTTACAGCAAATGCTGCAAATATTCATGGGGGATGGTAATCTCTTAACACCAGGTTTTCGCATATTCTTTTACCCGTGATGTATATTAAAAAAAACCCAAGCTCCAGTCCTCTCAGAGGCAGCGTGTGTGTGTAGGCATAAAACGGATGTGAAACAATTCAACTTTTAGTAATCTCTGGCCAGTGTGTCTTGATGCAAATTGAACATTGCGGGCCTTATCTCCGAAGGCGCAGCCCCTGAACATCGGGCGGCGCGTGCACGGCGCGGCTCGTTATTCGAAAGCGCTCGCCCATACACGGTGTGGAATGCGACAATAGTCTTAAAAACCGGTACCTTTGACTGAGGGCTCCTTGAACGGCGAATCTTAATAATTGCACCCAAAATATTATAAAGCGGGTGTGTTTGTTTGTTAACTACGAGTTTTTTTTTGACGAGCTCGCACTATATTATTTCTTCTTAGAACTGGGCTCGATTTGAACCCCCTTACCTTCAGTTTTAAGTTGTCGAGTGTAGTTATCACCATCACTTCACGAATAGAAATAATGAAATGGACGATTCATAGATGCCTGTAATAGGTTTATATGAATAAAGCTATTTTTGATTTGTTTTATAAAATTGGAGGTCCTGGGTTCCCATCTCAATGATCTCTGATCTGGTGGGAGGGTTCGTCATCCTACCGACTAATACGTGTCGCCCAGCGAGTTAGCTTTCCGGCCAGAAGATGTCGTGTAGAAATCAATTAGGAGTATGGGATTACCATACCCCAAAAAGGTTAGCCCGCTACCATCCTAGGCTGCATCATCACTTACCATCAGGTTATTGCCGTCCAGGGCTTACATGTATTTAAAAAAAAAATGTTGGGGAATAAAATGTAGCGTAAAAATAACTTATAACTTCGATATTGACTTTACACTGTTGTTAAACTTTACGGTTTTATCGCATGTATGGACTAACGCAAAGAGCTGCCTACTTCTATAATGTTTTTTTTTTTTATAAGCACAGGTTTAAAAGAGTTATCTTCTGTGTAAGGTGAAGTCACAAGGGTTATATGCGGGCAAAGCTGTGGAAGCAAGCTAGTGGTCTTTTAAACCAGTATATTTGCGTGTGTACTGTTTAAACGGTGAACCTGAATTGAACCGAAGTAGTTATTAAGAAATAATTGAACTTTAAATTGGAGAAATTGGCTGCATTTGGTGCTTAATTGGGAAACGGAGAAAAATACAATTAATTGTTAATTTTGAGAATTTAAAAACACGAGTGAAATAAAAAAAGACGGAAGGGATACTGAAGACCACCTTAACCAGGATTAAAAAAATTAACTGAGGCATAATGTCATTATTTCAAATAATGCCACAAGATGGTTCTCTATGGTAACTGAAGCTAGTGGTTAGGACGTCCGCCTCCTAATCAGACGTCGGGGGTTCGAACCCGGGCACGCACCTCTATCTTTCGGAGTTTGCGTTTTTAAGCAATCCAAATATCACTTGCTTCAATGGTATAGGAAAACATTGTGAGGAAACGGAACGGCATGCCTGAGAGTTCTCCATAATGTTCTCAATCTAAATCCTTGGACAGCGTGGTGGACTATCGCCAAACCCTTCTCATGTTGAGAGGAGACCCGTGCTCAGTTGTGAGCCGGCAATGGGTCAATCATCATGATTCTCTAATAAACATTTATTCTATATCTGTATACAATATCTGAGATCCACATAGACAAGGTGAAAGTCGGTGTCTACTCGCAATATCTATTTCATCTGGGTTCTAGACGCACTTACAGATTTACACCCAGTTATACGGCATATCTATTAAACGCAATGCGCTAAAGATAATTTTCTAGAGTCGGTACAGGCAGAAACATAAGCTTTTTATCAATATCTTTAAAGACTGATAGACAATCTACAGCTCAAACGATTAACTGTTTTTTAATAAGAAATATTGAATATTGACAACATATTTTTGCATAGAGATAGCTTGAATCCTTTAGATTAAAAAATGCCTTGGTACCAACGTCTCTATCCTCGAAGAACTCGGCATTAAACAACGACCCTCGTCGTTAGTACAGAGTCGCATTTTAAAATTTTTTGTCCACGTCTCCCGGCGTGAGAGTAACTCCATTGAGCGTCTTGTCGTGCAGGGCAAGGTGGAGGGCACCAGAGGGCGAGGAAGGTCACCCATGCGATGGACCGATCAGATAAAGTCTGCTGTGGGTGATCCCTTGCACGAGTGCACCAGACTTTCGGCCAGCAGAGGGAAGTGCCGAATGCTTGTGAGGCGCATAACATCCGGCCTCTAAGACATTGATTCGTGATGACCACGACCGCAAAGAGTGTAACAACGAAGAAGAAAAAAGGCCTGAAAAATTAACGCTAATTCAAACACCAAAATATAATATAATATTCAAAAAGGTATATAATTATTACATCATTGTATTATATACCTTTTTGAAATTCGAGTTCATCTTTAAATCTATAGAAAGCCCTCCTAGGGGAACTTTGTGTAGTATATATACAGAATATTTTAGAATATTGTCAATTACTATTGTATTTTCATAAAAATATATTAGACCATTAAGTGAATTTTTATGATTATACTCCAAACAAGGGTTGCCAACGAGCAATTTTCTTTTTTTTCTCTCTTTTTATGTCTTTACACAGATTAGCCGATGTCAAGTTTATAGCAATGGAGAATTGAAAAAGGGCGAGGTTTCCTGCCCTTTTCAATTCTCCATTTGGAGGAAACCTCAACCCTTTCCCAAATTAATACCCGTTAACCTTTAAAAAAACTAGCCAAACGAAACCAAAGCTATAATATCCACAACTCAAACAACACAAATCCTTTTCAAATTTAGCCAACAAAAAATAGTTTAAGAGAAGCCTGAAAAAACCGCGCCCGCTGAATATGAAGTCTCCCGCCTTTTTTTGGGCAACTATTTTACCGTATATTTCGAGTTGGCCCCTTAACTATATAATTCTATAATCTTCACAATCGTGCACGATGTCAAATCATGGAGACTTTGTTCATCATCATCATGATCAACCCATTACCGGCTCACTACAGAGCACGGGTCTCTTCTCAACATGAGAAGGATTTGGCCATAGTCCACCACGCTGGCTATGTGCGGGTTGGCAGACTTCACACGCCTTTGAGAACATTATGGAGAACTCTCAGGCGTGCAGGTTTCCTCACGATGTTTTCCTTCACCGTTGAAGCAAATGATATTTTAATTTTTAAGAACGCACATAACTCTGAAAAGTTAGAGGTGCGTGCCCGGTTTCGAACCGCCGACCTCTGATTAGGAGGCTGACGTCCTAACCACTAGGCTATCACTACTTTGTTCATATTACACTAAAAAACCAAGGCGCTTTCGTAACAGAGCTGAATATAAATATTTAGTCACAATATAACCTAATAACGAACTTTTCAAAGTTAGTTTATGAATTTACAGGTAACTTTGCTGTCAGAAACTTTGTTTAGAAAGTTAAACTCAGTAGTACGGAACGTGCAAGTTCGAAACTAAGAGACTTACTCTGCCCCTACTCGGCCGGTTCCACTAACGTTGATGCTTGTCACGTATACAGATCTCATACCTAACATGCTAATATATATATGTATATATTTTTTTTTACTACAAGTTAGCCCTTGACGGCTATCTAATCTGGTGGTAAGTGATGATGCTGTCTAGGATGGTAGCGGGCTAACCTAATTGGTTTCTATGCGACATCGTGCCGGAACTCTTAATCGCTTGGCGACACGTCTTTGTCGGTAGAGTGGTAACTAGCCACGACCGAAGCCTCCCACTTGACCAGACTCGAGCCGGAAACCGAACCCAGGACCTCCAACTTTATAATGCGACAGCGCACGCACTGCGACGCGGAGGTCGTCGAACGGAGGGGTTTTTTTGTATCTTTTTATTGCTTTATACAGATTAGCCAATGTCAAGTTTATAACAATGGAGAATAGAAATTAGCGAAAAGTGGCGGGAAACTTAGCACTGGGCGGACGCGGCTCCCTCAAACCTTTCCTAAATCAATACCTGTTAACCATTCAAAGAACTAGCCACTACACAAACGACACAAAAACTATAATGTCCGCAACACAACCAACACCAATCCTTTTAAAAATTAGCCAACAAACATAAATTCAAGACAATCGTGAAAAAATGCGCCCGCCGAATACGAAATCTCCCGCGTTTCTCACCGCTGAGATAGTGATATAAAAAAAAACCCCCTGCTAAATTTGCGGAGTTTCTTCTAAGACCTGGGCTCTTAGCTTTAGTTTTAAGTTGTCGAGTTTAGTTATCACCATCACTTCACGTATAGAAATATTGAAATGAACGATTTATAGATGCCTGTAAAAGGTTTATCTGTGTAAAGCTATTTTGATTTAATTTGATTTGATTTGCTAATAATACTCTAAGGACAGTGTCTAAAGTTATATATTTGACGGCAATGAGAGAGCAGCGCCATCTAGTTTCAGAATCATGTACGACAGACAAGAGAGTGGCATCGCCCCCTCTCTTTAATAGTCGAGTCGCGGTAGTGCATAGTCGTACTCGGTGGAGCGTATAGTCTGCTCCTTATAAATACCATACTTTTAATTCTAATTCTGTTCTACCAAGAGTAGCTGGTCTCTTTGCCCGAAACTACAAACGTCTACCCAAATTACCGACGAAGACACGCCTCCGCCCCGTAGTCATCCTATATACATATTTAAAAATATGACGTCTTATGGATGTTGCACGTGACTGTACTTCACGCTAGGGCTGCCAACATGAAATTATTTTACTACATAATCGGAGGTGATCTCGAAACCAAATAACTATTTATAATGTCTTTGCAATCGTGCTCGGGTCAGATGTTAGGTGTTCCAATTAAACCCGGATCGGCGCAGCCGCTGCCAGACGGTTACTGACTTTATTTGCATTATACCCGGTACAGTAAATAACCATTTACTGTACACTATTTCATTAGGGCTGTGTATACCCTACTAGTGAAAGGAATTAACTTGTGCTGATGTATGTAAGGGTTTGATGCGGGGATATTCCGTGTAAAGATTCGTTTATTATTGCCTTAGGTCTAAAACCCCACTACAAACTAAATAAATACAAAAAAAAATATTCAGATAAAAATACCATTAATACTTTATATAAAGATAAACCGCGATAACTGCATTTGGAAAAAATGAGCTTTAAATATTTCAGTTTTACAGCTATTCGTTTTGCCAGGAGTGCCTGGTCGGGTAACCGCCACGTGTGCCCGAGCATTCGCGGTTGTGTGCAAAAGCTTTCCCAAGGTTCCAAAATACAGCGATGAGTTTTTTGAAGTGAAAACTTCTTTAGCGGCGTTGAGCACTTTTTCTGTAATGGGTATAAAATCTTAAACTCGCGTCAGGACACGTGACCTGATCGAAAAAGCGTAAGACGGATGGAGAGTTGTTGTGTATTCGTAAAATTCGTGAATGTAAAGTGCTTAAAATATGGAAATTGATATAGATAAACTTTTTAATGTAAAATAATTGTAATAGTTTTAAAGTGTTAAATTTTTAATGTAATATAAATTGTCATGTTTGTGTACGATAGCGCAATAAATGAATATTGTATTCTACCACATAAATGATAGTACTTTTATACTGATAAAGCAATTGGTACAAAATTATTCCCTAACCATTCCAAAATATCAAACATGCTCAACGTTAATAATCAAGTTTTCACTTCTGCCGGCACTCCCGGAGTGCAACCCGTCTTTTTTTTTTAGACACTACAAGTGTTAGCCCGTAACGGCAATTTCACCTGATGGTGAGTGATGATGCAGTTTAAGATGGTAGCCCTAACTTGATAGGGGGTATGGTAGACCCACACTCCTAATTGGTTTCTACGCGACATCGTGCCGGAACGCTAAATCGCTGGACACCTCTTTGTTGGTAGGGTGGTAACTAGCCACCCCGAAGCCTCCCACCAGACCAGACTCGAGCCGGGAATCAAACCCAGGACCTCCAACTTTAGCTAAGCTAGCTTAACCTTACATCTAACTTAAGACAGTTAAAACGAGACAACGTTTTGTGTCCGAGGTAAGTTTGTCACGTTTTAACACTAATTGTAGCTGAGTAAAGTCAAAGTACGCTCTATAGATTTCCGACTTAGTCTGCGGTCAGGCCTACGTCACCGGCGTGAAATGCGACGTATTATTTGACCGGGCAAGGCCGCCGCGGCCGTTACACAAAGAAGCCGTGTTCCCGAATTAGCTATTATAAAAAAACTTGCGACTCTAGATTAGACTGTAGAAAAAAGACGTACCTATTGTGCTTATACTACTACATTCAAATGTTACTTACTACACTACTACACTGAAGAAAACGTATGTCTCTCTCTCTCTCTCTCTCTCTCTGCGTCGTATTCCTCATTACTGAGGGTCGTGACCCCTTCCACTGACGACTTTCTTGAGGACGATGTCGCGCCATGTTGCTCTGTTGGTTGCGACGTGTAGAGCAACGTGGATATTCGTGCGGACGCATAGGACTCCGTCCCCAAGGTCTCTTTCCTTCTACTAAAGTGGAAGGAAAGAGACCTCCGGGGGCTCCGGCTTTCGTTCGACCACCCTACCGACGCATCGACAAGCGATTTAGCGTTCCAGCACGATGTCGCTTAGAAACCAATTAAGAGTATAGATTTACCATACCCCTAGCAGGTTAGCCCACTACCATCTTAGACCGCATCATCACTTACCATCAGGTGAGATTGCCGTCAAGTGGTAACTTGTGGTGTGCAAAAAAAAAAGGTGGATTATAGGCGGTGGCGACTTACGTGTGAAGTCTGCCAATCCGCACATGGCCAGCGTGGTGGACTATATAATATTGAGGGGAGACCCGTGCTCTGTAGTGAGCCGATAATGGGTTGATCATGATAATGATGATCTATTTTATTTGGGATATTTTATTCCATCTATCTATAGACGCGGATTATCTAAAAGGTCATATATTAGCTGGCAGTGTACAGGAAAACCATTGTCGGCAATTTGAACGAGAGCCAAACAAAGCGTAGACTCAGTCCAATGTGCTATTTAAGTAAATTATACTATGCGATACTGGTAGGTATGTTGAATTCCATGCATAAAGCAACCACAATTTCCCGCAGAAACACCCACGTATATTGTTCCACATACGCATTGTATATTCCTTTAACCCCACAAAGGGTATAAAAGACTCTTCTCTTTTAGACCAGGGCGCGTTTGAAACCCTTGTAGCTTTAGTTTTAAGTTTACGAATGTAGTTATCACATCAACTCTCTACTGTGTAAGTTTTTGATGCATCACTATTGCTTTGTAAAGGAGTATGCGACACTGTAAAGGGTATAAGAGAACTACGCATTAGTTCTAACCAATACGAACTATGCACTGCTCCGGTATATAAAGCCGATATCAATCTCTAGTCCAGACTCTTTCTGTTTGCAAAAACAAGCAGTGTTGCTGCATGATTGACAAAATTAACACACTCTCGCATGCATACCGATGTTATGTATGCGAAAGTGTGTTTGTTTGTAACCTACTTTGGATGAAACGTGGCACAGCAATCTAGAACCTAGTGGCAGCTACAGATTCTACGTCGTTCTCGGCCTTTAACCCTACTCAAGGATTAGGTTTAATGAAATTATTTTTTTTATTTTTTTATTCTTTATTTGTACTCCACAAAAAGTAAAAATAGAAATAATAAGAAAAACAGAAACAAGAAGAAACAGGATATAAAAGGCGGCCTCATCGTCTAGTAGCGATCTCTGCCAGATATTCTAATTTCGCTGGTAATATTGATTAGTTTAAATAACAAAATAAACAAAAAAAATACAGTTTTATTATTAAAACAGTTTAGTAAAAACATAAACAAAATATGGGTTACAAGTTTTACAACATTGTAGATTACTCTTCGTCCGATTGGAAAAGAAAGTTGCCCACCTCTCGGTATCTCGGCAAGGGGTATCGGGTCGCGGTATCAAATAACACTGCCCAGAATCAATCATATAGAAAGCACAATGGAACGTAAGCGATTATTTTACAAACAATCCGACTGTGAAAGATAAAAATCGTACATTTTTTTTAAAAAAACTCGGATTCCATATATGATTTTTATAAAGTGTGTGAGCACGAGAATAATATCAAATAAAGATAAAGATAAAAGATTTTTACGAGACAAAATATTACAAGAAGCTTAAACACACGAAAACGACGATCCTGCAGAAGTATAAACTGTTTTTTATAATCATCGAATCAGGAAATAAATATAATGTCCCACAAAATAAAAGAATTAACAAAAACAAAATATATCGACCAAAAATATATCTATGTCATTTAAATATCAAAATATATTTATGTCATTTAAAACGAATCAATTTAGAATAGTTAATAGTCATGCACGCTTTTCGACTGTTTCATCGAAATAGATCTTTTGACATTTACCTTTCACCTGATCCCTTGAAGAAAACGGCTAAGTTTGTTGTGGGCTTCTTCTTAGACCGGGGCGCGTTTGGAACCCTCATAGCTTTAGTTTTAAGTTTACGAATATAGTTATCACCATGAAATAACTACTATGTAAATTATTGACGCGTCAAAGGTGCCTTTTTAAGGACTATTTGAATAAAGATTATTTTGAATTTGAATTTAAAACACGTTCCGTCACTTCCAATCATTGACACTAATACTCAAAATTAAACTTGCATATTCAAAAGTATACTAAAGTGTAAAGTCAATTTAATGGTTAGTGAATTAAAAAATTGAGAAGTTTATTGCATTTACGCAGTTTTTAACTTGAATTAATAACTACTACTAACTACCTACCTTTTTTTTTTTAACGTGGGTAATCCTCATGGATACCCCGCGTCCGAGGAGACGCGGTGGTTATGTCAGACTCTTACTGACTAAACCCCCACGGTGCATTCCTTTCCCGCCGCCTGGGGGCCGGGTCACGGGTAACGTACTAACTACCTACCTACTCTAAGTGCAAATGCACCACGTCATTTGCACTGAGAATAGGGTTTTTCTTATGCACCAACTATTTTGTTTACCAATGAATACAAGACCACTGAAAGCTGTGTTAGCCTAGTGGTACTGACGTCCGCCTTCAGAGGTCGGGGGTTCGAACCTGGGCACGCACCTCTAACTTTTCGCAGTTATATGCGTTTTTAAGTTATTTAAATATAACTTTACCAACCTATCTCAAAGGCGTGTAAAGTCTGCCAATCAGCACATGGCCAGCGCTGTGGACTACGGCTAAACCCTTCTCATACTGAGAGGAGACCCGTGCTCTATAGTGAGCCGGCAATGGCATGATCATGATAATGATGATGATGACACGACCCCTTAACTAACGCGCTCTTTTATTATAGATAAATAATAAAAAAAGAGATAGTCATCTAAATAGAAATAGAAAACGCCAGGGCGAAATACGTCAAGTGAATGTGTGATAAATATACTCAGATACCCTAATAAGATTACCCAGTACCAGTCATACTACCTACGGCAAGCTTTATGGAAATATAGCGCTCATTAAGTTCTTATAGCAGCCGACCCGGGGGCTAAAATATACCGACCGGTAAAAGAGTGTCGAGGTTTAAGAGCTTTCTCGAAATAAACGACCACTGCCTGTATAATCGTCAACTCGCTGTGTAGGTGGGGCGAGTAAAACGAGACGTTTATGTGGAGCGTAGCGTTCCCCGCGACTTTGTCCGCGTAAAACATATCCCACTGTGCCTAATATAAATTTCCTCCCGCTAATGACACAAAATAACGTCGGTATTTACGATTCGTGGCGTGGTATAAAATAGCCTTATCATCTCAAGAATTGGTTTATGAATGCAAACAAAGTATATACACGTAACTTAAAACTGAGTGGAAGTTTCAGAGATTAGAGCATACACACAGCTTTATTGGTATTAGTATGGATTCCGCTTATAACTGAGGTAAATGCTTCTGCTCATAAATAACAGATATAGCGGGTTAGCGAAGAGATATCTAAGAACTACGCCATCGTTATATTTACTTGTTATGAACGTAAACCTACCTACATAAAAATGTCGAAAAGCAAAGATATATAAATATTTCATTCTTCCTTTCAAACTATTTAACTATATGTAATGTGTATTTCTAATGTGTTAATATGTATTTCTTAATGTTACCTTTTTCTGAAAAATTCAAATATAAACTAACTTCTTACCGTTACTGTAATTATAAATAGATTATATTATAAATTCGAAAGGAACTCTTTTTGTTTATAACGTTTTCACCCCTCAACCACTGGACATATTTCGATATTTACCAAGTATAGGTAGCCTGCATCCTCAGATAAAAGAATGTTTTTAGGCTGGAAAACTGAATGTTTCTGCAGACTTAGAAGGAAAAAAAACAAATCCGAATAAACGAATCAGCCAGTATGTAAATATTTTAGTGCACTTAATAAATACATTTTAATAACTGTAAAATAATTACCTAGCAGTTAAAATCCACTCGAAATTTCCACGGAATAGGTATTCCCACCTAATCCAGAGATCTCGACTAAAACCATTCCTTATTCATAAGCACGTTTACGTCACGCGAAGCTTTTATGACATAGAGCGTTGCATTTTAGCGGCTGCTGTCATATTAGGAGCAATTATCTAACACGAATATCAGCATACGTGGTTTCCGAAAGCGAGGTTAGATCAACCCACTAACACTTAAGATGTAGACATTTTAACGCAAAGGTAATAATCATCATCATCATCATGATCAACCCATTTCCGGCTCACTACAGAGCACGGGTCTCCTCTCAGTATGAGAAGGGTTTGGCCATAGTCCACCACGCTGGCCATGTGCGGATTTGCAGACTTCACACGCCTTTGAGAATATTATGGAGAACTTTCAGGCATGCAGGTTTCCTCGCGATGTTTTCCTTCACCTTTGAAGCAAGTGATATTTTAATTGCTTAAAAACGCGCATAACTCCGAAAAGTTAGAGGTGCGTGCCCGGATTCGAACCCCCAACCTCTGATTAGAAGGCTGACGCCGTAACCACTGAGATATCACAGCTTTTTAAGGTAATAATGAAAAAATAAAATTACACTTCTTTAGTTAGTGATTAGTAATTTAGAAAATTGAATTATTGTTTCGTTATTAAGTTAAGATTATTTGAGGTTACCACTCTCTAGTACTAACGTACAAGGTTTGCCCTCGACTTTGCTCATGCTAATAGAACTGAGATCAACCCAGAAGCCCATAAGACACCTGCATTTGTCCAGTCAGAGATAGATAAAGCAGTCAGCTAGTTGGTATCCTCATAGATTTTGTTATTGCAAAAATTCGTGTCATGATCAACCCATTAACGACTCACTAAAGAGCAAGGGTCTTCTCTCAATATGAGAAGGGTTTGGCCATAGTCCACCGCGCTGGCCATTTGCGGATTGGCAGACTTCACACGCCTTTGAGAACATTATGGAGAATTCTCAGGCGTGCAGGTTTGTTTCCTTACGATGTTTTCCTTCACCGTTGAAGCGAGTGATATTGTGATTACTTAAAAACGCACATAACTTCGAAAGTTAGAGGTGCGTGCCCGGGTTCAAACCCCCAATTTCTGATTAATAGGCTGACGCCCTAACCACTAGGCTATCACAGCTTATTGTAACAATATAAGTAACTGCTTAATCCAAGTGAAACTTCAATAAACTGCCTTTGACTAAGCTCAGATGATTGACTGAACGATAGCATAACAAACAGAAGCGCTTTAATTATTCGTCTGTCCATCTATCTGTCTGTCTTTCCGTCAGTCTGTTTAAATGGGCTAATCCTAGGATTGTATTTGGACGGGACTTTCATAGGCAAAGGGAGATAATGACAGTAACGTAGATTGGAAGCGTTCCAGCCTCACGAACAAGTCAGTTTTCGGACAGTTACCATATGCCACATTTATAATATGTACACTTTGCTAATTGTTTGTGGTCTATGAGAAAGCCGTCGTACATCGGAAACTTGGGTTGTGTTTGACGACCTCCGTGTCGCATTATAAAGTCTGAGGTCCTGGGTTCGATTCCCGGATCGAGTCTGGTCTGGTGGCTAGTTACCACGATGTCGCGTAGAAACCAATAAGGAGTGTTGGTTTACCATTACTAAAAGGTTAGCCCGCTACCATCCTAGACTGCATCATCACTTACCACCAGGTGAGATAGCCGTCAAGGGCTGACTTGTAGAGTATAAAAAAACAACAATGTCCTCAAAAGCGTGTGAAGTCTGCCAATCCGCATATGGCACAGTGTGGGGCCAAAACCCTTCTCATATTGAGAGGAGACCGTGCTCTATAGTGAGCCGTCGTTTTTTTTTTTATTCACCACGAGTTAGCCCTTGACTTTATCTCACCTGATGGCAAGTGATGATGCGGTCTAAGATGGTAGCGGGCTAACCTGTTAGGGGTATCGTAAACTCATACTCCTAATTGGTTTCTACACAACATCGTGCCGGAACGCTAAATCGCTTGGCGACACGTCTTTGTCGGTAGGGTGGTAACTAGCCACGACCGAAGCCTCCCACTAGACCAGACTCGAGCCGGAAATCGAACCCAGGATCTCCAACTTTAGAATGGAACAGCACACGCGCTGCGCCACGGAGGTCGTCGTATCTATAACGTATTTGTTGGATTGCGTAAGTAACTACTCCACTTAAGAACCATCTATGTAGGAACCGATGTATCGGCCATGCCTTATTATTTTAAATTACCTCAATTCCTACGAACATAAATTGCAGCCGGTGAAATTTATATTCAGGCGGCACTTTCTCAAAATAAACGACAGTCGTCTGCATACAATGGCGCGGCGTCCTAGTGCGTAGGCCGCGAGGTACCTAGGGCGTGAGTCACAGGCTAGGCCGCACTGCGCTTGCGCCGCGTGGGCGTAATTAATAGTTGAAAGCTGTGCCTTTATATCGCGAATAGAACAGAAATTCTTTTATCTTCTTTCTTTCAAAAAAGAATCGTGGAAAACCATTAAAAAGACGGGTTGCACTCCGGGAGTGCCGGCAGAAGTGAAAACTTGATTATTAACGTTGAGCATGTTTGATATTTTGGAATGGTTAGGGAATAATTTTGCACCAATTGCTTTATCAGTATAAAAGTACTATCATTTATGTGGTAGAATACAATATTCATTTATTGCGCTATCGTACAAAAACATGACAATTTATATTACATTAAAAATTTAACACTTTAAAACTATTACAATTATTTTACATTAAAAAGTTTATCTATATCAATTTCCATATTTTAAGCACTTTACATTCACGAATTTTACGAATACACAACAATGTGATCACTACACAGACGGTCGAGCCATCAGCTGTCACCATCCATGGATGCGCGTGGCACGCTGTTACATACACGAACATTCGCGCAAGCGCCCTGCGCTGCCTAAACGAAACAGTAGGCCCAGGCATACATTTTCGCCGCGCCGTAGAGAGGGGATAGCTGTCTACTCTCCATCCGTCTTACGCTTTTTCGATCAGGTCACGTGTCCTGACGCGAGTTTAAGATTTTATACCCATTACAGAAAAAGTGCTCAACGCCGCTAAAGAAGTTTTCACTTCAATAATAAGTTGCTCATTTGATTACGTTCCAACCGCACTCCAAAAACAGGTTATGTTGTTGAGACGGGACGCATTCGTTCCTAAAGCGTCGCGGTGCGCACACCGAGTCAATTCAAATCATTCTTTCTTTGAAATCAAATCACCCTACCAAAAAGGAGTATGGGCTTACCATACTCCTAACAGGTTAGCCCGCTGCCATCTTAGACCGCATCATCACTTACTAACAGGTGAAATGTCGTCAAGGGCTAACTTGTGATGTATAAAAATAAAAATTAAATTTTTTGTTATAAAATATGACTCTAACTACTATGTACCTTTTTGAAGCAACAAATCTGCCTTTTAAAGGATTATTTTAATAAAGTTTTTAATAATTGAAATTGCTTATTCAATCTTCTTAAAAATAACGCATATGGGAGCTGGACGAACTTCAGATCCATGTAATGGACGGCGCTTCGTATTTGTCGAAAAGATACGCGAAAACGTTTCGACGATTGCAAGCGTTCTCATGTTATATACGTTAATACGAAATTTCCACTTATTAAGAGCAATGAGCGGAGCACTATCCCCCAGACAACTGGATCTGTAGCAGCTGAAAAAACTGAGGAGCCGTCTCGCTGATAAATCTCATCCGTGATTTATTGCAATTAACACACTCTCACACTGCCAGCGGGAATCGACAGGACGAAAAGACGCCGAAGAATGGTGCCACGGAGCGCCAGGTTGTATTTTTTTTATATACTACAAGTAAGTTCTTGACAGCAATCTCACCTGATAATAAGTTATGATTCAACGTACATACGTACGTAACAATAACACGTTACTGATAAATGTTGTATAGTAGATAGTTAGACCCATTCCTCTGGTATATATAAAGTAGTATAAAGATCCGCTTGAAAAGAGCACAGCTAGCTAACATAGCATAACATACATTTTTTTTCACCACAAATTAGCCCTTGACGGCTTCTCACCTGATGGTAAGTAATGATACAGTCTAAGATGGTAGCAGCCTAACCTGTTAGGGATATGGTAAACCCATACTCCTATTTAGTTTCTACGCGACATACCAGAACGCTAAATCGCTTGACACATCTTTTTTGGCTGAGTGGTAACTAGCCAAGGCTGAATTTTCCCACCAGACTAGATTCGAGCCAGGAATCGAACCTAGGATCTCCAGCGTATTTTAGGATATTCGTCAAATTGAACAGTTCATCTACCTACAGCATATGCCATTTTACGTCTTCGGTTTTCCGCTCTAACTCTAAGTAGCAATAAGTTTGCAAAAGGATCATTGTCTCTGTAATTTTCAATTTTTTTTCGTGTTCGTATATTCGTAACGAAACCGCGATCTACTGCGACACACTAAAATTAAGATACATTTTGTACAATGAAATTGCTCAATAAACGCGCGTCACGCGTCCAGTGTGGACTCGCCCCGAGACATAATGCCCTCCCAGATAAACTACGTCTAGCGCATTTTTCTTAAGTCCCCTTTTACGATGCTGGAGGGACTCAGACAAAAAGTGGTTGACCTCGCGCAGTAACCGGTCCGCCTTCCCGGTCACTTTATAATGATTAACTTTGGGAAACAATTTGGACTTTAATAATCCTATACTCCATTCTGGTACCTAATAGCTTATTAGACGACTGCCCATAAAAGGAGTGTAATGTTTTCAGGGTTCGTGTTATATTAATACCTTTACGACTATTTAATACGAAGTTTGTTGGCATTGATAAGTGCTACCAGGCTATTAAGCGTTTTTTTCGGACTGTCTATTAGCTCTGCTAACCCTATATATAGCTTGCCACATCGTAACCGGGTTGTTTGGCGAGCTTCGGAAAGAAGCTCTGCCAGAAGAAATTTTGAGCCCTAGGGCTGAAGAAACTAAGGAAACGTCTGCCTGAGGGACTCGGACGAACCTCGACTTAGGCGAAGTTTGGGATAACGGGGGGTCGGATGGTGAGTGGTCCGCACGTCTCCAAGGCCGTGGATGGAGCCCACGTCCCGATGACGTATGATAGCGGGGACCTCGTCTTCGCCGGCGAAGACGGTGTGTAGCGTATGATTGTGTTGTAGGTGGTACGAGTACGTTGTCAGTAGTCGACTGATCTTCAGGGTTATGAAGGATATGTTTAGGTCTCCTCTTTCGTAGAGGAGCGCTTAGGTCGGGGGAGTAAAAAAAAGCCGCAACTACGAAAGGGTTCGGGTTTCGGATTGAGCTTTACCTCTGATTTTACCTCTTATGTTAAGAGTAAGTAGTATATATATAATTTTTGAAAGATCTATTACAGAATTGTGTTTAAGAGCGATCCCATATGAGCCGTGCAGTTTTAAACAGAGAAAAATGCAGTAGGTATGTGTCACTTACTTTCGAATAAACTATCTGTAAGAAAAAAAACACGTCAATCCATTACTTGGTTGCAATAACAAACGCTTTTGCATTCAAATTGTTAGTAAGAATACTTACTGAGGAAAATTTTATCTCAACTACATGTCTCACAACAAAATCTCACTATTCGGGGTAAAACATTTGAAAGTTCGAGATCTAAAATCTGCTTCCAAATAAATATTTTATGCTCTCTTTTTGTTCTTAAGCTAAAGAAATATATCAGACAAGCTTGCGGTAGCCATATGATTTTGTATTCCTGGGATATTATAGAAATATATGTGAAAAACGGAAAATAACATAACGCCCACTTGTCCCGTCACGTGCCCTATACGTAAATTCTACTATTAATTTTCATATTTACAATCTGCCGGGCGTCCTGTGACTGCTGTTTTAATTCTAAAAGCAACCTGTTTAAAAACTAAAAAAAAGGAACATGTAACAATGGCTTACAAACTTTATCCAGAATTCGCATCAGTTTGTCCGTCTGAAAGCCCCTCTCGTGCAACTTCTTACACTATTGGTCGCACTACTTCTTCAGAACAATCTTTTTGACGACCTCCGTGACGCAGCGCGCGCGCTGTCGCATTATAAAGTTGGAGGTCTGGTCCTGGGTTCGATTCCCGGCTCGAGTCTAGTCTGGTGGGAGGCTGCGGCCGTGGCTAGTTACCACTCTACCGACAAAGGCGTGTCACCAAGCGATTTAGCGTTCCGGCACGATGTCGTGTAGAAAACAATTAGGAGTATGGGTTTACTATACCCCTAACAGGTTAGACCGCTACCATCTTAGACTGCATCATCACTTAGCATTAGGTGAAATTGCCGTCAATATAAAATAATATATAATGGAATAAAGATTTTAAAAAAAATCTTCAACATCATAAGTTTCCCTTTCAATCCTTTTCACTTAGTCCTTAACAAAATAAATTAGAATAGTATTTTTTTTACGGGCTTATACAAACAGAGTGGCGTCGATTAATGAGTATAAGCTATAGGTATTTGCGAATGCGATGAAGACATTTGGCATCCCTGTAACATTTCAGAGTTATGTGCGTTTTAAAATATATTATTTACTTTAACTGTGCAGGAGAATATCGTGAGGACAGCTGCACGCCTGAGCATTAACCATAATGTTGTAAAAAATATCTTTGTCCTATGGTGGACTACGGACTCAACCGGCCTCATTCTGTGAGGAGATTATGTCATTTAGTTGGTCGGTAATGGGCGGCTAACGATTAGATTATAATAAACATTCCAACCTAAGTTAGCGAACCGTGGTTACCCTACACATAATATAGACAATATAAAATTGGATAGTAAGATTACGGTTTGTCTGCAAGTGCGCCCGTCTCAGATACTAACGTGGGATGCAAGCGCTGCATTTGATTTATTTTTCCATTCCGACTTTACGACGGAACCTCGCCGTCGACGTTTCTCTATCAGGAATATATTATAGCTGGGATAAGATCATGAATACTAGGATTATGACGTGATATACTCGTATCTGTATAGGCCCGATTCTGTGAAGCAGTGACATTAATGACCAAAGTGACAGTTCCTTATATAACTATTACCGAAAGTGTGTTGCTTCCAGAATATTAAACAAAATCAAAGGTACATTAATGACCTGACTGGGAGGCTTTGGCCGTGGCTAGTTACCACAGTACCTACAAATGTGTGTCACCAAGGCATTTACCGTTTCGGTACGACGGCGCCTGGAAACAGATGAGGGCCATGGATTTAATATAACTGCTAAACCCTGACCATTACCATCACCATCATGCTATCACCATCTAGGGAGTACCCTACGTGATATGATATGATGATAGCAAAAAAACTTTGTGCAAGCTACTGCTTCTACAGAGTTTTTTGAGATTTCTTAATCATCATCATGATCAACCCATTCAATATAAGAAAGGTTTGGCCATCGTCCACCAACCTGGCAACGTGCGGATTGGCAGACTTCACACGCCTTTGAGAACATTATGGAGAACTCTCAGGCATGCAGGTTTCCTCACGATGTTTTACTTCACAGTTGACGCAAGTAATATTTTAATCGCTTTAAAACATTTAACTCGTATTTAGCCTAAATACGGTTTTCAACGCAGTTTCATCACTAATATTCTTCCATTACCGCCGAGGTGAGGTGTGTTATGCTCTGCTTTTATGCAAATATGAAGCGACCACGAGTGAAGATCGCAGTCAATGAGTGACTTGTAATAATAAAACCTAACTGTTTCGAGCGTCTCAGGTATGTGCCTATACACGTATTATATGTTATGACGTGAACATATTTTGACTGTTCCAAACGATCGCGCAACTCAAATCGTTTTTCGTGCGGAAATGTACAACAATGGCGGCGATAAACTTGCGGTTTAATGCCCGAAACGGATTTTTGTTTCGCAATTTTCGCTACGTATTTGGTTACGCGGACTCAAATGGTTTTTATTTTGTGGTGGTGCAAAGTCCTTTAACAACGTAACGGAGGATATCCTCCTTTACATAAATTCATACAAATATTATTTTTAATGCTGGGTAATGCGTTTACGTCTGGAAGTGACGCAGGTAGAACTGCGCCGCTTCCGGCGGGGTATGTGGGACTCGCCGGCGGCCAGCCTGGAAACCGGAATACCCACTAAACCCGCAATGCTCCTTCGTGTCGCCGCGTGGCTGGCTCACGGGAACGCTCGCTCACAATAAATATTATTAACCCAAATGGGTGGCCATTCGTCTATTTTATGCCTACGTTCAAATCAAGTTCTCTACTAATATGTTAATATCGAGAAATTGGAACCACTTCGTGGAACTCAACCGTATGATTAAAAAAATATGAACCGTTATTGCCAAATGCTTAAAGCTAAACAATATGAAGAGAAATAAATAGATCAAAGGTTTTGCTTTTGGCGCGGTATACATATTGTGCATAACGTAATTTGAACGTGATTTGATTGATTCTTATGCTGATATCCAAATAGAGGCAGCCCACTCAGCATCACCTGCAGTATCCCGCAGCGCTTTTCATTGGGAGCCTCAATATTGGTAAAATCATGGACGTGATAATTTAACAATTTATAATATCTAATTTAAACATAGTAATAAAACAAAACCTAACCTACCTTTAATAAAATAAAATAAAAATTACACATTAACGGAAGATCAACAATTCAGACTAAATCGAATTTAAATTATAACTAGAAATATTTATATTATTATTAATTATTATCTAATATTAAGTGATGCAATGATAAGTGACTATAAAGTTCAAGAAAGTCTTGGAACACGTTAGAGATCCACTGTATCATCACTTACCATCCGGTGAGATTGCTGTCAAGTATTGCCGTTAAGTTACTTGTAGTGTATAAAAAAAAAAAATATAAATATATATATATATATATATATATATATATATACGAAAATTATAAATACGTGTACGTGTTAGTTTGTTACTGTGTCAACCACTGCATCGAATTTGACGAATTTCGACACATAGATAGCTTGGATCTTGGAGGCAACGTTATGTTTTCAACCAAGATATCATCCGATTCGAATAAGTTGCACAGTAGTAGTAGCTCATGTCCTGGTGACAGATAAAGGCTTCTTTTAGCAAGAGAAAACCAACAAACACGAGCAATCCAGTTCCTTATACGGGTATTTCAGCTTATCACTTGTCCAACAACCGGGATGTTAACTAGTTTTACAGACATTGCCTCAGCGTTGTAACATTTTAATAGGTGGCAGCTAATCTCAGCAGGAATGCAATTATATATGTAATTATAGGCCATTTTATAATCGTCCATTTGATTTTATAGGGCGGCAATGAGTGATGTGTTGAATAAAACGTATCCCGCTACACCCTCTAAAGCAGGGATTGCGGGAGCTCTAGACTATTGCAAACATAGATAACGTAAGCGTTAACCACCCATATTAATGCCATCCATTTATCATAGCTAGCATAGCATTAGAAACAAAAAGAAACCGATTTATTAGCACCGAGGACAAACCTCATTGGTTTTTTCGGTGCCTTTTTTGTATAATTAATTATATTCCTTTTATATTAATAATAAATAAATAATAAATAAACGTTTCGTTAAAAAACCTTCAGAGTACTCTGGAATAATTGGTCCAATGGCTGGCACGCGAATTATCCTTTTTTAATAAAACAAACAAATTACAGAAAACAACTAAAAATTGATAACAATAAATTTCATAATGAGCTAAAATTTCCCTTAGTATCTACACTAGGCCACTCTATCTCGGGGTGCCTATTTAAGTGGTGTTTCATGCTGATCGCAAACAAACTTATTTTACTTTTTACTTAAACTACATTATATTTCATTTTATTGACACTGGTCTATCTCTAAGACTTAAAATTAGACTCGGCCCCTATAGTATTATGTGAAAATTTTAACAAGAACAACAATCCCTATCCCTATTGAAGCTGTGATAGCCTAATGGTGAGGACATCAGCCCCCTAATCAGAGGTCGGCGGTTCAAACCCAGGCACGCACCTATAACTTTTCGGAGTTATGTGCGTTTTTAAGCAATTAAAATATCACTTGCTTCAACGGTGAAGGAAAACATCGTGAGGAAACCTGCACACCTGAGAGTAATCCACAATGTTCTCAAAGGCGTGTGAAGTCTGCCAATCCGCACATGGCCAGCGTGGTGGACTATGGCCAAACCCTTCTCATATTGAGAGGAGACCCGTGCTCTGTAATGAGCCGGTAATGAGTTGATCATGATGAACAATCCCTAGGGAGTAGTCCATTTTTCCGGTATGAAGAGAAACCAATACGCAATTCAGACTATAAATCACTGTGCCTAATTTGATCCAGACGTTCTAGCGTGATTGAGTAATAGACATCGATCATCCGAACTTTCCAATTCATGATAGTAGTAAGATTGATTATCATTGACTTCTGCAATGTTACACGTGCTTTCATCCAAATGCGTAACAGAAGAAAAATAACATAGATTGTGATATGCGGAGAAAGTAGAAAGAAACCTTTTTTTTCACGCTGGGATATGCGCTTACGCAGTCCCTTCGGACGGGTTATGTAGGACTCCCCGGCGGCCAGACTGCCGGTCAGAATACCCACTAAAACCCTGCGATGCTTCTACGCGTCGCCTGGTGGCTAGGTCACGGTAACATTCGCGCACTCGACCGCAACCCAACCAGAAGTAGAAAGAACCCAAGAAAATATCTTTATCTGTGGGTGAGGCTATTACATAAGAAACTTAAATTTAAATAACGCATAATTTTTAAAATATTAATTTTCGTTTTATACTGTAGAGTAATGCCATAAATTGGACAGAACATTTATTGAACTTCTATTGGGTTAGAGACTCTGAAAAGACCGTGTATCATATATATAAAGAATATATATATTTATGTTTTTTAGCTGATTTGATTTCAGAATGGTTTTCTTTCAAATTTATTTATAAAATAAAATAAATGGGTGATCTTAATTTTTATTTAAGGCTATCATCATGATCATCACGATCAAGCCATTCTCGGCTCACTACACAGCACGGGTCTCGTCTCAATATGAGAAGGGTTTGGCATAGTCCACCACGCTGGCCATGTGATTGGCAGACTTCACACGCTTTTGAGAACATTATGGAGAGCTCTGAGGCGTGCAGGTTTCCTCACGATGTTTTTCTTCAACGTTGAAGCTAGTGATATTTTAATTGCTTAAAAACGCACATAACTCCGAAAAGTTATAGGTGCGGGTTCGAACCCCCGAGCTCTAATTCGGAGCCTGACATCCTAACCACTAGGCTATCGCAGCTTCGCAGGCTATCACAGCTTCACAGCTTCGGGGCTATATACTTACATATGTCTCATATACCCATGCTTTATGTTCATTGAACAGTCGGCACCCTATTTGGCTTCTACACGACGTCGTGTCAGGACAAAATGGCTTGGACACGACAGCACACTGTTGTCAGGGCGTAAAGTGATTCACGTGATATCAGTTGTAGCCCCATGTAGTAATCAGAGCTGGGCCAATCTCGCAGCGGGGCGCCGCGCCGGTTACAAAGTCAAATGGAATTCGTCGAGCTTATGGTACCTACCGTGGACCGTTGCACTTCAAAATTGGACGTAGTTATGCAATATGGATTCAATCAACACAAACAACAATTTAGATTAGGGCTACTTAAAAAAAACTTATTGAACCTGGTGGTTAGTGATGCTGCTAAGGTGTTAGAGGGCTTGCTAGAAGCTTAGTGAATCCATATATGTTATACCTAACCTTATTAACCAACTTCCTAAGGCACTAACCGATGTCATAAATCATAGAAATATAAAATTTAAACTAAAAGAATACTATCAGAAAATTATAATACCGAAATACAAGAATTAAACTATAAAATAACGTGTCATTAATATCAAAATCATAAATAATATATAATAATATAATAAACTTTTAGAATACCATGCACAACTATCACTTACTACTTAACTTACTGATCAAATAAATATCTTAACTTAATATCAAAACTCAACTTATTAATAATACTAATATACTACCATACTCATAACACTGACATTAATTACAAATCAGCAACCACTACTACACCTAAATAACTGAACTTAGATAAGTAAAATAATCATCCTGTACAAAATTTAAAAATATCAAACATGAATTAGTGTGAGTGAGCGTCTAACCACGGCTAACGCACTTCGCCGCGGAGCCTAGTGGTTCAATTCTCTGCGTCGCACCGAACTAAAAACATAATTTTTAACTGGGCTACCTACATTTATTTAAAAAAAAATATTTATGAATTAGTTATTACTTAGTACATTTAGTTTTCTATCAATGTATTTCATTGATCTTAATATATAATGTTGTTAGTTTATAAGTAGCAATTATTTAACTTTTAAGCAAGTGCTATGTTTGTAGATAAGCGTGTACGTGTAAGTAATTGTCGATGGCTCAGGTGTACGGAAAAGCTCCAGCTACGAGTTTGTGATTACACCTAACTATTATTATATTATGTCAATGTTTTTTCTTAAATAAATAAATAAAAATAAAATCAATACTCCTTATTGTTTTTACGCGATATCGTGCAGGAAGGCCAGCCATAGATGGACCGCATGTTGCAGTCGGGCCAGACTGCTCTAGAGCGGTCGCGTTGAAGTCGTACACGACTGCAACACGACGGCATAATGCAGTCGTCTACGACTGCTTGGAGCTGTTCTGTTCAACCGCTAAATAATACTGATGCGTGTTCATTTACGAGATGGATTTCGATGAAGGAACACTACTTCTTGTACTACTATTACGCAAGCGTAGGCGTAGAAGACACCGTAGTATGTGGGTGCGTCCAAGACTACAATCAAGAGCTACACGCCTATATCGCTAGGAAGGTGACTAACAACGGCCGAGGCCACCGACCAGACCAGACACGAGTCGAAAATCGAACCCAAGACCTTTAATTTAATAACGCAATAGCGCACGCCACGTAGGTCATCAAATAGCTGGCATAGGAACAAAACTTCAAACAAATATCACAGTTCAAGCTGAATATTATAAGATACGTTTTTAAATAATTAAAATATCACTTGCTTCAACGGTGAAGGAAAACATCGTGAAGAAACCTGCACGCCTGATAGTTCTGCATAATGTTCTCAAAGGCGTGTGAAGTCTGCCAATCCGCACATGGCCAGCGTGGTGGACTATGGCCAAACCCGTCTCATATTGGGACGAGACCCGTGCTCTGTAGTGAGCCGGTAATGGGTTGATCATAATGATGAGTATAAGATACTTGTTTTCCTGTCTTAATTGATGACATATTTAATTTTGTTACTAGTATTGTTTTGTATATATATATCAAAATATTATATTATATTATTAATATTTTTATAGTTGTACACCCCAACCTCGCCTTACTTTATATTTTATCCCTGGTTTTTGCTAGGTTGCCTGGTAGAGATCGCTCATTAGCGATACGGCCGCCTATTGCACCTATTTCTTTTATGTGTTCTTTTCCTATGGTGTGCTATACTTTTTTAATTACTTAATAAACTTGCCGAATGTGGGTTGAATTCTCTCTGCATAACTGCGTCCATTTAATAATAAAAACCGGCGAAGATTTAGCTGGACTCGCACACAAAGGGTCATTACCATGGCGCGATATGAAACACGACATAGTATGTTCTTTTATACACTACAAGTTAGCCCTTGACGGCAATCTCATCTGATGGTAAGTGATGATGCAGTCTAAGATGGGAACGGACTAACTTGTTGCTTGTTTTGTTTTTTGCACAAAGACAAAGACGTGCCGTGCCGCCAAGCATTTTAGCTTTCTGGCACGATGACTTTCCAAAATCAATAAGACAGAGTGACGGTGTAAGGAACATGGGCTTACATTTTACGGTTGTCGGCAAGGGCTAACTTGTGGAATAAAAACTATATAAATTAAAGAAATTTAGTTTTTTTTTTTTAAAACAATACCTTATAAAATGTTTTCTCAAAGAAACCGAAGTCCTGTAAGCAGCAAAGTGTGGTTCTCCTTCCACCAGAGTCGGACAAAGGTTGTAAGGTTTACACCGTAGATATTATAATCACCATACGCACGATGGTGTTTGGTCAGATGCCAAACAGGTCCGAGTCGATGACCCCGGTGAATTAGATTACAAGTTATAAATTATATGAGCCCACTCCACTCTACTGGACTCGAATATTCCGAGTGATTTTATCGGACAATCGTTTAGAGAACTTTTTAGAGTTCAATTGCGATAATTGAAAACCCTAAAGCTCAAGCAAATATGAGCTCAAGAATATTTATATGGGATTAAGGATAAAATCTATATAAAATAGGGGTTTTTAGCCTTAAGTCTATCTAACATCGATCGATCTTCTAGCTTCCTACACTCCTGAATAACAACTGAATATTATTACCTGTATAAGCAGTGAAAGCCTTATTGGTTAGGACGTCAGTCTCCTAATCAGAGGTCCGGGGGTTTGAACCCGGGCACGAACCTATAACTTTTCGGAGTTATGTGCGTTTTTAAGCAATTGCTTCAACGGTGAAGGTAAACATCGTGAGGAAACCTGCACGCCTGAGAGTTATCCATAATGTTCTCAAAGGCGTGTTAAGTTTGCCTATCCGCACATGGCCAGCGTGGTGGACTATACCCTAACCCTTCTCAAATTGAGAGGAGACCCGTGATCTGTAGTGAGCCGTGAATGGGTTGTTCATGATGATGATGATTGCTACCTATCATATTAATACTTAACTTTTGCGCTTGTTAAATTATGCAAAGACCAACACTTGGAAAGTCGTTCAAAAGTTACAAGCTAAAGCGGGGCTTAGAAACCGAAAAAAACTCCAATCGTTTCGGTCATTAACTTTTGTGTCAGTGAGTAGGGAATCATTTCGTTTAATGTTTCGGTTTCGTTTATTGGACCGGTTAAATTGGGAAACCGTTTAATAGCTCGATTATGATCAATTACCAGAAATAAACCGATTATCGACCTCATTTTCCGCGCCCACAGCGATTTTCGGATAAAAAATACAGTTACGATTTGTATGTGTGAGGTGCTGGAACAGGGTGCACACGAACATGAAGGGGGGGGGGGGGGGGGGGGGACTAGGCGTAAAAAGTTATTTTAGTTTGAGTAGAAGCCTTATAAGAAGTATTTTAGTTGTGGGCACTAACATAGGTTAAAATGTATTACTAACACTCTATGGACCGTGTCCGAAATAAAGAATTATTATTTAAATTATTTTATTAAATAATTGAAACAGGGAAACGCTATGCTGTTACTATGAATATTAATTAAGCATTTGATTCATTACGTTTCATTGCAATTCACAGTATATAACGCCTTACTTACGTTTTAAATAATCTTTATTCAAATAGCCCTTTAAAAGGCCCTTTTGACGCGTCAATAACTTACATAGTAGTGATTTGATAGTGATAACTACATTCGTAAGCTTAAAACTAAAGCTATGAGGGTTCCAAACGCGCGCCGGTCTAAGAAGAAGCCCACAACAAACTTAGCCGGGTAAATTTTCTTTTAGTTATAACCATCTCACATGCCACTTAAAATTACGTTAAGAGCTATCTTATTAGAGCAAAATTTTAGACCCATGCTTGTTTATCATTAACATAATCCTTTAAAAGTAAGTAGTTCGCAAGTATATCTATTATCATCCGATACTACTTCGGTGCCTTGGGAATCGTTCAATCAATTAACCGGTTATGCATAGAACAATATTTTTTATCGGTTACTTACCATTCGCTGGTAGATTAAAACCGGATAGGGGCCCTGCTAATGGCATAATATACGGCAGAGTAGACGAATTTGTTCTCATTTGTTGTTTTATTTATTAAACTTTCATCATCATCATCATGATCAACCCATTATCGGCTCACTACAGAGCACGGGTCTCCTCTCAATATGAGAAAGGTTTGGCCATACTCCACCACGCTGGCCATGTGCGGATTGGCAGACTTCATACGCCTTTGAGAATATTATGGAGAACTCTCAGGCATGCGGGTTTCCTCACGATGTTTTCCTTCACAGTTGAAGCAAGTGATATTTAAATTTTTTAAAAACGCACATAACTCCGAGAAGTTAGAGGTGCGTGCCTGGATTCGAACCGCCGACCTCTGATTAGGAGGCTGACGCCCTAACCACTAGGCTATCACCGCTTCAGTAATTGCTATTTCCCTAAAAAGCCCTATAGCGCTAGGACCCCACGGACCAAGGGTCTCGACACCGAATGGCACAAAATGATATTCAGAGCCTAGACCCCTGTATTTGTATGCTTTGTTTGTTTTTATTATATGTTCTTTTCATTAAATTTTATATTATACGACGATTATATAATTATCAAGCAGCAAGTATAAATTGTGGTCAAATATATAATTAAATGCCCAAATTTTCGTGTTCAGTTTAACCAATCGTGATTATGTTTAACCACAGTTAATTCGAAACGTAAAACCGACAAAGATTATCTAATTATAGCGGAGCAAACAGGCAGATTAGGTCGGTTCAAATCGAGCTGTTATGAATTTTAACTCAAAACGGCCTAAGCTTTGGATTTACATGAAAAACTAGCATCATTATTATTGAGACTTGATAAAATTACGATATAAGCGTGAATAGCTGAACTGTAGAAATGCAAATATATTTAAGCCGGAGCTTCTAAGCTTAAACCACTTATTACCCACATTATATTAGTGATAAAAATATTAAGCAGCTATAACCGTGAAGATACCTATGATCTTACCTGTAGAAAGACAGAAAAGTTTTACCCGGAGCATCTAGGCTTAAACAGCTTTTGACAATCCGTGGCGCAGCGCGCGCGCTGTCGCATTCAAAAATTGGAGGTCCTGGGTTCGATTCCCGGCTCGAGCCTGGTCTGCTGGGATGCTTCGGCCGTGGCTAGTTACCGCCCTATTAACAAACACGTGTCGCCAAGCGATTTAGCGTTCCGGTACGATGTCGTGTAGAAACCAATTAGGAGTATGGGTTTACCATACCCTTAAAAGGTTTACCCGGTACCATCCTAGACTGCATCATCACTTACCATCAGGTGAGATGACGTCAAGGGCTAACTTGTGGTGTATAAAAAAAAATAAGCTTATTACCCACATTACATCAGTCATAAAAAGTATTTATAAAATATTAATGAAAAAGATGGACGTCAAATGTCATAATGATCATTTCAGCCTATGGACGTCGACGTATGAACACAGAAAAAAAACTTTTGGGTTTTTTGGGAGCGCCATGATACCTGTTCGTGCCTTCCTCATCGATATGTCTTCGGCTCACTTTATCGTGGCTCCATCGCGCTGAGGGGCGTTCTACACTGCACTTACAAATTTACGGTAACCACGATAGGACTTTCCGGATTCAACTTGGCATATGCTTGGACTACTTGTCAGCAAAGTTGGTTCTGTTGCCGATCACTTCGTTGCGAATTTTAGTATTTGTAGCTATGTTTTCTCCATTGCTTGTTGAACCATTTTTAAATTATAAATTAGTCCGTTCGTAATTGCTCGAGGTTCAACGCCCTAAATGAGGACTTTTATATACTAATGAATTGCGAAGTTGAAGTGGCAATGGGCGGGGCACATAGCTCGGAGAACCGATGGACGTTGGGGTCCCAAGGTGCTGGAATGGCGACCCCGCACCGGTAAACGTAGCGTTGGTCGACCCCCAACTAGGTGGACAGACGACATCAGACGAGTCGCAGGGAGCCGCTGGAAGCAAGCGGCCCAAGACCGTGAGCATTGGAACTCCCTACAAAAGACCTATGTCCAGCAGTGGACGTCAATCGGTTGATAATGATGATGATGATATACTAATGGGGAATATATTACCCTGTTTAATTGATAATCTCTATCTACTATGTAAAATGACGTCTCCACCCAGCAATGGGGCATTGAAAGACTGAGGATGAAATAATAGAGTGAACCAATTATATTGGTCCAATGAGTTCTTTCTGATCTTGCAGAATACCTTTGTTGTAAAAAGGGATAAAAAAGTAAAATTCGTGAGCTCCTGGAAGAAATCTCCATAGAGATAAGCTGCCTCGCGCACGTTCTGGTCTTTTTAAGTTTTTTTTTTGGTAGAAACTATAGTATGATGAAGTTAATATAAAAGCTAAGGTACCTAAAAAATAATGCTTTAAGATTCGTTCAGTGATTTATTTAGTTATTACGGAAAACTAACAGCTTATACATTTTTAATGACCAATTTTTTTTGTTGTGAGCTAATGTGAATGTTTAGCTTTTTACAGGTTTTCACAACGTTCACAAATACCGCACAAAAAAACCACAGTATATTCTACTACAAAAAAAAGAATCAAAAACTAACCACGTGATATAATAAAATTAAAAAATTCAAGTCTAAGTTTCATTTACAAATGTCAATTAGTATTATTATATGAGATGTCAATAATTTTCCTTCTAAAGTCAATATATTTGTTTGTTGATTGAACCTGCATGGCTTTTAATTTTTATATAATACATATAACTCCTCCTAATCAGAGGTCGGCGGTTCTAATCCGGGCACGCACCTCTAACTTTTCGGAGTTATGTGCGTTTTTAAACAATTAAAATATCACTTGCTTCAACGGTGAAGCAAAACATCGTGAGGAAACCTGCACGCCTGAGAGTTCTCCATAATGTTCTCAAAGGCGTGTGAAGTCTGCCAATCCGCACATGGCCAGCGTGGTGGACTACGAGTATGGCACATGGAGAAGACCCTTGCTCTGTAGTGAGCCGGTAATGGGTTGATCATGATGATGATGATGACATATAAACCAAGAAACTATCAGACACTCTCATTTACAATATTTGTAGGAATTACTTTTCTAACTTAGACGCATAAATGTCTGACAATAATATTATTAGAGCATATTTTGAAACGAACAACTAAGAGTTCATTGATCTTCGAATACGACAAGTTGGAATTACATCCGGCTTATGTTTACATTCGATACAGGTACTAGCCATTGTAAAGTCGTTAATGCTTCTCTAAAATTGAACCAATCTTATCTTAAATAGATTGATAAAAATAATGATGCATGAATAAATGCCGCAAAAAGTACAGATCGTTTTGATTGCAGAACCATAAACTGTTTTGTACCATCTGACAGTTTTATCGTTTTATAGCGATTATTTGCAGACTACTAAAATCCGAATTTATACTGTCGAATATTTTTTTATAATTGACCTATTAATTAACACTGACTTACACTCAAGTTTTTCTAAACACAATTACCTACAACTGTGAAGAATCACAGTTGTATATTTTCGTTTAAGGACTTAGGAGGAATAAAGATCCTTATTTTCTAAACTCATTTACTGGACTTTTTTAACAGTTTTAATATTGCGTATTATTCTCTCTTAATAAAGTAGTCATATACCAAATTGAGACTAGCTAGCACTTAAGTATAGGGGAACTGTGCTATAACTTTGACAACTCCATCGGCGAGTCTATGCAACGTACGTGCCGTTTAAACTTGACTTAGTCTGTCATATTGGATGTGGTTAAAGTATAGTTTAAGTTAGTCTACGAGACGTTCATCTAAACTTCTGTCAAATTCTAATTGTACAGTCTGTACAAGGTATTTTTAGTATATAAGTTTCGTAATTATTATCAATGCGTGCATTAAATTAATATATATCAGCGGTGAACCTTGAGAGCAGACGACGTGGACTCTCAGCCGATCCGTCGCAGACGTGTCGGGCGTAGGCGGCTCGCACTTCATCACCGCCTACCCCCTTGATAGTAGCACCTCCGGGCGTTGGATACGAGGATCTGTCCAACACCCAGGAGTTAGGTCCTCGAGCTGGAAGACGCGCCCTGTGCTCCTGGTGCGTCTTATGGCGTTCAATTGGGGGGCATCTGATATTGCCCCCGAGTTGGCACCATCCTAAGGACGGACTCTGCCGGCCTGGTTGCGGTTGTGTGCTCGAGCGTAACCCGTGACCCGGCCCCCAGGCGGCGGGAAAGGATATTCACCGTGGGGGTTTAGTCAGTAAGAGTCTGACATAACCACCGCGTCTCCTCGGACGCGGGGTATCCATGAGGATTACCCACGTTAAAAAAAAAGCGAAGACAGGTGTAAAAGGAAATTATATAAATAATAATAGCTCCAACCTAAAATAAACATATACTTACATATAATTTGTCGTTTTATTTTGACGACCTCCAGCATAAAAATTATCAGCGTATTGTTGCTGAATACCTGCGAAGTTATTAGCGCTTCTCATATCCGAGAACCAATAGAAAAGGTTATAGTAATAATCTAAGATGGTATTTGCGAAGTGAGCGTAAAATTTACGACGTTAAAGGCACACGGCGCCGTAACTTCGGCATGGACAATAGGTGTCAAGATATAATGGTGCTAGCCAAGATTATTAGTTAAAGTTTTCGCTTACGTACGCTTAAGTTAGTTTTAACGGTGAGCGATGTAAGGTAATAAAGGGCATCGCTAAAAGCAGTATTGTTTTATTACTGTTAACGCTTTGGCTAAGCAATAGTAGTTAGTTTGCTGAGCATAGCAAGTAATCATTCAATCTATGTATATAAATATGACTGACTAACTAACTGATTAAGCTTCTACCCCTTAAAGCATGGGTGGATCGTGCTAAGATCATCATCATCATGATCAACCCATTACCGGCTCACTACAGAGCACGGGTCTCCTCTCAATATGAGAAGGGTTTGGCCATAGTCCACCACGCTGGCCATGTGCGGATTGGTAGACTTCACACGCCTTTGAGAACATTATGGAGAACTCTCAGGCGTGCAGGTTTCCTCACGATGTTTTCCTTCACCGTTGAAGCAAGTGATATTTTAATTGTTTTTTTTTTTTAAAACGCACATAACTCCGAAAAGTTAGAGGTGCGTGCCCGGATTCGAACCGCAGTATTGCTGGATACTTATTTCTAGATGACTGTTAGAGACAGTATTAATAGTTGGATAGTTATTCTTAGAAATGGGAAATACAATATATATGTCCACCGATATTTAAAATATCTCGATAGATATTTTGGATTTCTATTCCAGACCCGTTCCCTTAGATTCTCGTTTCCTTAGTTTCTTCGAGCTCTAGGGCTCAAAATTTCTCCTGGCAGAACTTCTATAAGCTAAGACATAATTTTTCTTTTTTTTTATTATATTTGGTAGTGGAATAAATGGCTTTTTTATTTTTTATTCTATTTTACAATGAAAAATTATCCATGTACTGGACTTGTATTACAAACGTTGTTCCGTACCAAAAACAACATTTTAATGGAGACCACATTAAAGCACGTCAAAAAGTCGTTAAGATAACATCCGCAGAATAAAATGAGCCACATTTTATTACCCAGCAACATTAGAGCGCTGAAAGTTTAGGAGCAGAACTGTTTCGGAATTATGCGATAGATAGTTTTTTTTTTCGGACTGTCTATTAACTGTGCTAACACAGTTTGCCACAGCATAACCGGGCTGTTTGGCGAGCTTCGGAAAGTAGAAATTTTGAGCCCTAAGGCTCGAAGAAACTAAGGGAACGTCTGCCTTATGGCGCCTGCTGCAAGGCCGAACCTCGGCTTAGGCGACATTTGGGATAACGGGGGTTCGGACGGTGAGTGGTCCGTACGTCTCCGAGGCCGTGGATGGAGCCCACGTCCGGATGACGTAAGATAGCAGGGACAGGGTGTGGTAAAAGGTACGAGTATGTTGTCAGTAGTCATCTGATTTTCAGAGTCATAAAGGATATGTTTAGGTCTCCTCTTTCAGAGAGGAGCGCTTCTTAGGTCGGGGGAGTAAAAAGAAGTCACAACCATGAGAGGGTTGGGGTGTCGGATTGATAGATAGCGTTGAATTAACGCGCTACAAATTATTTATACAAACATAGTCCTGGAAACGCAAAAAAATACTTCAAAATCAGTTCAAAATGGTTTCCGCAAACCTAGTACATACCGACCTCAGAAGAAGACTTGGCCAAGAGCATTATTTACTTATTTATTTATATATTTATTTATTTATTTATACAACTTTATTACATATTGAACAAAAGAAATATAAAAGCAAAAGGCGACCTTATCACTAAAAGCCACCTTTTTGAAAGAAGCCGACAGAAATAGAAGGCGGAAAATCGCAATACTTTTACATATATACATACTAGTAAAAAATATTTTAAATAAATGAGCTATGTTAGTATAGAAAAAATATTTGAATATGGTGCGTGATACGGGTAATACAAAATAGCTACATGTACCTCTCACTGTGCGACCGGCGGCTGTCTGTATCTCTCTGGACAACCCTATGTTAACATCTTATCTATCTACAAAGATACCCGTACTTTGTATTGAAACCACTATACAAAATGGCGGTCGATCTTGATAGTATGAAACGCCACAAAAATGTATGCGAGAGCCACTTTTATCCTCTATTTAACAGATTTGTATTCGGGCATTTAGGTACAAATTAAATATACCTATAAGATTCCGTATTCTAATAGTAGGTATTCTTTAATTGTAGTAGTATTTAATTGTGAAGGAATTTCTTAAGAAAGAGGTCAATTTTTTAATTGTAAGTAGAATTTAATATCTTATTGCACCAGAATAGGGTTGGTTCCGTTAATTATGGATGTTGTATCACTGGGATAGATGACGTCATCTTATATTTCTTTCCGATATTATTATGAGTATTTTATTAAGTATTTTCTATAAACTAAATAGGGTTTTAACGCACTGTAAAAAATGAAACATGAATAAAAGGCATTGTCCGTGGGGTCCTAGCGCTATAAGGGTTTTTAAGGAAATAGCAAAAAGATTAGTCGACATCAAACGCGATTGAAGAGCTGCCAGCTACCTCGGACAAAGAATTAGTCTAGCTATTCAAAGGAGGAACGCTGCCAGTATCTTTGGAACCCTGCCTAAAGGGACTCACTTTAATAATATATTTTAATTATTATATTATATTTTAAGCAGAGGTCTGGAGTTGGAACCCGAGCACGCAACTCAAATTTTCGGAGTTGTGTTTTTAAGCAATTAAAATATCACTTGCTTCAACGGTGAAGGAAAACATCGTGAGGAAACCTGCACGCCTGAGAGTTCTCCATAATGTTCTCAAAGGCGTGTGAAGTCTGCCAATCCGCACATGGCCAGCGTGGTGGACTATGGCCAAACCCTTCTCATAGTGGGAGGATACCCGTGCTCTGTAGTAAGCCGACAATGGGTTGATCATGATGCTTATATTTTTTAAGGTTTTTTTTATTATTTTAGGTTCATTGTTATCAGGTATATATAATAAAATACTTCTGTATTTATAATATCAATAAATAATGATGATATTAATGATAAAGGCATTTAAATATCTGAAGTAGTCTTTACCTATTTTTGACGACCTCCGTGGCGCAGTGCGTGCGCTGTCGAATTATAAAGTTGGAGGGCCTGGGTTCGATTCCCGGCTCGAGTCTGGTCTGGTGGGAGGCTTCGGCTGTGGCTAGTTACCACCCTACCGACAAAGACGTGTCGCCAAGCGATTTAGCGTTCCGGCACAATGTCTCGTAGAAACCATTTAGGAGTGTGGGTTTACCATACCCCTAACAGGTTAGCCCGCTACCATCACAGACTGTATCATCACTTACCATCAGGTGTAGTATATAAAAAAAAATTGTAGGGAAGTAAGAAAATGTTTGTGAACATTTTTTCCTTATCTCAACATTACCCATCAAAAAGGAATAAGTAAAAATTTAAAATGGAAGAGAGAAAACGAGATAACGGGAATTAGCTGGGTAGTTTTATATGACATTTGTATTCACGATAGAAATCCCGTTTGCCCCGCAGCTAAAGACAAATGGGATTTTAAATTGAACTGAATAAAAGAGGAACACAACACGAACGTAGTCCTACTGTTTCTGCAACACGCATACTAAAAGAAAAATGAAGACTGCCATACAATAAACAGAAAATATAATTTGCTATATTCCGCCGACAACCGGGAGATTAGTATAATATAACAACACACAAAATCCTCCACTAGAACCTCTACGCACGTTTCGACCCGACACCGGATCATCCTCAGGAGATGTTGAATTCACAAACGCGAAAGGCAAAGTCAACTTTGCCTTTCGCGCATGGACTTCCGCAAAGTAACGCCTGCTTCTATTCATTATTTGAAGACTGCCACACGTTGGCTAAAAAATCCTGAGGCACGCAAGAGGTGAAATACCATTTTTGGTACTGAAAATGGAAATCTCATCAAAAATGGTATAGGTTTGACAACCTCAGTAGCGCAGTACGCGCACTGTCGTATTATAAAGTTGGAGGTCCTGGGTTCGATTCTCGACTCGAGTCTGGTCCGGTGGGCGGCCGACAAAGACGTGTCTCCAAGCGATTTAGCGTTCTGGCACGATGTCGTGTAGAAACCAATTAGGAGTATGTGTTTTCCATACCCCTAACAGGTTAGCCCGCTATCATTCTAGACTGCATCATCACTTACCACGAAGTGAGTTAGCCGTCAAGGGCTAACTTGTAGTGTATAAAACAAAACTTATTGATAAGAATCCATTTCTAAGTAGGGAAGTTTTAAAGACGATTAAAATCTTCTCACGTGTATTATCCATGAGCACACTTTTGCGTGATTAAAATTATTTCAATAGAAGCAAATCAAGCAAGGCTGATAAGCCTAGTGTCGGACCGCGGCGTGACCCGTGCGGTACGGTGCCCGGGCCTGTTATTATCAATTCGAACCGCTTCAGAAACACGTGCAGTCTTACCAAAGAGCATTGTTTGACAGAGGAAACTTGATTCCGAATAGCTAGTAAATTAGAGTTGGCTCACTCAACTGGCTGCCTAATTGGATACGAGCCTAAACATAAATAATAGCTTTACTTATGTAGATACTATTTTCCAACATCCCTTACGCATACAAATGCGAAAATGGTTTTCTCTATGTCGAAAAATGTATATTCCCTATCGGACACAGACTTTGTTATACCTCTTACTTTATATTTTATCCCTTTTTTATGTTAGGTTGCCTGGTAGAGATCGCTCATTACAGATAAGGCCGCCTATTGCACCTATTTGCTTTTCTGTGTGTGTGTGTTTTTTTTTCTTTTTGTATGGTGTGCAATAAGGTATATTTTCATTTCATTTCATTTCTCTTCTTGCTGTGGGTATTAATTCTTTTTTTTGATAGTGTATAAAAAAATTGTTTTAATACATAATATTGGCAATCTCAATTATGGTAAGTGATGTAGCAGGCTAGGATGGTAGTTGGCTAATCTGTCAGGTTATTGGTTCCTATGCGACATCGCAACGCTAAATCGCTTGGCTACACATCTTTGTCGGTACGATCTCCCACCAGACTAGACTCGAGCAAGAAATCGAACCCAAGACCTCCAACTTTATAATGCAACAATGCACGCGCTGCGCCATAGAGGTCTTCAAACTCTAATAACATGACTATTCGGGTATCACGACACAGCTTATTAAAATACTCGTACCTTCAGTCTTAAAATAAAACACGGGGTATTAAATCCTTAAAAATCTGCGCATAATTTTCTCGTGTAACATGCGTTAAGGTCCGCCTTCTTCACCTCAACTTCAAGTTGGGTTCGCAAGTGCTCAATCGTTTCAATCTCTATTAACTTGGAAACTCATTTTAATACCTTTATTTTATTATTATTATTATCTATTATATTATTAGGTTTAAATTAACCACATTTATGTTATTTATTTTCAATTGCAAAATAAGAAATAAGTGTTTTTTTTTAAGTACCTACGAGTATGTAAGGAAAGGAAAAGAAGTAATTATTGTTTTTTTTTCACTACAAGTTAGCCCTTGACGGCAATCTCACCTGATGGTAAGTGATGATGCAGTCTAAGATGGTAGCGAACTAACCTGTTAGGGGCATGGTTAACCCCACACTCCTAATTGGTTTCTACGTGACATCGTGCCGGAACGCTAAATCGCTTGGCGACACGTCTTTGTCGGTAGGGCTCGGTCGGCTAACTAGCCACGGCCGATGCCTCCCAGCAGACAAATATTAAATAAATATTGCCAACACACTTATTTATGTCAGGCTCTCATGACATTTTGGTGATTATTCAGTGACGGGGTATATTTTAAGATGATTTTGGTGTTTCTAAATTAAAAACAGGGTTTTATAAACCTCTATTTTGTTCTATTTGTTGCATCAATCAAGCATCAAAAACCCTATATCAGCGAACGCCGAATAAAAGCTATCTGTACCCAAGGGCAATATAAAACCTTACATATTATTTACATTAATAAGATCGAGCAAAAACACAAAAGAAAATGCGTTCCTTGTATGAAATAGACATTCTGAGAATATTTTAACTCTCTGCCTGTTACGTTTCAGTAAATATAGTTAACGCCCTTCAGGTAGGGAACTCTAAAAATGATAAAGGGCGAGCCATAACCCGTTTTATAGCTACGAGTACATTGTGCATTAGCTTGGCACTTTTTTTGGTCTTCACAAATCCCGCAGGTACTATACATTTTCCGGTGTGAAAAGTAACCGATGTTTTAACCCAGAGTATAAACTATCTCCATTCCAAATTTCAGTCAAATTGGTTCAGTAATTTTTGCGTCAAAGGGTAACAACGAATGTGCATACATTCGAACTTTCGTGTTTATTATATTAAGAAGGTTAGCATGTTTAGTTATTTTAGAAATCAATCCTTTGAATATATTTTATTATTTTATGGCTTGTTATCTATTTAAGTCTTATTTAATAAAAAAAAATATATATATATAATATCAAAAATAAAATAAAACAAACAATTTGGTCAGGGTATGCGTATAAATCCTTAACTGATTTACGTATTAGAGGGTGTAAGTTTCATCGTTCAGCGCTGGATTGCCTCAACTTACTAAATCCTTTCTCAGACATACATACATACTCAATACCTTCTATTATGGAAATGTTTTATTAGTTAGATGTTAATGATTAATTAGATCAATTAGTTGTTAGGAATACATATATAACTTAAAATAAAACTTAGATTAACCTAAAATTAAAAATCTTAAAAAATAAATAAATATGTAATATCATAACTAAAATATATTATTAAAAGGAGTCCCTTTAGGCAAGGTTCCGAAGATACTGGCAGCGTTCCCCCTTTGAATGGCTAGACTAATTCTTTGTCCGAGGTAGCTGGCAGCTCTTCGGTCCCCTGTGACGTCGACTAACCTTTTTGCTATTTCCTCAAAAAGTCTTAGAGCGCTAGGACCCCACGGACCAAGGGTCTCGACACCGAATGGGACAAAATCATATTCGGGGCCTAGACCCCATTTTAATAAAATATACCAGACGCTGTATATTACCCACGTAATTATTTTTCCACTAATGTTAATGTTTCTATACATTTCTAGTCTGTGATTCAACCAGTTTTATAGCCTACTTACCATGATTACAGATCTTATAGAATTAAATTTCGATCTGTCTCGTTCGACAAAAATTCGTAAATACATAATGATCTACAATAAGCATAAGTTTATATATCAAATTTAAATAGATAAAACTTTCATATTATAACCGTTACGGTATTCAAATTGTGTAAGTACACAGGATATTTGTATGACCTCTAGCAATAGATATATATAAAATCAATATTATTGTTTTCAAAGTCTTTTATCCGCTTCAATACGGGCGGATTTGGAGTTTCTTTTTTTAATAATCCAAAGCGACAAAATTTAGTTTAAGTTAAGCTAAGTTTGTTGTGGGCTTCTTCTTAGACCGGGGCGCGTTTGGAACCCTCATAGCTTTAGTTTTAAGTTTACGAATATAGTTATTACCATGAAATAACTACTATGTAAATTATTGACGCGTCAAAAGTGCCTTTTTAAGGACTATTTGAATAAAGATTATTTTGAATTTTGAATTTTAAACAAAAATTAACAGATAGATAATTTCGTATGGAAATAAGAAATTTGATAGATTCAAATTTCCAAAGGAACTCGTTAGAGCCACAATAAATAAGGTAAAAAAAAGGCCTAATTTAAAAAAGAAAATTTTAGTTTTTGTAGTTAGCGCGAAACCATACTACGAGCATATTAGTTCCCGCGACTTCGGCTATAACTTTCAGACTACCGTTTATCCGCTATTCTTCCCGACTTCTAGATCGTGGTGTGATGAAATAATAAACACAAAATAATTTAATCCAACTAATAGTATCTGAATTATATGGGTTCAAAAACAACCTGTTTTATTTGCGTAGATTTCCGATTTCTAAGGAACGGTAGCTCTATACCTGATTAAGTAAAACCGTTATTGGCAATATCTACCTTGTTGGTCTAGACCAACGAGCAAGACCTGACACTGTATTTATCAGCTATACAGCTCGAGAATACAGCTCAAGTAGATATAAAAAATACTCACGAGAAGTCGACTGGGCCCGCCTTAATTCTTTGGCCGAAAAACGGACAAAAAAATGTAGCAAAAAGGCTTGCAAGACGAAACCCCGCCCGCTTCGAAAAGGACACTCATCTACATAAGTGAATATTTTGCGATGCATATATTTAAATAGCATTCATTCTACTTTATTTTATTTACTTGGGTTTACACGCAAAACAGTATTACATTACAAAATGGCTTACATAACATGTGGACTTATTAAAACCTTAATTAAATATTATCGTAAAATCCAAAAGAAAAGACAAAATAAAAGATCTTCCTGATAAGATGATATCGTTGCCAATTTTTTTTAGTAGAGGTTTTTAGCAAATCAGCAAACTGTATCAAGCTATATTAAGATCTATATTCAATTACAAGTTGATACTTATCTCGATGATCTTCATATTAGCATGTTTTAAAGATCACACACAATTATATTTTGATTCGTTAATTGGGCAAAAGAAAATGGTTTTTCTATGGAATAGATCTCAATGATAGCTGTGAGGAAAATAAAAATGATAAATTGCCTTAGTTTTGATGTTCAGGCGAATGAATGCATTCAGTAAACTAACGTTATCGCACCCAATAGCTGAGCTGAAACGCCAGATGTATATATACCATATAGAGTAAAACAATATAGTATATGTATAAGTAAAGCCTATAATTCAAGTGGAACGTAATAACGCTGCAGATAGCATATTGTAAACAATATAGATAAATGATAAGACAAGACAAACGATACTGACAAATTAGTTCTCTATATTATTCATCATCATCATCATGTTCAACCCATTATCGGCTCACTACAGAGCGCGGGTCTCCTCTCAATATGAGAAGGGTTTGGCCATAGTCCACCACGCTGGCCATGTGCGGATTGGCAGACTTCACACGCCTTTGAGAACATTATGGAGA
Organism: Lasiommata megera; assembly: GCA_928268935.1. NCBI lineage: Eukaryota > Metazoa > Arthropoda > Insecta > Lepidoptera > Nymphalidae > Lasiommata > Lasiommata megera. The sequence continues at coordinate 2,075,406 of OV743308.1, read as the reverse complement.
ACTCTCAGGCGTGCAGGTTTCCTCACGATGTTTTCCTTCACCGTTGAAGCAAGTGATATTTTAATTGCTTAAAAACGCACATAACTCCGAAAAGAAAGAGGTGCGTGCCAGGATTCGAACCGCCGACCTCTAATTAGGAGGCTGACGCCCTAACCACTGGGCTATCACTGCTTCTCTATATTATTAATACGCCAAAACTAGTAAAAACAGCATATTTTTTATACACTACAAGTTAGCCCTTAACGGCTATCTCACCTGGTATAGTGATGATGCAGTCTAGGATGGTAGCGGGCTAACCTGTTAGGTTTATGGTAAAACCACACTCCTAATTGGTTTCTAAGGGACATCGTGCCGGAACGCTAAATCGCTTTGCGATACGTCTTTGTGCGTGATAGTGAGAGTGATAACTAGCCACCGAAAATGATGGGGTTTAGTAAGAAAAAATATTTTAAGCTGGTAAAGGGTGGATGAAAAGTTGTTTTTGTTTATGAAAATTGCTTCCTGCGCGTTATTCAACTAGCTCCTATCAACGGAGAACACTGCATACCAATCGGGAATATTTTAATAATATCGCCATTATTCACTTCTCTACTTAAATGTACTTCGTTGAACAAAGGTAGCTTTAGTTTAGTTGCCGAGCAAAATAATATATTATGGGCTATAGAATACGAATAGACAAGAACATTCTAATTAAATTAAACCTTCCATCTCTATGGATGGTGAAATAGCGTGGGTAGAGAATTCAGTTTCAAACAGACAATAGAAAAAACCTTATTATCGTAGATTGTTATCTTATTGGACAATCTCAACATTTAAATTCATTCAACAAATTGAAGAATGTTGAAGAGAACCTTAATGTCTGTGAAAACAATGAGATTTATTACCTCTTGAGTCCACTGCCCCGACAAGCGGCATAGCCTATGTATATTATATAGGCTTATGAGGCACCAGTGACCTTGAATTCGGATCCGAATTGCTGCTGCGGTAAATGGTACCGCGGAATTATGTTGTCTGGAACATTCCACATTGAAAGCAGACATTACTTTGAGAAAGTTCATGATAACACTAATCTACAATAAACACTATGATCTTAGTGGATCCTTCATCATGATCAACCCATTACCGGCTCACTAGCACGGGTCTCCTCTCAATATGAGAAGGGTTTGGCCATAGTCCACCACGCTATGGTCATGTGCGGATTGGCAGACTTCACACGCTTTTGAGAACATTATGGAGAACTCTCAGGCGTGCAGGTTTCCTCACGATGTTTTCCTTCACCGTTGAAGCAAGTGATATTGTTTAAAAACGCACATAACTCCGAAAAGTTAGAGGTGCGTGCCCGGATTCGAACCGCCGACCTCTAATTAGGAGGCTGACGCCCTAACCACTAGGCTATCACCGCTTCATCCTGGATCCTTAATGGAGATTAATAAAAACTTATGTGGCAGTAGTTATATATTAACGCCAAGTTGTTGGAACTCAACCAATATAATATATTTTTTTTGGTTTTTATTATAAATTTTTACACTCCTCCATCTAAAATGTAATAGTACAAAATATCACACTCCTCTATCCACGAGATATGCTTTAAAAGAAGGCACATAGTTTTGTATTCAATTATTCAAATATAGTTTAATCTTAGCTGCTCAAAAATATCTATTCACATCCGTGCACCTGATCTCATTTAAGAACTGTCACTCATACGAAGACCGTATTTTTAGTAAAAGAAAACTGCCGAAGGCCTTATTTAATAACACTCGTTTTTGTTGTAAAATGTTAAGATTTACCGGAACTATCCGTAAATTTATTCTGTAAATCAGAACGCGTACTTTGGTGATTCGTACAAGCGAATCTCCAAAGTTAAATCCTTTCTGATCATCAAGATACGGTAAGATGAGCCGTGCCGTAAGTTGCGATGTCATTGCTTGATAAGATCTTGATTCCTGACTATCGTTTTTGGAAGACCGATGAAAATCTCGATAGCATAACCTTTTCTCGTGAAATTCATCAAAAATGCCGTACTCCATCTTCTTTACGACTTGGTCACTATATGATAAAATCGTGGCCAAAAATCTTGGGAATCTTGGACAAGCTTGGAATTTGTTGAATAAATTAAACGTTGAGTCGGCAGTTATGTGAATAGGCAAATACGAAAAAGTTCTTCCGACCTAAAGGATTTTTATATTATTTGTTTTGTTTTTGTATATATGTACTCTTCCAGTATAGGTAGATAAATCTTATTTATAATTTGGCGTGACAAAGGGACGAAGTATCGTCAAGTTTTAAATCGTAATTAGTAGTATTTTTAGGATCATAGTGTTACTGTTTATAAATTGAAATTTATTTGAAAGATTTCTGCAAATTACCTATCTGGAACCCTTTGTAAAACACCAAGATAAGTAATTTTTTTTTATACACTTTAACTTAGCCCTTGACGGCTATTTCACCTGCTGGTAAGTGATGATGCTGTCTAGGAAGGCAGCGGGCTTACCTGTTGGGAGTATGGTAAACCCACGCTCCTAATTGGTTTCTAGGCGACATCGTGCCGGAACGCTAAGTCGCTTGGCGTCACGTATTTGTCGGTAGGGTGGTAACTAGCCACGGCCGAAGCCTCCCACCAGGCCTGACTCGAGCCGGGAATCGAACCTAGGACCTCCAACTTTATAATACGACAGCGCACGCACTGTGCCACGGAGGAGCCTGTAAAAAAAATTGAGATTATGTTGAGAGTTGCGGTATATTTAATATATTACATGATAAAATCTTGGTTCCTGATTATCGGTTTGGAAGACTGATGAAACGTTCGACATCGAACCCTTTTCTCGCGATATTCATCAAAAATGCCGCAGCCGATCTTCGCTCTGTCGCATTATATAAAATCTTTGCCAAAATCTCGGATACAAAGTTGAATTATTTATTACAAGCTTATTATATTATGAAACATTTTTTCCCAGACAAAAAACATACAATTTTTCGACAAATTCCCAGCACCACACTGGAAATTTGTCTGGTGAGAGCTGTGGTCTTATAAATGGAAATTCCCGGGTTCGATACCCGGACAAGACCAATTTGGGAATTTATCATTCGGGATCTGGTGAGTAACTTTAGCCGAGGCTATTTACCACCAAACCTATTAGGGCGTTCCGCGAAACGATTTAGCATAGCCAATCGATACCGCGTAGAAACTGATCAAGAATAGGGGTATACAGTTAGCCCGCTAACTTAGTTATCTTAGACTACATTACCGCTTTCCACCAGGTTAGTTTGTAGTGCGAGGCTAACTTGTAGTAGGATAAAAAGAAACGTGCAAAATCTTGACCTTTTGTATAACTACCTTCTAAAGCATCTTAGTGTTGTTTTTATTTCATCATATCTTCTGAATACCTATAATGATTTGGACATATAATACATCGTAAGCTTTGATAGCCTAGTGGTTAGGACGTCTGCCTCCTAATCGGAGGTCGGAGGTGCGAATCCGGGCACACGCCTTAACTTTTCGGAATTATGTGCGTTTTTAAGCAATTAAAATATCACTTGCTTCAACGGTGAAGAAAAACATTGTGAGGCAACCTGCACGCCTGAGAGTTCTCCGTAATGTTGCACGTGGCCAGCGTGGTGGACTATGGTCAAACCCTTCTCATATTCAGAGGAGACCCGTGCGCTGTAGTGAGACGACAATGGATTGATCATGATGTATATCGAAAGAATTCTTACATTAACATAAAATTACTAAGGCGGCTGTTAATAACATAGTTTTCAGTTGTATTTTAATTCTCCAAATAAAACCCATGTCACTGTTGCTATTAGTGCAAAATTCGGCTGTTCACAAAACCTAAACTGAAGTGGCAGCTTTAAGAACAGTGCACAATTCTTATGACACATTACTAAACAAGGAAAATGGTACAAAGTGACTATATGAAATTTCCTCATACACAGTAATAACCCACGTCAAACTCCTTAACATTATCGCCGTGAATCGACAGCACCAAAACCGATCGAGACATTAAAGACGGCGCCCGCCTAAACTACTAATTAATGTTTTAAAAGAACTGTCATGTGTCATTCAGTTAAGCAAAATAAACGAGTGGGTTTCAATTCTTACGCGCTAAATACATAGATGGTACAACACATAGTATTGTGAAAACGGGACAAGTAATTTTGTAGTAGATCCTTTTTTTTAGAAGCTGTTGACCTAGTGGTTAGGGCGTCCACCTCCTGATCAGAGGTCGGGGGTTAGAATCTGGGCACGCACCTCTAACTTTTCGAAGTTATGTGTGTTTTGAAGAATTTAAAATATCACTTGCTTCAACGGTTAAGGAAAACATCGTGAGGAAACCTGCACGCCTGAGAGTTCTCCATAATGTTCTCAAAGGCGTGTGAAGTCTGCCAATCCGCACTTGGCCAGCGTGGTGGACTATGGCCAAACCCTTCTCATATTGAGAGGAGACCCGTACTCTGTAGTGAGCCGATAATGGGTTGATCATGATGATAGGCTATTAAATATTACATGATTTTATTAGGTGGTGGGCTACAGCCAGAACCCTTTTCATGGGTGTCGGTAACGGGCTAATAATGTTGACAATAAACATAAATTTCAACTTATTTTAGAGAACTCGGTGTCGTCTGCACCCAATCGGTATAGAGGGACATAAACGATTTATGTTATTCGCATCGTGCCATGAGACGCCGCTGACCTTTAAACATTTCTATGTCTAGTTCGCCGTATCTGCGATCGTCGCCGGTCGCTGTATTTCGTAGTTTCCCTTTTTCACTTACTGCTACACGTTGCTTTTCTAGTTAACTAACTCCTTTACAGAGTATAGCAATCGTACAGATGGTTCAATCCTCTCGTAGTTGCGGCTTCTTTTGACTCCCCGACTTAAGCGCTCCTCTCCAAAAGAGGAGACCTAAACATATCCTTCATGACCCTGACGATCAGATAACTACTGACAACATACTCGTACCACCTACCACACAATCATACGCTACACAACGTCTTCGCCTGCGAAGACGAGGTCCCCGCTCATCTTACGTCATCTGGACGTGGGCTCCATCCACGGCCTCGGAGACGTACGGACCACTCACCGTCCGACCCCCCCGTTATCCCAAACGTCGCCTAAAGTTAAGAAACTAAGGGGACGTATGACTAAGGGCGTCTCAACGGAGACGCCCTTAGGCATACGTTCCCTTAGTTTCTTAGAGCCCTAGGTCTCAAAATTTCTTCTGGCAGAGCTTCTTTCCAAAGCTCGCCAAACAGCCCGGATGCGCTGTGGCAACCAATAGAGCTAGCACAGCTAATAGACAGTCTGAAAAAAAAAAGTACAGATGGAGTATGCGGAATAGGGAGCAATGAGAGATTGTGTGCCTTAAACCGACAGAGACGTGTCAAGCGATTTAGCGTTCCGGCACGATGTCGCGTAGAAATCAATTAGGATTGTGGGTTTACCATACCCCTAACAAGTTAGCCCGCTACCATCCTAGACTGTATTATCACTTACCACCAGGTGAGATAGCCCTTGTAGTGCATAAAATAAAATCGTAGATTTGTTTTTCACTGGCCTGACCTCTACACGGTGTTTTAACAGCTAAATATACAGCTAGCTTCTAGCGCAATTAATAGCTGGCTAGATGTGAATGGCTTGCAAGAAGCGTGCCAACTAACTAAATCAATCCGATAATCGGCAATACACTATTTTGCTGAGCATTCTTACATGTATTATTTCATTAAACCCGTAACGCTAAGTTATTTAAATTTACATCATTTTTAGGATTTCCTATTAACAAGAACTGTGAATATTTTCGATCTTAATACTTGTCACGCTTGCTTAGGATTTAATATGTATCACAGCACGCTTATACATCGGTTTCTCTGTTTTCGGTTCGTACACTAACTAGTGCAAAAAGTTATTCGATCGAAGGTAAAACGCTAATACTGTGCGCAACCCTGAATAAACAAATTAATATCACTTGCTTCAACGGTGAAGGAAAAATCGTGAGGAAACCTGCACGCATGAGAGTTCTCCATAATGTTCTCAAAAGCGTTTTATGCTTGCCAATCCGCACATGGCCAGCGTGGTGGACTATGGCCAAACCATTCTCATTATGAGAGGAAACCCTTGCTATATAGTGAGCCGACAAGGAGTTGATCATGATGATGATAGCCCACTACCATCTTAGACTGCATCATCACTTACCATCAGGAGAGACTGCCCTCGTGAATAAAAAAAAATTATGATGGTAAAAAAATAGGGACTGCCCATCTGTATGCCTGTTCAACTACATCTGGTCTATAGTATCTACAACCTGTATTTACTTACCAAAGAAAATTCAAAGTTAAGATTAGTTTTTAATCGAGTTCCGAGAAAACCAATCGTTAGCGTCCAACTTCAGTGTTCTTAATTATTTCCCTACATTTTTAAAATTCATCAACGTCTTATCGGGACTAGCTTTCAATACTATAAAGATTATTTCGAACAAACTAATGGCATTCGAGTATCAAACCTTTTATTTATACGAACGTCACTATTTGTAAAGTGAGAAGCAAAGAATAAGGGGTAAGAAGAGTTCCTTTGGAATCAGAAAGCTTGACGTCAGAAACCCTTGCATGCATTTTCTCATTTGAAAATTTAAGCCGCCATATGTAAAATTACAGCCCGTTGCATATAGGATGTTCTGAAGTATCTACCCCATTATTGTGCTGATTCTTTCTAAATCGATCAGGTTTGTAGATCAGCGATTACCGTATCTGGTATGTGATAGCATTCTTCAAAAGCTTGCCAACACGCATTGCAGAAGCGTGGTGGATTTCGGTTTCGGTTTTAAATCGCGACCGTATAAAGGAAAGAGATTCGAGAGAGACGTATAGACGGGAGAGCAGGAGGTAGGAAGGAGCTGGTTTTTTTTTTACACCACAAGTTAGCCCTTGACGGCATTTCACCTGATGGTAAGTGATGATGCGGTCTAAGATGCTAGCGGGCTAACCTGTTAGGGGTATGGGTAAACTCATACTCCTAATTGGTTTCTACACGACATCGTGCCGCAATGCTAAATCGCTTGGCGACATATCTTTGTCGGTAGGGTGGTAACTAGCCACGGCCGAAGCCTCCCACCAGACATTAATAGAGAATATTAATATTTATTATAATCTGCACGATAAAAAGCTCGCACTGAATAATTAACCCCACCCTTTTCTGGTTAAAAGTGCGATTTGATTTATTCTTAACATTAAATTTATCCTTAAAAGCTTAAAATTCTAACTAAGCTAATAATAATCATTAATCACCGCGTAAAGAGGTTGTAAATTAAGAATCCGACCCACCGGTGGGTTTTACAAGGCTCCTCATAATTACGAAGGCTATAAACTGTACCGACGTTAATTGTCTACTTTTTCAAAGATTAAAAAACAGAAACCAAACACGTCATAATCATCATCATCATCGTAATCATCATTATCAACCCATTGCCGGTTCACTACAGAGCACGGGTCTACTCTCAATATGAAAAGGGTTTGGCCATAGTTCACCACGCTGGCCATGTGCGGATTTGCAGACTTCACACGCTTTGAGAACATTATGGAGAACTCTCAGGCGTGCAGGTTTCCTCACGATGTTTTTCTTGACGTTAGAATGACTGACGCATTCTTTAAATAAATCTCCATCAAAGGCTAATTAATGTAGTAAAAATACAGTTATAATAACAACAATGTACAGTTAATCTAAAAATAAAATACAGTTAAATAAAAATAAAAAATTACACATTAAGACTAGGCTAGCAGTTGCTCCACTTTTCAGATTCACCTTGATGTGAAACTCGTTTGAACAGATTTTATCGCGGTCACTTACTTACTCCCAACACTCGCCTCGGAAAGTTTTAACGTTATAAATAATAAGATCAAGGCGAGACCTCCATTAATGATATATAACCTTATTAAACCTGGCAAAGCTGAATTTATGACAATTCGTAAGCAGAATTTTTAAATAATTATTCCAACTTTTATATTTAACATGCCTCGTTTTAAATACACAATATAACTTCATATATATCTATAAAAGTGAGGCAATGTGTTTTTGGCATACTTTTGGCTTGTATTCATAATTTTTTGATAGATAGCAGAGATTCTGAGTTGTTTGTAAAATGCTTATTTTTTCTTGCCTTGAATGAATATTTTACATTTGCAGGAATAACAGATGCCGGGTGTTTTTTTTTTCTAACCATTTGCGTTTCATATAAGCTAGCATGGTCATTTAATGCGGAGGCAAGAAAGTAATATCACCTAAAGAATATTATATAGGAATTTGGAAGGGTAAAACAGTAGAGGAAGACTAAGGAGAGATGGATAGTCTGTGTGTAAGAGGATATGCTTGTGAAAGGTGTGGGCAGTGAGGTGACGGCTGATAGAAGTGAGTGGAGGAGGAAGACGTGTTGTTCAGACCCCACAATGTGGCAAGAAAAAAAAGTTTAAAATCAAATCTATATATATATAACCTAACAACTTTAGTTAATGTATGTTTTGTTTACATACAGGATAAACAGATACCAATAAGATAAGTCATTTATAAGTTTTTCTGTTTGCAAAATTTAGAAATAAACAATGGCGACCTCATAAGGGTGTCATGTTCATAGGTTCATTTTCATGTGGTTGAATTGTGACGGGAACAAAAGTTTGAAGTTCCTTAGCACACCAAGTATATTCAGTACATGATGGATGATGACCTATTCCCCACGTTTCAGACGCAGTGTTCACTCGATTTTCGGTAGCTTCCTTGAAACCTACCTGAAGTTTTGTGAAGTCTTCTTTACTTATGTTATCTCTACCTAGCATTTCATACATTAACATCGCGCACATGGGGCACTTAGTTATGAAGTTAAAGCTGATTTCCACTTCACCACATTCTAAACAAGATAGATTATCTACAATTCTTATTATTAAAAGAAGTCTATTTAACGGACCACCACACACACACACACACACACACACACACACACACACACACACACACACAACACGTATTAATTATCGCCTTGGACAAAAATAGGCGATTAACTCTTACAAAGAGCGATTGAAATCAAAGATAGAAAGAAAGAAAGCAAGAAAACTGATTTATTCTCATAGAAATTTTATGTCCGTCGGAAAGGGTGTATAGCTCAGCACATGCCGTATCTTTTTTAAAACACGTCGTTGATTTTCAGCTAAGTGACGTCACAAAAAAAGTAATTATAATAGGTAAAAGAAAAAGAAAGAAAATAAGAACAAAATAACAAATAACGGGGAACCGAAGGAAGCAGAAAAAATATAGCTTATAAAACGATATGAATATATAAAATCAATTCTTAACAACCTACAAGAATACAGGGATTTCAGTAAATCAAGAAGATAAACGCATACCAGAACAGATTATATCGCAGATATCGCGGCGACGAGTATCTTGACGCGGTGCGCAGTAAATTTCTCGAGACCGTGTTAAGGAATGAAGATACCAATAACAAGTCGCTATAAAGCTGAGTAACAACGCACATTACCTCCCGAGGTGGATGGAAATAGCTTGTATGGTCCTTTGCATAGTGCGGTATCAACGAGTTACCACCACCGAATACTCATCATGCAGTTCATTAAACATTTATTTATTTATTAGGAAGCCAACGGTATACAAATAAATATTTATATATATTTTTAGAAAAATTATGTATTCTAAGGACTATCAATATATAAATAGTATATATATAGTATACTCACTTACAGGCTAACTCGACACGCATGCATAATATAAAACTTAAAATAATAATCTTAAATTAAACATTTTTTGCCAAAATAAAACTATAATAATCTACTACTATAAAATTATATTAATTAAAACGCCAAAATACTAATTTTATGTTAACTATAAATTTAATAGCAATTTTAAAACAAGCCATATACTTATGTAATTATTTTTTTTTTACTGATTCATAACATTTTCATATAAGGTCCCCGGTATAAAAAATGAAAAAAATATGAAAAGTAAAACCTATTGAACGAATGACAATTTTTTTGACACTACAAGTTAACCTTGAAGCCTTTGAAGCCTTTTTTGTGCCTATTTAGACAGTCGATCTAAAGAAGGAGTAAACTCAATTCGTACGTTGGAGCTGACACACACATTTTTTTAAACAGAGCTTCCTTTACATAATATGGTTTCCATACTATATGATCGCTAAACTGAGGTACAATCAAGCATTTAATAATATAGTTTTTTTTGGACCTTCGTTTAACGTCCCAAGTAATTGTTAGAAGCAATTACGACGTAATACAGTCATTACTTTCCAATAGCCAATAATACTTAAAAGGAAACACCGAACAAAATGTACCTGTACTTTACGAGCACTCAGGTATTTTTGCAGGAACATCAAGTCTGTCGGTTTATAGTGACTACCACCAGTTCGGATGTTGTACGTCTGTTTATGAATTAGGTATGTTTGGCTCAGATCCCGGAACCTCTCACTTTGATGCTGCTGGTGGCTGCAAAAATCGTCTTTGTAACGGCTCGGCTCGGTCTCAACACTGCACCAATCTTAAGGAAATTAATCACCAAGATAGTTTCCCTCCTTTTTTTTCACGCTGGGAAATGCTTTTACGCATCCCCTCCGGAGGTGACGCAGGTAAGACTGCGCCGCTTCCGACGGGGTATGTGGGACTCCCCGGCGGCCAGACTGCCGACCAGAATGCCCACTAAAACCCAGCGATGCTCCTTCGCGTCGCCTGGTGGCTGGGTCATGGGAATACTTGTGCACTCGACCGCGGCCCAGCCAGCCTAAGATAATTTGCCTAAGATAATTTGCCTCCTGGACGCGATTTGTTTCTTATTAACCCTGAATAGCTTACGAGAACCATTCACGCAACATTTTCAAAACATACCCATTTTTATATATGGCTTTACGGCTTTACGAACCCTTTAAGGTATCCTTACTTAAACCTTATCCTAACTTTTTTTTTATTTTGTAAACACTACAAGTTAGCCCATGACGGCTATCTCACCTGATGGTAAGTGATGATGCTGTCTAGGATAGTAGTGGGCTAACCTGTAAGGAGTATGGTAAACCCACGCTACTAATTGGTTTCTATGGGACATCGTGCCGAAACGCTAAATCGTTTGGCGACACGTCTATGTCGGTAGAGTGGTAACTAGCTACGGCCGAAGCCTCCTACCAGACCAGATTCGAGCCGGGAATCGAACCCAGGACCTCAAACTTTTAAAATGCGACAGCACACGCACTGCGCCACGCAGGTCGTCAACTAATCTAATACACGCAAAAGTTTGTATGAATTAATGAAAGGGTTAGGGTAAATAATGTAAGGGTGTTAGTTATCTCTTTCATGCAAAAACTACTGAACCAATAAATATGTCTGAAATTTGAAATGGAGATAGATTATACTCTGGATTATCATTAAGATAACTTCTTATCCAAGAAAAATCAATGGAAAACCAAAAAATTGCGGACGACAACCCAGAAGTAAAAACTGCTCTCGCGTAAATATTACACCAAACCAAAGTTGTATTCTTCAGATAAACTTTAGTACTATAGTAGTGAATTATCACAATTATGAGTGAATAAGTGAAAAACTCAAGATACTTTTTTTCAAGAGTTTTAAACACGTCCTAATCTAAAAAGAAGCTAAAAAATTTACAACTACGACTCTAGATACCTATTTATAGTCTAATTCATAAGTAAGCTTTTTACATTTAGGATTTCTTTCCCCTCATCCTAAGCCATGTGTGATATATAACCGCATTGTTCTAACGATACGTCTTAAAGATAAAAAGCACTTTATTTTCTAAACGTTTATCTAATCGAAAGGAAAACGAGGTGAAACCTGCGCACCGCTGCTCCCAACGCTGAGAGAAATTCTTAATTATATAGTAGCCATCCTGTGTATAGTGACAAAGTAAGTCTGTACTACGTCATATTATTGTATACCTTTTTTTTTTTTCTCGTGGGAAATGCTTTTACGCATCCCCTCCTTAGGCGACGCAGGCAAGACTGCGCCGCTTCCGACGGGGTATGTGGGACCTCCCGGTGGCCAGGCTGGCGACCAGAATACCCACTAAAACCCAGCGATGCTCCTTCGCGTCGTCCCTGGTGGCTGGGTCTCGGGAACACTTATGCACTCAACCGCAGCCCAGCCAGTGGCGTCCGCCGAGGCAGACCCTCCACAATATTATTGCATACCTTAGCATTTTATATACGCTGGGTCTTGCATAGACATTAATAGTCATTAATCCTCACTTTTATATGTATCATATACATATCCTTTTTTTTTTTTTTTTTTGTCGTGGTGGAAAAGCTTCATGGCTACCTCCGTACCCTTGGGCGGGAAGGAGGTTATGTTGGACTCCCACCCCCGAAGGGGGGTATACCAGAACTAAAAACCACCACGGCATGTCCCTCACGCAGGTTTTACTGGACACCCGGGGGACCCGTTGTATACGGACGCATCATATAAATATCCTAATTTATAAACTAAAGTTTACAACACTATTTTATTTGAGGTTTAAATTTGTTGTTTTATTACTGGTAGCTTGTTCAAGTTTTTATTATTATGTTGATTAGTCAAGTCTAAATTTCCTTTAGTTTTACGTAATTTCTTTTTTAATGATAAATTTAATGTGCATGATATCCTTAAACCTATTTATTTCATAAGTTTTCGTTATTATATTAGGCTAGTTAAGTTAAAGTTTCCTTTTGTTTAATGTCATTTCTTTTTAATAATAATTTTAAAATTTTTAGCAATTATAATATCACTTGCTTCAATGGTGAAGGAAAACATCGTGAGGAAACCTGCACGCCTGAGTGTGAAATCTGCCAATCCGCACATGGCCAGCGTGGTGGACCACGCCCAAACCCTTCTCACGTTCCCGAAAGGTGCCTCTTGGATGACGTTTACAACTTAGCTTCTTGGACTGCGAGTTCAGTCTGAACGTCCCGTAACCTTGGATGAGACCTGAAAATGGAGCTAGAAACTCCTGAACAGACAACAGGATCGCTTGCAAATTCTCGTTCTTTTTTTTAACTTACTATAAGATAGATCTTGATAGCTATCTGACATCGTGATAAGTAATGATAGCGGGCTAACCTCATAGGTATAAGGCGTAACGTACTTATAAAACCCATACTTTTTATCGGATTCTACTCAGCATTGCACCGGAACGATACATTTTTGACGGCACGTCATTCCCGGTAGAGTGTTAACTATCCACGGCCGAAGCATCCTACTTGTTCATAAATAGGACAAACAAATAGTAATTTTTTACTAGTTTATGACAATCCCGATACGACATCTGAATTTAACGACAAAACTCAAATTGCGAATGACCTCATCGGCCCCAAGCTTTTTTTTTTATATACTACAAGTTAACCCTTGACGACTATCTCACCTGGTGGTAAGTGATAATGCTGTCTAGGATGGTAATGGGCTAACATGTTAGGAGAATGGTAAACCCACGCTCCTAATTGGTTTCTACGCAACATCGTGCCGGAACGCTAAATCGCTTGGCGACGCGTCTTTGTCGGTAGGGTGGTAACTAGCCACGGCGTAGCTTCCCAACAGACCAGACTCGTGTCGGGAATGGAACCCAGGACCTCCAACTTTGTAATGCTACAGCACGCACTGCGCCACGGAGGTCGTCAGCCATTCAGTTTGAATGGCTTAAGCAGCTATTCAAGCTGTTATCTTGAATCCATTCTTGCAACATCCACCAACAATTGTGGAGAGCTTTTATGTCGCTGGTTTTTTTTTTCGCCTCTTTGTTTAGGGATATACTTGGCTAGAAGCCGAGTGAGTGCAGGTCCTAAAAGAGCACAATACCTGGAATGACGCCGTAAACTTGGAATAATGGCTGCCGCGCCGCAACCACTATAAATCCACCGTAATTACTACACCTGTCCTAAGCCCTCAGGTAATCTGAGCTATCTAAGATTTTATCTCTTTCTATCTATAAAGAAACGTCTGAACACCCGCGACTTTGTCTGCGTAACAGACACGGGGGACCTGGTAATACTTGTGCAGACTTCGCGAAGACACTATTTCTATAAAAATCACAATAATATTACAATTTTTTTCAGAATGACATTTTGTTCAAGTTATTGTCCGTTTATAACAACTGAAACGTAAACATAAACCTTATATTGAACCTAAAAATTACAAATTGTGATGTGCCTGAAATGTCTGAGAGTTCTCCATAATGTTCTCAAAGGCGTGTGTAGTCTGCCAATCCGCACATGGCCAGCGTGGTGGACTATGGCCAAACCCTTCTCATATTGAGCGGACACCCGTGCTCTGTAGTGAGCCGATAATAGGTTGATCATGAAGATGATGATATATATATATAGTCGGAGGAACTAGTCAAATAAGAGTTGATTGTTGACTATGATACGCGAGATATTAGTTTTCAACTTAGAATACTTTGTTAAATCTTAACCTTATTTAATTTGATTTATGACCTTTTTTATATTGCCGTTAAACTCATTATTTAAAATAATGTCACTATTTCGAATGACGTCGAATCAGAATGGAGGTTAGCCCTCGAGCGTGGTCGAGGCACCATTTTGTTTTCACACAGGGCCAGGTGCATGTTTTTGCAATGTTGGATGATCGAGTTGGATCATTTTGAGAATGTTTTTGGTGATAATTGAAAGAAGGACATAGATGTGTGTCGCGAATCCGCTATTCTGATTTGATTGTTTGATTTAAGTACTTAATTATTAATTGTGGTATAATTATTCGTATAGTGAGTCACAGCATTGTAAAAGTTGGATTAATAAAGTGTACGAAACTGTTAATATTTTGTTAGTGCTTGCATTTAACCCTGTTGACGCCCACTGGAAACGTGTACGATAATAATTATCACAGTAAAGATCGTCTTTCTCCGACATATATATATTTATTTTGTACACGTATTTATAAATTACATGTTTTGATAACCTACAGAGAGGCATATTAGCCGAGCAATAATTAACCTCTTTAAATATATATTTTAAGAATGTGACAAATTCAAATCAATTAAGTAATTATATGTTCAATCTGTCGTGGGTTTCTTGACGTTCAGTATTCGTTAAATAAACGGGAATGAATAGTAAGTTATATAGATCTATTAGTAGCTACCCCTTGCAGAAGTTTTACCTAATTTGGGTGAAACTACTGCATTCCCGAACTAAACTTAAACTAAGCTAATAAACTTCGCCGCATCTATTGAAGCAAGATCAATCAAAGTGCGCTCCGCCTACGCGGTGTTAAGTTAATGTGAGTTCAACATATTAGTTATTATTTTCTCTATATTCAGGGTTTATTCAATAGTGAACATGTCACTGTCAGAATTCATTAATAAGCTCTCATGTAATTATCCAAATCAACAAATTTTACAGGCACAAGTACTTTAAATAAAAATAATTTGGATGTATTGTATGGTATAAAAGTATGCATATAGATAGTAACCTCAACCTCATCAAGCACGCCTAGCTAAATCATTCATATACAGACTTGACACACACACACACACACACACACACACACACACACACACACACACACACACACACACACACACACACACACACACACACACACACACACACACACACACACACACACACACACACACACACACACACACACACACACACACGCACACACACGCACGCACACACACACGCACGCACACACGCACACACGCGCGAAGGCGCGCGCGCACACACACACGCACACACATACACACACATCAAGACATATCAAGTCTGCCAATCCGCACATGACCAAGCAAACCCTTCTCATATTGAGAGGAGACCCGTGGTCTGTAGTGAGCCGGCAATGGGTTGATCATGATGATGATGAGAGCGTTCAAATAATATAAACCTTAATAAAAACTAAAATAGCCACAAAAATAAAATCATAAATCTTCCCCTTAGACACAATTTCTCAAAGGAAATCTCGGAAAATTAAATACAAGGCCTTTGTATGAGCGACACACAAAAAAGGTCGGCAAAGTGAAATGTAGACTCAATTTCAATTTCAAATGGGAAACATTCGCCTTAAAGGCGCACCGGACGGCCTATATAT
This sequence comes from Lasiommata megera, assembly GCA_928268935.1. Taxonomy (NCBI): domain Eukaryota; kingdom Metazoa; phylum Arthropoda; class Insecta; order Lepidoptera; family Nymphalidae; genus Lasiommata; species Lasiommata megera. The sequence goes on along the minus strand of OV743308.1, from coordinate 2,059,319 downwards.
TTTATTCAGAGCCAGGCAGGTTCTGATTTATACACGGGAAATGTGACGACATTTGTAAAATCGCACCATGGCGCGGAGACGTGGCTTGGTGGACACACAGTTTACATAAACCTTGGTGATTCTGGTGCAACACGTAAGATTTATATTAACATCTTTACCTTCTTGTTCATTGCTAACCTGTCATAAACAAATGCTGGTCTTTGAGAGTATAAAAGCAATAAATATTTATTTATTTATTTACTAATCGATGCCCGCGACTTACAAACTCCTACGAAATAAGCTACCAATTCGAGTAAAATATCTCTGGCAAGCTGAAACTATAGTTATAGTTGAGTGACGTGAAATGTAAAGGGATAAAAAGTATCCTATGTCCTTCTCCTGGTTCTTAGCTACTTCCCCACTGATTTTCATCCAAATCGGTTCAGCCGATCTTGAGTTATAAATAGTGTAACTAACACGACTTTCTTTTATATGTATATATAGATTTGCTTTCATATTTTACAAACATGAAACCCGGCATTGCAAACACTATAATAATATTATTATATTCAATTAGTCTAAATAGTTATAATTATAACTCAAATTAAAATTAAATAGGTTTTATATGTCAAATTGTTTTTTTTTTCTCTTTTTATGGCTTTGCACAGATTAGCCAATGTCAAGTTTATAGCAATGTAGAAGTTAGGGAGAAATGGCGGGAAACTTCGCACTCCGCGGACGCGGCTCCCTCAAACCTTTCCTTAATCAATACCTGTTAACCATCCAGAAAACTAACCACTACACAAACGACACCAAAACTGTGCAAGACACAACCAACACCAGTTCTTTTCAAAATTAGCCAACAAACATTAATTCAAGAAAAGCGTGAAAAAACCGCGACCGCCATATACGAAGTCTCCCGCCTTTCTCTTCAAATTGTTAATAAGGTCATTAAGAAGTGAATATATACCAATTCTCCTGATTGGCTGTCTTTCACGTCTTTGTCGTTAGGGTTGTAACTAGCCGCGGCCGAAGCCTCCCACTAGACCAGACTCAAGCCGGTAATCGAACCCAGGACATCCAACTTGGTAGTTAGATCGACAAAATTTACATTAATTGCCCATTTTCGATCTTTTTCAGTTGCATTGGAAAATTGTAGCCTACTGTATACCATGGGAATGTTGGATGGCCGAAGTCGGCCGAAGTCGGGCTTACAGCTACGTACTTTACAATAAAATTGAATAGAACTCATAACCAAACAGTATACCGGCGTGGGTTTAGAGAGTTAAAAGTTTCTTAATAACCAGTAATCCGATTTGCCTCATTCAATGAGCCGCGTTCTCCTGGAGCCCACGAACACTGTAGACACTGTGTTTCTGATTGATTTGAATCTAACTAATAAAGTAATCAATTAAAAAATATACATTACATTAAATTTTTTTTTATAATAAATCTATATAATATATATTTTTTTCCAGTGTATTAAAGATAAAGATATATGATCCAAAATCTATCTTTATTACTCTAGCCATTTATTTATAACAACTGAATCATAAGATAAACCTCATATTGAACCTAAAACTAAAAATCCTAAAAAATATAGTATAATTACTAATATATATATTATTAAAAGGAGTCCCTTTGGGCAAGGTTCCGTAGATACTGGCAGCGTTCCCCATTTGAATAGCAAGACTTATTTGTTGCCCGAGGTATATATAATATGTAATAAAAAAAAATCACTTTTAATAATATGATTTATGGTGATAACAAAAAGAAAAGTTTGTTGCGGGCTTCTTCTTCGCGTTTGGAACCCTCAGCTTTAGTTTTGAGTTTACGAATGTACTTGTCACCATCAACGCACTACTAAAGTTATTGACGCATCAAAAGTGCCAACTTTTATTAGAACTTCCGGTGAATATCCTATTTGAATTGGAGATAAAGTAAATCTTACATGGAAAAAATTACACCGAACCTTTTTACCACCACCACCGGGGAGTTTCACATACCATGAGCGAGCGGCCAAAAAAAATAATCAGTGTAGGTAAGTTAGCATGCACCCCAATCCTTATCAATCGAAGTATTTACCTACATAATTTTAATGTTGAGTCTGAAATGACCACAGACCATAGCCTCGCTTGCCGCACGTTTATGACCTGGATACACCTCCCACTGGGGTCGCTTTTTATTTCCCCCGGTATTCTACAAGCCTGACCTCCAAACAAGCATTTATTGGTAACAAAAACAAAAGACAAATCGCGATCCGAGTTCCGTACGAAAAATAATCATTACCTAACTTTTTATTAAAAATAAACTATGAGAAATTTATTAAGTAACCATTCGGCAGTTTCGAATCGGCTTGAAATAGATGTAACAAGGTTGGTTTATGGTTCTAAACCTACCAGAGATGGGTGTTATTGATGCTTGCTATGGGTGTTATTGACTACATGTAGATGTTAATTAATCACCCTTCCTTCAAAGGCAATCTAGTAAAACCAGGGACATTGAAGTAAAAAGCTTATTGGTTTACAATTTACTTTTAAATAGTGTTATCACCGCGATTCTGAGAAGCTGTATATATATATACATAAATAATATAATTCATAAATACACCATAATGTATATATATACATTATGGTGTATTTATGAATTAAGACATATTTTACAAGTTGTTTGTAAGGGTTTAAATGTTATTAATCTGTATACGGACAAAAGAGTATAAAACTTGACTAGAATACTATTGATTAATGAATGTATTAAGTTGGTTGTCATCATGTCGTGCCGCCACGCTATTGGTTCCCGCCAAAAGGGTGGCAAGTGATTGGTCCATGCAAAATAGCATAACAATGGACGCCACGAGGACATTGCGATAAGTTGAGTAATATTTTTGGAAGAAAGGTTTTCATTTAACTGGCGTATTTATCTAAGGTTTTACACTAGTGAAATAAAAAATCATAACACTAAGTTCCAGTGAAATATCTATGTCAGTTCTGGATACAATAGTTATATTTTGACAACTATAATTCACTGCGTTGAGGTCGATCAAAAGTAGTTGAATATAATCCGAAATGCAATCCGTATTTCGCGTTATATTTACTCCGTTTAAAATTATAATAGTTTCAAGGGTTATAATACTGCTCACTACGGAACCCTAAAATTAACGAGGAACCGCCGCCGACCACGCCTGAGGCCCGACTTAAGAAGCTTAAACCGTTTTTTATTTATAAAGCAAAACACTTCAAAGGCCTTTATGGCAAGGATGATATTTTTATAACATACGTGATTCAAGAAGATTTTAAGGCTCTTACTTATTACAAAAAAAAACTCTTTGTGTTTTCAATGAGGTGCATGTCTCGATGCCATTAAAATTACATTCGTGCATTCAACAGGTGATGTTTTATTCGTATTTCCGGGTTAAGCACACACTGGTGTTATAATGACACTACAGTGAAATTGTGAAATTTGACGACCGCTGTGCGCATTATAAAGCTGGAGGTCCTGGGTTCGATTTTCGGCTCGAGTCTGGTCTGGTGGGAGGCCTCAGCCACCTACCACCCTACCGCCAAAGTTGCAAACAAATTATCATTGGTCGCAAAGCGATTTAGCGTTCCAGCACGATGTCGCGTAAAAACCAGTTAGGAGTGTGGGTTTATCATACCCCTAACCGGTTAGCCCGTTACCATCCTAGACTGCATTATCACTTAACACCAGGTGAGATAGCCGTCAAGGGCTAAGTTGTAGTATATAAGAAAAAAAAAATATGTAATTCAAGTTTTTCTGTTTTAGAAATAGCAGGAAGGGTCACTTCTTCGGCTATTAAAATGAAATTACTATACGAGATTTTGCTTTAAGAGAATCTACATCGGCTTAGAAAGACAGAGCCTTGTATAGCAGTGGTTATAGTTGTAATTTTATTTGTCTATGCCTGTTTGAACACACATTCATCTAGTTATTTCTGTATGCTATTCAATTACGAAGCGGTGATAGCCTAGTGGTTAGGGCGTCAGCCTCCTAATCAGAGGTCGGCGGTTCGAATCCTGGCACGCACCTCTAGCTTTTCGGAGTTATGTGCGTTTTTAAGCAATTAAAATATCACTTGTTGCAACGGTGAAGGAAAACATCTTAAGGAAACCTGCACGCCTGAGAGTTCTCCATAATGTTCCCAAAGGCGTGTGAAGTTTGCCAATCCGCACATGGCCAGCGTGGTGGACTATGGCCAAACCCTTCTCATATTGAGAAGAGACCCGAGTTCTGTAGTGAGCCGGTAATGGGTTGTTCATGATGATGATGATGATTCAATTACTCACTTTTTCTTACCTGTCTTGTATTGTTAATAATTCACTTTTTATTATAAAGTACGTTTGTTTCGTTTCCAATAATCTTGTTCCACTACTAGCATATTGTTTTTTCTTTCATCAAAGATGTGACCATAAGTATAAACCATAAACAGCAAGTATAATTTGCTATATTCCGCTGAAAACCGGCAGTATAATGTAACACCACACAAAATCTTCCACTAGAAAGAAAAGTAAAGACTTTACTTTTCGCGCTTGTGAAGTCAACATCTCCTGAGGATGATCCGGTGTCGGGTCGAAACGTGCGTAGAGGTTCTAGTGGAAGATTATGTGTGGTGTTATATTATACAAATACCCCGGTTGTCGGCGGAATATAGCAAATCATACTTGCTGTTTATTGTTTATCATGGACTTCCGCAAAGTAACGCCTGCTTCTATTCATTACCATAAGTATATTTTAGTAGATATTAAAAATGTACCCTCGTTGTTTCTGGTGCAATACAGCCGAAGTGAAGTCTCCTGATTTTTATAAAATTAAAATTTAAAAAAGTCACGTCACCTACCAACTTTCTTTCCATTTCGCAATTCTCGTGTACATAACATTTCAAGCATTTATCGGTAAATTCTTTAGCGGTGAAATGCCGAAGGCTTGAACTTGCAAGTCCAGTATGCGGCCGTGCGCTTGGCAACAGACACGGTGCGAGGGGCGCGGAGGTGAGGGGGCAGCGGGGCCCGGGGTGGGGGAGGAGGGGGAGGGTTCTGGGATGACGGTTACTCACGCGCTTACTACAAGACCGCAGGAACAGCGTCTGTTATAATTATTTCGAAGGCTTATGATGTTTTATGACTTCGTAATTATGTGTACGCTAGACGTAAGATTTTTTTTTGGAGTTCTCTCGGCGTGGATTCGAAACTGATGCAACTAAACATATAACGAAAAGTTAGAAGTGTGTGCCCGGATTCGAACCGCCGACCTCTGATTAGAAGGCTGACGCCGTAACCACTAGGCTATCACCACTTCCGGTTAGTGATTATGCAGTGTGATATGATAGCGCGTTAACCTTTTAGGGATTTGTTAGTTATATTAAACCCATCCTTATATTCGCTTTCTTGGTAGCACGTGTTTGTCAGTTGTCTAAAAGCTGACATGGTAATGCGGCAACTGATCCTGAGCTGTTGGGTTTGATTACCAGGGCGAAAATTATAAGGCATTGGATGTTTCTGTCAAAGATCTCTCAGTAACTAACCTGGAGATTGAAAGAAATAGTCGTTATTCATCCCTCTTAGATTGATCAATGTGCACTAAAAACGTTATGGGCACATTCTCTATTTCCAAACCGGATTGGAACAATTTTTCATCCCACTCTCAGAAAAACAAGCTTGTTCCCGGATGAGGGACAGATGTGTTTGTGGCTTACCTTTTATGATTAATAACTACCCCAAAATAGAAAGATCGATAGAATAATTCAAGCCAAACACTACAATATACAATAAAAAAAAAAAACTCAATATTTATTATGCGAAAAAATTAGTGTTAGGTGCAAAAGGCAATCTAAGCGTAAAAATTAATATGTCTAATTTACTAGGAAAAATATTAATGTTTTGCTTGCCATAAGAGCGCTTTGCAAATTCAAAATCAGTTTTTGGTTTTTTAGTTTTTGTCTGGTGGGAGGCTTCGGCCGTTCCTAGTTACCACCCTACCGACGAAGAGATGTCGCCAAGCGATTTAGCATAACATAATTGGGAGTATGTGTTTACTATACCCCTAACAGGTTAGCCTGTTACCATCTTAGATCGCATCATCATCAGGTAACACGCCGTCAAGGGCTGACTTGTGGTGTATAAAAAAATTACCTTATTAGTGGGTTGTTTTTACGAGAAAACCCTACGACCCGGCAATCGTTCTATCTTTATCCAGCTATGGTAAGATAGTGTATATGTGGGTGTGTAACGCAAGGCTCAGACGTCAGGGCCGCGGCGGGATGCGCCTACCTGCGCGGGCGCTCCCCAAAACGAACAAGAGGCTGCATTCCACCGTCCGGCCGAGCCCAGCGTCCGCGACCGTCCGCGTCGGCAGGGCTGGCAAGCGCCTACTTATTGGGTATAGTCAATTATTTGCCCCAATAACAGAATTCATCTACAAGTATATCATAACATACTCAAATAGGTAACCGTGCACCATATGGAATAACATTATGTAACCACACTTGGTAAGAGCGGTTGAAATGATAGGAAACAGATAGTTTAGTAGTAGAAAAAATAGTGTCAAAAAGTTGTTTATACTCGTATATGTAGATACCTAGTATATGGCTACCTAGTAAAAGTGTCAAAGCAAATTTTAGTGTGTTCCCAAGGTTCGTCCCGAACTACCGATGACTTTGTTGTCGTTGCAAGTTTGAAATTATATTTAAAATTATATATGATATCTGACATCATGACGATTATATGATTTTGACGACCTCCGTAGCGCAGCGCGTGAGCTGTTGCATTTTAAGAGTTGGAGGTCCTGAGCTCGATTCTCGGCTCGAGTCTGATCTGGCGGGAGGCTTCGGCCGTGGCTAGTTACCACCCTACCAACATAGACGTGTCACCAAGCGATTTAGTGTTCCGGCACGAGATCGTGTAGAAACCAATTAGGAGTATGGGTTTACCATATCCCTAACAGGTTAGCCCGCTACCATCTTAGACCGCATCATCATTTACCATCAGGTGAGATGCCGTCAAGGGCTGACTTGTAGTGTCTAAAAATATTATATATTACATGACGCAATGGCAGCGATGAAGTCCATCGTTGGGATATCACGTACAATAATTAAGGAGTTATATCTTTGTAATTTCTTGTTTAGGAAAATAAAGTTGTTATTATTATTATTTTAACATATCAAAATAGATCATTTCCAATAAAGGGAAAGCCAGAATTAAATACTGAAATTAATGTTCTATTCAAAATATATGTTTATTAAAGTGGTAGCCCTAAGCAACCCTTACGTCCCTGCATTCTCCAAACAATGAGGACCTGTTGCCGTCCTCCCCCGCGGTCTCGTCGAATTATAATTATATAGGTACAACAACGCAACCCATTAATTCATACCCATTATCTAAGGCTAATGCGTTTGACAGAAAAGATACAGAGCAAGCGATGGTGAAATGTTTGAACACGGTGGCCTTAATTCATTACATGGAGTAGTAATCTTGTCAGCTGTGCAAAGTCCACCTGTCTTGTTGGAGACGGGATAAAGAAGGTCTCCAATGCGGTTTAGGAGACATAACGTGGCCCATAAGAATTTTCTTTTTCTGTTGTTAATTAATTCATCATCATCATCATGATCAACCCATTACTGGCTCACTACAGAGCACGGGTCTCCTCCCAATATGAGAAGGGTTTTGGCCATAGTCCAACACGCTGGCCATATGCCGATTGGCAGACTTCACACGCCTTTGAGAACATTATGGAACAGAACTCTCAGGCGTGCAGGTTCGCTCACGACGTTTTCGTTCACCGTTTAAGCAAGTGATATTTTAATTGTTTAAAAACGCATATAACTCTGAAAAGTTAGAGGTGCGTGCCCGGATTCGAACCGCCAACCTCAGATTAAGAGGCTGACGCCCTAACCACTAGGCTATCACAGCTTATTAATAATTTATTATTCACTCACAATTTCACAAAACACTGATCGTTTGTTACTTATTTTAGACCGACAAAGACGTGTCGCCATGAAGAAGTGTCGATAAGAAACCAATAAAGGAGTACGGGTTTACCATACCCCTCACAAGTTAGCCCGCTACCATCCCAGACTAACTTGTACTGGAATCAAAAGAAGCAGCGACCTTGATTTCCTTCACAGAGATACAATGTTTTTTTTTTTTTGACCGGTTCAAATAAATGATTTTTATAAACCGGATCAAACGCGTGACTATCAAGTCGCGGGAAACAGCTGGTATTTTCCTATTGCTATCGCACCCTGAGAGCTTTCTGATAACAACATCGAATGCGATACGAGAAATCCATTTACCCATGTGTCATTAAGATTAAAATATTTTATGGTAATTTCTAGTAGTCCAGTCGCCAAGTAGAAGCTGCTAGAAATTTTATAGATGTTGAGACTAAAAAAATAATCTTTAGACCTAAAAATAGATCAAGTAAATTTTTTGATTTCAAACAATTCCGGTAGCTGTCACATGCTCGTCACTAAAGGTCAATCTTTGTGGCGCGATATCGTGGTTCTTAAATGCTAAGCATAGAAACTAGAGAGAAATATCAAAGTTGGTGGCAGCCCTAATCATCCCTTAGGTCCCAACATTCCCTACACAATGTGGAGACCTGTTGCCTGTGGCCTCCCCCCTTTCCCCCCTCGGCCGCTCGCGCTCGCCCCGCTATAAATAATTCAAGGCGAGCGATTAATTCGTGCCCGATTCCGATTCATCTGTCAATTAATACGTACGACAGGTAAGATAGTTGTAAAGTGAAGTATTAAAAGAGTTAACATGGTGACTCATGTATGGATAGAGCTTGATCCGTATTTAAGAGCCCTTATCGCCATTCATCATCATCATCATGATCAACCCATTTCTGTCTCACTACAACTTTTTACATTACATTTTTTTTAAAACGCACATCACTCCGAAAAATTAGGGGTGCGTGCCCGGATTCGAACCGCCCACCTCTGATTAGGAGGCTGACCACTAGGCTATCACCGCTTCGTTATCGCCATTAGCATTAACCTATCAACATCCCAGAGTAAAGTCCTCCAGTAAAGTTTTAGAGTATGTAATGTCAGCTGACGGTTCTTTTATAATAGCGCAGAAAACCAGGATACAATGCCAGAAAGGTTTTATAAAATGCAAGCTATCTCTTTGAAAACATTTCACCAATAAGTTTTGCCATTAAGCCGTGGATTGGTCATATGTAAGAAAATGTAAAAAATAACCGCGTAAACAAAACTTGTATCTTGGAATAACAATGAATCCTAAACTTGGTAAAAATTCCACATAAGCTCGGATCGTCCAAGTCCGCATGTGATTTACCTATTTTCTTAATAAAATAAAACTGTAAGTGAAGGGATTCGTGTACATTGAATATACTTGAACCCAAAGTAGCGGGCAAAAATATAGTTATTAAAAAGATTATACATGTTTAATCCAGTTACAGTTTAATTCTCACTTTTTTCGGTGTAGTCTTACAACTACAGTTTAACTTTACCTTGTATTCGAGTGGTTACAGTTTTACAATATTACTGTTAACTTATTTTTTTTTATCCACTACAAGTTAGCCCTTGAATCTCACCAGATGGTATGTGATGATGCAGTCTAAGATGGTAGCGGGCTGTAACCTGTTAGGAGTATGGTAAGCCCATACTCCTAATCGGTTTCTACGCGACATCGTGCCGGAACGCTAAATCGCTTGGCGACACGTCTTTGTCGGTAGGGTGGTAACTAGCCATGGCCGAAGCCTCCCACCAGACCAGACTCGAGCCAGGAATCGAACCCAGGACCTCCAACTTTATAATGAGACAGCGTTCGCGTTAAAGTTCGGAAACGCCTCGGAGGCCGTCATATTATGGTCGTATTAAAAGACATGTCTAATCTCTAAGTGTTATCCAACATACATTCCTAAAAGCAATAAAGAAATGAATTAACTAAAAAAATATATTCAAGTATTTAAATAACTCATGTATAATATCACCTTGTGTAATCGGCCGTCATACAAAAACTCCATCACATATATTTCCGAGGTGACAAAACAATCTTCTCTGGATCATGTCTAATTTAGCGAAAATGAAACGAAGGTAATTCCGGCGCCTCAAATAAAATGTCAGAGCTAAGTCCTAAAAAATATTCGCTGCTATCCTCATTACAATATAATGACAGAAATGTAAAAACGAACTCGTTTTTGTGGCAAATCAAGCAACCCAACATTTCTATAAAAACTGATAATAATATTAATTAATGAATAAAGAAAATAAAATTTGTTTTACAAAGGGCCAAAGTAATATTTGAATCATCGAGGGCGTTATTTTGAATTCAAAGCCAGTAAAGGATTAAAGGATTCTAAATTACAATCTTGTGTAACCTTTCGCTTCTAGTCGGGCACTAAAGTAAAAAAAAATAAAGGGAATTTATCGCAATATTTTACATTCCCGCCAAGTCCTTGAAAAAACCACACCACAGTGACGTCATCTGTCAAACATTGCCGCCAATTATTTTTGACCACAGATCATATACAAAGTCGGGCAGCATTTATTGTCACCTTTCACTTGGGTGTAGCGAGAAATTCGATATGCCCCGAGTCACATACGCCATCTAGGAGAGAAAAATTAGCAGTAAGTAGAACTGAATGAAGAAAAATAGAAGTTAAATTAAGACACATAATATAATAGTACAAAAATTACATATTTAATGGCATTCTTTTTGACAACATGATCAACCCATTTCCGGCTCACTACAGAGCACGGGTCTCTTCTCAATATGAGAAGGGTTTGGCCATATTCCACCACGCCGGCCATGTGCGGATTGGCAGACTTCACACGCCTTTGAGAACATTCTGGTTAAGTGATATTTTAATTGTTTAAAAACGCACATAACTCCGAAAAGTTAGAGGTGGCTGACGCCCTAACCACTAGGCTATCACCGCTTCAACAACTTTTTTTGACAACGTGATATACGATATAAAATGAATGCACACTACATTAAATTTTTTTTAGCGAACATTAAAGGTAAAAACGTAACCGGACATTACCTTCTGCAGACATAATTCGACCATAGTTCGACCTCTTTCGTTAAATAGTACTAATATAAAATACAAATTTATAAAACTAAAGCACAAAGACAAACAAGACAAAGAAGATCCAACTCCCATGACAAAATAATATATATTGTAAAGTTTGAAAATTGTATTACATATATTATTCCTTTAATTAAAAGGTGACTGACTATTTTTTATAACTATAGTTATTTTAATTGATTATTAGTTATGACGGATTTTGAACTTATATTAATATGAAGATTAACTAGTAAAATAATATTTTAGTATAAATAAATTAAAATAATATGATAACAAAAATAAAAATTACCCGACTAAGTTTGTTGTGAGCTTCTTCTTAGACCAAGGCGCGTTTAGAACACTCATAGCTTTAGTTTTAAGTTGACGAATGTAGTTATCACCATTTAACTCACTACACTGTAAGTTATTATCGCATCAAAAGGCCTTTCAAAGGCCTATTATTTGAATAAAGTTTATGATTAATTGATTGATAAACTTAATTTTTAATTAGAATTGGTGTCGTTGATAATTTAATCAAATAATTATTGTTTGTCTGTACACGTAAAGGAATACATTTAAACACCTTGTTGTGACCCATAATTCTAGCAAATATTGTTATTCTAAATTATGAGAATTTAATTAATCTCATGAGAACACATTGAAATTTGGTTCTCATTAAGATAGTGCCAATTTTCAATTTTCGAATAGGTATTCGGGCTCGTTCACCTGCGAGCCTTTTTTACAAATAATACTATCGTTCCCCATACCTATACTGACAGTTTGACATCCAAGCTAAAGAAGAAAACACGTAAGCAAGCATGAGTACACCTACTCGTTCTTGCTGGCTTAGTTCCATAAACAATTCCAATGCTATCCTACAAGCATAATAGTATGGGTCGGTATAAAGTATATACACATAATATACAGTATAAGTTGACTAGACATGGAAGACAATCACGGCGTAATATCGGGCCAGTTCGTGACCAAACTCCTGCGCATGTGGTGTGTAGCGATTGGCTGAGCACACGTGTGTGGGTGACGCTGGATTCGTGCCCATTGCACCATTGGTTAATCGAGCTTGAGTGTACCTAACTGGGGCGTAATTAAAAAGAGATAAGACTTGTTAAGAATGCAGTTTATATATTGAGAACTTTTGTAGAAAGGTACATGCTATTTTTAGATGGAACCTAATAATGGTAGATAACTTTTAAGACTACATTAACAAACAAAGTGTATCCCAATTAAGATATTTCTCCTTTGAATTATCATTTGAAAAGCTGTGAAATGCTCTTTATTAAAAAACAATTATAAAAGTTGTTAATTGTATAATTTGCATTGATGATTCAATTTCATTTCATATGAAACTTTAATTATATTCTATTATGTACTGTTTTTAACGACGCGAACGCTGGCTTTTACGTAGAAGAAACTGTGTACCTACCAATATTATAAACTTAAAATATATGTCTGAATATAAACTCATAGAGACTAACATCGACTCTGGCCATACAATTGTTTTTATTTTTGTGATTTAAAACGTTCACAGATCATTTTTGGCTTTTGCCGGTTGCCAAGTACGACAAAGGAAGCATTTTAAATGTGAAAAATGAAAACGTGTGCGATCCGTTCAGAAGGATGTTCTGTACTCTAACTGACACTCACTTAAAACTCACTTTCATGGCAACATTTATTTAAAATGTCATATTTTTTTTATACACTACAAATTAGCCCTTGGCGGCTATCTCACCTGGTGGTAGGTGATGATGCAGTCTAGGATGGTAGCGGGTTAACCTGTTAGGGGTATGGTAAACACACTCCTAAGTGGTTTCTACGCGACATCGTGCCGGAACGCTAAATCGCTTTGCGACACGTCTTTGTCGGTAAGGTGGTAACTAGCCACGACCGAAGCCTCCCACCAGACCAGACTCGAGCCGGGAATCGAACCCAGGACCTTCAACATTTTAATGCGACAGCGCACGCACTGCGCCACGGAGGTCGTCAAAAATAATATAATATAATTGTAAATGAACAATCTAAACTATATCCCAACACTGTTACTGGCTTGGCAACGGCATAACACTTTTTCCTTACGTGACGTTTCCCAGCAGCTATAACATGTTAGTTTAAAGCACTTCTTTCGGTCAAAAATCGTGATCGAATGAACAATGGGAACAGTAATAAAACTCGTTTATCTGTACGCAGGCCGCGGGCAAATGGTTCATCCGCGGAGTCATTGCACGCAAATTCGGTACGTTGCGGTTTTTTCCGGCCCGCACAATGTACATTCACTTTGCCACCTATGTCGGGTTATAGAATGCCTATAAACGAGACAGCGTTCCGGATTGTGTGCTAGTTATCATAACCGATATATTGGTTGCGTCAACGGAAATGGGATGAAATGAAGTGAATAGCTGTGTGCTGTGTAGCGGTGATAGCCTAGTGAAGCGGTGATACCCTCTACAAATAAATTGGCTTTAAACATTTCAACGGTTACCTAAAATCATAAATTAATATTGTACCCAAAATGTTTGATGCACCAGAAACATATCTCATTGGAGATCTGGCAAGAGGAATGTCAACCAATAAATCCCAGTAAAAGCCTCCTCCCATTTGCTTCTAGTTTTGTGCAGTTTTGGTCAAACCCATTCCAGCTGATTTTATCTGAATATCTACTATTAGGTCTGCCCTTTGAAGCTGTGATAGCCTAGTGGTTAGAGCGTCAGCCTCTTAATCAGAGGTCAGCGGTTCGAATCCGGGCACGCACCTCTAACTTTTCGGAGTTATAGCGTTTAAAAAAAATTTAAATATCACTTGCTTCAACGATGAAGGAAAACATCGTGACGAAACCTACACGCCTGAGAGTTCTCCATAATGTTCTCAAAGGCGTGTGAAGTCTGCCAATCCGCACATGGCCAGCGTGGTGGACTATGGCCAAACCCTTCTCATATTGAGAGGAGACCCGCGCTCTGTAGTGAGCCGGTAATGGGTTGATCATGATGATGAAGTGAATAGATCTATATTAGCTAACCAAATGTATTTATTGTAGTAACAATTTAGTACTTGGCTGAAATGTCACCTAAATAAACTAAAAATAAAATTGGCTGGGCTAAAATTCCCGCCGCGTGTAGATAATGCCTTTTCACGTCTAAGTAAATTTTAAGAAAAAATGGGAGAGATAATTATATCGTGGCGATTGATGATACGCGATTTTTTAAGATCCAATCACAACTATAGCTATGTATATATATTATTTATTGTTATTATTTATGTATTATTATATATATATTTATTTATTTATCTATAAATTATATTTATAATATATATTTTTAATATATATTTATTTAGTAATGTATATCTGTATGTGTAATTTTTATTATATTCTATTAGCTATTGCACTATCCCCATCTCCTTTTAACTCTTTCCTTTCACAAAAGGTGGTCTGGAGGGGATCGCTTTTAGCGATAAGACCGCCTTTGCGCATTATGTTGGTTTTTTTATTTAATTTTATGTTTGTAGTGTGCAATAAAGAGTATCTATCTATCTGTCTATCTATAGCTACAATCGCAACGCAATAATTACAAGAATCACAAACGGCACGCAGCCCATTAGCGTATTCACAATGGCGTCATAACGAAAAATTCTCAAATACCAATATAATTTCTGCTACTTGACAAAAAATATCCGACGTCGAAAGATTATTCACTCATTCAATATGCCAATTAGGATCTTTTGAGAAATATTCGTTCTTTCGAGAAGTGGGCGCCTGCCGCCACCTCCGTTACTTTGTGAAGTCAGAGAATAATTTTAGAATGATCGAAATAAATTGCTTTTCATCTGTGTAACGCATAAAATAGCTACACTATTATATAAATATATTTACGCAGAATAAATACATTGAAAAACCCTGAATCAACTTAATAAAAATATTTAAAAAAAGTAATCATCATCATCATCATCATCCCATTGTCAGCTCATTACAGAGCATGGGTCTCCTCTCAATATGTTTTTGGCCATAGTTCACCACGCTGGCCATGTGCGGATTGGCAGACTTCACGCGCCTTTGAGAACATTACGGGGAACTCTCAGACGTGCAGGTTTCCTAACGATGTTTTCGTTCACCGTTGAAGCACGTGATATTTTAATCACTTAAAAACCGAAAACACACACACACCGAAAAGTTAGAGCGTGCCCGGATTCAAACTCCCGACCTCAGATTGGGAAGCGGATGTCCTAACCACTAGGCTATCATAGCTTCAAAAAGTAATGTAAACCGTAAGTTTTAGCAGGGATTTAAATACCACTGCGGTGTGGTACAGAATTCTTTGTTTTTTGCTCATGTCTTACGAACGTGGTCTTTACCCACGGTCAGGAGAACGTATAATCTCAGCTCAATCTCATCCATCAGTTGTGGCGCAAGTCTCACAAGTTCTCTTGGCCGTTACTCTCGATATCTTCCAGATTTAGAACGAAGCCTAGAAGGCTCAACCAGCATTCTGCAGCAATCTCAAGTCACACGTAATACGAAAAAAGGCAACAAAAAGAAAGAAGGGTGCCCATACCCAAAAATTGGCAATCCGAATTTACATAAAATAAATAATTGGATTTTGCTTTATTAACTCGGGGGCAAACGAACAGAGGCGTCACCTGATGCTGCGTCATTACCGTCGCCCGTGAACACCTCCAGCACCAAAGAAGCTACCGATGCGTTACCGGCCAGATCTAATCTCCTAATCGATTTCTGCTTGGCATCATGCTGGGACACTAAAGCGTTTAGCGGTATGGATTTGCCAGACTAGCCGCTTGATGGTAACTAGCCGCAGCCGAAGTCTCTCACCAGACCAGGCTTTATATAACTACACTACTAACATGTAGTGGTTAAATAAATAAAGAAAAAATTACGGAGATCGACATTACGGAGAACGGATGAAAGAAGAGTTCATGCGACAGAAATGCGAATGTTGAGATGGATGTGTGGTGTGACAAGAATGGATAAGATAAGAAATAAATATGTAACGGGAAGTCTAATAGTAGCGCCAGTGACAGAAAAGATGAGGAGTAACAGGCTAGCATGGTATATTCATATAACGCGGAGGAAAGAAAATGATGTCACCAAAAGAATGGTATATATGAACGTGGAAGGGCAAAAGAGTAGAAGAAGACCAAAGAAGAGATGAATGGATTGTGTAAAAGAGGATATGCGATATAGGTGTGCTTGGTAAGGTGACGGCTGATAGAAGTGAGTGGAAGAAGAAGAAGACGTCTTGTTCCGACCCCACATAATGTGGTATAAGGGCAAGAAAAAGAAGGAGGTCGCCATCCTGGTATTAATTAGACAGAACTTTGAAATATCGCTCTTTAGCTAATTTGGGGAGACTAGCTGGATGAAGGCTTAAAAACATGTTGGATTTATGATAATGGTGCGGTATAAATATTCAAGCGCCTTTTTCATGCAGGTGCGTTCAAAATAATCTGCATTACGAAACGGCACTGCAAGAAGATGAAAACACGCAAACCAATTTCCAAGGTTACAACTGTCATAGAGGTCAAAGCTAGTCATAAACAAGAAACTTATTTATGAGTAGCTTCTGACCTCTATAATAATCGTTGGAAAATGTAAACCTACCTAAAAAATCAAAAACACGATCGTTATATAACTTAAATCATGGAAAAAGGTCGTTGTCGATAAATTGGAACCTTGGACAATTTCATTAACTTACAATTCATATTAGAAGTGTTACCAATTTAGCTTATCATTTTTTTGTCAAATTGGAACACTATATTTTTTAATTTTGGAAAGAGAATCAGCTTTATTGATGTAAACCTATTACAGGCGTCTAGGTATATGAAGCGTTCTAATACATATAAGTTATTGAGCGTTCATATATAATTTCATTCCCATTATTTTAATTCGTAAGACGATGGTGATAACTACAATCGCCAACTCAAAACTAACGCTAAGAGGGTTCCAATCGCACCAAGGCCTAAGAAGCGCTCGACAAACTTAGCCGGATTTTTTTTTTGTTATCACCATCTTACTTAGTCTTCTGTCATCTCAATAGCAATAGATCTTCGGAGTACGTCTATACTGTTCATATAGATTGTATTTTGATGATATCATCATGAAATTGCAAATAGCAGCAATATCACACAAATAAAGAGGGTCCATTGGTTTAGGTCGCATGATATTAAATATACGTAACTCGGGCCACCAAAAACCAACGGAACCGCATGAAGAATAGCTCTTGGTTTCAGAGGAGAAGATAAATCAACGATATATGATGAGACAATCAACTTATATACCCATAAGTTATACTGTAGTCTATATAAGATCTCTCCTCATATAGATAAGGCTGGTAACTAGCATTACTCAAATAAGTTTAATGACGATAGTGGGTAGGTATACAAACGTTCGAGGTTGTAATTATGTTCACAATAATATTGGAAGCCATTTATAGATAGGTAAATATAAAAACGTATAAAATTAGTTTAGTTTCTTTGTAAATACTATTATTACGTGTCTCCACTTATACCTATAGTATCGAAAACTCGTGTGAGAACGGGGCAGCGGCAGGAAGAATTGTATTGCAAAAAACCTGACGGCTTGGAACCAGTGCAACCGGTCTCACCAAATCTCCCCGTACAGTACAGAAACGTGACAAAAAAGTAACAAATACTCACAAGCAAACTTAACCCGTATTCTTAACACACGAATAGCACTTTTTTCATGCACGAAATCTCCGTCAGATATTGGGTGACTGTACCATACCAGCTACAACTGGAGTGCTGTAAATCAATCGGATCGATCGTTAAACTTTTTCGTTGAAACATTTAAATAATAATATTATGTAGAGATTTATTTGAGAGCTAAAATGGTGGCAATTATTTCATTATTATATACAACTAGGCTAGTACCTAATGGATCGTTATGTTGATCGAAAAATATGAGCATAATTTTGACGACCTCCGTGGCGCAGCGCGCACTATCGCATTATAAATTTGGAGATCCTGGGTTCGATTCCCAGCTCAAGTCTGGTCTGGTAGGAGGCTTCAGCCGTGGCTAGTTACCAAACAAAGACATGTCGCCAAGCGATTTAGCGTTACGGCACGATGTTGCTTAGAAACCAATTAGGAGTATGGGTTATCCCTAACAGGTTATCCCGCTACCATCTTAGAACACATAATCATTTACCATCAGGTGAGATTGCCGTCAAGGGCTACCTTAAACAAAATATAGTGTTTCGGGATTCCATATCTCAAAAGGTTAAAGATCCCATAGCATCTTTTCGGTGTCTGGCTTGGAGGTTTGGAAATGAAAATAATAGCAAATACTTCTTTAACGCTATGGAACTGGGAAAAGAAGTTAAATACTTCTAACTCATCATCATCATCATCAAGATCAACAGATTACCGACTCATTATAGAGCACGGGTCTCCTCTCAATATGAGAAGGGTTTTGGTCATAGTCCACCACGCTGGCCATGTGCGGATTGGCAGACTTCACACGCCTTTGAGAACATTATGTAGAACACTCAGGCGTGCAGGTTTCCTCGCGATGTTTTCGAAGGAAAACAATCGGTTGAACTTCTGACTCAATGTGATCAAATATACGGCTCATGCCGCGTATTTTTACACTTTCAAGGGATTAAAAACGTATTGAGTACTTAAGTTTGACCATGAGTCTGACTTACTCTCGACCGGTTTATTTCTCTATCTGTGGATAACCTATCTAGTACCCATTCTAAATAAGTACCCATAAGTACGCATAGTACAAAGGCCTTAGTACTAAACCCATACTAAAAAAGAAGCAAAATCGTTGTTACTAATCGAATCTGTAAGACCAAACTAAGAAAATTTGTTAAAAAAGAAAAACTTTTGTGCACCAATATTTTTGGTGCCAACTTTTTGGCACACAGATCTCTCTCTACATTTATCTTAATTGGCAGATCTAAAATTATAGCTGACAAGGTTCTATAGCGAGCATTGTGAAAAGGATACTATTTCTTTTAGAGTTTCTCTGAATTCAGTTTACTTTAAAGAATTGTGTGCAACAGAACTGATATCACTAGTAAATTAACAATTTTTATCACGTTTTTTTTTTATCCACTACAAGTTAGCCCTTGACGGCAATCTCACCTGATGGTAAGTGATGATGCAGTCTAAGATGGTAACGGGCTAACCTGTTAGGGGTATGGTAAAGCCATACTCCTAATTGGTTTCTACACGACATCGTGCCGGAACGCTAAATCGCTTGGCGACACGCCTTTGTCGGTAGGGTGGTAACTAGCCACGGCCGCAGCCTCCCACCAGACCAGACTCGAGCCGGGAATCGAACCCAGGACCTCCAACTTTATAATGCAAAAGCGCGCGCGCTGCGCCACGGAGGTCGTCAAACGTTCTGAAATCTCATGTACGTCGTAAAGTTTTTTACCTTCCAAACACACTTAAAACTTTACTCAATTTGTCCTTTTTAATTAATTTATTTGTTCACTCTGTGGCGATAGAATCATCTTTGAACATTTAAATAATAAATCACTCAATCGAATTAATAATTTAATTTTTTTTTTAATGAATAAATCACTATAAGATTATCATTTTATACTTGTCATTAGCAAAATAAATATGTCATTAGATCAACGCAAAAATATATGACGAACCATTAAAATTTAATATTCATTAACTAAGTATATGAAAAGATTATTGTAACTGGCATTTAATTGTAAAATCATTTATTTTTTGACTGAATCTGTATGTTGTTATGTAAACACTGGCATGTGCAAACTTTTTACAGCTTTATTGTTGTCCAACATCTGTAATTTCGCAACATTGATTTACCACTAGCCGTAGATAGAGCGCATCATACAAAAACAAGACGAGAATTTGTCACCAACTATACATTCCTACATATCGGTATGTCGATGTTTTACAACCCGTCTAATACACTAGACATCTGGCCGTTATATTATCTATAGCGGCGCGTAGTGCTTTGTAATTCATTCAGATTATACAGCACGAGTGTTAGAATCGGTGACTTTCGTCTAGCCTTGTCACACACTGGGGAAAGGAGTGCACGCGTCGCTATTTGTACACTACTTTTCCGTCCCATTTTTTGAGCGTTAATGATCGATCTACGGCTAACGGTAAATCAATGTTTCGCAAATAAAAGATTATGATTATGACCATTATGATTACTGACCCGACCTGGACTTCGATAGGAAATAGTGATCTGTTATCATGAAATAAACTGAATAGTGATCTGTGGATTGCCTAACACTAACAAGATATTATATACACATAAAATAAAATATCACTTGCTTCAACGGTAAAGGAAAACATCGCGAGGAAACCTGAACGCCTGAGAGTTCTCCATTATGTTCTCAAAGGTGTGTGAAGTCAGCCAATCCGCACATGGCCAGCGTGGTGGACTATGGCCAAACCCTTCTCATATTGAGAGGAGACCCGTGCTCTGTAGTGAGCCGATAATGGGTTGATCATGATGATGATCATATATATATATATATATAGATATATATAACTTATTATATACTTACCCTGCAGTTAATTCCCAACATACCAGCGCATACATGGGGCACTCAGCTATCGGGCTATGAAATGGAAGCTGGTTCCTTCATACTGAACCATTCTGAACAAAATATACCATCTACAATACATTTTATTCATACTGATACATTTTTGTCTTTTAAGCAGAGTAATATTAGTGCATATTCGGAAATATAAAATATATTTAGTCAATATCTACGAGGAAGAAAACAAACCAACAAATCAACGAACTCACGTTTGCATATATAATATTTGTAGGGACTAGAATACCTTGAGTGAAATTTTACCTTTACCAAGTTAAGTCGACATCTACAAGGCAAATCTCTGAAGGGAATTTGCATTAGGTATCCGTATATCTGAATGTAAATTATTCTGCGTTGCCTAGGAACGCCTACTCGGAGACATCGCTTATTTTTACCTAGACAGGAACTGAGGTGGCATTTATGTTGCGTTTAGCGTTAGATATTAAATGTGTGTGAGAAAATCTCTATAGCGATAGTAATTTATGTTCTTGCATTATTCAAATTCAAAATAATCTTTATTCAAATAGTCCTTAAAAAGTCACTTTTGACGCGTCAATAATTTACTTAGTAGTTATTTCATGGTGATAACTATATTCGTAAACTTAAAACTAAAGCTATGAGGGTTCCAAACGCGCCCCGGTCTAAAAAGAAGCCCACAACAAACTAAGCCGGGGTAATTTTATTTTAAAGATTTACATTAGATTTCTGGTTGGTTTTTTGATAGTTTTAATGATTGATTAATGTTTTTTTTATTTTACTGCTACTGCATTCTTATCTCGTGTTAAGTACCTTTGACGACCTCAGTGGCGAAGCGTGTGTGCTGCCGCAATATACAGTTGGAGGTAGGTTCGATAGCCGGCTCTAG
The DNA here is from genome assembly GCA_928268935.1 of Lasiommata megera. Classification (NCBI taxonomy): domain Eukaryota; kingdom Metazoa; phylum Arthropoda; class Insecta; order Lepidoptera; family Nymphalidae; genus Lasiommata; species Lasiommata megera. Next base: position 2,037,842 of record OV743308.1, on the reverse strand, counting down.
TCAGGCTTGGTGGGAGACTTTGGCCGTGCCTAGTTACCACCTTACCGACAAAGACGTGTAGCCAAGCGATTTGTCGTTCCGTCACGATGTCGCGTAGAAACCAACTTCGTTAGGTTGTATCATTTACACAGGTGAAATTGTCTTCATAAGCTAACATGCTCAGTAAAATTATTTAACTTGACTAAATAAGAACTAAATGAGCAGAAAAAGAATTCTTTAACGGGACTTTCTTAGTGACTTCAAATCTTTCAAAATGTCGTCTATGTTCTTTCTCATCTCGACAAATAGCGTCATAATTAAGAAACACATCATCATCATCATCATGATCAACCCATTACCGGCTCACTACAGAGCACCGGTCTCCTCTCAATATGAGAAGGGTTTGGTCATAGTCCACCACGCTGGCCATGTGCGGATTGGCAGACTTCACACGCCTTTGAGAACATTATGGAGAACTCTCAGGCGTGCAGGTTTCCTCACGATGTTTTTCTTCACCGTTGAAGCAAGTGATATTTTAATTTTTTTTAAAACGCACATAACTACGAAAAGTTATAGGTGCGTGCCCGGATTCGAACCGCCGACCTCTGATTAGGAGGCTGACGCCCTAACCACTAGGCTATCATCGCTTCAACACTAACATTAAGAAACACGTATTAACTTTATCCTAAATTATTTTACTAGCCTAAGGCTAGAATTGAACAAGTAGGAAGCATAACAACTTAATCTTCCCATCAAGAATATGTGAACACTACGATATACCGTTTTTTGACGGCGCGAAATCTCCTAGTAATCGCTAATACCCCCTCGGTGGCTACCATCAGCATAAAAGTGATATACCTACCGATAAAATATAAAATTTTCTATAGTCGGTACAGCACAAACAGGCAATAACTGGACCAACCGATGTTACTTTTAACGGTATTTACTCAGGGGCTTAGAAGGCTCTATTTTTAAACGCGTACCTCCTCAACTCGGCGAATGACGTCATAATTAAGAAACACGTAATTATCGTGCGCAAGCGCAGTGCCGCCTGACAATTCCATTACAAACCCAACCATCTTTGGCACATTCCTACTTGTCTAGTTCTGAAGAACTCTGTGTCGCAGTATTTTTCTCTCCCTGTCAAAACACGCTCGTATTTAACGTCATGAACCGCTGCGTTCCTAATGAATTGCATTGTGTCTGGTGGGAGGCTTCAGCCGTGGCTAGTTACCACCCTACCGACAAATACGTGTCGCCAAGCGATTTAGCGTTCCAGCACGATGTCGTAGAAACCAATAAGGAGAATGGGTTTACCATATCACTAACATGTTAGCCCGCTATCAGCTTAGACCGCATCATCATTTACCATCAGGTGCGATTGCCGACAAGGGCTAACTTGTAGTGTATAAAAAAACGTGTCGCCAAGCGATTTAGCGTTCCAGCACGATGTCGCGTAGAAACCAATTAGGATTATCAGTTTACCATATCTCTAATAGGTTAGCCCGTTACCAGCTCAGGCTGCATCATCACTTACATCAGGTGAGATTGCCGTCAAGGGCTAACTTGTATTGTATAAAAAAACGTGTCGCCAAGCGATTTAGCGTTCCGGCACGATGTCGCGTAGAAACCAATTAGGATTATCAGTTTACCATATCTCTAATAGGTTAGCCCGTTACCAGCTCAGGCTGCATCATCACTTACATCAGGTGAGATTGCCGTCAAGGGCTAACTTGTATTGTATAAAAAACGTGTCGCCAAGCTATTAAGCGTTCCGGTTCCGATGTCGCCTAGAAACCAATAAGGAATATGAAAGGTATATGAAAAATTCCATAGCATATCTTGCATGTCTTTCTATCAGTCTAACGGGACGGTTTCCTCAGGAACGCGTGGAGGTTTGGAAATGAAAATAAACTTCTAGTGTATAAAAAACAATAGTTACGCTTTCAAATAAATTCATACAACGTATGTTTCCAATGTAACTGTAGTCCATACTCAAGGTGGTTTTATCCGAAGGTAAATTCTAATTAGCTAATTGCGTCCGAGAACAATTCCTTTGACCAGGTGCGACAAAGGATTTTAAAAGTGGCGGAACATTGACATTAAGAATTTAAGAGAAAGTAATGGACGTATAAAACTAAACTATATAATTATTGAACTCCCCTCTTAGTTTAAGGGTTTTTATCGAAGAGCTATTACGGGGCTGGTAATTAGACAAAAACAGCTTGAGAACAATCTCGTCTGGATCAAATATAAATATGTACCTACATTGACCTTTTTTTTTCCGCTGGGAAATGCGTTTAAGCATTCCCACCGGAAGCGACCAGAATACCCACTATAACCCAGGTTTTCCACCCAGTTATATACCCAGGTTATAAATATCGCGTATTCCTACGCGTCGCCTGGTGGCTGGGTCACGGGAACATCCGCGCACTCAGACGTGCACAAGGCAGACCCTCCACCGGGGGCCTATGATCGAGGCTCCCTAACTCCATTCGAGGCGCGCCAGGAACATAGGGCGCGCCTTACGACCCGAGGATTAGGCTCGACGGGTGAGGATCATTCATCACCCAGAATTCCTCGTCAGGAGAGGATTCGCGTCTGCGTCGTGCTCCCGGTGCCTCTCCGGTGCCTGCTTCTGCTTCATCACCTCCTCGCAGAAGGAGGCAACGGCGGCCCAAGACGTCTCACTGGCCACCATAGAGCGAACCACGGTGGGCAGCGAAAGGTCGGGCCCCATCTACCTACATTGACCTACGAAGGTATTGTGAAAAGGGGCCGTTTATTTTGCAAAAATATTTAACTAAGATAATGTACAAGAAAAAATAGATACTCGGATAATTGTTGTATCACTTCTTCAAGTAATAAGTTGATCATATTTGCATAGATAATTAGTTCACAAATAAGTAAAATACCAATGGAAAGTATGAAAACGAGTAACAATGCCTGAATGGATTTGTATTAATCTTGTTATCTATCGTTCTTGGAGGTTGTAATAATACAAACAATTTTATTACCCCGAAAAAAACAAATCTTCTTCTTCTTTTAGTGCCATCTCCTACCGGAGGTTGGCAATCATTAAGGCTAACTGGATCTTGTTCACTACCGCCCTAAACAATGAACTTGAGCTCATATTAAACCACTGGCGAAGTTTCTTAAGCCAGGATGTTCTTCTTCGGCCAGGTATTAGTTTGCCCTTTATTTTGCCTTGCATTATGAGTTAGAGTAAGTCATATTTAGAGTTTCGCATTATGTGGCCCAGATATTAAATTTTTCTCCTTTTTAAACTTTTGAGTAACTCAGTAGACTTTCCCATTCTTTGTAACACACTTTTTTCGAAAAAACAAATAATAAAGTAAATTTGTTGGTTTGTCCAGCTTTACTCTGTGCACAGAATACTAATAAGTAACAAGTATTTATTGCCTTGCCATTTTTGAAAAATAAAACACCTTTATAATTAATAATAATTATCTTAATCGATTTAATTTTTTTGATAAGAATCTAAACGATTTCCAAAAAATTTAACCGACTTCCAAAAAAGGAGGTTCGAAATGTTGGTTATATGTATGTGATGTTAAATTTTTCGTCACACTTGCTAGTAGCTTGGATATTGTAACAGTAATAGGAATTTGTTTTTCACTTACCTTTCAATGGGTGATTAACCCGATACCATGCTGGTTTATGATTAATATCTCCGACTGACTTGACGTCACCGTGCGATGGATCAGCAATAACTCGAGTGCAGATTCGTTTGAGAGGACAATGGCGGCGAAGTGGGTAGAAAATAATGGAGTGCGTGAAAGGTTTTTGTTCAATAATGACTGATACTTCCTTGGTAATTGAAATAACATCTACTAAAGGCTGGTACAAGCTGTGATAGCCTGGTGGTTAAGACGTCCGCCTCCTAATCAGATGTTGAGGGTTCGAACCCTCATATACCTATAACTTTTCGGAGTTATGTGCGTTTTTAAGCAATTAAAATATCACTTGCTTCAACGGTGAAGGAAAACATCGTGAGGAAACCTGCATGTCTGAGAGTTGTCCATAATGTTCTCAAAGGCGTGTGATGTCTGCCAATCCGCACATGGCCAGCGTGGTGGCTATGGCCAAACCCAATGGGTTGATCATGATGAAAGGCGATTGATTTGCTATCAGTTTTGTGTTTTTCGCTGTGTTTTTTATAATTTATATTTAGCAGTTTGAAAATTCCGTATTTATTTGTTTTCAAGTCACATTTGACGATATTTTTTTTTATACACCACAAGTTAAGACGGCATCTCACCTGATGGTAAGTGATCATGCGGTATAAGATGGTAACGGGCTAACCTGTTAGGAAATGGTAAACCCATACTCCTAATTGGTTTCTACACGACATCGTTCCGGAACGCTAAATCGCTTGGCGACACGTCTTTGTCGGTAGGGTGGTAACTAGCCACGGCCGAAGCCTCCCACCAGACAAGTTCTGCAACAAATTTTGCACAAATGAAGTTGTATATTGCTGTTTCATGTGCGACCACACGGTGGCTATATCTATTTGTATTAAATCTGCGATACCGTCTAATACCCAACTAACTCACAATACCCAGCCAGCGAGCCTTTGTAATCTAGGTCTCTAACGAACCGGGCGAGTGAGTACGCTCGTTGAAATTACTTGAGGTTTTCAGGGTTGTCACACGATCACGGCAGTATTTCCAAAAGCTTGCTGGCCACGAAATTATATACATATATATATATTATACTCTACAAGTTAGCCCTTGACGGCACTGATAAGTTTTGACGCAGTCTAAGATGATAGCGGACTAATCTGTTAGGGGTATGCTAAATCCATACTCCTAATGGGTTTCTACGCGACATCGTGCCGGATTATAGACTCTAGAAGTTACAGCTCTTAACAGCAATCTCACCTGATGGTAAGTGATGATGCGGACCAAGATGGAAGCGGACTAACCTGTTAGGAGTATGCAAAATCCATACTCCCAATTGGTTTCTACGCGACATCGTGCCGGAACGCTAAAACCCTTGGCAACACGTCTTTGCCGATAAGGTGGTAACTAGCCACGGCTGAAGCCTCCTGCCAGATCAGACTCGAGCCGGGAATTAAACCCAGGATCTCCAATTTCGAGGTCGAAAAACTTTATGCCTACCTCCGTCCCTTGGGCAGGACGAGATTATGTGGGACTCCCGCTCCTGTAGGGAGGTGTCCGAACTAGCCATGGCCAAAGCCTCGCACCAAACCAGACTCCAGATGGGAATCGAACCCTGGGCCTTCAGGTTTGTAATGCGAGATCGGTTTAGGTCCAGCCCCAATCATTTCCGGGACCGAAAAATGATTTTTTCTATAAGGAATAATATGGCAACCCTGATTTAAAAGAAGACAGCACAAAACGACTAAAGCCTCTTACACGACACAGACTCGTCCTAATATTCAATGGAACTCAGACAATAACACGATAACGTCATTCAGCTTTTTAAACCACTTGAAGTTGGAGCTGATATTCTCTTTTGTATTGAATTAGTCGCATCTATGTATCGATAAAATTTATATTGGAAATGTATTTTAAAAAGATTTTTTTTTCTTTAATAAATGCTCATAAAGCTCAGAAAAAGATAGGGCAGTGCCCCTAATACTTCCTCTTCTGCTGAACTCACTATAGAGCACGGGTGTTCTCTCAATATGAGAAGGGTTTGGCCATAGTCCACCACGCAGGCCATATGCGGATTGGCAGACTTCACACGCCTTTGAGAACATTATGCAGAACTCTCAGGCATGCAGGTTTCCTCACGATGTTTTCCGCCACCGTTGAAGCAAGTGATATTTAAATTGCTTTACCTGATGGTAAGTGATGATGCGGTCTAAAATGGTAGCGGGCTAACATGTTAGGGGTATGCTAAATCCATACTCCCAATTGGTTTCTACACGACATCGTGCCGGAATGCTTAATCGCTTGGCGACACGTCTTTGTCGGTAGGGTGGTAACGAGCCACGGCCGAAGCTTCCCACCACACCAGACTCGAGCCGGGAATCACACCCAGGACCTCCAATTTTATAATACAACAGAGCGCGCGCTGTACCACGGTGTTAGAAAAACTTTATGCCTACCCCCGTCCTTTAGGCAGGACGAGGTTATGTAGGACTCCCGCTCCTGTAGGAAGGTATATCCGAACTATAACTAACCACGGCATGTCCCTCTCGCTGGTTTTGCTGGACGCCCGGGAAACCGTTGAATACTTCCCCGAAACCCTTATACATACCCTAACCTTCTTGTCACTATAACGATAGTAACAAAGGAATACACATATAACACCGATGTGGGTATCCTTTCGGAAAATACTCGGCAGAGACAACGATCCCTTGAGGACCGGCTAAAAACCCACACACACACAATGTTACACACACAAACGTGGCAACGTTGCTGAGTGTAACCATCGATCATGCTTATCGACCAGTATAATGGCGGTTGAATTATAATAATTGTCTTCGTTTAACTTGATATCGGATGATTTTCACGTTGCCTCTCTTACGTTTAACTCTTGTGTGGAATGTGACGGCGTTTCATTAGCGATATCTTTACAATACTGTTTTCTTAGAAAACCTCAAATAATCTCTGGCGTGTCGTGTTAACCTGTCGTTTTAACCTAGGCGTGTCTTAATTAAAACCCTGATATGAGTAAATAATAATAACATTAACAATGAAAATGGTATTTTTAACCTAGGCTGGTCTAAAGTCCCGGGAAGTATACAACGGGTCCCCCGGGTGTCCAGTAAAACCTGCGAGAGGGACATGCCGTGGTGGTTTTTAGTTAGGGTATACCCCCCTTCGGGGTGGGAGTCCAACATAACCTCCTTCCCGCAAAAGGGTACGGAGGTAGCTATAAAGCTTTTCCACCACGACAAAAAAAAAAAAAAAAGGCTGGTCTAAAGTAAGCCCTGATATAACATGAGTAAATAATAACATTAACAATGAAAATGGTATTTTTTTTAACCTAGGCTGGTCTAAAGTTTAGTTGTCCGCCATTGCACAAGTCTCCTTATAGTTTTGGGAGGAGATCAAGCTGTCCTGATCCTTCCTCTTGTAGTGCGGGAGAGGCTCGGCGGTAGGCTGGGGTGACTGGTAGGCGACCGGGAAGTATACAATGGGTCCCCCGGGCGTCCAGTAAAACCAGCGAGAGGGACATGCCGTGGTGGTTTTTAGTTCGGGTAGACCACCCATGGGTGGGAGTCCCACATAACCTCCGTCCTGCCCAAGGGACGGAAGTAGCTATAAAGCTTTTCCACCACGACAAAAAAAAAAAAAAGGCTGGTCTAAAGTAAGCCCTGATATAACATGAGTAAATAATAATAACATGAACAATGAAAATGGTATTTTTAACCTAGGCTGGTCTAAAGTAAACCCTGATATAACATGTGTAAATAATAATAACATGAACAATGAAAATGGTATTTTTAACCTAAGCTGGTCTAAAGTAAACCCTGATATAACATGTGTAAATAATAATAACATTAACAATGAAAATGGTACTTTTAACCTAAGCTGGTCTAAAGTAAGCCCTGATATAACACGAGTAAATAATAATAACATGAACAATGAAAATGATATTTTTAACCTAGGCTGGTCTAAAGTAAGCCCTGATATAACATGTGTAAATAATAATAACATGAACAATGAAAATGGTATTTTTAACCTAAGCTGGTCTAAAGTAAACCCTGATATAACATGTTTAACATGAGTAAATAATAATAACATGAACATGTTACGATTGTATATATATATATGAATTATACTCAGACTTATACACTCAAAAGCCAAACTTTTTTTTATACACTACAAGTTAGCCCTTGACGGCTATCTCACCTGGTGGTAAATGATGATGCTGTCTAGGATGATAGCGGGCTAATTTGTTAGGAGTATGCTAAACCCGCGCTCCTAAGCGGTTTCTACGCGACATCGTGCCGCAACGCTAAATCGCTTGGCGACATGTCTTTGTTGGTAAGGTGGTACTAGTCACGGCCGAAGCCTGCCACCAGACCAGACTCGAGCCGGGAATTGAACCTAGGACCTCCAACTTTATAATGCGACAGCGCACGCACTGCGCCACGGAGGTCATCAAAACTCTGGCATAAATTTGTATTAAACTCCAATTCTGAATCTACTAGATAAAATTCACTCATCCTAATAATCCGGCACAATAATATTTCTCTACACTGAATAGTTAGTGTACATAATCTAAAACCATTAGTGCAAATTGATGAAATATTATTATATACGTAATTAAAATTGAAGTGTCTGTTTGTGATTTCAAAATAACTGGCTGAATGATCCCACGTTGGTCTGAACGAAGTTTGTAGTAAGCTTCTTCTTAGACCAGGGCGCGGTTGGAACCCCCAAAGCTTCAGTTTTAAGTTGATGAATGTAGTTATCACCATCAACTCACTACTAAGTTTTAGTGATGCATTAAAAGTGCCCTTTTAGGGATTATTAGAATTAAGTTTATGATTTATTTTTTATCAGACAATTTTGGTAGTTACGAATAAAAAGTATTGTTCTGTTTTTTATATTTATTATCCATCAAACATTTTACATAAAACTTAAAATAAAACTTAGATTAACCTACAACTAAAAATCTTAAAAAATAAATAAAAAAAATTTAAACATCTTAACTAAAATATATTATTAAAAGGAGTCCCTTTAGGCAAGGTTCCAAAGATACTGGCAACGTTCCCCTTTTGAATAGCTAGACTTATTCTTTGTCCGAGGTAGCTGGCAGCTCTTCGGTCCCAGTGATGTCGACTAACCTTTTTTCTATTTCTGTTTTTAATCGATTAATTGAATGATTCTACGGAACCGAAATGGTATTCGTTAATGAACTATTATATTACGGTTTATCCAAGTCAACTCATTCGCTGCTCCAAACTATTGTTTGTTATTTGGCGCTAATTACACTTGTCCACAGAAAATCGCAACGGAAAACTACAACGGAGCTAAATGTTGATGTGGTTAAACCAGTTAATTTCTGTCATTTGCAGCGCACTATAAACAGAAACAGTTTCTATATTTGACCGGTTAAATGAACTAAAATTTGCATATCTCGAATTTTGGATTCAACTCCTTTGAGAATATTTCAAATTCTGTTATAAAACAGCTAAAACGTGGAGTAAGAGAATATAGTTTAAGTTATGCTTATAGTTCATCATCATCATCATCATCATCATCATCATTAACAACCGATTGACGTCCACTGCTGGACATATGTCTTTTGTAGGGAGTTCCAATGCTCACGGTCTTGGGCTTGCTTCCAGCGGCTCCCTGCGACTCGTCTGATGTCGTCTGTCCACCTAGTTGGGGGTCGACCAACGCTACATTTACCGGTGCGGGGTCGCCATTCCAGCACCTTGGGACCCCAACGTCCATCGGTTCTCCGAGGACACATAGGTGCCCCGCCCATTGCCACTTCAATTGCAATTCACTGAGCTATGTCGGTAACTCTGGTTCTTCTACGGATCTCCTCATTTCTGATTTGATCACGCAAAGATACTCCTAGCATAGCTCTCTCCATCGCTTATAGTTAAAGCGTATTATATAGTATCCTAGTATTAAAGCTACTATTAAGTTGAGAAGACCGTTGTGGGATACTATGACCATGATTGATTTAAATTAATCTCTATAGGTGTAATAATATGATTTCGTAATCTCTACCTCTAACAGTACATTATCACCATGATCAATGCATTACCAGCTCACTACACAGCACGGGTATCCTCTCAATATGAGTAGGGTTTGACCATAGTCCACTACGCTGGCCATGTGCGGCATTGGCAGACTTCACACGTCTTTGAGAACTTTATGGAGAACTCTCAGGCGTGCAGGTTTCCTCACGATGTTTTCCTTCACCGTTGAAGCAAATGATGTTTTAATTTTTAACAGTACATTATATTAGTCGTAAAACAGTATCTATACCACATAAACAGGAATACTAAAATTCTACACGAACGCAGTAGCGGGTAAACGTTAGTGATCGCATAAATAAAATCAATCTTATTTAACACCGATGTAATAAAAGCATTACTAATGAAATCCGTTAAAATTAATTAAGGCTTAATAACGCGGTAAACCAATTGACTACATTTTCAATATTCAGTTTATCTATGCCATTACTCGAAAGATAATAAATATTCAATGATATTACAAGTACACTCATTTTACGTTCGCTTCGCTATGCAAAATAGTTCGTTTAGCAGAAACAGACATCTTTATTCTGCATTATTTGTTGGATCATTAAACTGATAACAATCGAAAGTAAGTCGTGTACATTTTTTTTTATCCACTACAAGTTAGCCCTTGACGGCAATCTTACCTGATGTTAAGTGGTGATGCAGTCTAGGATGGTAGCGGGCTAACCTGTTAGGGGCATGGTAAACCCACACTCCTATTTTGACGATTTTTACAATTGGTTTCTATGCGACATCGTGCCGGAACGCTAAATCGCTTGGCGACACGTCTTTATCGGTAGGGTGGTAACTAGCCACGGCCGAAGCCTCCCACCAGACCAGACTCGAGCCGGGAATCGAACCCAGGACCTCCACCTATAAAATGCAACAGCGCACGCGCTGCACTACTGAGGTCGTCAATGAGCATTAATACATGAGATTGCAACCTAATAATGACCACAGTTAATCAAAAATAGAAATCTTAAAAATACAAACTACAGCTTAAAAATATACCTGCAACACAAAGAAAAGAGAATATAATCAACAAAAATAGAAAAATAAATGGAAATCTCGTCTATTTTTTTGTTTTTCATAAGTAATGTCTCAGTAGTCAACTTTCTTTCAATAATAAAGAGTAAGATCGCCATATATGTCAGTTGTCAAGTAGTATTTGGAAGAATCAGTATTTGCTCACGACTTGGGAGAAAGAGAAATAAAAACCAGTTTGAAATGAAAACAAACCGACACAAATTCAACTTTTTGATTTTGTGTCGAACTGCTAATCTTGAGAACTCTACGAGGCTAATAAATAAAAATATATAAAAAAGCCGGCAACACTACACAACAAAGAGGCGGAAATCTCTTAAAACCAGGAGACCAGCCTGCATGCTTAAACTGGTTAAACTAGCTTTGGACCTGATATAAAATAATGATTTGTAATTTTGTTCATATATGTATGTGGAAGCGGTGATAGCCTAGTGGTTAGGACATCAGCCTCCTAATCAGAGGTCGGCGGTTAGAATCCAGGCACGCAGCTCTAATTTTTCGGAGTTATGTGCGTTTAAAAAAAAAATATCACTTGCTTCAACGGTGAAGGAAGATATCGTGAGAAAACCTGCACCGCCTGAGTGTTCTCCATAATGAAAGGCGTGTGAAGTCTGCCAATCCGCACATGGCCAGCGTGGTGGACTATGGGCTAAACACTTCTCATATTGAGAGGAGACCAGTGCTCTGTAGTGAGCCGGTAATGGGTTGATCATGATGATGTATGTGGAAGGGCAAAGGAGTAAAGGAAGACCAAAAAAGAGATGGATGGATTGTGTAAAAGAGGGATATGTGTGTAAAATGTGTGGGTAGTGAGGTGACGGCTGATAGAAGGGAGTGGAAGATGAAGACTCCCGATGTGCCGACCCCACATAATGTGAAATATGGTTGAGACCTAATTGACCTATTGTAATTGTTTTTTAATTTTTATATTATGTCCTTTTAGGGTTTTGAGCTAGATAAGATGAAACCAGCTGTCCATTCAATAAGATTTTATTACAACACAATTATCAGCAACATTTTAAAATCTTCAATTTATTAATTATTTACAATTTGTATTAACATAGGAGATATCTTGTTGAAATTAAATTAGATCCAAAACATCTTCGATTTCACCATAACGAGAGTGCTTAAGATAGATTCCTTCGACGCGAATGGCCAAACGAATAATTTCGCCAAGGTCCACGCTTCTTAAAATTTAATCACGCTTTAGGATGAAAGCCCTTAAAGGGGTTGAATATTTTAGCTAACCAAATGATCCGAATTTTAATTTTATTTAGTCACACTTTGATAGCTTATTCATGTTTCTGTTTTGTATTGCTACGAGCAATTGATTAATTATTAAAAAAAGTATTAATAATATTATTATTAATAATCTTTATTTTAGTTAATTTTTGGGTATTAATAATATTTAAAACATAACAATTTTTGTTATAAAACTTTCATTTTTTATATTACATCGCTGCAAACAAGCATACGGGTCTCCTGATGGTTAGTGATTACCCTCGGTCATGAACATCCGCAGCACTAGAGAAGTACCGATGCATTGCCGGCTGAGCCCATCCTTTTATTCTACTTAGCATCATACCGGAACGCTAACTTGGCGGTACATCTTTGTCAGTAATGTAGTTACTAGACTACCAAAGAACCCCACCAGGCCAGACTCAAACGGGGAATCGAACACTGGAACTCGCAATTTATAATATGACAACGCAAACTTTGAGCCACGGTGGTCGTCAAAATATCACACACATTTTACCTATATACAGAGACTGCAAAACAAACTATAAAGGGTAAAATCTCAAAGGCAAGCCGCTACGTGACAGTGCAGTTCGTTCGCTCACGCTCGCCGTGACGTCATCGTCTACACGCGATGGCCGCGACGATTTGTTCAACTAACGTGCATAACCAAATATTAATCAGACATTTAGACGACCCGTAAAAGACAACAGAATTAAAAAAAATACTGCTTCCTACTAATTACTCAAAAAGATTTTTCCGTCGTACCTTCTTTGTGATCGTTTTCTTCATTACTGAAGGACGTGTCTTCAAGTGCTTTTGCCGTCATCATCATCATGATCAACCCATTACCGGTTCACTACAGAGAACGGGTCACTTCTCAATATGAGAAGGGTTTGGCCATATTCACCATTCTGGCCAGACTTCACCACGCTGGCCAGACTTCACACGCCTTTGAGAACATTACTCCGAAAAGTTAGAGGTGCGTGTCCGTGTTCGAACCCTGACGTCTGATTAGGAGGTGGGCGCCCTAACCAATCTAGATCTAATCACAGCTTCCAATGCACTCAGGCTGTTTATATTTTTTTAATTTAACGGACATAAAGAGACACGTCTTGTTTGATAAATAACACAACCCTGGTAATAAAGCGACCCATTTCCTTCACGAAGGTTCCAACTGCATTTTACAAATAGCTTTGTTCTGTTCCGCAAAAGGGTGAGAGTGAAGTATGGAAGAGATTTACCATAAAATAGCGAACCTATTTGCATTTTGTCGCATGTTTATAGCTTCGTGAGCTTTGTATCGTATGAGAACGACTTTTCGAGCTGAATGGGTGGAATAATTAGATAAACGTGTAAAGCACTGCCATTACTATTTTATACCATTGGTGCTCATTCTGTTGTACATAAATCACACAAACAACACTGAAAAACAGATTAGCTAATAAGTGACATTTTAACTCCTTTAAGTATTTTATAAGCTGTCTATAAATTTCAAGACTACATATATAACTTAAAATAAAATTAGATTAACCTAAAACTAAAAAACCTTAAAAAATAAATATTTAACAGCATAACTAAAATATATTATTAAAAGGAGTCCCTTTAGGCAAGGTTCCGAAGATACTGGCAGCGTTCCCCCTTTGAATGGCTAGACTAATTCTTTGTCCGAGGTAGCTGGCAGCTCTTCGGTCCCCTGTGATGTTTTATAAGTATTTAACAGTATCGAAGGTCGTAGTCGAAATTATTAAATTGTGCTATAAAAATAATTATTTTGGAATATCACTTTGGTGGGGCTGACATAGTATTATATCGACACAAATTATACATAGACATATGTTAAGTGATTAAATCAGTGTTAACGCTAGCATTATAGAAACAAGGATTTTTTTTTCGGACTCTTTTAACTGTGGTACCCTACGCGGACCCTATTGGTTACCACAGCGTAACCAGGCTGTTTGGCGAGCTTCGGAAAGAAGCTGTGCCAGAAGAACTTTTGAGCCCTAGGGCTCGATGAAACTAAGGGTTGAAACAAGGTGCTTTATGTTCCCCTATGCAAACATTATTCTTGATGAAACTAAATACTATTTTGGCCGGTTTTAAAATAAATCTTATTTATTTTAAAAATCGTGAGGAAACCTGCACGCATGAGAGTTCCCCATAATATTCTCAAAGGCGTGTGAAGTCTGCCAATCCGCACATGGCCAGCGTGGTGGACTGTGGCCAAAACCTTCTCATATTGGGAGGAGACCCGTGCTCTGTAGTGAGCCGGTAATGGGTTGATCATGATTTTAAAAATCACTTACTAATAAAAGCCTTTGTCAAAACTTGTGTAAGCCAAATATCAGTGATAGACAAGAGGGCGAATTGTATTTAAAAATTAATGTCCTACCGAAATCGAACTAAACCTTAGCCGTGGGCAAAACTTAGTATTTACTTAATTAACTTTCCAGACGCAATGTATTCCATACTCTACGTGGTCGCCCCATAATATACATTAACCAGCACCAATACCTATAGCTTATGGGGTATCTCGGACCGCATTCCTGGACCCACGCTCGCAACCCGCTCCTCACTACCAACATCCCAATACCGCACTTAAACTAATTATCATACCTTATTTCTGATAGCTTTAAGATACAATTTCGAATACATAGAAGTTTGAAGGTTGGTAAATATATGTTTGTCGTCTTACGCTACAACAAAAATCACTTCACCCTTATGCCGAGGGATTAAGGCTGATGTTTCTTTTCAATTTATCTGTTCGAGGTGTCTGCAACTACCTTACTAATGTGACGATCTTATTGGTTTCTGTTAAGGTCTATTTTCGCGAAATATTTCCCGTTAAAATTCGAAATTTCCTTTGTGACCACACCACGGAAGAGATTAATTTGAGTAAAATAAACTGTCGACGTTGACGAAGCAGTGATGGCCTAGTGTTCAAGACTTCGGTGTCATTTTCGGAGGGATCGAGTTCGATACCCGACATGCAACTTGTTAGAGTTATTTTAAGTAATTTTAAATTAAATATCCCATGCTTTAATAATGAATGTTTTACATAATGAGGAAACATACTTGCCAAAAAGTGTATACGGTGTATAAAAAATTACTATAGTGTGAAGAGTGTGACGTCGAACAATGCGCACTTCGTCAGCATGTTGGACTACGGCCATTATAACCCTTCTCATGCTGAGGGACCCGCGTCCGTGGACCGGTAATGGGTTGATAATGATGATGATGATGATGATGATATGATAGTAGTTGACACTTATACGTACTTCAATTCGTGCAATTTATAAAATGGCTCCAACAGAGTCATTAACAGAAAAATTTAAGAAAGTCGAAATAATGAAATTGCATGGCCAATACATATTCGAAAATTTAATATATGTCCATAAGAATATGATAAAATTCAATAAAAACTGAGATTGCAACAATCTTAACATTAGAACTTGTATCACACGCTAATATACTACATCAAATTGTAATTGTATACAATTTTATAACCAATTACCAAATGAAATTTCTGGGATGTCTCTCAATAAGTTAAAAGTGTTATATAAAACGTAAGCTAGAAAAATCCTATTATAGCGTAAAGGATTATGTAAATGATAAACAAGCTTGGGTATGAAATATTGGTCTAATAAGACTAAGATCTTAATTAATTTTAAGTGGCATGTATAATGGTATATGTGGATAACAAAAAGAAAAGCTACCCGGCCAAGTTTGTTGAAGGCTTCTTCTTAGACCAGGGCGCGTTTGGAACCCTCATAGCTTTAGTTACGGAGATACGAAGATTTTCCTCAACTTTCTTAAATAATCTAGATCTACGTTTTTCATTTCCACGTACCTCACTGATTCATGGCTTCATTCACTTTATCTGAGACCGTGATCGGTCTACATAGCACAGTCATGACTCTGCAACGAACGAAAATGGCGCTCGCGCAGCGCTCGTTGAAGTCTATTGTAAGGAGTGAATAAGCACAAAACGGATCATATAGCATAAGTCGTAAACTTTTCGTCGGTCGTGCCGTAGATTAGAATGTGTTCTCCAGAGTATGGGTGCGGACAGCGCCAATTTCTTGCTCCAGTCTGGTAATCAGATATCTAATACGTCTCCTAGGCGAGAGAGTAGGTTTTGTATGAAGTAGATTTTGAAATATTACAAAATCCGGCGTAACTACGTAAATCAAGATTGGGAGTTGATATGGCTGATATTATGGAACCATTAGATGATCAGATCTCATTATAGATTCGCACTGTACATTCGAACGGTATGAGCGTAATGCCATTTTCATTGAGTTAAGTAATTGGATATAATGATTTACGTTTGAAGTCATTTCAAAAATTTCCTTAATATTTTACACGTTTCAAAAGGCCTACTAAAAATAAATGAAATGTTATTTTATATGATGGCAATCAGAATGACCCTTAGTCATCCTACATATATAAAATATAAAATATTATGTATATAAGTATACAACTTTATAACAAATAACCAAATTACATTTCCGCAATGTCTCTCAATAAGTTCAACGTTTATATAAAACGTAAGCTTGTAGAAGTCCTATTACAGTATAAAGGATAAAACCTTGTGTATAAATTAATTTAATAGGATTTCTCTTAAATATATATTAATGACATGTGTGATTGTAATAATAAAATACTAACCCGACTAAGTTTGTTTTTGCTTCTTCTTAGACCAAGCCGCCAAACCCAATATAATTTAATTAAATTGAAACCCATATAGCTTTAGTTTTAAGTTAAGAAATGCAGTAATCAACATAAGTTATTGACGCATAAATGCTTTTAAAGCATTATTTGAATAAAGTTTATCAAGATGATGATTGAGCACCGCTTATCCTTCAGGTCGAGGAGCATGTTGTGGAGATTCAAGAGAGGCTGGCACGCCAAATAAACACACGTGGAAAAATTAAACGACCGAAGGAATAGTGTTTGTGAAAGCGCAGAAGTAGTTTCGAGACGCTCTTGACATTCCCTGCATCAGTAACGCGCAATGGGTTAACTAAACTCCGGGTATTGGATATTTTACCTGCTGCGGATATTTGTTGAACGCTCCAGTTGGTGGAGGTGGATACTTAACTTCGGTCTACCGGAAAGACAATATGCCTTAGTACCTATATAATTGAGGGTAGCTGAAAAAGATCTGTTAAAAATCAAACCTTTCTTATATAAGCATCTGTTATCACAAATTTGATAACAAAAAAAAATTACGTATTTATCAAGACATATATTTTACAAGTTTTTTGTAAGGGTTAAAATGTTATTAATCTGTATACGTACAAAAGAGTATACAACTTGACTAGAATACTATTATGAATGTATTAAGTTGGTTGTCATCATGTCGTGCCACCACGCTATTGGTTCCCGCCAAAACGGTGGCAAGTGATTGGTCCACGCAAAATAGGGGCGCGTTTGGAACCCTCATAGCTTTAGTTTTAAGTTTACGAATATAGTTATCACCATGAAATAACTACTATGTAAATTATTGACGCGTCAAAAGTGCCTTTTTAAGGACTATTTGAATAAAGATTATTTTGAATTTGAATTTTGAATTTAATAGCAAGAACAATGGACGCCACGAGGACATAGTGATATTTTTGGAGAAAATATTTTAAATTAACCAACGCATTTATCTAAGTGTTTTATGTAAACGATGCCCGTGTCTTTGTCCGAGTAGATTAAATGCATTTAAAATTCCAGAAGAATAAGAAACCTTTTTGGTTAATGATAATTTAATAATAGCTGATGCCCGCGACTTCGTCTGCGTTGAGTTAATGTGTGAAAGTGTGTTTGTTTGTCTTCCAATCACGAAGCAATGGAGTACTAAACTACGACAGACGACATTGAAATTGAAAGAGAATACTTGGACATTGCAACCTTACTTTATTTTTCTAAAATAAAAGACTTTTTCTAAAAAAAGTAGCCTAAGTTACTCCTATATATATATGCATGTAGTAAAAAAACGGTTATTTCAATGTTACAAACAGACACTCAAATTTTTTTTATATGTATAGATTACAGAGAAAGGTCTCATAATTTTAATTTCAAATACGAAGTTTATTTATTTCAAACAGACAAGCTAAGTCTTCATAGTAGAGATTCTACAACCACGTCGCAAAGTAAATTCGATCAAGAAGAAGCCGAAAAGATACTCAGCAGTTTTCCTCTCCAACAAAATATTACCTAAGAATTGAAAACGGACCCGTGTCATTGAGAAATTGAACAATTCATTTATACATTGTTAAAAGCAAACATCGACCAGTCTAAAATTACTCTAGAAATCCAACAAATGAGAGGATTATTCGTATCGACTATTATTATTTGTTTATGTTGAATTACTTATTGTTTTTTTTTTAATAACTTTAAAGTTACACCATAACTTAGCCCTTGACGGCATCTCACCTGATGGTAAGTGAGGATGCAGTCTAAGATGACAGCGGGCTAACCTTTTAGGGGATACCCCTAACAGGTAAACCCATACTCCTAATCGGTTTCTACGCGACATCGTGCCAGAACGCAAAATCGCTTGACGACACGTATTTGTCGGTAGGGTGGTAACTAGTCACGGCCCAAGCCTCCCACCAGACCAAACTCGAGCCGGGAATCGAACCCAGGACCTCCAACTTTATAATGCGACAGCGCGCGCGCTGCACCACGGAGGTCGTCAAAAATATAATTATATAATAGCGCACTAAGGCTTTTTAAGGAAATAGCAAAAAGGTTAGTCGACATCACAGGGGACCGAAGAGCTGCCAGCTACCTCGGACAAAGAATAAGTCTAGCAATTCAAAGGGGGAACGCTGCCAGTATCTTCGGAACCTTGCCTAAAGGGACTCCTTTTAATAATATATTTTAGTTATGATGTTATTTATTTATTAAGATTTTTAGTTTTAGGTTAATCTAAGTTTAAGTTTTATGTAAAATGTTTGATGTATACTAAATAATAAGGTAACATTAATTGTATATTATTATATAATATATATTATATTATTACTATTAGATTATCATCATGTTCTCCACGTCCTAAAGAGCTATTCGCGGGCTAACGACCTCTGAGTCAGCGGTATTGGATGCCGCCATTCGCGCTAATGTATGCGAAATCTCGCAAATCGTTCTATTGCATTCCTTTGTTCCGCTAATACACTCTACAGTGAGATTATTTTTGCTACGATTACATTAATAGGGTTCCGTTACGAAACTGATAAACACCAGTACATTTAGTTTGATTTCTTCATTCTAATAAACGTTTGATGTGATGAGGAATTTCGTAAGTGAGCGAGCTGGCATATAAAAATTTACTGAGTGCGCGTGCAGTCTATGCTTTTTCTATTGTCTGAATTGCTCTATCTCCATAGGTACTATAATTTATTATTGATTATGTGAAATGGTGATAACGGAAAAAAAACCCGGCTAAGTTTGTTGTGGGCTTCTTCTTAGACCGGGGCGCGTTTGAAACCCTCATAGCTTTAGTTTTAAGTTTACGAATGTAGTTATCATCATCGAATTACTACTATGTAAATTATTGACGCGTCAAAAGTACCTTGTAAAGGACTATTTGAATAAAGTTTATTTTAATTTTTGAATTTATTAATATCCAACTACGACGTCATACCCAAGCTGCGCCTCAGCTTGAGAAATTCTAATCGTGCTAAAAATTGTTATCAGATAACAATTATATATATTTTAACTGTTTCTTCATCCTCCGCTTAAGATAGTAGCGGGCTAACTTTTTTTTTTATCCACTACTAGTTAACCCTTGATGGCAATCTCCCCTGATGGTAAGTGATGATGCTGTCTAGGATGGTAGCTGACTAACCTGTAAGGGGTATGGTAAACCCATACTCCTAATTGGTCTCTGCACGACATCGTGCCGGAACGCTAAATCGCTTGGCGACACGTCCTTGTCGGTATTTGTCACCTGTTAGTATTTGTCGTTAGGGTGAAAACTAGCCATGGTCGAAGCCACCAGATTACGATCGATAAAATATTTCATATGAATGTGACGGTAATGTTAAATAATAATGTAACCCTTTATGAGAACCTTAAATTTTTCCGATATAAAATATAGCATAAAATGTGTAGTCTATAATCTATCACGGTGCCTAATTTCATCCCGATTTGTTAAGCCGTTCTGTAACTTTCTCATTTATAATAGTAGAAAGGCAATGTTTTTTAATTGTTATTTTACGAGTTGATAAAAGAATTCCTATATCCAAAATTTATAACAGTCGTCTAGACGATGAATATGGTGCAATTTTTTTAATACACTACAAGTTAAGAAGCATTATCTGTCAATTTAATTTTTATTTATTCCTTCTCTATTTTTATATTAGTATATATTTATTATAGAAATTATTTATTTATAATATTTTTAATAGTATGTAATTATTAGTATGTATATATGTATAAGTGTTGCGATTTCCCGCCTTTTATTTCTGTCAGCTTCTTACAAAAGGTGGCCTGGAAGAGATCGCTTTAAGTGATAAGGTCGCCTTTTGCTTTTTATGTATTTCTTGTTTTCTTTTTTCCTGTCAATATGTATGCAATAAATTGTATAAATAAATAATATTTATCGGTGGGGTGGTAACTAGCAACGGCTGAAGCCTCCCACCAGACCAGACTCGAGCCGGGAATTGAACCCAGGACCTCCGACTTTACAATACGACAGCGCACGCACTGCGCCACAGAGGTGCCGAATGAAAATAGATCTGTCAATGCAAAGGATGATGGTGCAGGTTCGATTCCGGGCACTAACAACGCGCCGGTGTCGCAAACAAACAGACACAAGTGCTGTGCCAACAACCCGCGCGACAGACACAGTTAAACAAACAAAATACAGTACGGACTACTGTCAATCAATATTTAAAAAAAATGTGTTTTAGATGTTTCATGTGAAACTGTTTGTTCGACCATTTATCACGAGGTCCTAGATTCGAATTCCTGGGCAGTGATTAAATTCAGTCAATTTCATTTATTTAAACAATAAACAGCAAGTTTAATTTGCTATATTCCGCCGACAACCGGAAGATTTGTATAATATAACACAAAACCACACAAAATCTTCCACTAGAACCTCTACGCACGTTTCGACCCGACACCGGATCATCCCCTTTTAATGATTTTGTGTGGTGTTATATTATACAAATCTCCCGGTCGTCGGCGGAATATAGCAAATTATACTTGCTGTTTATTGTTTATCATGGACTTCCGCAAAGTAACGCCTGCTTCTATTCGTTATTCATTTATGTAGTTAAAATAAGAATTTGTCATTATATCGCTCACGTACCACGAAGAGCTGAGCCGTCGGTCATTTTATTGTTCTAAATGAAGTACTAATCATCATCACATGAGATTGACAGTCATTTTTAGCCCTTTTTTTTATACACTATAAGTTAGCCCTAGACTACTATCTCACCTAATGGTGAGTTATGCATTCTAAGATAGTAGCAGGCTAACCTGTTAGAGGTATGGTAAGCCCCTACTCCTAATTGGTTTCCACGCGACATCGTGCCGGAACGCTAAATCGCTTGGCGACACGTCTTTGTCGGTAGGGTGGTATAGTTACCACCCTACCGACAAATTCATTTCATTTGTGGCTAGTGCCACAAATGAAATGAATGAAGCCTCCCACCAGACACAATGCAATTCATAAGAACGCAGCGGTTCATGGCGTAAAATATGAGCGTGTTTTGACAGGGAGGGAAAAATCCTGCGGCACAGAGTTCTTCAGAACTAGACAAGTAGGAATGTGCCAAAGATGGTTGGGTTTGTAATGGAATTGTCGCGCAGCCTTTGTCGGTAACTCGCCACGGCCGAAGCCTCCCACCAGTTAAAAGGTCTCTTCCCATGTTGAGAAGAGGCCCGCGCTCTATGGGGGTATAGCGCTGATGATGAGAGCCTACATGCATCGGGATAGGGCTCAACACCATACCAAATTGCACAACAGACCTTAAACTTCTCAGATTTCTCGGTAAAGAAACAATAATTGTAAAAGTTTTAATTTCGACCGCGTTTCGGCGGATTCCCTTAGAGTATGTTTTTGTTGTTGCAAACTTTATCAAGACTTTAATTGGATTTCGAAAATATTTTATGCTAATTAAGATTTCAACGTAAACCGATTAAGTTTCGACTGATCATTATCCCACCGATTAATTACATACGTAATCATTAAAAGCCATTTAAATATTAACGATTTTATTTCAAAGGCTTATTTAATGAATTATATTTATTCGCTTTTTTGACATAGTTCCATATGCTACGTATTTATGCATTATAATGATTACGCCTATTAGTTTAATTAACTATACAGCCTAATATCCGCAACCTCAGTTTCTCTAAATCAGACGACAAACATGTAATCTTGTCATGACATTGGACGTATCATGTTATCGCATTTATTCTAAACATCAACTTACCTAGAGACGGAGAAATTGTTTGCAACGTGCCCCTCTACATAAATACCAGACCACTGGGTCCTTAATCAAAAATATAACTTTGTGAGACCGATTTGATGAAACTACGCAAATGGATAGTAAGGATACTTAACAATTAAATATTTTATGTTATATTTTGAGAACGAACGGATCCTAGATTGATTTTTATAACCATTTTATAATAACTCTGTAAGTCGTATGGTAGTCTGGCAGAAATCGCTCTACGCATATTTATTTTGACAAGACCGTGGCCATTGGAACTCCCTACAAAAGACCTATGTCCAGCAGTGGACGTCAATCGGTTGTTAATGATGATGATGATATTTATTTTTAATTTGTACGTCTTATTTTTTTACATTTTGTGTGCAGTAAGTATTATAAAATAAAACCTTGGATATTAAAATTAATTTTATTTTTAGAACATTTTATATATACATATTACAAAAAAAATCCTCTTTCTTTATTATACTAGGAGCAAAGTTGGTGCTAAGAACAAAGTGATAATTTCTCGCATGGAATGCTTTTGATTTGTCCTCTATATATATATTATGTCCTCTCGTAGTCTAGTTGCTTGATAGTGTTAATTATACCAGTACTAGTTAATTAGTATCTACGCCGGACAGTTGAAATGGTACAGTCGTCAAATGTGATATTCATGACTTCCTATCGGGGCCTTGACAGTGGGAAACTCGGGGACCGCGATACCTGCTGTGTAATTATTGAACTGGATCGATCTTCAATTGCTTTTTTTGTCCACTTTTTTAATATTTAATGTCCCACACTCACCCGCCACTGTCGATGGTTATGTTTATACAATAAACTTAAAGACACTTACGATTAAAGTGTATAGTATGAAGATAGCTCTTGACATAATAAGATGGCATGTGAGATAGTGATATCAAAAAGAAAATTTACCTGGCTAAGTTTGTTGTGGGCTTCTGCTTAGACCGGAGCGCGTTTGGAAACCTCATAGCTTTAGTTTTAAATTAACGAATGTAATTATCAATATCAAATCACTACTATGTAAGTAATTGACGCATCAAAAGTGCCTTTTAAATGACTATTTGAATAAAAATTATTTGAATTTTGAATTTGAATTGTAAGCACAAGATAGGGCGCACTTATCGTATCAGACCACTAAATCGCTTGGCGGTATCTTTGCCAGTAGGAATGGTAACCAGCCGCTGCCGAAGCCTCCCACTAGACAAGAGTCCAGCCGGGTATTGAACTCGGGATCTCCCACTTTATAACTACTGCGCACGCGCTGCGCCACTGAAACTATAAACGAGTAGGCCATGAATTTCCTCACTTTTGATTTGATCACCACGAGATTCCACGAGGATAGCGCTCTCCGTCACCCACCAAGTTAATCTGAGCTTTCTTATCATTTTCAATAACGTATCTGTTATATATCCAGCCGTAATTGAAGGTATGGTTATTACGAACTTAAGAATAATGAGTAATTCTATATATTTAATCAAATGACAGAAGCTGTGATAGCCTTGTGGTTAGGACGTCCGCCTCTTAATCAGATTACGAGCACGCACCTCTAACTTTTCAGAGTTATGTACGTTTTAAAGCAATTAAAATATCCCTTGCTTCATCGGTGAAGGAAAACATCGTGAGGAAACCTGCACGCCTGAGAATTGTTCATAATGTTGACAAAGGCGTGTGAAGTCTGCAAATCCGCACATGGCCAGCGTGGTGGACTATGGCCAAACCCTTCTCATACTGAGAGGAGACCCGTGATCTGTAGTGAGCCGGCAGTGGGTTGATCATAATGAATCAAATGACAGTGTTTAGAGAAACGCAAATTATGTCGCATTTAATTTGTGAGTCTGTCGTGAGGTGATTGTGGCGTGAGTCGTGCGACCACAAAGTAGTCGCTAACGAAACCGCACTGTAAACTCAGCACAATTAAAGGCAATCCGTGTTGGATTACAAATTATTACATTAGCCCCTTTCCAGGCGTCCATTACGCGTAACTTTCAAGGTGAAAACAAATATATATGTGCCCTATACTTCAATACTGATATAATAAATTGAAATGAAACTGCGTTTGCTACCTTTTCACGTCTAAACCATGAAACACATTTCAAACAATCCGACCCAGCGATTTATTATATCCTAGTTATTATTCCGGAACTTCAAAGAGAACAAACCTGAACAACAAATCAAATTAAAATAGCTTTATTCATGTAAACCTAATACAGTAATACAGGCATAAAAGCGTTCATATATAATACATTTCACATTATTTTTATTCACGTCGCCTAAGCCGAGGTTCGGCCTCAAAGGAGGCAGTGGCTTAGTTTCTTCGCGCCCTAGGGCTCAAAATTTCTTCTGGCAGAGCTTCTTTCCGAAGCTCGCCAAACAGCCCGGTTACGCTGTGGCAACCAATAGGGTTTGTACAGCTAATAGACAGTCCGAAAATAAAAATAAAAATTTTAGTCGTTAGGTGATGGTGATAACTACACTCGCCAACTTAAAACTAAAGCTAAGAGGGTTCCAATGGCGCCCAGCTTAAAAAAGCACATAACAAATTTAGCTGCTTTGTTTTTCCATCTCCATCTCACATAAACAATAATAAATTTTAGTGGCATAAATATTTACGTAAAATTTATTTCGTGACAATTAGTTGTTAGGAATACATATATACTCGTAACTTAAAATAAAACTTAGATTAACCTAAAACTAAAAATCTTAAAAAATAAATAAATATTTAACATCATAACTAAAATATATTATTAAAAGGAGTCCCTTTAGGCAAGGTTCCGAATTTTAGTTAGCTATGGAGTTAGAGCAATTCACATCCGAGCTTTTTTTATCTTTTATATAATCCTTAATCGTTGAGTTTATTGTAAATGCTAAGAATTTAATAATGTCGTCTGTCCTCCTAATTGGGGGTCTCTATTGGATTCCACGATAATTGCTTGGCCTGTTGCTAGTTTTCTATGAATAGATCCAGTGTAACTGTTTTTCTTTAAACACTTAAGTGGCTTAAAAACATGCATAGGCATTTTGCGGAGCCAAGTTGTGGACTTCAGTGCCTCCACTATCGATGTCACCCCACAGGTCTATAGTATTTCGTTGCAGTTTTAATCATCTTGCCACAAAATGCTGGAACGATATTCCCCCACCTTTTCGGTACGTTAGCTCCAAATTTGCTTTAAAAAAATTATGTCGTGCTCATATAAAATCAAAAAGCCGGTAAGCTAGTTTATAACATAAATTTGACAAAAATAAAAGTTTTATTTAGGTAGTTAAAGAATTGAGATTTCTATTGTTTTTTATGGTTTTATATTTTTGGTTAATTTTAATAGCATTTTATAGATAAGTACATTTTATAGTTAAGACCAGGGCTTAATATTACGATATTAAGGATTATATAAACAATAAAAAAGTTTGGGTGTGAATTTCTCAATCTCCATAGGTACTATAATTTATTATTGATTATGTGAGATGGTGATAACAAAAAAAAATCCGGCTAAGTTTATTGTGGGTTTCTTCTTAGACCGGGGCGCGATTGGAATCGTCTTAACGATTGTAGCTATCACCATCACCATTCACGAATATAAATAATGAAATGAACGATTCATATATGCCTGTAATAGGTTTAAGTAAAAAAAGCAATTTTTGATTTTATTTGACTTCTATTGTTTGGGCTAGAACAGAATAACAGCGTTATTGTGTATCCACAACATTCAGCTGAATTAGGACTTTATTGTTTATAACATGTATTGGGTCAGCTAATAAATTTATATCTATTCTATTCCATTCTTTTCTTCTTTACTAAATAATAAACACGCTGCGAACGATTTCATACAAAAATCTTGGACCTTATTTCGGAAATGTATATAATCATTTTCGCAGATGAATGAAAGCAGTAATCAAAGTTTTTTAATTTAGAGCCGAGAATCTTGTCGCCATAAAAGAGTTTGGGCAAACGAAGGAGGTAGATAAGCGAGCGAATATTATAAGACGTAAACGCCTGATTTATTTCACGACGAGTTTTAATTACAAATCGAGTTCAGATATCGCGTTTGTTTCTTATTTTCTTTTAATTATGTATTTTATTTCAATATTAATTTGACTTCCAAAATAAGAAAAGCGAAAAAGTGCGTATAAGACTCGTATGCAGTGTTACGTGACTTGAAAAACATATTAAAAATTGAAAATCATTTTTTTGTAATATCGCCTTCGTTTCGGACAGCAAAATTAAAACTGTTAGTTGAATTATTATTCACATTCTGGCGGTCATGCTTTGAATGGTTGCTAAATGTTTTATCAATCAATTATAGTGACTTTCAGGCTTTTTTCTCGGTAGCTAGTTTCTTCTGGTAGCGGCCAAAGTCTTCTGCCAGAAGAAAACTTAAGATAAATGGTGGAAACACAGCGATGTCCACTTCATACATGCATAAAAAAAATGTGAAATGAAAAATATTTATTTGCCAAAAAACAACTTTACAAAGTTTGGTACATCCGTTGGGACCCACACTAGGTAACCCTGTATCGTGGGGCACATCATTTTTCATTGATCAACCCATTACCGGTTCACTACAGAGCACGGGTCTCCTCTCAATATGAGAAGGGTTGGCCATAGTCCACCACGCTGGTCATGTGCGGATTGGTAGACTTCACACGCCTTTGAAAACGTTATGGAGAACTCTCAGGCGTGCAGGTTTCCTCACGATGTTTTCCTTCACCGTTAAAGCAAATGATATTTTTATGTTTTTAAAAACGCACATAACTCCGAAAAGTTAGAGGTGTGTGCCCGGATTCGAACCACCGACCTCTGATTTGGAGGCTGACGCCCTTACCACTAGGCTATCACCGCTTCGGGCCCAATTCACCGCTATTAACAATTTAGGTTTACAGTTGACGCTCGGATGAAGAGACAAATAAATTGAGACTTAAATAAACATATAAATTACAAATCATAAAATAAAAGTACTGGGAGCTTCTGGACTGATGGAAAGATATTCGTGAGATTGGGGATTAGTTTTCTTGAATAATGTACTCAAAACAATAATGCGTTTACAAATTCATTCAAATTCATTACACGGTCAAAATCTGACTATTTATTTACTGCACCGAGGTTGTTCAGTAATGAAGGAACGACTGGAGGTATATTAAATAAAACTCAATTCAAATTCAAATAATCTTTATTCAAATAGTCCTTTAAAAGGCACTTTTGACGCGTCAATAATTTACATAGTAGTGATTTGATGGTGATAACTACATTCGTAAGCTTAAAACTAAACCTATGAAGGTTCCAAACGCGCCCCGGTCTAAGAAGAAGCCCACAACAACGTATATATCATCATCATCATCATAACAACCTATTGACGTCCACTGCTGGACATAGGTCTTTTGTAGGGAGTTCCAATGCTCACGGTTTTGGGCCGCTTGCTTCCAGCGTACTCGTATATATATCTATATATATATAGATATTTATACTATGCAGTACTGCATCGAATATCTGCAAACCCTAGTCAAAAACCCAGTCCACGCCATTGGCAATACATATTCTTGAAGTGTTCTGTTAACAATTATGACTTTTGGAACTTTGAAGAAGGTGCGAAGTTATTTTTGACTCCTTAATTTTCAAGTTAATCGAATATTTGTTTGCCAACCGAGCCCTTGATCGCGGTGTGCTGCGGGACGCTGCGGCGCGGAGGGGACGCGAGGGGACGCGAGGGGCGCGCGGGGGGCGGAGGGAAGGTAAAAACTGACCACAATGGGGCTTAGCATAACCGGTCGGGCCGGTTGCAGCCTCCGCGCCGCTATCATCCCATCCGCCATACTTTCTTCTGTCTGATCGGTGCGCGATCCGGCCCGGCATTTTATCTGTTCATATTCAACCTTATTTCAAAATAAGATTCTAAACTTATAATTCATCGCCCTTGTTGATTCGTATCTCCGTCAGGTTTGAAGCCATTTGCATCTTCTTCTTTCTATATATTAGATTGGTAGTTTATCGCCAATGTCGCGTAGCTTAGAGAAAATACTTCATTATGATATTTTTAGTTTCTTCTTTTAAATAAACCAAGGTATCATCACTATCCTGAAATGAACTACAGCTGAATTCAAGCCTCTTCTAACTGTAGAAAACTGATGATTTCATCACTATCTGCAGCCTATACTGCCAACTGTACTACTGAATCGGTCAAGCCTTCTTTTCTTCTAATAGTAGAGGGATATGGGGCTCATATTGTGGGTAAAAACCTTCCAGGCTTCAGTGATTATAACTGGGGACGAATGCTTATCGTGCTCTACGAGGCAAGGTGATAGTGAACATCAGTTTTTCATGGCTAGTACCGACAATCTTTACAAAAACTCGTTACAAATTGCGAGCCCCACCCAGGCCTATTTGAACACAGTACCCAGATAAATAAATGATCTAGCTACAGAGAGAATAGGTCAACGAGCCCCATATTCACTCAGAAATCATCCATTATTTCAAATATGAAATTTATAATCGTACTTTGCGACTGGTCGAGAAGAACATTGATGCTCTCGAGATGTAGTGCTGGAGGCGAATGTTAGGAGCCTCATGGACCGAATTTCGTACCAACGACTTTCGGTGTTAATACAGAGGCGTGAGAGTGGCTCCATTATTTACTTTAATACTTGTTTGCTCAATTTGTTATAATTGTCTGCTTAAATTTGCAATTAGTAAATTTAATCCTCACGTAGGTATACGCTTTACACTTTTTTTGCTTTAGTTTTTTCCGTCTTTGTATTAATTAGTTTTCCGCCATTAATGTATTACACCTTTTACATGCGGTGTTTACCTTTAATTAGCTTAGCATTAAGCTTTAATACCTTAATATGTAGATTTATTTTAGTCCTATTACAATGTTTTAAGCTGTTGGTAAACCTAAATAAATGAAAAAAAACAATAACGATATCGTATAGTTGTAGTGCCTATTAAATACAGTTCAATAAATTGAGAGCCGGATCGCACACCGGTTACCTATAGGACGGACCCAATGCTCTTCATACCGAAGCTCCACGAAGCAGACTCGATACTGTCAATTGCATGCTTGTACTACAAACGGTAGAAACGCTAAAAGCGACTCTAATGTAACCAGATAAAGTCCATATTCGCTTAAAATTATGTAACGGCTTACCAAAGACTACGGGAAAGAGAAACGTATATAGACGTACTTAGTGATCGGTTTTTTTTTTCCACTATAATTTAGCCCTTGACGGCAATACCACCTAGTAGTGATTATGCAGTCTAAGATGGTAGCGGGCTAACTTGTTAAGGGTATGGTAGACCCGTACTCCTAATTGGTTTCTACGCGACATCGTACCGGAACGCTAAAACGCTTAGCGACACGTCTCTATCGGCAGGGTGGTAACTAGCCACGACCGAAGCCTTCCAACAGAACAGACATCCCACTTAATAATGCGCCATGGAGGTCGTCAGAGTGATGTGCGTTTTAAACGATTAAAATATCTTTTCTTCAACGGGGAAGGAAAACATCGTGAGGAAACCTGCATGCCTGAGATTTCTCCATAATGTTTTCAAAGGCGTGTGAAGTCTGGCAATCCGCACATAGCCACCTCGATGGACTATGGCTAAACCCTTATCATGGATCCGTGCTCGATAGCATCGTATCCTATATCTTATACAGGGTGGCGGTTATTCACTCGTCTGACACTAAGAACTTCAGTATTTCTATGTTTATTTTGTTTAAGGCAGTTACAGTATTCCATATCTTTCTTTGGTAGTCCTTTTTGGGTGAAAATTTTGCATGATAGCAAAAATTAAGTTGTATTCTGACCTTTCATGTGCGGTGGCTTAATCTATTTGTATTTAATCTGAGTCTTTAATAAACCAAATTATCAAGATTCTTAATATCCTTTGTCTTTGTTTATTTTAATACTTTATTGCGCAAATACATGTACTCAGGTGATCTCTTCCAGTTTAATCTGTGGAAAAGTGGGTTACAATAGTGCATTGATAGAAAAGACACATTGTGTACAATGTGTCTTTTCTCCCGTAGAAAACTTAAATTTACCTCATCACTATTTTTTTAAGTTGATGTAAAGTTAATGACAACAGTAAGTACTCGTTATAAGCTGATAAAAGCAAAGATAAATACAAAAATAACGGCATAAATAATAAAGCATAATCTCAACTTTACTTTATTATCTTGGGCAACTAACTTTTCTTCCGTATAGGTGTGGTGTGTGACTTTAAACAGACAGCGCAAAACAATCCCTTTTTTTATCGAAAAGATTTATGGCTACCTCCGTCCCTTGGGCCGGACGGGGTTATGTGGGATTCCCACCCTCCAAGGGTGGTATACCCGAACTAAAAACCACCACGGCATATCCCGGGGCCCGGGGGACCCGTTGTTATACTTCCCGGTCGAAACGTCCAGGTATGCCTGCCGTTGATGTCTATATGAACCTAACTTTTTCGAGAGCTCGCCGTCTAAACTTCTCCTTTAGTCTGTTAACGTGACGAGGAAAACTTTTAATCCAACCACAAATAAGACGAGACATTGTAAACGCTTACGAAATAATTATTCATTCGATTAACATCCTCCACGGCTCACAGTTTAGCGTCTGGAAGACAGGTTTATTACACAACCAGACTTCCTAGTATGGGTAGGTACGTCGAAGTTACCAAGGAGTTACGATTATCTATCATTTCTATAGAGTTGTCCAAATCGCGACGTACAGCCGTCTATAACTCTATACAATGTGACAGACTTACGCTAACTTTAATATGACGTTTATGTTATCTATATATAAAAATCAATTGCTGTTCGTTGGTCTCGCTAAATCTCGAAACCCGCTGAACAAATTTGTCTTATCTTGGTCTTGAAATGTTCGTAGAAGTCTAGGGAAGGTTTAAAAGGTAAGAAAAATTCGAATAATGCCCGGGAAATCCCTAAAAACAGCCCTTTTCTTTTTCCCATATAAACGTTCTCTAAATAAAATGTGAAGTCAATTTGAACTTTATTTCTATTCAATAAACTTCATATTAAATTATAATCACTCACTGTTGTCTAAGAAATGAAGGTGTGTTCCTAACTTCAAAGAGTCAATTTGCAATTTATATTTAGGCAATATTTGATCCCGGTATTTCCACGGACACGAAAACTACGCGGGTGAAACCGCGGGTCTCAGCTAGTTATAATATATAACGGATGACACAGCGAGTGCGCCAATTTGTCTATGCCAAGCCGCCATATTGCCGTACCTTACAGCCATGCCAAAAATTGCCGCGATTATGGTTTGGTGCGTCAAGCTAGCCAAAGCCCGCCATTTTTAATGAAAACAATAAAAATATTTTGTTTACCAGTTTTGTCTTTTCATTTTTGTATCTTACTACAAATACGTGAGTTTTACGAGGTAGCTTTTTATTTATATGGCCTAGAGGGCCACTCAGCGGACTATGAAGAGAGCTATGCTAACTATGCTCGTATCTTTACGGGATCAAATCAGAAATGAGGAGATCCGTAGAAGAAGTTACCGGTATAGCTCAGCAAGAAGCTGAAGTGGCAATGGGCGACGTTGCCAAGGTGCTGGAATGGCGACCTCAGCGAGCGATAAGCTTAGCATTGCTCGACCTCCAACTAAGTGGACAGACGACATCGGACGACTCGCAGGGAGCCGCTGGAAACAAGCGGCCCAAGTGGACATTGGAACTCCCTAGGAGACTAACCACTAACCACTTCTAATAATGTTATAAATATGATATTTGCTGATATTATTTGCTGCATGAAAGAAGAGCAGAACATAAAACTTATTTCTTCTTGACCTTAAACCACGATACAACATGTCTTCACATATTCTGTTTAAACTTGAAGACTTGTTGTTCTCACGTCAAATCAAATCTAATCCGTTATTCATGTTTTAGATTTGGTTTGACAGACAGCGGAGGTAATATAATATCGTTGGCATATTTCAGCTATTAAGAGGGATAGCAATAAGTAAGTAGGGCTGGATTAAATGCGAATAGAAAATCAAGGGAGTAAAAAAGATATATTTTAGGTGTTTATACAGTTTACCAAGTAATGTAATTGTACATCCTAAGTCTTATCAAATTCAAATTCAAAGAATCTTTTAAAAGGCACTTTGGACGCGTCAATAATTCACATAGTAGTGATTTGATGGTGATAACTACATTCGTAAACTTAAAACCAAATCTATGAGGGTTCCCAACTCGCCCCGGTCTAAGAAGCCCACAACAAACTTAGGTAAATTTTAATTTTGTTATCACCATCTGACATGCCACTTAAAATTATATTAAGAGCTATCTTATTAGAACAATATTTCATATCCATGCATGTTTATCATTTACATAAACCTTAACACTATTTATTATATCCTGGTATAGGTCACTCTTTAGCGATAAGGCCGCCTATTGTAACTCTTTTCTTTTCTGTGTGTGATTCTTTGGTGTGTTGTATTTCTTCATTTGTATGGTTTGTGTACAATAGTGTATTTTCATTTCATTACATACATACCTTACTAATTGCAAAAGAGAGAAAGTGTGTGTGTGTGAAAGTGGAAACTAGAAAATTAAACCAAAAGAAAATTTACCTGGCTACTCGTTGTGTTGTTGTGGGCTTCTTCTTAGACCGGGGCGCGTTTGGAACCCTCATAGCTTTAGTTTTAAGTTTACGAATTTAGTTATCACCATGAAATAACTACTATGTAAATTATTGACGCGTCAAAAGTGCCTTTTAAATGATTATTTGAATAAAGATTATTTGTATTTGAATTTGAGTTGTTACCAATTATATTTTTTATGAATGTTACACTTAGCGAAAGCGGGAGGGCATATTCGGATGAAATAATATTTCCTCTCGTTTTTCGTGTTCGTGAACAGAGAGCGGCCGTAAGTCATAATAAAGATATTATAACATACAAGTTAATTGCAATTTATGTTCGCCAGGAAATTGCGACGGGCGATCGCAGTGTTGTACACTTGGAATCATAACGTCTGATATTTTTAAAACTTTAGTCACATCGCTCCTTGGCTTTGTCTATTTATCATCATCATCATCATCATCATGATCAACCCATTACCGGCTCACTACAGAGCACCGGTCTCCTCTCAATATGAGAACGGTTTGGACATAGTCCACCACGCTGGCCATGTGCGGATTGGTAGACTTTACACGTCTTTGAGAACATTATGGAGAACTCTCAGGCGTGCAGGTTTCCTCACGATGTTTTCCTTCACCGTTGAAGCAAGTGATATTTATAAGTTCACTTAATTATTTATATGCTTTCATAAGTCGAAAAGTGATGGCTCCTTGAAACACTCGCAAATACTGTACACCCGCAGTATGTATTGGTGCTACGCATCGAACTCACAACGAATGTCTTTTATTATATACACATAGTTATTCAAAGGATAAAAATTAAAGGATACATGAGCAACATCATCATCATCATCAGCTTTATATATTATATGAAAATAAACGTGGCTACTCACGAGTAAAACGTATCTATAATGTGAGTATTCGCCACGTGCTTGTCCATGAATTCATGAGTATATACTATGCATTGGCGAGGTGGAGTAACAGAGAGAAGGGATGAGAGAACGAAAAGAAAGAGGGAGAAAGAGAAAGGTATTACACACTACTCGCTTGTGTATACGACTGTCGCGCCTGCGCACGTCTCATTTAACGGTTTTATTCCACGGACTTTTTCTTACTATCACATTTTTTTCAGTTCGGTCAAGCAGCAAAATCCCTATCTCCTCCAAGCCTGCCGTAAGGAACTTCGTTCCAAAAAATATTTTATATTTAGATAATTACACCAAGGACTCTTTTTTGTGGTGATGTCTTTTCGAACTAAGTATCAAAATATCCAATACAATAATTGTCCAAGCTACTTGGTACGGAACATTTTATGTGCAAGTCAAACTCAGCATTAAGTCTTTATCTTTTTTATTAAGCTTTTTTATTCATCTTGGTGAACTTAAAGGTAAAAAAAAGTTGCAATCGCACCAAGCTTCTTTATATCACATTTTATAGCAGATATTTAAAAACGACCATAAATCGATACAAAAACGTTATAATGCAAACCCAATGACTTTTGATCCCTTCGTATTATACAAACGTAGGGATACCTTCGCCTGCAAAGAATCTAAATTTTATTATAGTCCACGGGTATCGAACAACAATCGATTTTCTACCTGCTTCGGGTTGTCAGTAGACGCATCTTCTCACCCTCCGTCTGAAAAGAAGACATTAAAAAATAAAATAATAAAAATAAAGAAAACTCAAAATGAGCTTTGAGTTCGAACGAGTTAGATCCGTTTTTGTGTGACCACAATGTTTATTTATGCTTTTATTTGTCCAAAAATAACGAGTCATCGAAATCATCTTAGGGTCCGCTTTTAGACACAGGTGCTTGTTGATTGAAAAAAAGAGATAAACTGAGTGAGTGTTCGGTATCCAGAGAGTGGTTCCTTACCTTTCCGTTCGGTCGTCCTTTGTATGGAAATGTCAAAACGGCCAATGCTCCTTAGGTGGAGGAAGCAGGTAGGATGAAAAAGGGTAAGGTTTTCAACATTACTACCATCTACACGATTTGACATATGTTATATAGTAGCCATCATAAGGATTGTTTCAGATGAATTAATCTTGCTCGAGCAAGCCTTTAAAACGTTTAATACACTCGCGAGCAAAACTATGGACTCACATCTTGAAACTTGGGTCCTGACATACGGGTACAATTTCAAGGAATATAGTATTAATTCAAAGTTACAGAGTAGGCTTTCAAATGGTACTATTTTCATTTATCTTCATTAGTCATTTAGTTTTTAAAATACAGGACCTAATCCTATAGAAAAGACAGGACGTGATCCACAGGCGGGATCCAATCCCCGCTAACGCCGTCTTGTTGCTTAAAGATTTACATGTACACGGTACAGTATGGTAAACCCACGCTTCTAATTAGTTTCTACGCGACATCGTGCCCGAACGCTAAATCGCTTGGTGACCTTCTTTGTCAGTAGGGTGGTAACTAACCGCGGCGTAAGCCTCCCACTAGACCAGACTCGAGCCGGGAATCGAACTCAGGACCTTCAACTTTATAGACAGCGCACACACCCCGTGACGCAGTCGTCACGGAGTTCGTTGTGTCCGTTTTTATATTCAGCTCCGATATTCTGGAAAGGTTAAACCGTAAAAATATCTCATCTCAGCAATTAATGCACGATATAAATAAGTCAGGGGCGAAAGAGCGAATGAATGGTATTGTAAAGAGCGTGACGTGTTATATGGCAGGGATTTTCGAACCCGACACCGGTTAAGTGCCAATTAATTTGGCTGCTGCGGTGCATAATTGAAACAAGTACCGATCTTGTATGAAGATTATCCATTTATGATACCTATAGTCATGATCAACCCATTACCGGCTCACTACAGAGCACGGGTCTCCTCTCAATATGAGGAGGATTTGGCCATACTCCACCACGCTGGCCATGTACGGATTGGCAGACTTCACACGCCTTTGAGAACATTATGGAGAACTCTCAGGCGTGCCGGTTTCCTCACGATGTTTTCCTTCGCCGTTGAAGCAAGTGATATTTTAATTGTTTAAAAACACACATAATTCCGAAAAGTTAGAAAGTGTGTGCCCGGATTCGAACCGCCGACCTCTGATTAGGAGGCTGACGCCCTAAACACTAGGCTATCACGGCTTCTTCTTATTATCCATTTATGATACCTATAGTATTATACTCGTAATAAGTAGCTATACGCTTGGAGTATATCTAAGTGATTAAAAGAGGAGATCCCTAAAACAACCAGGGTTAGTGACAAAGTCACTAGATAAGAATTTCGTGTCCCTTCATGAATGCACGAGATTCATACAGTAGTCCTTTCGAAGAGTTCAGCCGTAAGTGGAAAAACGAAGATATAATTATCCTTCTTCGTAAGAAACCCTTACATTAGCAATGGGATTTCAAAGAATGGAATCTCACTCTCAAAGAGTGCTATTGCTACCGGGGCACACGTGCCGGCATGGTATGGCAATGGCATGAGATCGGCCTTAGGCAGCCGATATAGAACAAAACACAAATAATCTTTGAACACAAGTAATTCACTAATACGGGAACAAGAAATTACTTTAAATGCCCTTAAAATCATCCAAGTCGAGACTGACAGTTATTATTGTATTACACTCCTGAACCCAACGCCGATCTCATCAGGAGATGATCCAAACACGTCCTCTTCGACCCGGACGAGGAAATGATTACCGAAACGTTACCCATTAATGAAGCGTTCCGTATCCGACATATATTTCATTATTTGAATTCGTGACAAATACATTCACTGACTTAAATCTAAATCTAGGAGGGTTCCAAACATTCGATATGGTAAAGTCGAAATGTAGCCCTCTAGATTATTTAAAAACGGAAATATGGAATTTGAAAAATAAACCATTGAAATAAAATATTAATCTGATCCCACTGCAAGTACTAATAGCTGATAAATATAAAATACTGGTCAGCAGTATTCTGCTACTAAAAAAAAAACTTCCAACTCTATTGCATCGCCGCCTGCCGTTTAAAAGACTTCAGATTTGTGGTTGGCAACGCCATCTATTATGGAGCAGCAAAATTAAATATTACTTGCTATTTTTTAACACAAAAAATATTTAAGTTTTTCTGTATGTAATAGTATGTATCAGAATTACATGTATAATGTAGTTACCGAGAGATATACTTAGTTGTTATGTTTCTATTCTACAATTGAGACAACAATAAAAAAGTTTCTACGAGATATAAAAATGAATATTTCAGAAAACTTACATAATAATAATTCAGAGTCAGAATAGAAGAATCAGTCTCAGAACTATGAACAGATAGTAGGTATTAGTTATTTTCTCCCACGCTAAATGCAATAAATGTATGTTTTAGTCTCTTTTAGAATTGAGATTAAGTCATAACGGTTCTTGAGTTTTCACTTTATAGCACTTTAATGTAGACTCAGATAAAGTAATTTGAGTGAGATACACATTCGTTTGGATCAGAGTGATAATTAATTCCTTAGCTGTTATTAGTTTGGGTCTTCAATAATATTTATTTGTTTATGCCAAAAATATTTTATGGAACAGCTGTGATCAAATGACTTTCAATAGGCAAGGAACACTCCAAGATAAAATACATCTCTTTCGGCAAGTTAAATAGTTTTGGTAATACAAAGAACATGCCCATTTTCATTTTTCGGTGTGTTTATATACTCATTGACCAAAACTTTAAGGTAGGTCAAAAAGACAAAGACAATATAGAGAACAATGAATGACAGAAAGTTGGTTGACTTTTCAATCTCGTGAAAATGCCTTTTTGATGAAAATTGCCGACAAATTCGATTAATTCATTTTTATAAACATGGGTGGTTCACAAAGCAGTCGAAAGTTAAGTGTCGACAACGAAAACGCCATACAAGTATCCCAAGAAGCTTTAGATCGCATACAAGACCAGCTGAACGCAAGAGTAAATATATGTTTTAACATTACATAATTTACATCAATGTCATGTATTTAAACAAAATAATTACAAATTTTGGCAACAAAATCTAACACCGTTTTATTTTTCAAAAATTGTTCGCGAGCACTTCGGGTATTATTCTTTAAAGTTTTGTACCATTGTAATTACCTATACAAATTAAGGTTAGAGAGCCTAGTTTTATTAAAAAATCATTATTTATTACAGTAGCCTAATACCAGTGTGACAATGAATAAAAGTTTTGTTTTAATAATGCTTTTGCTTTTACAATCGTCAAATTGAGTAGTCTCCTTTGTATGAAAATACTAGGTGGTAAGTTGAGTTCTATTGAGTGACACACATCTTTTTCAAATACAATAATTAGATATATAACTTAAGTTTTTTTAAAATGTCAATTCAATCCACATAACACCACAAGTGGATAAACATTAGTTTCTAGTTTATAACATGTTTGTTAATTAAACTGCAATGTTGAGAAGAAACTTTTAGAACTACTCGGAAACTCAGCAGTTGCTTTTTTAAAGACTATATTACTATTAAAGTTCATTTAAGTTTTCTTATTATTAATATTGATTTTTAATGCAAAATTAATTTAAAAAATGAAATTTAATTAATAATTTGGTGACAGTCAAGACACAAATGTAAATTACTTTTTTTTTTTTTAACTTAGTACTTAAGTTAGTCCTTGACGGCAAACTCACCTGGTGGTAAGTGATCACCTGTTAGGAGTATTGTTAATCCATACTCTTAATTGGTTTCTAAATGACATTGTTCACACAGGGTGGTAACTAGCCACAACCAAAGCCTCCCACCAGATAGACTCAAGCTGGGAATCAAACCCAGAACCTCTAACTTTATAATGCGACAGGGCACACACTGCACCACAGAGGTTGTCAAAAAAAGCTTGCTCAATTAAAAACCTTCCCTAAATAACATTTTGTGTACTTTTAGTAGAAAGAAATTGATAATTATAAGAATCAGTAATTAGCTATGAATAGAAATTAAACACCAATTAATTAAATGATTGGTGTTAAATTGATGATTTATACACTTGCTTCACACATAACTCATATTTCATGACCTCATGTTTATTTCAGCAAGCTGAGCAGCCACAGTCAAAACCTCAATATGCTCCACCGCCCTATTATGATACATTAAAACAACAAGAACATGCTGCTGAAGAAGCCTACTGGGCACGTCGTATTGATAATTTAAAGAGGGTGCATGAAAAGATCAACAGTGGTATGCACATAGAGTACCAAAAAACATTAAAGGAAGCAAATGAATTATTTGATATGGTAAAGGCAGATAAAATTGTTAATAAATTACCACCATGCCAGGAAGAAAAAGCAAAGGTATGTTCTAATGCAATTTGTTTTTGCCATTCTCTATTGTTTATGTAATGTGGCCACATAGAAATGCTGCACACAAAATGCCTGCCCCACTGCTGGTTATAATCCTATTATCATATGCTATAAATTAGCATCCAAAACATTGCATCAGAATGATGAAAATATTTATCTATTATATATATTACATAAATATTAAGAATAGCAATTTAAGATATTCAGAGAATAACTATAATTTCGAACTGCAAAAAACATTGCAGGTATGAATGGTCTTTGCTAAGATATTGGATGATAGGATAAGAATAAGAATATATAACCCTATAAGAATTTATACCCTAGAAGAAATTTTGTAGTGCTAAGGCTGCCTATTTGTATCATGCATATACAAAAGGTTACCTTTTCACAAGTGCAGCGATCTCTGCCAGGCAACTTCAGGATTATATTATAAAAAACAGAAGACCTGCCTGTCTATTCAGTTACTTTTCATAGTTGCTAGCTAATGCCAAATATAAACCCCCATAAACTAAGTTACTACTATAAAAGTGGTTATATTTCTAATAAAGTTTTATTTTTTTCAGATGCTAGAGTGCTATAGTTCAAATCCTAACAAATCACTTTTATGTTCAGTGCTAGTGAATGAATTTAATGACTGTGTGTGCAGAAGCAGAATTGCTGCAGTCTCTACATCTTGAGTTTAGCAGCTTTGTAAATAATGTCTAGAAAAGAATTCCGAAAAACATAATATAACTTCTTAAAGCCTCATGGCCCTGCAAGGTAGTTTTATTTATATTATTGCTGTATGAATAAATTGTTAATCTGAACACTTTTTTTATTCTTTCAATATTAAATTTACCTTGACCTATGTTACTGGAGGTTTTAACAAAAATATAATTATAATATAAAGCACTAGTTATGCTTTTTATTGACTTTAAAAGAAAATTGGTCAAACAAGCCAGTGGTGTGCACTTTAAACGTGCATACCCCAGGAACCTACAGATTTGAAATGTCAGCTTGTTATTGAAAAGTGTACATAGACACTTAAAATGCATTTTATATATATATACTTAAGCAAAAGCACTGAATAACCTAACTACTCATAATAAGCAAAATTTTGTTTCATATATCTGCATACCCTGTGCATGCTATGTAATATTAATTACTGTGAACTCAATGTACACAGTAATTAATATTAGATTTTAAAATATTCAGCAAGTATTAACTATTGTAGTATTTGTAAAGTGGTA
This sequence comes from Lasiommata megera, assembly GCA_928268935.1. Classification (NCBI taxonomy): domain Eukaryota; kingdom Metazoa; phylum Arthropoda; class Insecta; order Lepidoptera; family Nymphalidae; genus Lasiommata; species Lasiommata megera. The sequence goes on along the minus strand of OV743308.1, from coordinate 1,997,325 downwards.
CAAACATAAGAACAAATTATTTAAGTCTGTCTGCTTTCTAGTTTTATCAATATTTTCAGTCAAAGAGTATGTAATCACTTTCAGTATGCAAACATTACTTTATCTGTATTACCAGATTGAATAGTTAGTTTGTTGGCATGACAACAATTACTAAATGTTTATTTAATAATCCGTTCCATTTGTCTTAAACCATAACATTTATTAAAATTTAAATTGTCACATTTTATTCAAACAATAATGGCAGCTCAGGAGAAGGATGTTGAGAAACATTCTAGAGAGAAAAAAAAGAGAGTTGCTCTCTATCCTGGCTTTCCAGAATTAGCCAGATCAGATGTCAGTATTTACCCCTCATACACAAAGTTGGGGTTGGCCTAGTAAGTTATATTTTAATACCTTTGATTTGATCACAGATGTTCAAGTGTTCCGTGGAATTTTATTATAAATAAAATTTATGGATGGATGGAATCATAAAACACTGTGTTATCATCAGTTTAATGAATCAGTCACTGTGGCCAATGAAATCTCTTAGTTCACAGTTATTAAGTGTAGATTTTTTGATATACCTTCTTGAACTGATTCCCGTAAAAAAAACCTGATTTGAAAATAAATGCCATCTTTTTAGCCGTGTAGTTTGCCGTCATCGCTACCACTGGGCCAAAGTTGCCCAGCTTCGTCAGTTTATGTCAGAACTGCACATCTTCGAAAGATTACAACCAAATGCTCTGGATGGAGTCCGAGTGCACAGAGAGTTCTCTCAAGGAATTTTATCCCACAAGATTCCCCCAAGACGATACATTCAGAAATTAACTCCTGATCCTATGAACACACGTCAAAGGATGAGAGTTGAGGAAATAATCAGTGGCAGAGTAAACTTAAGTCAAAAATAGAAGTTTTTAATCTGTTTTTATCTGGCAAAATTACTTATATGCTGTAGTCAAATTTTTTTATTTAAATAGCTAAATACATCAGTCCTCGATTATTCATTAGCTAAGTTTTTTTTCTTTTTCAATTTCTTACTTTTCTCAACATTTGTTTGCAAGTAATGTGCCTCTTTCTTTGCTTGAGATATTTCAGCTTGAAGTCGTTGTTTCATTGCAGCCCTTTCGTATGTTAGACGTTCACTCAAATGGATCCACTTAAATCTTGGAATGTATTTGATATTCCAAATCATGTCATAATAACGGGACCTTTTTCTTGTACCAATTTTTGTGTTATTCAAGTTAGCTGTAACTGATTTTGCAACACTTTTCTTTTCAAACTCCACCCAACCCTCTGTAAATAAATTTGGTTTTCGCATTCTCCTTTTCTCACCTGGCTCTGGGAAATGATCAAACAATTTTAGTTAATTAGTTAAAAATAAAATGACAATGATCAAATAAATAACTTTTATCTTATATTCTTAATAAAGTTTAAAGTTCAATACTTCAGTTTAAATATATAACCTCAAATAACTTACTAGAACTCGATTGTAAGTATATCCTGCCAACAGCCCCATACTGACTGAATATTTCTCTTATCTTAGCTACGTTCATGTAAGGAGGGATTGTTGATAGATAGACAATTCCACGCTTTCTTGTTTTCTTCTTTGGGTTTATTTGTTCAGTGTCCGATACCCCGATACTGTTATTTTCATCAGAATCGCAATCTGAACCATTTTCTGGTACCCGCTCCATTTCAGTTATAGGCATCGGATGTAGAGTAAGAAAAACTTTATGACAAATTATTTTAAAAACTCATAACTGCATTCCTTCCTAAACAAAATAATGAAAAACTTAACCTACAATAGTTGTATTTTTTTTAATAGCCTAAATAAATATTTACGGGTTCTAGCCGTTTTAAGACTGCTCTTAGAAAAGCAGTAATCGCTACCAAAGAGAATATAATCATCACGTTCTGATCGCTACAGAATCAGTGTTGGGTAGAACATGAAAAAAGAACTCGGCAATGCGTTTAGTTACAAGTTTAAATTAGTGGCGTAAAGTAATATTATAAAAAGTATTGTAAGCAGGTAATTAAACTAACAAAGTTTAAAAATAGAGATTAATTATTATAAAAAAAAACCTAATTAAAATATTACAATTTTAAAACAATAATACAGCGACTTGTTGTTACTTACTTTCCTTTTTTCCATATGGACCCAGCCCACTTTGTTTACAAAGTACACTGAAATTACAGATGTGGCAATAATTGAAAGACGTTTTCAGAATATTAATAAAGCCTTTCGAGGACTGCTCTTTCGAAATGCATATTGTAGCATGTGTCTCATTCGTTCTTCCTTTAATGAGTTGTTTAATTGACTATTAATAAATATATACTTAGTTTTCAAATGTTTATTACCTATATCTTCTGTGGTTTATCATCTGTGTTAAATGTTGATGTACGTTGTACTCTATGTCATCATACAATATACATAAACTATTGAAATTATCTATTATTTTTTGCGTAAATCGCAAATTTTACAATTATTTGATTTATGAAATTCCTAGAAAAAGCAATAGTTCACAATGGGTTGTGATGGTGGTACTATTCCACGAAGAGATGAACTTGTTCGTCTGAAGAAGAAACCAGAGCAGGTAAACACTGAAAATACTTTGGTATACTTTCTGAACTTTTATTTGTTCAATATCAGCTTTAGCATTTATTCAGAAATGGGTATTTTATCAGATTTTATGTTATTCATCACTAATTTCCTAGGGTAATTACACTAATTATGGGCAAACACAAGTAGTTTGTATTTTATGTCCTTTGGTGTTGAAACCTTGGATTTCGAAAGAAAATGCTTAAATCTTGAGGATCGAATCTTCGAAGATTTGGTCTATTACCGATGGAAATACATGTATAACTACAACACGTTCGGTTCAGGATTTAGAAGCTTGATATATTTTATGATAATCATAATTTTATTTTTATTGTTTAGCATAACTTTAATTTTGATAATAAAATTAATTATCAATAGCAGTTGCCCTGCACAGACTGAATTGTCCACACTCCAATACCGATTGGTGGGCATAAATAAGATTTGAATATTTTTTTGTAGAAAGACAAAGATGCTGAACGCTCTTTCAAATGGCGTAACTGTGCTCTATCACAGCAACCCCTGCAGGAACCAGTTGTTGCTTGTGGTCTAGGAAGGCTGTATAGCAAGAGCTCTGTGTTGGAAGCATTGCTTGACAAGGAGAGCAAACCAGAATGTATAAGTCATATAAAGAACCTAAAGGTAAAATGTCTATTTGGGTTTCATAAATAATACTAGCTGTTGCCCGAGACTGGGAACGCTGTGGAATTTCCAAATATCCATTCTTAGCTGACATCTCTTAACTATCAACTACCTACCTGCTAAATTATAGCTTTATATATACAATAGTTTACAATAGTTTGAGATCTCGTGTTTAATCAGTAAAAAGAATATATAATAGTTGAAGTAATAATGTGACATGGTAATAAGAAAATAATACTTACCTGGGTGAGTTTATTGTGAGGTTCTTCTTAGTTCAGGGTGGATTTGAAACTCTCATAGCATTGGTTACAGTGCAAGTGATTGATACAGCAATAGCCTTTTTACCAAATCGTTATTTGCATAAAGGTTTTTATTGATTGATTGGTATGTCTCACTATTAATAATGTCTATAAAATATACTACTGAGTTGGCTTGTATCAGTCATCTCAAAACTAATTTTATAAGACAAAATATGAATAAAAATTGCATTTTACAAATAAATTGGCTTTAAAAATTTCAACGGTTACCTAAAATTATACATAAATATTGTACCCAAAATGTTTGTGCAGAAACATATCTCATTGTCAAACATATTCATTGTTGAGTCATCTGCAAATCTTATAAAAAAACTTGGTTTGCCAGTGTTATGAAATATTTCCTCTAATAATTAGGGTTGTACAGCTAATAATAATTATGGTGATGGTAGAGATCTCCTTATCTGATCCCTTTCACTATAAGAAACTTTCCTGCAAACGTTAATATAATTATGTTGAAATAAGTTCTGTTATGTTTGCTTAAAGATATGTCCATGATGCGAACAGAATTGACGGATTTTAAGACGAAGTTTAGCCATGAGCTTGCGGATTTCCGGTCATCGCTTAACGCACTTAAAGAACAAGGTGGCAACACATTTCCGCAAATGACGACTCCGAACAAGAAGAAATCGTTAGCACCTCTTACCCCGCTACCGCTTGTGTATGCACCGCAACCTACACTTCTACATGATGCAGTTGCACGGAGTTCGCATACACCTACCTACCGAGACATTGTGACAAACAAGGAATGCGCGCGCCAAACGAAAAGCGCCCGTGTGCAGACTACAAGTTCGGGTCATTTAGGCGTAACTGCGAACCGCTCGACTAGGCACGATGCGTTCACCAAATCTAATGACCTACCCACAAGTGAAGAACCGTTCAAAATGGTTGAATACAAGAAACGTAAACCGAAAAATAGCAACATGAGGGGAACATCTCAAGTGGCTCAATGTAAATACAGGTCGCCGATCCAGTATGCTCCATATATGTTTCCCGCGCTTTAAAAACTGTCTCCGAAACTGACATTAAGGAACACATAAATGACATGGGTGAGGAGTGTTTGAGTGTTGAGCGCCTCACTCAAAACAGAGAAACCTCCTTTAACTCATTTAAGGTAAAGATACATGCTACTAAAATTAATGTATTTTTAGATACCGCGTTTTGGCCTGCGGGCCTGGTATACCGGCGTTATAAGGAGCGGCAGATACGTACAGTTATAAATAAGCAATAATAATATGGATTTTACATCAAACAATATAACTATAGCGACGTACAACTGCCGCTCGATAAAAAGATCTGCTGAGCAAATTAAGAAAATATTAGAGAATGTCGATATTTTAGTATTGCAAGAAACATTCCTTCTCCCTCACGATCTTGGTTTCGTAAATGAACTCAGTCAACACTTCAGTTGCTTTGCAAAATCTGCGGTGGATACCTCGGCGGGAGTTTTGAAGGGCCGTCCATATGGAGGTCTTGCACTGATGTGGCGTAAGTCTCTGTTTCCCAACGTCTCAATTATAGACTGTACCAGTGATAGGTTGGCGGCCGCGCACATTGATGTGGGTGGACGTCATATCCTTGTGATGAACGTCTATTTACCATATGATGAAGGAAACGAGGACAGCCTAGCGGACTTTATAAGTTGCTTGGGAAGTATTGAAGCTGTTATAAGTGACAATGACGTTGAAGCTGTATACGTACTGGGCGATTTCAACGCGCACTGCGGGACAAGGTTCAGTAATGAGCTATCTGCTTTCTGTAAGGACCATGCGCTTACATGTATTGACATTGAATTATTAGCTCCGGACACTTTCACGCATGTGAACGATGGCAGTGGGTCTAGACGTTGGTTAGATCACTGCTTGGTAACAACTGCTGCACGTGCGTCAGTTGTTTCTGCATACGTCGATCTAGGAGTCTACTGGTCTGATCATTTTCCTCTTTTAATTGAGTGTAAATTAGGTATACTCCCCAAGAAAATTGCAATTGCAACCGGGAATAATGTTTTATCTGGTGTCTATTGGGGTAACAGAAATAATGACGAAACTAATTTATACACTGCACATTGCTACGATACTTTAAGAGATTTTAATTTATCTAGTCATCTTTCTAACTGTATAAACTGTAATTTAAGTAATTTTAATATATGTAAAGACCATTTATTTTTATTAGATGAATTTTATGACAGTATTATTAAAGTCTTACAAGAAGGCGCGAAAAATAGTGTCTGTCGCGATGTATCGGTGAAACATAGCAAAATTGTGGGGTGGAACTACCACATACGTGAGAGTCACCAAAGAGCCAGACATTACTTTAAGTGCTGGATATTGTATGGTAAACCCCGAATTGGCGGGATCTACGATAACATGGTAGAGAGTCGTCGTGTTTTCAAAAACAAGCTGAGATGGTGCCAAAATAACGAGGACCAGATTAAAATGAATATATTAGCTACACATCAACGGGATAAAAATTTCGTAAAGTTTTGGAAGAAAACGAAACAACTGAACTATAAGTCGACTTTGCCAATGAACGTTGATGATGTACATGATCCGAAACTGATTGCCGACTTATTTTCGCAACATTTCAAAGTAGATCCATTGCCCACTCTGGGTGCAGAGTGTGCCCCAACGCAAAGTGAAAATATTACTAAAAACGATGGTAAGTGTCGTCGTTATTTACCAGATGACGTAGCCAATTTGGTCTTAAAAATGAAAAAGGGTAAAGCCCCAGGTTTTGACGGGCTAAGCCTGGAGCACATTCTGTACGCAGGAGACAAGATTTGCTGTATTTTGGCGGATCTGTTTACCGCATGTGTAAACTCCAGTTATTTACCCAAAAACCTCATGAGAACGGTGGTAGTTCCTGTACCCAAGAATAAAACGGGTGATCTCTCCAGCCTTAAAAACTATAGACCGATTTCCTTAGGTACTATCATAGGCAAAATACTGGAAGGATTAATATACCCTGATATAAATCAGAATATTAGGATTGATGATGCACAGTTTGGTTTTCGTCCCGGGCTCTCAACAGACTCAGCTATCTTTAGTCTCAAATCGGCGGTCAGCTATTACACACAAAGAGACACATCAGTATACGCTTGTTTTTTAGACCTTAGTCGCGCTTTTGACTTAGTAAATTACCAATTACTATGGAAAAAACTTATTACGGCTAATGTACCGAGTAGGACCGTGGATCTGCTGAGATACTGGTACGAAAGCCAAACAAATTTCGTGAAATGGGGCGACGCCGCTTCTAATGATTATAGATTAGAATGCGGTGTGCGTCAAGGAGGGCTAACCTCTCCGGATCTTTTCAGCCTGTATATTAACGATCTTATTGAGAGACTTAGCGGTGCCAATGTAGGTTGTCATATAGGTCCAACATGCATAAATAATCTCAGCTATGCTGATGATATGGTACTTCTAAGTCCCTCAATTAGAGGTCTTAGACGACTACTGAGCATCTGCGAATATTATGCAAAGGAACATGGCCTGAAATATAATGTGAAGAAAACGCAAGTTATGATATTCCGTGCAGGTAAAGGTCCGGAGCGGATCCCGTCGGTTTTCTTAGATGGGGTGCCTGTGGAAAGGGTGGACCGATTCAGGTACTTAGGACATATTTTGACTGAGGATATGCGTGACAATGAAGATGTAGAACGTGAACGAAGGGCTCTCGCTGTTCGATGCAACATGCTCGCACGCCGGTTTGCACGGTGCAGTGTTGAGGCAAAGCTGACGCTATTCAGAGCATATTGTCAATGCTTCTATACATGTCAGCTTTGGGTCAACTGCACGAAAAAAGCACGGAGCAGCATCAGGGTTCAGTATAATAATGCATACCGAATCCTGATGAGGCGACCAAAATACTGCAGTGCGTCGAGCATGTTTGCTGATGCAAGAGTCCCCGATTATTTCGCGATCATAAGAAATCGGATTGCAGCCTTCTGGTCTCGCATTCGAAATTCCACAAACGAAATCCTCAAAGTATGTTCTGAGGACCCAGAGAATCCCATCGTAAGGTACTGGCTTGCCGTACATCGTGACAGACGCCCAGTTTTAGGATAATTTTGATTTACTGGAATGCCGTTTTACTTTAATATACAATTTTATGTCTTATGTTATGTTAGCTTTAAATATTGTGTGTCAATTATGGGTATCTAATCACCTGAAATAAATGAATATTATTATTATTTCCAGTATATGCTACCTCTCACGCCCGTGTGCAAAATAAATACATATAAAAACCAAAAGAGATATAATAAACTTAAATAGATAATAATAAATAAACTTACATATACATTACATAAATACATATTTGCACCGGGCGGAGGAATACGCCCCGGCAGGGGAGACCAAACGGCCGGGGGTCAGGGCGACAGGTTGAGAAACCGGCGGACTATCCTAGCCGAGTCCAGCAAGACCGCTTTTTGCATCCTGGCTGCGAGCGAACTGCCACGGAACCCCAGTCGCCTCAGATGGTGAGCGAGGCTGACTGGGATCAACCCATTCGCAGATATGACGATTGGGATGGTTTCAGCAGACTGCACATGCCACATGTCGGAAACCTCGTGAGCCAGATCGAGATACTTACGCTTTTTCTCCGTCTCAGCTCTCACGAGGTTTTCGTCATATGGAATGGTGATGTCCACCAAAAACACCCTCGACTGTGCCCGGTCCACCAACACGATGTCAGGCTTATTCGCGAGAATAGTCCTGTCCGTGATAATGGACCGGTCCCAATAGAGCCGGACTCCGTCGCGCTCGAGTACCGGCACCGGTGTGTACTGGTAATAGGGCAACCTCTCATCCAGGAGACCGTACTTCAGAGCAAGCTCTTGGTGAAGGATTTTGGCTGCTTGGTTGTGTCTGTGCAAATACTCAGTGTTGGCAAGCGCGGAACATCCCGAAAGCACATGCCTGAGTGACTCGCCGGGATGGCGACAGGCTCGACAGATGTCGTGAGTGCCATCCTTCAGAATATACTTTCGGTAGTTCCGCGTCTTAACCACCTGATCTTGTATCGCACAGACAAAACCTTCGGTTTCCCCAAAGAGGTCACCGAAGCGCAGCCACTGCACGGACGCTTTCTTATCCACGTGTGGCTCATTAAGAGCTTTAAAAAAGCGGCCGTGCAGTTCCTTCCCCTTCCATACGGCCTCCCGGTCAGAGGTGCTAAGTACCACCGGTTTCCGCCACTCGGCTTGGGCTAAGGATAGTGGAGTGAGTCCTTTATCACTTACTATGACCTCTCTATGCATAGGAGACTCCCTCATCGTCTCAAAGTAGGTTCTGAGGTTGGATATCTCCCGGTTATGCATGGTCTTGACGCTCAACACGCCTCGACCCCCACATTTCCGGGGGATATACAACCTCATTACAGACGATTTTGGGTGGTGCATGCGATAGAGAGTCATAGTCGTGCGGACTTTTCTGTCCAGGGCGTCAAGTTCGGTCTGAGTCCATCTGAGCACGCCAAAGGTGTACATGAGAACTGGCATAACCCAGCCGTTATAAGCTCGCACCTTATTGGCGCCCGACAAAAAACTTTTAAAGATTTTTGTCAGGCGGCCAAAAAAGGCCTCGCAAACAGACTGTTTCATGTCAGCCTCTTTCACCCCTAGGGACTGTGACATGCCCAGATACCGGTATGACTCAGCTTCAGAGAGGGTTCTAATGCTCGATGGCTCGAGATTAATCTCGGCCGAACGAGTAACCTGTCCCCTCTCCACATGCAGGACCGCACACTTGTCCAGCCCAAGCTCCATCCTGATGGAGTTGCTGAACTCAGTGGTGATATTCAGCAGCTCTTTCAGGCGGGTAGCATTTGGTGCCAGCAGTTTGAGGTCATCCATGTAGAGAAGGTGAGGCACTCTAGTCCCTCCTCTCCGAAACTGAAAGCCTGTCCCCGACCCCTCCAGTAATGTGCTGAGAGGGTTCAGAGCCAGACAAAACCAAAGTGGACTCAGACAATCACCCTGGAAGATACCCCGACCTATCCTTATCCGATCATCGGCAACCGCCAGCCGCTCACCATGGAGACAAAGGATTGTACTCCATTGCCCCATGCATTCCCCGAGGAAGTCTCGAACTGTACCATCGACTTTGTACAGCTCAAGGACCCTCAGGAGCCATGAATGGGGCACCGAGTCAAATGCCTTTTTATAGTCGATCCAGGCGGCGGAGAAATTCCGACGGTTGCGTTTGACCAGTTGGCCCGCAACGGAATCGATGAGAAGGAGCTCCTTCGTACCACGACTACCACCCCTACATCCGTTCTGAGCCCCAGATATGATTTTATTCCCGTCTACATGACGTGAGATCTTGAGGCTCAGAACGGATGTCAGTGTCTTATAGATGGTATTAAGACACGTAATGGGGCGGTACTTAGCCGGATCAGTGGCATCAGTGGACTTAGGAGCTAGGTGTGTGATCCCGGTAGTGAAAAGGCTCGGGAGTGTCTTCTGCTCGAGAGCTTCTTGGAATTGTCGAGCCAAGGTCGCATGGCAAACCGAAAAACCCTTGAGCCAGTAGTGATGCAGTCCATCGGGTCCCGGACTTTTCCAGTTCGGGGCCCGCTTCACTGCACCAGCTACATCCTCCGCAGAGATGGCAACTGGGCTCATCGGTTCTATTGTGGCACATGCTTCCTCTACCGCCGCAATCCAAGGGCCCTCCTCATGCTCCACCTCTCTTGACCACACGGCACGCCAAAAAGCGATGAGGTCAGCCGGATTTGGTCTCTGTGAGGTGGAACAGACTGCTGGACACTCCAGTCTTTTATAGAACCTTTTCTGATCACACGAGAAGAGGCGATTTTGCTGAAAGCGCTCGACTCTTTGCGAGTATCGCCGGATGCGGTTCCCCCATGCAGCGATTTTCTGCTTCAGGTCGTCGATGCGCTCTGTTAGCTTTTGCGTAATATCGGGCTGGTCCAACCTGACCCCACACCCGTTAAACGCAACTTTAACAGAGCGCACAATCCTTGGCCTAGTGTTGCCCGACCTGAAGCTTTGCAGTCTGCCAATGAAGACTCTGGCAAGAGTGATACGATGTTCGATCCTCTTCTTCCAGGCCGGTTCCGCGCTGCGTCTTGCACCCGCAGAACGCCCCGGTCCTGGAGTCTTAACTCCGATGAATCGGTGAACGGCTAGCGCCGCGCCGAAGAGGATAGAAGCCGTATCACTCAGGCCAGCGCTGCTCTCGAGGTGTTGAGGCAGCATTTTGTTCATGGCCTCAATGACATCCCGCGTCGCTACATTTAGCGTAAGTCGGGAGAGCCGCGGCCGACTCTCTAGAGGAGCGCTCCGGATTTCAGAAATCGCCTCTTCTAAAATCCCTCTCATCCGCTCTAAATCCAGGGAAACTGTTCCCGCAGTGTCTTCCTCCACAGGCAAATCTTGGTAGGTGGTAATAGTCTCCTCGCGGACAGGCGCCGCCTGGGAGACGATTTGCTCTGTGGCTGGTACTGGCACTACTGGAACAGCCTCACGTCGCAATCGTTCGAGCTCGGTAGCGTTGAAGATGTTAGAACGCTGAATATACCGAGCCCGGTCTGCTAGGTTCTGTTCCGTGACAGTTAAGTTCGGCTCGAGCAGCAGGAACTCGCGGTACATTGCCGCTCGGTAGCCAGTCCGTCCGGTTTCCCCTCCTGTCGCCCTGTAGTGCGCACGCATGACATTTTCGTTCATTAGTGATGTCCAGCGCATGCGGCGTACACCACCAGCGGCGGGCGCCGAAGATTGGGTCCTGGTGGGCCCTGTCGGAGCCAAGCCATCTGGTGGGGATGATGGATTGGTCGACCGGCTAGGTGGTAGTGCCGGTCGACTGGAGGTACTGGCGGCCCGTATGCTGTCACGCCCAGCGCCAGCTCCAGGCGCGCCCTGGCGACCCCCAGGCAGCGGCCCTATGCGCTTATTCTTTTTTCCATCCATCATAAAGGGGGGGGGGGGGTTGAGTGGTGGCTACATCACTCGGGGTCCACTCAAGTCCCCGAGGAGGCTGTTTCTACGGCCAGCGTGCCGGATTTCGGGGAACTTGGATTATATCAATTAGTTCCCCGGTTCCCTTAGTCGCCTCTTACGACACCCACGGGATGAGAAGGGGTGGCAACATTCTTCTCTGCCGGTGCCACACGGCATATATTATTATTATTATCGGTATATATTAACTCTCACGCCCGTGTGCAAAATAAATATATATAAAAAACCAAAAGAGATATAATAAACTTAAATAGATAATAATAAATAAACCTACATATACATTACATAGATACATATTTGCACCGGGCGGAGGATTACACCCCGGCAGGGGAGACCAAACGGCCGGGGGTCAGGGCGACAGGTTGAGAAACCGGCGGACTATCCTAGCCGAGTCCAGCAAGACCGCTTTTTGCATCCTGGCTGCGAGCGAACTGCCACGAAACCCCAGCCGCCTCAGATGGTGAGCGAGGCTAACTGGGATCAACCCATTCGCAGATATTACGATTGGGATGGTTTCAGCAGACTGCACATGCCACATGTCGGAAACCTCGTGAGCCAGATCGAGATACTTGCGCTTTTTCTCCGTCTCAGCTCTCACGAGGTTTTCGTCATATGGAATGGTGATGTCCACCAAAAACACCCTCGACTGTGCCCGGTCCACCAACACGATGTCAGGCTTATTCGCGAGAATAGTCCTGTCCGTGATAATGGACCGGTCCCAATAGAGCCGGACTCCATCGCGCTCGAGTACCGGCACCGGTGTGTACTGGTAATAGGGCAACCTCTCATCCAGGAGACCGTACTTCAGAGCAAGCTCTTGGTGAAGGATTTTGGCTGCTTGGTTGTGTCTGTGCAAATACTCAGTGTTGGCAAGCGCAGAACATCCCGAAAGCACATGTCTGAGTGACTCGCCGGGATGGCGACAGGCTCGACAGATGTCGTGAGTGCCATCCTTCAGAATATACTTTCGGTAGTTCCGCGTCTTAACCACCTGATCTTGTATCGCACAGACAAAACCTTCGGTTTCCCCAAAGAGGTCACCGAAGCGCAGCCACTGCACGGACGCTTTCTTATCCACGTGTGGCTCATTAAGAGCTTTAAAAAAGCGGCCGTGCAGTTCCTTCCCCTTCCATACGGCCTCCCGGTCAGAGGTGCTAAGTACCACCGGTTTCCGCCACTCGGCTTGGGCTAAGGATAGTGGAGTGAGTCCTTTATCACTTACTATGACCTCTCTATGCATAGGAGACTCCCTCATCGTCTCAAAGTAGGTTCTGAGGTTGGATATCTCCCGGTTATGCATGGTCTTGACGCTCAACACGCCTCGACCCCCACATTTCCGGGGGATATACAACCTCATTACAGACGATTTTGGGTGGTGCATGCGATAGAGAGTCATAGTCGTGCGGACTTTTCTGTCCAGGGCGTCAAGTTCGGTCTGAGTCCATCTGAGCACGCCAAAGGTGTACATGAGAACTGGCATAACCCAGCCGTTATAAGCTCGCACCTTATTGGCGCCCGACAAAAAACTACCTTATTATTATTATTATTATGAGCTGTTTATATTAGTACTGTATGTATTAAAAAAAGCTTGAATATTATATTAGCTTGATTAAACAAAACAGATCTTGGTGACATTACATGAAAAACAAGGCAATCCTTGGGTAAGAGTCATTGGTGCAGAATGCTATGATAAACAAGCTAAACCAATTTGAAAAGTTTTAAATTAGACTCTTGACTAGACCTTCTTACTCTTCCTTCTTCCTCTCACTTAGACCTTCTGCATTTTGTTTGGCATATTTTATTAAATGAAGCTGTGATAGCTCAGTGGTTAGGACGTCCGCCTCCTAATAAGAGGTTGGGGGTTGGAATCCGGGCACACCTCTAACTTTTCGGAGTTATGTGCGTTTTTAAGCAATTAAAATATCACTTGCTTCAAGGGTGAAGAAGCCTCGTGAGGAAACCCGCATGTCTGAAAGTTCTCCATAATGTTCTCAAGGGCGTGTGAAGTCTGCCAATCCGCACATGGCCAGCGTGGTGGACTATGGCCAAACCCTTCTCATATTGAGAGGAGACCCGTGCTCTGTAGTGAGCCGGTAATGGGTTAATCATGACATGTTTTGTCACAGTATGTATAATTTCAGGATATCAAGGATCTTAACCTATTCAAGAATCCAGCATACATCAAAACCGAGCACGTTGGGGGTGCAGTGGGCGAGGGCAGTGCACCATACATCTGTCCCATCAGTGGGCTTGAGATGGCAGGCAAGTTCCGCTTTGTCTTCCTATGGAGCTGTGGATGCGCGCTCGCTGAGAGGGCCTTCAAGGAAGTTAGGCAAAACATTTGCCATATGGTGAGCAATTCAACATCTGTACTCTGACTTGAACATATACTTTCACATACCTTCTAATGTATAGTGGACCAACAGTGATGACATGTTGAAATCACACACCACTTTGAATTGTTGGCTATATATATATAGAATGGGGCTTCCACACCATTTGCGGTATATATGTGTGAGGTGATAGCCTAGTGGTTAGGGCGTCAGCCTCCTAATCAGAGGTCGGCGGTTCGAATCCGGGCACCTTTTCGGAGTTATGTGTTTTTTAAAATATCACTTGCTTCAACAGTGAAGGAAAACATCGTGAGGAAACCTGCACGCCTGAGAGTTCTCCATAATGTTCTCAAAGGCGTGTGAAGTCTGCCAACCCGCACATGGCCAGCGTGGTGGACTATTGCCAAATCCTTCTTATATTGAGAGGAGACCCGTGCTCTATAGTGAGCCGGTAATGGGTTGTTCGTGATGATGATGTGTGCAGAATTAGTTATAGATAGGGTAGATTATTGGTAGGTAGTTTATCTACCTTTGCAATGGTTTTATGCATGTATTAAGTATACTGGACTGTCAATTTTAATGCAGACAGATGTATACCACAAAATGCTAGTCTGCTATTTAGTTCAGTAGCAGCACTTACATATAAATAATACATTGCCTATTACATATATTAGAAGTCTTGTTGGGGAAGAATTTTCCTTTTTATATCTCCATCCTTTCTCAACATACCATTGTACCATTACTGTAAGTATGACAGATTGTTGAGCAAACCTTACAAGATGTTCTATGAGAATTTAAAACAAGTCTAGCAGTTTTATTATTACTTATCTTTGGGCTATTAACAGGCCAAAAGTAAGTAAGGAAAAGTATCTGATAGATTTCTCTGCATTTTTTCAGTGTCAGAAACCTTTTACAAGCAACGATGTTGTTGTACTGAATGGAAACGATGAAGACATTGAACTACTTAAGGAAAAAATTGCAGTCAGAGTTGCAAGCAGGAAAACTAAAAAATCGAAAGCAGACAAAACACAAACAGTGACTAAATGCGATACCACAGAGGAAACTCCTTCCACATCTACTGAAGTTAAGATAGAAAAAGAAGATGAGAGTACAAATGAAGATAATAAGATAAAGCAAGAGTCAGATGCACCGGCTAATGTCAGTAAAGTGAAGGCAGAAATTGACACAATACCATTGTCTATACCGAAATTCAATCCCAATAAACAGACACGAGGCCATTT
Source organism: Lasiommata megera (assembly GCA_928268935.1). Taxonomy (NCBI): domain Eukaryota; kingdom Metazoa; phylum Arthropoda; class Insecta; order Lepidoptera; family Nymphalidae; genus Lasiommata; species Lasiommata megera. The sequence continues at coordinate 1,982,239 of OV743308.1, read as the reverse complement.
TGGATCGTCAAAGCGCGCGTATCCGACTCAGCTGGCGCAGGACCCGTCGTACAAGAAGACTAAAAAGGAATACAGTATAGCGAAGGACCCTCAAAGCAGTGAAGTGTACAAGTCCTTATTTACTTCTCACAAAAACGAGCAGGATCAACAGAGAGCGCATTGGGTTACATACAATCCTTTTTATAACTAACTTTTATACTGTTGCCTACAACCTTTAAATATGGTGCGAAAAGTTTATTTTTCCACTGTAGAAATTATCTTATGCCAGTCCCACAGAGCGATGTGTTAGTACAAAATGTCTTCCAAATTTTTTGTTACAAAGCTAGCTAAGCACTTATTTTATAAATCACATGGAAACACTACCATGTACACACATAAATTAAAACTAACAACAATATCATCATCATCAGCCAACATTAATCCACTGCTGGACATAGGCCTCTTCGAAGCAGGGCCAACTCGTCCTGTGTCCAGCCTTTCGCATTCGATGCCTGCCACTTTTCGGAGGTCATCGCTCCACCTGGCTGGAGGACGGCCACGGCACACACCGTTTGCCAAGACGTGGTCCCATTTGAAGACCTTCTGACTCCAATGTCCGTCGGTTCTCCGACAAACGTGACCAGCCCACTGCCACTTCAGCGTGCAAGCACTAACGACAATAATTTAAATGCAATTCAAGTAACCAGATGCTCATGATGATCATCTTGGGATGAATTCTGTAAAGCTTGGCTTCAGATTTTTGAAGCAGGTTACTTGGTCTTGTGTCCAACAAGAAAGTTCACTAATTTTAATTTTAGCCTTAGAGTTGACCATGGTCTTATGATTCAAATTAGCTGACATATGAAACCCTAAATATTTTTTAATATATAAGTTGTTAAATTTAATAGGGTTTTCTTACAAAAATCACACCTAAGAAGCCAGCTTTCAAGACGAGAGAGATAAAAATGTTATAGTTTAAATTGAAAACTAAAGAAGCAATAAATAAAAGACAAGTTTACTTTTGGAATGTTTTATTTTATTCTTTCCTCACATTAAGTATATTGCACTACATGATTGCACATTATAAATGGAATGTCATATTATCCTATGTTATACTCGTAAAAAGTAACTTAACTTGTATTGCAGAATCAATACTTGTACCCTCTATATTTTATTATTTAAAAAAAAAATCGGCTGTCAGTAAATTCGGTTTACTGATATATACGATAGTTGAACGAGACAACGTCATAAGAAAATACTGACGGAATGGTTTCATTGTTCAAATAAAAATTTTAATTGTATAGCAGCTGTCCACGCGGACGCATCGCTCACTTATGTAGGAGAGAGACAGATGTCGAACGCGGAGGTCGATTGTGCCTCTTTGTCGCTCGTTGCGCGCTCTCGCTTGCACTTAAAGCCTTAAATGGAACGCCTCAGAGCGAGGTAACGCCGCATGAGTCATGTTTTTTCGTGCGTGCAGCCGACTCCATCGAATTATAAGACAGTAATTCTCGACACTTTTGTGTGCCGCCTAATTTGAAAAGTGTGCCGCCAAATTTTGCAAATATATAATAATTAATCCCTTAAATATAGTTTAGTTATTATTGTAGTATATATTAGTGTGTTTAGTATATTTAAATTTTTTGTCATAAACTATTTATGCAGTGTTTTGTAGTAAGTAAATAATTTTTATCTTTTTCTTTGTGTGCCCCGCCATATTTTGAAATCGTTAAATATGTGCCGCAACAAAAAAAAGGTGGAGAATCACTGTTATAAGATGTCACGTCAAAATGCATGTATAATGGAATGCAAGAAATAAAATGTGACCATTCTTTTAGTATCGGAAAACCTCACAATTGAATAATAGTATTACTTGCCATAAAAATAAGTAGTTAATTTTGTGCTTAATTTTCGAAAGTCATGAGATGTCAAATATAAAAAAGGACACAACCAATTAATTAAATTATAAATAAATTAATAGTAGTAGGTTATAATACATTTCAATCGCTAATAAATATTGAGAGATTTAAAATTACATTTAAAACCGTTAGGTAAAGTTTAGGGTTTCGTAGAAGCCAGTTATAATGCGAAAACTGACGCCCTAAATGGCGTAGCGCGTTCGCTATCGAATTATAAGTGGGAGGTCTTTGATCTGATATGTTACGCATTGGTCTCTTGCTGCACCGAGGCCAGCGTGGCTTCTATGATGAGATTGAAGTCCAGCTCGTTGAGGCTCGCCTTCGCGGTCAGCAGGTCCAGGAACGTGTCCAGCGGAGACAGGCGTTCGCCCGACGGCAACGCTGCTATACCTGGTGATAGACACAAGTATAGGTACTTGGACTTCCTAGTACTACTTGACCTATGGACCATCTTTATTAGGTACCTAAAATAACTATGCAAAAGACTCAAGATTTAAATGAGAAAGGCAACAGACTTCGTATATGGCGGGCGCGGTTTTTTCACGCTTTTCTTGAATTAATGTTTGTTAGCTGATTTTGAAAAGGACTGGTGTTGGTTGTGTCGTGAACAGTTTTGGTGTCGTTTGTGTAGTGGCTAGTTTTCTGAATGGTTAACAGGTATTGATTTGGGAAAGGTTTGAGGGAGCCGCGTCCGCAGAGTGCAAAGTTCCCCGCCATTTCTCCCCAACTTCTACATTGCTATAAACTTGACATTGGCTTATCTGTGCAAAGCCATAAAACGAGAGAACTAATAAAAAAAGATTTTAATTTCAACGAAAGTATTATCATCAGAATATTAATTTTATTAACAATACAATAATTTTTTGAATTTCCTCGTACCGAAAAATTGCTTCGTTATACTTAAACCTGCCTTTAAGTTTAAGTCATTTCCGAGATAAGATTTCGCAAAGCAAACCCTTCTTCCCCACCGGAAGGTATCTGCATTTTAAGTAACGTTGGTCAAATGTAGACAAAAGTATTATATTCGCCCGAATAAGTCAATAAATTTACGAACAACAGACACTTACATGTTGAATTCCCTTTTAATAAAATGTAGTCTCGTTAGACTAGATTTTCAAATGCTTAGAATTTTAGCCTTAGTTTTAGCCTAGCAGTCGTACAGTGAATTAATATGAGTGATACCAAGGAAACCTTACAGATTTCGGATCTTAACATTAAATAGTGTAATTAGTGTATTCTAATAGAATACACTATTTTTGTAGCTATTTATTAAAAAAATCCCCCACGTATAGTAACGCCTTACTACGACGACATGTCTTGTCGCATTATAAAGTTGGAGGTCCTGGATTCGAATCCCGGCTCGAGTCTGGTCTGGTTCGGCCGTGGCTACTTACCACCGTACCGACAAAGACGTAGACAAGCGATTTGGCGTTCCCGCACGATGTCACTGTAGAAACCAATTAGGAGTGTGTGTTTATCATAACAGGTTATGATACTATGGTAGACTAGATCATCACGCACTACCAGGTGAGATTGCAGTCAAGCTACTTGTAATGGACAAAAAGTGGGTTGGGTTGGGTATATTATATTAGTAGAAGGAGTAGAGGAGCCATGCAAGAGATGAATGGATTGTGTAAAAGAGAATTTGCCTGTAAAATGTGTGGGTAGTGAGGTGACGGCTGATATAAGTGGAAGAAGAAGACGTGTTGTGCCGATCCCACATATTGTGGGACAAGGGCAAGAAATAAACACTAGTAGAAGTATACCAGTGTCGCTGACGGGGCGGTGCGGCGCGTGGTCGCGCGTGGGCGCCGTGACGCCGCTGAGCAGCGCGGCGGCGTGGTCGCGCGCGCGCAGCACCAGCGCGGCGCGGCTCGGCCACGCGGCCAGCGCGCGCCGCCCGCGCGCCTCGCCCACGATCTGCACGAGCCGCAGCTTGTTGTTCACGGAACGCTTCTTGTCGTCATCTTTGCCTGTGCAAACAAATTTAAATACAAATAATCTTTATTGAAGCGGTGATATTCTAGTGGTTAGGGCGTCAGCCTTCTAATCAGAGGTCGGCGGGTCGAATCCGGGCACGCACACCTCACTTTTCGGACTTATGTGCGTTAAAAAAAAATGGCCGTCCACCGAGGAGGAATTCGCTGACGCTATCACTACGGTAAGTTTAGTGGGCAGACTCACTTTTTTGATATTTAATTTTTATGATTGTGTGAATAACTGTCTGCTCTAATTAATTCAAATTTAAAATTCAAATAATTTTTATTCAAGTCGTCTTTTAAAAGGCACTTTTGACTGCCAGACTTGTATATTTTAGCTACTTTCACAGCATTATGTCATATGGTATTTTATTAAATAAAGGTTTCTGTAGAATATAGAGACTGTAGAATAGAAGCACCTTAGCATCAAAATGATTTTGACAACATTTTGAACAGTAATAGCTCGCATCATAGGGAAAACAAAACTAATAACTTCAAGCTTGATTGCTTTAAGCACCACGCAGTGAGTTGGTTAGGGGTTATGTAAGAGTAATAAGGTGAAACGACCAACTGGAAAGACGTTAGGTTAGATAACACATTCTATCAACTGTCCGACTTTAGGACTGTGCACTCAAGCGGAAGCTAAGGGACTTTCCTGGGCAACCTTTAACCGTGATAGCGAATGAGGAAACCTATTTACCTACCTATTGACGTGTTTTGCAATGTATTTGGTTGTATCGGAAATAGTTCTTTGGCTAAACAGTAATATTATTCACCTTTGTATTTATTGTGTAAGTTATAATTAATTAGTATGTAAGGCGCTGAGTGCGGACGACGTTGAGGCCAAACCTCTATGTTTTTTTGAAGTTATACTTCTTTTGGCGCGATGGAGAAAACTGATGAGAGTGAATTTTTACGATGCGCGCGCACACCGACACCTAAATTCTACATCGTGAAGTTAGTTCTAGGTGGCATGAAAATCGATAACTATGTTCAAGTTGTATATTCTAGTATTTTATATTTAGAGCACGTGTTTCGTAACAGTACAATTAAACAGTGTGAATAAATAAATATTATTTTGGTGTTTTTATTAAATCAATTTAATATACGACGGTGATAGTATTTACTAATAATTTATTAGTATATCTATATCTATATATATATTGAACAATAGTGATAAAACTGATTTGAATAAACTGTTTTGAGTGCATTTATAGATTTGAGGTTAATTGTCGGTATGTATAATTTATTTACATCGTTAATTAAAAATTATTACATTTAATGAATTGAAGCAGGCGTTACCTTGCGGAAGTCCATGATAAACAAGCTTTGCTTGTCGCGCTTGTGGAGTCAACATCTCCTGAGGATGATCCGGTGTCGGGTCGAAACGTGCGTAGAGGTTCTAGTGGAGTATTTTGTGTGGTGTTATACTATACTAATCTCCCGGTTGTCGGCGGAATATAGCAAATTATACTTGCTGTTCATTGTTTAATTATTACATTATTACAATGTCTTCGCCGATTACTGTAAATTTAATTATTTTGAACTGTAAATAAAAAAAATGAAAAATAAATAAACTCACTCGCTATGATCGCCTTGAGCACGTCTATCTGCAGCTCGAACACGTTCCGGTGCACGTACTGCACGAACGCGTGGAAGGGCAGCGTGCGGTAGCCGAGGTACGTGAAGAACGAGCTGAACCCCTGAGGCAGCGGGAACGCGATCGAGTCCGTCGCCACGTAGTACTGCTCCAGCGTCTTGAGCAGCACCAGCGCGTGCGTGCTGTCCATCTCATCGCTGAAATGCCACCACCATGTTACGAGTCAAAATACTCAGAATACTCGACCTTACAATTAACCTTGAAATAACATTATATTATTGAGCAGTGTTCTGTCACACTTCAACTTTCATTGTCAGAGTGTGACAAAACACTGCCCAATAATAATAAAAAATAACACTGCATAGGTATACAGACCCCGGCTAAGTTTGTTGTGAGCTTCTTCTTAGACCGGGGCGCGTTTGGAACCCTCATAGCTTTAGTTTTTTAAGTTTACGAATATAGTTATCACCATGAAATAACTACTATGTAAATGCCTTTTTAAGGACTATTTGAATAAAGATTATTTTGAACTTTTTGACATTTAACCGAGGTTAATTGTAAGGTCTTAAAAATGCTTTAAGACTTAAAAATAAACTAACAGATTAAAAATGAATCCAAGAATAATGGAAAATTACCAAGTTAGTTTGAAAGAGGAATAAACACACTTGTGATTTACAAACAATATGATAGCAATAACAATAAATGTAAATTTGCATGTTTAACAAAAAAGTTAAAATCAAATCCAAAAATAAAAATCAATAAAAACTGCAAAACCCAATCCTCCACTCGTCACCAACAAACCAAAAAACAAAATCGCCCATAACACAATTGCGAAGCAATAAAACAATAGATTAAAAATCAAAACTGAACAAACACACACAAATGAACAAAATGGAAAACTGACAGTTAATTAAAACAAATAGCAATGGAACCCAAGCCAAACGTACAGAACACACAAAAAAAAATAAGCCCAATATTAAAAAAAAAAAACTTGCGAGACGAAAACAACAGAGTACGACGTACACAACTCATCACAGAACAAAAAGCAAGAAATGTAAAACTGTAACATAACAAAAAAAGTTCTGGAGAAAGGCGGGAGACTTCGTATATGGCGGGCGCGGTTTCTTCACGCTTTTCTTGAATTAATGTTTGTTGGCTAATTTTGAAAAGGATTGGTGTGGTCGTGGACAGTATTGGTGTCGTTTGTGTAGTGGGCAGTGGCTAGTTTTCTGAATGGTTAACAGGTATTAATTTGGAAAAGGTTTGAGGGATCCGCGTCCGCAGAGTGCGAAGTTTCCCGCCATTTCTCACTAACTTCTACATTGCTATAAACTTGACATTGGCTAATCTGTGCAAAGCCATAAAAAGAGAGAACTAATAAAATAAAAAAAACTTGACATTGGCTAATCTGTGTAAAGCCATAAAACGAAAAGGAAAAAAAAAGTATTTATAAAATGGAACACAAAACTTTTAAAGCGGAATTAAAAAAAAAGATCTATCGAGCCAACATTCCATAACAATAAAAAAATCAAATCATGAGACATGTACAAAGACACCACAAGCCAAATGCCTTGTAGATGAAAAATTAATCTAGATATGATATGCAAACCAAAAACAACGCGCGTCTAACACCAATAGCACGAGCAACGAGACTCCATACTGCGTACATGAACGGAAAGCCGCGCGTCTGGTGCGGCTGCGGCACGGCCCCCACGGCGCGCACCACGGCCCGGCACAGCGCGCGGGCCGCGTCCAGCTGGGCGGCGGCCCACCGCGTGGCCAGCGCGTGCACCCCGCTCTCCAGCGCGCCAGAGTTGCAGTTGCTACTCTCAGTCATGAGGTGGACGCTCACTGCGCGCAGGTTCTATTATGCAACGGTATTACAATGGGAGCGGTGATAGCCTAATGGTTAGGGCGTCAGCCTCCTAATCAGAGGTTGGCGGTTCGAATCCAGGCACCTTTTTTTTTTTTTATCCACTACAAGTTAGCCCTTAACGGCAATCTCACCTGATGGTAAGTGATGATGCAATCTAAGATGGTAGCGGGCTAACCTGTTAGGGGTATGGTAAAGCCATACTCCTAATTGGTTTCTACACGATATCGTGCCGGAACGCTAAATCGCTTGGCGACACGCCTTTGTCGGTCACCTCTAACTTTTCGGAGTTATGTGCGTGTTAAGCAATTAAAATATTACTTGCTTCAACAGTGAAGGAAAACATCGTGAGGAAACCTGCACGCCTGAGAGTTCTCCATAATGTTCTCAAAGGCGTGTGAAGTCTGCCAATCTGCACAGGGCCAGCGTGGTGGACGATGGCCAAACCCTTCTCATATTGAGAGGAGACCCATGCTCTGTAGTGAGCCGGTAATGGGTTGATCATGATGATTACAGTGGGATAAAATAAAAAGTCAGCTGCGCAGCAATTGCGACCCTAGTGAGGACAACGAAAGGTCCTTTTTTCCGTGACGATCAATATTCTAAAACTCGATAACCACCCTACGATTGCGAGCGTGCAATTTTATATTATTGGTAAGTGATCGCATAAAATATTGATTGGATTATTATCATTGTAGCTGGTTGGGGAATTCGGCATGCTGCAGTGGAATAGAATTCCCGGCTGTATGGGTATCCAATAAATTAAAAAAATAAAATGAAAAAATTACTTATTCAAAAAGGTTTTAACATAATCCGTTGTTGGGACATACTTTTAAGTAAATATTTTACTCGTGCCAGGATGTCCCGCTTTCCGTGTAATATATATTTATATATATTATATCAAATAACCATGTAAGTTTGTGTGTGTGTGTGTGTGTATGTGATTGTATTGGGTACGACTGAGTTTGAGAGTGCAAATTAGGTTTCTGTTCAGTGTAGGAGTTGGTTTGTCAGTTGTTTATTTCGAGATTCGACAGATAACAGCTCACTCCAGGAATTACAGACGTCCATCTCCAAAAAAGCGGTCCGTGGGGGATATCGGCGTACTTCGGGATAGGGGTACTTGGGGGCCAAACGGGTTCAACTCACCGCAGCAATCACATGCTCCTGCTTGCTCGTGGTACACACATCGAGTTCCAGGAAGGGCAGCGAGTCCTGCGCCACGAGGGACGGCCGCCGCGTGCCAATGGGCGGCCCGGTGGGGGACATCGGCGTGCTGCAGCGGGACAGGGCTTCCGGCTGATTCGAAACAACAGGTTTAGAGTTAAAAATAATCTAAGTATCCTATTTAACTTAGTGAACACCCAATTCAACAAGATTACAACGCCACTCGTATATTTTTGGCACATCAGCCGAAGCCTATATTTTGTATTGATAAACAATAACACCTTACTGATAAATATTGTATAGCGAGTAAATAGTTAGGCCCATTCCTCTGGTATATATATAGTAGTATAAAGATCCGCCTCAAAAGAGCACAACTAGCTAACGTAACTTAATGTAAAATTATTATCCTTTACAAAGAGATGCTTTTTTTTTATACACCATAAATTAGCCCTTGACGGCATCTCACCTGATGCTAAGTAATGATACAGTCCAAAATGGTAGTGGGCGGGGCCTAATTGGTAACTACACGACATCGTGCCGGAACGCTAAATCGCTTGGCGACATGTCTTTGTGGGTAGGGTGGTAACTACGACCGAAGCCTCCCACCAGACCAGACCCAGGACCTCTAACTACATAATGCAGCGCGAAGCCTCCCACCCGACCAGACCCAGGACCTCCAACTACATATAATATAATGCAACAGCGCACAGAGGTCGTCAAATTATTATTGGATATACAAGACCTGAATAGCCAAAAACTACCTCAAATATTTATAACAGAATATAAGACAATACATTTGAACTAAAACACTTAGTAGTCAGTTAGTGTAGGGCTCACCTGATAGCAGTGCAGCGTGACGGCGAGCCTGTCGCGCACGTGGTCGGGCCGCAGCCGGTTCTTGGGCACGGCGAGCGCGCACAGCGCGATCCACAGGCGCGTCCACGCGTCCTCCGCGAACTGCGCCACGCGCTGCCGCGGCGCCAGCACCACGGCCGCCGCCGCGCCCCGCCACAGCGCGCTCACCGACACGCACACCACCGCGCTGCCCGCCTGGCAACATCCCTTGCATCGAACTGACAGTAGCAGATACTACTTCACCGCACTTGGACTCGACGACATCCCGTACGTCTCATGAGGCTAAAGGGGCTTTATGAGGGCGTTTCTTAGGGCTTGTTGGACTGGGATTTCAGTCCGAAAGCCTCCGTGAGTTAGACCCACACATATTATATAAGCGCATTGATACCTACCATTAAATAATGTACCTGAGTTCATTACAATAATAATATATAAGGAATAACTATATTTAACAAACCATTTTTTATCTTTCTTAATATTTATATATAAAAGTATCCTGTGTTACTTCTAATATCTCCAAGAATATGTAGACAACGTTTCATGACGATTGGTTGAGTAGTTTTTGGGCGAAAGCGTAACAAACATCCGTACATTATCACAGTTATAATATTAGTAAGGATTATGCAGAGTTTTTCCAAAATGTGACTAGGAACGAAAAAAATACGGAATGCTAAAATGGATAAACCAAAGATACTGATAGAAATTGTGGTTATTAAGTTAGAGTGTATAAAAAATTGCGGGTGCTGAAAAAGAATTGATTTTCAACGGGTGCGGTAAAAGAAATAAGTTTGATAATCTCTGCACTAAAGCATGTTGTATGTATTTGTAGGTGCTTGCGCGCGTCCGGGAGTATGACGCAGACCGCACCCTCTCTGGCTTCGTGGAGGGTCTGCCTCGGCGGCCGCCGCTGGCTGGGTAGCGGTCGAGTGCACAAGTGTTCCAGTGACCCAGCCACCACGCGACGCCAAGGAGCATCACTTTGCTTAAGTGGGTATTCTGAAAGTGGTGCAGTATTGCCTGCGGTGCTTCCGGAGGGGATGCGTAAACGCATTTCCCAGCGTAAAAAAAAGGTGCTTGCGCGCGTGTGTGCATGTGTGTGATTGTTACCTTAACATCGGCGAACTTCAAGTGCATAGTGAACGGCAGCCAGTTCATGAGCGCTACTGCGGAGGCCGGCAGAGAGCGCCGCGTCACCGCGTACGTGGTGCCCACCAGGTACTCCTGCATCACCCGCTGCAGCCCCCCCAGCCCGTCGTGTTGGTTGAGACATAGCCAGCAGATCAGCTAATAGGAAGAACAACACACTTTATTGTACATATATATAGTCTGCCAATCCACACATGGCCAGCGTGGTGGACTATGGCCGAACCCTTCTCATATTGAGAGGAGACCCGAACTCTGTAGTGAGCCGGAAATGGGTTGATCATGATGATGATGATGATGATTGTACATATAACGGAAATGTTAATTCCATAGCTTAATCTTGTACTCTACTACCAGTCTAACCTTTGGTAAAGTTGAAAAGTTTGAAATTGTGCGCAGATAGGTAGATAAAAAGAATAATAAAAAAGTTAAAACGCCGAACAATAAAATTAAATAAATATTATTTAAGAGAAAATATTATAAAATTTATAATTACATATACGACATAATATGGATGTAATATAACTGTCGAATGCAAAATGGGGTTTATTAAATACAAAGTTGGATTTCAGTACTTAAGGGTATATCAAGAACATTAAAGTTTACTTAACTCAGTTCAATGTTTATCAATGAATATAGGAAACGTTTAAAAATACGAATTAAGCGATTCGCAAGATTAATTCTGCTGCAATCTAAGTACGTTAGAACGTAGCAATAATGAACTAGCTGCCTTTCACATTGCACTGAAGGTTTACCAATTTAAACATAACAATCGTACCCAGTGCTGCAAACTGTCAATAATATTTTTAAATTTGTACAATCTGTGCGTTAGATAGCTTAGTAGTTAAGAGTTCAGCCTTCCTTTCGGGGCATATAACTTGTAGGTGTTACGTGCACCGTCTTAATAAAAAAAAAAAAAAAAATTGCCTTAAGATGTGTCTGGTGGGAGGCTTCGGCCGTGGCTAGTAACCACCCTACCGACAAAGACGTGTCGCCAAGCGATTAAGCGTTCCGGCACGACGTCGCGTAGAAACCAATTAGGAGTGTGGGTTTACCATACCCCTAACAGATTAGCCCGTTTCCATCCTAGACTGCATCATCACTTACCACCAGGTGAGATAGTCGTCAAGGGCTAACTTGTAGTGTGTAAAAAAATACTTTTGAACAAATCCCCCAGGAACCATTACAGTATATCATCATCATGATCAACCCATTACCGGCTCACTAAAGAGCACGGGCCTTCTCTCAATATGAGAAGGGTTTGGCCATAGTCCACCACGCTGGCCATGTGCGGATTGGCAGACTTCACACGCCTTTGAGAACATTATGGAGAACTCTCAGGCGTGCAGGTTTCCTCACGATGTTTTCCTTCACCGTTGAAGCAAGTCATATTTTAATTGTTTAAAAACGCACATAACTCCGAAAAGTTAGAGGTGCGTGCCCGAATTCGAACCGCCGACCTCTGATTAGGAGGCTGACGCCCTAACCACTAGGCTATCACCGCTTCCATTACAGTATATAATTAGAAAAGAATAACCTTACCTAATTAACCTAATAGGCCAATTGCATTAGAATAGGAAAAACAAAAAGCCAAGTCTTTAAAACGTTGAATGCTCTTACCTCCTCCGCCAAATCCATATTCCCTTCGTGCTGTATCACGTAATGCATTATTGCTAGTTTGTTCTCGATCACCGTATCGCTCTTGAACGTTGAGGTCAGATCTTTTTCGGATACGCCCATAGTGACCACGTCTAAGGTGTTCAGGTCCACCATAGTGTGGGGCCCCCAGCCGTGCAGCGGGGCAAGGCTGGGGCCACTGTCGCTGGGGTCCATGGGGACAACGATGTGGCAGCACGGCTCGTGGTGGGGACTGATGTCTATTATATGCGTGAATAACATCGGAATGTTGACGAGAAGATGGTTGTCTGTGGGAGAAAATAGCTTACTAGTTTACGCATATCTCCTGTTTATGTTTCTTCGTTAAGCTAATCTGCTGGAATCCACGTAAAATAGGCACTTGCATGGTCTACATCTGGTGATGATTCCAGTGTTGGGGCAAACGTAAGGTGAGATCGCTTTTTGGGTAAATCTTCGACAACCTCTGCGGTGCACTGTTGCATTATAATTTTAGAGGACCTGGGTTTGATTCTCGGTTGATCTAGTGGAAGGCTTCTGTGGCTAGTTGCAACCCTACCAAATACGGATCGCCAAGCAAATCAGCGTTCCGGCACGAAACCAATTAAGAATGTGGGTTTACTGTTTGTGTGTTTTGTGTGAAATATCCGTTCGAGGTTAACGTGTTGTGTATTAAAAAAAAAAACATTGTAAACAATAGTGGACTTCCCCAAACTAACTCCGATATTCAATATCAGGATCGTCACTTACCATTGTAAAGGGTATAAGAAGGTCGCAAGGACTTGGCGAGAGACCATTGAAGATCAGGAACCACGCTGTGCACCACGCATCCGTGATGAAGTAACGTCACTGAATAAGCAAAGTTGACGCCGGAGTCCTTTAGGTCTACGTCATCCAAAACCAGAGAACTTGTGGAGTCATCGAGGGGCTGGAATTGGTTTGAACATTTGTATTCCAGACGGCCTTTATAATATAAATCCTTCCTTTATGATGCAACGGTTTAATATAACTTCCATAACAAGATTCCCGCTTAGCTCGTTAACATTTAAGACTGCTTACTTACCACCAGAACTTGCAGTCAACGGTTAACTTGGTATAGTGCAAAATATACAATGATCGTTAGATCATGGCGATAAAAGTAATCCTTGCTGTTTAGGCTTCTAATCGTCTATTAATTTTAGGATATAGAAACAATGTTACATTACCTTTATTCCTTCCTATAGTATCGTACATTCTCTATTACTGATTATCATTTTACAAACGGTTTAGTAGCTTAGAACGACGAAGTGATAATGGCATAATTATGTTTTGTTTTAAATTAATAGGTACTCTAGACGTCCTTTAACAAACCCCTTTATGGCCTAACGCTAAGGAAACTTCTAGATCAAATCTTGTCGCTTATATAACCGCAACGTGTCTTACCTTATACAAATAGTGGTGACACACACAGAGCATACCACGTTGGTCGCACACTATGTACAGATCAAGGCTGCAGTCGTGTACACGGAGCGGTATGGGATCGTCTTCGTACGAACCGCAAGCTGCTGCGGCGCCATGCGCCCCTGGTACATGCGGCAGGCTTAGTGGAATATTTAACTGAAAATTAAATAATCCTTGTAGAAGTCTTACCAAAAATAATGTAATGAGTTCAGAGTTTTTTGATTTATTATAGGAAAAATTTAGGCAAACTTTTTTTTTCTAAATATCCTCGGTGTTTTTTTTTTCTCTGTTTATGACTTTTACGCAGATTAGCCATTGTTTACAGCAATGAAGAATTGAAGTTAGGGAAACCATTTGTTTACGTAAAACGTCAGGAATATAAATATTCGGATAGGAAAAGAATAAGGGTTATTCTATAGTTTTAATTATTTTTTTCTATACTAGTTATTTTATATACACTATAAGAATGGTTATGAATAAAAAACAAACTAAGTTAGGATATGGAGTGTGTATTGATTCTAGATGAGCAAAAAAGGAAGATTATCACGCAGGGTAGATACAGAGATAAAGTGGTTTAAGTCCCAATACACCCCACACACAGGAACAGCGAGGATCAGAAACAATTTTAATACTGTACAAGAGCGCTGGGGTATAAACATGACCATGGCGCATTGTACACAGAACAGTACCTGTGTTTTAAATCAGCTCTGACCAATCTGATGAATGAATGCCTAAGTATCCAGATTGAACGTATGCTACTTTTTGTTGTGTAAATTCAGTAAACAGATAACTATCTATATATTTAAAAATACAGTCTACGTCAATTTGAAGTTAAAATTGAGCGCTAAAAGATTTTTTTGTTTCCCATTTAAAAAGTCTATGGCCAATCAAATCAGATGTCTAGCGACACAAGAGTGGCTTTATAAATAAAACATCATGGCGAGGTCAATGGGAATCGCAGGTGAACTCATCGGGATGCCATAATCTTGCAAATTTTATGGAAATCAGTTTTTCCATAAAATCAGCTACCAACTTGCGCTACCAATTATTAGCAATTTAAATTGCATTATGTATGTATCTACGAAGAAGATGATACGGCATGATGAATCCAACAGACTTCCAAAAGATTTTTTTTATGATTTTGAAGCTCATGGTTTTTTTTTCACGATGGGAAATGCGTTTACGCCCCCTCCGGAAGCGATGCAGGCAAGACTGCGCCGCTTCCGACGGGGTATGTGGGACTCCCTTGGCGGCCAGACTGGCGGCCAGTATCCCACAAAACCCAGCGATGCTCCTTCGCGTCGCCTGGTGGCTGGGTCACGGCAACACCCGCGCACTTGTTTGCAACCCAATGGAAAATGGAACCCTTACTCCCTCGTTCTGTCTACCTCCATCCAATTAATTTATACTGAATTGTAAAGTCAATGTCCTCTTATTTATTTATTTTTTGTTGTTTTAGGTGCTTTCATAAATATGATAATACTAGAAGTCCCGTTTTTTTCTGAGGCTGACACTTTGCTCGCGAAAAACATGGCTTAAGCTTGCATAATTTTTGAAATGTTGTAGACGAATCATTATAAAAAAAAAAAGTTGATTTATTCAAAACATACATATGGGTTTACAATAGAAGTAGTATAACTTAAATTGTCTAATATATTACACTAGCATTATGCACCTGATTTCCGAACTAGTTAAGACTGTATCTCGGAAAACAGGGCCACCAACTCGGAGTCACAGATTATACTTGGGTTGAAAAGTGTTTTTTTAGTAGAATCTTAGAAGAATTTAACTTATCTGCTTCAATTTTAAGGTGTCATAAATTTTTACTAACAACTTTCATTTATATATTATTTTTTATATATAAAAATTTTAACTAAATTATTACGCGTATTTATTCTTAGGTACCTTCTCTGGTAGCTAGGTTTGGTAGGTAATTAGTAATTCCAAGTGCTTCGCAAGAACTTTGGGTTTGTTAATCTCTCGCTGTACTTGAAAATTTATTTTGAGAAATATTCCAGGCTGTTTGTTTTGGGTTTCTTCTTAGATTAGGACACGTATGGAAATATGAGGCATTAGTTTGAAATTTACGACTACTTACTTCAATTACAATTATCGTCTCAATAAAGGCAAATTTTAAATTTGAATTGCTAAATTTTGAATATTTACGATGTCTATACTCCACAGTAGAGACTGTATTAAAGACAACCTCGCCTTATAGATTTCAGCCCTTTTTTCAAAACCTACAAAGGTACTTCCCGTTGACCTTTACGATCTTGATATCTGGCACAAAGATAGTTAATCGGCACACCAAATAATAAATAAAGACGGTTCGTATCAAGAATCAGAAAGAACGTCGTCCATAATTTAATTCAAATCAAAAATCGCTTTACTCATATAAACCTATTACAGTCATCTATGAATCGTTCATATATATGACATTTTTCATTATTTCTATTAGTTTCTATAGCAAAAAGGTTAGTCGATATCACAGAAGACCAAAGAGCTGTCCGAGGTGGCCAACGAATTAGTGTAGCTATTCAAAGGGGAACGCTGCCAGTATCTTCGGAACCTTGCCTAAAGGGACTCCTTTTAATAATATATTATAGTAATTATATTGTATTTTTTAAGAGTTTTAATTTTAGGTTCAATATAAGGTATATTTTAAGTTCAATTGTTATAAATAAATAAGTTTCTATTAGTGATGATGATAACTACACTCGCCAATTTAACAATAACCAATTTAACGCTAAGAGGGTTCAAATCGCACCCAGGTCTAAGAAGAAACCCACAACAAACTTAGTGGGGTTTAGGTACCTTAGGTCCTAGCCATATCCGCTTACAGTACTTGAAAGTCTTTGAAGAAAATATTTAGAAGTGTCCCATTTCCAACCAAGTGTATTGCAAATCGATGAAACTCACACCATACAAATCTACACAAAATGAATTTTAAACACTCGTATTCCAGTAAAATGCCCGCATCGTCGCCATGTCGCGTTAATAGGGCTGTCAAGCAATTTTATAGTAAATCGGAAAAAAAATATTGTTCGCAAATTCATTATTAACCCATTGCCGGCTCACTACAGAGCACGGGTCAATATGAGAAGGGTTTGGCCATAGTCCACCACACTGGCCTTGTGTGGCAGACTTCACACGCCTTTTAAAAACATTATGGAAAACTCTCCGGCATGCAGGTTTCCTTACGCTGTTTTCCTTCGCCGTTGAAGTAAGTGATATTTTGATTGCTTAAAAACGCACATAACTCCGAGAAATCAGAGGTGCGTGCCCGGATCGAACCCCCGACCTCTGATTAGAAGGCGGACGTCCCACCGCTAGGCTCTCACGGCTTTTTCTATTTGTTTGCAAATTACAATAAATATATAACATTAATACAACTTTAAGGTAATTACAAGTTTTCGTCAGTTTTTTTTATTATACGTTAAAATAGCTGTTCGGCACTCATACTGTCACTAATATTACCTACTGCGAACTTAGTTTTAAATGGTAAAGTCCTTTAGCGAAAGCACCAATCAACATACATTCTATCAATGTAAGTTGATTGGTGTATTATGAGTCACAGTGACTTGAATAATATCTGATTATATTTCACACGCAAATACAAATTGCGGCAACAACTTCAGCGGTTTTCCACAAAGCAACAATGTTTAATACCCCCTTGGATTTTACAAACGCGTTAGAAGATGCTTTATTCAAGGGATGTTCATCACTATATGTTTAGAGACGTTAAGCAAAACCGGTCGCATATAAATAAATACATACAATACTTAGATTTCATTTGAAATTACACACAATCATACGCTACACACCGTCTATCTCACGTCATCCGGACGTGGGCTCCGTTCACAGCCTCGGAGACGGACCACTGACCGTCCGACCTCCCGTTATACCAAACGTCGTCTAAGCCGAGGTTCGGTCTCACAGGAGGCGCCCTTAGACAGACGTTCCCTTAGTTTCTTCGAGCCCTAGGGCTCAAAATGTCTTCTGGCAGAGCTTCTCTCGGAAGCTCGCCAAACAGCCAGGTTACGCTGTCGCAACCAATAGGTGCTAGCACAGCTAATAGTCCTAATAGTGATAACCCTAAACATAAATATCTAATATATTCGTCTGCCGAAGAATACACGGCGACGTCAGGTTATCGCCATTCTACGAATTATGGAAAAACTTTAACTGAATTTAAGAACTTTCAGACATTAATAACATAGAAACTAGATAGGCATATACTATTCTTTGTAGGGGTTTAAATATTTTGTCTTATAAGCTACCACTTCAGGCGATTTTTGTCTCATATATTAATTATTTGTATTGATACCTTCAAACCCCTTTACTATGTTGTGCAAGATATGAGTGACTTCTTTGTAATGTTGTACAAGCATTTTTTTTTAAATCTTTAACGATCTTGTTTTAGTTAGATTATCTCACAGAATTTAAATTATCGAAAGGTTCTGGTTTATAACATTGAAGTATTAATAATAGTTAGTTTATAAGTATCATAAATTGGTGGATTTTTTGTTTTCATCATAAAAAATTGGTAAAGCCTAAACACTGTGGTCTCAGTGCCAATTTACCTACTCAAGGCTGGTACTAAGCTGGCTATTACTAGGTTAGTAAGCCCTTGGCAATACCTAACACTACCTGACACGGCCCAGGAATGGAACAGACGACTTCACGTTCGTCGAACACACTAGCAAAACTACGGAACTAAAACGAAAAAAACACATAACTACCACAGTTTCGTGAGGCAGGTCTGCGTGGAACTGCAGTGCCGATAGCGTGGGCGTCAGCTCTGAGGGCGACTTCACTTCCTCGCCCTCCGCAAAGCTCTGCGTCGGAGCGCGGTAATGGATATAGAAGAGGACCTATAAAAAGAAACAAGTGTTTTTTTTTTTTTCAAAAATCCTTCATCTTTTTCTATTCCAGTATGAAACACCGAGACGCCTACGGCTTTGGCATTTATCATCATCTTATTTCAACAGATAGAAGTCCACCGCCGCTGGACATACGTCTTTTGCAAGGACTTCCACATTCCACAGTCTTATACGGAATCCATTTTAGTTAATGGTTGGCTGCAGGGAATCAGTGTGTAACGATAAAGCCCCAAAAATTTATACTATTCATTGTATTATTTTTTCACTTTTCTGTACTTTTGTGTGTGTACAATAAAACTATATTCATGGACTCATAATTTTTATCTCAGTGAATTAGTCAATAGTCAGTAATTAGTGTCTTTCAAGAGCTGTGGAATACAGATTTCAACAGACTCCGAAAAGGAAGGCTTGAAACACCATTTCATAATATCTTTAGGCCAAGGTGGGTGGCTTTCAATTTCAATAAAATTGAAAAGAGATAGTGATAACTACAATCGTAAACTTAAATCTGAAGCTATAGTTTTAATTATAGCTCCATAGAATTCCTAACTAAATAGTCTAAATTGTTTTCAAATTAGTTTAGTAATTATGGTAACCTAAATTGTTAGTTTTAATAAGAAACTGCACTATCTTAACATATATAAAATAGTGAACCTACCTGATTAACACAGTCCCACTGCGCCCAAGAGAAAATATTCACAATAGTCTCAGGCTGCGGATAAATTCCATCAAAGCCCCACTTCTCTGTGCCATCCTCACATTCATTGAGAAACAATGGTGAGCGGTATATTTTTATGCCTGAACAGAATTTAAGTAATTTTAATAACAAAGAAATACAAGTTGCACAATACACTAGTTTAGTTTATTTGACTTACATTCCAAATGCTTGAAAAGCAGAAATCGATCATTCCTTATTCCTGGACTATACTTATTACTCTTGCCGTAGACAAACTGCAACATGATTTGCTTTGTGGATCCTTCCTCAACCTCTTCTGGCACGTTTACTTTATCTGGTAACAAGGATATCAGAAACGGACAATATATGGCCTCTTTGTCTGCACAATCCTCAGTTGGCAGCACTTTTACCACATAGACTAGTAAACTGTGACTTGAGTTCACAGATGCTTGGATAATATTTAGTTTTTCATCGAATGTATTTAAAATATCTAATGTCTTGGTTTTATGTTTGTAAACACCAACATTCATCACATCATTGCCATTTTTCGTGGATATCCAGGTTAATAACTGTGATCCATCCTGCTCCTGGCCCACCAAGCGCCATTCCCTTGCTGTAACCTCTGGAACAATTGATAACATGTTGCCAAAAAAGAGAAACAATGAACAATGAAAACAATTTGCTGTAATTCATGTAAAACAAGCAAATAAATCTGCTGGGTGTAATTTATTTCTTCAATCTTTATACACCATACCATATGTATAAAATTGTAAAACCGATCTTGAATGTACTCTCAACCCATGTTTTGCTCCTACACAAGAACATCTTCAGGAGCTGTTGAATTCACAATGTTTACAAGCAATGGTCTATTATTTTTATTTCTAAATCAACTAGTCACTAGCTCCACTCAAATACCTAAACATATATACCCTATAGTACCTTGATTAGTAACCTGTAACTGTAACATCAATGATAGTCGCAATTCTTTATACTGGCTGAGGTTATTCCACTAGCTATTATGCTAGATGATTGATTCAGACTCCGCTTAAAGCTGACACTAAGCCACACATTCATTTAATATTGGCTGAGACCACTTCACACACACACACATTTCAGCCTACATTAAAACCAAGCAAGTCGCAAATATAAACAAATTATCACAAATTTTGGGCACATGAAGAGAGAATATATGGTATATTACAGTGTAAAAAGCAGAAGTTATTTATTTTTGAAGCAAACAAACAAGGGTGTACCATACCTCCTTCATCCTTTGATTGTAGCAGCCCGCAAAGTTTTACTGCAATATTCTGAACTGCCATTTTTAGGGTTATCGAGTCACTTTTCACTATATGTTCACATAATATTATTTATGTTGTCTTCAGTATACCATTACCTTAAATATTTTAGAGACGTTGATATTATTGACTTTTCTCAGTCAATTCCTATCAGCTGGCGCCCAGCTGTATATCGAAGTGAAGTTAGGCCCATCAATTATGCCAACGTAATAAATTATTGTTGCTGGGGCTTGCCTTGAACTGACCAATGGGGACGAGTCTTAAAAATTCCATTGTACGTTGATATTTATTTCAAAAAATGTATGCCTTGTTAAAATATATTTTATTTGTATAATTTTCTATTATGTTTGATACTTATTAATTAAATGAGAAATATTTTTTGCTAAACATCAATTTTTTCATAGCAAAAATTAGTCTTGTTTACATTTCATGCATAAGCGTTCATGTACATTAATGAATTGAGTTCGAGTATTAATCACGTGTTTTACTTGCGTGATAAAATACAACTAGATTTTTTTATTAAAATACTTATAAACAAGTAATTATTTTTAGTAATAACCATATCTGCGTTATAAGGAACGACGTTACTATTGACATCTAATTTTCAGAAGAAACACACATGAAGTTAGCTGTTAGTCAGCCTGTAGAGTGCCGATGTTTTACCGCGACATTTTCGCGCGGAAAGCCGGGCGTTATTGAGCCGTGGAAAGGTGAAAAATAGAATGTAAAATTAGATTATTATACTAAGTGTAATATTTTGTGCAAATTTATCGTTTTTGCAATACTAGTGTTTCAATTAAACTTCAAAATAGTGTAATTGTGTGTTGAATGTGTCGACTTGCATATCTGAGTTCCAAAGATTTTTTTCTTAGAGCAATTGGATTAATTTGTGAATGACAAGGTATGTTTTTATTCCCTTTTTAGCTTCCTAAAGATGTAATCTTCTGGATATCATAATCAAATATGTCGTTATTTTCGTCGTTTCTGCTATAATTAGGTTATTAATCATAGGATAGCGATAAGTTCAGACCATTACGCCCTCGATAGTTCAGTCTTTTAGGCAGCTATTTTATAGCTTTGTATGTTATAAATTCGGTATAATGATATGGATAACCCATATTGTTACAAGTATGTGCTATTTTTAACAATTTCCAAAAGTGGTAGGGCCGAGAAACACAAGCTAGCGACGTGTCTAATGGCGCTGACGGGAGGATTTCGCGCGCGATTATGACGGTTTCGTGGCATTTTTTATACCAGCTGATTCATTCTTTTTCACATTATTATGCATTTTGATGATCAAATACACAATGCACTAGAACTAAAACAAGGAAATCGTTTAATTATATGACTTAAAGTGCCTTAAAATACCCATTGAAAAATTCTCTCCCGCCAACCTGCAGGGGGCACGCTGCGTACATTTTGCTCGAAAAGCTATGATCTTACGGTGATTCTATGCAAATTAAGCGATTGAGTATCTCGATAAATCTATGTTCTTTGAAATATTTGCTAGATATTGTAAAAATATACCCTAAATCACGGTTGTCAATTGACATAACCCTATTTGCGGTTTGATCATGACATGCGGTAATTTTAACTTATTAATTTAATTTTTCTATACGTTATCGTTCACTATGACCTCCGATTTTAAATATAGTCCATGTTGCAGACAGTCGGAGCCTGTACCAGCTGATCTGTACGTATGAATATGGCACAAGCAGGGTGGGTACAGCTGATCAAATTTATTCGTATTTTGACCTTGCTTGACTCTGTTTACTTACAAATCAGTCTGTTTCAGTTCCTCCTGTGAAGCCAGTGAGAATCGTACTAACTTGAAAAGAAAGAGAAATTCTACAGATGATGAGGTATTTTATATTTGATTGGAGTGATAAGTTACTTCTGTGGTGTCAGTGTTTAATGTACAAGTTGTTGTAGGTGGAGAATATGCCACCTGTTAAGGTTGCGGCCAAAGTGGAAGAGGAATTGAATGACCAACCAGCACACAATGTAGTGGTGGAGTCATCATCATGTTCAAGCGATGAGGAAGGCTCTGAGCAGCCTAGAAGTGTATTCACTGACTTAGATTATAATCCAGATAGTTTTTTAAGCCCTCCAAGTATACCAGATTTGCCAAACTGTGTGTTGAGTCCTTTAGAAAATGTTGCAAGAGGCGAGTGTACCCCACACTCAAATAAGAGACCCAGGTAAGAGATATATATATTCCAAACTCCATTATGGCATCTAATTAGGTCTTATGTGGTGCTTACATTTTGTCTCTACATTCCCTGTATTCAATAATTCCCATATTTTTAAATTTCCAGCTCTAGTAAACCCCATTGTCCTTCACCCCCCAAGCGCAAGTGCCCTCTCCCAGGGCTGTCCTGGGCTGACCCCACAGATGTATGGAGAAGCATGTGTGAATGTGATGCCAGATCCAGTTTAAAGAAGAATCCTTATATGTTTGACAATCATCCTAATCTTCAGCCGAGGATGAGAGCTATATTACTGGACTGGTTGAATGAGGTAGGTTGATCTGAACAATTTAAATAATTTGCCTATCGATAGAAGCTATAAAATTATTTTTTTTTTAAATGTCTATCATGAAAGAGTATGTAATCTTTGTTTTAACTCAATTATCATTTGGGAATAACACCAAGATAGTTTTTTTTTCTTAGGGAGTATAGCTCTGCATTATCAATCAACCTTGAGTGACATTCTTTTAGTATTTTTTTCAAATGACCTCATAATAATATGTAGGTCAGCTCACAACAGGTTCATTATAATACCTAAACTTAAGCTAATCTGAATTTTCTAGCTTCTGTGCTACAGATGCTAACTTTATTTTATTTTATGGAAATAGAAGAACTGCTATGAATAAATAAAATCTTTTTTTTCTTTCATGCAGCATTTTTGACTTGAAGGTAAGTTGCAATCTGTAAAGCTATAAATGTTTATTGTAATGTCTGTTTTACAGTTAGCACTAACTAATATGAAATCATTGCAGTTTTTTACATATAGGGTACTGTATTGGGAGCAATGACCTCTTTTTTGCGTCGTACATTGACCTCTGCAATACCAACGCGATTGTTGGTGATACACCAATATTTCTGTGGTTTTTGTACCGATTCTAGTATTTTTAATCTGTTTTCCGTGACTGTCTAGTCTGGATTAAATCTTGCCTAATCTGTTAATAAGAAAATTTGGATACTCATTGCCTTTAATTACTATCGTGAGATGGTTAGAGGAGGCTTACCGGTACTTTTACTTTACGTTTTTTTTATTTCTGACAAAAAAAGTTGCTGTTATATTTATCAGCGCTATGTTTGTGTGTCTGTAACATATTAGAACATAACATCCGTTTGCGAACTTTTTAAATACGTTTTACGTGCGCATTAACTCTAGGTAGAATCAAATTTGGTAAATAAACTGACCCCTTTTAAATAAACCGACATCAAGCTAAGATCTAATCCTGAAGGACAGGTCAGTCAATGCTTAAGAGCTATCTTGGCAATCTGTTATTTTGAAGTTGATTTCTTAATGAAAGGCGCTGTAATCATAAAGTGCTTAAATACCATCTTCCTAACATACTGCTGTGATGATATTGATGATACAAGTTCTTTACTCAGGCATCAAATCATGTCCTTAGGCTAAGATATATCAAGCGTACTATGACTTTGTTTAACAAGAGTTAAGTCTAAAACGAGAGAACACTTATCAAGTTCAAAGTTTTTATAAAACGAAAGCTTACAGAAAAATCCTATTACCATATTACGATATTAAGTATTTATATAAACGATAAAAAAGCTTGGGTGTGAATTGCTCTATTCCACAGGTACTATAACTAATTATTGATTATGTGAGATGGTGATAACAAAAAAAAAACCCTAAGTTTGTTGTGGGCTTCTTCGTCTGGCTTCTGGGCGCGATTTAAACCCTCTTAGCTTTAGTTTTAAGTCGGCGAGTGTAGTTATCACCATCACATCACGAATAGAAATAATAAAAAAGTGAGATATATGAACGATTCATAGATGCGTGTGATAGGTTTATATGAATAAAGCTATTTTGATTTGATTTGATCGGGCACATAATTTTATCTCGCTTTAACTGTATCTTTAGTCAGATGTACGGGCGGTTTATAGACCTGGGCCTTAGAAATGACCCTTACGTTTCATATAAATTGTGTGACTCCAATTATCTGACTAGTACTAATGCAAGCCTTAACTCGCCAGCTGCGCGAAGTTACCACCAACTTGAAAAAAGAGTAGGTTCTTGATTACTTAGTGAATTTTTAATGTGTGCAATTATAATGTTTTAGCATTTTTTTCTTCATTTTCCCGATGTTTTTAGTAATTTTATAAGGCAGTGATTCTCAACCACTGTGCCGCGGCACATTTGTGTGCCGCCTAATTTCAAAAGTGTGCCGCCAAATTTTGCAAATATTTAATAATTAATCCCTTAATAATCGGTTAGTTATTATTTTTGGATATATTAGTTTATTTGGTGTATTTAAATTTTTTGTCATAAACTATTTATGCAGTGTGTTGTATGTATTAAATAAATAATTTTCATCTTTTTCTTTGTGTGCCGCCAAATTTTGAAATCGTTAAATATGTGCCGCACCAAAAAAACGGTTGAGAATCACTGTTTTAAGGTATCTAATTTGTTACAAATAAAATTATGTAAATGTTTAAAACTTAGAAGAACACGAGCACGAATTTATACTACAAGTATGGATAATGCTGGAAGTTCTCAAATACAAAATAAATACAAATAAGTGCATAAGGAAAATTGTATCGCATCTAATGTAAATACAAAACACAGTTAAATATGTACTCCTCATAGTAGTATAAAGTAGATTACACTAGTTTTCGTATTATAAAACTTAATATCCTTATGCTTATACGTTTGTACTCGTCTGATTATTCTTCTGAGGCGAAATTGAAATACTCTTCTGACTGCCCTGGTCGCGAAGTGTGGGGCCACGTGTTTTGAAGCTCTACCAACTCAAACACACCAAAAGTGAAACAAGCGAGCGTGCCGATCTAGCAATTTAAAACTGCAACAAAACTAAATTCTTGATATCGATCACTTGATTATTGAAATAATCGATTGCCTATTCACAAATGATTTGAATATTCTCATATTATAGAACATAATTCAAAAATTCATTTAAAATTTTCGCCGTATATAGAGGTAATTTTCCATTCTCAAGTGCTTCGCTACGTATCCACGGTATATCTACTACATCATCATCATGATGAATGAACAACCCATTACTGGCTCACTACAGAGCACGGGTCTCCTCTCAATATGAGAAGGGTTTGGCCATAGTCCACCACGCTGGCCATGTTCGGAATGGCAGACTTCACACGCCTTTGAGAACATTATGGAGAACTCTCAGGCGTGCAGGTTTCCTCACGATGTTTTCCTTCACCCTTGAAGCAAGTGATATTTATTTTTTTTATTTTTTTATTTTGATTAGGAGGCTGACGCCCTAACCACTAGGCTATCACCGCTTATATATCTATATCTACTACGTAATTGTATAAAAAAAAATACTTTTCAACCTACGTATTTTAGGTACAGAAAGACTTACAAGTATGTAACTTAGCAGAACTATCTTATAAATGAAAGTACCTAGTACTTCAATATTGATACAAGGTTGACTTAGTACAAGAGGAAAAACCATCCCGGTGAAGTAACGCCTTATTATACTTAGATTTTGCATCTCCATCGCTACCTCGTTACAGATTTGGTCTTTTAAAGGGAAGCCTTGTTCATTGCTCGCTATGCTACCGAATTTGTAGACTAGGCCAAGCATCCTTGCCCTCGTTTCGTCGTCTAGTAAGTTATCAATTTTACAGCAATAAAAAGGATTCGCATTAATTTTATCAATCGCAGAATTTAAAAAAAGACCGCTAAGTGCTCGCTTTATATTTCCTTAGTGCCATATAAAATTGTATAATGGCATTTTTATCATAATGAAAAGCCGTAGATAATAATATATTTTTGTTCCGTCTTGCATCGACAGCTTCTTTAATATATGCAGTTGAGTATCTGTAGCACGTTTTGAACATTTATCTTGTATAAAATGAAATATATTGCGGTTTTTAATCACCTGATCGGATTAAGTTCTTACCCATTAGATTACTAGGTTGCTAGAGCAAATGAGCAGATTTAATAATTGTTATTTATTCAATTATTTTCTTACTAATTATTTGACCAATAATTAATGTTAAAGTGTAAATAGTGACATAAGGAGACCGTGATAGATAATAAATCAAGTCACAACGGGCTCCAGTAGGTTTTTATGCTTAAGATTTTGTTTAGCTATGAATTAACATAGGTTGAGGTAGTAAGGGACGTTAGGGGCATGTGTTTTGAATGAGGATTTAATATAATTATTAAAATAAATCACCCGAAAAATAGTGGGCGAACCGTTTTTATAGTTATAAGTTAACTAATCCGATGCATTGTTCGGATTAGTCTATTACCTTATTGCATTACGCCATTACAAGTTAATAGTCAGCGAAGCTTTAAGGATAGCTTAATTGAACGTTTATTCCGGTCACTAAATTACTTCCTCTATTCTGTAAGTAGGGCTCGTAGAAACTAAGGGAACGAACGTCTGCCTAAGGGCGCCTTCTTTGAGGCCGAACTTCGGCTTAGGCGACGTTTGGGATAACGGGAGGGTCGGACGGTGAGTGGTCCGTACGTCTCCGAGGCCGTGGATGGAGCCCACGTCCAGATGGCGTAAGATAGTGGGGACCTCGTCTTTGCCGGCGAAGACGGTGTGTAGCGTATGATTGTGTGGTAGATGGTAAGAGTATGTTGTCAGTAGTCATTTGATCGTCAGGGTCATGAAGGATATGTTTAGGTCCCGTCTTTCGGAGAAGAGCGGTTAGTTCGGGGGAGTAAAAAGAAGCCGCAACTTCTAATACTTTCATTTTTAAACAAAGTTTGTGATTATCCTACCCGTTATATATATTAATCTCATTCTTTTGTAGATTAACTGAAGTTCTTCTATCGTGTGTGAATCGCACACATACATACCTTTATTAAAAATAGTTTTTAGCTTTAATACGTATTCCTCACCTTGGTATTGAATGGAAAGGAAAAAAAAGTTTTCCAATATGTTCATGCGTTCATTTGCAATCTGTATTTTGAAGACAAGATCGATTACGCTCAAACCTTACTGACGTTGGAAGAAGTTGAAATATACAAGCTAGCTCGATTGAAACGCTGTTAATTAAAAAGGTGCTTATTAACCGTGCCTAGACAGTTCTCTAGATCTCAAGTTTTGCGTGGTAGGGCACGAAAGCCGGAAGGATGTGCGGTTCATATCGAAATGTTTCGTGAGACTGAGCGTCAACCACATAAGCGAGGTACCGATCATGGCGTCTATCTACTGTGGTCAAACGTGAAAGTGGATCACGATGGTGAACTAAGCATACTCGTCAAATTGAATCCACAGCAAATAATTGCTAGGGTTTTTTTAATTCCACTACAAGTAAACACTTGACGACTATCTCACCTTTGTGGTAAGTGATGTCAGTCCACGATGGTAACGGACTTACCTGTTGGGTATATGGTAAACTCATATCTAATTGGATTCTAAGCGACATCGTGTCGGAACGCTAAAGTTTGGCGACACGTCTTTGTTGGCAAGGTGGTTACTGACTAGTAACCACCGAAGTCACCCACCTATATAAAAGAAAGAAGGAAAGAAGTTAAATGGACTATCCAATGTCTGCCAGCCATATTTTATGTCATTTATTTCCGGTGACGCATTTCGGTTTGACCACCGTCAACTAGTAAGAACAAATTTTTGTCACAATTTAATAACATGTTTTAAATTTATTTATCATACACTACAAGTTAGCCCTTGACGGCAATCTCACCTGATGGTAAGTGCTGATGCATTCTAAGTTGGTAGCGGATTAACCTGTCAGGGGATGGTAAGCCCATACTCCTAATTGGTTTCTACGCGACATCGTGCGGGAACGCTAAATCGTTTGACGATACTTTTTTTGTCGATAGGGTGGTAACTAGCCACGGCCGAGGCCTCCCACCAGACCAGAATCGAGCCGGGAATCGAACCCAGGACCTCCTATTAAATAATAAAACGCAAAAGCTGCTCCAAAAAGAAAGATATTAGATTTTTAGTTATTTAGTACCAACTCCGAGTTAGAAATTGTATTGTAGATCGTCAGTCAAGTTTGTTAACTTAACACTATTAAAGTCTATAAAGGAAGAAGGTAACCGGCTGATGATATTTTGACTCCTTTATTGTGAGTAGTTCTGCGTGATGAAAACAGTTGCCTAATTGTGACTTACAGCTGTTTTCTTTGTATATAGCGCATATGTTATTTCTGCATACGACCACGTTATTTTGTTCTTAGCTGGCTAAGCGATAAATGTGGAGCAACGGTATAGAGGTCATACCTATAACATTAACAAATGCTATTGACATATTCGCGCATATCTGTACGAGAAAACAGTATTTTTAACGCGATCTCCAATTGCATAACTAACCATGAGAAACAGATGTTTATATAAACATTTTATTTGTTACACTGCTATAAAAGGAAAAGTTACTGACAGACTGAACTATTCAATTCATAATAAATCATAAGCTTTATTCATGTCAATTTGTTAATTATGAACATATCTTGAAAACTTCAGTCACAAAAGCCTTTAATAATATCGAAGAAAGCTTGTTTGGCTTAAATTGAAGACCTTTGTGGTCCAACGCGTGTTGCCTGCCTCGATTCTGGTCTGGTAAGCTTCGGCCGTGGCTAGTTACCACCCTACTGACAAAGACGTGTCGTCAAACGCGTTAGCGTTCCCGCACGATGAACCAATAAGGAGTATGGGTGTACCATACCCCTGACAGGTTAGTCCGCTACCATCTTAGACTGCATCATAAGTTACCATCAGGTGAGAATGCCGTTAACGGCTAACTTGTAGTGTAAATAAAAAAATTGTTCGTATAGTTGACGGTGGTCAAAATGAAGTGCGTCAGCGGAAATAAATCACATAAAATATGGCTGGCAGACATTGGAGTCCATTTAACTTCGGTTCGGAAAACAAATTTATTTTTGACCCTATTGAGATTTTTATCATTTGATAGAAATCAAATCAAATAAAAAATTCTTTATTGATAATTTTTAAATCACAGATATCTGATATAAAGCGATCATACATATTTAGTCCATTACATGACTAAATATGTAAGGTAATAACTGTACATTTGTTATCTTAAAACGAAAACTATGTGTGCCCTGCTCTATGCGAAGCCAGTCGCTATGAGGTCAATTATATATATTAGAGATATTCATACCCAAGCTTTGTTATCTTTTATTTCATACGAAGAATTTTTTTAATGAGATTGCGTTAAAAAAATATCTTCACTATTTCATACGTTATGTTTACGTATAAAATTATATTTCAATGCAATTCATTCGAAATTAATTATTAATTGGCTTGCCTTATAAAGATGTAACCAAAGAGTTTTGTTTACTGCATTAGAATGGAAAATTCTATTTGAGCGGAGAAGTGGCAACAATTTCGAGGCACGAAGACAGTCAGACGTGAATTACAAATTACCTATTATTGTGAATAGTGTGACCGTCTGTCTTTTGCTATACGTTTATTTCTACATAATATATAGTAATATGTTTATTTTTATTGTAATTCATGCTGTGTACGTTTCTGAGCTAATTAAAATTAATACCTCCGTGGCACAGTACGTGCGCTGTCGTATTATAAAGTTGGAGGTCCTGGGTTCGATTCCCGGCTCGAGTCTGGTCTGGCGCGACATCGTGCCGACACGTCTTTGTTAGTAGGGTGGTAACTAGCCACGGTCGGTAGCCTCACGAAAACAAAACTCGTTGGTTAGATCTTTCTAAGGCAAGACAATTAATAATTAATTTCAAGTGAATTGCATTCAAATCTAATTTTATACGTAAAAATAACGTATGAAATCGTGAAAAGATATTTTTTTAACGCAATTTCATTAAAAAATTCTTCTGATAAAATAAAAGATAACAAAGCTTGGGTATGAATGTCTCTAATATATTTAATTGACCTCTTCTCTCAGGCTGAGCTTCATGCTCGCCAAAAACCCCCAGTGACGCAGTAATAACTAATATGGTTATCTGCAACTGTCCATTCTATAAACGAAATCTAAGCATTCTCCACCAGTCAACCTTGGATCATGTTTTTATTTCTGTCTAGAACGCTACGCCCTGCGCTACGGTGTAGCTGCGTTCGTAGCATTAAAATACGCAGTGGTATTTCTGTAACTCATAGTATTGGTGCCAATTATATTGTATACGGTGCTCGCAACGAAACTAAATTGGCATATCTAAAAATAGTGCAGTCCTTTTTCACAAAGAGCACAGTGATAGAGATGGCAATACATTTAAACCTGCCAATTTTGTTGAGTGTAGTGTTTTGTCCAACACAACTAAATGAATGACACTCTTGAGAACTGATGCCAGTTCTGTTGTACACTGAGAAAACTTAAGTGGTACTGCCTTCCAAAATATTCGAGCTCTATAGATATTTTAGCTTAGTTTAGAGATTTACGTAATAATTAATTGACACAACTACAGTGCTGGATTATTATTGAAATGGTGTTTGGCTCTTTTAAATAAAATCCCATTGAGTTCTCAACTTCACTACCATATAAATGTTGCCCTAAGGGAACAGAAAACGAAATTTCATGTGAAGATACCAGCAACGTTATTTAATTTCAATAATTTTTTTGTTGGTTAAGCGAAAGTAAGAACTCTAGCAGAAAATTGTCGGCGAGTGTGCTGGGAACTGTCGTTACCGGAAACAGGAACCGCAGTTTCCCGTGATAGTATTACCCGTATGTCCCGTATTGTTAACAGAAAGTTTGCGTATCGTCATCAAATATTCTAATACGAATGTTAAAGTTCAGTGTTTTTGTTTGTTTGAGCTCTCTAATCTCTGGAAATGGTCGGATAATAATATATATTTTATAGCCCAATACCAGAGGAAGTTTCAGCTTTTATCGTTACGTTACGACGAATTCAAGCAAGTGAAGACGACGGGCTATGCGACGCGGTGGTTTCGTGTGGCGTATTGGGCATTTTAACTTATCACTGTTGTACCCTCACGACAATCTTCAGAGAATCGATAGTTAAATAAAATATATATTCAAACAAAATGTAGTGTAACGTTTGTTGCGCAGGTGTGCGAGGTGTACAAACTGCACCGAGAGACGTTCCACCTGACGGTGGACTACGTGGACCGGTACCTGACCAACACCGACGACGTGCAGAAGGGACGCCTCCAACTCGTTGGTAACTTCAATTTTTATATTTTCAAATGAATTAGTAAGCTGTGAGCCTAGTGGTTAGCACGTCCGCCTTCTAATCAGAGGTCGGAGGTTCGATCCCTATCTTAACGTTAGTTATGTGCGTTTTTAAGCAATTAAAATATCACTTGCTTCAACGGTGAGTCTTTCATAATGTTCTCAAAGGCGTGTGAAGTTATTCTGCCAACTCTGCGTTATTTGAAAGAAATCGAAACTTTATTGTATTTACACCATAAAAGACAAGGAATATTAAAAAGCCTAGAAATACATAAAGAGTTACCTATAGAGTTTATCTAACAAGAATACGCTGTAATTATTGGATATAGTATATATACATTTTTTTATTTTTTATTTATTACTTAAGGCATGTCCAGTAAGTTACGGTTGTAAAATTCGTCTGTACGGGCTAAATTCTAAATAGAATGTATTTCTTTCAGGTATAACATGCTTGTTCATAGCAGCAAAGGTAGAGGAAGTTTACCCACCGAAAATAGGCGAGTTCGCTTACGTGACCGATGGCGCGTGCACGACTGAAGAAATATTGTTAGAGGAACTGCTGATACTGAAACTGCTGTCGTGGAGCATCACGCCCATCACGATCAACAGCTGGCTGAACATCTACATGCAGCTGGCGAGCGAAGGTAACAGGAACTAACCAACTTAATACAACTTCCACTTCTTGTATACTCATCTATTTGACCATGTAAACTAATCACACAATCATCGTGCCAATAATTTAAGGATTAATAATTGGAACGAAGTTCCTTATCGCGCGTTGTGAAAGGGGGCTAAACGGAAAAAATTCGACGATTATTTTTGTTGAGTGTATACAGGTTTTTTGTAAATAATAAATAATAAAAAAATAATAATACAGAATCCAGACAGTGTTTCTGCACAAGTTCCGGATATTGCTGATGGAGTACAAAATTGAGCCTACTGATTAAGTTTATATAACATTATATTTTTTAATAATAAAAAAAATATTATTATAACTTAAATAAAATAAAATTTTATTACAATTCCTTCTCTAATTAATCGAAAGGAACTGCTTTCCATCCGGGTGTCCCTTGACACCTCTCAAGTTTTTAATAGTCATTTAAATTTATTACAATTATTAATTATCCTGGCCCCCAAACTAGGATAGCCCGTATCTTGAAGTCAGTCTCTTCCAATTGTGCAATAAAAAAAAACTATTACGCCTTAAAGTTAGAGGACTGGGTGGGTGGGTATGACTTAGTGTGGGTGAGAATTTGAGTGTGAGTAAATGGTTGTGTGTTAACACAAATTAATTTTGTAGGTGTATTTATATGTATATAAGCAGATTTAGGGTATGAAGCAAATCAATTTTTCAGTAGTATAGTTTAGGTCACATATCTTAAAGGTTATTCTTATGTCTTTTGGAAAGCGAAAATTTTTATTTTTTATTTAATTTCTTTTATAGAAATGGTCCCAAATAGAAGAACTGCTTCTATGCAAACATATTGTAGGGAAAATCAGGTACACCGTACAGTCGATTATAAATTGCGCAATACATACATCCACATACTCCCCATACTCACATACCATATTGAGATAGAAAATTGACTAAGCGTTTGATACCTGTAATTTTTTTGGCACTAGCCAACAATTTCACCCAGGCCTTTTACAGAATTTTAACGGAATTACCAACTCTGTTCTCTGTTGATTGTTCCCTGCTCAACAACGCGTTCCATAGAATCGATCTCTCAGGATACATAACCTTGGTAGGAGCAACTGTTAGTAACTATAATGAAGCACAACTTCATTGATTCCCAGGGCGGAGCGCCAAGAGGCGGCTGCTGGGCGAGAGCGACGTGGGCGCCAACGCGCTGCGCGGCTACACGTTCGTGTTCCCGCAGTACTCGTCGCTCGAGTTCGCCGCGTGCGGACAGCTCGTGGACCTGGCCGCGCTGC
The DNA here is from genome assembly GCA_928268935.1 of Lasiommata megera. Lineage (NCBI taxonomy): Eukaryota > Metazoa > Arthropoda > Insecta > Lepidoptera > Nymphalidae > Lasiommata > Lasiommata megera. The sequence continues at coordinate 1,948,516 of OV743308.1, read as the reverse complement.
ACGTGGACGTGAACCGGTTCGCGGCCAGCGCCGTCGCCGCCGCCGCTATGGCGCACGCTTTCAGCAAGGAGCTCGCCCTGAGGGTCTCTGGTAAGCCTCTTTTTTTATCTTTTCTTTATGTACTAAAATTTCATTATAATCAATGCGTCTAAACTCTTAACGCCTACTTAGAGAAATGCGCACCGTGCTTTCGCATCGTTCATTTACCTAACCTATCGCCACGCACTTTTTTTTCGGGGAAATAAAAATAAGCCTAAAATTTAAAAAAAAATTAATATTACTTGCTTCAACGGTGAAGGCAAACATCGTGAGGAAACCTGTGAGCCGAGAATGGGTTGATCATGATGAAAAGAAGCCGCAACTACGAGAGTGTTGGGGTGCCGGATTGATTTAAAAAATTTCGAAATGCTATTTCGAGAGTTTCTTAAAGTGCTGAGCTATAGTGTCTAGATCTAGGTCACTATGTAGATTTACGTTGCGCACGTACCAGGGACAGCCGGTTGTCGTGCGCATGAAACGATTCTGAATCGTTTGAAAGGTTTTATACGTGACTTTATGATGATAAGACCTAAGATGAATAGTATGAATGAATTACGAATAGTCCTCTCTCCCTCCAGTCGTTCCTTCATTAGTGAAGATCGTGGTGCTGGTGTGCTTGCAACCTCGTGCGGATTATTTGTTTCTACCGAATAGTCGTAGGAGTTAGTAATGCTGCGTTGCGCGCGTTTCGTGCTGAAAGTAGTTTTAGTGCGTTTAGTTTAGTTTAATTCATTTTCTGTTACTGTTTTATTGTTAGATACCTTAGTATAACTAGGATAAGTAAATTTACATTACCTTTAATTGCATGCGGTGTTTGCCTGTAAGTGGCTAAACATTTTTGTGCTGTACCCTAGCGCAAGGTACTGAATCCTGTCTAAAATGTTTTGGCTGTTGGCGAACCAAATAAAACTGTCTATTAGCTGTACAAACCCTATTGGTTGCCACAGCGTAACCGGGCTTTTTGGCGAGCTTTGGAAAGAAGCTCTGCCAGAAGAAATTTTGAGCCCTGGGCTCGAAGAAACTAAGGGAACGTCTGCCTAAGGGCGCCTCCTTTGAGGCCGAACTTCGGCTTAGGCGACGTTTGGGATAACGGGGGGGTCCGTACGTCTCCGAGGCCGTGGATGGGGCCCACGTCCGGATGACATAAGATAGCGGGGACCTCGTCTTCGCCGGCGAAGGCGGTGTGTAGCGTATGATTGTGTGGTAGGTGGTACGAGTGTGTTGTCAGTAGTCATCTGATCGTCAGGGTCATGAAGGATACGTTTAGGTCGCCTCTTTCGGAGAGGAGCGCTTAGGTCGGGGAAGTAAAAGTGTTGCGTGTTGCAGGCTACAGCTGGGAAGTGCTGCAGCCGTGCTACGCGTGGCTGGCGCCGTTCGTGGCGTGCGTGCGCGCGGCGGGCGGCGTGAGCGCGGTGCGCGGCGGCGACGGCGAGCACGTGCAGCGCGGCGCGGGGCTGCGGCTCATCTGCCCCGACCTCAACGTGGACGAGAGCCACCGCATCCAGACGCACAACGTCTCGCTGGACATGTTTGTGAGTATCCGCCTCGGCGTGAGCATGCTCAATTTTACGCGGTACTCTGGCATTGTTAAGCGCCATGGAAGCGGTGATAGCCTAGTGGTTAGGGCGTCAGCCTCCTAATCAGATATTATTGTATATGAGCTCAAGAATATTTATATGCGATTAAGGATAAAATCCATATAAAATAGGGGTTTTTAGTCTTAAGTCGATCTAACATCGATCGATCTTCTAGCTTCCTACACTCCTGAATAGCAACTGAATATTAATAAAGCCTATTGGTTAGGACGTCAGTCTCCTAATCAGAGGTCCGGGGTTCAAATCCGGGCACGCACCTCTAACTTTTCGGAGTTATGGGCGTTTTTCAAAAAATTTAAATATCACTTGCTTCAACGGTGAAGGAAAACATCGTGAGGAAACCTGCACGCCTGAGAGTTCTCCATAATGTTCTCAAAGGCGTGTGAAGTCTGCCAATCCGCACATGGCCAGCGTGGTGGACTATGGCCAAGCCCTTCTCATATTGTATATTATTAAACCAATTGAAATGCATCGTGTTAAAAGTAGAGTATTCAATGTAGTAGCCCTGAATTCAAGTCTCTCTAAATAGTTCACTCGGAATTTATACAGTGCCCGTAACGTAATATAAACATTATTGGTGTGTCCATTGTCCATCTCCAGGACCAGGTATACCAGCAGCTGCTCGAGCAGACGCAGGAGTCCACACAGGAGTCCGCCTCGCAAAACACGGAGCACATCTACCCGCCCACGCCGCCGCAGTCCGACCAGAAGAGCCCCACCGCGCCCACCACCACGCCCTCCACGAGGCACATCTCACCGCCGCCGATCATCGAGTGAACTCACTTAGTGCTGGGTAAACTACTGTACTAGGGACCTCTTTAGCCATAGCGGCTTTAGACACAGAGTTCGGGCTTTTGTGAAAGCCGAGTTTAACCGATGAAATCTCTTCGACATGTACGTTGAGTGAACCCTGTGTTAGATTTCTTAGGAGTTTTGGACACTCGAAATTCGGGCTTTTGAACACACAGTGAGTTAAGAAGCTGACCAAGTGTTGTTGTTGAATCCTCGTCAGCTGGACGGATGTTTCGTGAATCCTTTGTATATATATCTTAAGATCATTACCGACATGTTTTAGTGTTAGGTAAGTTATAGCAAGCGCCGCACGTGAAAAGATTTTAATATATGGATTATATTTATGTATAAGATTAAAGTAGAGGACATGATAAGTCATAAGTCATGATAAGTCATGTCCTAAGGGACATGCATTGTAATACCCGTGTAATTCTCAAATGTGTGGAGCAGTGTAAGATCAGGGCCCTCTGAAGACATGCAAAGATGGCCCTTTTGGAGAGCCAAAAGTTTGATGGTAAAAACCTGTATGCACGTACGTACGCACGCACGCACGTACATAGTACACGTTCTCCCATCTCAAGTATAACAGACCAAATGCTACTAATAATAAGCTAGCTTTAATGAGCGGGTCTGTCTGGATTGGCTTTTAATGAAATACCCTTATATCCCTAACTTGTCTCGGGACCCGGGTTCATTGAACGCTCAAATACGATCGAATTATTTCTGTCGGAGATCAGTTTATAGATAAATTTCGCTTGATAGCAGAAACATCTTAAACCGTTGGATAGTTGGGGCCGGGCGAACGTAATTTTGTGACCAGTGAGCCGCGTTATTTCGGTCCAGCCTAGAAGTTGAACAGAAATCAAACGGCTCACAAAATTCACTCTTCTTACCCCTAATGGATAAGAACCTGAGGCCATTGGTGTCATCATATCTTTTGATATGATTTATATATTAATTCAAACACAATTTATTTCAACACTGACTATTTATGCATCAATTATATTTGAAGTACTCAACATTTGAGACATTCAATAATACGCACAGAAGTTGTTAGTTATTTAAGGTTTCACCATTTTTTTCATCTTTTAAACAATATCTCGATCGAACCTCAACCAAACTTACTAACCAAGTTTTTGATGTTTTGTTTTCTAAACACGTCGTTAAAAATAGTTTTACTGTATTTCGGTTCATTTAAGCTTATTAACAAACTACCAATCTAACCATTGCTATTTTGATATTGCACGTTTCTAACCCACTTTACTAACAAGTTGAGGTTTAAATCGATTGCATACTTGAAAACATATCTTCACTTTATTTATTTATTTTTAAATTAGTTCTTTTGGAGAAAAGGACTTCTGGACGTACCCTGAACTTCAAATATTTTGAATATGCAGTAGAGACGCTATTATTTACCGTTTCTTAAATCTGAAACGTACTACATCGATGTATTACGATCATTCTTGACCGAGCTGGAGTAATCGACATCAAATATTTACCACGGCCATAATCACCATTGAAGTCTTGAAGGGAGCGTTTAAGTATTACGTAAAACGATTTTCTCTCCCCAGCCCCAACCCCCTCTCCCTAAACGTAAAATAATATAAAATGCCAAAGTTTTTTTTTTTTTTATTATCCACTACAAGTTAGCCCTTGACGGCAATCATCGTGCCGGAACGCTAAATCGCTTGGCGACACGTCTTTTTTGGTAGGGTGGTAACTAGCCACGGCCGAAGCCTCCCACCAGACCAGACTCGAGCCGGGAATCGAACCCAGGACTCCTGGGACCTCCAACTTTTGTATAATCTGACAGCACGCGCGCTGCGCCACGGAGGTCGTCAGTATATACAAAAATATAAAATAAATACCTTTGTTATTACATATATACGTAACGCGTTGTTTAAATAATCCCCCGACCACCCTTGTAACGCACCGTACTTTTTACAAGACCCCACGTAATACTTCAATGCTCCCCAAGTCATTTCGGGTGGTTTTTACTCGCAAATATAACTTATAATGTATAATGCACAAGTGCATTGAAAATAACCAACCACCAATTTAATATGTTTGGAATAGAGACTTTTTTTCTGACACTTGACTAGGCAACCACGGTGGCCTGTGTCGGGAACTGGGCGTCTCGTATGCCTAGAGCCTTATAATTTATTGATACAATTTATAATATGTCTTGACTATTATTTATATTTCACTTTTTGTTCATTTGTTAATCAAGTGTACATACTATACGTATACTAATTATAATGTGATTTAAATCCAATTCATCGCGTTTAATCTGCTACAGCAATTGTGTCTCAGTTGTCACTCAATGGCATATGGTGAAAAAAAATTTAAATGATATAATAATATAATTTCTTTATTATGGCAACTAGGCCCAATTTACATTTACAATATGAAAAAATACACTATAAAATACGAAACAAAAATTAAAAACGGATTAGACATTAAATTAACCACCCTACAGTTTCCAATCTATATGTAATTTTAAAAAACTGTTTGTAGATTGGAGAGACGTATCGGTCTGTTACAGTTCTCAGAATGTTGTTTGAACTTGCCAACGCTCTTCTCACCAAAGATCCTATGCGCTTTCCTCTTATAGCGAAAAAATCATTTGTTAAAATGTTTGTTTACATTAAAATATTTCGTGCAATTAAATTATCAAAGTTTCAAAAGTAAACATCATTTTAAGTACCACGTTAACAAGTTGTCTAGTTTAGGTTCCAACTGTAATTTTATTTAAAGGATTTAATTAAAGTTTTATTTTAAATTGAATTTCGGTAGTAAAAATATGTCACTGACCGACAATTGAGACACAATTGCGAAAGCAGAGTTGAAGTCCAGTTATGAATTGTACACAGTTGATGTAATCCGAAGTGAACTTTAAATTCTGTGGACACAAAAAAAAAACATTCCAAAATTGACAGGTACCGATACTTACGGCTGGTCGGAACATATCTGCAAGTGTCGTTTGTAATTATGACGCGATGACGGTATGTGTCACAATCTTGATGCTATTGGCTGTCATCCGTCAAACAACCACTTTCTGGCTGTATGGGCCCAGATCCCCTTGCCGTTCCCATGAGGGATAAATAAAAAAAAAAAAACAACCACTTGCCGCGTTTTCCGAGCGACCATTAAGTTTGGTGCGAATGTAACATTGTTGTTTGTTATAATAAAACTCAGATAATGTTTTTTATTACGTTAAAATATATTAAAAAATATATCTATTATTATCTTTGCCTCATCATATTATTTAGTATTGCTAGAATAGTATGTTCAATCATTTTCAATCATCACTATATATATATTATTTTGTCGAGCGAATGTTAGATTTTATTAATTACCAATATTTATAATTAATCTTTAAGTTTTAATTTGATTTACGTTCATTATAAGTAGGTATGTAATTAAAACAAAAAAAATCTAAATTTAAATCAATTTAAACTAGAGATGGGCCGAGTACTCGGTTTATACTCGGTACTCGGCGTACTCGGCGGGTTTTTTGATACTCGTACTCGGCCGAATAACTCGGTGTCTAGGCCGAATAACTCGGTTTAAATCCTGAGTATACTGTTTATGTTTTTATTCAGTCTTTTTAGATACTTTATGAAAATTAATATATTTAGGCCTAGTTTCACCATCTCTGTTAGATCATTAACACCTCTATTACATTATAATAAGGGATTAGTAGTTAACTTTTGCCACATCTTTCAAGAATTCAATATGGAAATTTTATTTTTGATGACACTTACAATGTAACAGGGAAGTCAATGATCTAACAGACTATGGTGATATTATGCCTTAGGTAGATATAATAAAAAACAGCAGTGTTAATCAAAAAATATTTATTTTGATTGAACCGAGTTACTCGGCCGAGTACTCGGTAGGGAAAAAATTGGACCGAGTAAAACTCGGTACTCGTTACTCGGCAAAAGTGTTACTCGGCCCATCTCTAATTTAAACGATAACAAAAATGAGTTCTATTTTGTAAAATCGTAATTTCTTTAATGTATATTGTTTCTACTAAAACTTGGCTAAGCTAATTTGCTGCACTTAAATATGTTAATTGTATCATTGGGTTTAAACAAAACCAAACTTAATTCAGTGTAAGTAAGCGCTAAGTAACAAAATCTGTACTCAAGGGTCTGAAAAAATTACCATCATTTTTAAATATATATATGTATATTAATTATTTAAATGCGCTACCACGTAATGCAACATTCGAAAATAAATTCAAATTCATAATAATCTTTATTCAAATAGTCCTTGAAAAGGCACTTTTGACGCGTCAATAATTTACATAGTAGTTACTTCATGGTGATAACTATATTCGAAAACTTAAAACTAAACCTATCAGCGTCCCAAACGCACCCCGGTCTAAGAAGAAGCCCACAACAAACTTAGCCAGGGGTTCACCATCATCATCATCACCATCTCTCATAATGAATAATAAACTATAGTACCTATGGAGATAGAGCAACTCACACCCAAGCTTTTTTATCGTTTATATAATCCTTAATATCGTAATATAATTTTTCTACAAGCTTTCGTTTTATAAAAACTTTATAATTATCTTTATTGATGCATATATAGTTATTATATAATTTAATAATTTTGTAAGCAAATTTACAAAATCCTTCAATAACTCTCACGTTGCTCTGCTACCGGAGCATCTTTTTCGAATGTTGTTTTACGTGGTAGCGTATTTTAGAGTATCTATCGGCGTCAAAACTAAATACAAAGAAAAACTAAATTATACCAAAAAAATATTTTGGTTATACCTGGTGTTGATTGTAAAGACATTTTCATTAGAAAATGAATTTGGAACAGTACTTTTTAATTTTAAAACCTAGTTGGCGCAACGTAATTTGAATTAAGTTGGCGGCCCTGATTCTAATGACAATGAAATCGTATCAGACCTTATAAGTTTATAAAAAAAATATTTTAATAACAACTGAAACTTTAAATAAACTTTAGATTGAACCTAAAATTAAAAATCATAAAAAAATATAATATAATAACTAAAATATATTATTAAAAGGTGTCCCTTTAGGCAAGGTTCAAGGTTTATAAATTAAAATTTAACTTCGCTTATTTGAACTGACACCACTTAGTTTGGTCCAGTATTAGTGAAAAAACGATTATATGTAATTTCTCCCTCACTTGCCTAGTCTGGATACCTCCCGCTTCTTCAGCAGATAGTTACCTCCCTACTGGCAAAGACGTACCTCAAATGTAAAATAGGGGGCAGCAGGCAACCCATCAGTGGCTCAAGATGTTTAGGGGCGGCGCTAATCACTTGTACTTCAAGTGACACGTCTGCTTTTTCCCCCGAAATGTATATTATTAAAAATGACTTAAATACGCATTATAAATATCTGGAATGCCCTTCTGACTAGATTTTTCCCCGTCACCTATTTTGTGGGACCATCACGTCATGAGTAAAGGTAAACGATGAATTTGACGTCATAAGATTATAAACTTCGCGTAGGTACAATTTCACTGTCATAAAGAATCTTGGCCTGTTTTGGTGGTACAATGAGACATGTGTAAATAAAAATTATAGTTTAATTTATTAACTACTCTTACTAACGGGGATGAATAAGAGACTGAATGAGACTTGTGAGGATCCTTGTTTTAAAAAAAAACGCAACTTATTAATAGCCAAAGACATAGCTGGCTTTCTAGTAAAATGACTTAGGAAAATTGACTGCTTTAATTTAATTGTATAACTCAGATTCTTGTATAGGTCGCGCCGTTTAAAAAGAGCGCTGTCTTAACTGCGCATTTTTTTTTTCGGACTGTCTATTAGCTGTACAAACCCTATTGGTTACCACAGCGTAACCGGGCTGTTTGGCGAGCTTTGGAAAGAAGCTCTGCCAGAAGAAATTTTGAGCCCTAGGGCTCGAAGAAACTAAGGGAACGACTGCCTAAGGGCGCCTCCTTTGAGGCCGAACCTCGGCTTAGGCGACGTTTGGGATAACGGGGGGGGTCGGACGGTGTTAACTGCGCAGTGAGCTATTCATATCACAAGCGTCATCCACTTTTTTTTTTACTGTTGTCCTAAATCACGCGATGAATTCGCAGACTTGCTGATGCGTTAATACTTGGTTACTGAATAGATTGGCGATCAGAGACATTTTCCCCGGGATAAACTCTTGTTATACCCGGTTTTTTATTAGTTTGCTTGTATTGTTTATCAAGTCCGGCATTGTCAACTGCCCGGATAGGTAATTTAAAAGGTTACCAAATCTTTCTTCATAATTACATATCCATTGATTTTTATTCCCTCTTACAATGATTTTATAAAATTCTTATGGATTTTAGATATTTTTCGAAACCTATTTGGTCGTATTGGAGTCGCAAGCTGAACCTCACAGATTGATTCCATGTTATATCAACAGCTTATAGAGCAGAGGCTTGTTTTCTATATAATTGTCTATTCCATCTAATCTTAGTAGATTTCATCCCAATTAGTTGAGCTGTTTCCTTAGCCCTCCAACAGAATATATGTCCAGGTATTTTACGTTGTCACTTTGAACATTGTTGCGCAGTAATACTAGAGAACAGCTTCCCTGGCGCACACGACCTCATTTTCGGTTGCATTTAAAATTAGAAGTCTTGGGTTCGATTCCCGGCTCGAGTCTGGTTTAGGGCTTTGGCCGTGGCTAGTTACCGCCCTACCGACAAAGACGTGTCAAGCGATTTAGCGTTCCGGCACGATGTCGTGTAGAAACCAATTAGGAGTATGGGTTTACCATACCCCTAACATGTAAGCCCGCTTCCATCTTAGACCGCATCATCACTTACTATCAGGTGAGATGCCGTCGTAAAAAAAACCGTTTTTGTTATGCACTTATATGAGACTAACATTTAAAATAATTGGACAAGGAACGTGGGAAAACTTGACCACTTTAATCTATAATATTTCATTCGCATGTGATTATATTCAGCTCACTGTCGGTCGACTCATCGCTCCTTTTACTTGGCGCGACGTATAAAACATCAAAACGTTACGTTATTGTTGGTATAAATTGCGTATCGATTCAAGTTTATCAAAACTTTACTGTAACCTTTAATTTATTTTAATTCAATGCTTTAAATCGTTAGACAAGGACAGCAAATATGTTTTTTTAATGTTAAATACAAATATAAGATCAGTATAGGGGACAACCAAGAGTATAGGAAAAAGTGCCCCAGTTGACAAAGAAATTGTCTCTTTTATCAATTTAGCAGTTTTTTGTCTATGAGTTTTGGGATTCTAGCTTAGATTCCCGGTACGGAAAATTAATGGTTTCTTTTTGTTAAAAAAATGCACAACATCAGTGGCGGGTTGTCTCAAGGCTGAAATCTATAAAGCACTCTTAGTTACCTCTGACTTAGATACAGTTAAAACAAGACAGATTTAGGTCGGACACAACTAATCTGGTTTAACTGAATTTCGAGCCAGAGGTAAGGCTAAACTCGCTCTATAAATCTCGGTCTAAATCCCTCCTATGCTAGAGGAGGGTTATGCCCGCCCTGTTAACGTCTCACTGCTGGGAAAATTTACGGAAATATAAGTCAGTGTCTAACGATTTGAAAGTTTAGTTTTTATGCACTGAAATGCGTTTTTATTTAAAAAAAAAAATTATCAACATTAGAAAAGATCATTGAAAATCAATAACGAAATCTTATTGTTAATTGATGTTTCTATTATTCTTCATTGAACTACTTTTTTAATAACTAATTATAATTTCCATTATCTTTCCTTGCTAACGATGGTCTTTATCACTTGTATTTACAAATATTACTATGAATTCTCACAGCATCTATCAATAATTGTTTGTATATTCCATTCTCAATATAACTCGTACAAATAGTAGGAAGGGATTTATTACACAATTTATTTTCTAGTTTGTAGCTGTATGCGGGGTAGTGAATGTCAGGATCTAAAAGCGATATCACAGTTTAAGCTATCTAGTTCAAAGGGCTTCCTAAGGAATCATAAAGTACATTGGCAAAATTACGACTATAGATACAAGTTGTAATTAACTTATAATTTGGCACTGTTACGAAACTGATCTTGTTTCCCACCAGTTACCAAAAATCAGGTATTTTAAAAGTTTGAACATTTCTTAGCTCTGATCCGTAATATGCTGCGATTAACAATAGATTTGCCATGAAAAATTTAATTTCACTCATGAATTGTGTTATATTTTCGTTAAAATTTAAATTGAGTTTTAGTGCTCGTAATTGTAAGGCGTAATTTAAAAATATTACGCCTTACAAAGCAGTAAAAAAACTGAATATCTTTTAACTGTAGATATGCATTTTAAAATTTGTATTCAATATTTTATACATTAAAAATAACATTCGATAAAAAACTTAAACGGGACACTGGTAGATTTATTACGTAAGCCTGCTCACTAATGAGCTCCCTTGCCGATACCTTCGCGAGTATTAATTCCTTACTGGGTAACTATTTATCACTGTCGACATTTCATATTAATGTTTGTGAACACGGCTGATGTAGACAACGTGTGTAATATAGACTTAATTTAAATAGTTAAGCATTCAATATCAAAATTAAAAAGCCAATTATATCAATGGATATCTATTAGACATTAAGGTTTATATAATTTTAAGTTGATTATAAAATATGCTTGCGCACATATGTTAGTATGTACAAAGACTTAAATCACTAGATACGTATTCAAATATCAATACAGTTAAATGTAATATTTGCACTCAAGCTATCTTAGACATTTTCTAGTATTGAAATAGTCTTTAATGGTATATGTTCAAATCGAAATCTATACAATTAAGCTGTTCAAATTTTTCATTAAATTCAAGTGCCAGCTCTCTTCTGAGCGGATCTTTAGATCAATAATCAAAAGCATTTGAGACTTTAAAACACTAGTATAAGATCCATTTTACGTTATAAGATTTCGATATCAAAAAAATACTATTGATTCTCTATTAAATTCTTAAAAACTAACATATTTAATGAACGTTTATAAAGAAGTGTTTAGTGTTCAAAAATATCAGTGCGTTTCCAATAAAGCGTCCAATGTACTTCAAAAACAGTCAAATCTAGGGTTGTTTTATGTTCTAGGTGTTACACTAACTAAAGGCTAAATACGACTTCTATTTGAATACTTAGATACTATATATATCGCCGTAGATTTTTTGTAAAAATCTCCTTTGTGGCAAATCTGAATGCCAAATAAATAAAAGAAGTGCGTATTTGACTTTTAGAACGCATCTGAACGATTTAAGTCTTTGGGAGAGCACCCTTGCGCTAAGAGATATATTATAATAATATATTACGAGTACGTTTTAAGAATGTATATTTGTAGCAAGTGCATTTCGACAGCGCGAGCCAGTTATTCTTGTTTCCTTGTATAGCTAAGGAGCTAGTGGCAAGTTTCACATATAATTTGAACACCAGAATCTGACGTTGCAAGCGATAATAAAAAAAAAAAGACGGGTTGCACTCCGGGAGTGCCGGCAGAAGTGAAAACTTGATTTAACGTTGAGCATGTTTGATATTTTGGAATGGTTAGGGAATAATTTTGCACCAATTGCTTTATCAGTATAAAAGTGCTATCATTTATGTGGTAGAATACAATATTCATTTATTGCGCTATCGTACACAAACATGACAATTTATATTACATTAAAAATTTAACACTTTAAAACTATTACAATTATTTTACATTAAAAAGTTTATCTATATCAATTTCCATATTTTAAGCACTTTACATTCACGAATTTTACGAATACACAACAATGTGATCACTACACAGACGGTCGAGCCATCAGCTGTCACCATCCATGGATGCGCGTGGCACGCTGTAACATACACGAACATTCCTGCGCTGCCTAAACGAAACAGTAGGCCCAGGCATACATTTTCGCCGCGCCGTAGAGAGGGGATAGCTGTCTACTCTCCATCCGTCTTACGCTTTTTCGATCAGGTCACGTGTCCTGACGCGAGTTTAAGATTTTATACCCATTACAGAAAAAGTGCCCAACGCCGCTAGAGAAGTTTTCACTTCAAAAAACAAACGAGTTATTCAAACTTCTAAATTTATTTATATCAGCTCGTGTCTGACATTCATCTAAAGTGTAAGATTTATAAGTAACAAACGTCACCATTTTCAACGTAAATGGTTCATGGTATTGACATTAGTTATATGACTTTACGTTTCTAGACTAGAAATCTTACATCAGGGACACTTTTCTGTTATTGTGAAAATAAAAATACTCCAAACACTTCGCCATGCGTACAGTTATATTATAATATAAAATTTACAATGGCCTATTTATTAATACATGTAATTGACACCCTACGCAAGATTTATTTGGAAGTATGAAAAACAACAATAACCGAAAAGTATGGCGCGCAGATATTTTGGGTTAGCTTTTATTTAATATAATAATCTTTGTTTGGAGCATCTAAGGCTCAAATGGTTAGCAAAAACAATTTCTTAATTTATACCTAATGTTATATACTTATACCTATGTATATTATAACAGGATTATTTCAGTTTATTATTATATCACCAATATATAAATTCTAGTTTGTATAATGGCTGCATTAATGAGTATCGGTTGTATATTATTAGTTTTACTGCCTTAATTTTAACTATTTTTCAGATGCGCTAAAGATTTAACATGTCTGCCACTTAGCTCCTTAACTATTATATTAGACTTAAGTCGAACGATTACGCTTATCTCCCAAGGCGATTCGCCTTATAAATAAGACTTTGATTTTGTTACTTTACGTCAGAATAATTTAACTGTACACTGCGACTTGCTTGGCGTCTTACACCGACGGCGGTTTAAAACCATAGTATTTGACCGGGCGATATCAGAAATATGTTCTATTTACTACATCAATCTAATTATCACCCGAATTTCAGTAGCATGTTGGGTATAATAAAAACCTTCTAAGTATGAGAGAAAATCCTACCAAATAATTATATATAGGTGTTACATATTAAAAAAAAATCCTAATGTTGATTGTTTACAATAAGTCGCATTTTTATTTTCATTTAGCTACGGCGAAGCGTAGTCCTACCAATGGTAAGTAAGCGATACAAAATTATCGCTTACTAACGTTTACAATGGTGCGCTATGAGGAATTAATAGTATTCTTTTGCAACATATAACTCGCCGCACCCCTTTGACAGCTCTTGTTATAGGATGTTTGTTATGCATCGTATTGGTTATAATTTATTATTATTATATAGGAAAAGACATTCACTGAATCGCCGCCGTTGAATGACGAAAGGGAAGTCGTTGTTGTATTCTTAGCGAATAGTGCGAGTTCTAGATATAAGTTATTTTTATATCAATTTATTGGAGCTAATTTAAATGATGTCCATTTTGAATGATATTCCGGAGAGTGTGTGATCTCATAGACTGTAACGCGGAGCCATGCTACACGTCGCTTGTGCAATAAATATGCATTATATCGATCACATTAATTAGTGTATTTGATGACATGGCGAGTATTAAATAAAAAGGTGTTGATGATACTTGTTCTTTTATTTGTAGCATCTTGATTTCATACTGTTTTATTTATTTATTTATTATTAATACACTTACAATATACATAACAAAATACATTTCAGCAAACAAAAGTGCCACATTCACCCGTATGCATATCAGTAACAAGTGTACACACATTGACTGCAATAGGTACACGTAAACGGCCACAAAAGAATAATTAGGAAAAATTAATAACAAATTAAAAGAAATTAAATAAAAGTCTACATATTTTGAATATATTAAAATTAATAAAGCGATGGGAGACTCACCGATCATGCCATAGATGATCGATGAGTTTCTTTCTAAATGCAAATGTGTCGTGGAATATGTCAATGCCAGGTACAGTCTGAGATGTTTCATTGTATCTAGCACAAATGCGCATCATGAGAGCTTGCTACAGCTATTGGTCTGATTTAAAAATATTGTAACCCTTTCTACTATAAGGTTGCTATTCTGACAGACGGTAATCTGACACACGTCTCTCGTTTGCCAACGAAATGAATATTATAAGAGATTATTCTTTTAAAAAGTAGATTAATGAAAGCAAAACCGACTTCAATGTTATAAAGGGAGGACGATTAATAGAAGTCAAAAAAAATATCTTCCATGAATTATGACTTAGGAATGCCGTTAGTAAGACACTAGACAGGCGTTAGAAAATTAAAAACCTAAACACTAGTAAAACTAGGGTAGTATATTGCTGCTAAAACTGGCCACTTAGAAAACTAAATTTAAATTGATACAATATGATTTGCTTCTAACTAAATATCCTTTTCCAACCACCAAGACAGAAATAATTAAAAAAATATATCAGTATGCTAATTTCAAGAATTTTCCACCTTGCTATCTTTGAAGACTGAATGTAACTAGGTTACTCCATTCAATATCACTCATTTACTATAGTGAAATTAGGGTCATTTTTAAGTGTAATTAAGGAATCATAAGGTTACCTGTCTAGATTTTTAATTTAAAGTTAAATTTTAAATCAATTCACCTACCAACATTTTCATATTTTTCATCCGAGTTATGAAGCTGATTATTTTATGCATAAACGTACAACTCATGAGAATTCAATTGAAAAAAAGTTCAATACTCAAAAAATCTAAAAATAAAACAACCTAATTATAACAAATTACGGAATATACATATTACAATAAGGGGTTTGATTCGGATATCCAACAACATACAGAACCATTTTTGTGCCTTCAACACATAATGGCCAAATAATAGACCTACTAAAGTGTATTGAAGTTAATAAATGATTGAATTTGGAGTTGTGCGTTAGTAACAAATTATATTTGGTTTTAAACATTGGCTAAGTTGAAAATGAGACTTATTTTGCCATTAAGAGCGTAATTTGTGTGGTATCTTACTAATTAACTGGTATGAAATATTTGATAAGATAAAGAGAATTAACCTGGCAAGTTGTGGGCTTCTTAGACCAGGCGCGTTTGGAACCCTCATAGCTTTAGTTTTAAGTTTACGAATGACCATCAACTCACTACTATGTAAATGATTGACGCTTCCAAAGTGCCTTTTAAAGGACTATTTAAATAAATATTATGATTTAAAAAAAAAGTAGTGTTGGAACTACATAATAAAACATCCCTTAAATTTTAAACTCCGTTTATTTGCATCATGATAACGCAATTTGTTACAATACTTAATTATAAATGATAAATGTAATCACAGTTACATACAATGTTTAGAGCGACACAAACAATTAGACTTCTTATCTTCGTTGCGGATCGCCCAGCCTGCAATAGAAACAAAATGTTCAGCAATTGGTCCACTGGTGTTCATTTGATTGAAGAGCTACAGGCTTCGATCAATAATGTACTAGATCTGCTTGTCAGATGTCAAAAAGCTTTAATAAAAAATATCAATTCACCTAATTAGATAGATACGAGTAGACAAGGTAAAAATGATATCAGTTCTATGAAGTTGCTAACCCAGTACAAAGTTGAACCTAAAAGTTATTTTATATAAAAATGAACATGCATTTTATATTTATATCGAGCTGACGGGTCACCTAATATCCAGTGATTCCAATAGCCCATGAACATCGGCAGCACCCTGCATCCTACCGGAATGCTAAATCATCATCATCATCATCATGATCAACCCATTACCGGCTCACTACAGAGCACGGGTCTCCTCTCAATATGAGAAGGGTTTGGCCATAGTCCACCACGCTGGCCATGTGCGGATTGGCAGACTTCACATGCCTTTGAGAACATTATGGAGAACTCTCAGGCGTGCAGGTTTCCTCACGATGTTTTCCTTCACCGTTGAAGCAAGTGATATTTTAATTATTTAAAAACGCACATAACTCCGAAAAGTTAGAGGTGCGTGCCCGGATTCGAACCACCGACCTCTGATTCGGAGGCTGACGCCCTAACCACTAGGCTATCACCGCTTCGCTGCTAAATCGTCTGACGATATTTCTTTGCCAGTAGGGTGGCAGCTTGGCCGAAGCCTCCCATCAGACCAGAATCGAACCCAGGACCTTCCACTTTATAATACACGGAAACATCAAAACCCCCCTTAAATTATGAAGTTTTTCATGTGTCGCGGTTTGAGATACAAGCCGTTGACGGACCCACAACCTTTCTGTTAAGGAGCTTTTATAATATAGCGCAATAGTTACTAACCGACCTAAACGTATCCTTCATGACCCTAACGATCAAATGACTACTGACAACATACTCGTACCACACAATCATACGCTACACACTGTCTTCGCCGGCGAAGACGAGGTCCCCGCTATCTTACGTCATCCGGACGTGGGCTCCATCCACGGCCTCGAAGACGTACGGACCACTCACCGTCCGACCCCCCCGTTACCCCAAACGTCGCCTAGGCCGAGGTTCGGCCTCACAGGAGGCACCCTTAGGCAGACGTTCCCTTAGTTTCTTCGAACCCTAGGGCTCAAAATTTCTTCTGGCAGAGCTTCTTTCCGAAGCTCGCCAAACAGCCCGATTACGCTGTGGCAACCAATAGGGTTAGCACAGCTAATAGACAGCCCGAAAAAAAAGAAGATAGTTACGAGATGACGTCGACGGACAAGGGCGCGTTGGAGAGCGCGAGGTTGACGGCGTTGGGCGACAGGAACACGAACTGGCGGCCCGCCAGCCGGCGCGCCATGTCCAGCAGCAGCGTCACCGCGATCTGCCGGTTCATGTTGTCCTGGCGAGGAAACATTGTGTTTGTATAATCATATTTATTTATTACTAGCTGACGCCCGCGACTTATTCTGCGTTGAGTTAGTGTGTTTGTTTGTCTTTCAATCACGAAGCAATAGATTACTAACCCGAATTACTTGAAATAATTACAGGATAAACATTAAAGTAACTCCTTGCTAAAAAAAAAAAAAAGAATGAGTGAAATCGGATATTGAGTCGTTGGTGGGAGAAGTTGTGCGAGGCGCCCGAGACGTGATGGCACAGGCGGTGTCATGCGCGTGAGCTGCGCGCGGTCCTGGACAGTACTTGGACATTGTTACATTACTTTATTTTTCTAAAATAAAAGTAGCCTAAGTTACTCCTTATTAAATTAGCTACCTACCAATAAAAGTCCCGTAAAAATCGGTCCAGCCATTTCAGAGATTAACCGGAACAAACAGACAGACAAAAATTGAAAAAAAAAAGTTATTTTGGTGTTTGTGCCGTATACATATTCATATGCATGTAGTAAAAAACGGTTATTTAAATATTACAAACAGACACTCCAATTTTATTTATTTGTATAGATTATATAACATATCCTCGTGAAATTCTAGTGTCAGTGTTTGTAACAACACTACTCCGAAACGGCTTGACCGTTTTTTTTTTTTTTGAGTATATCCCTACTCCTAAGTGATAAGGGTGATCGGGTGTTTTTATGGGATTAGGCATTAAAAATACATAAAAGACTAAATATTTACCCTTCGCGAGTCAGTGTCCATAACAACAGCACAGGGATATCTAGTGCGTTGCGGTCCAAGGTCATCCGTTTAACACGCGTTTATATTACTTTAAATGCGGTATACTATAAATAGGATAAACACCGGAAGGGGGGGAGGGCGTGTCTTCGTCGGTAATTTAAGACGTGGGTAGTTTAGGGCAAAGAGAGCAGATTACAATTATAAGTATCGTAATTTATAAAGAGCAGACTATACGCTCCACCAAGTACGACTATGCACTACCGCGTCTCAACCACCGATCAACGCAATGCAATGCGCCGTCCCGCGCCGGTGAGTCTATTATACGCCACTTAGTGTTGCGTAAAGAGAGGGGGCGATCCAACTCTCTTGTCTGTCGTACATGATTCTAAAACTAGATGGCGCTACTCCCTGATTGCCGTCATATATATGTCGGCGCGAAGAAGTTATTAACTTTATTAAGCGGCGCCAAAAACCTCAAGAATTCAATAATTACCCACATTTTAACTATTGATGATTTTGCTAACACAATTTAGCCAGTAAAAATCAATTTTGTACTAGCATGCTTTGTGTAAATACGGGCGGTCGATGCCTTTCACGGATTCTCTCGCTCGAGACGTCGGACTGTTCGGACTTCTTAGTTATTATCGCAATAAAAGTGTAAACCGGCAAGTTGAGGTTTTAATTACTATGAGCGAAAGTAAACAAAATCGTGACGTCACCCTTACAAAAACACAACTCTGACGCCCTTGACTCGACATTTAGACTCGGCGTTTAGGGCCAGCTCCTGGCCCTAAACGCCGCACAATTAGCTGTGTATACCCACCATGAACACGTCGAATTCGTCCATGAAGTAGAAGGGCAGCCCGATGCACTCCCACAGCGAGGTGATGAAGGCGACTGTGGTGTAGGAGCGCTCGCCGCCCGACAGCGAGGCCGTGGTGCTGGCGCTGCGCGAGCCCTCGCGGCCCGACACCTTCAGATCCAGGGTGTCCTTCGTGTGGTCGATCTCGATCATGCCCTGAGCAGATTTACAAAACGGACTCAGAAGGGTAAAAAAAAGTAAGTCTAATGGCTTAAACCAGACTTCTACAGTTCTACAGTATAGAAAAGCAGATTTTTTTATACACTCAAGTTAACCATTAACGGCAATCTCACTTGATGGTTAGTGATTATGCAGTCTAAGATGGTAGTGAGCTAACCTATTAGGGATAAGGTAAAGCCATACTCCTAATTGGTTTCTACGTGACATCGTGCCGGAACGTTAGATCGCTTGGCGACACGTCCCCTGTCTACCCTACCACTGGGAATCGAACCCACCAACTTTATAAAGCGACAGCGTACGTCCAGTACTTTTTTTTGTCCAACTTGTAGTGGACAAAAAAAAGATGATTATAATTACATAGAACTAATACAATGATGAAAATGGTCAAATGGTAGGACATATGTATTGTAAATAAGCAATTAAAATATCACTTGCTTCAACGGTGAAGGAAAACATCGTGAGGAAACCTGCACGAGAGTTCTCCATAATATTCTCAAAGGCGTGTGAAGTCTGCCAATCCGCACATGGCCAGCGTGGTGAACCATGGCCAAACCCTTCCCATATTGAGAGGAGACCCGTGCTCTGTAGTGAGCCGGTAATGGGTTGATCATGATGATGATGATGATGATATATTGTAAATCATACACATTGCATTGCATCCAACCCCAATGTAACTCTTTTATGTTATATATAGTTGATTAGCTCACGTTATATCCGCGCGTAACGAGTGTGGCCATGAAGTGAATTCCGATGTGTCGGCCGATGTCATTCTTTAACTTAAAACAATGTTCCAAGTGTTCAGCGGCCGTTTTCTCTATCTGAAAATGTATGTGTTAACCATCGGATCAGATAATAGGTTCATTTGGTACTTCAAAACCATAACTATAATTTTAATTTTAGAAACTTTGAACTGATTAAGAGTCATCCCCAAGATTTCAGTCAGTTATTTGATATAGAATAAGATAGAATTTCTTTTCTTCTTCTTCTTGCCCTTATCCCACATTATGTGTGGTCGGCACAACACGTCTTCTTCTTCCACTCACTTCTATCAGCCGTCACCTCACTACCCACACCTTTTACCCGCATATCCTCTTTTACACAATCCATCCATCTCTTCTTTGGTCTTCCTTTACTCTTTTGCCCTTCCACGTTCATATATAACATTCTTTTGGTGACATCACTTAAGATAAATAGAAGATAGAATTTCTTTTATAATAATAATAATAAATTCATTTATTTGCTTAATACATGGGGGGACAGGGTAACAGATGTAGTTATAAGACATGAAACCAAACATGTTTTGCCTTTGCAAACAGACGTGCAAAATATTTTTAATTAGGTGTCCTTAATTATTATTTTAACATCGACTGGACTTAAATTCATTAAACTAAAAAATTAAGAAAAATTAGCTATACATAATTTATATATCTTCAAAGTATTTGGCTATGGAATAGTAACATTTTTGAATTATTTACTAATTCTGTGCACCTAAAGGTCACAAGTTTATTTTTATTTCATTTAATTTATTATTAAACAAAAAAGGAGGACGTAGCAGCGTAGGACGACCTCCTGCCCGCTGGACCGATGACCTGAAAAGGATCGCTGGTGGCGGGTGGATGAGGAAGGCGGAGGAACGTTGAGGTGGCGCGCTCTCGGAAAGGCCTATGTCCAGCAGTGGGCGTCTGTAGGCTGATTGATTGATTAGATTGAAAAAAAGTAGGAGGTTATAAATTCGGACCGTGTGTGGTGGCGCGCTCTCGGAAAGGCCTATGTGGGCGTCTATAGGCTGATTGATTGATTGATTGAAGAAAATGTGAGGTTATAAATTCGGTTGTCTTTTTTTTAATGGTTACGTTAGAACAACGTCAATTATAAACCGATTTGATATATTGTTTTTTATTTCAAATGGCATACCTCCTAGTTGGTCCTGTTGTTATCATATCAGGATCTATTGATAGGATTCTGGATTATATGTATTCTGGGTGTACCTTTAGTTACTTGTACTCTCGATATCCATAATTTGGTCAAGTGAAACAGATGGCCACCGGAATTACTCAATAATAAGTGTTTAGGGGTTGCGTTTCGATTATTTTAATATCGTTAAGGAATTGATGCTTATCATAATGTATTTTTGAAAGGGAGCTTATGGTGAAACACCAGGAATACTCATGTACAATTAACGTCCCTGCATTGGGAAAACACTATTTTGTAAAAAGCTATAAAAGTTCACAGAACAGCCTTCGAAACTCGCCCAGGAACTAAATAGTTAGAAATTATTAGATATACAACAAACTATTTTAACTTAACTTACTATACAAAATACCTTAATTTTTAAGTTCTTTTTAAGTCGATCCGGTACACGCAGTTAACTTAAAGAACTAGCTTACCGAGCACATGTCAAGTCATATCTTATATATAAAATTCTTGTGTCACAATGTTCATTCCCATACTCCTCCGAAACGGTTCGACCAATTTCAATGAATTTTTTCATGCATATTCAGTAAGTCTGAGAATCGGCTACTAACTGTATTTCAAACCCCGTGATATTTTTTTTTTTTTGCATTATGTGGCATTGAAAAATACATACAACCCTAATTTTTCACCCTTCTATCGCCAACCCCTATTTTTTAATAGCCATTTTAGTAATTTAATCATTTGTCATCTTGCTCGGTAACTGAATAATTATCGTTTTTATTGTGAATGTTTTTCACTCTAATTCGACTAAAATTTCGCTTGCCATAAGGTAAAGCTAAATTTTTTGAACATAAACAATATTTATGTTATTTTTGTATTCCCTCATCGTTCACAGCTCTCCATGCCTCTTTCACTCATATATCATCTACAATAGAAATCCCTTAGAAATCATTTATATGGCAAAACAACGTTTGCCGGGTAAGCTAGTGGGAGCTAAAATCATATTTAATACTAGCTGACGCCCGCGACTTCGTCTGCGTTAAGTTAGTGTGTTTGTTTGTCTTTCAATTACGAAGCAATCGATTACTAACCCGAAATACTTGAAATAATTACTAAACTAAAACAATTGGTGGGAGAAGTGGGAGGCACCCGAGACGTGATGGCACAGGCGGTGGCATGCGCGTCAGCTGCGCGCGGTACTGGACAGTACTTGGACATTGCAACATTACTTTATTTTTCTAAAATAAAAGTAGCCTAAGTTACTCCTTATTACATCAGCTACCTGCCAATAAAAGTCCCGTAAAAATCAGTCCAGCCATTTCAGAGATTAGCCGGAAAAACAGACAGACACACAGACAAAAATTGTAAAAAAAGTTATTTTGGTGTATGTACCGTATACATATTCATATGCATGTAGTAAAAAACTGTTATTTCAATATTACAAACAGACACTCCAATTTTATTTAAACGTATAGATTATCTTCACGTTAGAGCTCACCTTTACGATGAACTCTCGAAGTATCTCGAGAACGCCGTGGATGCGGCGGTAGCTGCGCTCGGCCTCGGCGCGTTTTTCCTCCACCTCCTCGCGGCTGAAGGTAATATGCATCAGCGAGTTCATCGCCTTCTTGTTCTTCGTCACCAAGGTGCTTATTTCGGCCGCGGCCCTGCAATCGGGAACTGTACTGAACTTGTTGCAATTACATTCATCATCATCATCATGATCAACCCATTGCTGGCTCACTACAGAGCGCGGGTCTCCTCTCAATATGAGAAGGGTTTGGCCATAGTCCACCACGCTGGCCATGTGCGGATTGGCAGACTTCACACGCCTTTGAGAACGTTATGGAGAACTCTCAGGCGTGCAGGTTTCCTCACGATGTTTTCCTTCACCGTTGAAGCAAGTGATATTTTTTTTTTTTTTTAAAACGCACATAACTCCGAAAAGTTAGAGGTGCGGGCCCGGATTCGAACCACCGACCTTTGATTAGGAGGGTGACGCCCTAACCACTAGGCTATCACCGCTTCAATTACATTCAATCCATATTAATATCCTTCTTCTTCTTGCCCTTATCCCACATTATGTGGGGTCGGCACAACACGTCTTCTTCTTCCACTCACTTCTAACAGCCGTCACCTCACTACCCACACCTTTTACCTACATTCCAGCTTACCATCCTCATTCTTACTTCCCGGACTCGCTTCTTACGTTGCACCCGTCCCTGATGCAACAACCCTTGCCCATTTCCCCCAGGTACCGGGTGCAGCCTGCGCGTCGCCTCCAGGGTACGCCCTAACATAGTCACATATTCCGTTCAAACTTATAGACATGTTGTATGGGTTTTGGCATATATTTTTACGACCGGCCGCCTGCCTGACATCAACCCTCTTTGGGAAGGTTTTCGTTGGTGGATTAACCGCCACCTTCGGTTCAAGGGTCACGCTGATATCCCCTTTTTTGTTTTTTTTAAATCGCAGAAATGGGTAACAGTATACCATAATGTTGTACTGTTACCTACTTTTACGACCTTTATCCCTTAGTCGCCTTTTACGACATCCATGGGCTGATATGGAGCAGTTGCATTCTTATCCGGAACTGCACGGATCATATTAATATTAAAAACCAAAAAAGCGAACAAAAAGTAAATATCGCTATGCTTGGCTCAACCGAGTAACCGATCTTGATGAAATTTGGAACATAGTTGGATGGCATACCGGTGCCGTAGCATCGATACTTAAAAAAAATTAATCACCTCGCCTTGGAAATTTTCTTTGGTCTTTTTACCGTGTGGATCTAGGCGGCGGCGAAGAACTCATTAAAACAATAAGGCAAAATTTTGCCTTTCGCGCTTGTGAAGTCAACATCTCCTGAGGATGATCCGGTGTCGGGTCGAAACGTGCGTAGAGGTTCTAGTGGAGGATTTTGTGTGGTGTTATACTATACTAATCTCCCGGTTGTCGGCGGAATATAGCAAATTATACTTTATGTTTATTGTTCACTTCCGCAAAGTAACGCCTGCTTCTATTCATTATTTGAAGAACTTATTGTTACGCAATATCTCGCTTCGGCGAGATATCTTACCTCGGGTTGCCTCTCGTTGTTCCGTTGGCGGCGACGGAATCTTCATTGTTGGCAGCCTAGCATGCTGCTCGCCTTGACGAGATTTCTTACCTCGGGTTGTCTGTTCTAGATCTTTAGCAGCGTGGATCCCGGTGGCGATGGAGTACTTTTTGCTTGCGCGCTCCGTAGCTTGTGCTCGCCTTGGCAAGATTTCTTACCTCGGGTTGTCTATCCTTGGTCCTTTTGCGGCGTTGATCCTCGCCGCGACAGCATCCTCTTTCTTTCGCAATATCTCTTGGACGCGCTCCAGCTTTTTGAGATCTTCGGCAAGTCTATGCTTCAAGCTCCTGCGCTCGGCAACTCCACGGTCCATTTTCAATTCTTCTTGGCTGATCTCTTCCTAAAGATTATTCAATAATTTTAAATATACATTATTTAAGAGAAGATTCAAGCGGACCATGATAGTGCATTGAGTGTGACGTACCAGGAGCCGCCTACACGCTGCGTTGATCCGGTCGACCTGCAGCTTCAAGTCTTTCATCTTGGATTCGTATTCGTCGAGCTCGCGCCTGTATTCCTTCTTTGTATCCATCATTCTGTTCAACTTTTCATTCAAATGATGCACTCTCTGTTTTGATGCGTTAAGTTCATCATGCTGTAAAAAAAAAATATGAATTAATCATAGAATTTAGCAATCGAAATTGATCATTAATCTCTTAATGACTCTCTTGGGTCCAATTTGTACATCGCACGAACAGATCTTCTGCAAAACCTCACAAGTATCCCTTAGTAAAATGCCAATGAGAGAATACATTGAAAGTTTTTTTTATACACTACAATTTGGCCCTTGGCGGCTATATCACCTGGTGGTAAGTGATGATGCAGTCAGACTAGAATAGTAGCGGGCTAATCTGTTAGGAGTATGGTTAACCCACAGTCTTACGCGACATGTTGCCGGAACGCTAAATCGCTTAGCGACACGTCTTTGTCGGTAGAGTGGTAACTAGCCACGGCCGAAGCCTCCCACCAGACAGTAAAGTAAGAAAGTACCTCAAAATACCCAATCTTGGCAGTATCTTTTTTAAGGCGTAAACAGCAGAACTAAGTCCGTTTTCATGTGGGCTAAATTATTTTTATGCGGGCCCATTGATGTTAATTGTGTATCCACCAGATCCATCGGCGGAAGATGCACAAGTCTCAAAACGAAACTTTGACGGGTCATTTCGGCCTGTTTTAGTGTATAATGATACAAGAAATTATATATTGTAAAGTGCATATATGGCTGGATGTCAAGGATGTTAGTAATAAAAAAGCAAACGTCGCCCACAAACATCTGCAGCAGTAGGAGTCCACCGATGCATAGTCGGCTGAACCCATTCTTATAATCGGTGTCTACTCGTCATCATATCGGCACGCTAAATCGCTTGGAGGTATACTTTTGGCAGTAGGGTTAATAGTCAAGTCTAGAAATTAGAATCCAAGGGATTTGGCTCCATTGTCAGATTAGGCTTCAACTCACGAGCATGGCCTGTTGCGGCGCCTGCATCTTTTCAAGCGCTGTGGCGGCCTGCGCCTCCTCGGCCTCACGCTTCAGCATCGCGGTCCCCATCGCTTTGAGCGCCTGCGACAAAGACTTCTCCCTCTCCTTAGTGCTTCGCTTCTCCGCCTCTAACCTTTCCATCTTTGCTTTGTTTTGCTGTAAGCTTCCCTCCAATTCCTGAATACTCGTTTTCAACTGCCTGTAAATTATGGTGAGATAACATATTATTAACAAAAAAAAACTTGAGAGGTGTCAAGGGACACCCGGATGGAACGAAGTTCCTTTCGATTAATTAGTGAAGGAATTGTAATAAAATTTTATTTTATTTAAGTTATAATATTTTTTTTATTATTAACAAATATAATGTCATATAAACTTAATCAGTAGGCTCAATTTTGTACTCCATCAGCAATATCCGGAACTTGTGCAGAAACACTGTCAGGATTCATTATTATTATTTTTTTTTATTATTTATTATTTACAAAAAACCTGTATACACTCAACAAAAATCGTCGCGACACCACACTGTTCAATGCGAAATAGAAATGAAAATATCTGGCTTGCTTTCTATAAGAGAGAGAGAGACAGACAGAGAAACATGCGACGCCGCACAGCTTACAATAACAAAAAGTGTCGTGACAACTTTTCGTAAGATTTTTTTCCGTCTAGCCCCCTTTCACAACGAGCGATAAGGAACTTCGTTCCAATAAATTTCTCTGGTGCATCTTAAAATAATCTGAAATGTTAGTTTTTTACGTCGCATGCCCGCATAAAATTTGAATAATTTAAGCAAGTTCGTTACGAAGTTACTTCTATACATTTTTGTATATTGCATCCTGCTTTAGGAGACAAGGAGCTTGCTAATATCGTTCAAATCGTTCAGTATTTTTTTAATAGTGACGACACTCGAATTCTACGAACGCCAAGGTCGTCATATAAAACTGTCATCTTACTATTATTATGATTGCGCATGTTTAGGTGGATGGATAATCATTACTAAATCAGTATCTATGGTATTGTTTTTTACCCTTTTTATGGAATATTTTAGGTTTCGTGCCTATTATCTTGAAATTTGAACAATTTCATTTGACAAAAGTCACGACAAGACAAGAAGCTATTTCGCATCTCTAATAAAATAAATAAATAAACCCTGTCTTAATACAAATAAATAAAAAATAAAAACAAATGTTGTGATCGGCGCGTGCGCATCCCGCATACCGCTTGCGCTGGTTGTTGTCGACGTGCAGGTAGCGCGCTTCCTTGGCGCGGCCGCCGTACGAGCGGTAGTCGGGCGCGGGGTGGTACTCCGTGCAGTCCATCGTCACGATCTTGTTGCAGTTGTGCGGCACGTTGGCCACTGTGTCCGCCAGCGGCACAGCTTCCTCTGCAGACAAATCCGTCATCCTCTCAAAAAACCCATTTGTTGGAATTTTCCCACTCGACGGTCTTAAGGCAAGGCAGAACAACATAATTATATTATGTATTCCTTTATTTACTCTTTATATGTACCATAAAAATTTTGATTATTGAATCGTTGTTACTGAGATTAAAAACTATATTCTATTAATGCAAAGTGTTTAAGGGGGGATTCCAAAGCAATTGCGCTTCATCTCTGTCCCATAGAACTGTTGGTTGGTTGTATATAAAATAGCCTATGATCAACCCATTACCGGCTCACTACAGAGCACGGGTCTCCTCTCAATGTGAGAAGGGTTTGGACATAGTCGATCACGCTGGCCGTGTGCGGATTGACAGACTTCACACGCCTTTGAGAACGTTATGGAGATCTCTCAGGCGTGTAGGTTTCCTTCACCGTTGAAGCAAGTGATATTTTAATCGCCTATAATCAAATAGCCTATATCACTATTCAACCCTTGAAGTATGAAAATATATTTCAAACCGAATGTGTGTTTTGACGTTCAACCAGAACTGTCAAACCAAAGAAAACACACATTCTTTTTATTCGCATATAGTATGGCTAAATTGCGTGAGTGTTCGGAGGTGGACATACCGTGGTCGGGCACGAGCAGCACGCGCTCCATCCTCAGGTTGTCGATGAGGAAGTTGGCGACGACGGGGTCCTCCACGTGGATCGCCTGCAGCGCGTTGCGGTAGGGCGGCGCGCACACGCTGTATTGACGCACGTCGTGGCGCGCTTTCAGGAACGGGCTGCACGTCACCGAGGGCTTGCCGCCGCCCCGCCACACCTGCGACACAGGACGGCTCAGAGAGACGGCGGTTCCTGCGCAGGCGCAGGAGGTTCACTGCAGACGAAAACGACAGAAAGCTGCGCCGCGGTGGAGGCGGGGGATCTTGCGCCATAGGTGAGTGTCCGCCCCAAAAAGGGGAAAACGAAAAAATTTGGGACAAGGTGATGAACAAAGAATTTGTAGGGACACAAGAAGGCGGCTCGAAAGCAACCCAAGAGCAAGTAACGGGTGCCATTCCATGTTCCGGCCTCTATAACCGCGAGATTGGTGGAGTCATAGGATAATGTGGATTATTTTACTATACTATACTGACAATAATATATTAGATGTTTAACTCCATACAAATTGTAAGAGAAAAAGTGGGTGAATTTTCTATAAACTTTTGGTTATCTTGGAACTTTTTTTTGCACCTGCAAATTGTGGAACCAGCTTCCATCTTCTGTGTTCCCTAATGGTTATAATATGGGGATCTTCAAAGGGCGGATTAACAAATTGCTCAAGGGCCAGCAACGCATTGGCGGTTCCTCTGGTGCTGCAAATGTTCATGGGCGGCTGTAATCACTTACCATCAGGTGACCCGCCTGCTCGTTTGCTCGCTATGTATATAAAAAAAAAACTTAAAATAATATAATAAGATATTAAGTCGATTTTATGGCTTTTCAGAGATTTACGTGAGTAACATCGACTTTCTAACGAAAGTTATTAAATAAGTTCCCCTAATCGTGAGAGGTCTTATTTGTTACGTCTGTCAGCATATCTCGTCCGTGATTGACAAAGACGCGGGAGCTGATCCAGAGCAGTTAATCACTGCTTGCAGGCTTTTCCTGATTGGCTTCCTCTGCATTCCACAATCCTCAAATCCTATTTACCTGGTCCATAATCCTGAACAGCTTTCTCGAGTCCTCCGGCGTGTTGACGCAGAAGCTTCGTAACAGTCCACCGATGATGTGCTCGAGCACTCCACCCCACTCTTTCTCTTTAACCTTTATATAAGTACCTGAATGATTTAAACACAATTTAATGCCATTGACTTCGGCCCCAAAATTAACGGCAGTAAGACTATAGTTATGATGGTCGTGGGTATGAACAAGTCGCAAGAAGTGTCAAGAATCTCATAAGACTATACAAGAGCGTTTGATCTCAAACAATAAACAATGCATAGACGTAATAAAGCCATCTAGGTCTGATCTAATAGGTAAGATGCTCAAAATATGAAATAAACGCAATATCACCTAACCCATGGAAACCCGTCTTGTGTTTCCCATATACCTTTTTTACCATACTTCTAACAGGTTAGCCCGCTACCATCCTAGACAGCATCATCACTTACCACCAGGTGAGATAGCCGTCAAGGGCTGACTTGTAGTGTATAAAAAAAACGGCTCGGAAACGTGGACACTGCGAGAAAGTGATGAGTAGAAAATAGACGATATTCTGCTGGAGAAGAGTGTGGATTTATAATAAGATCTTATCAAATTAGCGCATTTTTGCTACAGCCAACAAATTTTGCGGGCAGAAATACTTACAAATACGTACACAATGGAAAAATAAATATTTAGCCTAAAGTAAAAAAAACAACACGCACACATGCACACGCACACACACCCTAACACACCAATGGAGCGCTTTCCCAGTCACTCCGTGACTCAGCCTGGTCATGGGTCAGTCAATTTTGACGCAGCATAAGCTGAGGCAGCGCTCTGTGCAGCCAATTTCTACACACATAAGTTTCAGATTAAATGCATTTTAACAGGCTGAATTGCATTGCATTCCAGACTAACATAAGTTAGACATAAGCGTCAACGATATATCCGGCACAGCTTAGGTATATTTTATTTTTCGAATTGACAATTGCAGATAACCTTAATAGTTACTACTGCGTCACCGGGGGTTTTTGGCGAGCATGAAGCTCGGCCTGAGAGTGAAGCATCTGGGCTCGACGACTTCTGAGGGAACGTCCCCCTAAGGACGTCTCCTGTGAGACTCGGACCTCGACTAAGGGCGACGTTGGGATGGTAAGGTTTGTTGGACTGGTGTGTCAGTCCGAGCGCCCCCGTGTCCGTGGATAGAGTCCACGTACGGATGACGTCAGATAGCGGGGAAGCTTAGGTATAGCGACGCCCTACACCTAGGGAGTCCGAGCCGGGCGGGAAAAGGCTACGCGGACACGAGCTGCGAATAAGGGCCGCCACTCACCGACTGGTCCCCGCGGTGGCGCGCTGAAGTGGCCCCGGTCGGCGGCCTCGCGCACCCGCTGGCACAGCTCCGACATGGACGCACCGTACACCGCCAGCGAGTCCGACCCGCGGGACTCCAGCTCGTGCAGCTCCTGCCGGCGTTGCGCTGACAACAACAAACACCAATGTCACTCGACAGGATCTCGAGATCATTTAATATTATGACCAGAATACTAAACTACCCGATCCCGATTTGAAAACTCACTCACTCACTCATATTATGACCAGAACACCACCGGATGTATGAAGCTAAGATTAAGCTATAAATACTCTATGAGATGTCAAAACGTAAAATTCGAAATTTATTTATTTATTTTATTTTATTTGGCAATCTTAACAAATTACAATCCTTATAAT
Organism: Lasiommata megera; assembly: GCA_928268935.1. Classification (NCBI taxonomy): domain Eukaryota; kingdom Metazoa; phylum Arthropoda; class Insecta; order Lepidoptera; family Nymphalidae; genus Lasiommata; species Lasiommata megera. The sequence continues at coordinate 1,918,248 of OV743308.1, read as the reverse complement.
AAAATCCTAACTTAGTTACATATTCTATATCTAATTGTAATTCTAACTGGCAGCACAGCATGACAAAAGTTTAATATAACCAATTACAGAAATACAAATATAAAGTTAGGTGTAAAATACCTACTGTTTACTAAATCAATTCCATCATACTCCAACAAAACTTCCTATAGTGACCGTTAAAGATATCTATTTTGGAGTATTTACTGATAATCTCATTGTACAAACGACACATTCTTAAAATGGGAAATTCTAAAATAGGGGTTGGCAGTTAGTGTTAAACCTCACGTGATCCCATTTAAAAAAAAATAATCGCTTTTTAAAGATAAAGTCTAGAAGGCAATTTGGACCTTATTGGATTACTTTTTGGTGTGATAAAACCGGGTACCTACTGACAAAGACGTACCGTCAAACAATTTAGCTTTCCGATAGGATGCTAGAATCCGATTAACGGGATGGGGTCAGCCGGTAACTCATATGTTCATGCAGTACCTGTGCTTCATATACCTGCTCGTTAGTCCGCGATGACTTCATTAAGAATAAACAAGGAAACAAACAATTGTTGCAACTGGTAGTCGCACTATATATAAATATTGATAAATTCAAGAAAAAAAATGGACTGTAACGCACTGAACATCAGAAGTAAAAGTAAACTTGTAGTACCGTTTAGTAGGCTGCACAAAATTAGTAACTCATTCAAAGGAAATTTTATTTTATTTTACAATAAATTACCTATTGATATCTTGGAGATGTCCATCAATAAGTTCAAAGTTTTTATAAAACGAAAGCTTGTAGAAAAATCATATTACGATATTAAGGATTATATAAAGGATAAAAAGGCTTGGGTGTGAATTGCTCTATCTCCATAGGTACTATAGTTTATTATTCATTATGTGAGATGGTGCTAACGAAAAAAAAAACCTGCGGCTAAGTTTGTTGTGGGCTTTTTCTTGGACCGGGGCGCGTTTGGAACCCTCATAGCTTTAGTTTAAGTTTAAGAATATAGTTATCACCATGAAATAACTACTATGTAAATTATTGACGCGTCAAAAGCGACTTTTAAAGGACTATTTGAATAAAGATTATTTTGAATTTTGAATTTGAAATAACTACTGTGTAAATTATTGACGCGTCAAAAGTGCCTTTTTAAGGACTATTTGAATAAAGATTATTTTGAATTTTGAATTTGAAATAACTACTGTGTAAATTATTGACGCGTCAAAAGTGCCTTTTTAAGGACTATTTGAATAAAGATTATTTTGAATTTGAATTTGACTGTGAGGGAGCATGCGAAGGACTGTCATAAATAGTGTACGCACAGATGCGCGCGCTGAGCCTGGCGTGCTCGGCGTGGATGCGCTCGGCGTCGGCGGTGAAGCGCGCGCCGTGGCTGCGGGCCTGCTCCACGTCGTTGCGCAGGGTGGCGCAGCGCGCGCGCGCCTCCGCCGCCGCCACGCGAGCACTCTCCACGCGCTTCTCCAGCTCCCCGCGCTGCGATGACGAGGCGCCCGACCTGTTTTTTTTGGACTGTCTATTGAACAGCATGGAGCAATTGTGAACCTTATCTCTGGTAATAAGTCTTTGTAACAGTATTTTCATTTTTGGTTTATAATATCTATACAAATAAATAAAATTGGTATGTCTGTTTGTAGTATTGAAATAACAGTTTTTTACTACATGCATATGAATATGTATACGGTACATACACCAAAATAACATTTTTTGCAATTTTTGTCTGTCTGTCTGTTTGTTCCGGCTAATCTCTGAAATGGCTGGACCGATTTTTACGGGACTTTTATTGGCAGGTAGCTGATGTAATAAGGAGTAACTTAGGCTACTTTTATTTTAGAAAAATAAAGTTATGTTGCAATGTCCAAGTACTGTCCAGTACCGCGCGCATGCCACCGCCTGTGCCATCACGTCTCGGGCGCCTCCCATAACTTCTCCCACCAACGAATCAATATCTGAATTCACTCACTCTTTTTTTTTAGAAAGAAGATACTTTAATGTTTATGCTGTAATTATTTCAAGTAATTCGGGTTAGTAATCCATTGCTTCGTGATTGTAAGACAAACAAACACACTAACACAACGCAGACGAAATCGCGGGCGTCAGCTAGTCTTTAATAAAAATGTAGTCTTTCATTTACAATTATCACCAGGATTATCAAGCACGAGAGGAACCCACTACAGCCTCTCTCGTACAACGCGACTCACTCGATCTCCTGCTCGTAGTCCACGACCCTGCGTTGCTCTCGTTTAAGCATCTCCAAGTGGCGCGCGATCTCGGCGTCGATCTCGCGGTGCGCGTGGCGCGCGTCGTGCTCCGCGCGCTCCATCGGTCGCAGCTGCTGCTCCAACTGCGCCTTGATGCTCTTGCTCTCCTCAAGTTTCTGCTTCAACGCCCTGCAATTCAAATGATCTTTATTCAAATAGTCCTTTAAAAGGCGCTTTTGACGCGTCAATAATTTACATAGTAGTGATTTTTTTTTTTTTTATACACTGCAAGTCAGCCCTTGACGGCTATCTCACCTGGTGGTAAATGATGATGCTGTCTAGGATGGTAGCGGGCTAACCTGTTAGAAGTGTGGTAAACCCACGCTTCTAGTTGGTTTCTACGCGACATCGTGCCGGAACGCTAAATCGCTAAGGAGCGTGGGTTTACCATACTCCTGACAGGTTAGCCCGATACCATCCTGGACAGCATCATCACTTACCACCCGGTGAGATAGCCGTCAAGGGCTAACTTGTAGTGTATTAAAAAAAAAAAAAAAAAAAAAAAAAAAAAAAAAAAAAAAAAAAAAAAAAAAAAAAAAAACACTCTTGCTACGTTATTATGCTTCGAATGCTAAGTAAAATCTCACTGAATAACGGTGCCGCCTAATGTCCGCTCCATGTTTTCCAGGCTGCTCTCTATCTTCCGACACTTGGCGGCCTGCTTGAGGCACTGCTCGCGGATGGTGACCACTTCTCTCTCGGCCTCCGCAATCTCACTCCACCCCAGCTCCAACTTTAATTGCTTCAGTTTTTTTTCAATATCCTCGCGTGATTGCATTTGTTCATGTATCTTCTGCCATTTTTTGTACTCGTTTTTCAATTCCAAGCAATACTAAGAAATTGAACACACTATATTAAAAGGCAAAGAATACTTCAACTATGTCATAAATAAATAAGAATATATTTTCTAATACATTGAATAATTTAAGTAGGAAGAAATAAAAAAGAGGGAGGCGATACTAGTCCCGCCTATTTCGGAAACAAAAACAATTTAGAAGTAATTTAATAGTTATTTCATATACATATATCAAAGTATTTTTCTATGTAAACACATTTATAGTTTATTAAATTACTTCTAAATTGTTTTTGTTTCCGAATCTCAAAAGAAGAGAGAATCTCAAAAGAATCTCAGAGAGAGAATTTAATAGTTATTTCATATACATATATCAAAGTATTTTTCTATGTAAACACATTTATTACTATAAATGTGTTTACATAGAAAAATAGGGTCATAGTTAGACATAGTTTAGGGTCAAAAATTAGATTGAAATAAAAATAACATTACAATCGTCTATTAAGCAGCGCCTGCGAAAGCCTAGACTAAAATATTTTAAATTTGCCCAAGTGTTTTTTTTATATATCTTAGAATATTGTATTTCTTTTAATTTTATCCGTACCATTAGTGTAAGATTTGTTTGCTCACAATCACAATGTCATCGTAGATTTAAACATTGTATACCTTGTTTTGAAACTTATTTGTCCATTCATACCAGCATAAGATTGTAAATAAGTAGTACGGAAAATACGACTCTAATGTAAAAACATAAGGTCAATTTCACTTTGACGATATAGTGTCTGGATTTCGAGGACTTCAGGATTTCAAGTGCGCATATCTTATACTAAGGCATGAAGGTTAACTTTCACAGAATTTTTTGTTAGTCTGGTATAAAAGTGCAAGTTTAAAGAGTTTTATTTGTGAATCGTTGACGGCCTCTGTGGCGCAGTGCGTGCGCTGGAGCATTATAAAGTTGGAGGTCCTGGGTTCGATTCCCGGCTCGAGTCTGGTCTGGTGGGAGGCTTCGGCCGTGGCTAGTTACCACCCTACCGACAAAGACGTGTCGCTAAGCGATTTAGCGTTCGGGCACGATTTCACGTAGAAACCAATTAGGAGTGTGGGTTTACCACACCCCTAACAGATTAGCCCGCTACCATCCTAGACTGCATCATCACTTACCACCAGGTGAGATAGCCGTCAAGGGCTAACTTGTAGTGTATAGAAAAAAGAATCAAGGCTCAAATTCAGGTTCATTGCTATATTCAAACTTTCTATCTTTTCTTTGCTTTTAAAGTAAATTAATATATTCATTATTATCGTTTTTTAACTAAAGTGGCAAGAATAGATAAAAAGCTTAGGGCAGAAAAAAGTGCTTACTTTATTTTTCCTTTCGCATGCAGCTATAGCATGTTTACATATGATGCGAGTCTTCTCATAGTTTTCCTCAGTCAAATCCAGGTTAGTGGCCTTCATAAACAAGGTGTAAAGCTTAGCTGGGTCCTTTTTAACTGAAAAATCCCTTGCATCATCCTGATTCAGTACTGATATCGGATTATTGACTTGAATGTTCAGGTTTAATACAATAGCACTCACTACTTTGGCATTTGAAACTATCAATTGACCTTAAAGAAAAAAAAAATGATAGTAAATTAACACTCCCACTACAATTTATTTACTTATACATAAGGCATGCCAGCGACAAATTGTAAGTTACATTTTAAATCAAAAATAAGCTAGTGCTGGTGCTGTTACAACTTATAGGCACACTCAGCATTGCCAACGTTCTCCGAATAATATTTAATGAATTGTTTATAAAAATTTACAAATTAATAATTAGATTGGATTGTTATTGAATATTTAAAATGTCAGGTGAAAAAAGGTTAAAAAAAAATTGAATTAAAATTGGTTGGTGGTTGGTAAGTAAAATTAATCAAGCAACCAAGTACAATTTTTTCTTAAAGCTAAATAAATTATCATGACACAATCTGTACTAAATGGTGCAAGTAATCGAGTTAATTTATATTTTTTTATTATATTTCTTTATATTAAGCCCTAACCACTTGTAAGTTTTTTTTTAATGCGTTTATCCCCTCCGGAAGCGACGGCTGCAGAACTGCGGCGCTTCCGCCGATGCCTTACATTCGTGACACCCTAACTCCATCGAGGTGCACCAGGTACATTGAGCGCATCTCGACGGGTAAGGATACCTCTCATCTATCACTCGGTTACTCCTCATCACGTCTCATTGATCATTCCATTCCGTCTCACTGATTACCGAAACGTTGGTACGGAGGGCAGTGAAAGGTCAGACTCCATCCATGCCACGACTAATTTGTTCTATTTAGAATTTGAATTACATCCGTAGACAGTTATACAGCATTTTATTTTACAATGCAAATACTACGCGGCACATAAAAATATTTAAAAACATGTTCACTACAACCCTCGTCCGTCAACACTCAAACTAGGCTAGACAAATCTGTGAGTCGCAAGGCCCACCACAGTTGCTCTGTACAAGTACACTCATTGCCCAACTGGTAATACATCGTAAAACTGTGGTATTACTGTAAGGATATTTTGACTAATGTTGTATTCCTTTATTGGTATGATCTTGGAATGTATAAATATAGATACCTTTTTAAATTCTAAAGAAAAGAGAAATTAGTGGTCTTGTATCTACCTGTATTTGATCTCATTTTATAACTGGAGGTACCACAGGCGTTAATAATTTTTACTATTGTTATTATGTCCCCATATTCGTCACGTTTGTAAGCCCCCGGACCGCTATTCTTTATCTTTATTTCAATACTTGCAGAATTAGCTCCTTTCTTTACAAATGCTGAAAAATAATAAATAATATTTTATTTTTATTTTAAATGTTTTCCAAATCAAAATAAGCTTGAAAATCTAAATAATGCTCATACAAATGCTTTATGCTGATGTGAATAAGGCTGAAACCAATATTACATTTAAGTACTATTGAAAGCCTTAATGAATTTCTCATAGACATTCATTAAGGCAGAAATAATGTGATTTGCCAGTACAGTATTTTTTGATAAACCTTTCTATGGATTATAAGCAAAACATGCTTATAATATAAATAATATCTATCATATTATAACATAAATTTTTATATTCATATTAAGGCTAAGTTGCCCTGCACAAAAAAAGTTAATTCATATAAAATTTTGTTATAAATCCAATCATGCATGACATTGCAATATAATAGTTTTTCTTTCAGTAACAACGTGATAAATCAGAATTTTTTGCACTTTTTCTTATAAAAACAGATTTTACTCGTAAAATATGTTAAGAATGTAGTTTATTGGCTGGCTCTATAAAAACTACATTACTTCTAAAGTAAATTCACTTTAGGATGGAATTTTTAAAACCAAGACAGTACACCCAGTTAAAACGTTTAAACTTGTTTCCTGAAAAACCGAGATTTTTGAAATAAAACAGTATTGCAGCAAATGAGCAATATGTGTTCAAAAATGTATACAGTAGGGTCTAGCATACACATTTAGTACTAGACTCTAGTGCTTAAGTATAATAATAATACATATAATAATAAAACATTTGTAGCTTAATGCAATTTTACCTATATCATTTTATTATCACATATAGAAGCTGTGGCTGCATCTTGTCTGCACAATTAAGCTAACAAGATGCAGCATTAAATGTTTTCAATTCCAATTTGCAAATCCACAACTTACATTGAAAATTTTTCCCTCTATTTGTCTCTGCAGCTTTGCCTCCTAAACCAACCACTAAGGCTGTGAGGATGGCACTCTTGCCGCTACCATTCCGCCCGATTATAAAAGTCACTCTTTTCTTAAATTCCACTCTGAAGTTTTCGTGACACATGAAGTTTTGAACATGTACACTTAATATTGTACCATCTAATACATCATCTTCAGCGCGATCATTTTCTATTTCCATTTTCGCCCTTGATTTATTGAGAAGTTCGGTTCATAAAGGTGTAGGAGAAACAGTCGCGTATTGCAATAATTTAATACGTATCTATATCTATACTATCTTCTTTAAGGAATAAGAACTTAATCAAAATAAGTCCAATTTTAGTTTCTTTTCGTAATACAGTAATGAAATATTTTGTTGCTTATTAAGCCATTACTTCTATAAGCAATAAATAACAACTTCCGAATGAAATTCCAATAATTTTCTATCGGACTTTGACTAAAATTCTGCAATTCCACTAAAATTCTGTAAGCAAAAATGTTTATAAGATACGCTCCTTCCCTCAATTTCCTTTACCGCAGACTAATATAGAGCTTTTACCAAGAAAAAAGCTTATAGATATAAAAGACATTTCACTTTCACAAAAACTTTTCCTGAACCACAGAGTAGGAAACCTAATTCAGTCGTATTTGTGTACTCACTGACTCACAGGAGCTTTGTAAATTGCGCTGCACGTAATAAATATATAATAATAAATGTATTGTAAATAATGTACGAACCATCTTTCTTCTCCCACATTTTTTCAATATATTCAATGGCATCCTCTGTACCTTTTAATTTTTTTTTCCAACTTGTAGTTGGTGTTTGTTTAAGACTCGCTTAAGACAGGTTTGAAATTCAGTAAAAAAAATTTGCCCGTAACATTTGTTATTTCATAGGGATCCCCCCTATAATTTGGGTCTGCAATATATTCATCTGTCTTTGAAAAGAATTTTGTATTGAGAAGTCAAACTCATATATCAGTCTGAAGTCCAGTCCAACTACGGGTCAAGATGGAAGAACAGTCGTGATAAGCCTTTTGTAAAAAAAAATGTCTAACATATCAGGTTTTCGGTTGTCACCCAATCTGTTCAGAAGGGGACAAAGTTACAAGATGTAGAGAGTTTAAGGTTTTTTTCTTTCTCTACCTCTAATTGTGATCAATCTAAATCCCCAGTGAACGTGCTTAGCGTAGCGTTGATTTTATTAGGGCTACAGTGCCACCATAAGTATAGCCATCAGGGTGGTTAGTATTATAGATTTCGTAGTTATGAATCTTTCATTTTGCTAGCAGACGTAAAATGGGTCTCTGATATAAAAAGTATCTCGAGTCTATGAAGTCAATAAGTCCATTGATGTTCAACTAAATGTGAAAGTTTAGTAACAAGTGAAGTTATGAGATTCATTACTGAACTTATTTGTTAAATGATTATGGCTCATTGAAAAATTCTATTCTCTTCACAATCAGACTGTTTTGGGATTAGGTGTTCTAATATGGAATTATTGCTAGGTCGTTCAGAGTTCCATTTTTCGGTGGTTCAGAGGATTTCAACTTTTCAGCATTAGTTTTACTTTTTATTTAATTTTTTTAGACTTCCGTTGTAGTATTTTGATGGATACGTACCAAAGCAAAGGGCACATGTAGCCGGGGTACTTCTGTTAGTTTTTGTGCCGGGGTACTTCTGTTAGTGTGTGTTAGCACTTTGAAGTTTTATGATATTGTGTACATTTTACGGTCTCAGGCAACCATTTTTTGAGTGCCCATATTGTGGATTGATTTCTTTTTTTGAGTCTCCAATAATAACAGACTTCTTCTTCCTTCTCCCTGGTCCTACTAACAAAGCGACTAAAGACATCAAATATATATATATATATATATATATATATATATATAGGGAGAAGGTTAACAAATTATAAATCTAACATTCATTAAGTTCTATTTTTAATGTAATATTGTAGTAAGTGAAGCAGTAAGTAAACCAAAATAAAACAAAAAATGTAGATGTTGGTATTTTTACGACTATAATTAACAGATGAATTTGGGACAGGGAAACTTCCAACTGATGAGCTTCTAGGTCTTTGTAACTTGGATTGAAGATTTGTTGTACATTCTTCTTGTTTCGATTAATATTTACAGCCACAGGAGCTTGGAACACATCCTGGAGAGTCTTCGATAGTACATATTACACTACCTGGCCGAGTACTGGGGAGCGCTGGAGGTTAGCCGGATTGCAAGACAATCATATTCTCATTTTTATCAGATGTTAAAAAGGGGGGTTGGAAGGGGATTTAACACTTACCCAAGGCACTAAAAGCGCAAAAACTTTTACTTAGATAGCAGTGAACGAAACAACAGTTACAAAGATATGTATTTAAACTAGCTGACACCCGCGACTTCGTCTGCGTTGAGTTTGTGTATTTGTTTGTCTTTCAATCATTTTCAATCACGAAGCAATAGATTACTAACCCGAATTACTTAAAATAATTACAGGATAAACATTAAAGTATCTCCTTTCTAAAAACAAGAATGGTGGAAATAGGAGTACGCGTTAATGAATTACCACTAAATACACATTTTGACTTTCATCCCCTCTCCCTAGGGAACCGTGCTGATTTCCGGGATAAAAACTATTCTTTATGTTGAGCCGGCGTATCACCTACTCCTATACCAAATTTCATTCAAATCCATCCAGTAGTTTCGGCATGTGCCGTGTACAGACAAAAAAAAAAATTGTGCTCATATCATTATATTTATTATATGTATTTTAGATTATAAAAGATCAAAAGTATCATATAAGCACTGGAAATCAATTTCTAAATGAAGTCGTTGAGACCTGAGTCCCCGCGACAGACAGCCTTTGTGATATTGATTCGTTGGTGGGAGAAGTTGTGGGAGGCGCCCGAGACGTGATGGCACAGGAGGTGGCATGCGCGTGAGCTGCGCGCGGTACTGGACAGTACTTGGACATTGCAACAATACTTTATTTTTCTAAAATAAAAGACTGTTTCTTAAATAAAAGTAGCCTTAGTTACTGTTTATTACATCAGCTACCTGCCAATAAAAGCCCGGTAAAAATCGGTCCAGCTATTTCAGAGATTAGCCGGAACAAACAGACAGACAGACAGACAAAAATTGTAAAAATGTTATTTTGGTGTATGTACCGTATACATATTCATATTCATATGCATGCAGTAAAAAACGGTTATTTCAATATTACAAACTGACCCTCCAATTTTATTTAATTGTATAGATAATGAAAGATTGAAAATATAATTCTCTAGCTTTGTATCCTCTGTGACCTATAGTGATGTTTGCATAGACTTTCCACAAGACTGGAGACTGGAGCGGAACTGAAACCTATATTCGGTCCAAAATTTTCATAGTCTATGTAAAATACGTCGTCGTACAAAATTTCACAAAATTTTGTGATTGCTTGTTATCTCAACCGCTTTCTCGTGAAATATAATTGTTTGAGTAAAAAAACGTACTCAAAGATTCGGAGCTTAACTGACTTATACTATTCGGATATCTACCACCAATTTTAATCAAGGTAAGCAACTTTCTAAGAGTATGTTTAATTTTTATGTACATGTGAACTTATTACATAGATACTTAGTGTTTATTATGAATATTTTACCTATATTACTTAGCTAATATGAATCAAGGTTACTTAGTTATAGCTAATATAATATATTAATTTGAACAGGTTTCCAATTACATATTTTCATGCACAATACACAATGAGGGTAAACAATAGACATCTTCTAACCGAATTTATTTTCGTAATTTACTTTAAGCATTAAGGTTCTCGTTGATTTCCCTTAATAGTTTTTAATGACCTAAGTAAAGACTCCTAACCCTAAGATTTGTGGTATTTTCAAAGATCAAAATGTTGACTTATGAGGAGCATATATAAATCTACGTAATATAGGTTTACATAGTAACGCTACATGTCATGAACCTTATTTTTTCCTTTGATAAAGAATCTCAATATACTAATAAAAATTCAAACACAAACTATCATTAGTTTGTCTGTGTGTACAAGTTGTTTCCTTATAAATCTTTCGCAAGAGGTATATTTGTGATAAATTAACACTATGTATATTTTCGGACATCAATGTTAGTTTAGGTAGTTAGCTTAAAATATTGAGAGTGAAAATATGATATCTATTTTGCAGGTTACAGTGCCCATTCTGTTGTACATAAATTTCTTAACCAAATTAAATTCTATCCTTTTTAATATGTTGTATTATATTGTGAAAAACTATAGTGCTAGTTTCAGATATTTCATGCAAAATATAAGCACCAATGTCCTCTATTCATAACTGTACACAGTTTAAGAGCTAGATCATTTTGTAAGTTTAAATCATGACAGCAGTTGAGATAATTGTGTCTCTTCTTTTTAAATCCCTAATCAAATAATTTATTTGCATCCTTGGTATTACATTTAAGTGCTTACAATCTGCCGGTCAGGCGTGCAAAATAATATTTTAATAATTCTCATTCTAAGTTTAACAACATTATTCTTAAAAAAAATCATAATCATAATTGGACATAGTTATGCAAGAAAGATCCAATCCACATTGAGCAAATTTAGAAATATTCAGCTTAGATTAGTGACGTTTGACTGAAATTTGTCCTAATCCTGTTATTGGGCTTTAATATATACAAAGTTAAGATTATTATGTTAATTTAAGATTAAGCTTATCATTCATGATTGATTAAAAATAAAAATTAAGGAGACTTTGATAAACATCAATAAAAAATAATTCATCTCTTTAAGGTATCCAGAACCATGAGTGAATCAGCGGATCAGAATGAACCACCGAAAGATGTGAGTATTGATTACAATTTCTTGCCTGTTCTTCTCCAAGTGTACTAGCTTGAATAGGGCACTAAGCATAATTATAGGGTATAACAATGTTCATTATAAAGAATTACTCTTGTTCTATGTTCTAGTGTTTAGTGGTATCAGGATGTTACTATGTTTTGTGTTACCAGAATTTTTGTGCAACAAAGAGTTTTAAAAAATATATTGTAAATGCTGATTGTTGTTAACTTATTTGCTTGTCTTGAACTAATCTTCACCTTTCAAAGTTATGGGAAGTTTAAATTATTTCTCTGGAATCTAGATAGTTGACACAACTCATGAAAATTAGACACATCATCAATCAACCCATTACCGGCTCACTACAGAGCACAGGTCTCCCAATATGAGAAGGGTTTGGCCATAGTCCACCACGCTGGCCATGTGAGGATTGGCAGACTTCACACACCTTTGAAAACATTATGGAGAACTCTCAGGCATGCAGGTTTCCTCACAATGTTTTCCTTCACTGTTGAAGCAAATGATATTTTAATTTATTAAAAACGCACATAACTCCGAGAAGGTAGAGGTGCGTGCCAGGATTCGAGCCCCTGATCTCTGATTAGGAGGCGGACGCCCTAACCACCTAGGTTATCACAGACACTTACATGAAAATTAGAAATATGATTTAATGCTTTCATAAGGATTGTTATAGTTATGTTATAATTTTTTTATTAATAATTTCAGTGGTCTGTTTTCCCCACTTGATTTGATTAAGCTTATTACAGGGTGGTTAATTCCATCTCTTAAATTATTGTTTTGATATGACAGTTTTCTATGAAATGCACTGACTTGGGTAAGGATAAAAATTCTAAAACAAAGAGTACACCAAGATTTATTTATTACAGTGAAATAAAATTATATTACAGTAAAAATTATTAGCTCTTCAATAGTATTTAGCTTGTAGTATGTATTAAGGTTATTAATTTGGATCAAAGTAGGCTAAGTATGTATATATACACACAGTTAATTGTACTTTGACCTCCACAACTGGCACAGTATAAACTAATAACTCTCTCAAAGTATAACAATCACACATGAACAAAGTTAATATTTTTAAGAACCAACCCTAAGTTCAATGAAAAACCAGCTAATTGCAATTAAAGCTAAGAGAGTAACAACAACTTGCATACAGAAGGGTTTTGTACCAAAGTGCCATGTGATACATTACCATAGTATTGAAATTATTAGGAGCAGAGGATCTCCCTACAAAATATTAAGCTTTTATTTTCACCCATTATGTGAAATTTCTCCATATTGAGAGGAGACCCTTGCTCTGTAGTGAGCCGGTAATGGGTTGATCATGATGGTGATGATGATGATGTGAAATTTTGCACTATACTTATTATGGTTCACGAAGTAAAGCTGACAGACTGACAGTCAGTAATAGCATCCCTTTAACTAGTATTTTAAAAATGTGTCAAATATATTTCAAATTCATTTACTTACACATTTTATAAATGTAACTTAGTGTTTGTATAATTGCTATTTCTAGATCCAAATAAAAACCAACTATGCATTACAAATTAGTCATACAACACAACTTCTGTTTGACGGTTATGCTGGCCAAAGCCAGAGTCCCCAATTTTTATTAATTTTCTATTATTATTAAGCCTCATCAATAATTTGTACTAGCAAAACATTTGCTTTTGCATTTGTCTTGGAAGCTCTGTGTGGTGTGGTTCATTGTGGTTAGATTTAATTATATTTTTAAACTTGTCTGTTTTTGTCAACAATATACTGCAGTTACATAATATATTATTATTTATTACAGCCAAAAGAACTGGAAAAGTTGGAAGAGGCAAAATTAAAAGCCAAATTTCCAAATGCAATACTTGGCCGAGGCCCCGGCGGTCACTCTGCTTTTCTACAAAAAAGACTAGCCAAAGGGGTAAGTACTTCTTACAAGCTCTAACTATTAAGAATTTGCTGTTGTATGTCTCTCTGGTTATTCTTTTTAAATGCACTATGAGCTCTTCCATGACCTATTCAAATCGAAAATACCTTTATTCATGTAAACCTGTTACAGGCATCTATGAATCTTTCAAATATAATATATTTTTCAATACTTTAATTTATTAGGTGATGGTGATAACTGAACTCGCCCACCAAAAAAAAAACATTTACTTTATCCCTATTTTCATACAATTCAAAATCATAGAAGCTTGAACAGATTACAACAGAATAGCATTTTCTCTCTATCTTACAAGAACGGAGCATATTTTTGGGACGAAAAGAAGCTAATTTGTTTATGGGCTGGATATTGAATAAATTCTTATGGCAGTAAGGTTTCTCTGTGACAAAACTGTATATCATGAATTAACAAACAAATAACAATTATCATTTTATAAAATAAATCAGGATTTTTCAAACACTACCATCAGGTATTGATGAATTTTATAATGAGTTGAATTGTGGTATACTGGGTGGCAATACAATAATATGGTTCTATGTAATTTGATAGGATGGAAGGTGGGTTAGTTGATCAAGATCTGATGATGGAGCCACTATTAAAAGCTTTTTTAGTTATAGTGTTATATTTTAATTTTTTTTACTGTTAATTCCAAAGCAGACAAATCTTTGAATCTGATAAAGCTTAAGTTTACTTGAGAATTATTGATGGGCTACATAGCACAAAAGACTAATCAAAGAAAAACTTTTCTTAATTTACTATCAGTTCATTTTGCAGTCGCCATCTAAAAGCTAATGTTGAATATTGAGTTTTTTATAATCATTATGATATGAAACGCTTCTTGTTGGTGTCTAGTTGTTTCCCTTTCGCACGCATCCCCAACAAACCAAACTCGACAAAATCTTAGCTGGGTCAAGTTGACACATGCCTTCGTCACATAGGAAATTCAGTATTCATCGGGAAAGAAACTCAAAACAAGCATATCGCTCCTTGCGACCATTACCTAAGAGTGTCCAGAAGTAGGAACCTTAGACTACGCCTGTGTTGCTGATACCGGACACAGAAACCGTAGTTTTATAGTGTCCAGTGTCGGTAGCAAAAAGTGTCTTGAATCTTTTTTCTCCTGCTTGTAGCAAAAGTTCTTCGACTCAGGCGACTATCAGATGGCGAAGCAGCGGCCGGGCAACCTCGCGGCGCCTTTCAAAGCGCCGGCCGTGCCCGCCAAGATCTCCACCGGCGACGCCATCCCCACGCCCGAGACCGTGCCGCTGCGCAAGACCTCCATCATCCAGCCCAAGTACCAGCCGCCCGCGCATTCTTAGCCACGAAACGTGAACCGCCCACTACCCTACCAGTGATCTAGAGCCATCATTGTATAGTCCCATAAAATATCGTTGTAATCCATTTGTGTGCTTTCATCTTCATCCGGCGTAAATGCAACTGCGTAATACGTTCACTATCCAATCGAAAGTTTCAGGGACCCGTGTACTTTTAACTTAAAAATTCTGCAGGACACGTGAACTACCCAACGACCTACCTAATAAGGGTAGATAATCGTATAGCCCAGTTAACATAAGTACTGCAATTACTTTTGCTCTTTTATAACCGTCTTAAATGCGTACCTCACGCGCAACGCAACGGTTGTTTAGTCAAATCTAATCGTACAATTTTCCATGATTATTTTTTGGCAGTATGCAAAATATAATAACAACGTGTCACGTTCCAGAGCCCCTAGTGTATCTTATTAAGTTAGCAAACGTCACATAAAAGTTAGCGTTAAACTGTTATATATGGAAATGTCAAATTACGATTATTTCTATATTATGAACCTGTTTTGTTTTCAATTGCGACGTTTACAATACGTCACTCAAAGTTTCGTGATAAAGCTCTTGATTAGTTATATTTTAATATTAATCATGAACACCACATCGAATAAAATGAACGTCTCATGTATAATTTGCTGTATTTTGTGATTATTCTTCTTTACTTCATTATGGCGTATTTTCATTGGACCATAGTTTGAAGTTAATACAGTATATTTATTCCAGGAATGTACCACTTAGTAATGACAGCAGAGTACTCATCTTGCAATGTCTATTTTGAAACTTGTCATCATCATCATCATCATCACCACATTACAGTCGGACTTCAAGTGATTGACTTGTCTTTTATAGGACTGCCCAAATATGTCCAAAGATTGCCTTTGATTATTTTATATCGTCTAGCTGAAATTTTAAAACGAATTGGCATGTAAAGTGAGCACGTAGTGTTTTAGAAAACGTTATATATGTATTTTTATTTATTTTTATCTATAATTGGTGCCATGCATTTACGAAATTTGTGGAAATATTGATACTGGTGGAAAATTGAATTTATTTGTACCAATGAAAATACGCCCTTAGAGTAGTATTTAGTTTGAAAACATAACTTTTAGAAGGAAAAAAAACTGTTATATTTATGTATAAAATAAATTAGGTACCTTAAGTAATATTAGAGACTTGGATGAGAGAGTGTGTGGGTATGGCTTTTAAACACTTTCATTTGTTTTTTTTTTCAGTTTTTTTCTTACTTAAATAAGAGTCGATAGCTGGCGTTTAATAATCGATTGTATAGTTAAAGTTTTTGGATATGAAAATACATATAAAAATTCTTAACTTTTATAATTGTATGTTCCTTTTAAGAATTTTCACATTAATCTAAATTTCATACATTTGAATGCATATTTTAATAAATATCTCTCAAGATTGTTTAAAGGAAACTACCTATATATATTTCAACTATAGTTACACTGGACTGATAAATCTCCTGTATCTCCTAAAAATGATTACTAAATTGACAGATCTTAAAAAATTATACCTTTTGGGAAAAGGAACCTTGAACATCAAATGTTATCTAGCTTTGATAAATTACTACAAACGTATGTATAAAAAAACTATCAAGTGGTTAAAATTTACCCATTTTCATGTTTTCCACCACAGTGATATTAACTATCTGAAAGTTTAAAGTATAATTTAGTTCAATATATTCCTAAAACGAGTATTTTTAAAGTGTTGATATGACGTATATTCTGTGACATTTCTTTTGATTTTAGTATAACGTATAAAGCATTTAAATAAAATGTTGATATAGTTGTTTTAATTATAAAAATGAAAGCATTGAAAGGTTATATTAAAATTTTATTCGGTATGTTTTATTCTTAAATACACATAATATTTTGTCAATAAATATGATGTACAAAATAAAATGTTCGATACTAGTGCAAGAGGGAAATGTTGAAATGTTAGCATTAAATATTTTAATTATTATAATAAAAACAACTTGATAGTAAAAGCTTTTAAAATATATTTTGTATTTCTTTCCATTCTGTTTGTTTAACTTCGTCAGAGTTCAGGTGCGGGAAAATTGTAAATAACCCTAACCCTATTATATGCCTACGGGCATTCTATTTACAAATTTCCTACACAATCACTAGGTCAAAAGGTCCACAAGAATAGTGAAAAAATTGACGCTAGTTTTAGAACTTGAATGTCTAGTGCGAGATTTTCTACTTGTACAATCCCGTGCAATTTAATTTCAATTTATATGGAATCGAGAGCGCCATCTAGTGTGTAATAGAAATAAATTTGTAGGAATCTCGTACACGGAATTGTGTCAACCTAAGTAAACTGATTTGTGAACTGGCTTGAGTGTCGGTGCAACATGGTTACATTGAAGAAGGTATTATTACCTACTACTAGTACAACTGAACTAATGAATCAACGAAGAATATCCTGGAAGACCTTTATGGACATGGTATACCTTTATCAAGATATTCACGCACATCTATGGTAAACGTATTATAAGCCAATATTGCTTACGATTATATTTTTAAATCCATTAAAAACGAACGTAAGTCAATGTGGTTTCAAGATTATTGACGAATGTGAACAGCCGTGGTGAACCGGCCCCTCGTTATTGAATCCAGAATCGTGTTTTAAAGCATTTCTATGTAGCGTAGTGTCGTGTCGCGTCGTGTCAGACAAACAAAACTACAACCACAATTAATAAAATGTAAGAAATGTTAAATATACGGATACCCCATACGCTACTCTCTGTATCCCTGAATAATGTTTGGACCGGCAAGGGCATCGATCCTAATAGTCTATTTTAATGGTACAATGAAAAAACATCCAACTCACCTCATACTTAATTTCCTCCACCTAATTTGCCAAAACAGCTCATTACACAAGCAGAAAAAGAAGTCATCCGGATCTTCGGAGAACTCGATCGATTTTGTAAGTTGATTGAACGTGCGCAAATAATTGAATATACACAGACAATGGTTATATACAATGGTTCCATTGATTTGCCATATTCTGTGATAGCCAGGTGATCTCCAGCGATGATCCACGTTGGTTCCCTATACATTATTTTATACCCGTGTCGCTTCCAGTCATCATAATAGCATCACACCAGTTAATAATTGCTAGTATAAACTGCGATGCAATGTCTAACCCCGCAACCTGGGAATTGGGAAGAGCGTGACTTTAAAAGTGAGTTTATGAAAATCGATATCCCAAAGATTTAATGTGTAAAGAGATAAACGTTTGTTAAACGACTCTCTAAATTAAACGAAATTGGAGGCTCTTAAAATAGTTCTGTCCTTTTTAGTCTTTATAAAAAGAGAATGAAAGGAATGAATGGCTTTACGTTAAAACCTTTTTTAGAAATTTGCATTAATTTAATTCAGAATGGAATTCTTCGCATATAGTTTGTCATTTCATTCATTACGGATGGACTGAAAGTCTACCTGAATTTTAATGGATTTGTGTTATATAAACGCAAAAATAAATAAATTTTGACTGTAAACTTCATATTAGAATACTGATATCGTTATTTATTTTTTAAATTGCAAGAAACAAACAACAAGGTAAGTAATAATAACAAGGTAAGTAATAATAACAAGGTAAGTAATAATTAAAAATGAAAGAAAATAACATTTTTTTTTATTGAAAATTGATAACATAATATATACAATAGGTACATAAATTTCTAGAACAGTCCTCTTTAGTACAAATTATTGTTCTTCAGTTTTCAAACAGCTAACATTCATTAGGTAATGTAAATTAAACCTTAAAATAACCTTCATATCCAAAAGGTTTCGTTGTTCCAAACAACGAAAACTTTTTCGAAACATTAAAATGACATGCCTACGTTTTTGCGCCATAAACTCAGTGTGGAAGTCTTGGACCGTGTGCAGCATTACAATTTATTATTATATCAAATGTAGGGTATTATTTTTTTTTAATGTAAATTACGCGCTCCTTTGTTCCTTTTTAGATGAAGTAACATACTAGAAGGGAGAAAGGCGGGAGACTTCGTATATGGCGGGCGCGGTTTTTTCACGCTTTTCTTAAATTAATGTTTGTTGGCTGGTTTGGAAAGGACTGGTGTTGGTTGTAACGTGGACAGTGTTGGTGTCGTTTGTGTAGTGGCTAGTTTTCTGAATGGTTAACAGGTATTGATTTGGGAAAGGATTGAGGGAGCCGCGTCCGCAGAGTGCGAAGTTTCCCGCCATTTCTCCTTAACTTCTACATTGCTATAAACTTGACATTGGCTAATCTGTGTAAAGCCATAAAACGAAAGAAAAAAACATACTAAGTGTCTAGAGAGGGTCTGCAATATGACTGCTTAGATACGCGTACACATTGTATGGCAATCATGCCAATAAACAATAAACAGCAAGTATAGTATAACAATAAGTACAGCAAGTGCACAAGACTTTACTTTTCGCGCTTGTGAAGTCAACATCTCCTGAGGATGATCCGGTGTCGGGTCGAAACGTGCGTAGAGGTTCTGGTGGAGGATTTTGTGTGGTGTTATACTATACTAATCTCCCGGTTGTCGGCGGAATATAGCAAATTATACTTGCTGTTTATTGTTTATCAGGGACTTCCGCAAAGTAACGCCTGCTTCTATTCATTAATCATGCCAATCGCAACAAAACTGCATTTTCGGGTCAGGTATCTAGCAATGATACGCCATAAAAAATATTTGATGTTTTCTTCTACCTAAACGTCATAATCGAACTAGTGTAATGATGAGAAAATTGAATACAAATCTGACAAAATAAAATAACGCCATATTTATTGAAGGTTTGGAAGCTAGAAAGCATCAACCTCAGAAAATCATATGAAATTCGGTGTGCAACTTAACGTACTAACAACACGTGAAAATATCACAAGATTGTTTGAAGTTGATTCTAGTAATCATAACACTAAAACCACTAATAAATCTAACATCGCGAATTAAAACTCAAACACAACTTCCCATAGATCACCTCCGACAGTAACACACTAACGTGGGTCTGTCACTTTAATGTACACATGTTAAATTATGTTTTCAATCAACTAATACATAAATACAAGAGATTGCTTATAAAATGGCACACAGTTATCATAAAAAAAATGGAGAATCTTAACCTCTTGAGATTAGATACTTAAAAAGCTATGCTTTACCGTATTCACTGAGAGTTTTTGATTTAATACTTATTTACCACCAGAAAGAGAACTAAGTGCAGAACGTGCTGTTGGAAGCTGGTACATGCAACTTTTAATCTAAAAAACAAGACCTATAATACCGTACTAGACAAGGTTTAGGTGAGGGTGTGCTTAATAAATTAGTAGTAAATTTAACACGTTAATCACCATGGGGGTCACCGGTGACCTCGTCTGGTCAGGTCTACAGCGCCACCACGAGGGGTGACCACGTGGTCACCCCTCGTGGATTGAAGACTGATATTCAAAATGATTTTTCACGCAGCCAGTCACATTGACCGTGCAATAGGTGTTTCTAAGTGGCCGTGGCCCTCAAGAGTAATCCTTTGAATTGGAACACATCTGCTATGAAAATTTTAGAAGACAGTAAAAAAAAATTGAGTAACAACACTGTTTACATAATTTCTAAACCAGCTTAGCTACTGTGGAGCGAGATTGCTCACTGCGTTGCAAAGCATTAAGGATGCATATTCATTAAGTGAAAACTTGGAGGAAAAGATCAATCAATAGCCGGTATATTGACTAGTAAAATTTTATGTTAGATATCATCCACTGATATCATACCATGTGATAGATGAATGTACTTGAAGGAATTGATCCGCATCCTGAATGCCTTGCTTGTCGATAAATGAAAGTGAGCCTTATGTTTATTCCATCCTTAGGGTTATATACACGGTTTATTGCGCGCTCATTCTTCAATCCGAAACATATTTAACGACTTATTAACGATTTATTACTTTAAACTAGTACTGTAATAGCATACTATTATGTTAGTTTTCAGACGGTGTAGGAAATGTATTTTTCTATAGATTAGGTTAGTAGAAGTTAATAGGTATCTTATTAATACTGGCCCATTACTTTACAAATTTGTACCAGCTATTTGTCAGACAAATTGTCTTTTAGTATCACGTACTCTCTAAGTTTTGCATAATGGCACTGCCACGCAGGATTTACTCTCTATAACTCTACGTAAAATCGTCATGTTTGTGCTCAAATGTTTTGTTCTTGGAGATATCTTGATGTCCGACATTATATGGAACTGCTCTCTGTAAATAAAGAAACGTTTATGTGGCAATGTAATAATGCAATGAATTGGCTATTTTTAAAGAGAATTATTAATCTTTCTGGCTTCTTCGGCAATCTCCATTATAAGTAAGATATCGCCTCTCATAAACCAAGAATTGCCAAGTAGTTCCAGCTTCAGTATAAAAAACCCAGCTGACGGACTGGGCAGTGCACTCAAAACGATTTCAGTTAAAAGATACTGTATCTGCGCTCATAGTATAAAAATTTCAGATGAAGTCACATATTCAGAAGTAGCAGCAGCCTGATCTTCTTCAGCTCATCCATAACGATGGGCGATAACGTTCACTAGAGGAGAAGTTTAATACCAACAAAAACTGTACTGTTTCTACAAACATGGGTGTCTTAGAGTATACTTCAGCGAATATAAGATAGTATTTTTTTGAATGTCACCTGGGTTCCAATGCACGTAATCAGGAGTAGCGGCTGCCTGGTACTCTTTCACCAGCTCATCGACGACGGCCCGCGATTCGTCGAACTCTTCCAACGATTCTTTAAACATGGGCTCTTTGCGGAAAACTTCGAGGAACGCCTCACGTTTGCGCAGCTTATCGAACTGTTGTAGACAGCGGTCGAACAGCTGTCGGTAAAACAAGCGACTTAATTAAAGCGGTTTGATGTTGTGGTCATTATCAACTCAGGTCTCCGAAGTGCATTCTACGCACAGGAGAAAATAATGTCAAGACTAATGTGTGGATGGAAATACCATTTGCTTGTAAGCAGAAGATAATTCAAGATTGTTTTGTTTATGTTTTTATATACTACAAGTTAGCCTTTGGCGGCTATATCACCTGGTGGTAAGTGATGAGGCCGTCTAGGATGGCAGCGGGCTAACCTGTTAGGAGAATGGTAAGCGCACACTCTTAATTGGTTTCTACACGACATCATGCCGGAACGCTAAACCGCTTGGCAACACGTCTTTGACGGCAGGGTGGTAACGGCCGAAGCTTCCCACCAGACCAGACTCGAGCCGGGAATCGAACCCAGGACCAATGTATCAAGGCATAAATTTAAATGTTATTCCATAGTTCTTTTTTACATTGGCTTATGTTCTCCCCGCGTCTTGTCGTCTTACAACTTTCGGGCCAAGTTTGCTATTGTAATTGTGTTTTAGTGATTGATTAATGATATCATAGTACTGCATGGCACTAGAGGGAGGTGTGAGGCACTTACGGAGCAGATGTTGGTGTGGTTGGCGAGCAGCAGGCCGGACACCTTGTGCGAGGCGTGCACGTAGGGCGAGCGGCGCGACAGTGCCACCTGGATGGAGGCCGGCCCCCACGGGATGAAGGACGCTAGTTTGCGCTCGCGGATGCGCTGCAGCGATTTGTGCACCTGCGATGGGTCCACCTCGCCCTGGCGTACATAAAACCACCCTTATCTTTTGTAAAATTTGGATATTCATTCATAATCTTGCTTACGTGATGGTTTCAGCGAAACATCGATGCTGGCAATCATGATTAAGCAAAGCCCCGTAAGGAGTCAAAATTAGTAGTCCATATACCCTCAAATATTTTATCATACAATCCAACCAGCCAACCGTAGCGTAATTATCAAATAAAATAAACAAAATTCTGGAACTTTCGTAAACTACAAGCTCATATCGTACATACAACAATCTTTTTTGTTGAAGTGATTGTACTTGACTGGTTTTTGATGACAATGCCAATGGCTTTAGGTAATTATCTTCCTAAGCTATTTGAAGAAAATAAATAAAAGTAAAGAACAGTTTCGTTATTCTTTCCACCTAATGAAGAAATTTGACACATTTTGAAGTTTATCTAAAAAAAGGGGAAGGAATTTGACACAAAACTTCCAATAAAATTGTTTTGATTAGATCGAAGCTGAACATTGGTTAAAGCGTTAGCAGAAATTTTAATGTTTAATGCGCAGTTCAGTCTGTACGGCTTATTAAGGATTAAGATGAATTAAATTATAACATTTGGGAAAAAGTGGAGCAAGGTCATCATTTATCTAGTTCTGATATTGCTGATAAACTGGTATTGTACTGGAGCTTTCATTGATAACATAATATTTGTAGCTCATTTCAAGAAATCCATGTGATTACAAAGCTCAAGAAAAAAAAAATCTCAAGAAATTACCTGTATGATATTAAGGATGGAGATGTAACAATGCTGATTGGCTCTGTCTGGGCTGAGCGACACCATCATATTCTTGGGTTGCAGAAGCCGCTGCATCACATCTAGTACTGTGGTCTTCCTGATCTTTGGGACCTGTCGCATAAAATGGATGTGCTATCAACCTATTACCACCAGCGCTCTACAGGGCGCGGGCGCGTGAGAAGGGTTATGGCCGTAGTCCACCACGCCGCATAAAGTGTAGATTGGAAGGAAATATTATTCAGACCACTCAGTGCGGGTTTCTTTACGGTGTTTTCCTTCTCCATTAAAGCAAGTAATATTAAATCTAGAATTGCTATTGCTGAAAAGAGTTGCCGATCCCCATGCAAGGAGATCAAGGAGTGTTAGATACGTGTCCGAGTGTGTTTTATACTTACGGTGTTAAGCTCGTGGTCGGCCGTGAGCGGCGTGTAACCGGTCATGAGGAAGTGCAGGCGCGGCGTGGGGATGAGCGGCGCCACCAGGCTTATCAGGTCATTGTTCATGTACGACGGATACCTGGTCGAGTGGATATTGACTGATGACTGATGAGAATAAATATTTATAAAAATTAAATGTTCATGGAATTTTCCACTAAAACGATTGAAATGCAAAATTATTGTAAACCCAATGTTACCACATTCCAGCAAATAACTCATTATATTTTATTGTAAATCTGCTAGTAGCTGATTAATTACTTAAAACCTCAACCCTTAAAAACTGAATACATTTCAATTCAAGTGGTCTTTGTCTATAGTTTCTATATGGATAAATTTTAACTTTTTTTCCTCAAAAAGCTCTTAGCAAACTGTTGATGGATGGATGGATGATGATGGATGATTAAAAATTTAATTAATTTTTTTTAAATTATAACGGTCATATTAAACCCATACTTCTAATCGGTTTCTACCTGTAATGATAAAATCCTTGGCGACACATCTTTGTCGCCTTACCTTATCTTCTATCAGTAAATAATTATAGACACAATCAGTGAACATAGCCTTATAAAATCATAAAATGGCTTTTGATATTACCTGAGCGTGGCAGTGCTGGCACTCATGATGGTGGAGACGAGCGTGTTGATCTGCGCGAACGAGGGGTTCTGGATGTGAAGGCGGTCGCTGGCGATTCTGTTGAGCGCCGTATTATCCAGCACCATCACACAGTCAGCGCTCTCCGTCAAGCGCTTCAGCGTGAGCAGCGAATTGTAGGGCTGCACCACCACGTCACTGTACGATTACAACATGGATGAAGAACCAGTAGAAACACTATTGCACACTAATAATCAAAGAGTACAAAAATAACATACAAAAATATTGTTGCAAGAAAACCCTTTTATTCGTGAATACATAAATTACTACTTCAACTTTATCCTTACAAAAGAGATATATGTTTCATATGTCAGTGACTCCTACAGAGCAAAAGATAAGCGAGATGGTTTTAAAGCAAAACTGATCATAAAATAATTTAGCAGTTAGCCTGCGAGACAGGGATACAATCTTTTTAAAAATAAACAGTCATTGTATCTAGCAAGAACTAGTAATTAATACAAAGATATTTTATAGTAATTCAGTAATTAGGTGTTTATTCCAAATAATTTATATCATATGTAGCATTATCAACGCTATCTTACCTTATTTCATCTAAGTTGGGAAAGACACTGTAAGTCTGCACAAGTTTCTTGGGGAACCTGTCTGAGAGATGCTCCAGTATATAAGAGCCCATGCCTGACCCAGTGCCTCCTGCTATTGAGTGACACAGGACAAAACCCTGTTAACACAGGAAAAAAGCTGTTAAACAAAACAATTAAACAATCCAACTAATATGTTTTATCAGATATCAGATAATCTAATATTTTATACCAACTTTTGATCTGAATAAAATTTATAAAACCATAAGTAGTGTTTGTAAGCATTATTGGCATAATTTTACAAAGCCTGCAAAACAGATATCTGCAATATTACTCACACAGCCAAGGTCCAGAAAGATTTCTTAGATCAGGCCATATCAAAGGCATTAGTATATAATCAATAACAGCCATGAGTTAGAGTGGTGTCCACACACTTGCCAAAGAGATCATGTCAATAACTAACATGTCATAATAGCCAATGCATATTGGAGCACACTCCAATGAAAGAGGAGGCCTTCATAACCTATAGTATAAAGTATAAATAGTCATCAGGATTTTTCATTTGCTATAAACAATACTTCTTACTTCCAAATTATCACTTCCATCTGCCTCTCTGTTTATGATATCAAATACTTCTTCATTTAACTTTTCTCCCTGTGCAAACCCAGATGCCCAGTTATTGCCTGCACCACCGCCATGCTTTGACAAGTACACATTCTCTTGGTTGTATAACTGTAAGAAAATAATCACTTTAATCAAATCAAAAAGTTAAAACAATACCAATGTATGAAAGAGATGCAAATAAAAAGAAAAGGTAAAAGAAGAATAAATGATATATTTTATTTTGGGTAAATCCACCCAATAAAAATACAAAATAATGTAATTTTGGACTGTATGTAGCTTATTGACTTATTTATAACCTTCAGTGTGTGCTCTATGACATTATAGTTGGAGGTCAAGGGTTCAACCCCCAACCACCACAAATATGTGGTATATAACAAAAACAACAACATACTAAATTCAGAGTGCATACTGCCAATTATTTATACTCATTATTTATAAGTGCTCTTTATTCATAGTAATAAGTGTGGGAGAGATTCCCTAATGAGGTGAACAGGTTAATCACTATGCGGTTTCGTTCGAAGGACATAAACTCGATTCCTCCCTGTGGTTTGAGGAGTCCATAGGTCGAAACAAATAAAGGGATAGTTTTAAAATAAATATTTAGTTTTGAATTTGTTTTAAATACTTTTAAATTTACCTTAGCATATGGAGAATTCAAAATCGTGTGTATGACACGGGGCTCCAAGTCTAAGAGTACTGCCCGGGGAATGTAATGATTGTCATCTGCCTGATAGAAAAACACGTCTTTGCGGTCAGAGCCCGCCGAAGCAAACTCCTCCAAAATACCTTCAGGGGATATCCCATGTTCAATACACAACTGTTTCCAAAACTCGAAGCCAACTGTAATTTGAATAATATTTGTTTTAGAATATTATATCCTATTATATTGTAAGAAACAAACAGAAACTAACGTACTCTGGTTACCGCACTGGCCGAGTTGAAGAGTTATCATTTCACTCGGCATTTTTGTGATATACTCTGATATATCTTTATATTAGGTTAATTTACCATAAGATTACCATTAAGAATTTACAATAACAGTCATACACACTTCCAACCGCCGGTTAAAAAACAAACAAAAAACAGATTACTAAACAAAATGTTAAATAACGCGTCAGCTGTCAGCTGTCAATCTTGGCACATAATAGTAATATCGAGTAATTTATTTGGCTTGGGTTTCAAGCTTTTATGGAGAGATTTATTTTTAAATTTTGCTTACCTGGCGTAGGGGATTCCGTGTACATCAAGATGGTTCCCCAAAGGTTTGACTGGGTTGACCTCTGCGATTATCCTAATGTGTCATTTTATTAGATATCATAATTATTATGAACAAGCTGATTTTTTTCATTTATTTTATTTTATTAAATAAAACAAATCTTTACCTATTCGGGTCACCTTTATTATTAATGACTCAATTAGACACTTGTATCCTCTTTAAGCTGTGTCAAAGATAATTGGTAGAAAAATTGCTGTATCGGCCCAGATCCCCTTGCCTTTCCCATGAGGGATAAATAAAAAAAAAATGGTAGAAGAATTGTCAAAATAACGTCAAAAAGTTTTAGAATTTAGTACAACGAAAAACTTAGTTTGGATTATATTTTTTAACTCTATTTAAAGCTTTAGGGTTTTAAAATGCTTTAATTTGTGAATTCATTGTGATTTGTGAAAACTATTGAACATATGATACGTTCAAGTAAATAAAAAAAAAAGTTTCAACTTGCTGGCCTTCACTAAGTTATTACTTAACTCTGCCTACGACTTACGAGACGCGCAGAGAATTTATTTAGGATGTCATCCTAAGAATTAGTTTCGTAACAGTAGACCTTTTCAATGCGTATAATATTTTAATTGCGTATAATACCACCAAATCCTTTTATTAATCGTAAGACTTTCTCACAGAATAATAGAGCTACCTAAGCTTGAAATGTTCGGAAGAACTTAAATCTGAACTACGAATGTTTATTTAATAATTATAAATAAATCAATATACATACAGAAAATATATTCTTTTGTTAAAATATTAGTGCCCACTTAAAAATGCCGAGAAAATTGCTGAAGTTTTTAATAGTGTTCGACAATACGTCGCTTCTGTATTTCCCTGGACAGTTTTTGTCCGGGAAGGTTCTTATGGAGTTACAAGACGATACACCAGTGCTTGGTAAGTTTAATACCTAAAATGTGATAACTATTACACCTACACAACTTTTCAAATGCTTTAAACCAATTATGAGTGGGTTGAGAGGTCATCTAGCCATTCCTTTAACATTGAATTTATTTAAAACTACTAAAATGTGTATAATTTGTATGAGATAATCTCTAGAATTACCAATATTTGTGAAAAATAACTTAAATATCTTATTGACCAAGGAATGCAAGAGCTTTTCCTAACATAATGCTTAATTTTTGCAGGGTAAATTGTTTCAAATGTATCTCCACCCTCATAAATATTCAACAGATGGTTGAAAATCAAAATGGATATGATATTAAATGGTATAATTTTTTAGAAAAGTACTTAGGATAAATACTTAGTAAAAGGACAAAGCGGTGATAGCCTAGTGGTTAGGGCGTCAGCCTCCTAATCAGAGGTCCTCGGTTCGAATCCGGGCACGCACCTCTAATGTTTCAGAGTTATGTGCGTTTTTAAAAATTTAAATATCACTTGCTTCTACGGTCAAGGAAAACATCGTGAGGAAACCTGCACGCCTAAGAGTTCTCCATATGTTCTCAAAGGCATGTGAAGTCTGCCAATCCGCACATGGCCAGCGTGGTGGACTATGGCCAAAATTCTTCTCATATTGAGAGGAGACCCGTGCTCTGTAGTGAGCTGGTAATGGGTTGATCATTATCATGACTTAGGATGTTTTCATGTAGTTTTTTCTTTATGGATAATGAATTTAATCCTTTAAAAGATAATTTATGAAAAGGATAGTTTTAGACATGTCAATTTAGTTTTAATATTTGTGTAAACAGAATTGGTACCAAAAATCAAAATGCAGCTTCTTAACTGCTATAAAATAGTCTTATTTCTTAAAACAGATTAAAAAATTCCCTTCTTTTTGTGTACATTTTAGCTATCCTCCAACCTAAAAACACTCATCCTCTTGCTTTTGTAAATTAAATTTTTACACAATATTCAAATGAAAATCGCTTTGATTTTCTCACAAACATTGTTTTCACAACTTCAGTTGCCTAGTATTCATTCATTCCTGGAAACTTTATTTATTTATTAATACATAGGATGTAATATACATGAAAATAATAAAACACACAGTAACTTAATTTACTGTCTTATAAGACAATTTTAATGATAAATAATTTATTTTTTCTTTACATTGAATAATATTTTTATTTTTATGCAAAGAAATTCTGCTTTTTTCATATGCTTTTTTGATTGCAATTATTTAATTATTTCCCCTAGATGTCACCTTGGAACCTCTTACTGATAGTCAGAGTTTAATATAACAGATCTGAGGATATGTTGACTGTATCAACATATACATAGAAACAATTCAGCAGTTAATATAACATCATTTTTTTTTTTTCATCTTTTGTTTTTTAAAATTCCTCTTTGCCATTTGTGGTCAGTAAAGATTTATTTATTTCCTATGCTCCTAGTGATGAAATCCTTAACACTAATGCACCTTTATTTTGTATGTTCATAGGTCTTCATTTTCACGTGATTGGAGAAGGAGTTGTGAGAGTAGGCTCAGGCAGACATGAGAGGCTCTTTGACAAAGAAAACTACATTGATTTCCGAATGCGTCTACTTGGTGAACCTGGTACTTTTGTTTTACTATTATAAACTATCTAAACTTTTTAATCTTTCTATTTCATGTCTCTTCTCATATGAGAAAACTTTGACCTAATGTTGATAAGTTCATAGTAAGATCCAGGATCAACTGCTTAACATGCCGTCCTAGAAACAAGAATGCACAACAAAATATCCTTAATTCCACCATTGAAATGAAAAGCAATTAAATCAAGCTAAACAGTTTATGCAATAAAATGGTTCAAGGGCACAATTTGAATATATAGTAAAATACAGTTTTATTAGACTTTATTTTTTATTTTATTTATTATTATTAATACACTTACAATATACATAAAAAAAATTCAGCAAACAAAAATGTCACATTTACCATTATGCATATCAGTAACAAGTGTACGCAACATTGACTGCAATAGGTACATATAAATGGCCACAAAATAATAATTAGGACAAATTAAACACAATCACAAAGAAATTAAATAAACAATGTACATATTTTTAATATAATAAAATTTTATGAAATTTAAGTAAGCGATGGGAGACTCACCATCATGCAATAGATGGTTGATGAGTTTAGTTCTAAACACAGCAAATGTGAATTTTTCCAATGCAATTGGTGAAATCTGTAACAATAACTTAGTCCTAGTGTGCAGATAAAACTCAAGATCTCGGTATCCAACGTGAGTGAGTAGGCTGATGCCCAAATAATGGGACATTAATAACCTGAAAGATGATGATGATTTATAAGAAAGGTAAATTTACAGGTCACAGTGCATCAATCTTATCGCCCGGCATACACAGCTTTCCCTTCAAGTTGGGGCTGCCAATGGGCCTCCCTTCCACATTTCTTGGTACTCATGGCTGGGTACAGTACTACTGCAAGGCAGCATTGAGAGAACCCAATGGATTGACTCATAAAAACCAACAAGTGTTCATTGTTATGAATCCTATCGATTTGAATTTGGAGCCTCCAGTTTTATCTGTAAGTAGATTGTAGACATTTTATGTATTCACTTGCCAGCTATAAGGTTTGTCTGCACTTTTCAACGAACCTTGACGTCAATGCGAATGTTAATTATTCAGTCTCATATAGTTTTGTATGTGTTACTTTTAGTATTCCCTGATCAGTAATTTATATACAATTAGATAGCATAAACCAAATAGTTATTTTTTTTTTTTTTAACAGTAAATAATTTAGTTTATGTTAAATTCAAATTCAAATAATCTTTATTCAAATAGTCCTTTAAAAGGCACTTTTGACGCGTCATTAATTTACATAGCAGTGATTTGATGGTGATAACTACATTCGTAAACTTAAGACTAAAGCTATGAGGATTCCAAACGCGCCCTGATCTAAGCCGGGGATTTTTTTTCGTTATCACCATCTCACATAATCAATAATAAATTATAGTACCTATGGAAATAGAGCAATGCACACCCAAGGTTTTTTATCGTTTATATAATCCGTAATATCGTAATATGATTTTTCTATAAGCTTTCGTTTTATAAAAAGTTTAAAGTTATAGATAGACATCTCTATACCTTAGCTATAGGTATTACTAATTATATTTATTAATATAATGTGAGGTGCCAGAACAAACCACTAATCCAATTGCACGTCTCTTTATTATGCTCTCTACTGAATGACTGCCGGTACAGAGATCTTACAATATAAACACACATCCTATTACAAAATACATTTACAAAAAAGGTATGTGCACACGGCACAGTATACCCCCCTTAAAAAAATGGTTACTATTACACTACATAATACATGAAAACAAAAAAAAAAAAAATGAACAGGTATGGTAAAAACAGGATTGGTTACAGAATATCCAAATTTTTTTTAAAATATATAAAGCAAATAGTATAAAGAAATAATTTAAAAATCATAACACACTTTAACCTTTATCATTGTACCCGTTACAAAAAATAATTATTACAATACGAACAATTTATTACTCCAAACAATATTTTTCGTTTATTTTATTTTATTATTATTTTTATTTAGGAAACAAACAGTACAAAATAATACAAATTAAAGAAAGATAACAACAAGATAGTGCATATACCAGTCAAGTTTCCACTAACAACTAACACATATAAGAAGCAGAGTGCAAAAATTAAAACAACACAGTTTATAATTAGAAATAAAATATCTAAAACAAGAAACAAAAAATACAAATACAAAATTAAATTAAAATCCAAATCAGATTATGATTGAGTACACCTTACTGCTATATTATATATCTATATGCATGATACATTACACATAACACATTATTACGTATTTTATTGCACTCTCACTAAACAATCACTTGCTGGCATCCTTGGTTCTGTCGTTGCTCTGATTGTCTCATGACAACAATAGAATTATCCAGTAGTGTCCTTCTCGTGAAGCTTGCAAATTGGGTTTTGCAGCGTTTCCATAAAATGTAGGCAATAACACAGAGTACCATGGTCAGAGTTGCGAGAGAATACAACTCTACTCTAGTGCTATAGTGCGAGGCCGACTCCGAGGCCGCCGCACTGTTTCCTGCACCCGTCTGTGCAATAATGATTTCTTCTTTTTCTTGTTTGCTTTCCGCTTTACCCATTCTGATATTACTGTTCCAAAAATAAATGTAAAGATGTAGCCAATTTAATTCGATGACAGGCGTCTAGAGAGTGAATCTTACAGTAGGTTTACTGATGCGCCCTGATCTTGTCACTATAGGCGCTGTGTTTACATTACACCGTTCCATATTGGGCGATCTTGCACTATCATCGGAATGTAACATGAATGCAGGCTTGAGTCTGTCTATACTAATAGTTTTCTGCGTATTTCCCTCTTGAATTTTAAAATATTTATCTGTTCGACTCAAAATTTTATATGGTCCAGAATACGGTGGATTTAGTGAACTTGATATTCGGTCGCAACGAACAAACACATGTGAGCATTTTTCAAGTTCCGGGTGAACGAAAATTTCTTTTTGACGTAATTGACGTCTTGGTACCGCTGATATATCTCTTATTTTCTGCCTAAGTGCTTGTAAAAATGTTTCTTCACTTGAGATTTCTGGCTTTTTCAGCTCAAAGAAATCACCAGGAAGTCTTATAGTTTCACCATATATCAACTCGGCTGCGCTAATCTGGGTGTCATCCCTGTAACTTGCTCTTAACCCCAGTAATACGCTAGGTAGCTCTTTGACCCAATTCTCTGTATTACCTCTGCACATAAGAGAAGTTTTGAGTGAACGATGCCACCTTTCAACTGCACCATTCGCCTGTGGATGATATGCTGTTGTTCTAATTCTCGTTATTCCCATTCTTCTCGCTAGCTGGTTAAATAAATTAGACTCAAATTGTCGTCCTTGGTCTGTCGTTATTCTTAATGGACAACCAAATCTAGAAATCCAGCCACAATAAACGGTTTCAGCTACACTTTCTGCTGTTATATCCTTTAAAGGATAAGCTTCGGGCCAACCAGTGCTTCTATCTAACATTGTTAATAAGTACCGATATCCATTGCAGTACTTAAGAGGACCCACGATGTCTATGTGAATATGTTCAAATCGATCACTTTTTTCAAACGACTTAAATGGTGAAATATTGTGTCTTTGAACTTTGGACCTTTGGCATTCCAAACATGATCTAGTCCATGATGCAATATGTTTGTTCATTGACTTCCAAAAGTATCTCTCTCGCATCATATTTCTCGTGGTTCGAATGCCGGGATGACTAACTCCGTGTATGGCGTTGTAAGCCGATGCTCGGAATTCCAACGGTAAATATGGACGAACTTTTCCATGCGATGTTTCACAATAGATATATGCATTACAGTTAGGGATTTTCACCTTTTTAATATTTAGTGTTTTTGACTTTAATAGATCTAATAGCTCTGTGTCATTACTCTGTGACTTAGCTAGATCTTCATAGTTGATTGTAGACGAAAAATCGATGGTAGCTATTCGGGATAAGGCATCTGCTACTGTGTTCTCTGAACCGTTAATATGCTCAATTCTTGTACAAAATTGCATCACATAGTCTAAATGTCTCAATCTCCTAGGGGTATCGTTATTTCCGAACGAATTTTTCTTAAATGCTTGCACTAAAGGTTTGTGATCAGTGTAAACAGTTACAGGTCGCCCTTCAATTAAGTATCGGAAATACTTTATTGCCATATATATAGCTAATAATTCTCGGTCAAATGTACTATAGCGCTGTTGAGCTTCACTAAGCTTATTTGAAAAAAAACCTAGAGGTTTCCATGAAGTACCTTCCTTTTGTTGAAGTACTGCTCCAGCACACGTGTTAGAACAGTCTGTCATGATAGAGATAGGAGCACCAGCGATAGGAAATGATAGTGTAACTGCATTTTTTAAGCTCTGCTTGCACTGTTCAAAGGCTTCTTTCGCCTCTGGAGTCCAAGGTATCAGGCTCTTGTCTTTCTTTTTACTATTTCTCAAATATATGTTTAATTTTGCTTGATCACCTGCAGCACCTGGGAGAAGACGTCTATAAAAATTTATCATCCCTAAAAAACGTCTTAACTCATCAACTGTTTGTGGCCTTGGGAACTCACTCAATGCCCTAACGCGATCTTCTAGGGGGCTCAGTCCTTTTTCAGAAATATGAAACCCTAAGAAGTCCAATTCGGTTTTCCCAAACTCGCATTTCGCTAAATTGATAGTTAAGCCGAATTTATTTAATCTCTCAAATACGATTTTTAAATGTTCTTGATGTTCGATTTCTGAAGATGACGCTATGATGACGTCATCGATGTATGAGAATAAAAAATTAAGATTTTGAAAAACTTCATTGTTTAAAAATCTTTGAAATGTTTGAGCTGCATTTCTAAGGCCAAACGTCATTCGTGGAAACTCATATAAACCAAATGGCGTTGTTATCGCAGTTTTTTCTATATCCCGCTCTGCTATACCGATATTGTGATAAGCTCTTTGCAAGTCTAATCTGGTATATATTTTTTTATTAGCTAATAAGTAGGCACAATGTTGTATATGAGGTATCGGATATCTATCCGGCTTAGTGATATAGTTTAAACTCCAACTCAATTCTCCATTTTTCTTGACTACTACATGAAGTGGAGAAGACCAGTTGCTCTTGCTTGGTCTGCAAATTCCCATATCTTGCATCCTTTGAAATTCAGCCTTTACTTTTTCAAATTTATCCGGTGGTAAAGGACGCGGGCGCGCGATAACAGGTGGCCCGTTAGTTTCTATATAATGGACTACAGAGTGGCGTGGAGTATCCTTAAAACACATCGGCCTAGTGATATCGGGGTATAACGCTAATAAGTCACTATACGGATGGTTTGAGTTTATTGTTGTTATTGATCCTTGACCATCTAATCTCACCGACGCTATAACAGATAAATTCGTCACTTCGTCTATTAGTTTCTTCCGATATACGTCCACTACTAATTTATGGTGGCTTAAAAAGTCTGCACCTAAAATTGGTTGATTCACATCTGCTATAATAAAAGACCAACGGTAAGGTCGCCGTAAATTTAAATCTAAAATAAGAGTTTTTACACCATAGGTTTTTATTTCTGTCCCATTAGCTGCATAAAGTCTGTACTCACTACACTTGTTACTACAATAAGGTCTCTTAGTAGCTGGAATAACTGAAATATTCGCACCAGTGTCCACTAAAAAATTTAACCCACTGTTTTTGTCCATAACACATAGGCGTTTAGAAGTCGTTATGGTGCCAATCTCCGCCTCCGATTGCACCATATTTAGTTTCCCTGATTATTCTTGTTCCAAGCACACGGCTCCATACATTTCTTTGCTCTATTCCGATAGCGATAATGATACGAACAAAGCCAATCCGCACTATCGGGCGTGCGCCGGCTCATGTTACGCTGTCGCGATGTAGACCGGGAGCGTGCGCGACGAACGCTGTGTCTCTTATTTCTAAATGTAGATTTTTTTGATTCCAAATCATTTATTCGCAGACTTAATTTGGCTATTTCGGCCAAAATTAAAGCTGTGTCATTAGAACTCGAAGTGTTAGCCCTTATTTCCGAAATTTGTTGTGACCTTGATGTCTCCATTACTTTGTCAGCGATAGCGGCCAAATTATCTAAATTTTTTACATCTGTAACCGCTAGAACAGCTCGTACTGAAGCGGGGAGGTGTCCTTGCCACATAATGGATAGGGTTTCATCTGGAATTTTATCTCTCGCCAAATCCTTCATTTTACGCAATAATTGAGACGGTTTTTGATCTCCCAATTCCATTTCGCTAAGTAATTTTTGGAATTGGCGAATTTCAGACTCTTCGTAAACTTGTAATAAGCGCGATTTAAGAGCTTCAAATTTCTTAGTCTCGGGCGGCTTTAATAGGATATCACTTACTTGTTGAATCACCTCCTTGCCTAATTTAGCGACAACCAAATTGTATTTTGATTCATCGCTCAGCTTCTGAGGTCCAAGGATTGCATCAGTTTGTACAAACCACAATCTGGGTTTATCGCACCAGAACTCCGGAATCCTCGACGAAACTGTTATCGAAGCTAAACCGGAGGAGTCATTTTGCATTGCTGCTCCTGATCCTGAACTGTTGGAGCTCGTCATAATTGTAGGTTATCACGTCGGGGTCACCAAATATACCTTAGCTATAGGTATTACTAATTATATTTATTAATATAATGTGAGGTGCCAGAACAAACCACTAATCCAATTGCACGTCTCTTTATTATGCTCTCTACTGAATGACTGCCGGTACAGAGATCTTACAATATAAACACACATCCTATTACAAAATACATTTACAAAAAAGGTATGTGCATACGGCACATCTCCAAGATATCAATAGCTAATTTATTATAAAATAAAATATACAATTTCATTTGAATGAGTTACTAATTTTGTGCAGCCTACTAAACGGTACTACAAGTTTACTTTTACTAAACCACCCTTTTACTAAGCTACCCAATCATTCATTAATTCGGGCTAGCAACAAAGTGTTGTTTTTTTATTTACTTGGTTTAGAAAGCAACGAAGAAATCAGCCTTATTAGTAAATGTAAAATAAACCACACGTCATGGCTACGAACACGGCATGTCACCGCGCTGTTAGAGTTATGCTTTTACTGAGTTAAAGTGAATTTCCTGTAGAGTTACGTCCATCCTGTACTATAATTAGTTGATCTGCCAACGTTATATGCCGCCAGATTACGCAATCTTATAGTGCTGTATAAAGTAGGTAGTAACTCACGCTGATACTCATGCAAGTTTTGAATAATTCATTTATTGACGTGATGGAATTTACTGGTTGATAATTCTCATTAAACGAAGCGCACACAACGTCAGCTTTTTACAATTACTGTGGAATCTTCAGAAAAAGACAATTATTTTATAGCATGCCGATATTTCAGAGATATGTATCACGCACGTTATTATGATTTATAAAAAATGCATACAAAAATGTTCGGAACCGACGGGATTTGAACCCACATCTCTCTGGATATCGCTGCCAGAGTGCTTTTCTAATTAAGTAACGGGCAGCCCGACACCCCAACCCTCTAGTGGTTGAGGCTTGCGATTACACCCCCGACCCAAACGCCCCTCTCATAAAGAGACGCCCTAAAAACGTCATAATCGACCCGGACGACCAACTGACGTTAGACAACGCTTCGCAGGTAGGTCACATTACACAAAACACAACACAGCGTCTTCGCCGGCGAAGACGAGGTCCCCGCTATCTGACGTCATCCGTACGTGGATTCTATCCACGGGCACGGGGGCGCTCGGACTGACACACCAGTCCAACAAACCCACCAAATCCCAACGTCACCCTAAGTCGAGGTCCGAGTCTCACAGGAGACGCCCTTAGGGGGACGTTCCCTCAGAAGTCGTCGAGCCCAGGTGCTCCTCTCTCAGGCTGAGCTTCATGCTCGCCAAAAACCCCCGGTGACGCAGTAGTAACTATTCTGGTTATCTGCAATTGTCAATTCGAAAATAAAAAATTAAGTAACGGTCCACATATCGACCGTGCCGATAATAATGTCCCTTAACCAATTCCTACAGCATAATCTACAGGGAACCATTCAAAGGTCCGTCTTTGAATGGTTCCCTTACAATGAGACACATCTAAACGAGAGATGACATATCGCTTTTTTCCCCCTCCAAGCGTATTTAAAAATACTTTAATATAATATATAACGTTATTGTAATAATGAATAGAAGCAGGCGTTACTTTGCAGAAGTCCATGATAAACAATAAACAGCAAGTATAATTTGCTATATTCCGCCGATAACCGGGAGATTAGTATAATATAACAGCACACAAAATACTCCACTAGAACCTCTACGCACGTTTCGACCCGACACCGGATCATCCTCAGGAGATGTTGACTTCACAAGCGCGATTATACTAATCTCCCGGTTGTCGGCGAAATATAGCAAACTATACTTGCTGTTTATTGTCGTTATTGTAATGTTGTCTAGCTTAATAGGGATACGAACATTCTTTTCTTATTCGCGATGGCTTCAATGTTGCGGGATTCTTGTTAGATCTGGTCGCTTTTGGAGTACTCCCAGTGAATGTAGTTATCACCATCACCTCACGAATTAAAATATTGCAAAACGTTTTTTTTTTTATCCATTACTAGTTAGCCCTTGACGACAATCTCACCTGATGGTAAGTGATGATGCAGTCTGGGATGGTAGCGGGCTAACCAAACGTTTCATAGATACTTGATTTATTAGCTTATTAGATTAATAAGCTATTTATTTATTTATTTGCATCTTACCCGGTCAGGGCATTGCAAACAGTAGATACAATTTTAATACAATTTTTAAACACATAATATTCTAATATTATGTGTTTAAAAATTGTCTAAACAATTCCAACAATAATAATTCAATTAGTCAAGTCAATCAAAATAAAATTAATACAGATTATTACTATTATTACAAATCTAATTAAATTTAAAATTATTGTAATTAATTAAAAAAAAAAATGCAAGGGTGTTAGAGGGGCGTGTTATTGAGGTATTCATGAATGTTTTAAAAATACTTTTGCACTAGCCATTCTTTTAGTTTGTTTTTAAAGTTAATCTCACATTCTTTGAGTGTTGTAGGTAGATTATTATAGATGATTATTGTTCTACAGTATGGACTGCTACGGCTTAAAAATGGTGAGAGTGCAAGTGTACGTGTGTTGCGTGTGTTTCTAAGCTAATAAAGCTATTGTGAATTGATGGTGATGTCGGTACAGCAAGAGTTCGAGCTGAGCGTGGAGCACAAGCTGGGCGTGGGCTGCGTGGGCGGCGGCACGGTGAGCTGCCGCGTGGCGCTGGACCGCGGCGCGTACGTGCCCGGCCAGAGCATCGCACTCTCCGCGCTCGTGGACAACCGCTCGCGCACTCACATCCGCGCCACCCGCGCGGCGCTCACTGAGGTGATCATTACAATACTTAGAATATTAAATAATAAATTTATTTATTTGCCAAATCGTGGGTACATAACAGGTCATACATAAATTAATAAATCCCTTACACAATCGACTGTCACCGACAGTGTGCAAATATTTAAAATATAAATTAAATTACAAAATCAAAATTAAATTACATAATTAACATTACATTAAAGAATTAAAATGAATAATAAATTAAAAATAGCTTAAAAAAAAAAATCACAATAAATCATGGTCAAGATAATAATTTAAATAATCAAATTATACAATAATAATATGTTATGAATGGAATTAATTATGTTGTTGTTACCATGTCATCAGTGAGGTTTTCCTTTACTGTATAATAATTCTTTTTGTTCAGAAATTCAAAAATTACTCTTTTAAATTTTGAAAGTGGGAGTTTTTTTTACCATCTGGAAGCTGGGGACATCGCTTGTTGGGGATACCACGTGTAATACTTTAGCTACAACACACGAGGCGGTCTTCAGACCAAGGACCACCGTACCCTCTATGGTGAGCGCAGCTGCTACCGAGCACGCCAAGAAGCAGGAATTGAAAAACCTTGATACATTTTTGTTCCTTTTGGGATTGAAAGTGTGGGGCCGGGGACCTTTTAATTGGAATTTCAATAAGGGTTCTATTCGGATCCTAGCTGGCAAATTACATGGCCAAGGCAATAATAATTTTGGCCATTCAAAGGGGAAATGCTGCAACCATATTCTTAGGTAGGTACTATGTATACACGAAATAGCCACCGTAATATGGCATCGACGACGTTTTAACTTCAATGTACTTTTATTTCATTAGTGTTACTTATTCTTATTTTTTATAACTTATTATGAAGCAATTGGCTATATAGGATAACGAAAACAAAAATAACCGCCCAAGTTTTTGGTGGGCTTCATTTTAGACCTTGCGTTGTGAATCACGTTCTGAGCTTCAGAGTCTTATGTCATAATTTCCGATTGTTATGAAATCGCGCTTGGCAGTGAATCGTGACCAATTTTTACACACACACACACACACACACACACACACTGTACAGTACAAGTAGTGTACTGCAGTAATGCGTCCGCAGACGATTCAGTACAGCGCGCACGGCAAGGTGGCGGCCAAGGAGTCGCGCGAGCTGGCGCGCCTGGCCCGCGGCAAGCTGCGCGCGGGCGAGGCGCAGCGCTGGCGCGGCGAGCTGCTGTACGTGCCGCCGCTGCCGCCCACCAACCTGCGCGGCTGCCACCTCATCTCCGTGCAGTACGACGTGTTCGTGAGTGCCCGCCCATACCATAATAAAAATAAATCAAAAATAGCTTTATTCACATAAACCTATTACAGGCATCTATGAATCATTCATTTCATTGTTTCTATTTATTCGTGAAATGATGGTAATAACTACACTCGCCAACTTAAAACTAAAGCTAAGAGGGTTCAAATCTCGCCCAGGTCTAAGAAAAAACCCACAACAAACTTAGCCGAGTTTTTCTTGTTATCACCATCTCACGTAATCAATAATAAATTATAGTACCTATGGAGGTAGAGCTTTTTTATCGTTTATGTAATCCTTGATATCGTAATATGATTTTTCTATAAGCTTTCGTTTTATAACAACTTACCCGTCACAGACCTCTCGTAGAGATTATCATATCACGATCATGCGCTACGTGCATGCAGCGACTACGTGCGGCAGGTTTGGTATCTGCCCGCCTAAGTAGTTTTTCCATTATCCCGTTCAAATAAGAGGAAAGCGAAAGAAAGAGACCCGTTCTCTGTAGTGAGCCGGCAATAGGTTGATCATGATGATGAAATAAATAAATAAAAATAAATATTTATATACCCTAAAATATCCAAGGTCATTTGGAAAGGGATTACTTGGACACTATTAGAAAAATGATTATAATATATGACAGGTGAAGGGCGTCAGAGTTGTTTTTAGTAAGAGTGACGTCAGCATTGCTAACGTCACGCTTTTGTTTACTTTCGCTCATAGTAATTAAAACCACGACTTGCGGGATTACACTTTTATTGGGACCGTAATTAAGAGGTCTGAACGGTCCGACGTCTCGAGCAAGACAGCCACGAAAGGCATCGACCGCCCGTATTTATAGCAAAGCATCCTTGTACAAAATTGTTTGCTACTGTCTAAATTGTGTTAACAAAATGATCAAGAGTTCAACACATTTGAACTAATTATTATAGGTAATTATTGAATTCTTGAGGTTCTTGGCGCAGCTGAATGAAGTTAATAACTCCTTCGCGCCGACATACAAAATAACACATATTTCAGTTTCCATATTTATTATTTATATGTACTACTTACTTACCAAACAAATGGTCAGCCGTAACTTTTTCTAATGACAATTTACCTCAAGCAACGCGACGCATTCGGCAGTAGTCTTTAACTTTCTAGTTATTAACTTTCTTCTATAGTTCATCATCGAACCGAAGAGCCTCGAGAAAGAGGTCAAGCTGCAGTTGCCGATCCTGCTGGGCACGTACCCGTTCCGCGACGCGGACGCCGAGGCCCACCCGCCCACGCACTACCCCACCACGCTGCCCATCTTCCGGCCCTGGCTGCACGACAAGCAAAAGGAGTGACCCTCCGCTCCGCTTACATACGGATACCCAGCTATACACTAGGGACCATCTATTAATAACGTCACACGAGTAACATGACGGTTGGAACCTCAGATTATATTTAAATAGATATGAAACAGCAATATTCAACTTTCCTTCTAGAAGTTTCCCCATATGTGACTACAAATAAAAAAAAAATAGCTGAACCTGCTGAAAGTAAGATGTACTAATAGAAGTTAAGTGAAAACTGCCAATAATTTGTTTGGCTAACTTTAGAAGTTCGCCAACCAAATAAAAACCGGCACCCTCTATGAGATAGAAGATGCGACGTTTTGTCTCAATTTCAATTATAAACGCTTCTCACTTCCACAATCCTAACTGTTTCGTATCTGCGTAATCTGAGGTCGAAACAATACTGGATTAAAAAAAAAAACGACGTCTCCGCCAACGGGACGGGTCATGGGTAGCTATAGAACATTTAATAAGGCTTCGAATTCGATAGGCAAATAGTTTGCTTGCCATATATTTTAGAAGGTGCGTGCATGCAACGCGTACGTGTTCAGATTTCGGCGTTTTGTCTGCCTTCCATCAGTGGAATTCCAGCCAAAACACGAGCCTAGCAGCTAAACAAAAGTCAATTTCAAACTATTTGCCAAATCCTAAAGCTGAACTTTTTTGGTCCAGTTTTATTGTAAGCTACGAAAGATTTTTATACTGCCAGTATTTCGTGAGCGAAACTATTGAATTTAATACGCATTTTAATCGTTTATAACCATTCGAAGATTCTATCATCGCTTATTAGTATCCATTCGCAAACATACCTCTCATTGGAGATGAGAAAGTTAAACCTCTCTGTGGAACGGAGTTAAAAAACGACAATTTACTACGGGCTGGTGGACATTTTTTAACACAACCCTAGTACCTAACTAATTTTGAATCCGTATTATCAAACATGCTTACCCATTATCGCCGGCGTAGTTTTATAAGCACCTCTTACTGCGCAGGCAAGGAAATCTTGTAATATATAATTCCTGTAATACCATTCTACTGACAAAGCCATGTCGCAAAGTGACATAGAATTTGATATAGCATGGGTTTAATATAACTGCCACACCCCTAACAGGTTAGCTCGCTACCATTGTAGATTGTATTGTCACTTACCACCAGGTGGAATAGCAATCAAGTGGAAGGAAAAATTAACTAACAATGGGGCAGTGCAACGAATGATTTTCATTGCATTATGAATAGTTCATTTTGCATTTTGCCACCTCACATTCAGTCAGTCATGTTCTTCACTGAAAACGTGATGCTACTTAGAATGTAAATTTAACCATTCTATAGTTTCTGTACCCAAAGGGTTTTTTGGAACTCTATAGTAATAGAGAACTACTAAGCTTCCTCTATAGTAATAGAGAATTGAAATTAATAATTAATAAAATTTTCAATGTATTTTTCTATTGCTATAAACTACAAATAATAGATATTAGTAGAGAATAATTTGTACCCTGATCTAATTTCAAAGACCAAATACCAATATTATCAATTCAATGACCACAAAGCTGTTATTTTAGCAAGGTCTATTGTTTTCTATTGTAAAAGAAGATCTGAGGCAGCTAGTAAGATAGTATAGTAAACCGTATACTTTTAATAGTATCTGTATAAAAAATAGGAGTCAGTTCTGATTTATTCTTTTTTATTAATATAAAAAATGGTGCTCTTTTTTGGTGCTCGTCATATATTTTGTACATTATTAATTGCTCAGACTTTTACTCCTAGTTAGTGCCATTTTTAATAATTATTTAAACCGTCTAATTGTGAATTAATAAGCTTTTAAGTAAACATATACAGTAAAACAATTTAAATAGGCCACTTGTGACAGCTGTAGATAAAATTCTAAATTAATTAAGTTTAATTAGGCTTAATATATAAGCATTATTAAAAACGTTATTACTGTTTG
The DNA here is from genome assembly GCA_928268935.1 of Lasiommata megera. Lineage (NCBI taxonomy): Eukaryota > Metazoa > Arthropoda > Insecta > Lepidoptera > Nymphalidae > Lasiommata > Lasiommata megera. The sequence continues at coordinate 1,874,968 of OV743308.1, read as the reverse complement.
TTTTTTATACTACCCCGGTTTTAAAGGTAGATTATCTAACATTTGTTAATGACAAATAGTTTTCTGTGAAAGAGTTTAGTTTTCTATACGTTTACTGATTTTATATGTTTTCGAACAGTTATAATAAAATCTTTCTGTTTCCAATTATCCGCTCCTTTGAAATTGTCATAGATTTCTCGCAGAGTTTTTGACCAGACCCCCAAACAGACAGACAAACCTACAAAGTTTAATCGTTGTTAAAGCTTCAATAGTGGCCTATTAAAATGACGGGACTTCTTGTCATATTGTTTTTAAGTAAACTGCGGATATTATATATAAACATTAAAAAAAAACTTTATATGTCTATGTTAACTAACCTGTGATATACCGGTCCGTCCATTTATTGTAGTATTGTTATTACTATGTAATAAAATTATATAGATAAAGATGAGATAATGTAATTAATTTTATACTACGAATATTATAATAATAATCAAAGCAAAATATAAACATTTTTGAATATTTGTCTTTTATTTTTTCCATACAAAAGTTGACTTGACTCTTGATAGTATCACGTACATACTTTTCCTTTTTTTAATGAATTAATGCTCTTTTTCATCATAGCGTAAAAGTTTACAAAAACGAGAAACAGATTCAATTGTAACATCCAAAACAGCTATTTATACCATTAGCGTTTTTTTATACGTTGGCGTTTCTCAGTGTTTTGTGCTCTTCAAAAAAAGATAAAATGGATCTCAACGTCAAAACGCTGATTAAGTAAAAGAGCTATCTTATGTCATTTTTAGGAATATACTTTGTGTAATAGATCACAAAACAGTACTTTTAAGACTGGATAAACTAATGGACAGAATACGCAAGATATCTAACTGGTCCATTAAAATTATAATTGTACCTAGTTTTCAATTTAAGGTTTAAATTTCAGATGTTATAGTATTGTAAGTACTTGTAAAACCTAACACTTGTATATAAATTTAAAAAATGTACCTAGTTGCCAAAAACGTTGCGGACTTTTTAACTAATTTATCTGAAGGTCGAAATGTAGTTAAATTATACCTGGATAATCCTACAGGCTACTTTTTATCCAGGAAAAAAACCTTGGTTCAATTTATCACAAATCCCACGGGAAATAAATATCTATTCATGTAAAACTGTATCTATAGTCTGCAATAGCAACTTCCTGGAAATAGATTTAGATGTTGGTAAAGGGAAAAGGAACAGAAAAGGAATTCTTAAAACCCCTTCATCTAAGCGGACGAAGCGCGGAACATGATTCAGAAATTGACGACCTCCGTGGCGCAGTGCGCGTGCTGTCGGATTATGAAGTTGGAGGCCCTGGGTTCGATTCCCGGCTCGAGTCTGGTCTGGTGGGAGGCTACAGCCGTGACCAGTTACCAACCATCCTACCGACAAAGACGTTGCCAAGCTATTTAGTATTTTGGCACGATGTCGAGTAGAAACCGATTAGGAGAATAGGTTTACCATACCCCTAACAGGTTAGCCCGCAACCATCTTAGACTGCACTATCAGTTACAGGTGAGATTGCTGTCAAAGGCTAACTTGTAGTGAATAAAAAAAAATACTCAGGTAAGGAAAAAGAAAAATTCCAATGATACTTCAATATTTTTATTTGAGTTGAGCTTCAGTTTTTACACGTTAACCTTAGATGTACATTTCCGACATTAATATATTATGAGACTGAAGCAAATTATAACATTTCAACTTGAAATCTCAATGGATAATATTAAATATCAACTTGTATTTACCATGGTTCAGTCAGTAGTGTGCATTTCCTACAGTTTTAACCGTTCCTCGTATGTCTTACTTTGACATGACACCTTAAAAATTAAGTCACCATTTCTCGAAAAGAAATACGATTGTTAGGATCATAGCATGTTTTCGAGCAACAAATCACTACAACGTCAAAGTAAAAAAGACTTAACACTCCTATTTTTAAAGTTATATATTCTATATTACTGATTTTTATTTACAAACGTTCCGTGAAGAGCGGCGGTTATAGAAGTTTGGACGAATTTAGCTTATAAGCGATGGTAAATTAGGTTGATTATGCTCTAACGTTGCAGTGTTCTCTTATTTGCGTTAAGTAAACTGGAATTGCGCTAACCCGAGAGTCGTGTGATTCCTATGAAGGTTTTAAAGTAACGTTACAGCGAACTAGGATATATTTATAAAGCCTAACCGTTAACTTGAGAAACAGTTAAACAGAGACTAGGATATGTCCGACACAAGTTTGTCCCGTTTTAACACAAAGACATTATATGCTTTATAGATCTGTCTTAGGCAGAAATCTATAGAGCGTACTTTAACTAAGCTCAGCCAAAGTTAGTGTTAAAAAGAAACAGATTTATGTCAAACACATAACTTTGTCTCGTTTTAACTGTTGCCTAATTCAGAGTAAGGCTAAGTGAGCTATATAGATCTCTGCCTTAGTCTACCTTTTCACAAGACATGTCGTACATTGGTAAGCTGTGAATGTCTGATTTGGTCTGTAGCCTTTGCAAGCGTAAGCGTAGCGTTTGCAAGCTCGCAAACGTTGAAACGCTTTTCAGTATCGATAAATTATAACGCTTTTGTAAAATGAACCGAATAATTATCTTATTAAAGTAGCAATTTCCTTACAAGATGTAAGGATGTACATTTTTATTTAAAAAAATTGCAAACATGCGCTGGCGTTGAAAATGTAGAAGAATGTAAGATTTAAAACAAGGTGATTCGATTTATAAATTTAAATGTAATATTATTTCGCACAAATCTTATGCTATGTGTGATGATCAAGATCGCTTGCTTTCATAGCGTTTCATGAAATTCATGCGACTTATCGGTGGGTTTCACATATCCAAAGCTTAGCAACGCAGCACATCTCAGATGGAAAGGTAGACATAGACTCTAAAGTCTGTATTTCTGTGGAATGCACATTACTGAGTATTTTGTGTGTTTTATATTTTTCACATAGAAAGTCCCTTTTAGCTCATTACATGGGTATCGCTAATGATGCATAAACTTTACAGGCTACCAAGTATATACTGTTGCTAGGGTTTTATTTACACACTTCAAAAAAGATAAATAATTTCTAATAAATTCCAATAATAAATACATAATTAATGCGTAAATATAATCGAAGTTGTCCTTGAGTTTCATAATCTAACCGCTTGTATCGACCTGCGACCAGTTGTTTAACCTACAGTTTAATTTATTATATAACTTCCCCCAACAATCCCCTTCCTCCCGAACTTTAAAGCCGGTTCCAGACATGTATCATTTGCCCGATCCGATCACCGTACAAACCCTATTGGTTGCCACAGCGTAACCGGGCTGTTTGGCGAGCTTTGGAAAGAAGCTCTGCCAGAAGAAATTTTGAGCCCTAGGGCTCGAAGAAACTATGGGAACGACTGCCTAAGGGCGCCTCCTTTGAAGCCGAACCTCGGCTTAGGCGACGTTTGGGATAACGGGGGGGTCGGACGGTTGGACGGGTAATGATATACGTATCATGATACGGAATCTGGATACGCCGTTATGATACGGCCCGTCCCATGTCGTGTCGGTTTTTGTCCGATCATAAAAGGTGAACTGGGCAATTTGATACGCGATCATGACTACTGTGAAGATACGGATACGGAGCAAATCGGAGGCGTCCACAACTTGATACGGGGATTGATACGTGATCTGGACCCGCCTTTAACTTCGCTTTCACTTTTTTGCTTCTTTCTTTTGCTAGTTAAGTGTATATATCGAATAAGGCTTAAGTCATTTAAAGCCTAAGAAAGGATCTATTAAGGATTACGTAAAGTCTGAGAGAGTTCGAGTATGAGTTATCGCTTTAGGTGGGTAGATCTTAAATAGTTTTAAGTGACTGATTTTTTATTTATTTTTTTTCTTTTCGAGTGCACAAGTGTACCCGTGACCCAGCCACCAGGCGACGTGAAGGAACATCGCTGGGTTTTAGTGGGTATTCTGGTCGCCAGCCTGGCCGCCGGGGAGTCCCACATACCCCGTCGGAAGCGGCGCAGTCTTGCCTGCATCGCTTCCGGAGAGGATGCGTAAACGCATTTCCCAGCGGGAAAAAAAAAAAAAGTGACTGATAGCAGAAATAATACTTAGACCTAAGCTTTGCCTCTTCCTAGATCAATACGTCCAGTGTAACTTATCAGGTTTAAAAATGTCACAAAGAGTAGAATTAGACAATGATTCCATTTTGTCCACCACTTTACATGAAAACTTACACTAATGCTAGGCTATAGATATTTAGAGCGTACTTTGAGTTTCTTCAGAAGTTAAAACGAGATTTATATCGGACCCATAACTTTTTTTCGTTTTTTGTTATAACTTTACAAGTTAGCCGTTGACAGCTATCTCACCTGGTGGCAAGTGATGATGCAGTCTAGGATGGTATCGGGCTAACCTGTTAGGAGTATGGAAAACCATGCTCCTAATTGGTTTCTACGCGACATCGTGCTGGAACGCTAAATCGCTTGGCGACACGTCTTTGTAGGGTGGTAACTAGCCGTGGCCGAAGTCTCCCGCCAGACTCGAGCCGGGAATCGAACCCAGGGCCTCCAACTGTATAATGCGACAGCGCACGCACTGAGCCACGGAGGCCGTTGTTTCGATTTGACCGTGTCTCAAGTCATAGCTAAGGCAAAGCTCGCTTTATAAATGTCGGCTTAATGCTTCAGCACGCTTTTGTTGCCTCAATAACTTTAGTTTTAAGTTTGCGAATGTAGTTCCTAACCATTCTACTACGATGTAAAAAATTATATGTACACATCAAAAACGCCATTAAAAAGGGTAATTATTTTAACTTTGACGTGTCAAAAGGGACTTGGTATGTTTAGCACAAAATAGGGGGAAGGTACTGCGTGTGTCTACGCCATCTTGTTGGCGAGCGCGAGGTGAAGAGCGGCGAGCTGCGCGGTCCACTTGTCCAACGCCTGGTAGCGAGCGGCGCCGCGAGCGCCCGACGCCAACTCCAGCACCGAGTTCACCTGATCGATGCGGCCGCTGATCGTGCTGGACCAACCAACCACACAACATTACAAAATTGATATTATTAGCTTTTTTATTTGGTACTTGTTTACATTTTCTGTAATTCACGTATTGCAATTTTTTTTTCATATTTATATATATATAATTATCTGTTGGTATTTATTTATTATTATATTATTGTATGTATTACTTTTATATATATATACATTTACTTTTTTTTTTATTCGTGCGCCTACCATTACTTTTCTTAATGTTCCACGGTTGACTGACTGGTGGAGAATGCTTTTAGCATTAAGTTCGCCTTATGTAGTTTTTTTGTGCAAAAAAGTATAAAAAAATATATATATTACCAAATAAAAATATACAAATACGTGTATGTTTGGCCACACGGAATACAGCACCGTAATAGTGCTTCTGCGTGCATGGCCTTGAATATGCACAAGTCAAATTTAGTTTTGTTGAGCACTGGGAAGTTTGTGAATGAACGTTAAGCTTCATCATGATCAACCCATTACCGGCTCACTACAGAGCACGGGTCTCCTCTCAATATGAGAAGGGTTTGGCCATAGTCCACCACGCTGGCCATGTGCGGATTGGCAGACTTCACACGCCTATGAGAACATTATACAGAACTCTCAGGCGTGCAGGTATCCTCACGATGGTTTCCTTCACCGTTGAAGCATGTGATATTTTTTTTTTTTTAAACGCACATCTCCAAAAATTTAGAGGTGCGTGCCCGGATTAGAACCGCTAACCTCTCATTAGGAGGCTGACGCCCTAACCACTAGGCTATTACCGCGTTAAGCTTAATTTGCTGCACTACAACATTTGATGAATCAACAAATTAATTGCATAACTCAGTAAGCAATTGAACGTGAAGTCATCTCAATGATGCTCCGGGTTCAGCAGAATGTGCCTTTAGAGCGCATTATGAATGATTATGAAATTTTAAATTGCATCGTGCAGATTTGCCAATTTTACGCGGTTTACAGCAAATAACAATATGAATTAAAAATAGTGAACTTACTTATCCAAAATACAAGTGACCAGTAGGTTCTCGACTTCTTTCTCGTCGATGTTCAGCTCCTTGGAGATGAAGGGTATGTGTATCCTGGTGTAGGGCCCGATGAGTTTGATGAGCACCTGCGTGCGTATGTTCCGCAGCAGGTCCTCGATGTGCTCGCGTATGAACGGGTCGTCCATTATATTGTAGCTGTTGTGCTTGAGGATGGACTCGAAGTCGTTGATGTCATTGTTCTGATAGGCCATCACTAGGTTGGTCATCGCCAGGATTTCTGGATCGTTTTTGTAGGGTTTCGCCTCTTGGGAGTCGAACGGGTTGATCCCTGATTTCATTAACCTGAAGAGTTTATTTTATTAATAACATTTCGGTGATACCTCAACGAATTGCGGAACTTAAGACGCCACTGATGGCCTTGGAAAGATGACATGATTAGTTCTTTTTTTTTTTTTTTTACCCACTACAAGTTAGCCCTTGACCGCAATCCCACCTGATGGTAAGTGATGATGCAGTCTAAGATGGTAGCGGGCTAACCTGTTAGGGGTATGGTAAACCCACACTCCTAATTGGTTTCTACGCGACATCGTGCCGGAACGCTAAATCGCTTGGCGACACGTCTTTGTCGGTAGGGTGGTAACTAGCCACGGCCGAAGCCTCCCACCAGACCAGACTCGAGCCGGGAATCGAACCCAGGACCTCCAAGTTCGCGGAACATAGACATTGCTACAAAAGACCTATGTCTAGGAGACATTATACTGATTATTATTGAGATTATGATGATGATAAATAAATATTTATAAAGATCGAGCAGGGATCAAATACCTGATCAAATATCTAAATGATCTTAAAACAGGGAAAAGATTTAACGAAGATTCGATAACGCCAGCTAGAGCACATGAACCGATTCGACTTCATTGAATACATTTATATACTCACATATTGGCTAAAACTAGATATTTCAGGCAAGTGGTTCGCCTCGGGCTGCCGGACTCGTCGTAGTTCTTGAACGCCTCGAAGAAGTCCGTATGTGCCTTTTCAAATTCACCTTCACGCAAGTGCATTTTACCACCGCATTCTAAAAATGTTAATAAAATTAAACTAATTACCACTCACTTCACATTCATCGCGATATTAATGTGAATTGGTCCAAAAGTTACTTGCAAAATATTCCGACCCAATCACTGATAATATTAAATATATATAAAAATCAATTGCTGTTCCTTAGTCTCGCTTAAACTCGAGAACGGCTGAACGAATTTATGTTATCTTGGTCTTGAAATGTTCGTGAAGGTCTAGGGAAGGTTTAAAAAGTGAGAAAAATTCAAATAATTGCCGGGAAAACCCTAAAAACAACCCTTTTCTTTTTCCCATATAAACGTTTTCTAAATAAAATTTAGAGTCAATTTAAACTTTATTGCTATTCCATAAAGTTCACATTAAATTATAATCACTCACTGTTGTCTAATTAAGGTGTGTTCCTAACTTCAAAGAGTCAATTTGCAATTTATTGGGCAATATTTTGTCCCGGTATTTTCACAGGAACGGGAATTACGCGGGTGAAACCGCGCGTCACAGCTAGTATTCAATAAAAACTTGTAAAAATATAAATGAATACTGCTGAATAGTAATGATTTGCATTGTTATAAAAAGTTATTGACGAAAGGATAAACGGTCAAAACTAAAACCAAACTGAGTATTCAAAAATCTATATAAACTTGAAAATGAAATTTACACTTTTCCAGGTTACATGAAAAGTTCAAAAATGTACCATTTTTCACAAATAGCCTTTACTCGCAAAATCTGTTCTTATGATCTCATTATAAGTAAAACAAATGAAACTTTAAAAAACAAAAGAAGTGTAGTAAGTAGATTTTAAAATAAAACCATATTTTTTTTAATAATGGACCTTTTTTTTGTGTTCCGCTAAATATGTAGGGTGTATGTAGGTTTTTTCTATTCGTAATATATTCGTCTAATATAACGGTAGCATAACCATAGTAGGTTTTTTCTATTCGTAATATATTCTAAGGGTCTATTATAACGGTATCATAACTATAATGGAAATTTTACAACGCTAAGACAAAGCCCTAATTTTCATTACGCGACATTAAGCGGAAGATTATTAAAAAAACAAAATTTACTGGAACCTTTTCATGCACATTCTATGCAAAGTAATCTATATATATAAAAGCGAAAGGTCACTTACATACTTACATACTTACTTACATACTGATTAAACACGAGATCTCAAAAACTATTGTACGTATAAAGCTATAATTTAGCAAGTGGGTAGTTGATAGTTAAGAGATGTCAGCTAAGAAAGGATATTTGGAAATTTCACCCCTAAGGGGGTAAAATAGGGGTTGGAAGTTTGTATGAAAATCCTTTGTTAAAAAACAGCTAGTGTTTATTAAATGTGTCTTTACACACGTAGTTACCTACCTCTAATAACGCCCATGATGAGCGGATGGGGTATGGCAGACTTAATGTGAAGCGACTGCTCGTAGAGCGCTTTGAGCTTCTTGTTGTTCTTCTGCGCCGTGTACATCTGTATCTCCAGCGCGTATATCTCTAACAGTTGCGTCCCCTTCTTCAGGTCGTCTTCACCCTCGTCTGTCTGGAATAATGAGTTTTTCCTTTACAAGTTGAATGAGTTTTGGCCGTATTGCGTAACTTGTTCCGATAGTTGCCAACCGACCGTTCCCGTAGGAAGCACATTATTTGACAGTGGCAGTTGTACACATTATTGGCGATTCTTGGCAATATGAAACATCTAATGTCGGAGGTCGAACTGGCTGTTAGAGTCGCACAGTAAACGTAAATAAATACATTTTTAAATGGTTTATTTTACTATAAAGCCATATATAACTTATTCGTCGCCATTCTTTTGATATACCATTCGTATGTCCTTTGATAAAATATTCTTTCAAATAGTTCTAAAACATCTGAACATTTTGGCATATTGCACATTATATAGTCACCAATTAGCAACTGTCAGAAAAGTTACATAATACGCAAAAAACAGTAGGTTAGTGACGATGCATGGCGATGTCTAATATGGAAACGTGATAAGTTGGTAGGTTCTTTATCATCAGTCTAACTAATGTCTCACTATTGTAAGCAACGAGGCAAACACTATACCAACTGCCAACTCAACTGTCTCATAAATCTTGCCTTAATGGTCAAGAATATGGATAAAACTGTCTAACTGAGGTTCAGACAAAAGAATGTTATGGTTGTTTGTCGAAAAAATTTATCAATATCCGGAGTTGATTATTTGGCCCGACTCTCTGGTTACACCAACACCAATAAACAGCAAGTATAATTTGCTATATTCCGCCGACAACCGGGAGATTTGTATAATATAACAACACACAAAATCTTCCACTGGAACCTCTACGCACAAGCGCGAAAAGTAAAGAAGCTTGTGAAGTCAACATCTCCTGAGGATGATCCGGTGTCGGGTCGAAACGTGCGTAGAAGTTCTAGTGGAAGATTTTGTGTGGTGTTATATTATACAAATCTCCCGGTTGTCGGCGGAATATAGCAAATTATACTTGCTGTTTATTGTTTATCATGGACTTCCGCAAAGTAACGCCTGCTTCTATTCATTACACCAACACCGTCCAAGTAGCCCAGTAATGATCCTCATAGCACGCTAACCCATAACCTATCTTATAAGGGATGGCCTGTGCTCAACAGGGAGACATTAATAGGCTGAAGATATCGATATCAGGGGGAATTAATAGAGCTAAGCACCACGACGCTCCAAACGCGTGGTAGGCCTTGAAACAGACCTCAGATTCTTAGGTAATGATTATTGCTCTCGAGGCATCAATGAAATGTAAAGGTCATTCCGGTTTGAACGTTACAATGAGCGCACCGACTCAAATCAACAGTCGCAACCAGACCACACGAAATAATTCTGATACTATATATATCGTCTGAACAAAGGTCAATAAAAAGAGTTAATGTGACTACGCAAGAGAGATAAGGGCATTAGTCTTAGTGTCTAGTGTTTCAAACTTGCAATCGTTGAGTCGCTTTTGAGTATCGTAAATTTATACGTCAAAGTAAAATGGACCTTATGATTTAATAGTAGAGTCGCAATTTCCTTACTACTACTACTAATACGTATTTTATTTTATTTTACAATCTTTTGCTGGCTGTGGAAGTGTGGACATTTGGATTTTTTGTGTAACAATTCGATATTCGAAAACGACTAAACAAACAGATATTTTTTTTTATCCACCACAAGTTAGCCCTTGACGGCTATTTCACCTGGTGGTAAGTGATGATGCTGCCTAGAATGGTAGCGGGCTAACCTGATAGGAGTATGGTAAACCCACGCTCCTAATTGGTTTCTACGCGACATCGTGCCGGAACGCTAAAATCGCTTGGCGAAACGTCTTTGTCGGTAGGGTGGTAACTAGCCACGGCCGAAGCCTCCCACCAGACCAGACTCGAGCCGGGAATCGAGCCCAGGACCTCAAACTTTATAATGCGACAGCGCACGCACTGCGCTACGGAGGTCGTCTAAAATCAGATCAGATCTTAAATTAGTGGTTCAGTTATCTCTCTCTTACGTAATAACGTCACCTTTTTTTGGCATTAATTATCTCTTTTTGGACTTCCTTTACTACGCAATAGTTTGCACAACCTAAAAACTTCATGATTTTCCTGAACTTCGATATTATGGTCAGAAAAGAATGGGCGTATTTATTTTTGTTAATAAGATGTACTTAGTTTTTTATTTCACAAACTTTTCACTAGGTGCGCTGGCTGTGGATGAATGATTTTGACATCGAATTTCGTTTTCGAAAACTATAAAAACTCGTACGAACCTCTTCCAGTCCGGACGTCTTGGGTAACTGCCAAAATTAATTTATCTTGAAGGACAAGAAGGTATAGCATATGTGGTATGGGTAGATACGAATAAAAATTGTATCCTATTGTATGCAGCGGATTTTGGGCAAGCTAGCCGTAAGCATTTGTAAATAAAATTGTATTTTATAAACTCACAATTAATTTCTTAATACAATAAGAAAAACTTTACCATTAATAGTAATAACTTTTACAATTATAGTGGGGAAAATTGTGTTGACGAACACTAACTAAGACGGTAGCTAAAGAATTGTAAGTAATTGGAAACAAAGAACATTATTTACTACTAATTCTTTTATTATTTTAAACAAGTTACCCCGTGAATGCCATCTCACCTGGTGGTAAGTGATACATTAATGATGCAGTTTAGGATGGTATCAGGCTAAACTGTTGGGAGTATATAACTAACTAGAACTAAGTAACATATATGTATATGGGGTTTTTTTTCGAAGTCATACCGGAACGCTAAATCGCTTGGCGGTATGTCTGTCTTGTTGAAACAAACTTGTAGAACTTGTAGTAGTTGTAAAAGACTTGTAGAACCAGAGAAAATTCAAACATTATTAATTCACAAATCGAATCGAACCCTAGACTACCCACTTATCTGTCACAGCGTGTATAACTGCGCCAGATAGGACGTCAAATCTACTAGTTATATGACCTACAGAAATTATGTTCATGTAAAACCGGAGACTCTAGATATGTGGAAGAACTTGATCATCAGATGATTAAACGTTTTGATGCTAGATAATCTCTTTATGATTGCTAGAAAACAGTTCTCAGACAAATGATAGTAATCTGAGACACATAAGTTTATAGATGTAATAAAACTGAAAAAAAGTTAAGCTATTTCTGCAACTTTTGGTTAACCATTAGTTGAAAATTATTAAAAAAATAAATAGTATATATATTTTTTTTATGTTTTTTATTACGACTCGGTCTGATTTAGTAACATGATTGGAAACGATTTTTACGATTAATTGATCTGCCCAAAATCGATTTTCGGCATTTCGATTTTTTAACATGAATAAAATGCGTTTCCAATATTGTTATGTATTATGCTATTATTTCTTCAACCGCTGAGTGTAATTTTTTTCTATTAATGCAGTTCAGCTAAGCTATAATTAAGTTAAGCTTTGCTTACGTCACATTAAGGAATGCACTTGGGTTTTGAATCATTGTGAAAATAATTGGTATATATATCGTACCTGACAACTTTGGTGAAGCTGTTTTAATATTTTAGCTAGTTTGTTGAAATCACCACGGTCGTAGTACAACTTTCCTAATTTAGTGTTGGTTTTAAACCACAGCCTGTCGTTCTTTGCGTCTTTTAACGCTTCCAGTGTTGTTTCGTAGAAATCTTGGAGTAATTCCATCTGTAATTTTATTTTAAGAATTAAAAAAATTAAAAAAGGCTTATAGACATGGTATTAGAGCCTTTAATTAACCTGTGTATATGTATATATGAAATTCATGTACGTGTAATATATAATATGTAATACAATGTATTTTTTAATATAAATTTTTTGGTCTAATCTTTTAAAAAACAAACAACGAAGTATTCACATTAGATGAAACCTGTATAAATGTATATAGAATTTCATGTAAAGCATAACATATTTTTTTTTTTATGTTGAAAAAGACATTGAAAATCTTTTTTGTACCCTAATGCAACATACAGTTTTAATTCTATAACCTCACTCTCAATTCTACTGCATAAAAGCTAACAAATAGCATACAACTTACGTTTCTGGATGTAGAAATATAGTCTAAAATAGAATTGATAGATTTCTCAGAGTGGTTCCTTGTGACTGCACTCTTTATATATGTGAGTAGCTGCTTGTACCTCGCCATCATTTCTGTGAAGTTACTCTGAAACAGATATAACATGACAATAAGCCAAATTGACTTCAAACCATTGTACTACTTAAGCAAGAAAGTTGATTACAATAACAAAAGCTGTTTAACATTATTTGCATTATTTGTTAAGCTTATAAGGTTGACAATGGGTGACTGGCATCATTTTTTAGTACATAAATGTATAATCACCAATTTAAAGTTGATCTTGATCATCTGTTTCAAAGCCTTGAAACCCCACTCCCCCTTGTCTCCGCCTTCCAACTCAAGAACCTTCTGGAAACTGAGCAGTGCTGCCTGAGGCTCATCTTCTTTCAAAGCCTTGCTGTTGTAATATTGGTTCTCTAGGTCTACATCTGGTTCTGAGTTGCTATCTTCTGAATACTCCTGTAGATAATATTTATAATTTTAAGTGAAAACTTATGACAATGAATGATTATGTTGCTTACTTATAAACTTCAATTGGATCAGTAAGAGAATTATTGAAGACGCAAACTGGCTAAGTTATCTCCTCATCAACTAGCAATAAAGAAAATGGTCCTCGTACATGGCTCTTATGTGAAAGTGAATAAATCTTTTAAAATTTGGAAAGCAGGACACTTTGCCAATGTTGTGAGATGGAGAAAGCGCAAGGTTTATTGGTAAAAATAATGAAAACTCACTTTTGTATAACAAGATTTCTATAAATTCAATTCAATTCAAAATTCTATTTTATTCAGATTTATTAAAGTTATCCTATATTATATTGGTGCCAATTTTTTCCGAATTTAAATACGACAATCTTGATCATATACTAGTAAACTAACCTACAATGTTTCATAAAAGAAAAGGTACACAAACTCTGTTCACGAAATGTTTTTTCTTAGAAATATAAAACACTACTAAGCCAAAAGCCGCCTGTCTTTACATAAACGGCTTTTGGCTAAGTAGTGTTCGCTTGCAACCGAGTAAAAATGCATAAAATATGATAATAACAATATGTACCAATCCGTAGTCCTCCTCTTCTTCGCACATATAGTCGTCGTCGTTATCCGACATCTTCAGCAATCAGCAGATAAAACAAATACAACCACTAAATACCGAATTTATTATATATTTATATATTAGTACTATACAATAACAATTATTAGGATTCTTTTTAACCAAATTCAAGAAGAGAAAAAATTACAATTTGTCGGCTTTGTTGTCAAGTGTCACTGTTAAATGTCACTGTCAAGTTCGACATTGTTTTTTTTTTAAATAAGCCGTTTTAACGGTTCAGGGTAACCGGTATTCTGTATTGTTTTTCTTTTTACAAAAATCATACTAACCTAATAATTGGGGAAAATAATTTACATCTTTGTTTTTAATGCTATGGTATATAATAACATATACACTTTCAAGAGTTTCTACTTATTTTTAATTAAATCAGTTTCCTTTCGACTTTTTTAAACGTAATATATTAATTAATGGTGCTTTGCTGTATACATATCTCTACACGAAACCATAAATTGTATGTCTTAAAATAATGGCATACTTTACCTACATCATAACATTTCTAGAACAGCTTTAGTTTAGAATAGCAGTTAATACTTTAATAGTGTATTATCTATGGTTTAGAAACTTAGGAGTCAGCACACACCCTTTTAATTCGACCATGGTTGAAGATGCTGATTGGTAAGATAATCAACCAATGGAACAAAGCCATATTTAGGTTATTTTGAGCGGGAAATTATATTGTTTTATCAATATGATAAGTTTTTAATTTTTTCCCCCACATATATTGATGTTTAGTATTTGCGTGCCAGGAAACAACAATAAATCAAGGTTTATATATCCTAACTGTATATAATTTACAAATTAATGTTTCCCGCTGATTTCACTACCATTGATTGGTTGACTTTGACGTAGAGAATTAGTTCAGAAATTAGTTTTTTAACTTCGTGTTAAATAAGATATTAAAAAAAACATACTTTATGTTTCTTAAACATATTTATGAGATAAAAAGTAATTCAATTGAAAGATATATATGCACATAATACGAAAACCGTAATTTAATGTGGGAGATGAACCGTGCGATGTGATAATTATCACAAACAGTTAATTTAAACTTTCGAACGAAATGCTTTTACCGCCGAAAGTTTGAGCGCGTATAGATAGCCACTTCCGTCAGTTGTTTATTATAAGTAATTCGCCGCGTAATTTTCGTTCAACCTCATTGAAGGCTCAGGGAGAGTACAAATTTTGTATTAATTTTATTTCTATATTTAATATCCAGTTGCAATTTGTGTCTAATAGTTTTTTCTACAATGGCCCATATTAACGGCAAGGAAAACCTTCATACCGGATTGAATAACGTTCACATTAAGGTTAGTTTTAATTTTGTTTTTCCCTTATTAATTTTTATTGAATGCCATAATATATAGTTGAAAATCTCTGTGCAGTCTCCTGTCAAAAACGTACTCGCCTTACGAAACGATAATGAGAAAGTTCCAGTAGAGAAAATGGAAATAGAAAAGGATGCCGACAAACAAAAGTTTGACCCTCAATTGGAGCCCCTGCTGAGAGAGAACCCTCGGCGATTTGTCATATTTCCGATCCAGTATCCTGATATATGGCAAATGTATAAAAAAGCGGAAGCTTCCTTCTGGACTGTTGAAGAAGTTGATCTGTCTAAGGTACTTATAGGTATAGGGATATGCCCTTGATACTAGGCTCTTCAGTAGTATCCAAAAAAGTACTTAAAATTCTACCGCAAATGTAATGTTTCAAATTTAAGTTTAATAGTGCAGTAGACATCAAAGGAAACTTAGGCTTGTGAGTCATACTAAAAACTCTCAGACAGATTATTCTTTTGATACTTAAGATTAATTAATAGGAAACTTTGCATGTGGTCAGTAGCAAATGCTCCTCTTGCTTCATGGTTCATCTGCACAATTATGTACCACTTCTGGGCACTGGCGTCATCTTAAAAGGATTTAAAGCATTGGCCTACCACAATGCTCAAATAGAAATTAGATTGTACTTTTATAATGCAACTATTTATCAAACTTTGTTTACAGAATCTATTCATAAGATAACACTAAAGCAACTTTATATTATATTGTGAGACATTTCAGCAGCAAGCGCCAAACTTGTAAATAGAAGCTGCATTAAATGAATGAAACTTTATAAAACTCACTAAAATAATATTTTCATACCAATAGAAATAAATAAGTTTTATTTCATTTATAGGATTTAAATGATTGGGAAACTCTTAAAGACTGTGAGAAGCATTTCATCAAACACGTTCTTGCCTTTTTTGCTGCTTCTGATGGCATTGTTAATGAAAATCTGGTGGAACGTTTCTCTCAAGAAGTTCAGGTTACGGAAGCACGCTGCTTCTATGGTTTCCAGATTGCCATGGAGAATGTACATTCTGAAATGTATTCTTTACTCATTGACACTTATATAAGGGATCCTAAAGAAAGGTAATTATGTTTTATTTTATTTTACGAATAAAAGTATGTTTGTATAAT
This sequence comes from Lasiommata megera, assembly GCA_928268935.1. Taxonomy (NCBI): domain Eukaryota; kingdom Metazoa; phylum Arthropoda; class Insecta; order Lepidoptera; family Nymphalidae; genus Lasiommata; species Lasiommata megera. The sequence continues at coordinate 1,858,708 of OV743308.1, read as the reverse complement.
ATTGTGCATTATTTGCACAAATTCAATCAAATCAAAGGCACACTTACATAGTAGTTCTTCTTACTTTGTAAGATTAGGAATAATAGATTATACTATCCATTTGTAGCTATAGCCTAGTGGTTAGGATGTCTGCCTCCTAATACGAGGTTGGGGGTTCGAACCCGGGCACGCACCTCTAACTTTTCAGAGTTACGTGCGTTTTTAAGCAATTAAAATATCACTTGCTTCAACAGTGAAGGAAAACATCGTGAGGAAACCTGAGAGTTCTCCATAATGTTCTCAAAGGTGTGTGAAGTCTGCCAATCCGCACATGGCCAGCATGCTGAACTATGGCCAAACCTTTCTCATAAAGAGAGGAGACCTATGCTCTGTAATGAGCCAATAGGTTGATGATGATTATATACCATTTTTACTTCACCAATGCCAATGCTGGCACATATAATTAAGGAGAAACTAGTAATTTACATCAGAAACCTAATTTGTTTATGATTATTTCTAGGGACTTTCTTTTCAATGCAATTGAAACACTGCCCTGTATAAAGAAGAAGGCAGACTGGGCCCTGCAGTGGATAGCCAGTAAGACTGCTACTTTTGGTGAGCGGATTGTGGCCTTTGCTGCAGTGGAGGGAATCTTTTTCTCTGGCAGTTTTGCTTCTATCTTCTGGCTCAAGAAGAGAGGACTGATGCCAGGCCTCACTTTCAGCAATGAGCTGATTTCTAGGGATGAGGTTAGTACACTTTAACTATGAGGATCAATCCTGTCCAGCAATCAATAAAAGACTATTATTTATATGAATATAAATAAATATATTATTATCAGTCCATACTGACCCAATGTTGGGCAAAGGCCTCCCTTTCTTCCTGCCATTTGTCTCTATCTAGGGATATTTGGGGCCAAGACGAAGCCAACGAGCTGCCTCAACGTCTTTTTTGTGGCACCCAATTTGTAGTGGCCTTTGCCCAAAGTTCGTCGGACATGCACATAACATCCCATTTCAGTTTGGCAGCTGTATCTCCCACATCCGTTATTAAAAGACTCTACTGATCGAAACCAATGTTTGTGTGATAGGTATGGAAAACAAATAAGCCTATTTTTGTTAGGATGTTAAAAAGCAAAACTTATGTGCATTATTATTGCTTAATTATTTACTGTTTTTTTGAAAAGTAGCATCTGAAACATTATGATAAATCTGTAAATATTAGCACAAACTGTACACTTGATTCTGTTTTGGGCTGCATTATAACAAAATAATGTTTTAAACATTATGTTGTATGGCTGATGATTTTTCATGTCATGTGCAATGCCCAAAATCAATGTGTTACTACTTAATGAAATCCTGTCCTAATTACTTTGCAACTTAATAATCTACTATATATTTCAAATCTATGCATGATTATCCATATAGAAGTCTATATTTTAACAAAAAGACATGAGTTGTCCAGGTAGTTTAGAATTGTTTTTTGTACACAATTTATGGACAAGTAGTTGATACATATTACTGATGTTGTACTTTGCCATTATACTGTGTTAAACTACTTTATTGAGAGTAGAGGATAAAAAACATATGTGTCAGTATACTATAATTTCACAGCTAAACCACTGAACAAATTAACATTAATAAAGTTTGCCATCAATTTATATTATAACAAAAATTATTTTGTTCCAGGGGCTACACACAGACTTTGCATGCCTAATGTTCAAGCATCTAGTACAGAAGCCAAGCAAAGAGTGTGTATTACAAGTCATTAAAGATGCAGTTGTCATCGAGCAAGAATTCCTGACTGACGCGTTACCAGTGAGGCTACTGGGCATGAACTGTGAACTAATGTCCCAATACATTGAGTTTGTTGCTGATAGGCTACTGGTCGACCTCATTGGAGAAAAGGTACGAACTATTATTAGCAGTACAACCTTTTATTAGATTTAGTAGTTGTGTGCTCTACTTGTGTTATCTAGTGGTAAATTGATTAAGAATTATCTGATAGGTGGGTATTCTCATCATTATAAAATATTATAGAGAAGGCATGTGAAGTCTGCCAATCTGCACTTTTTTTTTTTTTTTTTTTATTCACCACAAGTTAGCCCTTGACTGCAACTCACCTGATGGCAAGTGATGATGCAGTCTAAGATGGTAGCGGGCTAACCTGTTAGGGGTATAGTAAAATCATACTCCTAATTGGTTTCTACACGACATCGTGCCGGAACGCTAAATCGCTTGGCGACACGTCTTTGTCGGTAGGGTGGTAACTAGCCACGGCCGAAGCCTCCCACCAGACCAGACTCGAGCCGGGAATCGAACCCAGGACCTCCAACTTTAAAATGCAACAGCGCACGCGCTGCGCCACGGAGGTCGTCAAAAGGCCGGAGGTGACCAGTGTGGTGGACTATGGCCAAACCCTTCCCATATTGAGAGGAGACCCATGCTCTGTAGTGAGCCAGTAATGGGTTGATCTATGAATAGAGATAGGAAAGATGCAGAATCACGCGCGGGGAGCCGTACCCTATAGTTGCATATTGGAGTGCTCTTCAAGAAAAATATTCAAAATATGTGTAAAAGTAAAGATACAGTTAATAGAAGAGCGTAAATAAATGAACATAAGTGTAATTAAGAATAGTTGAGTATTATTTAATCAGAGAGTGAGTGGAATAAATGAATAAGAACAAAAAAACTTTCAATCGGAACCGTTTGTAAAGCATGACGCTGCGAAATCGTCACTGCGCATTGCATCATTAGTCATACATCACATACGTCACACAAAAGCAGAATACAATTACAAATATTCGCTACAATAGGAGAACAGTTGGTGGCGCAGTGGCCAACTAGTGAGGATTCAACGCAGTGATCGGGTGATAATACAGCGATGTTCAAATCCTACCACGAGCAATTATTTTATCTTTTTTTTTTTTTTTTTTACTTTCATTTTCTATTATTAAAATATATATGAGACAAGAACAAAATGGACCGTGAAAATATTACCATCCGAAAACGGATTAAAAAATCCAATTCTCTAAGCAATATATCGAACTCAAATATATCGCTTCTAGATACAACTTTATTGAGTCTACCTGACACATCACTGGATGAAACAATTACATGCCTAAACGATAAAATAATCGAGCTTACGGACGAGCTTAAAAGCGCTCACCAAGAAATTGAAAATATTAGCCATGAAAATAGACAGCTGAAGATGGAATTAGAGAAATGCAATAAAATAATTCAAATGTATAAAAAACTAGGTGAAGAGAAGCAAACACATGCTACCCCAAAATCAGGTAGGAAAAAGAAAAGAAAGTCTATTACGACTAACAATACTCCTATACAGTTGACGTTTGGAAAAAAAGAGGAGCACAAAAATGATACAAATACTACACAAATACTTTCAGAAATACCGCTTAACCAGGAATCAAATCAGGAGTCAACTGTCTCAGATAATTTAAATAAATCATTATTGGCTGAGAAAGTACATTATGCTACTGAAGTAAAGCAGGACAAGAAAGAAGTGCTAAATAAGCCTAAAAGAGTAAGTGAGGAAAAAAATCAGGAAGATGAGCAAGTGAAGCTTAAACTAAGAAAAAAAATCGTGATTATTGCGGATGAGCAAGGCAGAGGTACTCAAAGAATATTGCAGAATTGGACTGGACCCATGTATGAGGTCACCTGTTTTACGAAACCAGGTGCAAAATTTACTAATATACTTCGTTCTGATTCAAGGCTAATAAAAAGCTTAACAAAAAATGATGTTGTCATTATAATAGGAGGCACTAATGAAACTAATCCCTATGAAGTCCAACAAAGTTTAAATCGATTTTTCTATAACAACACACATACAAATATTTTAGTAAGTGAAATACCGTACAATGGAGCCTTGAATGAAAATAAGCTAAATTACGATTTAAGATTTATCTGTGGAAAATTTCAAAATGTAATATATGTTGACATGGATTACAGTAGAAACAGAATGAAACGAAATATGCAAAAACGACATCTATGTCAGACACTCTTAAAGGATATTTTATGCCTTGAATATAAATGCAAGATAGAAAACTATAGACAACAAAGAGAGAATATGCAGAGGAGTGTTAAAAATACAGAAAATAAAGCCACCCAAACTGAAGATGCACAAAATGAAGATGTTATCTGTTACTTCAAAAATAAAGGAGAAAGTGAAGTTGAAAACGGGAATAAAAGAGAAGAGGAAAATAATGACATCAGAAAAGATATTGATGAAATAGAGAAAAGTGAAGTTAATGAAAATAGTGCGGAACCTAATAATTTTTTTCGACTCTCATAAATTTCACATATTACATCAGAATATTAATGGAATTATTAATAAATCTGAACAGCTGGTAGTACAAATCGACGAATTGGAAATCCACAAAAATATTATTATCGATGTTCTTTGTATTACGGAACATAATTTAACAAAAGACGATTGTCAGCTACTTAAGATACCAAATTTTAGCATTGCTTCCTCATATTTTCGCAATAACAGAAGGGGTGGGTCAGCGATTCTTGTACGAAATTGTCTTAAATTTAAAGAGCTAACGAATGTCACAAGTTTCAGCGTACCAGGTGTAATAGAATGTAGTGGAGTTGACTTAATAGACCAAAACACATTAGTTATCTGTATTTATAGACCACCGAAATTTGATAAATTTACCCTAGACTTATTTTTTGACAGTTTGTACAATTTACTTAATAAATATAGCTTCAAAAAAAGAAAAATCATTATCTGTGGAGATCTAAATATAAACGTGTTGATAAATAATAACATTACGCAAACTTTTAAAGAACTAGTTCACGGTTTTAATCTTAAATTAGCACTTAGGCAGCCGACACGCTTAGTAAGTGGCACATGTATCGATAATTTTTTGAGCAATATTCGGATCTATAGTTGCACTGTAGAAGAACTGGCACTATCAGACCATACGGCGCAAATTTTCAGCTTTACTGTTAAAAAATTTAGTCGGTTAGATTACTGGTTTATTTTGAGAAGAGACATTAGCAAAGAAAACTTGATTAAATTTAAGAAATGCCTAAGCAGTATTACCTTTTCAGATGTTTATGAAACATCAGAACCAAATGAAGCATATAATAGATTTTACGAATTGTTCACACTTTTCTATTATCTCTGCTTTCCTTACATTAAAATAAAAATACAATCAAATCGAAAACAAAACTGGATATCAAAAGGAATAAGACAATGTTGCAAAAGAAAACGAGAGTTACTATGGAAATACAGAACAAAACCGAATAATAAAAATAAACAAAATTATAAAGTTTATGGAAAGCGTTTAAAAAATATCATCAAACTAACACAAAAATCACAAAATGATTATAAAATTAAAACTTCGCAAAACAAATCTAAGGCTACATGGAATATTATAAATAATAACAGATTACAACCTAATATTAAAATAATTGAACGTATTAGAAAAGGCGGGGAAATAATTAGTGACCCCTTAAAGATTGCCCAAGCGTTTAATGAACATTTTCTTAATCGTTAAATTTTATCATCAATTAAAAAAAGAGCAAGCCCTAACTGGAACAAACCAAACTCAATTTTTATGAAACCATCATCGGCTTCTCAAATAAATAGCATTATAAATACACTAAATAATACAAATAGCACTGGGTTTGATGAAATTTGTACCAAAGCAGTAAAATACGTGTCAGTTATAATTTCGCCAGTCATAAGCTATATTACAAATCGATGTATAGAGAATGGTGTATATCCAGATAAATTAAAAACTTCGATAGTGAAGCCGATTTTCAAAAAACAAGATAGGGAAGACATGGACTGTTATCGACCGGTTTCGCTTATACCAATTTTCTCTAAAGTAATAGAAAAGTATATTTTTAATAACTTAAACGACTATTTTGAAAATAATGGAATTTTAACCGAAGAACAGAAAGGCTTTAGGAAAAACAAATATATAAATTTGGCAATATACCATTTCCTGAAGGGAGTCATGACTAATGTAGATAAAAGAAAGCATGTGTGCGTACTTTATATGGATCTCACTAAGGCATTTGACTACGTGGACCATAAAATATTGATCGATAAACTTAGCGTGTATGGGGTTAGAGGAAACATTTTATCACTTATAAAATCATATCTAACGGGGAGGCAACAAATGACCCAAATAACAAGGTTAGTACGTAATGATAAAACAGAAACAGCATATATTTCAGAGTCAAAACCTGTAACCACTGGGGTACCGCAGGGAAGTATATTAGGCCCATTGCTGTTCATAACATATATGTATAATTATGATTTTCCCACCGTAACGAACCATGAGATGATTTTATTTGCTGATGACAGCACAGTGATATTTATCGGTGACAATTTAAATTCTTTTGAAGTTGACATTAATAATACTATAGGAAATATAATAAACTGGTTGACATGTAACAATTTAATTTTAAATCTTGACAAAACTAAAATAATGACATTTGTAAATAGACGCAATAAAATAGAACTAGACATTAATTATCTAGGTCAAAAAATATCAGAAATTTCACTTACAAAATTTTTAGGCCTACATATTGACGACTGCCTAAATTGGAAAAACCACATTGAGAATTTGTGTATGAAGCTAAATAGATTTTCATATGCATTGCACATGCTCTCTAAAGTAGTAAACCAGTCCGCAGTGTTAACAGCTTTTAATGCATATGTGACAGCAAATATTCGGTACGGTATCATATTTTGGGGAAATTCGACAGACAAGGATAGAGTTTTTAAATGCTGAAAAAAATGTATAAGGGCTATGTGTCATTTGAAACCCACTGATTCTTGTAAACCATATTACGATAAATTAAAAATACTTACCTGCCCGTGCTTATATATATATGAAGTTTTAATATTTGTGAAAGCTAATGAAATATTTAGATACTCCGATAGTGAGCGCAGGAAGAACCAAATATGTTTCACGCAGCATAAGACGGCATTTTTTGGTAATAGCATATTTAATATGGCACCTCAGTTATTTAATAAACTACCATCGCCATTAGCTGACCGAAAACTGAAATTTAGTAAATTTAAAAATAAAGTAAAAGAATTTTTAATGAGGAAGCAATACTATTCTATTGAAGAATACTTAAGAGACAAAAATATATAGTTACATTACAATAATACATTTGACTTTTACAATTAATTGACCAGAAACATAAATTTTAAAATATTATTTCTTTTTTTGCATGCCTACCCGGCAGATTGTTTAAGCATCACTAATTTAATGTAACACCAATATACCAACACAATCTGAGCAAAATAAACGATTTGATTTGATTTGAAAGTTTTTTGAGCAGATTCAAATCTAGAATGTATTTCATATGAATTTGAAAGTTTGTGCTTACAATGATTTTGCAACTGGGCAGCAATAGATTCATAAAATTAATTAGGACTGTCCAAAAAATATTGATTATTTTGTTTTGTTACTTAAGTTTTCTTTTCTTTTACAGCATTACAACACCAAGAACCCGTTTGACTTCATGAATCTCATCTCCCTGGAAGGCAAGACAAACTTTTTCGAAAAAAAGGTTGCAGAGTACCAGAAATGGGGAGTGATGTCAAACCCAATGGACAATGTCTTCACACTTGATGCAGAGTTTTAACTTGAACACCGTTCTACTTTTGTCCCAAGACTGACAGTATTAGATAATTTCTGATTAATTTTAGTAATGATTCTGACTTGCTTTAATATGCATTGTTAATTAGTATTGAAAGTTGTACCAGTGGACCTGGTATAGACTGCATCATATGACTAAAACTTTAAAACACCAATGATTTAATATTAATAATTGCTAGTGATTTCAATTCATTAAAACTTAAGAGAACAGACTGTTGATAAAAGTATAAAATAAAGAATGATTAGTAATTCATCCTTATTATTCATATTAATATAATATGACTTTAAAAAAATTAAATAATTAATTATGTCTACTTAATTCAATTATTTGATTCAATTTGTTAAATTAGGTAACTTGTCCCTTTTTTTGGATCTTCCATATGTGTCACTGATGATGAGCAAAGTGTTAGCATATCTGTCAGCTGAGAAGAATAAAAGGCCAGAAATGTTTGTCTGCATTACTTCTTTATGCTCTAAGGAAACATTACATTTTGTTAGGTTAGGAAACATAAGTACTTAAGTTACAAAGCAAATAATATTCATATAAGAATTTAGATTAAGTGTAGAATAAATAGTTCTAATTTTGCAATATATTTTGTATTTTCGAATCAAATGTGACGAGATGTCGTAGATTAATGATGTTTTCAATTTGAATCTTTGTGATATTATGAATGTAATTTTGATATGTAATATATTTTATAAAATATATTTAATTTGCAGCAATTAATTTGTTTTTTTTTTTTTTATTTGATGCTTAGTTATACAAAATCCTTAAATATTTGATCCCTGTAAACTTTGTAATCATCATCGAGTTTATCATCGAACTCTCGCTTCGTTTACTATTTGCTTGTGTATATTGTTCTAGGAGAAGGGAAGGGGAGAATATTAAACAAATCTAAGAACATTTAAACCCTCTAGTAAAAATAAATCTTGGAAATAGCAGTAGCATAGGGTTGTGTATAGAAAAAATAGCTTAACTTATTTGCGATGTCAAAATAAACCGTTGAAAAACGAGGTCGTTTAAGTTCATCGTACATTGACTTCGGGTAATTTTCCGGAGCACAAGCAGGTCAATGTACTGTGTATTAAGAGTCAATATCTTTTTATTTATGGCATTGTCTGCTTTTGTAAGGGGTAATACATGATATGTACGCAGGTACCAGATGATTCACGTTTGCTGTTAAATATTTAGTAGGTACCTGAGCAATTGCGACATCGTCCGAAGCATCATTAGGTTTTCTAAATTTCCTCTACAGGTAAATAGTCAAGAACCAACGATTGCTACTTTTTTTTCTGAAAGGGTCCAATCAACATCGATTGTATTTACGGTGCGGCGCGGTGGGGTTAAAAAATCAAGAAAACTATTGGTTTTAGTAAATCGCAAACTGTGTTCATAAGAAACGGGTTAGTTCTTCATGTATTTGTTAGAAGTTTCACACTTATCCTGTACATACTAAGAGTTACGTCAGGGGTATTGTTTTTTTTTTCAAGGTTACCCCTCCAGTTTTTATGCTATATCGGATATTTTTACTCGACGTTCTATGTTAGTTTCAATTTACACACACACTCCTGATTACTGATTTGATTTTATATATATAAGAATATATACATATTATATACATTTTACGGAAGGATGGAGGATGGGAATATGGCACAAGTAAAATAATTACTTAAAAGGATGTCCCAACAACGGATAAATGTTATGTAGAACGTGTTTTTTCATTTTCATATGACCCTCACATAAAATAGTCTTAATGTTCTCATGAAGTGGAATTATAATTTCGTTTGAGCAAATAAACGTCTTCGATCACATTGTAGGCTCCGCAGTAGCCACTTAGTAAATATCATTATAATTTTTCTTCGACTTCAAACGTAACTTTTAATGCTGAAAATGTAGTTTTTAAATGAAAAACAAATGTTAATTTAGAGATGGAGGATAAAAATTAAATATTTATTGATATATTAAGATAACAAGCGCGCCTTGTCCGCCGCCAGCCGGCGCAGCAGGCGGTGCCCCGAGAGGAAGGTGAGCGCGCCCAGCGGCAGCAGGTAGCGCAGCGTCTCGAACATGGACAGCTGCAGCCACAGCACGCCGTACAGCCCCAGCGAACCTGCGGCCCCATGACACGTGTTACCATGTTATCACAATGAGATGATAGAATCAAAGGCCAAATGAGAGGTTTTAATAAGCTATCAACCCAATAAAAATTTTTGGGGTTGTACAAATACAAACTTCACGATCAACCCATTGCAGGCTCACTACAGAGCACGGGTCTCCTTTCAATATGAGAAGGGTTTGGCCATAGTCCATCACGCTGGCCATGTGCGGATTGGCAGACTTCACACGCATTTGAAAACATTATGGAGAACTCTCAGACGTGCAGGTTTCCTCACGATGTTTTCCTTCACCGTTGAAGCAAGTGATTTTTTTTTAAACGCACATACTCCGAAAAGTTAGAGGTGCGTGCCCGGATAAGAACCGCCGACCTCTTTTTTAGGAGGCTGACGCCCTAACCACTAGGCTATCACCGCTTCCAAACAAACTTACAAATTAGAAAAATTAAAATATCACTTGCTTCAACGGTGAAGGAAAACATCGTGAGGAAACCTGAATGCCTAAGAGTTCTCCATAATGTTCTTAAAGTCGCGTGAAATCTGCCAATCCGCACATGGCCAGCGTGGTGGACTATGGTCAAACCCTTCTCATATTGAGAGGAGACTCGTGCTCTGTAGTGAGCCGAGAATGGGTTGATCATGATGACACATTTAAACGACTCCGTTGGATGTGCGGTCTTTGTAGACTGTCACTGAAGCGGGCTCACCTCCGAGCGCGGCGTGGAACAGCAGCGCGCTGGGTGCGAAGGGGAACAGCGAGAAGTTGATGCCGAGACGCGCCCACAGCAGCAGCAGAAGCAACAGCGGGGCTGCGCACGCGCAGGCGAACACGTCCGACAGGATGCGCGCCGGCCGCGCCTCCGCCTCGCGGAACGTGTGCCGCACCTCGGGCAGAGGACCGCGGTACACGCTGCCGGCGGGCGCCTTCTTCACAGACTCGCCTACGCGTAAACATATACGAGGTTAAATGAATAGAGTGCACATGCTGATATGGTATATAGTACAATAATCATGAAATAATAAAAATCTTCTAGATAAATCACTATGCAGGTCATAAATATATATGTATAATTTTATTGCAAATTAAATGATATACGAATAAGAGATAAGCCGATGTAGCCTGCGAAAAAAGTCATATATCGATACAGAATGAATAGTGTATTTTGGGCTTCACAAAGTGTTCGCATCATATAATAATTCTGATATTTATTTTTGCACCCACTAAACAAATCGTGTCGTATTTCCAAGTCAATAGTTTAATTTACTTTAGGACTTTTTATAGTTTAACAAAATAAGTTTATTCAACAAAAGGGCACTTTTGTATTCCTTTTCTACTACTACTACTACTTATATTGTATACTAGCTGACGCCCGCGACTTCGTCTGCGTTGAGTTAGTGTGTTTGTTTGTCTTTCAATCATGAAGCAATAGATTACTAACCCGTATTACTTGAAATAATTACTAAACTAAAGCAATTGGACAAAGACATTTCTACATTACTTTATTCTTCTGAAATACAAGTAGCCTAAGTTACTCCTTATTACATCAGCTACCTGCCAATAAAAGTCCCGTAAAAATCGGTCCAGCCATTTCAGAGATCAGCCGTAACAAACAGACAGACAGACAAAAATTGTAAAAAATGTTATTTTGGTGTATGTACCGTATACATATTCATATGCATGTAGTAAAAAACGGTTATTTCAATATTACAAACAGACACACCAATTTTATTTATTTGTATAGATTAATATCGAAGGTCGAATGTTTTGTCAGTTTCGGCCGTGGCCAGTTGCCACCCTACCGACAAAGTTTAGCGTTTCGGCACGATGTCGCGTAGAAACCAATTCGGAGCATAGGTGTACCATACTCCTAACAGATTAGCCCGCTACCATCCTAGACAGCATCATCACTTACCACCAGGTGAGATTGCAGTCAAGGGCTAACTTGTAATGTATATTTCAAAGAATTGTACTGACCCAGCGCGTTGGCGTTCTTCCCGAAGTTCATTTCGATGTCGGCGATGTGCCAGGACACGGGCGCGACCACAGCGCTATCGCCCAGCATCAGTGTGATGGAGTACAGCCCGTTGCCGTGCTTCAGGTGCTTGGAGATCGTGCCCACGCTCTGAGGGAAGCGTTTATTCATTATTGTAGTCCAAAGTTAATACCTGAAGTTCTCGAGTCCGAAAATAGGACAAACCCATGTTATTAGTGTCTCTAGGAATTTATCATCATCAAATTCAAATAATCTTTATTCAAATAGTCCCTTAAAAAGGCGCTTTTGACGCGTCAATAATTTACATAGTAGTGAGTTGATGGTGATAACTACATTCGTAAACTTAAAACTAAAGCTATAAGGGTTCTAAACGCGCCCCGGTCTAAGAAGAAGCCCACAACAAACTTAGACAGGTATATTTCTTTTTGTTATCACCATCTCACATGCAACTTAATTATATTAAGAGCTATCTTATAAGAGCAATATTTCACACCCATGCTTGTTTATTATTTACGTAATCCTTTACACTATAATAGAACTTTTCTACAAGCTTACGTTTTATCAACCCATTACCGGCTCACTACAGAGCACGGGTCTCCTCTCAATATGAGAAGGGTATGGCCATAGTCCACCACGCTGACCATGTGCGGATTGGCAGACTTCACACGCCTTTGAGAACATTATGGCGAACTCTCAGGTATGCAGGTTTCCTCACGATGTTTTCCTTCACCATTGAAGCAAGTGATATTTTGATTATTTATAACGCACATAACTCCGAAAATTTAAGAGGTACGTGCCCGGATTCGAACCGCCGACCTCTGATGCGGAGGCTGACGCCCTAACCACTAGGCTATCACCGCTTGTCCCGTTTTAACTGTAACTAAAGTTAACGATGATCGGCTTAGTATCGAGTTAGTGCTCACCGTCCGACCCCCCCCATTATCCCAAACGTCGCCTAAGCCGAGGTTCGGCCTCAAAGGAGGCGCCCTTAGGCAGTCGTTCCCTTAGTTTATTCGAGCCTTAGGGCTCAAAATGTCTTCTGGCAGAGCTTCTTTTCGAAGCTCGCCAAACAGCCCGGTTACGCTGTGGCAACGGTACGGTTAGTACAGCTAATACAGTCCGAAAAAAAAAAAGAGTTAGTAGTGTTCGATAGTAAATAAAGTAAACGTCACCAGGTCGATTTTGTAGTTCCTGGCGCTGTCGGGCTCCGCCACGTAGATGGCCTCGTCGGGCGCGCGGCCCGCGAGCGGCGCCACGTGCACGAACGCCTGCTGCATCAGCGCCAGCTTGTTGAACTTGTCGCGAACCTTGAACTTCAGGCTCACTCTGCGGGACGAACATTCCCAAAGCTTTTTTAATATAAACTGACGACCTCCGTGGCGCAGCGCGTGCGCTGTTGCATTTTAAAGTTGGAGGTCCTGGGTCTGGTCGGGTGGGAGGCTTCGGCCGTGGAAAGTTACCACCCTACCGACAAAGACGTGTCGCCAAGCGATTTAGCGTTCCGGCACGAAGTCGCGTAGAAACCAATTAGGAGTGTGGGTTTACCATGCCCCTAACAGGTTAGCCCGCTACCATCTAAGATTGCATCATCACTTGCCATCAGGTGAGATGCAGTCAAGGGCTAACTTGTGGTGAATAAAAAAAAAATATATATATATTGAGTGGAGACCCGTGCTCTGTAGTGAGTCGGCAATGGGTTGATCATGATGATGTTATATATATTTTATAATATTGTATTGTCAAGTTGTAAAGAAGCTGAAATAATGAATAACAATTACTTCTGCAAGTGGTCGGCCTGCAGCCTGTCGGCCAGCTTGTCGGGATACGCCACCGTGCTTGTCTTCGAGCTGGTGGTGCCGTCCACGTCCCCGACGCCGATCTCGACACTTGGCACTTGCACCTCGCCCAGTACAGCTACGTTGAAGTTCACCGATTTTGATCCCGCGCTCAGTGATATCTTGTACAAGCCATGCTGAGCCTTAATCTTACTCAGGTTAAGTAAGAAAGTCGTCTGCTCGTTCGGTTTCTGAGTCAGAGCCTGCTTGGACAGCACGACCACGTCGTCTGCCAACCGCGTTCCCGATTGGGCCACGACGTCTTCAGGTTTAAGGTTGGGAACGGGCCTTCCTAAGAGATCGGTGACTGAGAACTCAATGGTATCCTTCTCGTATGTTATGTATCGCTTGTTCTTGAACTCTACGCTGATTGGTGTTGGCTGAGGATAAAATTGTAAGCTCAGTATGTTGTGTTATACGATTTTGTGAGGAGACAGGATTAACGATTTAATATGTAACGTGATTTTCTATGTAACGTGTATCGTACTAGGCCAAACAATACAAAAAATCACTGCAACTCTCGCTCTCAAAGTTCCTTAACTTATATTAAACTGAAAAGAAAAGAAAAATGGTCTGGTGGGAGGCTTCGGTCTTGGCTAGTTACCACCGACAAAGACGTGTCACCAAGCTATTGAGCGATCCTAACAGGTTAGCTGGCTACCATCCTAGACATCAAACAGAAAATTCATAGGCATAGCAGAGTGCTGGCCGTAGTATAGCTTGTCGAGCGAGTCGGTGAATGAGCCGTACGAACTAACGGCGTACCGCGCGCCACTTGCGCCCGCGCAAGTGGCGCTGCAGTGGCGAGTAGCAGATTCACAACGAACTACACACCGCGGACACGACAGTTGTGGATGTCAAGCACAAGACTTTTTGTAACGTTCTCCAACTGTTTAAGACTGTGTTTTGTACTTGTAAACGAATGTGTAATCGTCCCATTCCATGTGCTACTGCTTGTGATATTCGGATTAAAAGTGGTATCAAGTCTTAGTTGTTATTCTTTAGTCCACGATCACTTTAAGATAGTGGTAATACCCACACTATATAAAAAAAAAACTTGAGAGGTGTCAAGGGACACCCGGATGAAACGAAGTTCCTTTCGATTAATTAGTGAAGGAACTGTAATAAAATTTTATTTTATTTAAGTTATAATAATATTTTTTTTATTATTAACAAATATAATGTTATATAAACTTAATCAGTAGGCTCAATTTTGTACTCCATCAGCAATATCCGGAACTTGTGCAGAAACACTGTCAGGATTCATTATTATTATTACTTTTTATTATTTACAAAAAACCTGTATACACTCAACAAAAATAATCGTCGCGACACCACACTGTTCAATGCGAAATAAAAATATCTGGATTGCTTTCTATAAGAGAGAGAGAGAGACAGACAGAGAAACATGCGACGCCGCACAACTTACAATAACAAAAAGTGTCGTGACAACTTTTCGTAAGAATTTTTTCCGTCTAGCCCCCTTTCACAACGCGCGATAAGGAACTTCGTTCCAAAACCCTTACCTGTTCTTCGACGAGCAGCATGGCGCACTCCAGCAGGAGCGCGGCGCCGCGCGGCGACGTGACCGAGCGCCGCGACAGCAGGTAGTTGCCGAACTTGTAGCGCTGCTCGTCGGACAGCGGCGACGGCCTCTTCATGTTCTTGAACGATCTACGCAAATGTTATACCAAAATGACTACGAACAAATAGTAGACGTGCCTCAAATAGTGTCCGCATACAATAACAATTTCGGGCATTTATTCATAATTCGCCAATAAGCCGAAGTCATATTATACGCACAGATACATTCATATACTGCATGTTAGTAAGTAAGCTTTAGTAGTAGATAAAAAAAAAAAAAACTTGCTAAATATTATAAACCTTTTATGTAAATTAAATATTTTATAATGGGAAGAGCGAGTCCTTCTGACACAGGTTTTATACTAAACAGAAGGTCTCAGCCTTATCGGACACTGTAATATGTGAACAAATAAAGTTTCATTTAATTTAATATTATGTCGTACTAACAAAAAGAAATATACCTGGCTAGGTTTGTCGTGGGCTTCTTAGACCGGGGCGTGTTTGGAACCCTCATAGCTTTTTTAAGTTTACGAATGTAGTTATCACCATCAAATCACTACTATGTAAATTATTGACACGTCAAGTGTCTTTAAAATTTACTATTTGAATAAAGATCATTTGAATTTGAATTTAATGCGAAATGTCGGGTCGAAACGTGCGTAGAGGTTCTAGTGGAAGATTTTGTGTGGTGTTATATTATACAAATCTCCCGGTTGTCGGTGGAATTTAGCAAATTATACTTGCTGTTTATTGTTTATGATGGACTTCCGCAAAGTAACGCCGGCTTCTATTCATTGCCATTCTAATGCCCGAATTTAAACTGGCTTACAGAAGACTTAATATTAGGAATAGTTTGATTAATAACCTCAAAATTGAAGTCAGCACTAAGGCGGTGACAGGCAGGCCTCCTTCAAAGTGCAGCATTTTAGAGTCGGTCTCGTCTGCCGCTAGTAATGCGGTCTCCGCATGCTTGGCTGTCCATGTACTGCAGCCCAAATGCTCACACAGGGCGAACACGTAAGCATAGCTGTTGAAAATGTGTAATGTTTAAAGAAATTCATCATGATCAACCCGGCTCACTACAGAGCACGGGTTTCCTCTCTATATGAGAAGAGTTTGGCCATAGTCCACCACGCTGGCCATGTGCGGATTGGCAGACTTCACACGCCTTTAAGAACATAATGGAGAACTCTCAGGCGTGCAGGTTTCCTTACGATGTTTTCCTTCACCGTTGAAGCAAGTGATATTTTAATTGTTTTAAAAACGCACATAACTTCGAAAAGTTAGAGGTGCGTGCCCGGATTCGAACCGCCGACCTCTGATTAGGAGGCTGACGCCCTAACCACTAGGCTATCACCGCTTTTTAATTAAAGAAATTACTTGGCTGTAATCTCACTTAAAACACCAAACACTGGTACATTTGTTCACCTAGAATATATATGTGTAACAATCATTTCACTGATGAAATAACACATTTTTTAATATGAAGATGTTGATTACTTGAAGGGTTGACAGAAACTACAGTTTGAATAGCTTGGTAATGCTCTGGAAAGAGATTTGCTTTCAGAGAACATTCACGTAAAGTACTTGAATTCTGTGTTATATACTCATAGAATCAAAGTTATCATCATCATCATGATCAACCCATTGCCGGCTCACTACGGAGCACGGGTCTCCTCCCAATATGAAAGGGTTTGTTCATAGTCCACCAGGGTGGCCATATGTGGATTGGCAGACTTCACGCGCCTTTGAGAATATTACAAAATCTTAGGCTTGCTGGTTTCCTGACAAAGTTTTTCTTAACTGTTGAAGAAAGTGATATTTTATTTGCTTAAAAAACGCACATAACTTTGAAAATTTAGAGATGCGTGCGGGGATACGAACCCCCGACCTCTGATTAGGAGGCCGACGCTTTAACCACCAGGCTATCACAGCTACCAGAATCAGAACTTATTCATTTAAAAATTAACATGAAGCACATAGCTTTGTTTGGTTAGATCATCATCATCATTATTTCAACCGATAGAAGTCCACTGCTGGACATAGGTCTTTTGTAGGGAGTTCCAATGGCCACAGTCTTGGGCCACTTGTATCCAGCGGCTCCCTGCGACTTGCTTGATGTTGTCTGTCCACCTAGTTGGGGGTCGACCAACACTATGTTTACCGGTGCGGGGTCTCCATTCTAGCACCTTGGGAACCCAACGTCCATCGGGTCTCCGAGCTATGTTTGGTTAGATATTAAGTGGCAAAAAAGTAACAAGAAACGTGACTGGCCACCCATTGCTACAATGTTCCCCATTATCTTGTCCATAAGTCCCTTTCATAGTTTTCTTTTAGGATAACGATATTATCAATAAATAAAATACCTACTAATAGTTATTATAATTAGTAACAATAAAATATTATTTTCAACATACTTAGCTGGAGAGTCGTCCTTTCTCAAGATCTTTAGAAGATTCCTCAAGGCTTCTTCTTGGTCAATCACTTGTCCCTTGCCTAAAGCTTTCATGGAATAAAGAGCATAATATACATCAGATAGTTCTGCATCCATTTTGTCTAGAATTTGAACAGGTGGCCCTAGAACATCCGGATTTAGATAATTCTGACAACCTGTCATTTCTGCTGCATTTGTTAGATAGTATATTTGCTCAATATTCTCAAGATCATATTTGATTTTTGAAATATCCTGTAAAAGTATGAGAAAGTTGGCATATATTTTCACCTTAATTCAGCCTTCAATTCATCAACCCATTACCGGCTCACTACAGAGCGCGGGCCTCCTCTCAATATGAGAAGGGTTTGGCCATAGTCCACCACGCTGGCCATATACGGATTGGCAGACTTCACACGCCTTTGAGAACATTATGGAGAACTCTCAGGCGTGCAGGTTTCCTCACGATGTTTTCCTTCACCGTTGAAGCAAGTGATATTTTAATTCTTAAAAACGCACATAACTCCGAAAAGTTAGAGGTGCGTGCCCGGATTCGAACCGCCGACCTCTGATTAGGAGGCTGACGTCCTAACCACTAGGCTATCACCGCTTCTTCAGCCTTACTTTAGTAATTCAAATTGTTATTATTGTTAACATGTACAAGTAGAAAACTACGCGGTGAAATTATTTTTTAAAATCAAAAAGACTATAATTTGTCTAGTTCTGATGGACAATTGACAAACAGAAATCGAGAAAATGTAGTACTTGAGTACAACTGAACAATGGTTTCATAACCAGATATATAATAGAAAGAAAAGCTTACCTCACAGATATCTGGTATGTGAGCCTTAAGCAGGCTCAAGCCTTTGACAGAGAAGTACAGAACTTCAACATCTTTTTGCTTTAAGCCTTCTTCAAGGATTCTTTGGAGCCGCTTAACATCTATTGTTCCTTGTAGTACTCCATTGCTCACAAGTATTAAACTTAAAAGTGGTAGAGCTGAAATATTATATTAGTTATTGGCAGCAGAATTCAGCATGAAAAGAGCCAATGGAACACAATATTTAAGAACAAAATTCATTGTTTCACATACAGTCAACCAAAAAAAGGAAGAGTACAATGCCTTTACTTCCTTTACTTTTAGTTTAGTACTGCCTTTACTTTTTGGTCTGGTGGGAGGCTGCGGCCGTGGCTAGTTACCACCCTACAGACAAAGGTGTGTCGCCAAGCAACTTAGCGTTCCGGCACGACATCATGTAGAAACCAATTAGGAGTATGGGTTTACTATACCCCTAACAGGTTAGCCCGCTACCATCTTAGACTGCATCATCACTTACCATCAGGTGAGATTGCCGTCAAGGGCTAACTTGTAGTGTATAATAATAATAAATACAATGTAATCAAATACCTGGCCTAAACTCAGTAGTATAAAACAGAGCTGACAATAATCACAAAACAACATATAGTACCTACTTGTAGTATAAAAAATGTGTAAAGATAAAAGATTTTTATTTGGAAAGCTTAAACACATGAAAATGATGATCCTGCCGAAGTATAAACTGTGTAGAAGTAATCATTGCCCTCCAAGAAATAAATTAGCTACTTCAATACGGGTTGACTGCTAGTATTTTCAATATTAAACTTCCCGCACCGGCGCAAAGCATAGAATGACGTGGCTTTAAACACTCTAAACATTTACAATATTTCCTTTGACACATATTGGAATTAATGATTTGGGATGAATAAGGTTACGCGTGATTAAAACTACCAGCTAGAAAAGTAAAAAATTGATATTTTAAAATCTTATTTATGGCAGGCACGCTATTTCCATTCACGCTATATCTTATGTCATCTTAAATACTCACCATAACGGATCATTTTAAATGTTATAGGAAACAAAATAGTCTCCGTTTCTTTAAAATATTAATATTTTTGTCTTAAAGTTATTGATTATATAGAAAATTAAAATGATCGTAACATTTGAACGCCGGTTTCCATTAAAGTTGACACTAGAATCTAGATAATTTGACAAATTGTCATCATGAAATGAATAAACTCGTCGACGTAGCTACCTAGCATAGACACGAAAACACAACTAAAAAGTAAAAACTAGGGTTTATAGAATATACAAACGTTACACTATTAACTTATTACTTAGTATTATCGTGATAAATAAACAAACTATTGACAATAATTTGTTCATTCGCTTGCAAACATTGTTAAACCGACAAGTGACAACCAAACATACAACAATATAACAAACATACACATTGATTCGGGTTATTCAGATGAGTAATTAGTTTAGGAAATTAGGATTATTATTGATATAATATATCTGGTAGGTATATATATATCTGTATATCAGTATACTGTAATCGTAGACTGCAAAATGACAGGACTATGGCTATTGGCTTTTTTATCTGTGGAGTTTTCTAGTTCTTATTAAAATTGCGAATAGTTCCGCAATCGAAGTTGGAGTTTAATCCGTAAAACCTTCATTTGTTTATTATAACTTAAATTGCTATACAAAAAAAAAATTATGGCTGCGGTTGCAAAAATACCGTCTCTAATTAACTGTAAGTTGCTCAGTGGTTTTTTAAAAATATTTTCATCAGAATTGAGTTATGTAATTTGCCTGTTTATTGAAGGTTATGTTTTTAATAAACCAATAAAAAATTTTTTTACAGCGGCTCTAGCAGCAGCCAGGCCCCAGTTCAACATATTTTTGCAGTATGCCAAAGTAGAACTAACACCACCCAAACTTAGCGAAATCCCACAAATCAAGGCTGGTATCGGTAAACTTATATCCAGCGCGAAGACAGGTGCTTGGAAGAACCAAACCGTCAAGCAAGCGACACTTAATACTCTTGTGGGAATGGAGGTGGTCTTCTGGTTCTATGTGGGAGAATGCATTGGAAAACGTCACATTGTTGGCTACAAAGTTTAAGATCCTGATAAATGTACTGTAGATACTAATGTATATGGCAAAGTAAATTATTAATACACAACTGTTTTTGTATTTACTTCATTTTTGTTTATATTGTTTAATTCCTTTCAATTAATATAGTATATCAGCAACATTGATAGAACTAAGATCATTATGATCTAAACACAATTTTTTTTTTTTACTCTTGGAATTTACTATGATATACATATTTACTATAATGACTTCACACTGAAAATTCTTGAATGTTTCTACATAAATATCCAGTCTTAGAAATTGGAACATATTTATTATAAAATTGGTTACAAAGCTTTCCTAGTGCTATAAAATAGGCTAGGCTATAGTACTGTAGTACTAATAAGTATTTTTACAAAAAGCATTGACAACCAAGCTTGATTTAACTTGTTTAATAAAAATGCTGTCCTTTTACAGGGGATACAGTTTTAACAAATTTTATATATAAAAACTCAGATTAAATATAAATAGATAAAGCTACTGTTTGACCACACATAAATCAGTAACATACAACTTCATTTTTGTGATGAAATGTTATAGGAACTGTATGCAGAACAAGAATATAATTCTAATGAGGAGTTTTTTTGCACGTCTGAGAGTTTTCTGTAATGTTCTCAAAGGCGTGTGAAGTCTGCCAATCTGCACATGGCCAGCGTGGCGCAGTGACCTCCGTGGCGCAATGCGTGCGCTATTGCATTATAAAGTTGGGAGGTCCTGGGTTCGATTCCCGGCTTGAGTCTGGTCTGGTGGGAGGCTTCGGCCGAGGCTAGTTACCACCCTACCGACAAAGACGTGTCGCCAAGCGATTTAGCGTTCCGGCACGATGTCGCGTAGAAACCAATTAGGAGCGTGGGTTTACCATACTACTAACAGGTTAGCCCGCTACCATCCTAGACAGCATCATCACTTACCACCAGGTGAGATAGCCGTCAAGGGCTAACTTGTAGTGTATAAAAAAAAAAAGTGAGCCGGTAATGGGTTGATCATGATGAATATCGATATAAATTAAAGATTGTGATGAACACTAAACTAGCTGATTTTACAAGCCATTTACGTATCACAGCTCTTAGAAGATTGCAGACGTTGCACGACGCCACCAAATACCAATGCAGCCAAGCAGAATTTGTGGTCGCGATATATGTTTCGTAATAAGATAAATTAGCATATTGCAATAATTCCATTCCTAACTTCGGAAATAACACTACACTAGTTTGAATGAAGAAGTTAGTTGTTTTTATTTTTTGTTAAAATTGTTGAAGTTAAATAATATCGATATTATTAAACTTCAGTTATTCAAGGTAATTTTGAATTTTAATGTTTTATACAGAATATAAAAATCAAAAGACTTATCTTACTAAACTTACATTATATATCCAAAATATATTAGTAGGTATAATAATAAAACACATTTAAGTATTAACTACATTTTATATATATAAGAACTAACAAATACTATTTATAATGGGGCACACAATTCCATGAAATTGTAAGGATTGCATACACTGGCGAGTTTCAGCTCACTTTCTAACTCCGGAGGCCCTCGCAGCCAAAGCCTGTCTCTATAGTAGGTAGCACATGACATGAACTCCCGCTCTGTATATCTGCCAATTTCCACTGGTACAAATGGATCTAGATGTTCAAATCCCTGGAATATGAATGAATTAATAAAAGTATATTTCTGATGAGAGAGGAGGCCAGTGTGTGGCCCAGTGGTACGACAACAATAATTATGTGGCTGATAATGAATCTCTTTTTTATTATAAATCAAACAATCTGTCTAACTGAAATTAGCAAAAAATGGTAGTATTTAGTATTTTAATGTTTTCGAGATGTGCCAACACATACATAGGTCATCTACATATTATAGTAGGTACTATGCTAAAAGTTTTTTTTTTTTTAATTTAAAGTCCCAAAATTCTTACAGCAAGAAGCTATGTACAAGTACCTACAAGATGACCAAAAGTCATCGATCATAATAGCACATATATACGGTAATTAATGAATAAATATCTTCTGTGTTCCCTAATGGTTATAATATGGGGATCTTCAAAGGGTGGATTAACAAATTGCTCAAGGGCCAGCAATGCATTGGCGGTTCCTCTGGTGCTGCAAATGTTCATGGGCGGCGGTAATCACTTACCATCAGGTGACCCGCCTGCTCGTTTGCTCGCCATGTATATAAAAAAAATATATATTTGTCGGGAGCTTTCATATAAAAATGCGATGAAATTTTTCCCCCAACCTATTATATATGTTAAGTTGTTTCCAATATACGTGAATTTGTGGGACAATACCTATTGTAGGGATTTCCATCACAGTTTGATCAGACATCAGACATCAGTGTGCATGTCAAGCCTGATTAACAATGTATTTTGGTTCGTACCTTTTGATAAAGTAAGTATTTAGGAAAGTAATTCTCTTGCCGGTCGTCGGGTACTGCAAGTTGGTCTGTCGTGAGGACTATGGCACCATTGGTCTGTGGAAGATGAAACATGTGAATTATTAATTTAAATATATTGTCATACTTGAAATTGTTCAATCCATATTAGTAAGGTAGAATTTGATATGTAATCAATTCAACTAAATCTTGAGGATCATTAGTGACATGAAATCTTTAGGTAAAGAACATTCAAGAATATATAAGCATGGTGGCTCAATGCTGTCTCTTGCTAGAGCAGGCCTGTCCTAGCATTGGTACATAAAATGGGCCGACGAAGAACAAAAAAATCATTGTAAAATAATATTTTTATTGGCTTAGTGACTACCGTGGGACTTGCTATGAGCTTCTCGTGTCATTATCACTAAGCCAAAGGTCGAACTAAGGCATCCACCGTTCATCCGAGGTGGCGTACAAAGGCGCATCCTATGAACCAATCACAATACACGTCGATTTGAATTCTGATTGCGATTGGTTGCTTTACACCTATTAAAATTTTTACCTAAACCTCAAAGTATGTATGTATAACATTTATTGTATTGTTAAAATAATGGTAGAGTTTAATGTAAACGGAAATTAATTTACTCCAAGCAATCCGTTTTAATAGAACAATTTAAATAATGAATAGAAGCAGGCGTTAGTTTGTCGGAAGTCCATGATAAACAATAAACAGCAAGTATAATTTGCTATATTCCGCCGACAACCCGGAGATTTGTACCTATAATATAACACCACACAAAATCTTCCACTAGAACCTCTACGCAAGTTTCGACCCGACACCGGATCATCCTCAGGAGATGTTGACTTCAAATGCGAGAAAAGTAAAGTGACGAGTTTATTGTTTAGAACAATTAAAGTTAAATTTAATAACAAATTAAGAAGAATTAGGTATATGGTTTACAATAAACATCATAATATTTGGGCTGAACTGACCCAATCATTTTTAGTGATATTCATGAACGGCGCTGTAAGACTGACTTCTTCTGGAGTGACCTTCTTCTTCGTTGGTGTTCTGAGTCTTGTCAGAGGGTAGAAGAAACTGTTGAAACCGTCGATCGCTACGAACGTCTTGCATCTGAAAAACAGATAATTCCTTTTTATTATTTGTATAAAAATTCAATTTTTAATTTATTATGTATCTTAAAACCGCTTTTCCAGTCAGCCAGCTTATAGAAAAATCTTATTACGATATTAAGGATTATATAAACGATAAAAAAGCTTGGGTGTGAATTGAAGAGATGGTGATATGGTGACAAAAAAAACCCGGATAAATTTGTTGTAGGTTTCTTCTTAGATCTGTGCGCGATTTGAACCTTCTTAGCTTTAGTTTTAAGTTGTCAAGTGTAGTTATTACCCTCACTTCACGAATAGAAATAATTACTTCATAGATGCCTGTAATAGGTTTATGTGAATAAAGCTATTTTTGATTTGATTTTGATTTGTCTTGTTATTAAACACTAGAAATACTACACATGACCCAGCATTTTTTGTTTGCCAAAAAAATACCTATAGGATGTATATAATTTGCGTAAATTACGTAAATTATATTATAGGTACGCGTCAAATCTACAAACCAGTAAAATTTATTATTTACAAGTACATATTTTATTAAATGTTAAAACGCGTAGTTTATTTTGAAAACAGCAGCAGTGTTTAAAAAATTAAAGAATATGTAGTCAAAATTGATATTTAGGTATTTCTTTATATAAGTATTTGTTAGCATACTAACACTAAAGCAGATTTGTTATGTATACACCTAATTATGTTACAACTTTACAAGTAAAGAAAATGGATTATATCCTAGTTACGTAATTTAACTACAAACTTTTTCCTGTTAGAAAGTAATTTGATTTCTTTAATGAGAGCGTCGACGACGTCGCAGGCGTATTTGACCCGGAGGATGCCGTGCTCCACCAGCTCGGACAGCGGTGCCCCCGCTGCCGTCTTCTCTCGTTTACTCCACACGTACTCGTTTGATATATTCAACTGTGAAAATATCAGATATTTCATTGAAGACAGCACATTAGTAAACCGTAAAAAATACCTATTATATATATTATATTACCTATATATGCAACAACTTGTAACCACGATATTATACTGCAATAAAGATAAAACGCCTACGTGGATCCCGACTCCGCGCGACAATCTGAATTATTCAAATTAATATATTATGTCGAATGAAATCCTTCCGAGTTGTTTTTTAGTAAGAGTGAGCTATGCACTCGAGCGAGAATGCCACGAAAGGCATCGACCGCCCGTATTCATAGCAAAGCATGCTTGTACAAAATTGATTGCTACCGTCTAAATTGTATTAACAAAATCATCAAGAGTTCAAATGTGGGTAATTATTGAATTCTGGAGGTTCTTGGCGCCGCTGAATGAAGTTAATAACTCCTTCGCGCCGACATATATTATAATAATATGGATTAGCTCCAAAATTGTTAAATTGTGATAATCTTTAATTCAAGTGATTTTCATGTTGTTACATAGTTAATTGGCTTAGTCCAACTTTTGGTTTGTACAAGTAGTTGTTAATATGTTTACTGACTAGTATATATACTGACTACAATGTAAGTTATTGACGCAGAACTTTTTAAGGATAATTTGAATAATGTTTTTGATTAATCAATTGTAAGAAAACTAACAAGATCACTTTTTTTTTTTACACTACAAGTTAACCCTTGACGGCAATCTCACTTGATGGTAAGTGATGATGCAGTCTAAGATAGTACTGGGCTAACCTGTTAAGGGTATGGTAAACTCATACTCCTAATTGGTTTCTACAAGACATCGTGCCGGAACGCTTACTTAAATCCCTTGGCGACACGTCTTTGTCGGTAGGGTGGTAACTAGCAACGGCCGAAGCCTCCCACCAGACAAAACTAAAAAGATTACAACTTCGTACTTACATCTCCTGACTTCAGAAGCACTTGATTCTGATTTTTAAAGTGTACCAGCCACGCAGCAGCGTCCATCGGTATGTCCACAAAACCTTCACGACTCTGTGAGTTTGACATTTCTTTATGCCGAGGCACTCTTCGCAACCATTCTGACACTGTAAGATAAACAGACTTAAGAACCATCATCTTAAATCTCTATAAGTACTAAAGATCTTGTTGTTGTTCACAAATACTTTTGGTTGCTTGAATGAATTTATTTATTCAATAAAATGTATCTGATAAATATTCTAAAACAAAGGGCGGAAGAATTAACAAATGAAATCAAACAAATAATCTTTTGCTATTGCTAATTAAGAAGCTGTGATAGCCTAGTGGTTAGGACGTCCACCTCTTATTCCGAGGTCAAGGGTTCGAAACCTGGCACGCACCTCTAACTTTTCAGAGTTATGTGCGTTTTTTAAGCAATTCAAATATCACTTGCTTAAGCCGTGAAGGATAATAATTAGGATTTCCATAATGACAGACGTAACAACAGACCTCACACGCCTTTAAGAAAAGCTTGTGAAGTCTGTTAATCCGCACATGGCCAACGTGGTGGACTTTGGCTAAACCCTTCTCATATTGAGAAGCGACCCATGCTCTGTAGTGAGCCGGCAATGGGTTGATGATGATGATTGGTAATTAAAGTAATCACTAACAGGCAAACTCTAATTGATAAACATTTAATTTACAAAAGTACCTACATTTAGAGCTTAAAGAAAGTTTAAAATATAATTGAATAATAAAACTACTTACCCCATGGTATATGGACAATTAAAAAGCCCTCCTCGTGAGCAAAATGCAATAAATGAGCAAGAGTTAATGACTTTCCAGTTCCTTTTTCACCATCTGGTATTAATTAAGGAAGCTTTTTGCTTATATAGATTTATCTGTACATATTTATGAAAAATCTAAGTATAAAAACTGTCTAAGACTAAAAAATATATATAGGTATAGGATACGAAGAACCGACAAAGACATGGTGCTAAGCGTTTCAGTGTTCCGGCAAGATGTCGCATAGAAACCAATTGGGAGTGTGGGTTTACCATACCCCTAACAGGTTAGCTCGCTACCACCTCAACTGCATCATAACTTACTACCAGGTGAGATAGTTGACAAGGACAAAGTGTAGTGTATAAAAAAAAAACTTTTATACATTCTACAGCATCCATCAAAAGTGGGAACTAACAGATTAACACGTAACTCAACTCACTAGCCAAATACAAGTTTTTTAGTGTAATAAGTGTGCATATTTTTAAAGTGTAATTTTGTAGTGTGATAAATGGTAATAAATATGCTTTTATTAGTTTTATTCTAACCAATTGTTTTGTTAATCTAGTTATTACTTGTTCTATACATTGTCATTGATCAGCTATGGATCACATAGTCAAATAAAATTAAAATATAAATTCATCTAAACCTATTATATTATGAATCATTCAGATATAAAACATTTCCCATTACTTTTATTCTTGAAGTGATGGTGAAAACAACCAACTTTAAACTAAAGCTAAGAGGGTTCCAATTGCACCCAGGTTTAAGAAGCCTACAACAAACTTGCCTAGCTACAAACTAGCCAGTGTATTCTAATAATTTGTAGGGTTAAAGTTGTAGTTTATGCTGATGGTTATAACCTTGTTTTTTTCTGTTTTGTTTTAAACTCCCTGTCCCTTTTCTACATTATCTTTATGTAAGAATAGGATAGCTATAGTTTTGCATGTTGAAATACTTCTCCATCAGACATTAGGAGCATTATTACATATGTCAATAATGGTCAACACAGTGGTTAAATAATAACATAAATAAAACTTAATCCGATAGTCTATGCTTGCCAGACATTGATTGGAGTTGTGTGCTAGTCTCTTAACTCCTCCCCAGCATTGGGGAATGTTATGATGATGATATTTTTTTATAAAAAAGGATACATAATACATATCTGACAGAAGGTTTGTCAAAGTCTGTAGCCTTAATACAGTTTATGATATCAAGGGCTGGATTGCGAACCATCAGGGCTGTTTCTGTGAATGTTTTTGTCTGCTTCATGAAGCTCTTTGGCAAACCACCATGTGCAAACAGTTGCTTGCATAGGTCATTGTTCAAAGTGTAGAACAGACCTATTTGATTCTCATTTTGCTGTGTCTGAAAAGTACCAAGAAGTATATTATTATTCTAAATAATTTGTTTTAAAATGGGTTGTATTATACTTTTTTTTTTTTTTTTCACGCTGGGAAATGCTTTTACACATCCCCTCCGGAGGTGACGCAGGCAAGACTGTATCGCTTCCGACGGGGTATGTGGGACTCCCCGGCGGCCAGGCTGGCGACCAGAATACCCACTAAAACCCAGCGATGCTCCTTCGCGACGCCTGGTGGCTGGGTCACGGGAACACTTGTGCACTCGACTGCGGGGTTGTATTATACTTACTAATAACTATAACCTCATAATATAAAGAAGAAAGAAAGAAGAATATTTATATATATTTTTTATATAAGAAATATTTTTTATATTTAGCCTTTAAACTGGCTTTAATAATCAAAAGATCTCCGTTGAAATAGATTTTAAATATTTTTATTGGGATAGATATTATGTGCATCTTAGCAGATATTTTTTGTGTGCAATATGGGAACTATGCAAATCTCAAGTTTAAACTAAAGCAACTAGGATATGAACGTGACTAAGTCTGCAAAAATATCACTGCCTTAGTTATTCTTTCTCTTAATAACTATCTCGCTATGGTTATAGTAGTAATTTAAACCAAAGCATGATAACTATATAAAAATATTATTCATTAATCTGCTTAATGTATATTAAGTTCATCACATTTAATTTGGTGTTATAAACCCAACCAATGAAAATAAAATGAATTATAAAAATCAATCTGGTATTTAGAATGCAGTGGACAAAACCAATTACT
The DNA here is from genome assembly GCA_928268935.1 of Lasiommata megera. Taxonomy (NCBI): domain Eukaryota; kingdom Metazoa; phylum Arthropoda; class Insecta; order Lepidoptera; family Nymphalidae; genus Lasiommata; species Lasiommata megera. The sequence goes on along the minus strand of OV743308.1, from coordinate 1,829,861 downwards.
TACAGGTGAAGATTCAGATGTTCTGAATGTCAGCGCTTGGGAATATCGTCGGCTTAAAAACCTTATATTACGCGATAACATCTTCTGTGAGATAATAAATTTAATTCTTTTCTTAACCTAAAATTCCAATAATAACAAATATCTCTCACCATAGAGTATTATAAATACTAGGTAAAATTATAGTTACGCATACTGTCAGTTTCTACACATTTCTTAAAACTTTTTACGGCTCTGAATTCTAGCTTTTTTAAGTATGTTTCTAGTTTGGGCGACATCCGTAGCGCAGCGCGTGCGCTGTTGCATTTTAAAGTCGGAGGTCCTGGGTTCGATTCCGGGCTCGAGTCTGGTCTGGTGGGAGGCTTCGGCCGTGGCTGGTTACCACCCTACCAACAAAGACGTGTCGCCAAGCGATTTAGCGTTCCGGCACGACGTCGTGTTGAAACCAATTAGGATTATGAGTTTACCATACCCCTAACAGGTTAGCCTGCTACCATCTTAGACCGCATCATCACTTAGCTTCAGGTGAGATGCAGTCAAGGGCTAGCTTGTGGTGAATAAAATGAAAATATTGTATTGACAAGAGCACTTCGAACAGATGTTTCACTACTATTTAAATGAGGCAAAATAATTGTCATCTGAGCTAGAAATAAATTCTATATCATTGGGAGGTGCTGTTTCATCGAGTTCAATGCAAATTCAATGCAATACAGCACATGCAACTATTGCAAGACTGTAGAAGTTTTATTTAGTTATTACTTTTCACAAACAAGGGCAACAGAGTTTCCAAACTCTAAAACATCTTTCTACAGTATTTCTTGTTGCTATATGGCTTTTGTTATAAGCTTCTTGAGCATTCGTTGCGGGTTGCGAAAATAGAGTAATTTTTTTTTATTAAAGTATCCACTATCCCCCAACAAGTAGTAAGGATGGTATTTTCCCATTTCAAAATCTGCATATAAGTGAGACTTTTTAAATAAGGTACTGTCATGAACAGATCCAGGCCAATAAGCAATAATATCTCTTATTTTCAGAGATGAATCACATACCACTTGAACATTAATAGAAAAGAATCCTTTCCTGCACCAATACAGTTCAGAAAATTCACCACCTCTACAAATTATTTAATGAGTACAATCCAAAGTCACTGCAACACAATTCCACATATTGCAGTGATTCCATCAATAGCATAAAAATCTTCTGCTACTTGTCTTATTTCATGCCTATCTGGCATTTTAATATAAGTAGAGCTTAATTTTGCCAATTCACTACTAACTCTCTGAACAATATGACAAACTGTTGATTTGTATATATTTATCAAATCACCAAGTACTTGCTGAAAAGATCTTGTAGCAAAGAACCTTAAACATATCAAAAGCTATGTTAAACCATCAATGGCTTTATTTCTTTAAGTCATTGGCTCTACCCTTATTTTATTTAGTACCAGAAGTACTGCATCTTTAGAAATTCTGCACCTCACACGAAATTCTCCTCAATCATGTTTAGTAAACAAATTTTGCTTGCATTTTGCACATCGTGGTAATTCTTCTACACCAGACAATGAAGAAAGGCTAGTCAGGGACATTTTTCTCCTTGAGCACTTTTAGTAACACAGAAATTAACGTTTTAATGAATGATTCTTGACCAATTAAAATTTTAACTAATTACTGGTTATTTAAGGTGCTAATGGGCGCTAATGATGTTTCGTGCAATGCAAAGTTCATGTTGGGGGAATGTTTGACAATCCATTGGATAAATTTAACGGACCATTAAAATTTCTCATACTTTTGTTTTGTGCAACCATTTAACAAAAGAATAGGGTTTAATGTTGGCTTAAAAAATAAAAGTGTGTTTGTGTAATGAACGTATATATGGTAAGGGCAGTCAGTTTCTTGTTTTAGCTGCCCTTATTCTTCTTGTTCAGAAATAAAATTAAATGCATGCTATAGTATCACAGATAACTTTAATATACACTATGATTTTTTTTGCTGTCTCTTCTTCTTAAACAGGCTTACTGGTCTTTTATCATATTGATCTATCTTACTTCCATTGGTAGCAGATCTTTCAATTACATCTTGAACAACAATAGTTTTTATATCATCTTCATTTGCTTTTGTAACTTCTTGTTTAGAGTCATTATCTAGTTGAATTTCATTATATATTTTTTTTTTGAGTATAGAATTGGTTTCATTACTAAAGAATGTTGAATAGGCTTCATACACATCACTTTGTTTTAAAATACCCTTTTCTGCTATGTAAGGTTCTTTGGAACCTTCATAATTTGAATGTTTAAAATTTATTTCTATTGCAATACCATCATTTTGATCAGCAAATGAAACACTTCTTGTAATTTGTTTTGAATTATCTTCACTTTTTGTATTATCCTCTATTACTTCCTCATCTTCTTCAATTATTTCATCTAACCTGAAATTAATTTTAAGTAGATATAAGTTATAAGTGCTAACTTAAAATTTACTCATTAAAAAAAAAACAGTAAAGATAAGTTGAAAAGGATTTCAAAGTGTTAGAAAACTGCTCTAATTGCTTTTTGTTAAATGGCTTGTATCTTTAAATATATAATTTTTGTCACCTTTCCATCTCATCCTCCAATTCATCAAGCTGCTCCATCTCATCTAATCTAGACAATAAATCACTCTCTGTTTTAGTTTCCACTCTTTCTCTATTTTTCATTTCAGTCAATTTTTCTTGAAGCATTTTTTGCCTATCAATAACTTGTAGTAACAAATCTACATTTGAAGTGTTCTTTGGAAAATTATGAGTGATTTGTGGTTCATCTTCTCTTTGATTTGTTGGTTCTTCTTTAATATTAGTAACATCGTCTTCCTTGATTATAAATGAGTCGTATTCATTTTTGTCACTATCGTCAAGTTCTCGTTTATTATTTTCATCAGTCAGTTCATTTTCTAATTCCTCCTTAAGCTCTAATTCCTCCAACCTTGACCATAGTTCCTCATCAGTAATACTACTTTGTTCAACTTCTCTTTGTTTCTTACTTTGGTAATATTCTTTAACTTTTTTTCTATGCTCTTCCCTCCAAATCTTGTCTTCTTCATCATTACATTCCTCAATGATATCTTGGCCTTGAACATTGTGAAAAATTTCTTTACCAAAAGAAATTTGACTTTCAAGATAGTCTTTTTCTTTATTGAGTGACTGAAGTTTGCATTTTGCATCTGCAAATCAAAATAAATATAAATTTATTTTTTACGTTGACATGCTAATGCAGTAAGTTTTGAGGGTAGTGTGCTCTAGTCCACAGCAAAACAGTTGGCAAGATAGTTTGACAAGAAAAAAATAACTTAATATATAGGTAATTAGAATAATTTTTTTAGACAAGGGTGGATAATAAATCTATAATAAAAATCTGAAACAACCTAATTACTATTATTTACATATACAACCTGGAATCATGAGCAAAAACCAATTTCGGGCGAATTTTACACAAACAGCATAATCACTTACCATAATTTATAATTATGATAGCAATACAGTAATCTTTTATAAGTAACAAAAAAAATTCACAATTTGTACCTTGTATTCTATGTTGCCGCAGTATTTCAGCTTGTTTAATAGAACATTTGGTGAAGTAGTCAGCTCCTAGAGCTACGGTCAACTCATTTGTATGCTTAAGAGCACCTCTAAACAATATTTTGTTACCTATTGGTACAAGAATAGGCACGGTCAATTTATCTGAATACAAACTGAAGTCCAATGAGGTTAAGTTCTGCAAATATTCTTCCCAAAATTTTATATTTTTCTCGCTTTCAAACAACCTCTAAAATATAAAAACATTAGGATTAGAAAATTGAATGAAGGATGGACGTTTAAAATAACTTTTGTAAAAAGAGAAACTACATTTTTATAGATATCACCGAGTATATTCATTGTAAGAATTTCTTGAAATTGTATTCTCAATAAAAATCCAAACCAAAAGATAGCCACAAATATAACATTTTCATAGGTACACCGTACACGATTTTTTCGTTGTTACTTGTTGTCTATGCACAGAATTACTCCTGTCTCCTGCACAGAATTACTATGCCTCGAAAATTGTTCGGATATCAAAGAGCTTGATAATATAGACCAAAATGTTTTAATGGATATAAATAAAATTGGTAACATGGGGGCTTAAACAGGATTTAAACTTAAAGCTTATAAAGAAGAAAGAAGATTTTTAAAGGCAGAAACAAAGGTTTGTAAGTTCAAAATCAATACTTTAAAGTTTTGAACGCGAACGTCATTTAATTTTTGATGTCTTAAAATTTGGCAATATACTGTCAAAACATTAGGTCGAATTTTCATTGGCAAGGAATAATACCTGTAAAAAGAAAACATCTACCTACGTTTTTATTGTATATTTCAGTGATTTAATTCAAAACTATGTTTTTAATAAGTTTCAATTCATTTAAATAACCAGGAAATAAAGCAATCGTGAACCATGGCCGAAAACAAATCCATTTTGCATGAATTATATGTATTTTCCGAATGGAAACCTGAGCCAGAATACTTGGTGAGTTTTTTACTTTTCATGTTTGATCAATTAAAGACCTTACAAAAACTTCTCGTGCTTTTTTACTCATAAGTGCCAAATAGGTAGAGAATTTTTATACATTATAAATTTTAATTGAGGTCTTGGGTTTGATTCCTGACCAGACAAATTTTGTGTTGTGGCAAGCTACGTTTATTGATGGTAACTTACTATAAAACCATATGACTTAGTGATTTAATAAAAATAGATTCCATACAATTGTTTGATGGATTTCCGAGTTCAGAGAAATTACTTTCAAGACTGCACTTTTCAAACAAAATCTCACACTTTTTATCTTAAACCTATAATATTACTAACATCTTTCTTTTTATCTTTATACCTATCCTATAATTAAGCATACCTATAATTATCTTTATACATATAATTAAGCATTTAATTTCAGCAAAAACCTGATAACATATTACCAGAGAATATTTCAAGTTTATGGCGATGGTTAAAATTTTTTGGACCAAAAAAGAGCCTGATTGACAGTGTAACTGCGTAAGTTAATTTTTATCCAATTTAAACATTAGTCCACTATTCTTTAAATAGCATGAGTGCACAAACATATAGGTGCGTCACCTATTAAGTAATTACGAGCATCTACTATTTTCATTCCATGATACAGAAATTTGCAAACTGCCCTGAAGTAATGGAAAAACTTTTGAATAATAGCATTGATTACTGTCTGGCACCAAAATATAATTTTAACAGACATTGCATATAATGTATTATAATAAGCTTTATAACTAATAGCCTAAAAAAACAAAGAAGGTGCTGATGTTTGTTTGATAAGTACAGTTAGTGATAAATACAAAGATTACTCAATCATCATCATCATCATCATGATTAACCCATTACCGGCTCACTAAAGAGCACAGGTCTCCTTTTAATATGGGAAGGGTTTGGCCATAGTCCACCACGCTGGCCATGTGCGGATTGGGCGACTTCACAAGCTCTTTTTTTGACGACCTCCGTGGCGCAGCGCGCGCGCTGTTGGATTATAAACTTGGAGGTCCTGGGTTCGATTCCCGGCTCGAGTCTGGTCTGGTGGGAGGCTTCGGCCGTGGCTAGTTACCACCCTACCGACAAAGACGTGTCGCCAAGCGATTTAGCGTTCCGGCACGATGTCGCGTAGAAACCAATTAGGAGTGTGGGTTTACCATACCCCTAACAGGTTAGCCCGCTACCATCTTAGACTGCATCATCACTTACCATCAGGTGGGATTGCCGTCAAGGGCTAACTTGTAGTGGATAAAAAAAAAAAAAAAACACACCTTTGAGAACGTTATGGAGAACTCTCAGGCGTGCAGGTTTCCTCGCGATGTTTTGCTTCACTGTTGAAGCAAGTGATATTTAAATTTTAAAAACGCACACAACTCCGAAAAGATAGAGGTGCGTGCCCGGATTTGAACCGCCGACCTCTGATTAGGAGGCTGACGCCCTAACCACTAGGCTATCACCGCTTCTCAATAGATTGCTGTAATATCTATTTATAGATATACCTTTAATGGGACCAGGTTCTACTATCCAGTTTGGATGAAATATCGTTTGGTAATAATGCAACCACTCAAAACAATAGACCCTGTTATTGAGGCAATAGAACACTTGACATATCTTTTGTCCAAATTAGCTTCTACTGTTGTGATATTTCTTGTAGTATGATCAAAGTTTAAATGCATACTTTGCAGACATATAGAGAAGCAGCAAAAGTGGCATATAGCACTGGGTGACGAGGGAAAGGTAATTGCCGTTCTCACAGATAACATATTGGAAATTAGAACAAAAAGATCAGAATATGCTACAATTGCAGCAAGGACTACAGGTATGAAATGCTACTGTTGATAATTGAATTTATACTATAAAATAAAAACAAATTTGAATGGCACTTTCAGGCCTAAAGTTAACAGGTTAAAATATACTATGATAAAACTGTCTTATTATCCTATTTAACTATAACCTTATTATCTTTGGAATAATATCAACACATTATTTTAAGCAATTTGTTTTACTTCAACAGTTTCCAGAGATGGTTATTCCCAATGGAGGAAGTTGGTCTGGAGTCCTGACTGCTCATTTATAGTTGTGGCCTATGGGAATGGAATTGTGAGCTTTTTTGACCTCACTGCTTCCAATCTATTCAACATACCAGTTGTAAGTTTATGAATGCAAACATTTTATATAAACAGTACTACATACATAAATATAATAATGTATGATATACATTTAATGTGCAGAATTCATAATTAACTAATTATTAAGAAAACTTTAGTCAAATGTGTTTCGGCCACTTGACATTAAATTTGGAGTTGCGTAGTTGAATGTTTGTTTTTTAAATATTCCTAATCATACTTTACGCTAATGAAACATTCATATACATGTAAGAAAAAGAATACTTATAATTATTTAATTAATTTTAAAAACTCGTATTTTCAAATAGATGTTCGGTAGCGCGATGTGTTTATTATTTATAATTTCTAAAATAGTTTTGTTTGCAGGACTGCTCAAGACCCGGGGGTTTGGAATGTACAGATAATACTCACGCAGTCTCCGCCATTGTATTCAGACCGCTGAGAGTTAAAGATACAAAATGGTACGTAAAAGATTTGGGATAAAAAAAACTTGTAATTTTGTCTTTCAATGTTATAATTTCAATTAACCCCTCTGAACTTGCAATGTATATTTTATGTACATTTTGACTTATTATTTAATTGTCTCTGGAATATGGGATCTGACACTCCAGCACAGTCAGCGCTCTTGGCGGAACGTTTACTTTGCAAAACGTTTTTGACTCTGGATCAATTACCATAAGGTCCATTTTACTATGAATTTGTATCGAAAATACAAGAAAATGACTCCACGATAACGAGCGTGCTAATCTTTCAGGAACTGGGAAGTGTTAGTGGTGACGTACGACGGCAAGCTGCGCGGCTACCTCGTGTCGCAGACGGACGGGTTCAAGCTCCACCACACGTTCCACTTCCCGGGCGGGGTGGCGGCCGCGTCGTACTGCGAGCCGCACGCCACGCTTTACGTCGCCGGCGTGCCGAGGGCGCCTCACAAGGTCCAGTTTTTCTTTATAATGTATCCTTATTACTATTATAAAGCTAATATATTTGTAAACAATAAACAGCAAGTATAATTTGCTATATTCCGCCGACAACCGGGAGATTTGTATAATATAACACCACACAAAATCTTCCACTAGAACCTCTACGCAAGTTTTGACCCGACACCTCAGGAGATGTTGACTTCACAAGCGCGAAAAGTAAACTTTACTTTATAACACTTATACTTGCTGTTCATTGTTTATCATGGACTTCTGCAAAGTAACGCCTGCTTCTATTCATTATTTAATATATTTGTATTAATATTAATGTATACCAATGTAGAAAGTGTTTGTATACTCATTACCTATAAAGTGTATGATATTGCTAATTTGTCTATGTTTCTGTAGGTGTAGGAATGAAGTGGGAGTAGAACTTTGAACTTTCTTTACTAGGCACTTCATTCCTGTTACTATCATCGAAGTGGCAACAACTTAAGTAAAAATTATAATCTTCATACACTACATATATAACTACAAACCTACGATATTCTAACAATAAGAAAGAAATTTTTCATTAAAAGACATATATTAAGCGTTGTTATACTTCATAAAAATCAAGAATTTAGCAGGTTTTTTTATTCGCATGTGTGTCATTACTGTGTAGGAAAACATCGTGAGGAAACCTGCACGCCTGAGAGTTCTCCAAAACTGTTCTCAAAGGCGTGTTAAGTCTACCACACGCACATGGCCAGCGTGGACTATAGCCAAACCCTTCTCTTATTGAGAGGAGACTCGTGCTCTGTAGTTAGCCGGCGGTGGGTTGATTATGATGATGGTTATATGTCATTTCTCTGTAGGCAGGAGCGCAGATGCTTCAGCAATAACATGGAGAATTAACTTGTGTAATTATTGGACATCGTTATTCTGTGGGTGAACGGTATGCCAGACTACTAGATTTTATAAGTTCCTGAGCGTGCTTAAAAAGTTTAATTTTAACCGATAAGTAGGTAACTTATAAATTGTTCATAGGATCCCTCGTCCCCAGTGAGCGCCGGTATCACAGCGTGGAGGATGCTGAATGATGAGCCTTTCTACAAACTATCTGTGGTTTCCGACGAGCTGGAAGCGCAGCTGGCCAACGAGCGGTTCCACCTCTACATGCCCATGGTTTTCTCTAAGAACATGGTGAGTGTTATTCGACGTGTATCTCTATCAAACTATCTTTTATATATATGTCGAGTCATGGGCGTCAGCATTGTTTACTTTCGCTCATAGTAATTAAAACCACAACTTGCGGGTTTACACTTTTATTGCGACTATAACTAAAAGGTCCGAACAGTCCGACGTCACGAGCGAGAATGCCGCGAAAGGCATCGACCGCCCGTATTTAGAGCCCAAAGCATGCTTGTACAATATTGATTTTTACTGACTAAATTGTGTTAGGAAAATCATCAATAGTTAAAATGTGGGTAATTATTGAATTCTTGAGGGTCTTGGCGCCGCTGAATAAAGTTAATAACTTCTTCGCGCCGACATATACAATATCTATATATCAAACTCAGGAACTTACTATATGCCAGGATGAGTATATAGGTATAACATGGAATGTGTCAATGTTTCAACCGACAGCGTCGACAGTACATTGGCAACCTTGACAAACAACAAAAAATGTTTGCGGACCACCCAAGTTAAGAAGGTTTGTGTGAAAGGAATTGCCGTTCAGCAGGTATTAGGGAGTGTTTAGTAAAGTTCGTTTACTTTAAACAATAAACAGCAAGTATAATTTGCTATATTCCGCCGACAACCGGAATTTAATTTAATTTGCTGTTTATTGTCCATGATAAACAATAAACAGCAAAAATTTACTTGCTGTTTATTGTTTATCATGGATTTCCGCAAAGTAACGCCTGCTTCTATTCATTTTTAGTTTCTTTAAGTTTTATATCTTACAGAACTTCATAATCCGCATGGCGGCTTCACCAGACAATAGTAAGCTGGTATGCATCCACTGCAACGGCGACATCTCAGTGTGGCGGTTGCCCGTACTGAAGGCGGAGCGGCGCTTCCGGCTGGCAGAACAGCCGCAACACGCGCTGCAGAATCCGCTCACTCCCGACCAGGGGCTCCACGACCCCGCGATATACACACCGGCCGACGTCAACTGGTGGAGCAACGAGGTATGAACCAATCTCCGGCAACTTTGACGACCTCCGTAGCGCAGCGCGTGCGCTGTTGCATTATGTAATTGGAGGTCCTGGGTTTGGTCTGGTGGAATTGGAGGTCCTGGGTCTGGTCTTGTGGGACCTGGGTTCGATTCCCGGCTCGAGTTTAGTCTGGTGGGAGGCTTCGGCCCTGGCTAGTTACCACCCTACACACAGAGACGTGTCGCCAAGTGGTTTAGCGTTCTGGCACAATGTCGTGTAGAACCAATTCGGAGTATGTCTTACCATACCCCTAACAGGTTAGTCCGCTACAATCTTAGACCGCATCATCACTTACTCTCAGATGAGATGCGTCAAGAGCAAACTACAACCCAGCGATAGCAATGCTTCCATTAAAAAAATCTGACTATGAATTGGCAATTGATAAGATAGTTCTTCATTAAGAATTTATAATTTAAAAGCTTTATTACATTATTAATTGAGTCGGACTAGGGGCTGGAGTACTGGAATTATCCACACGTGGTCACTCGTACCGACCACTCGGTCTTTTAAACTCGTGAATCTGCAATGGGCAATATATCCTGGCGATAATAAATTTGGCATTCTATTATTGTCTGCAAAATATAAAACATATTTTTCATTGAAATTAAAACATATCTCAATTTATTCAGGAGGTCATCGTGTCCCGGTTCAGTGGCGCGGTGACGGTGTGTGGAATCAAGGACATGCTCAACATTCTCGGCAAAAAACCGGAGTTTTTTCAAGGAACACCAAAGGTTATCATTTATTCTTATTAATTTCCTATCGGTGGGCACTAGTCCTCACTCTTGAACGAGATATGTTTGTCCTCGGTGCTAGTCTGTAAGTAACGGTTATAAAACTAGAGGAACCGAGTAAGCATATGGCATTAAGAAATTTTTTTCAAACTGAATTTTTTTTTGAATGGTCGACACAAATGAGTTAATCATCGCACTCTCTGTGGTTCCGTCGTTCTAAGAGTTATCTCTTCTAAACCAAGTGGATCTGAACTTTAGCGTCCAAACTCTATTAAGACCCCGCACATTCCCTGTTTCAATGCGTTGAGCGCGTCAGGCTGGGTTCGTATCAGAGCTATGTGCTATGAACTATGTGTGTGATCGTATCAGAATATATATTTTGTCCATGTGGTGTAGGGTAGCATCTTTCACACTACCTATCGCGGGTAGATGGGCATTAGCCTGGTAATATGATCTACTATTTTTCTCTTGCAATAAATTTCCCGTAGACTTCTTAATCAAGATATTTTTTCTTTTGGCTTACAGCTAACGTGCGCACATGACGGCGCGTTCATGGCATTAGAATGCGAGTCCAATGTGTTGCCGGCAAGGAAGTCAGGGAGTGACGAATCTGTGAGTGGTGGAATTATTTTACTTCTAAATCGTGCTTTGTTTTCATACAATTATATTTCTGGATGTTTTGTTAATGTTTCTCTTTTTCGATGATATCCGGAATCTCGGAAGTAAACGTTTCGGATAACTCAAAGATGTGACCGTATGTGGCTGGACGTAGGCATAGACTAACCCATTACTCAATATTTTAAGTTTGTATTTGGCAAACAAATATAACAATAATCAACGTGAATAAATAAAACAGTAATCATTTATAATATAAATGCGCAGACGCAAGTGCGCGTCGTTCTCGCACGGGCGGCCATAGACTTCAGTTCGTGACTGAAGAAGGACGCCACTCGGCCCTTTAATAATTAGGCTCACATATTAATTTCGAATTGTTCATCCTACGTGTGTCACACATAAAGTGTGGATTATCAAAAAAAATTGTACAAGGGTCGAAGAAAAACCATCCACTCCACACGGCGCAAGCTTCACCCCAAACTACACTTCCTGCTACGATTTCAACGTCAGTTGGAGGTTGGATGTGCTCAAATAAGCTGCAACGTTACACCTCCAACGTTTCTCTACTTGTCGATTTCATGGTGCCTGCTCCACCCGCGGCTTTCAACCTTGGCCATAAGCCAAGACATTACTAGGCGGACCGTTTTCACATACTTTTTACCTACGGTCCCCTAAGCTAATTCGTTATTACATTAAGTTCTTTGTATTCGGAAACCGTTTCAATATTTTATGATTTTTCACCATCTTTTCATTTGTGCTATTGGAAAGCCGTAGAAGCTTATACAAAATTTTTGATGGTGATAATGGTGTTTAAATTTGCGACTGAAAATAGATGGAAGTAGTGCAAGCAGAAGCGGCGTTGGAAGATTCGATGCTGGAAGTGGCAAAGGAGCTATTGAAGTCGATACTGTACGCGATTACCGATATGGAGACGTTCCAGCCGAAGCCGAAGAAGATCACCGTGGTCTCCAGGATATACAGGCTTCTAGGAGTCAAGAGCACCACGCCTACAGAACTGTTCTCGAGAAAGGTAATATTTATAGACTTCTCAATAATCCATACACTCTCGGCGTTCACCCATTTTGAAATTAACACGCACCTGGTTTTATATATGAAACTTTATGCAGCGAGACAGAATGATTGCTCGCGTTGCGTCGCCATATTATAACTATTACAAACGCATCTGATCGAAAGAATTAAGTCTCATTAGTGGTCCAAGTTTTTTAACTATCCCAATTTTATTTAATTATTTAAATCACCTTTATTAGTTGTCTATATAATATAGTTTCATAATATGTCCACTGCCGAAGTCCCGCGAGTCTTATTTTTAAACAAATCCATAGTCAAAATATGATTGTGTGCACAGATCGAGAGCGGCAAATATACAGAAGCGTTGGCATTAGCGGAGGCTTTCGAGCTGGACAGCGATCTGGTGTACCAGCAGCAGTGGAGGAAGAACCCCGTCTCTACTGACGCCATTCAGAACTATTTAGTGAGTACTTGTCTTTTATACCGGTTGGGTTCCTAAAATTATTACTTACTAATAATTATATACATGCTAATAACATACTTGTCTTCAGATGTTAGTGACTCTGAGCTGGTGGCTTAGTTTTCCGAGATACAGTCTCAACTAGTTCGGAAAACAGGTGCATAATGCTAGTGTACTAATAAACAATTTTGGTTTTACAACTTCTATTGTATATATGTATGTTTTGCTGCAATAAAGGTGTTATTATTATTCGACATCATCATCAGCATAATCAACCCATTGCCGGCTCACTACAGAGCACGGGTCTCCTATCAATATGAGAAGGGTTTGGCCATAGTCCACCACGCTGGCCATGTGCAGATTGTCACACTTCACACGACTTTGAGAACATTATGCAGGTTTCCTTACGATGTTTTGATGCAGGTCTCTCTCCTACTTGAGTGAGCGATGTGTCCGCGTGGACAGCTGCTATACAATAATACATTTACATGTTTTCTTATGTTTCTTAAAATTTTCTTTTGAAAAATGAAAGCATTCCATCAGTATTTTCTTTATGACGTTTTCTATACTATCGTCAGTAACACCAAGACTTCTTTTTTCACGGCACTTTCAATATCCAGGGCACTTCTGTCAGTTGATGATGATGAAATAACTTTTTTTTTTACTTTTTTTTTCGTAGAGTAAAGTATCAAAGAAGATATGGGCAGTGCATCAGTGCGTGGACCGGTTGCCCGAGAGCTTGCAGGCCGCCAAAGAGCTTTTGCACTTCGGCTTGGAGCTCACCAACGAGAAAATATTAGATGGTATGTAGCAGATATGGAAGCAATTGCATAAAATGTTAGCAACCAAAATCCAAATGCATACTTTTATTCCATCTGGCCCAAGACATAAACTTAAAATTTAAAATAAATATTTTAAAAAGATGTGGTGTCGTGGGTCACCAGGTAGGAACGAAGTTCCTTCGGCTAATGTAGAATCGAGAAAATTGTGCTCAATTTTATTTAGGTTTTGTTGATTTTTCTCTTAAATTTTGCTGATTAGTGTTTATTTAAGTACAGGAAAGTATTTAGGAAATTCTGTATTTTAGGAAATAATAAATAACCTAAAATGAAAAAATCGTAATTCAAATTATCAAGTAAAATAACAAAATATGTCTCTTTATTGTTGTGTGACAACATAAAATTACATAGAAATAGAAATAATTAAAGAGGGAGAAAGAGAAAGGTATTATACACTACTCGCTTGCGTACCTATACGACTGTCGCGCCTTCGCACGTCTCTTTTAACGGTTTTACTTTTTCTTACGGTTTTACTATCACATTTCTTTAGTTCGGTCGCGCAGCAAAATCCCTATCTCCTCTAAGCCTGCCGTAAGGAACTTCGTTCCAAAAAAATTACAGCACTTGGAGATAATAATAACAAACTAGGTCTTAAAAGTGGTTTCGGATTCTTTTTCTTTAAAATGTTTCTCATATATTTTCGAAATGTCCCTTGATTTTTTAATTTACACTACTCAGAGGTTTTCCCAGTATAATATGAATATTACGTGGAAAGTGGTTTTTCGCCTATTTAGTTAAATTTTTATTGAGCCCAATATCAATAAATAAAGGCAACATATTATATGTCAATTGATAATTCACTACAATCCCTTAAATAATTTACTTATAAAGAGGAATAAAGACAAAGAAAAAAAATCACATAGTAATTGCCCTTTAAGTAGTCACTAAGAAACTATGTCTTAATCAAGTTTATAGTCCAACATGAGTTCAAAAACAAAGTCTGACATGGGCTTGGACCCACAAACGTTTAGATCCGGTGTATAGATGTCTGTTTTTATTCAAAAGAAATCAACAAAGATCTGGCTGAAGACGAGTGGAAGGATCCAGACAGCGTCACTCTGGAAGACCTGAACGCGTACACGAGCGAACTGCTGCGATGCCGGCACGTCATGCTGTTCTACAAGGAACGCTTGCGGCTGTATGAGGTAAGCCTTCAACCACTGAATACTACAATTATAAGCGTAGCTGACCGTATTTATGAATGAAACAGTTTTAATTTAATAATTTTGTAATTATTTTTTGGTCTGACATTTTAAATATTTAATAACTATCTTATCTAACTATTAATTTGAATTTTATAAGCTATTTCATAAATATTGTTCGTTGAATGTTGGCAATGTTGAGTATGCCTATCTATAAATTGTAACACCACCAGCACTAACTTATTTAGATGGATATAAATGTTATTTACAAGTTATGGCTGGCATTCCTTATGAATAAATAAATAAATAATAAAAAAAAACTTAAAAATGTTGATAAATTAAAAAAAACTATTGCTGAAACTATTGTCTAACGCTCTCCCAACTGAGCTATTTCGGCTGTGAGTGGGTTGTTGAAATTTATCATCACAACTACAAATATAACCCAACCCTACGACAACCCGACATAAGTCGTAATTAAGTTTAAAAACCAATTAAGAGCGAATTGGATTCGCACACGAGAGGCTCCGTACAACATTTTAATATGAAAGCTACACAATATATATTATAAATCGAGTAATAAATGCGTTTCTAGCATGAAATACCCTTCAATTTTCGACTTCATTATGAATAGTTCATGTAAACTATTCAATAAATTTAATAACAATTATAAGCACATTTCTAGACATGCTAATCTATATATTATCGGGCAAATGTCGATCTAAGTTTCAAAATTTACCCACTTTACTAATAATAAGTGTAGTAATAAGTTTTACTTCTATTATTTTATACCACAATAATTAATTCCAACTAATGTTGCCAGCCCAAGGAGTTCTTGTGAAGATTTTTTAATTTTTAATCCTGTTACTTTGGAGTATATGTTACATGGGATTAGTAAAGCATATGGCATGGTAACCATTTCATTCCTGTCCTGGAACCTCAAGAGCTGTTTTTCCCCTTAAGATTGAATAAGACCGCATTTGGAATCCGTCTATAAGCAACATTGTATTACTTACAGGCAATTCTCCAGTGCGAGAAATCAACGTACGTCAAAGACGAATACCACCGCCTCAGAAGCAACAGTATCGTTCATAGTGCGATGGAAATCGCCAAAGAAGGTCGCATAGAAGCTCTCACCTGTCTATGGCCGTACATAAAGAGCTTGCCGATGCAACTGACAGTGTTGGACAAACTACCAGAGACCATTTACCCTTTGGAATATCAGCATTTGCTGCCAACCAAGGAGCCGTCGTCTTGGTTCGAGAAGAAATCGCCCATTAAGATTCAGCCATCGGAACATGAAAATGATTGGTGTAGGAAGGAGATATTCAGGTAACTTTATGGATACATTTGATTAAGTGTCATTTCAAAAATTCAATGATTTATTTATATTTTGCTCTAGGTCAATATGGAGCTCTAACTGGTCCGAAGACTCGACACCGGACTCCGAAACGGCTGCCAACTTGGAAAACGACCTCGCCATTTGGTACGACAAGCGCGCGAGGGAGATAGAAGATCGCAGCGCTATAGCCTCTCACGCTCTCACACTAGTGACCATCGCGAAAGTGGGCGGGGCCGTGGAGAACCTCGATAACATAATGTTCCACCTCCTCACACTCGATATACTGATATATGATATCAATGTGGAGGGCGTCACCTTGGCTCAGCTGGAGAAATTGTCCAACTTAGAAATATGCAAGTTGCTTATGAAAATGGTAACTATTACAATTCTATACAAAACTCATTTTCAGTTTATTTAAAAATATTATCTATATGTACCAAAAATTTAAATTTTAGTGCTTGTTTTTGGTTTGTAAATAATTATGCATCTTATCATGCTCTTAATACGATTTCAATCAAACCAAAATATGAGTTATTTTTTTTTTATAAAAAATTTGTTCATCACATATAGATTGAACCTCTCGGTATCAAACAAATTATATTTGATTTACCTACCTATAATTCTATTACTGTCAGTTGCTGTTTCCATATAAGTGACTTGTGTCTATAATGGAGATATATATATTTGAACCTAAACAAATTATGATAATGGTCCACTAACTCGTTCCTATGAACTTATTTTCATCAGCCAATTTTGATGACTTTTATAATTAATATAGGTACTACTTTACATATTATATTGATGACCTACGTGGCGCGTCACTAGTTAGCCCCTACCGACGAAGACGTCGCCAAGCGATTTAGCGTTCCGGCACGATGTCTCGTAGAAACTAATTAGGAGTATTGTTTAACCGTACCCCTAACAGCATATTCCGTTACCAACTTGGACAGCATAAACAGTTATTAACAAGTTGAGGTGTGGTTATTTTGTTGAGGATAAAAAAAACTTTTCAACAAGCATTTCAAAGTTTTGTTTCAGAATTGCAATAAAGCTAAAAACCTCTATAAATTTTATGTTATATGTGGTCTTATATATATATATATATATATATATATATATATATATAGCAATATAATAGCATTTCTCCTTTTCTTCACTATATATATCGTCAATTATAACTTAACTTATAACTTAACTTAAATTGTCTAATATATTACACTACCATTATACACCTGTTTTCCGAACTAGTTAAGACTGTATCTCGGAAAAAGAAAATTAAAAACGCAATTGCTCGATTTATGCACTTGCTCTACAATCTACTATTGTTTCTGATTTTCTAAATGCTTTCAGTCTACTCCAGCAACATTCGTGTCGGATTTGAAGAAATACCTGATTCCGTTCTTGAAGCGGTACGAGTACTTGAAGCGTATTGACTACTGCATCATAGGCCTCACAGAGTTTCTCGAGAGCATAAGTGTAGATGATCTCACCTACATACTACTGGTGAGCTTTTTTCATCATAAACAAGTCCAAAATAACAACAAACTCCTTATCAGTCCCGTATTTTTATTTGCATACACAAACAGCCATATTTTAATGATATTTAAGACAATTAATTGTAATTAACAGGTTTTTTTTCCTCTTTTTATGGCTTTACACAGATTAAGTCAAGTTTATAGTAATGGAGAATTGAAGATAGGGGAAATAGCGGGGAACTTCGCACTCGGCGGACGCGGCTCCCTCAAACCTTTCCCAATTAATGAACATGAAATTAATAAACATGTTAACCATTTAAAAATACTAGCCACTACACAAACGACACCAAAACTATAATGTCCGAGATACGGTTGTATCACACCAGTCCTTTTCAGAATTATCCAACAAACATTAATTCAGGAAAAGCGAGAAAAACCCGCGCCCGCCATGTACGAAGTCTCCCGCCTTTCTCCATGAACATGTTTACTTTTAAGTCTTTATCACAACATGGTTTTTTCACCTGTATTTGGCGTGCTATACAGTATATGATATGCGTAAAAATAGCAATATCCTAATAATTATTCAAAAACACAATGAAACTTTCAGTCTTAAACTTGTTTGCTCGTTTACATTTTTTTGAGTTAGGTCGCCCATCTCAAAAAGTTATTAAACGTCACATCGGCGTTTTCGTAATTTTTCCAAATACTTAGACAATTTAGCGACATTTACATTAATCCAGTGTATTTTTTTTGTTGATACTTAAAATAACACGCGGATAAATTTTTGTGTGTTTATTTTTGAGTAGGATGTAGCTATAATTTTGAATGTACAAATGCAATTATCACCACAATAGGACAATTAAAAATACCTACAACAGTGATCACTTTTAAAAATAAATTGACTGCCGAAACCCGGGATTGAACCGGGGACCTTTAGATCTTCAGTCTAACGCTCTCCCAACTGAGCTATTTCGGCCGATGCCTATGTCGTAGAAATTATTGTGTGTATCCTAGCAAGCATTGGAGCTTACATTACTTCGGATATAAGAAAGACTGCCTTTACCATTAATAGGACCAAAACTGAAACAGGCTAAATTTGATATCTAGACAGATTTTCAATACAAATTTATCTATTAGATTTATCAATTAGATTTTTATATTACAAATTTATATATTAGATTATCGACAAATTACGAAACAGGCCCTAATTATAAACTTAGCAAAGTCTCGGTTTTTGTTTGCAGGTGCTACAGTCTCATAAAGATTTCGATTTGGACGTGCGCACTCACCTGGAGTTGGTGGAGAAGTGCCTTTTCGCGCACACGGGCATCGAACAGCTCGACATGGCGTGCGACCTCCTCGACACGATACTGAAGGAGACGTTAGTGCAAACATTCGCAATGTTTATATTGGATCATTGAAAGCTATTATGATTTACCGCGCATATAAAACCAGCTTAGTTTTCGCAATCATTATGACTATATTACAAATAAAGCACTAAAGAATTTGGGCTTCATAGCAAGAACTACAAAATTGTTTAGAAATCCGCACAGTTTCATTCTCTTATACAACACGTTAGTTCGCACAGTGCTGGAATACTGTTCAATCATATGGTCTCCTTGCTATGCTGTACACTCGAGTAGGATTGAAAGCGTTCAAAAAAATGCCTCAAGATTATAACCTACCGGTGCCGACTCTTTGGGCAAATCCAATCCTATTCTGGTCGTCTAAAAAAGTTTAATATGGCTCCGCTCCATATTCGCCGTCAACGGCAAGACTTAATTACCCTTCATAAAATACTGCATTCGAACTTAGACTCCCCCACTTTACTATCTCAAATAAACATTAACACAAGATACATATGCCGCAAGCCCAAGACATTTATCATTGAGGTTTCTAAAAAACAATACTTCGTACTATAATCCCATTGTAAGAACGTGTCGTTTGTACAATGAGATTATCAGTAAAGACTCCAAAATTGATATATTTAACGGTCACTATAGGAAGTTTTGTTTGAGTGTGATGGAATTAATTTAGTATACAGTAGGTATTACACCTAACTTTGGATTTGTTTTCCTGTAATTGGTTGTATTAAGCTTTTGTCATGCTGTGCAGTCTGTTAGAATTACAATTAGATATAGAATATGTAACTAAGTTAAGATTTAATTATAAGAATTGTAATTTGTTAAGATTGCCAAATAAATAAAAAAAAAAAAAATGCATAATAATGATAAACTTTTTGAAGGTTTTAAACTAGCACAGTTTAAAATGAGCGTTAAGATTACCGCAATTAACGTTGTCGAAAAAGGAACAAAATAATACGAAACGAGCTCTTTAGCGTATGAAATAAAATAAAGTTTCATTTATTTTGCGTGTACAGAAATCAAAATAGCTTTATTCACGTAAACCTATTACAGGCATCTATGAATCCTTCATATAACATTTTTCATTTATACGTAGAATTATGGTGATAACTACACTCAAAACTAAAGCTAAGAGAATTCCAATCGCTCCCTGGTCTAAGAAGAAGTCCACAACAAACTCAGCCATTTTTTTATCACTATCAATACACACAGTCAATACGTTATAGTTATCTGTGAATATATACACTCACGGTACGTAATGTCATGCAGCGACGGCAGCATATCTTCGTCGTCGCTGCTGCGTCGGTGCGCGGAGCTGCAGCGGCTGGTGGCGGGCAGCGAGCGGCTCGCGTGCCGCGGCGTGCGCGTGCCGCCCTGCGAGCTGCGCGACTTGAACCGGGACGCGGCGCACGCGCACAAGCTGCTCGTCAAAGTTGCGCGCGGGCACGCCGCCGCCGCCGCCGCCGGGTGAGTGACGACCCCACCACTAACTACACTACCATGTTTGGCAGCTTGATTATTATTATAGGAGTCATGCTCGTAGATTTATATAGCTCGTGAACTGGGTAGCGATGGGTTAATTGAGTTTGTTTCTTTATACCTCGTCAGCTGAATCCCTTAAAGGTTTCATTTCAGAACTGTTGCGCTATAGTTTCTTCTGTCGATGCTTTTAACTTTAGCTCTTAATTATTAAACAATAATAATAACTAACTAGCTATATTTGTCGGCTTATACCTCAAATCAATAATTTACTTGATGTGTGTACTACAAAAATCTGTCCGTGCAAGCCTATCAGTCTGTTTTTCTTAGTGTAATAGTGAAAAAGCCAACGTATTTGTGATTAATACCCGAAATAGTAATGAAAATGATCAACCATAAGTGAAAACAATAAATCATTCTCTGTTAGTTTATGTATTGGTGTGAGACTGCAAAAGTAGATTACGAAGGAGTACACAGTTTAGTATTTACGTGTACGAAAAGAATAACGAGTGAAGAAAATAGAATCACTAATAATCATAAATGTAAATATTCTGAAATCGGTTTGTAGGCCAGAAAAACCGACTCAACAGGATTGGGAGAATCTCCTTAAAGATTTACTAGAACTACGCACGACGCTCTTCGACTGCATTACAACTGAACAATGCTATGAGGTAATGTTTTAACTTATAAAAATTATCGCGAGTTACTTAATACTGGGGAGATGGTATCAATTATTGGACCATCAGATTCATTCTTCAGATTCTGATTCTTTGTCCATATTCTTTGTTTCTATACAGTTTATTGTGAAAATATATATTTTATATAATTAGTCATGTATCAATTTTAGACACATATTAATTTCCTTGGTATGAATTTTTCTAAATGCTTGTTAGCTGTATTTGTATTAACAATTATCTAATCTTCTAATAGACTAATCAATGTTTTTTCGGTAACTTTAAGTTGGACAATGATCTAGGAAAGAAGTTGAATATCATAATGAACGGTTTATAGATAGAGCCTGTGATAGGTTTGTACGAATAAAACCATTTTGCATTTTAAATTGAATTGAATAATGATTTTTTCTCAATGTTAAAGTTTTTATAGTATAAACAATATTTTTGGTACGGAATTAAATAAACTTAGAGCTCAAAAACCACTACTTGGTAAAAAGTGAAAAGTCTGCCAAATCGTAACCTCCTTTCATCTAGACAAAAATGTATTTATTCCTCCTCCAAAAGGAACACCCATTACCCATTGGGATTTTTTAATGTCCATTGGCCTTCATAGATACGTTACACACAATTAGAGAATTCATTGCATTGAAGCTCGCAATCCTCGAGTCGATTTCGTTACTGGAAATACTTTACTTTCGTGAGGAAACTTGTACGCCTGAGAGTTCTCTATAATGTTCTCGAAAGCGTGTGAAGTCTGCCAATCTGCACATGGTCAGCGTAGTGGATTATGGCCAAACCCTTCTCATATTGAGAGGAGACCCGTGCTCTGTAATGACCCGGTATTGGGTTGATCATGTTGAGCTTAATTTGTTATGATCTAACAGATCCTTCTTGCAATTACTTGTTATTTGTATCAGATATACGTGTCGGCGCTGCTGACGTCGGGTGACGCGTCAACGATCCGCCTGGCGGCCGACGTGCTCACGGTGTCGCCCGCAGCGCGCGCGGCGCCCAACTCTCCCTACAAAATACAGTACAAAACTAGCGTGGAACTCGTCACCACCGCCGCCAAGGAGTACTTCAATTCGTCTTCGTCTCTGAGCGATCCGGCATTGGAATCAGCTAAGTGAGTTTACCATACCATATACCACTCACATGCACAAACAAGTCTGCCATTGCAATAGTGTGTCGTGATCAATCAATGGCGTCGTAACACCGAAAAACTTGACTGTAAAAAAGATTACGAACGTTTATTAACATAAAACAGAGCCTGGTTTAAAGTTTCGGAGCGAAAATATCTTGACTAAGCACTCCAATATAAGCTTGTGAGTACGCGACGCGAGCATAGGTGGGGTTTTAGGGGGTATTCTGGCCGCTGGCGAGTCCCACGTACCTAGTCGTAAACGCATTTCCCGGCGTTAGTAAGGCCCTACTTTATAAGCTTAGCTTTTGGACTTACAATATTTTATTAATTGTAAAGTAGAATTAATGAATAAACGTTCATTGAACACCACAGAAAATAATAAAATGCAATTACAGTAGAGCGGTAATAAAGAAGGTATAATTTGTAATGTTATAATTGTGTGTATACAATGTAAGGGTACCTACATTGTAAAGTGTTTTTTCCTAAGTATAAAATTGACACTGATAGATCGTAGAGACACAATTGTAATAGGCAATTGGGCTGGAGGGTAAAAGTATTAATCACCCAATACAAGTATTAACAAAAACCCCCAAGTACTAAAGTAAGTAGTAATACACAAGCAAAATTGATAAACCTGAGACATTTCAACATGAACCAGGTGCTGTCTCACGCTCATCGCCGAGGGTGACACCGAAATTGAAGAGGAGTTGGATCTTATAGCTGCCTTGCCGCTGCTGGCAGCGTTCAATCTGTCACTTCTCCCGATACAAGGTAACATTATGAATTCACAGAAAAGTGTTTTTTTTTAGATAGGTTTGCGCTTGACGACAATCAGTACCAGAAGGCTCTGATGAGGTTTAAATGCCTATTCACCCGTCCCTTGAAGGAACTAATATTATACGTGGCTGGAAACACAGATGCTGGAAGAGAGTTCCACACCTTAGCGGTTCGATTCAGAAACGTTGTTCCAATTCGTTTCGTCCGAGTAGGTTGGATTTTAACCACGTAAGGGTGCCAGCGCTCACGATTCCTCGAAGTTCTGTGGTAAAACGGTGAAGGGGGCACGATGTTGTAAAGTTCTTGAGCGCACTCTCCAAAATATATCCGATAAAAGACCGATAGACAGGCAACAAGGCGTCGGTGCTGTAGACTGAGCAATTTCGCCTGCGTTAGTGACTGATCACCTATAATTCGGCGAGCGCGGCGATCAACTGAGTCAACTGTTTGAGAGAGTTTACCTAAAGCCGATTGGAGGACATCTCAGTTCAATTTACTTTACTACGACGTTAGTGGATTCGATATTCGACACTGTAGGATTGTGAGCATGCAAATCTTATTGTCACAGTACTGGACTGTGTTAGCATGAGGACACCTTATCATTCCTTCTATCACTTTTCATTTGCAGTTCGCCTCTGCGAAGACAGGATGACCTTGATAGAAGACTGTCTCCGAGCGGATCCCAGCGCTTATTTAGCAAGTCATAAATTGCTGAAGCTGGCTAAATTGTTGCGAATTGCCGGAGATCATGAGCAGATGAGGTATTTCGTTAAAAACATATTTTATTTAGTTTTAATTGTGTTATTACATATTTATTTATATAGAAAAAATAATTCTCATTATTATCATATATATATAAGCCGAGGCTATAGGACAGTGCTAATTTACTAAATGCCTATACTGCGACTACTTTACGGAAAAACCAAAAACCAAAAACCTAACAATAAATGTCTTTCGAATTCGAACTCAGGACCTCGTGATGATAGTCAAACATGCCAAACACTAGATCAACGCAAAGCTACCAGATACTAAAGAACATTAAAGTCGCGACTGAAGTTTATCACAAATATCATATTCAAAATCATTTTCTTTTCAGTTATAAATTATCATAATTCAAAGTAGTGAACTTTGTAGTTTAAATAAATCTTGGAAAAATAATCATAATTGATTTTTTAAATTTATAAATTTATTTTCGAAGACATTTAGGAGTATTTGAATTTTGTTTTAGTTTAATAAACTAAATACGCACATTACTTCGAGAAATAAGAGGTGCGTAGCGACGAACGAACTCAACCCCCCTTCAAAGGAGCTCCTTTTGGGGCTTAACTTCTATAATATCACCGCTTTTTTAATATAAAATATTATAATAACCAATGGCCTAGCAAAAGTAAAAAACGGTGTCGGTAACAGGGAGGGTCAGGTGCTGATGGCGGTGGGGGAGCACGCGGTGCGTGCGGGCGCGGCGGGCGGCGCGGCGGCGGGCGTGGCGGCGCGGCGGCTGGCGGCGCTGCGCCACGCGCCCGCCGCAGAGCTGCTGGCGCGCGTGGCGCGGCACCCGCACGCGCACGCCACCACAGCCGACCGCAGGCAACTGTTGGCGGCCGCGCTGACGCTCGCGCCCGAGGACCAGCTGCACGAAATGCTTAAAGCCAGGTCACGTGTTTACACCACAGTTTTCTGATTTTTTTCGGACTGTCTATTAGCTGTACTAACCCTATTGGTTGCCAAAGCGTAACCGGGCTGTTTGGCGAACTTCGGAAAGAAGCTCTGCCAGCAGAAATTTTGAGCCCGAAGAAACTAAGGGAACGACTGCCTAAGGGCGCCTCCTTTGAGGCCGAACCTCGGCTTAGGCGACATTTGGGATAACGGGGGGGTCGGACGGTGAGTGGTCCGAACGTCTCCGAGGCCGTGGATGTAGCCCACGTCCGGATGACGTAAGATAGCGGGGACCTCGTCTTCGCCGGCGAAGACGGTGTGTAGCGTATGATTGTGTGGTAGGTGGTACGAGTGTGTTATCAGTAGTCATCTGATCGTCAGGGTCATGAAGGATATGTTTAGGTATCGTCTTTCGTAGAGGAGCGAAGGTTGGGGTGTTGGCAGTTTTCTGGGCTCCGTGCCCAAATGGTGCCAACGAAAGTGTAAGAGATGAAGGTTTTTTGGGGCTTCCGAAACGCCAAAATGTTCAAAATCAAATCATTAAACTCTTTCGTCAAACTATACACTAAAAGGCTTACCACTCCCAAAATAACTTTCTGGCTATGGCGGGACCAAATTACTAAGTCTTCGCTGTCTGTCACGGGTAGTATCTTAGAACCGTATATTTACATTTATATTAATACCACTATATACCACTACAGAGTACAGGTGTCCTCACATCATGCATAAGATTTTGAACGCGGTCCACCACGCTGGCAAAGTACGGTTTATCTACTTCACGCAACTTTCTGAACTAAAGTTATGGCGCAAGGGACTCCGGAGTCTAAACCACTAAAAATAAATAAATAACAATAAATTCCGTGCAGATTACACCTGGAGCTGGAGAGTTTGCAACAAATGGGCGCGGCTCTCCGGGACAACAGCCGTCTTGAAGCGCGCTGGCCGTCCACCGAGGAAGAGTTCGCTGACGCTATCACTACGGTAAGTTTAGTGGGCAGACCACTTTTTTGATATTTAATTTTTATGATTGTATGAATAATGTTCTAATTCATTCAAATTTGAAATTCAAATAATCGTTATTCAAATGGTCCTTTAAAAGGCACTTTTGACGCGTCAATAATTTACATAGTAGTTATTTGATGTTGTTAACTACATTCGTAAACTTAAAACTAAAGCGAGCCCACAACAAATTAGCAAATTCAAATTCAAATAATCTTTATTCAAATAGTCCTTTAAAAGGCACTTTTGACGCGTCAATAATTTACAAAGAAGTGATTTGATAGTGATAACTACATTCGTAAACTTTAAACTAAAGCGATGAAGGTTCCAAACGCGCCCCGGTCTAAGAAGAAGCTTACAACAAACTTAGCCAGGTAAATTTTCTGTTTGTTATCACCAGCTCACATGCCAACTAAAGTTATATTAAGAGCTATCTTATTAGAGCAATATTTCATACAAATTCATTAAATTACATAATTAATTAAATATAATCACGTATTTGTTAGTATACGTCATATATATATAGTATATTGAAGTAGTTTTTTAAAATATTAAGATAAAAAATCTATAATCTACCACATACATACATGTAATCAAATTTTGTTTGATAGTAAACGGTTCCCTATTTTCCAAGTTCTATAATTTGAGTGTTAACTCGATGGCGATTATAGTTTTAACACCATTCGAGATTCTGCTCTATGTGGATCTACGTGCACCCTTTTTTTGTTACCTGTGTTATTTTAACATATGCTCGTATCAGTAATAGTCGTTTCAGTGCATTATTCATCAGTTCTCTTAAAGTGATATATTTTAATTGTTCCAGCCTGTCATAGAGAAAAAAGATTTAGTATCACCGTCACAGGCCGAGAGGAAACCTTTGCTGAACTATTTGATGGATTCCTTGCAGAACAAGTTTTCTTTGAGGTGGGTTTTGTTTGTTTTAACGTACGATTTCGTTGGAAATTGTATTGAATTAATCCTAAACTACCTGTTTTTAACGTTCTGTTTTAGATGATAATAAACAAACACAAAATGTTTCTCCGTATCTTACTCGTAGTTGCAATTTTCCTGAAAAACCACTGGACTGGACCGATAATAGATATTGCATTACGTACGTGTAACAGTTCTGGGTCGATTTTTAGAAAATATAAAAGTAAAAGGCTAGATCACCAAGGCGGTAGTAAATTGTGTTCAAATTTTGTATGTAACCATTTTTATGAAAAACCGCTGGGCTGACTGTGATGTTTTTCAAAGGATCTTGCAGAAGTTTGTTACACTTTACGATAATACTTTGATCGTACGTAGGTACAGTTTTGAGGTTATACGATACCATCCATAGGCTAGAGATGTTATGCTGTGTTTAACTTTTGCATTTTGAACTCGTGAACTCGCTCTCCTGTGAAGTGTAAGGAGCAGTAGGACACTGATGGTGATGATGAAAATATTGACAGCAGCGGCAAGTGTAGCGGTCAGGAACCGATAGAGAGTTCCGTGCACTGCCAGGAGTTCTACCGCTCGCTGTACCCCACGCACGACGTGTCCGAAAACTACTACTGCTACGACCGGTTCTCGATACCCGACGACCTGGACGGGCACGGCGGCGTCGGCCTGTCGGTGCTCAAGTGGTTCTACATACAGAACTGCTTGGAGAACGGCCTCCTCCACCACATGGAGGCTGATGGTGAATTTCTGTGAACTAACTCATTGGGAACTCAACACCCTACTGGCAAACAACAAACAGCAAGTATCATTTGCTATATTCCGCCGACAACCGGGAGATTAGTATAGTATAACACCACACAAAATACTCCACTAGAACCTCTACGCACGTTTCGACCCGACACCGGATCATCCTCAGGAGAAGCAAAGTTTTGCTTTTCGCGCTTGTGAAGTCAACATCTCCCGGTTGTCGGCGGAATATAGCAAATTATACTTGCTGTTTGTTGTTTATCATGGACTTCCGCAAAGTGACGCCTGCTTCTATTCATTACCCTACTGGCATACCAAGCCAGACAAGCGATTTAGAGTTCCGGTATGTTGTCGAGTAGAAACCGATTAGGACGATGGGTTCAGCCGGCAATGCAAGTGTGGCTTCTCTAATGCAGCAGTTGTTCATGGGCGACGGGATTCACTTGATATCAGGTGATTTGTCTGCTCAGTTGCCCGCGATGTAAATATTACAAACTATGTTTTTAGAAAATTAAATTTTATAGCAGAGTAAAAAGTAAATTCGTTCGTCAATGAATCCATCGTCCATTGCAGTTTACTATTATAACACTATCACTAACGGTTGCCCGCGACTTTGACCGCATTTCGTTTGGAATTGACCCCGCAATACATATCTATTTTCCTAGAATATTTCCATCTCAATGTTTCAAGCTGTCTCGATGCAAAATGTCGCAAAGGTCTGTGTAACTGTGGAAACGTGCATAAGTAAATAAATGCTATTTTTCCCCATCATCATCATGATCAATCCATTCTCGGCTCACTACAACGCACGGGTCTCCTCTCAATATGAGAAGGGTTTGTCCACCACGCTGGCCATACAGTCTCCAAGAATAAAACTATGTATGCGCTGATTCTTATCAAGATGTATGCAATAATTGGACCAACATAGGTAACAAATGATCAAAACGCGCGAACAAAACCTTACTTGAAGAATATATGAAATATATGATATTAACTCAACTGACTTTCCCAGAATAGGGTACAGTATACTAACAGCCTAAAGTGCCATCATAATAAGGGTAATGCTTTTCCAGTGGTCCACAAATGCGCTGAAGAGATCCTCTACAAAGATACGCCACTCAGCATAGCTTGTCTCCTGCGCTCGCTGGAGGGTAACTCGCAAGCTGAGAAGCTCATAAACGCCCAGTACACGGACGCGGCGGTTTGCGCCGTATTTTACGCCGTACTCATCAAGTGCAACTCACCCGAACTACGTGACAACGTCTACTTGACTAAGCCCCGCAAGGTAATAGCTGAGGAAGTTGAAAAAAAATTAAGGTTTGATTACCTTTTCGAGTCTGGTATTTTCGAGTATGGTAACCACCATTTTTTTTTTTGTCGTGGTAGGAAAGTTTTATAACTACCTCCGTACCCTTGGGCGGGAAAGAGGTTATGTTGGACTCCCACCCCCGAAGGGGGGTATACCCGAATTAAAAACCACCACGGCATGTCCCGCTCGCAGGTTTTACTGGACACCCGGGGGACCCGTTGTATACTTCCCGGATGACTACAGACGACGTGTCGCCAAGCGATTTAACGTTCCGGCACGTTGTCGCTTGGGAACCATTAGCTGTACTAACCCTATTGGTTGCCACAGCGCAAACAGCCCGGTTACGCTGTGGCAACCAATAGGGTTAGTACAGCTAATAGACAGTCCGAAAAAAAAAATAGGAACCAATAACAAGTATGAGTTTACCGTACCCATAACTGGTTAGGCTAATACCATTGTATCGTCACTCACACCGGGTGAGATTGCGATCAAGGGCTAACTTGTTGAAGATAAAAAAAAACTTAGCGCATAATACAGGAACACAGGAGGAAGTCACACACAGTTTAACAGCTCTTCCCCTGGTATCTGGACCACGGGAGTACTTTGAGTACATATATTTCTACGATATGCGTATGTCCGTATAAAGCGTACTTGCTCGAAATTAAGAAACTATTAAATCGAGACAAATATAGGTTTTCGTTAAAAATAGGTCTTTGCATTGAGGATAATAAGCTCTGTCAAAAAAACAATACTTATTAATAAACTATTTAACAATTATGTTATTTATTATTATGTAATTATGACAAACTATGGGTTGACTTTACAATCAATCTGTAGCTGCCAACCGACTTAAGAATAAAACAGAAATTTCATATACAACAAACGTATGTTCAAAACATATTACTTATTGCGATTGAAGCGACAAATCAGCAAATTCAATTTCAAAATAATCTTTATTCAAATAGTTCTTAAAAAGGCACTTTTGACGCGTCAATAATTTACATAGTAGTTATTTCATGGTGATAACTATATTCGTAAACTTAAAACTAAAGCTATGAGGGTTCCAAACGCGCCCCGGTAATATCTATCAGCTCTCAATATTTTGGCACAAAAATAATTAAGAAAACAGTTGCCTATAATGGATTATGAAATTGGGACTTCTCTACGATCAATAAAAAAACATTCTCTTAAGGTACATTTCTCTTGATCCAGATGGCGAATTTGACGTTGGACCAGAGCAATACGTCGGAGGAACAATTGGCGATTATAAGGCAGTGTATAGACAAGCTGTGCAGCATGGGAGAAGTGCTGCAGATAAGGAAACTGGGACTCAATGTCAATGGCCTGTTCTTTAACGCCGATGTCGACTATAGGGAGGGAATTATTAACCGTCTAGCCAGGTTAGTGCACTTTTAACACCAAATATATTTGGAATGGTGTATTGTAAAATAAAAATCTGCTGTGTGTAAAGCGTATTTCTGAAGATCTGGTTGATAGTAAAATTGTAGAAATTAAATATATTACTCTGTATAAATTTGATACGATTTCGTTGATTGCAATAAATAAAATTAAACTTTAATCCAAATGGAAAACAAGATATTTTGTGTCGAATCCAAATTAAAATAAAAAAGAAATTGCCGAAACCCGGGATTGAACCGGGGACCTTTAGATCTTCAGTCTAACGCTCTCCCAACTGAGCTATTTCGGCAGGTAGAAAAACGGTTGAAAATTACCGTCATATTACTATGCTTCGGAATTTTTAACCTCTTTCTCTGAATAACGTTGGATGTTAAACTTTAAATGCCCACATATAAATAATTTATCGAACAATTTTAGTTCTGCTGCTTACCAGGTTAAAATATTTGTCATATGACAGATATAGAGACCGGAGACAAATATCTAATATGGCATTTTGTTATGTGATAATGCCGCTAATATTAATTCTTTATTCATAGTAAAGGAGAGGCGGTTCTTGCAATATTTAATATTTAAATCTCTCTAGCAGAGAGTCTTTTATATATACATTTGAAGATTTTAAAATACATTTTTAACTTTTATAAATGACTGTGCATATACGATGTATATGTATTTGAAAATTTAATGTATGTTCATATAATATTAAAAAAAATAGATTAGAAAGAACAGTAGACTAACAATCTGAATATTAGAGCTAATAATAAACTTGAAGTTTACCAGATTATACCCAGTAAGTCATTCATATTAAGGAAAATGAATACTATTTTATAATAAATAACCAGATGAAATGGAAGTGTCTTTAAATAAGTTCAAAGTATTAATTAAGGATTACAATAACGATAAAAAGCTTGGGTGTAAATTACTCTAACCTAATAATAATAGTTAAGTATTAATGAGCTGTGAGATGAAGAAAACAAAAAAATATGTACCCGGCTGAGTTTATTGTGGGCTTCTTCTTATTCCAGGGCGCACATAGATGCAATAATTAATATGTGTAAACGCCTCACAATTGCCTGGTGATAGGCCAACTTAAATAAATTATTTTTATTTATGTTGGCCTGTCACCAGATTTACTATGGACTGATGTAAGCCACAAATTGCATTCTGCTCATAAATGTGTTTTAGGCTGCATCATGTTGCACTTACAACTGGGATCACGAGGTCCTAGGTTCAATTCCTTTTTTGTACTAAGACTTTCAAAATACTTTATAATTCAAGAATTATATATATTATTGGATTTCTTTGGTTTTAGTCTTAGTACCAGCCTAGAGTTAGGCAATTGGCGTTATTCAGTCGGAAAGCAATTTAACCGTCGTCGGTCTTTAGTTATTATTATATTATCACTGATATTTGTTAAAACTCATTTGCCTGTGGTGTAGGAGTGGCCCGTGACCTGGCCCGTCTGGTAGGAGGCTTCGGTCGTGGCTAGTTGTCATCCTACCGACAGAGACGTGTTTTTAGCGATTTAGCGTTCCGGCACGATGTCGCGTAGTAAACCCATACTTATACATATATACTTAACCCAAACTCCTTTTTGGTTTCTGCGCGATACTCATACCCCTAACAAGATAGCCCGCTACTATCTTAGACTGCATCATCACTTATCGTCCAGGTGAGAATGTGTGAAAAGCCCTCAAGGGCTAACTTGTAGTATATAAAAAAAGCACCAGCAGTGAGACGTCTGTAAGCTGATGACAAAGTTGATGATGATAGTAAATTTTTGTTGTAGCACGGGTGGCGCAGAGCAAGCCAAGTTCGCATGTTCGCTGGCAAACAAATACGGACTAGACTCTATACATATGTGGTTACAGTACGCGACAAAAACCGAAGCGCGGTTAGACGCTGCCACGTTGCCGCCGAACGCTTACAACTCTGAGGCAGTAATCCGGTAAGTAGCTTTCCAGTATACGTCGCATCTTTCCTATCATATAATCGTTGCCTCGTAATTTACTGTTTTATTTCAGCCAATAAGGAAGATACAGTCTATAGTGGCGCGTATATCGCTTAGATACTCATATTCTAGGTGGTGGGGAGAATAGTTAACAAGAACGGTAAAAAATAATGAAAATAAAAATCTTTATTGAGAACACTTGAGTCTTACAGAAAAATGTCAAGGACGGCCCTGCATTAGTAAAAACTGTGTGGCATGAGCCGCCGTCCACCTCCAAACCTTATATTAAATTATCGCTGTGCAATGCATTGGCATTGCTGCCATTTAAGGAATTTGTTGATCTGCTGCTTGAGAAATTATGGTTATTCATGCTGGAAGCTATTTTTGGGGAACAAATTATATCTTCAATCAACAATGTACTAGAT
Organism: Lasiommata megera; assembly: GCA_928268935.1. Lineage (NCBI taxonomy): Eukaryota > Metazoa > Arthropoda > Insecta > Lepidoptera > Nymphalidae > Lasiommata > Lasiommata megera. The sequence goes on along the minus strand of OV743308.1, from coordinate 1,797,546 downwards.
AATATTTATTTTAAAAATCCGTGAAAAATACGAATTCAGTTTACAAATATGGTGGCTTAAAATGTCAAAGTGTATCTGCTTAACACCCGCAAAGTAAACAAAGTGACAAATTATCTTATTTTAAGTAAGGAAATACATATAATTATATTCAATTTTTTTTCAAAAATACACAGAATACGGACACTTGTTAGATTCTGTACGTCACCGCATGTCAAATATATTATTAATCGAAACTCACACACTTGGCAGAATTCGAGACACGCTGTGGCCCGAAGTGCGTGGTAGCAACCACGCGGCGCTCATCGATCTGTTCACGTTGCTGAAGAGCATCGACGACAAGGCTCAGCTGTGCGGTCTCACGCTGCACGAGCACATAAAGCTGCTGAAGAAAGCCAAGGCAGCTTCGCCAGGTTCGCGCTCATACTTCACTTGTGTTTTCATTTACCCTTTTTCTCATTTTGCTAATGATCAGAGTACTAAAGTTGTGTTGACCACAGCTCTTGAATATATAAGCTGCACCAGAGAAGCCACATAATATTACAACTTCAAAAAACTACCTTGAAAGCCAAGCTTTAACATCAATCACTTATTTTCAAACATGTTATCGGGTTTCAAATTGACAAAGGAAGACTGGTTGCATTTAAATAATACATTCACCTTCAAATTTTTCTTGCTTAATGATATTGGAGAAACTAAATCAACAAGACTTCGCTGGCTCGTACTTTTAAATTAGGTTATGGAAAGATCGCGTTAGGATAAAGACCTCTCTTGAAGGCCTTAAAAATTGCTCTATTCGTTGTCGATAGCTTTTATCGATATATTGATGAAGGTTTCCAAGACTAGTGTAGTTTTTGAAAAGTGGCGTGGGGTGGCACAAAACAGGAGGGTCCACTCACGCCTGGCATGGCAGCCGGCTAGGCAATATGCTCCCAATGTCAAACTTAACCCATTTAATATTTTGTGCTCATAGAGTTAGACTACAAGCTTCTAGTAGAGCAGCCTTCGGCGGAGAGATTCACATCCCACATTCTGAGTATAATCAAACCAGAAAACGTTGGACTACTGACTAAATTTCTACGCACACTACCGCCCGTCTTCAAGATTCCCGTCTCCGTCAACTCCCTATACACCATGTGGCTTACCAAATACTTCTTTAGTGTGAGTGTTAAATATGCCTTTTTATTGCAATTTAAAGACCTAGAGAACTGAGTTAGCCAAGTAGTCAAATTTTGTACCATTCCCATACACTTAACTATAAGTTTTATTTTCGTTTTTTTTTTAATTATATACTACAAGCTAGATGATGCTGTCTAGACGGTAGCGGGCTAAGTATTTAGGGATAAGGTAAACATACACTCGTAATTGGTTTCTACCCGACATCGTGCCGGAACGCTTAATCGGGAATCGAACTCAGGACCTCCAACTGTATAATGCGTCAGCGCGCGCACTGCGTCACGGAGGTCGTCACGTTTGCAATCATTGAGATGTTCCCCAGTTACATTCAATCAAAGTAAAATAGACCCTTTGTTTATCTACTTCAGTAAAGCATTCTGTTTCAACAGATATCAAATTTGAGCGTTAATTCATGGTCTTATTTACTCTTATGAACCGTTTTCGGGTCTATACACATAGGAATACTAACCGTTAACGGTTCGACGATTGCAAGCATGCAAGATCCTAAAGGTTCAAATGTATTCTTGATAATATAAAATAATTTCAGTATTGTGTGCAAATAGTTCAGTAATCGTGTATATCAAATAATTTGAAACATTGGGCAGGAGGGAATGACTGGTGACAAGAAGTGGATGCAAGCTTGGCGGCAATGTGCCAGCTACTTCACCAAGTTGGCCAAGGAAGAGCTGGTCAAGTTAGTTGATGCCACGTGTTTCTCCTCTGAAGCTCTACAAAGGTATGGTTGAGATACATTATTAAAGAACGAACTTTTCTGGATTAACTATACTATTAATTTATATTTTGCCAATGTTTAACAGCAGTGATGGAGTTAGTTTATGGATGCTTTAAACATTTCTTCATCATCAGGGTACCGTGGGCGACGCGGAATTTGATGATAATGCAAGCCGTGGACTACTGTCAACAAGAGCAGGAAAATGACTTCAAGGTCAATAAAAAGTAAGTCACATATACACTAATAAGATTTACTTTACGGAAATCCATGATATACAATGCAAATTAAGGTTAATTTTCTGCTTCCCGCATAAAATATACACAGTTCAATTTAGTGCTTAACAATTGTAGATTTTAAAGTTAAAATCTCGTGAGATACTCCTCCTCCTGAATTTGTAAGATCTACATGGTGTAGTGTATAAAGATTGTGCTAATTATTATATAGTGCACTATGCAGAATGTATTACGCGGATTTATTTATTCAAAGCGCCACCAACAGAACTATATGTAAAAAAATAAACATTTTAAAACCTTAAGTGCTAGGATATACATATAAATCAATTTAGAGGTAACTACAGCATGCCTAATAACTTAAGTCGACGCTAATATGTCGCTAACAATATAATATGCAAAATTTTAGATTAACAAACAGCAAATAACAAAAAACACAAAAAAGAACTTATTACAAAAGAACAGAAAAGTAACCTGTAAGTGTTTATAATAACGAATAAGGAATATATACAGGTATATACGCACTATGCAAAATGTAACTAGAGTAGTGTTAGTGTGTTAGGATTACAGCAAATTAAGCTCAATGTTAATTGTAAACCTATATACAGTAATTTAAGTGAAACAGAAACGTCAACCGATGGACGTGCAGTTAGCACATCTCTTGGAAATATATCTCAATAAAAGTCCAGTAAAGTGTCAATATCTCAATAAAGTGTATCCAGTGGCTCAATTCAACTTTCTTGATTTCGTCTACCCACATGATCTAGTGACGAAAAATAAAATGTGTGTAAATGGTGCCTTCATCAATGTTGTAGTGAACAGTCATGGGCACAAATAGGGCAAGAGTTGACCCGCTGGGCGCGTTTCCTAGAGAATTACCACTCGTCCAGCGTGCAGGCCATCGTCGATGTGAGCGGGCTGCAGAAGAATGAGTACTGGCCGTGAGTTCTTAATCAATTTGTTATTAACTTACCCGATGTCCTAGGTGAACGACAAGTGCGATGCTATTCGAATATATCAAGTAATTGTTGTGCGGGTTTGTGAACTAAAAGTCTGCGATGAGACGCGCTGAAGAGCGGATCTGTTTTGTAAGCTTAAGCTTTAAGACGCTTTACATTCGAACATAGCACATGTTATGGTTTTTATAGGTCTAGAATATGATTCTTTGAGTGACAACGCAATTTATACTTGCCCATGATTGCCACTTTTGTCACGAACTACTACTAAATAGTACTAAATCTCACCTACGATTATAAAAAGACTATTGCAACTAAATATAACCACTTAAGGACTAAGGTAGGTGATCTATTTTGATACAAAAAAGGGTTGTGTAATTTTTAAATTGTAGGGTAATTGTTAATAATGTGACCGAATGTGATGGGCGAAATTATTCAGTGGATTTCTCTTGAGAGACATACCTGTGATTAGCAGTGGGACATTAATAAAAAGTCTGTGAATTCTGCTACTGATTAAAATTACTGGTTGCTTTTCCTGTGTTAGTGATTTGGAGATGAGTCATGGAGACGTGGAGAAGGTGGCATCCGCGCTGGCCAATATCGTCCTGCGCGGCCGGGTGAGGTCGTCGGGGCTGACCTCGCTGCTGCAGTGCCTGCACGTCGCACTTACCACTGAGCAGGTGTTCGATCGTATGCTGCAGTACAGCGAGCAAAATGAGGAGTAAGCCTGACCAATTAACAGAATATCATCACATGATATACGAAAAGTTTCTTTAAAAAATAAATGATTTCCCCTATTTATTAAGGGTGTGTTTATTGGAAGCGGTGATAGCCTAGTGGTTAAGGCGTCAGCCTCCTAATCAAAGATTGGCGGTTCGAATCCGGACACACACCTCTAACTTTTCAGAGTTATGTGCGTTTTTAAAAAGAAAAAAAATACCACTTGCTTCAACGGTGAAGGAAAACATCGTGAGGAAACCTGCACGTCTGGGAGTTCTCCATAATGTTCTCAAAAGCGTGTGAAGTCTGCCAATCCGCACATGGCCAACGTGGTGGACTATGGCCAAACCCTTCTCATATTGAGAGGAGACCCGTGCTCTGTAGTGAGCCGGTAATGGGTTGATCATAATGATGATAATAAGGGGTGTACGTAGGGTTTCGACCTGGATATATTCTCATAGTATCGCTGCCCACACTGCTTTAATGGATTTATGGAAAAGAGTATCCTGAATTGATCGTTAAAAAAATGTATTCTTAGTACAGAATAATCCCAGAGTTTGAGGCGAAGAATTTCACAGTACCAGTGACGAGATAGAAAATTGTCTAGTGTGCTATGAACAATCTACGTATTTCTTACAGAGTCATTCAAATCTTGATAATGCGAATCACTCAGTATCACCAGGAGGGTGTCAAGTTCACCGAAGAGTTTTTGGAGCGAACGATGCAAGAGGCGACCGAGCTGGGTCTGCCTCCGCACAAACAACTGGGTCTCTTAACGTTAAGCCAGAGGATTAGCGTCCGAGATGGGGATGATATGCTCAAGGTCGCACAATCAAGCGTAGACTTATTTAAGACTGAATGGCCTGATAATCAGTACGCACAAACTTTGACAGGTGATTGGGATCTCACTAGTCCACGTTTTTAAGTTTTACTATTGCATACCTTTCATTTTTCCTGCATCTTTTTTCTTCGACTGACTAACTAAATCGGTTAAGATTTCATGAAAATAATAACTTATAAAACTTAATGCATTTCAATAACTCTTTTTAACTTGCTAGGATTTATTGTCGGAGGTGAAGTTCCCATAGAATCTCCAACAGAGAACCACAAAACATTTGCAATTTATTATATAGCGTCTATTAATTTAGTGACTTGAAAATTCACATTATTTATTTATAATATTAAGTAGATATGTATGTAGAATAGTAGATAAAGTCTGCCAATCCGCACATGGCCAGCGTGGTGGACAAATCTTTCTCATGTTGAGAAGGAAACTCGTGCTCTGTAGTGAGCCGGCAATGGGTTGATCATGATGACGATTATGGTTATATTTTATCAAGGTTTTATTACTTTTTATTGAGCGTTTGTTAGCTACCATTTCTTCATTAACTCTCTGGTCCCATTTTGTTGCCCTTTCATAACATTAAACAGAAATCATTATCAAAAGTTCAATTTGTCTAAAGGTTTTTACGTACTTATTTTATATCTTGTAGATGAGAAACTATTGACGGTGGAAGGTCGACGGGAAGTGTTCTATTCTTTCATCGAACTGTGTGACACGTGGCCTCGGAAGAAAGCTCTAGTCGACGTCCTCGCGTGTTGGCCGCCCACTGTGTAGTAAGTTCTAGCAGTTTCTATTTCATCAGTAGAAGAGTGGGCGTATTCCGTTCTTCCTCATTCTCTGCTATCGTACCACTCGAATAGATGAAACCATTGAAATGATTTCATACTTGCCATTTCTGCGCAGATTTTAACATAGTGTGCTATTAAAGCTTTATTTTAATTTATTTATTAGTTATTTATATTTAAAATTTAATTTTAAAAAATATATTTATTCAGGTTTTACGAGCCATAAATCTTTATCGGACCTGTCTAGTACTGCACATTCCTCTTTAAAAATAAAATATTTACCTACAAAACTTAACAACAAAAATCAATCTTTTGCGAGCTTGTAATATATTCTTATGATAATGTATACTTTATATAAAATAAATATAGTAAATAATTTGTCCGGATCTATTTTCGCATTGAAGTGGAATGTTCGTTCCTGTATTTATTCTGTATTTAATTGTGTCGTGCTCGCTGTTTTTGTGTTTGCTTACTTTGCAACGAACTCGTTCCTTCAAAACCAAAAATGTCCTTGACATTTCCCTGGACCTCTACGAATATTTTGGCTTATACGAGTATAAGATTCAATTCATTTATATATGTATAATGAAAGAGTTTTAACACAACAAATAACTAAATATCCAGAAAGAATAAAATGGTACAAATGGGAAACTGTAGGACAAAAAAGCTTAGCTTAGAAGGAATAAGCTTCCACCCATTAGTTGGACAAGTATAAGTACTAAAATAATCATCAATCAGTCGATCAAAATAACTCACAGCAGTGTTTATGGAATAACTTTGTTTGGAACAGCGAGGGCCGCAGTCTGCACTGCGAGTACTTGCGCGACCTGCTCACGGGCGAACACGACCCGCACCAGAGCGTGTTCCTGATCAAGATGCTGCTCAGGCGGCCAGTGCTTCGGGACGAGGTATAAAAATCCACGCGCAAACAAACCTCTCTCTCTCTCACACACAATTTTGTAATATATATACAATCTTTGAAATTTAGCAACATAACATTTTATTATGTTGCTAAATTTCAAAGATTGCATATATTGTTTGGTATTTTCTTTTATATAAATTGTAATCTTATTTGGCCTTATTTTATCATTAAGTCTGAAATGTAAATAAATTGTTTTAAACGCTGTTGATTACAAATAAATGAATTTAAAAAAAAACCTGAACGGTTTAGGCTAGGCTGAGATCTATCGAGCGTACTTTAACTTTCTCAAGCGTAAGTTAATGCGAGACAGATGCATATTGGACGCATAAATTAGTTTATACTGTCTCAACTCTGTATATATATTTGTTTATATCAAGGTATATATTTATGTATATATTTTGCACCACCTTCCTCTTTTCGTATCTCTATATCTTCTATATATTTAGTTGCCTGGAAGAGATCGCTATGTAGCGATAAGGCCGCCAAATTGTATACTACTGCGTCTGTTATTTTCTGTCTTTTTTTGTTTTATTTTTCGTGGTGTACAATAAAAGTGTGTAAATAAAAATAAAAAAAAATAATAAGCGCGCTTTATAGATCTCGGTCTTAGAGTAGCTATCTCATGCATCATTAACCAAAAACGGCTTTTTTACAATACAATTGATGTATTTCTAAATTACGAGGTGTTTATGAAACAGTTGGCTAGGCGAATACACAAAAAGATAGAATAATTATTTTTCAATTGTAAAACGATGCAGGCTTCTTCTCTCTTCTGGATTTGATGTTTCAAAAGTGTTTATAAGTAGGCTTGGTTCGTCATTATAGTAGTATAGTAGTACTTTCAGAACGAGCAGGGTTCAGGCCATACATAGTCCACCACGCTGGCCAATTGCGGATTAGTAGACTGCATGTAGACCTTGAGAAATTATAGAGAACTCTCAGGCTAGCAGGTTTTTTCTCGATATTGTACTACAACGTAAAATAAGTGAAATTTTATATAGGTAGATTTAAATTGTGTACATAAGATCAATTCCTTTTCTGGTAAAAGAGGCAAATCTTGCCTTTTTTTAGTTCATGGCAAAGTAAATTTAGTGTTCAATGTAAATTATCTATCTACAGGATATACAGTTGATAGTTGGGAGCGTGACGAGCCAGTCGGTCGTGAATACCATATGGGTGCTGCTTCTGAGCAAGTGCCCGTGCTCTGAAGACATAGTTTACAAGCTGATCCATGAGTACAAGGTGAGCGCGGAGAGTGGGGTTTCTTATTACCTTTATACTTAATCTGTCTCTTAAGATTTAACGGTAATTTTGAACAACTATCATCATCATCATCATCATTTCAACCGATAGACGACCACTGCGGGACATAGGTCTTTTGTAAGGAGTTTCAACGGCCACGGTCTTGGGCCGCTTGTATCCAGCGGCTCCCTGCGACTCGTTTGATGTCGTCTGTCCACCTTGTTGGGGGTCGACCAACGCTACGTTTGCCGGTGCGAGGTCGCCATTCCAGCACCTTGGGACCCCAACGTCCATCGGTTCTTCGAGCTATGTGCCCCGCCCATTGCCACTTCAACTTCGCAACTCGCTGAGCAAATATAGTAAATAATAATAATAAATATCACTTATTTGCCAGAATGTATGTACAATAGTCAGATGTTAAGAGAAGATTATGCCATATATGTAGAAAGATGAATCAGATTACTGTTAGATCAATTTTTACAGCTCCTTTGGTTTTATCTCATTATCATTTGTATGGTTTCAATTGTTGGACATCAGAGACTGAGCTTTAGTATATGGCAATATTACATTAAACAATGAATAACCACTGTTAAACATGGGTATTTTATTGGAATTTCCAAACGGTCTTGGGTCAACCTATCAATCAACCATAAAGTTACTGGAATTCATTCTCTTCATTTTTTTGTGTAATTACATTGGTATTCTCAGAATATGACCTTCATATTATGGCCTATAAGTTTTGCGATTATCTTACAAAACTAATAGTTATTATTGGCAACATGTGCTTTGCATAGTTATTTTCTTCAGTATTTAAAAAACGATATGTTTTCTGAATATATTTTGTTTGTTTCCAGGACACAATACTCGAGGGTTATATAGAAGAGGATTTCATAAAAGAAATGTTAGATCAAGGGATGTTTTTGAAGCTTGTGTCCACTCCGCTATACCAGCCTGTAGTCAACTACATTATGAACATTAATGCATCCGTCGGCGAGCCAGCTAGCTTGTATACAGTCTCTTGGGCTACTGCTGAACTAATGAAAGCTAATTATTTAGCAGAAGCAGGCCACTTGCAAATTTTGTCTATGGGTATCCCAACCGCGCTACGAGGTTTCTCTCAAACGGTGCAATATTGCAAAAAATTTATGAAATAAACTATTGAAATTATCATACTCAATGTCTACTTAATAAGTGTAGCTGTTCATTGTATTAATCAATCATACTAAGTTATTAAATTATTAACGATGAGTTTATTTTTATTATTATATTATTGGCTGAACCTATCCTAGTCTCTTTCTACGCTGCATCATACCAGAAAGCTAAATGGCTTGGCTGTAATTTGTCGCCTACCTCGCATTTTATAATACTGCAGCGCACGCACTGAGATTTTCAATACGTTACATGATAAGACTGCCATAACCTCGTTCGCTTTTCAGTTACAATTTGTTATTGTTTGTCTGTGTAACAAACTGTCATAATTATATCGTAAGTTGAGTAAAGGCTTGGTACTTATAAGACCAATCAAAGATGATGAAAATATTATTTTTATGGGACCTACATCTAAAAATATAAGGATCTTATCTAACGGGTAGATCAAGGACTGGAACCCAGAACGAGTTAAAAAAAATGTGTCAACTGTCACTTTCATAACCAAAACAAGACAGTTTCGCTTTCGCAACCTGATAACCTCAACAGTTAAGCAATGAAATTTTAAAACCTATATAAAAGCAAGACTTAAATCTGAAAAGATAATAAATTGTGTATACAACCATGCTAAGTGCTATAAGAAACAGTTTGAGAATATCTGTTAATAGCTTTGTGCGTTCGTTCCAAACATCCACCTCAGTAAATACAGAGAGGTTTGATCACAAAAGAATCCCTGCCGACGATGAAGGCGTTCAGGGGGAAAAAGTTATTGATCTAGACTCCGTTTTTAAAGCGTAAGTTTATGTAGAAAATATATTTGATATAACGATGTAGCTAGGCTATGAAGGTGCCAAACTATGTTCCATCAAAATAAGCGTTGTATTTATGCCAATGGGATACTTGGCGCATACATGAACTATGCAGTTCATTAGTAAGATGAGGACTATTTGTACTACTGTATAAATAAACTATTTAACTGTTTATCATCGTAATTAACCAGCACCGTTTCTCACTGCTTTGGACACAGGTCTTTTTGCTGATAGAAAATTATCAGAAAGGATCCTTTTTTCTTGCTATAAACTCGCGGGTTAGTAAATTTTAAGTTAGTTTTATTAAAACTGGATTTCATGGTGTAATATTCCATGTGGATTGAGAAATGCTGACTTGTTAAGTTACCCATGGTTACATATATGTTGATTTCTGAAAGGTGCTGAGTTTAAAGCCACAGTTTCCAATTTATTCTGCATGAATATTTGTTAACGTGTAGCGGTCATAAAACTCATCCCTGTAGAACATAGTATGAATTAAAGATTAATTGAAGGTAGTTTGATAAAAAATTCATGAAATATTTCCTTTTGATCTTGTTACAAAATGTTTTTATAAAATAAAACATATTACACTTTACAGTAAACAAGGTTTATTCCCAACATTGGAATCAGATAACTTATTATTTGATGGTGTGCCTTACAAAGAATTGTCAATATGCAATATAAGAGTGAGTCACAACAACACAATATTCACTCTTACGGACCATGGTGGGAAGGTGAAGCTGATCAGGTCCTGTGGTATGGAGGGATTTAAAAATACCAAGAAAGGAACCAACATTGCTGCACAGACAACTGCTATCGGTATAGCAACAGTAAGTGAAACTTACAAGAGTTAAATAAAAATTATATCACATGAAATATAGCCCTCAGTAAGTCTGCAGTATTTAAAATGTTGATACAATGTGATAGCATTTTTTTTTAATTGTATTTTACAGAATGGCAACTTCTGGCAGATCAGATCTGCTATCATGATCAACCCATTACCGACTCACTACAGAGCATGGTCTCCTCTCAATATGATAAGGCCATAGTTCACCACGCTGGCCATGTGCGGATTGGCAGACTTCCAACCTCTCCGCCCTTCCGCCAACCTCTGATTAGGAGGCTGACGCCCTAACCACTAGCTATCAACGATTCACTGAGATCTGCTATAAAGACTACTAAGCCTTATAGAGGAGAGGTGGCAAAATAAATTGTATGCCAGGTGTATAATTAAACCTATTATTCTTATTTTTGCAGAAAGCTATAGATAGAGGGGTAAAAAATATAAGAGTCAGAGTCAGGGGCCTTGGACCAGGAAGATTGGTAATTACTTTATATATATAAGATTAAAATTTTAATAATAAATAATCAAGTTTCGTAATAGTCTTAGGCTGAATTATAATTTCACCCGCAGCAAGAGATATCATATGAAAGTTCTTTTGGAACCATCATTCATCTGACAATAATGAGAAAAATATTTATACTTCATAGCTTTCTTTCTATGCTAGGCTAACTTTCCTAAAACCAATTTGAGTTCAAAGTTTGGACAGGATTTGGATAAATAATGTTTGGGACCCATATGTCAAATTTTCATTCAGCATATTTACGGATGGATGTATGTCTAAACCTAGAAATTGTACATATCAAGCATTTACCAAATATCATGGTCTTGTGTTGCTTGTGGAAATTGGCTGTGTGCAATTCAATCTACCAAATATGCATAATCCAGCTTGGGTCGCCATTCCAGGTATTTCCTAGACTACCAGCAGCCCTCCAAGCTGTGCTGAACAGTAGCAATTGTGTGTACGATATAAATAATAATAGATAACACTCGTTTTCACCATAAATAATAAGAATGTACTTTCAGTCAGCGGTAAAAGGACTACAGATGGGAGGTTTACAAATAATTTCCATTACTGACAACACTAGAGTATCATGGAATCCACCAAGACCAAGGAAGGCTAGAAGATTGTAAACCTTATAATAAAGAAATGTTGTTTTAGTAATTTAGTTTATTATAAAAGAATTATTTATACAAAGGTTATTTTATTATAAATATTATCTAATTAATATTATTTACAGTATAATATTTAACATTATCTATGCAACTAAAATCCATATTTTGATTGTGTTTTTCTCTTTGACATCCTGTTATTAGCCCATTGGTTTTGTAGTTCTGCTTCATTTGCTTTAGCCTGAAAAATAGCATTGATTAAATGGTATAATAGCAACACCCCTAAATGAAACTAAAATTGAAAGAAACTTTGTTTACATTAACATTCTTATAGCCATCAAATGTTGTAAATGCCAATTAAATACAATTGCCAAGCAATTTATGCTACAAAAATATTTAAAACACAACAAACGTCTAAGCAAACTAGTAAGCATGAAATTGCTTTCAGGCAATTGTGTTCAGTCACATACGTTTATTATCTTTAGGGTAAGTGTAATTTAACCAACTTAACTTGACAACATTAATAGTAGTTGTGAAGCCTATCTAGCATTAAAAATTGTAGTCTCTTACTTGATGAGCTAAGTATGTAATTTGGTGTTTCCTCCGTTGCTGACTTGTGGGTTCGTTGCCATGCTTTTTGCTGGCAGATGGCCGTGAGCTAGTGTCATCCATGAGCCCCCTGCGCAGCATTTCTCTGGCTTCATTGAGGACCTCTTGTTGATTCACATCAACTATCTGGATCTCTTCACGCTTTCGTTTAGCACGTGTGCCACACAACTTCAGGATCTGTAAATATACAAGCAAGGAAGTTCTATAATGTTTTCTCTATGTAGTGTCAAGGTTAATAGCTATATGTATATGTGACTATTGTAATCAATTCCAAAAGTTCCATTTCAAACTGTATGTGCAAGTATGAGATCTGCTAAAAAGAGAAAGAACTAAGATTGTTTATAAAAACAACTAACCAAATTCCATAGAAACTTACGACTTTCTTATGACTACTAAGTGGTGTTAGACATGAAGATATTATGTGTAGTTTGTTGTCAAGTTAGGACAGTAAAGGAAATTATAACACTTACAGCTTCATCATCAAGTACCATTTCGTTAGAATTGCAAACTTGTCCATCATCTACGTGTTGGTTAACATTAAAGCTTAAATAATCCTCACTACTAGTTGCATTGGTTTCAGGTGTAATTTCAACATTCTCTACATCTTTCTTGAAATAAGACTCTATACTTCTTGGCTCTTTCTTTGTTACATTCAGAGGCACTTGTTCTACATCTAATGGTAAATCTATAGGTAATTCTTCTTTTTTGTTGATTGAAAAGAAATCATTTTGTACTTCATCATTGTCACTGTCATCCGAGTATTCTGTTATTAATGAACTTTTTGTTTCAACTTTTGTTATTTTGCCTGGCGATGGCAGCGGTTTTCTCTTGGCAGTGTTTGTTTTTGGTTTTTGTGTGATAACATTGGGTATTAGTGATTTTGTTGTGCTTCGGAGTATGTTTCTAGGCTCTGGTAGTATGCTTAGTAGACCAGACTTTTTCTAAAACAATTAATTGATTTTATGTCCCAAAGAAAAATAACTATTCATACATATTTAAGATTGTTGTGGTTATTGAATAAAACATTTTGAGCTGGTCACCTGGCAGAGGCTGCTTTATCAGATCAACAGGAATAGCTGGATTAAAATGCAATTATGATTACTAGCCTCAGTCAATCCTATCCCCTCTTAGATTATGTAGTGTATATTTTTTCCTATATATTCTTAGGCCATCAAGATCTGAGTTTAATAACTAGATAATTGTTGTAAATTAAAGAAAACAATGCATTTACAACTCACCCCATTAGGTACTCTACTTTTTGTACTTGGTATTGTATGCTCCACATCTTTGAACTGAAAAAATAAACTTAGTTATTCTTTGAATATTGAGCAAGATATTGAGAAGAAAATAAATGATGTTTAACCGCACATCCTTCAACGAAGGTATAGTAATCCTGGACTTTGGTTTCAAATCAATTGGATGTTCTTTTTTGTGAAGAATTTCATCATCTTCCTCTAAAACCTCTTTGTTTACGCTTGATGATGGTTGGGGCAATAAGTTGAATATGCTTTGAACATTTTCAGGTTTATTTAAAACTGTTTCAACTTCAGGAGTTTCTAAAATGAAAAACGAAATGTGTTATAAAGTTGTAGTGCATATTTGTAGACTTTTGCATAAACAATTAATGTTAAAGAGTTCTATTAGCTTACTATCTGCTTTTTCGGTTTGCGTGAACGTTGTGTCTTCTTCCTCATAATCACTTGAGTCACTATTACCGTAAGCGACCAATGCCATCTTGTAACCTTTAATATCTTATAGGTATAACCTACCTATCTATACTTAATACTACTTTTAACTTTGTAAATACAAGAGTATTGTAAGTACGCAACTGAAAAGGATTATTTTATATTGTCTGTGTAGGTAAGTAAACTTACAAATATTTTGACCACAGACTTAATGAATAACCCTTAACAACAACAAAGTTGTACCTACTTGCACTGTTCTCTGTTAGTTTGTATTATAGAAGGATCCTACATTCCGGATTATTCTTTACAACTAAAATTTGGGGAAATTAAATACAATTTAACAAAGAATATGTGTAGCCACACATGAAATCGCAATATACAAATTCATATCTGTTATTTTGCAAAAATTACACTAGACAACAAAAAATTTCGGCAAAATAAAAGAGAAAACTTAAATCAAAGATTGACTTAGTTCAATGGTTATTTTGCAATCAGATTTCAGGTTGCTATAATTCTTCTAAGAATTCAAGCGGACTGCATTTTTGGAAAATAAAATCTCCGCTTATTCCGTAGCATAATTATTTGTCAATATTGAATCGATGCTCAAAACGTCAAGAACCTACAGCCGTAACACTTGTGACACTTGTGACAGTGAACATCAGCTGTAAATAGGAAAATTTCTCGTAAATTTGGTCTGTTAATGTTCCGAGGAGACCGTAAGAAACCGAGTTAATTTACTGACATATATTAGCCATTGGTAGGGATTTTTTTAGTTAATTTACCTAATAATTAAAGATATGACTGAAATTTATATTTGTCCAAATGATACAACTACTATTAAAATATCTAAGACAATCTTCATATCAGATTCAAAGCAACATGTAAATAATATAAAAGTTTTCAGGTAAAAATGCCAAAGAAATTCGCTGGTGAAAACAGCAAAGCGGTAGCCGCTCGGCAGCGGAAGGAGAATGAAAAACTGGAGAAAGATCAGAAAATGAAGAAAATGATCGAAGACTCAGAGTGGGAGGACAATGATGATCGATTAAAAAAGAAGCAACAGAAAAAAGTAAATATTTAGTTTTTGGTTACAGTTTCAGTAAGAGACACTATAGTAACTGATCAAATCAAATCAGTCTTCCTGCAGATTCTTTTATGCATACTATATTAATATTATATTTAATGCTATCCTTTTCACAAGGTTCATTGAGAAAGATGATATTTATAGGCTAAAAGTGAATCATAATTTTAGCAAGTCAAAATATGGTCTTTAGATTTCTAAATTTTAGGGTATTTATTGTAAGAATATAAAATATACAATTGTATATTTTATCATAGAATTTGTACGACCAAACAAATGGCATGCAAGTGTGCGTAATAGCTTCTCCAAAGTGTTGACAATGAATTATCTGACCTGTCATCTACAATAAGGCACAGGCATTTAATTTGCTGAACCTGAGTGAATGTAGATCCGTACTTTCATTTTGACGTGAAATATGGGCTTCAGGAATTACTGCAACATTGCTGTGGCAGCATGAGCCACTATCTCGGTAGTGGTACCCCCGCTAATTTTGTTGTGGGCTTCTTCTTAGACCGGGGTGCGTTTGGAACCCTCATAGCTTTAGTTTTAAGTTTACGAATCTAGTTATCACCATGAAATAACTATTATGTAAATTATTGACGCATAAAATTGCCTTATTAAGGACTATTTGAATAAAGATTATTTTGAATTTGAATTTTAGTGGAATGAGTGGCTTTTCACACAAAGAACACAATAGTGGCTATCTTCTCCACATTGTGTCTTGTCTGTCAAGCTATTCCGAAAAGCAGGTTCACTAAGCTACATGCTAGTAAAAATACTAAACATGCAGGAACAAAGATCGGAAAAACAATCCTTTATGGTCAATTTTTATTTTATTTAGATTAAGAATAATGTGATAGATTAAGAGTACTCAATTACAAATAATTTAAAAGAACAATTCCTTTATTTTTAAAGGAAGAGCAAGAGAAGAAGCGTCAAGAACAACTACAGAAAAAAGCAGAATCGAAGGCCCTATTAGAGAAGGAGATGGAATCTATAAAGAGCAAGGCAGCAGTCCTTCCACCAACAACAAAGATAACCCGAGCACAGATCACGCAAATGAAAGAGAAGACTGTTCAAGCGGAAACTGTGAAACCTCCTGTAAGTTCTTAGTTTGGTATATCTGAGCCTCTGAATTAATAACCACATCCTCAAAAGAGAGATCAACAATCAAAAATATAATATTAAAGGCATTGTTTCCAATTCTTGAAAATGTTTGACATTTGATTGCATGGAAGTGAATCAGAGAGCCTCTCTCTCTGATTCACTTCCATTCAATCCGAGGGAATGGTTTGTGTTGTCCAAAACAAATTATGGGTTTGTTTGTTTTCTTTTATATTTTGTGCTTAAGGAACTCATTCTGATACAATAATAAAAATCTAACTAGGTTATTATTGGTACCTAGTTTATCTTCCTTGAATTTATCAATTTATTTTATAAAATGACAAGTTTTTCCACAAATGCTATATGTTAATGAGGCATAATCACAATTCCTCTTGCAGAATGGTAGAAAGTAAGATTACTCTACCATTGTGTTAGAGGAATTGTGGCAGAATTGTTTGGCTGTCAGTCAGTTTTTAGTTATGCTATTCAAATACAACAAACACTTTAACCAAAAGTATCTGACTTTTTTTGTTAAACTAAATGTTAACAAACAATCTTGACATATCTTTAAATATATACTTCCAAAAATATATATGCTTTGCTCTTTAAATGAAATAAATTACACACTTTTTTGTCACCTTACAGCCGGCAAGGGTAGTGGTGGAAGAACCTCCACTGGTAGAAAACCTCAACAGGTTACAGATTGATGGAGAAGTGGCTCAGAGTGTTGATGAGGCTATCTCTATCCTTACGTGAGTAAAATAATAAAACTACTGATTCATATACATTATGCTTAGATTGAATTGGGTCATATTGTCTCAGACCCTAGCGATGAAAAGTTTAATTGAATTCATAAACATAAATTTAAGTTTGACAGATGCTCGGTTTGAACAATATATTTCTAACTATATAAAGTCAAACTTTTCGAAGTCAACTCATTCATAAATTAGACAGAACATTAACAATGTATAGCTGTTGATCATAACATGTATTGGCAAACATGTACAAATTTCTTTATAATTACTGTCGGATACAATAGATTTCATTCAATTTTGTCCATTATTTTCCAGTGATAAGACTGATTCAGACAGACATCCTGAAAAACGCCTGAAAGCGGCTTTTACCGCTTTCGAAGAAATCAACTTACCAAGGTTAAAAGCAGAAAACCCCTCTCTAAGACTGTCACAATTGAAACAAATGTTGAGGAAAGAGTGGCTCAAGTCGCCACAGAATCCACTGAACCAAAATGCGTAAATTATTGTACTCAAGCACCCGATGAAAAAATGCGGGAGATCCGCAATTCCCTAACGATTCGATTAATGCCCGCTATAACGTCGTTGCGTGCTCGATGGCGCATTAAGTTATTTTAAATCGTCTCGTAACAATTTTTTTTTTTCTTGTTTTTTAATATGCTGTTTATGTTGTTAAAAAGGTATTGTAAGGAAATAAAAGAATGTTAACGGTCAGAAGTTATTTATTTGAATATAACTTCCAGTCTCATTAATAACTAAAGCTATTGGTGCTAATTTGGTTGAAAACTAATCTCAAAACTGATTACAGGTGTAAAAATAGTGTTATTCTTATTCACAATATGAGTTACGAGTAATTCAAAACATAATCTAATGATCACCACATTGTCATTTTCACTATGAATATGTTGGCAGAATCAATGTGGTGCAAGCTAAGAATAAGAGAGAACACTACTATAATGTACCTGTAAATATTGTTTAGTGATTAGTTGTTAGGGACCAAATTAAAACCATTTCAATGTAAATAAAAAAAATATTAATAAATTATTGAAAATTATTCTGGCTTATTTTTACACCACCAAGGGATTCCTTATTATTTTACTTATCCTGTTATCCTCATCATTAAATTAGTCTAATTTTATTAAATAGTGTTATAAATTCTTCAATCCCATATGACCATTGCCAAATCAACGGTAAGTATTTTTAACTTCTGTGTGACCTATTATGAGTTTATATTTCAATTTCAATTAATTTTACCCATTTTCTATGAAACAATAATATTATATACATTTTTGTGTATTATTCAAGTTCATTACTATATTGCAATGGTATTCCTTTTCGTCCCTCTTCAGTTATTTTTACCTCTGTCTCCCCTAATTTTTGTTCCAAGCCTGTCCAAGATCTATTTTGAAGATTGCTACCTATACTTTCTAATGCCCAATTTTGTTTTTCCACCAATGCCATGCCACCGTGTTCATTACTCTGTATTTTAGTTTCTCTTATATTCCCTGTAATAAGACTAACATCTGTGGTTTCCTTTATGGGGACGACTTCACAGTAGTGCATTTTTCCAGGCAGAAGTTCATTGAAATCTGTTATGTGGTAGTTGTAATAGGGTTCTCTATTAGAATTCAGAGCTACTTCTAATTCAAATGGATAGACTATGGGTCTGTAAAAGTCTCTGTTGCTGTATAAATCATTTTCTGGACATGCTATCATTACATATATATCAATCTGGAATAAATAAATATTTTATCATCATTTTATACTTAAATATATTTCTAAACCAATTAGAGCTGTGTGTAGACAACACAAGAGTGTAACTTGCCAATAAAATAAATGAGTTTTCACACAATTGGTTAAACTTACGCATATGTCTAAAAATTTGAAACAATCTTGCTCAAGGCCAATTAATGCACATCTTTTGCAGAAAATATGCAGATGTTGCTATTTTATGAACATAATTTGCAAAAAATATTTATATACCTCTGGAAAGTTAGCTAGTTTAGCTACATTAGGCTTCCCAACAGATATGATATAGCTTTTCTTCCCATTGACTTTGCACAGCTGTTTCATTCTGCTTATGATGTCTTTAGTTTGATCTCCAGCAAGCTTACACACTAGGATTCCAATTACATTGGCATCTCTACACTTTTCTACTAAATACCTCCTTCTTTTTGACCAAGCTGTTTCCTCTAAAGTAGAGATTATATTTTTATTAGGATCTAGTAAGTACCACTTGAAAGCTGTGAAAAAAGAAGTTTTATTAAAAATTAAGCAAGTATTAAACTTAATAAAATTTCAATCTTAATATAACCTTTCTTTTTGAGATAAATTTATTAAATAACTTTGTGGTTATTAGGAATTATAGCTTTTACACATTTTCATTCTATTTTCTGGTAGATTGTTCATTAAAATAATGTGTTTAAAAAAAATGTTGTACCAATGAAGATCAAAATCTATAATATATACCTGGAATTGATATAGTAAAGTTAAACACTGTTTGCCCTCTTGTTCCAATGTACACACATGTACAGTCTTTGATGTCTACCAGTGAGACTGTTTCATTTCTCTTATTTCTTATCACTCTGCCTAAATATCTGTTAGGTTTTTCCTCGATTTCTATATGGGCAACATAGCATTCAGGGTAGTATTGGTAGTAGAAAGTGATAATTTCATCTGAAATTTAAAGTTATTTATGAGTATATAAATGCACTAAATGTATAATAATTAGGTGGCATATGGATAAGAAAAAATATATCCGCCCTTTTCAATCGTTCAGGTAACTGATTATTCCATAGAAACTTAATAAATTACCATTGCAAGAATATGTCTCAGCATACAAACAGAATTATCTTTTAAAAAAAATAATTATAAAGCTGACCATGCTTTTTTGATATAAGTTTGTATTGATACTGCAACCTTGTAGTGACCTTTCTAGTGAGTTCAACAAAGTGCACTAATTCTGTATCCCACTACAATGCAATAGAAAGAGGACTTGCATGGAGTAATGCATGAAAGATGTATTGATAATATCATCATGATCAACCCATTACCGGCTCACTACAGAGCACGGGTCTCCTCTCAATATGAGAAGGGTTTGGCCATAGTCCACCACACTGGCCATGTGCGGATTGGCAGACTTCGCACACCTTTGAGAACATTATGGAGAACTCTCAGGCGTGCAGGTTTCCTCACGATGTTTTCCTTCGCCATTGAAGCAAGTGATATTTTTTAATTTTAAAAAGAAAATTGATAACATATATAAATATATAAAATTGATAATCTTAATTTGCTATTTTGCCTTCACAGTAGTGGAATCAGAATAAATTATAAGGGTGATAATGATTTATAATGATGAACATACCTTTACAATGTTCATATTGAGCACCATAGAATAAGCATAACTTATTATTATCAGAACTTTTGAAATTTTCCGTTAGCAGTTTTTTTGTGACTTCAATATTCAGTTGGTCTTTAGGCAACACAGTGAACACTGGGATGTTAGTTTTAGTGAAGCAAGTGTGGCCATAGTGTACCACTGCCTCTCCCTGCACATGCATTGCAGCAACGGAGTCTATGCAGCAGCTGGAAAAGGGATTCTCCATAAAGAACCTATTGTGGTAGCAATTAGTTCTTCTCTTTCTATGTTTCTTTCTTCAGTTTTCAATAATATTTAATTTGCAACAAGATATTCAAGTAATCAATACACTACTTATATAATGAATATCATGCCACATTTAAATTTAAGAGATGAATAATTAAATTAAAGAATGTAAAGAAACACTGTTTTATGTCTGATGTGCCAAATGTACCTGTTCATAAAAGAAGTTGTTTTGTTTGCATAAAAGAAACTGAATTGAAAATTTTCATACAAAAGTGTTATTATCCATACCTGTCTTAATGTTAATAATCTCTTTCTTCGTTAAACCTACTATAAATTAATTAAATAAAAAGCCTATAATATAAATTTGAATTATAAGTTTATCGTAAGAAACTCTAATAAAATAAAGAATTAAACAATTAACTAAGTCTATGGTACCTTGCATAAGAAGTGTCCCCAAGAATGTACAAGTCAGTAGAAGTTCTATTTTTAATTTCCTCATAAATATCTGTGCTTACACTAAGCAGCTCATCAGGAAATTGTAGGCACACCTAAATAATATAACATATTTTTTAATAAAGGTTAGCTTAGCTAGGTCAAAATGACAATGTATAAGTTTTTTTTTAACCAACGTTCAAAAACGGCAGAGTTACAAAACTAATTTGGCATACACACACAAGCCCTGGGCGCTTTTAAAAGCTTAGTTTTAAAAACATATTATATTACAGATGCCTGCAATAGATTTACATGAATAAAGCTATATAGAATTTTGAGAAAATCCTTTAAGTCAAGCGTGAAGTATATCGTATGTACCTTGTGGATATTGTTTTCAGCAATCCATTGACATGTTTCAAGTATATTAAACCGTGGAATAAGGTCGTCTGTTTTGAGCTCAACCATACAGGCTTCTACTTCCCTTTCTATACATATTTTTCCATCTGTAGTAAAGTTAGCCATTATATTTTTACGTCTTTTTAGCTTTTAATAAATGTGGTATGCAGCTTGGTATGACAGAAAACAAAAAACATTGCTCGTTCAGTCGTTCCCCGTCAAATTGAACTGACATTTACAATACCCACAGACAAAGATCCACTCATTTTAATAATTATATTTTAGTAGTTATATTTTTTAAGATTTTTGGTTTTAGGTTCAATATAAGGTTTATTTTAAGTTTCAGTTGTTATAAATATATAAATATCAGATAAAGTACAAGTTACGGTAAGTAAGTAGTTACGGTATAGCGGAATATGTAGGTCCATTCTTAGGGACATGCATGGTATGGTCATATAATGCGGCGGAAAGTGATGTCACCAAAAGAATGTTATATATGAACGTGGAAGACCAAAGAAAAGATGGATGGTAGTGAGGTGACGGCTGATAGAAGTGAGTGGAAGAAGAAGACGTATTGTACCGACCCCACATAATGTGGGTTAAGGCCAAGAAAAAAAAAATGAATTAATTATGCACTTTTATTGTATAATAAGTAAAGAAAACAGAAAAATCACATTAAGTTTATGGCCGAGTGTAGGATAAAATCATGAATATCACAGCATTTTTATGCTAAATCTTTTCTTTGGATTTTAAGTTTCCCAGCATGCCTGAGTGCTATGGGTCCCTCTGATTCATCCGGAGGGAAAAGCAACATACTACCCGGCACCCTGGTAACATTGGTTAACAATTTCTCTTGTCGGATATTATAATCTGATGGCTATTGATCTAATGACTGGTGGGGGTCTCCGTGGAGTTCACTGGTGGAGTTGCAGTTGTATGCAAAAGCTTTGTTGTGGCTGGCATATGTATATATATCACATGTGGGGGTTTTAGTCCATGAGGATAAGCCCATGATAAAAACAAAAAAATGTGCAAACACTAATTAAAATATTGTTGAAAAGTGGAACTATATTAATTTTTTGTACATTCTGTTTCAAGTAACAATCAACTTGTTGTATGTAGTAGGTGTTCACAACAAACAATGTTTTTTTTTATATCTCAGTACCCTTCATCACTGATTGATATTGTGTATCCAGGAAACGCATCTTTGACCAGCTTAGCTGCTATTTCATGATCTGCTTTACCATAACCTTGTGAATAACCATAGATATGTATTTTTTTATTATCTGCATCATGAGATATTCTTCCTCCCCCTAAAGGTTCACAATCAAGTGGTGACAGTTTTGCCTGTACCTAAAAAAAGCACACAACCATTAAGTTACTTTAGCAATAAATTACAGCATAATTGGGGGTAGAGTCACAAAGTGAATGTTCATGTAAATCACTCATCCCAAGTGGCAGACATATATTACAAAAGAATTTTGTCCAGCAATAGGCATGCATCATTTTATATAAGGTTATTGTTCAACTAATGTACTAAGTTCCATCTATGAAGTTTAGAACCAAGTCTTAGAAATCAATTGAGACTGGGTTAGGTTAATATTCAAATCTTAATTTACCTTAGGAGTATTGGGCTAATGTTGAACATTTAAAATAATCCAAACATAACAAAATTTACAAGTTATAAAAAAAACAAATGATCATACTTCATCATAAATATCAGAGTGATAATCACACCGCTTGTAACCCCTCACTATGACCATCTGTGGATTAGCAGCATCTTTTTCTTTATCATAAACATTCAATAATATATATTTGAATACACCAGTTGGGTCTATGTCCACAAGAGGAATTTTATTTCCAGTAGACATGGTTTGTATACTAATGATTGATTTCACTAAAAAAAAATATAGGTTTATAATTTATTTCATGTAGTATGTAAATTAAGAAATGGCACAAGTGATGACCCTGATGATAGTTGAAAAGGTCACAATTACCACAGGATTTTAGATATAACTGTTTGAGTTCTTAGTTTCTGCACGTTTTAAGCCTCGCAGATTGAATAAAATGTGTAATTTGTAAGGAAGTAACCTATTTGACAAACTTGCCGGTTCGGATTAAAAATTATTACAAAATTAGAAAATACCTGTGGACAATTGGTTCCTATTAGGACAGTTCGATACTAACGATGATATATTTCTTACAATATTAAGAGATTTTAACATTAGTAATTTAATTTGAGTTATGACAATTATATAGGTAGGTACCTATTTTTTTGTTCATATATTTTTAATTTTTTCTCAAATTTTACGACCCCGGATTCAAGTTCAAGTCAATGCATTATGCCACAGAGTATTAATCTACTCTGACCATAAATTTAATAAGTATATGTATAGCTACTACGCTTTCTGTGATCACAATAGAAATAATGAAAAATGTGATATTATATGAACGATTCATAGATGATTTGATATTTTTAATTTGATTATTGAAAAAATCCTTAAAAAATATGCAAAAATAATTCTTTGGAGCGTTCTTTATTTACCTAAATACTTATTAACATATATTTCAATATTATTCAGTTGGGAATTATAATATAATATGATACATACTAACAATACGTACGGCGAGCGAACGACCGTTAAGTTACAGATTAGCACCGAGGACAAACCTGTTTCGTTTTTTCGGTGCCTTTATTGTATAAGTAATTATATTCCTTGTATATTAATAATAAATAAATAAATAAGTAAATATTTTTGGTTCATAGATTGGTACAGAGTATTTGTTTTTATGAAATAAACATATATTTTTAGACTTGAGTATCACACTTTTCGACGTATTGAACATTCTCTTTGGTATTGAATGAGAAGTTTATGATGAACATATTGTGTTGTCTGTAAAATAATACTGAGGCTAAAAAAATATGTCAAATTTTGGAGTATTCTGTGCTGTGGTCAAAATAATAAAAATACTATAATAGAAGAACATAATTCATGATTATTGTGATTCTGCTTAGACAATTTAACCAATTCGTAATTGATACAAAATAAGTAATGTCAGGATCACATAAATTGGATCCGAATATGACAGGTGAGTAATCTTTCATGTTGTTTAAATATTAACCTTGATTTTATAGAATCTACAATATTTTAAAATATTCATTTGCTTGTAACAATAATTTATTTTTTTATTCTAGAATTATCTAACTAACATATACTATTAACCTTATCGAAATGAACGTCCTGATAATAAAAGGGAATCTTTTAGGTGTGTGGGTAAATTTTTTCACGGCGGCAGGCATACCATCGGAAGTGTCGGCGACCTACGCCCTTACCTTCACAGAAAACAGAATTCAGAATGATATGCTGCTAGATTTGAACAAAGAGTACCTCCGAGATATGGGTATTACAAGGATGGGGGATATAATAGCTATATTACGGTATGTGTTCAATTCACTATACTGTGTATGTTTTACATTTCAGGAACACCAAATAATTTCTTTTTACTAAAACCAGCATTATGGGCTCAATAGATACAGTGTAATCTGGAGCTTTGACCAATTACTAGTAATTAGGTAATGTGTTTACAAACACTTTTGTTGTGAAAATGTTAAAGTTTTAAATATTAAAATCTAAATGACTATATCAACCCATTACCGGCTCACTACAGAGCACGGGTCTCTTCTCAATATGAGAAGGGTTTGGCCATATTCCATCACGCTGGCCATGTGCGGATTGGCAGACTTCACACGCTTTTGAGAACATTATGGAGAACTCTCAGGTGTGCAGGTTTCCTCACGATGTTTTCCTTCACAGTTGAAGCAAGTGATATTTTAATTGTTTTAAAAACCACATAACTCCAAAAAGTTGTGAAAAGAGGTGTGTGACTATATCACATAATGTATGAATGAGGTATCATGTTCACAATGGATGATTACTTTAAGAGTTTTCTATTTAGTTTATTTAATTTTGATTTTAGACATATATGAACTGTGTACTAGATGAATGTATTATGTGCATAAAAAATGTACTTAAACTAAAAAATGTATAAATAATTAATACATGTATATCTTCAGTCATGCAAAGCAAGTGCATGAGAGCACCGCAAGGGATAGAGTGTTGAGTACAACTGCTGTCAGCAACAAAGTGCCTGTGGCTGCAGTTACTGGGCGCTCCACTGTTACACAGCCCTCTTCTCGTAAGTTTACCATATTTCTCTTTAAGGTCACCTTTCTACAGTGTCAGCATAGTCATCACCAGTCTTATAACATTTTATTGCTGGGTGCAGGCCTCTGCCCTTAGGAAAATTGGTTTTCAAGCATAGATCCACCACACTGGCAAAGCAGGTTGGTTTTGATTTCTTGAATTTTTTTTTATTCTTTACTAGATGATGCATTCTAAGATAGTAGTGGGCTGTTAGGGGTATAGTAAAACCAAACCCCAGATTGTATCTATTTTTTTTTTATACACATAGCGAGCAAACGAGCAGGCGGATCACCTGATGGTAAGTGATTACCGCCGCCCATGAACATTTGCAGCACCAGGGGAACCGCCAATGCATTGCTGGCCCTACCAATGCGTTGCTGGCCCTCTTCAGGCCTTCAGTAATTTTGAAAAAAAAAAAATCTATATATTTGAACCCAGGACCTGCCACTAACATAACCAAAACACTCAACACAGTGAGAAAGGAGTTGGATTTATAATCCTATAAGCTTAACCTAAGACTTGAACCAATCTATGACTCTAACCAGTGTAGTAAAGTTTGCTTTCCCTAGTAGTAAGAGTATAATATAATAAATTACCTATTGATATCTTGGAGATGTCTATCAATAAGTTCAAAGTTTTTATAAAACGAAAGCTTGTAGAAAAATCATATTACGATATTAAGGATTATATAAACGATAAGAAAGCTGGGGTGTGAATTGCTCTATCTCCATGGGTAGGTATAATTTATTGTTCATTATGTGATATGGTGATAACGGTAAAAAAACCCGGCTAAGTTTGTTGTGGGCTTCTTCTTAGACCTGGGCGCGTTTGGAACCCTCATAGCTTTAGTTTTAAGTTGACGAATATAGTTATCACCATGAAATAACTACTATGTAAATATTGACGCGTCAAAAGTGCCTTTTTAAGGACTATTTGAATAGAGATTATTTTGAATTTGAATTTGAATATGTTTGGTCAACAGCTGCAAGTCGCATGCTGGAGCACTACACCCGAAACACCCATACACCCGAAACCTCACCCGTCCGGGCGCCGCAACCCAAGAGGAGATCTAATGAAACGTAAGACCTGCATTTATTGATTGTCATCTTAGTCTGAAGCTATGATAGCCTAGTGGTTAGGACGTCCGCTTCCTTATCAGAGGTCGTGGGTTTTATGTGCGTTTTTAAGCAATTAAAATATCACTTGCGCAAGGTGATGGAAAATATCGTGAGGAAACCTGCATGCCTGAGACTGTTCGCTACCACGCTGGGATGGTTAACAATTCTGATCAGAAAAATAGACAATGCATGTAGGCTGTAGAAAACCTCGCTGACCAAGTGTAGAGAGGTAGACAACATTATGGAGAACTCTGATGCATGAAAGTATCCTCATAATCAAAGAAAGAGTTATTCTTTCTCGTAACGCACGTAACTTATAAAAGTCGAAAAACGCCATATAGTTCTATGGAAAATTTTAGCTATAAAGAACGGATGAAATGTAATGATAGCTTCGTGCTCTTTTAGCTGAATCGAATTTGACGGAACTTTTACAGGCAATTAAAGGTAAAGAGAGAATCATTCGCTTCTTTATATCGGCTTAGGCTAAGATTTCGACGAAACCGTTTTACAAGCTTTTACCTTTGCAAAGGTAAAAGTTGCACACTTGTAAAACGGTTGCAAAAGTAAGACTAAGAAACCCAAAGAAACATGGATTTAATAAGATTTTACACTTGTCTTATGATGTAAATAATAGATCAAATTTGTTTAAATAACATTCTATTATTTAAATTATTAGAAATAAAAGAAAAGATAATACATTGTAGGATAGTAGAATGTATGTATGTTTGCAATTACTGATGGTAGTTACGGAGGCCGAATTTTGTTAATTCAGATTATTAATCTTGAACAGGACAAGTGATGATTTGAGTATCAAGAAAGCGCGACTCATACGCTTTGGTTCTCCGACACCAGCAAGCACAGTACCAAAGGAAGGTAAGTTTATACTAGATGAGAGAAAATTGAAGTTGTGATAGCCTAGTGGTTAGGACGTCCGCCTTCTAATCAGAGGACGGAGTTTCGATCCGAGGCACGGATCTCTAACTTTCTGGAGTTTTGTTATTTAAGCAATTAAAATATCACTTGCTCGAACGGTGAAGGAAAACTTCGTGAGGAAACCTGCATGCCTGAGAGTGCTCAATAAAAAGGCCGCACATGGCCAGCGCGGTGGACTGTGGCTAAACCCTTCTCATATTGAGAGGAGACCCGTGCTCTGCAGTGAGCCGGCAAGAGATTGATGATGATGAGAGAAAATAAATAGATCGGACCTTTAAAAGAGTTTTTTTAAAATAGAAAATGACCTTGTCTTCCGGATTACAATCATGTATTAAAACAATAACGTCGTTCTAGCTATGAGATTATTTTACTCGTTCGCAGGGTAATTTTTTAAGGGTTTTCCCGTTTATAAAGGCCCTAAACGTTCGTTATCCCGTCTTTCATTAAAACCGTACTCCAAATGGGGCTAAAATCGCTTAGAAGCGTTGCTTTCATGCGTGTTGGTTACACGCAGTGGATTTTGACCTAGTATGCAGCCAGAACATAAAATACGGAAATAATCTTCTCCAGCAGCTCTTTAAAATAGACAGGTTTTAAGCATGCACGAACTTGTCACTGATGTCTGATATATCAAGTTCATTTTTATAAAACACTAAGTCGATAAAAGTCTTTTGTTTCTATTATTCGGGAGACTTCTAGCTATGGTGGTATTCCTGGCTTAACACTATTCCTCCTTTACAGCGCCAACAAGCAAGACCGTGTTTGCACGTCTCGGCAACTCGGAGCAAGTACCACAAAAGCAATCCGTCGTCATGAAATCAGTGCCACAGAAACCCGCCCCCAAACAAGTGTTCTCCAGACTGGGAGCCAAGGATGGTCCAGAAAAAGATCCCGTGCCAATAGAGAAGGACGCACTCAAATACGAAGGTATACTCAAAAGTGTGCCGGCTACAAAAAAGACGTTCACAGTTACAACCGGCTTGAATAACGTGAGGAAAATTGCAGTTGGTACTATGAGAGCGGACGAAGCGCCCGTCAGTATCAAAGAGAAACTCGCCATCGTAAAAACAAAAGAAACCGTCAGCATCAAAGAGAAGTTGGGCTATGTTAAAACCACAAACAAGTCTGTCAAATTCTCCAACCATGTGGAGTACAAGGAGATCGAGCCAGCCAAAACTAATGCACTCGGCAAACCACAGATCACAAATGTCTTTAACAAACCAGAAAGGAGGTTGTCTATGCCCGAATCTAACAATGGGGTTAAAGCCAGACTCGGCTTCAAAAATGAAAACAAAAACAACCTTACAATTACCCCAGGAGTTTTTCATAGGCTAGGTGTTTGATAGCAGTGTTAATAGTTGATTGTGCATTTTACAAGTACAATTTACGAGAGGAATACTAACTACCGGCTTAACTTTGGCAGCTCGATACAGCGATGCCAAGCTATTTGGACGAAAGAAAAATAATTTTGTCTTAGTAAATGTATATCGGCTCAAATATAATGATGTTTCGCCATATACATTTCCATCAGCAATTTAAATCTAATCATTTTGAACAGTGAACGAATACGGTTACCCGACAGCCTCTGAGTTAGGCGAAGTAATTTAACAAGGCTTTTTAGTTGTTGAGAAGTATTCAAATAAAGACCTAAGATAATTATGACCAGAATTACATTATCAGAACATTTTACATGGATGATTTCATGAGTCACCAATAATTGGTCCACATAAATGATGAACTGATTTCAGTAGCGTAAATACAAAACACGTGGACCTACGTATCGGTTACATATACCTATAATAGTATGGCTTTAAAAATCTAACGTACGCTTTCATATTAGAATAAGTGCATGAATTTTTCAACGAAAATGAAGCCAACAAAATAATTACAGTTGCTAAGCCAAAGTTTAACATTTGGGAGAACCAGGTTGATGCAGAAGCAGGCGTGACTTGCTGAACTCCATGATATACGATGAACTTTAAGACCAATTTGCTAGAGTCTAAAGCAGAACTATTTCTTAGGCTAAAAAATATAAAGCGCGCTAAAATCTACTTCTGACTCGAGAAACAGTTAAAACGGGACAAAGCTACGTATCTGTCTCGTTTTAACGCTAACAATGTTTTTTTTTTAATTTTTAAACTGTGGCTGAGCAAAGTATGCATTAGATCTCAGCCTAAATGTTCTTTGGGAGAAAGGCGGGAGACTTCGTATATGGCGGGTGCGGTTTTTTCACGCTTTTCTTGAATTATTCTTTGTTGGCTAATTTTGAAAAGGACTGGTGTTGGTTGTGTCGCGGACAGTTTTGGTGTCGTTTGTGTAGTGGCTGGTTTTCTGAATGGTTAACAGGTATTGAATTGGGAAAGGTCTGAGGGAGTCGCGTCAGCGGAGTGTGAAGTTTCCCTCCATTTCTCCCTAACTTCTACATTGCTATACACTTAATATTGGCTAATCTGTGTAAAGCCATAAAACGAAAAAAAAAAATGTTCTTTGTTATTTTACGTTTAGTTAAACATGGGTGCTTTATTTCTAATACACTAATATTTCTACAATTTGTATGTAATTGATTTTGTTTGTGCATTTAAATATTTATTTGCCTCGACACTATATCAGACGGAGTATCTCTAGTATAGGAATGCAATGTAGAATAATATTTTTAATAATACATATGTATTTATAATAGATCTTAAGCAGTCTAAATGAGAGGCCATATTTGTTTTTTTTTTTACGTGAAGGCTGCGTGAACAGTTTTATCGACTAAGGTACGCATCTGTACGGTATGTAGATTACAAGTCGGCAAAGAATGTTAATTATTTACAATTTCATTATAAGAAGCAAGTTTGAATACTTGGTACCGATTATGGACATTGCTTATTGATTTTACTATTACAACCCAGTTGCTGGGAAAATGAGTGAAAATATGCATCTTTCAGGCATGCGCGTCTCATATTAGGCTTTTTTTTCTCCCCTCCGGAAGCGACGCAGTCTTGTCTGCGCCGCTTGACGGGGTATGTGGGACTCCCCGGCGGCCAGACTGACCAGAATACCCACTAAAACCCAACGATGCTCATACGCGTCGCCGGTGACTGGGTCACGGGTACACCCGCGCACACGACCGCAGTCTCATAATTATTAGGCTACACCAACATCCAACCATCAGATGTGAATAAATGATGTGTCTAAAGGAAGATATTACCAAATGGTATATTGAGATATTAATTATTATAATATTAATTATTATAATATTAAGGTTAAATCAATAACTTCTACCTCAGTGTAGTTTATACGCTACTGCGTTCAGATTATGTCACGAATACTTTAGTATTGCGTACACAGTCCACATTTTTTACTAATGTTGATAATAAAATACGATTTTTATAACATTTCTGTTTGTAATATTGAATAAGTTGAAGTGAAGTTAAAAGTTTTGGTTATAAGATTGAAGTAGGTGTTGTTTTGCGAGCGTTCACTGTATAAACTTTAAGCCTGATTTGCCATTATCCTTGACAGCAAGACAAATCTGCGGTGTTTATTAAAAAACGCGTAAAAATAAGTATAAGAGTGCCTAGTGCAAGATTTTCTACTTGTTCGCTAGATGGCGCTCCTTCGACTCAATACAAATTGAAGTTAACTTTTACGCGATCGAATATGTAGAAATCACAATACTTAAAGTATATATTCATATAAATATGTCAATGCTTTAAACCCCTTCTGTGGGAGAGGAGGATACTTACCTCTGGGAGGTTAATAGGCTGATGATGACGATAAAACAAATTTGGCCAGCTGTCATCGATTATAGCAAATTAAACTTAATTATTATATACGTCTTGAGTTACATCAAATAAATCTTTTTTTTAAACGGTAATAAATAACATTTCGTGATTACCTATGAGACAAAATGGAGTTTTTTTTCTTCATCTTATTAAAGTGTTTTTATCCGCACTTGGAGGAAAAAATCTACTACAGTAGAACCTCTTTAATCCGAATCCGAACGTCCAGTAATCCGAACGCTGTCGCGGCATAAAATATGTACATATGTATATGAGTTGATTGTTATTTTATTCAAATTATGTACGTACCTACATACATACATATAATTTTACACTGCAATGTATTTCTCTTCTTTCTTTAACACTTATAACCCATTTAAGGCACGTTTTGTGAAAGGCACAATATGTTCTGTAATCCGAACGATTTAATAATCCGCAAACCCCCCCCCCCCCCCCCCGGTCCCTATTTGTTCGGATTAAAGAGGTTCTACTGTAGTTTTTACAGATCCTATTAATTTTCAAATCACGACGGTAAAAATTACAAAGAAAAGGCGGGAGACTTCGTATATGGCGGTCGCGGTTTTTTCACGCTTTTCTTGAATTAATGTTTGTTGGCTAATTTTGAAAAGGACTGGTGTTGGTTGTGTCGTAGACAGTTTTGGTGTCGTTTGTGTAGTGGCTAGTTTTCTGAATGGTTAACAGGGATTGGTTTGGGAAAGGTTTGAGGGAGCCGCGTCCGCAGAGTGCGAAGTTTCCCGCCATTTCTCCCTAACTTCTACATTGCTATAAACTTGACATTGGCTAATCTGTGCAAAGCCATAAAAAGAGAGAACTAATAAAATAATAAACTTGACATTGGCTAATCTGTGCAAAGCCATAAAAAGAGAGAACTAATAAAATAATAAACTTGACATTGGCTAATCTGTGTACAGTCATAAAACGAAAAAAAAAAAAAAAGAGCAACGTGTCATTTCTCGTGTGTCATCTGAATTGGGAATCTTTTAAAGTGTGTGTAAAGTTGTTTACATATTTTGTTCATTGGAGCGCAAACTTAAATCTGCGTATCATTGCGATGCGATTTCTTGCGAAATGACTTCTTCCATTCATGGTTCGGTTGTCGATGACCAATCCCTACAATAGGGAACCTTTCGAAACTTATATTACTACTAATTATATGGACCGTAAAATGATTTGCGCACCGCCGTTATTGATTAGAAGACAAAATAACAAGGAATATTTTAGCTTTATCCGTTTATTTATTTTAAGAACGCTGATGTAGAGAACAAGGAATATTTTAGGTTCATCCGTATTATTTCTTTTATGAACGGTTATGTAGACTATTCTCGTCGGAAAGACCATGTTTTGAAAACAGACTAGGGATTTTTTTGTTATCAATATCACAGATTTCGAAGCTGTGATAGCCTAGTGGTTAGGACGTCCGCCTCCTAATCAGATTTCAAGGACTCGATCCTTTAACTTTTCGGAGTTATGTACGTTTAAGCAATTAAAATATCACTTGCTCCAATGGTGAAGAAAAACATCGTGAGGAAACCTGCATGCCTGACAATAATGTTCTCAAAGGCGTGTGAAGTCTGCCAATCCGCACATGGCCTGCGTGGTGGACTATGGCCAAACCCTTCTCATATTGAGAGGAGACCCGTGCTCTGTAGTGAGCCGGTAATAGGTTGATCATGAAAATGATGATCACAGCTGTCGATCGTAAATGGAAACCCAATTCTTAAATTCTTATGATGAGTCATTTATGCTTTTGTCTGTTTTTTTATTGCATCGCTCTTTTGTGTTAGCTCCCTAATTTTAAAGTTCGATAGGCATATATTATGTAACGAGTCCAGTAAATCGATGTTTATTTTCTAATACCGAATTATCGTTGTAAATTACGTAAACGTAATACCTATTATTTGATTGTGAAATGGGAATGTTTTTTCTATTTTGGAAAGTGTGATCAGTTTCGTAGAATAACAATTTGGTTCTAACTTACTTTGTAAAGATTTGTTTTTTTTTATTTTACTATTTTTATGTGAATAATAATAAAAAAAACTTCAATTATCCTGTGCTGTTTTATTTTATGAGTAATGCCTGAATACCTGAGAGTATTCTGACATTACTGTTATTAAAGGCGTGTGAAGTCTACTTATTCTCAATTAGCCAGCGTGATGGACTAAGGCCTGGGTTCGATTCTCTGCTCGAGTGTGAGGCTTCGGCCGTGGCTAGTTACCACCGTACCTACAAAGACGTGTTGTCAAGCGATTTAGCGTTCCAGCACGATGTCGCGTATAAACCTGTTAGGAGTGTGGGTTATACCCCCATACCCCTATCAGGTTAGCTCGCTACCATCTTAGACTGCATCATCACTTATCGCCAGGTGAGATTGCCGTCAAAGACTAACTTGAAGTATATAAAAAAAAAACAGTTAATATTCAATGCCTTCGATGGATACGAATCGCTTTACCCTCTTGTTAATTGTAGGTCAGGTGTGAAAAAAAGGTACCTTTCCCAAAATTTCACTAGATAGCAGTCAAGGGCTAACTAGTACCTATATAAAAAAAGATTCAATTTGACAACATCATTGATGGACCACTTAGACATGTAATAGCAGACTCGGTGTCTTGGATATAAGCATGATCGTTGGTATAATGAAGAGCATAAGTCTTTTGGCGTCAGTAAAGTGTAACTCGGCCCCACCGCAAGTTACGCATTAATCGGATAGTTGAAGAAGTGTGTCCCTGTAATGCGATATCCATACTTTCATCCCGCTTTCTTCAGTTGGTCACGGCCACTCGGCGAGGCGTTCACAGCGAAAGTGATAAGGATCGGGTACAAGCTGGCCTTACAAGATCTAAAATACCATTTTTTTTACCCCATTGCATTGGTTACCTAGGGGCAATCTCCATGTAGCAATAGCTTAAGGATTTTGACAGATTCCCTGTCGTAGTGTTATAGATAGATAGATAATAGATAATATTTTATTGTTCAAAAACGATTTACAATAATAATTTGTCCCTACCCTCTGCACTAGGAAAACCTGTATTGCAGAGGGTAGTTCCTTCCAGGGATATAGTAAATTACATCTTAAAGATAAATTATCTAAACTAAAGCTAACATTTTATAGTATGAGCGTGTGCGTGTATGTATGTGTGTGCAAACGAGTGTGAATGTGTGTTTGTGTATGTGCGTTATGTAAATTATTTTAATATTTTTAAAATATCCTCAGTTTCAGCATACCCCTTAGATGACAACCAGGCCCAAAGCGTTTTAGTTAGATTTGACCTATTCAGCCTGACAATGCCCTTGTTAGACCTACAGAACTTATAATAAACGCAAAATGAAATAAATTCATATTGTGACTTGGCGATAGGTATAGATAATTTAGAAATGTATCATCTATTTCTGAATCTAAATCTCTGGGCTGGTATCGTAGGAGGCTTCTGCTGTGGCTAGTTAGCACTGGCGACAAAGAAGTGAAGCCAAGTGATTTAGCGTTAGCGTAACCCGCTAAATAACTTGTGTCGCGTAAAAACCAATCAGGAGTATTTTTTTGGTAAGTGATGATACGGTCTAAGATGGCAAGTGATGATGGTAAGTGATGATACAGTCTAAGATGGTATCGGGCTAACCTGTTAGGGGTATGTGTAAACCCATAATAGCTAATTGGTTTCGTGCCGGAATGCTAAATCGCTTGGCGACACGTCTTTGTCGGTAGGGCGGTAACTAGCCACGGCCGAAGCCTCCGTACCAGACTCGAGCCGGGAATCGAACCCAGGACCTCCAACTTTAAATTGCAACAGCGCACGCGCTACGCCACGAAGGTCCGTAAGGAAGTTTAACCCGCTACCATTAGACTGCAAAATCACTTACCACCAGGTTAGTCGTCTAGGGTTAACTTGTAGTGGAATAAAAAAGCCACTATTTTTTTTTGTTTCTGGCTCTTGCTCGCTGGTACTGAAAATTCCTAAACGGAAATCTCAGTGGGTACCTAGTATAACCTCGACCCGAGGTTCAAACCGACGACCTCTAGACAGACGGTTCAGTCTGTCGTTCGCTGTGGGCTATCCGGGAACGTTATGATCGGTTTTTGATTCCGTGATTTATTTTTTTATTTACACACTTTTATTGTACACCACGAAAAAGGAAAAATAAAACAAAAAAAGACAGAAAAATAACAAAAACAGTAGTATACAATTCCGTGATCAGGAATTGATACGCTTTGAAAGCCTTCATGAGAATGATCCTAGAAGGCCTTACGCACGGGCGATAAAGAGATCGTATACTGATTTGTTACTTTATTTTGAGGCATAAAAAGGGTGGGAAGTCACGACCTTTTGACCGTCACCCCAAATACGAAACAAAGTTTCGCAAAACATTTCCCAACCCGAACGCAAGTAGGTAGGTAACCCCATAATTCAGCGTTTAATATTTTTGATAAGTTACAGTAAATAATTAGCATGTAACTAAATGGCTGGAGATTTTTTTGCTCAACCTGTTGAAATTTGCTAGCTGTGTTAAATACCGTAAAGTCGCAGATTAACAAGCATGCAGTACTTACCCAATTATGTACATGGCTGATTTTCCACAAATTCGGAAGACGGAACATAATAAGCATTTATTGTGTTGTGCTGTTTTGCTTTAATCCAATTGTTTGTGCAAACGACAATTCACTTTTCTGCCATTTTTCTTTTCAAATACAGCGGCAGAAGGTACTAGCTACTAGCATAGGCATGTTTATCGGTTACTGAAAACTGTAGATTTGACTGAAGAACATGTATTTTGAGATGCCACATCACAGAGTTATCCCCATTACGTCTCATACATGACACTCTTGCCTAGCCACATCGAGCCATCGATTATTTGGTTCAGGAGATGTACGTATATATATACCTTATGTGTATTCTAACCTGCGGACGCTTTGAAATAATGTTAAAAGAATTATATTGAAGCAGTGATAGCCTAGTGGTTAGGGCGTCAGCCTCCTAATCAGAGGTCGGCGGTTCGAATCCGGACACGCATCTCTAATATTTCGGAGTTATGTGCGTTTAAAATAAATTAAAATATCACTTGCTTCAATGGTGAAGGAAAACATCGTGAGGAAACCTGCACGCCTGAGAGTTCTCCATAATGTTCTCAAAGGCGTGTGAAGTCTGCTAATCCGCTCAGCCCTATGGCCAGCATGGTGGACTATGGCCAAACCCTTCTCATATTGAGATGAGACCCGTGCTCTGTAGTGAGCCGGTAATGGGTTGATCATGATGATGATAATGATGATTGATCTATAAACAGAATGATGTAAGATGTAAATTATTATAGTAAGTTCAGTAAGAGATTGCTGTACTTGCACTGAAAGTCAGCTATCAGCCGCGGCCAGCGTGCAGCGGCCTAGGCGATCTAATGGAGTGATCACCAGACCGCAACGCCTTGTGTTGCTGAACTGTATGATAATAAACTGGGTGAAAGTCACCTCGTTATTACGAAAACCTATCAAACGAGGATAGTCGATACTAAGAAATAATATTGTTATGGTTTTTTTTGTACACAAATCCATTATTATGTAATAAACTCTACATCCACTGTATCGGTTTATTAATGATCATTTACATAAGATGATTCTATTGATAGAATAAAATTGAATTTTATAAAACGAGCACAAAAAGTATTTTGTAACTGTAACATTGGTAATTTCTCTATCCATTTAATTATAAAGTCTTTTGTTAACTTTGAGTTTAATAAATAAACTATTTCGCTTGTTACATAGATTTAACTTTCATTTAAGGATATATTGGGAAACAGGAAGGTATTTAAAAACCTTCTACATAAGGTATTACAAACAAAAAGATAATTATTTCGCTATCTAAAAAAACAAAAAGCCTTATTGGCTTAAGAGAAGTTAAAGCAAGTTATATTTAATTGCTTAAAACGTATAAAACTTTCGAGAAGTAAGAAATCAATCTTACTCTCTCGGTCCACCTAAAGGGAAAGCCTTTTCCACTAAGTTATCACAACTTATGTTTAAAAATAATTTGTATTTTCGAAAAGTAGATAACTTAGTTAATTATTAAGTACCTACATAGGCTACCAACATGCCTGCTTTGAAAATGTTGTCTGACATGAGTACAGTAACTACTCTTAAAGTATTTACACACTTACCTATGTAGAGTTGTATTTTTTTACTGGTAAATCAATTGATGAACATTTGAACACAAACTATACCTAAGGTACACTGAAATTAGTCAACCGTGATTGCATTTAAGTGAGTACCTACATATAGATACGTATATACAAAACTTTTTGCCGCTGTTATGACCGATTGAAAAAAGACCCAAATTGGAGAGCTCCAGGCAATTTCTGCAAATGTTTAAGAGTTACGACTACGTCGCCCTATTGTCTATTTGTATACTGTTCGTTCAAATTCGGTAGTTCTCATTGTACGTAGTTCATTTACAGATCAGCCGTCTAGTATCGATGATATAACGCGGGAAAAGTCGACCGCCGCCTGAACGATAAAAGCGCGGGGAGAAACCGCGCCGGCCCAGTGCCGCTCCTACAGCCGTTGACGAAGTCGCCCACGATGGGGACAAAGGTAAATTTATTTAATTAGATTAATATAATAACTGTCTCGCAACTCTTGCAGCTGCCAATCCGTATCGAAGGCTTGGAGGGTCCAGATTCTTTCCATCGACACAGATTTGCATACTGTGAGACATTTCTAGTCTGGGGATAAGGATACTAGACCACCATTATAACCACCAATATCATCAGCAGTCCAACTAAGTATTACTAACTACTAACATGTTCAACTACCTTTACGATTTAGCGTTCCGGCACGATGTCGCGTAGAAACCAATTAGGAGTGTGGGTTTACCATGCTCCTAACAGGTTAGCCCACTACCATCTTAGACTGCATCATCACTTACCATCAGGTGAGATTGCCTTCAAGGGCTAACTTGTAGTGGATAAAAAAAACCTATGAACGGTCTTGACGCTATTAACTTGTTTCTTCATCAAAAGTCGTTAGTGCAAAAGTAATTTTCAACCTTAGTCATGATAGTCCAGGTTATGTGATGATAAAAGAATTTGTTTTAGACTATCTGAAGTCTATGATCACGATTCACATAACGAAGGAAGCGTGTTTCTTAAAGAACGTATACAGTTTTCAGTATAATTATTAAATGTTTTTTTTTTCCATTTTAGGCATTGATTGCAGTGTTGTGCTGCGTGACGTTTAATGGATTGTCAGCGAAGGCCGTGCAACCAGCTAACAGTGATGGACTTATAGACAATGTCAGTGCCGAAAGTGTTCCCCAACAGTATCGCGATGTGTACTCGTACGCGAGTGCTAACCCGTACGCGGCCTACTCTTTCCACGTCCCGCAGTTCGTTGCGCCGAATTTCAACCAAATTGTTCCATTGAATCAGGAAAGAATTCTCGCGCAAAGCACTAACAATTACTTGAGGGATTCCTATGGACAAAGACTCGTGGAGGCACCTCAGGCGTACGCATACAAGGCTGCATTGCCTCAGCAGTTCGTCCCACTACAGAAGCTGCCGGCTCACCTTAGCCAACCGTTTGTAGCGGCTGCACCGAACGCACAATATGGTCAGGCAACGCACTTCTTTGGAACGTCACCATTCAGGTTAGCCAATCTTCAGGCTATTTCAAATCATCAGGCGAATCCATTTGGTGCCCAACAACCGCTAGTTTACGCTCAAAATGTAAGGACTCTGGTTGCGGCACCAGCATCAAAACCACAGGCTAACGGACCCGTAGCTCAGCAGCAATCCGCAAGCAACAACAATATATACGCTGACGCGTATAAGGGTGGTCAATACAACCAGTTCTGGAAGGAACCAAACGCCCAAATAATACAAGGGGATCCTAAAATTTCCGCTAGTGACCATAACGAAAATCAACAAAGTTTACCGTTAGTTCACGCACCTAAACAAACTACTATTACATCTTTTACTAATGGCAAGAAAACAGTCGTAAATCTAATCACTAAACCACCTGTGCCTCTTCTCGATTTGACGTTGCTAGAACCGCTGACTTTTGACAATCCTCTAGTGCCACAAGTGCAACACTTTTTGCCAAAAATCCATTCGGTTACCTATAAAAAGTTGCCCGAATTAAATCAGAAAAAGGTTGTTACTATTAAAAAAAAGACCACAAAAAAGGTCAAGAAACAAAAGAAACCAAAGATCGTAACAGAAGAGATTGAAGTTAATCATACCCCAACTATAATTGATGTCAAACCGGAAATAGCTTACGAGATAAATTCTCCAAATTACAAGGAGACTTACACCGAGAAAAAGCTTGTTTACAATAAAGAAACCCAATCAAAACCAGTGCACATAAGTTACGAGAAGAAAACCGAGATGAAACCTGTAACTTATTCTTATGGCAAACACACACAAAAGGAACCAGTGCATTATAACTACGTGCATACCTCAAACGAACCCGCCAAACTCAAACAAGCATATCTTGATGAAAATAAAGAAAAGACTAAACATCTTATTTACCACTTTTCGCCTGAGGAACAAAGTGAAGAACAAGATGAGCAAAACCAAAATTCTGAACCCCCTATAGAGTCAGTGGAAATTTTTGAAGAAGATCCGAATGGAAGTGATTCCGAAGAGGAGCATTTGAAACAACAACAGCAACAACAACAATATCAAAACCAAAAACATCAACAACAACAGCATCACGAACCTCAACACCAAAAATATCACGAAGCTCAACACCAACAACATCACGAACCTCAAGAAAAACAACATCACGAGCCTAGACACCAATATAACGAACCTCAACGACAACAATATTACCACCAGCACCATCACCAACACCAGCAACCACAGCTCGAACACAAACAACACCAACTAGAACACAAACAACATCACGTTCCTCAATACGAACAACATCAGCATCAAAAGTACCATCAAGAATACGCACCACAACATCACCACCAACCACAACATCACCACCAACCACAACAACGGGAAGACCATGAATTACAACATCACAAAACCAACGAACCACATCCACATCAATATCAACAAACTAAACATCACGAACCAAAACAACAAACACACGACAAACCACAGCATGAGTTGGCCGAGGAAGCATATGAACAACCCGACCAAAACTACAGGGAAGAACCTGAACCTGAACATAGAGAGGTAGCTTACTATGAAAATTCAAAAGAAAACGACGAACCGGAACACAAGCAGGACGCCTATTATCAAAATCCCAAAAATAACTATTTAGATGCACGTGACGAATCTCCAGAACCAATTGTACATAAGTCAGCTCCAAAAAAGGAAGAAAAACAGTATGAAGCAATAGTCCCTGAGTATGAAGAAGATATAGTAATACTTCCACCGCATAAACCACATGCTCCAATACAGGAATCAAAAAATAAACATAATTCTAATTCAGAACCGCAGAGAGAAGAAGTCCATTATGATTATCCTAAAACGTATTATTCTTCCCCCGTGCCGCAAGAAAAATCGAATCGTATAATCATTAAGGATGATGCCCCACAACCTCCTCAAGAAGTATACAAACCCAACGAAGAGTTAATAGAAGCGATGGTTAAGAAACAGGAGGAAAGCGAGGACGATTTTGAGCAGGCATATAAAAACGCAGCTTACGGATTTCCTGCATATGACTCGCCCGTGAGGAACTCCGACAAAGAGAAAGAGATTTACAACCCAGCAAACTATGGCGTTGCCCGATTCCAGAATGATTACGATGAAGATAAAAGCCAATTGCGGCAATACCAAGCTGATGGTGATGAGTACCCAACGCAGATGCGTTCCAACTACAAAGATACAAGGGACAAAACTAATGAAGATTATTATACAGACTATGCAGACAGCGGACCACAGAGCCTAGTTGATAGAAAGAAGCAAAAGGAAGAGTATTACGACAGTTATAATGAACACAAACCGCAGAAATATTTTGCCAAAGAGGATTCTGATAACCAGCAAAGTGCTAAATACACGGTAGGTTCTTCTTTTAGCTACCCTGGAGTTCCACAGCAGAAACAATTTGCCAAATTTACGAGTAGAATTACCCCATTAGATGAATACAACTATGGCAAGGAAAAGCCGAGCGATAGTTCCGCTTTTGGGACGGGAACATACACTAAAACACAATTTCTGGAACCACATTATCAATATGGGTTTGAGCCCATAAGAGTGTCTCGGTTATTAGATCGTGAGTTAGCGGCCATGGCGAGCGACCATAGTCCCAAAACGATAAAAAAAATATACAAAGAAAACTATTATATTGAAAAATCTAGCACTTCAAAAGGCGAAACAAGCTGATAGAGTATATAAATTATTTATTGTTTTACTTTAATTTAATTTTAATTATAAGTGTCGTCCGTTGTAAGTAGTAAAGTGTGAAGTTCATAAAAATATAAAATAGAAAAATGCTACGATCTTTATGTTTTCGATCCACTTAAAACTTAATATTATTATTTTAATAATCTATCAACATTTATGCAATACAACTTTCTCTGACTATGTATTACGTGATAGTAACCGTTTCTTACACCTGAAATAAGTAAAAAACATGGTGAACTCTTAACGAAGTCAGACACCGTAGTAAAGTAAATAAAAACAGTTGATACCAATTTAGCGGCATTGTGAAAACCAAAGCAACTCTGAAGAAATTTAATCATAAAAACAGCTTAAAAATAAAGAAAATCGGAACAAAAAGTTCCAACATTCAAATATAATGAGATAATTATTTGAAATCGCTGCATTTTAATTTGGTTTAACTAATTGCGCAGGAGCGTTTGGCAATTTTGTACTTTTTACGTCTCAACAACAACAACAAACAAAATCTAAGGACACGAAGCAGCGGTTGTTGTGTAAGCTCCATGTTTATGATGCAGAAGTCAGAACCAACAAATACAAATATTCTTTATTCAAATACAATACTATAGCTTCGTTCAGAGAAACCACGACCTCCGTGGCGCAGCGCGCGCGCTGACGCATTATAAAGTTGGAGGTCCTGGGTTCGATTCCTGGTTCGAGTCTGGTCTGGTGGGAGGCTTCGGCCGTGGCTACTTACCACCCTACTGACAAAGACGTGTCGCCAAGCGATTTAGCGCTCCGGCACGATGTCGCGTAAAAACCAATTCGGAGTATACCATACCATACCCCTAACAGGTTATCCTGCTACCATCTTAGACTGCATCATCACTTACCATCAGGTGTGATTGCCGTCAAGGGCTAACTTTTAGTGGATAGAAAAAAAATTTTTGGTGGACTAAATTTCATCATCAACAGTCAAATTAAACAGGCAACCGTCTTGTAGGTCTAGGAGTACTTAAGATCACGAGGTATCTCCATGTCTAGGAGTATAAGTCAAATCGTTGGTCCAACTTCGCCTTTCCTGTATGGCCATTGGTGGGTAAGTTACCAAACTGCAATAATTAATTAATGATTATATAGTAGGGTGTACCTATTGCCGGACTTCACACGCTTTCAAGAATTATATGGTGACTTGCAGATTCCTCACGATGTTTTATTTTTTAACAATTCAATTACAAGCTAGCCCTTGAGTGCAATCTCATCTGGTGATAAATAATTAGGAAGGTAGCGAGCTTTGTTTGTTATCCCTTATTGATGTTGCGATATTTTACCGGAATGAAAATCGCTTGCACGTCAGATATGTTTTTTTTTAAAGCAAATATACCCATATTTACACATTTTAAGGCGTATAACGAACCCTTACACCTATGTAAGGGTTCGTTATAATTACATAAATTAAGTTTGTTCTACCAGATGGGTAGATATAAGATAGAAGGATACATAGATATGTATCCTTGCCAATTTTCTGAAACGCCTTATAAGTGCCCACGGCTTTTACCAGATTCCCAT
This sequence comes from Lasiommata megera, assembly GCA_928268935.1. Lineage (NCBI taxonomy): Eukaryota > Metazoa > Arthropoda > Insecta > Lepidoptera > Nymphalidae > Lasiommata > Lasiommata megera. The sequence continues at coordinate 1,754,442 of OV743308.1, read as the reverse complement.
TTCCTTGATAATGTTACTAGCAGAAAACTTGCTCCGTGAAAAAAGAATACCTTAACACTTCCGTATTTATTGATTAGTAAGTTAGGTAACCTATGCAGATATCCCAAAAAATTTGGTTGATGGGGCAGTGTGAAGTGAGAGGTCTTGGGTTCGATTCCGGGTTCTAGTCTGAGCTGGTGGGCGCCTTCCGTTGGTTACTGGGAAAGTCACGACGACGTCACGAAGTATTTTATGTAGTTACTAGTACCCGGATCGGAGGTCTGTTTTTTAAATGGTCGAATAATTTCATCGAATAATAAGACATACAAACGGTACCAGCCTATCTATGTATGTTTCTCGGCGCACAATTATGACTCACGGGTATTCATTTAATAATAAAACACAATATGTTCACTTATGAAAACGTATACGAAATTTATTATTTCCCTAAATACTGAAAGGCAAAATTAGGATAGCACGTAGCGTGATCCAAAAATATTAGAAATAAAATTACACACGTAATGATACCGTTCAATAATTTGACTAGCAAAATACATATAAATATCTACATTAAACACAATCTGTTTACATTTCTGGACATTTCTAGAAATACTGCCGACAAGACAAATTAGCCAAAATGGCGGACTAATAGTACGCTTTTGTTGTTAAACCTAGTTACAAAATTGACCATATCTCCTGCAATAAGTGAGCCGGGTAAGGAAGCTGACACAACGCCTATTTATTCGCCAATCTTTTATTTTATATCAATGATCCGCATATTTATCATCTCTGGACCACATCTTGTATACAAACCTAAAATAATTACAAGAATGTATTTGAAATGATTATGATCCTTTACGAAACTGAATATTGGGACGAGAATGTGACATTTGATATCATAATAATTGAAATAATAATAGTCGACAATTTGCGTTTAACTTTACATTACTTATACAAGATTATATATGTGTAAATTCAATGTGGTTTAATTTTGTGAACCTACTTCAAAATTAGCACTATCAAGTATATATGCTACGCAAATTAACATAGTTTATATAAATCTCAACGCTAGTGAGATTTGCACGGTACAATCATTGAATCGTTTATCCTTACATAAACGCAGAGTACAGTGAACCAAAAATACCATGTAGGTTCTTACAACATAAACAAACCTAAAACTCGTGTGTGTGCGTAGGTACGTACGCACGTAAGAAGTTAATCTTATTTGCTTTTATTCTGTATGTTGTTAATACGCATACAAATCTTGAACCCAGTACATATGGATGACACCAAATTCACGAAGACAATTTTCAAATAATTACCATTGGTGACACTTTTACTGGCTCACTCGGGCGACATTAGCTGAAGTTTTAGTTTTCATATAAACTATTCGTAATGTCATATGTGAACATCTCATTTCTATATGGATCATTAAACCTCAGAATTTGACGAGTTAAACGCAGTTTTTGGGGCTCAGACAAACGGTACAAAATGATTTTTTTAAATATCTACTGTTCTTTTAATACATGTTTAATCTATGATAAATCCACAAAATTCAACAATTATTATATTTTATTCATTACAATTCTAGATAAATAAGAGATATTTAAAATAATTATTAAAATACAAAGAACGGTCTATAAAAATAAAACTATTTCATTACATTCAAAAATAAACAATTGAAACCTGATTGTTTCCAATTGTCGTTATTAATTCCTTAACACTTTAATGTTCTACTGTCTATAACTTTTTACTATCTCTCCTTCCTGTTGTTTACTGTATCAATTTCGGAAATTATTTGTTTCTTTTGTAACAATCTGAAAGTCATTATAACTGTGGTTATGCCGAAAGCTAAAGCGATGATAGCCAGCATGATCGCCGCTGAAGGAGCATAGTCCACATTTTTTATGTCGAACATATCCGAGATAAGGGCCACTGGTCTAAGGATTTTGACAACAGGTTCACAACCGGACTCCCTTACGTATTTCGCCCATGTTCTGTTCGCGTAAGTTAATTCTCGGGGCTTGACAAAAGGCCTTCGACCCGGAACACTTTTGTTGGTAGTGAGAGTCATATTACGGAGTTGGGCTTCGTTGTAGCGGCAGTAAAGGTTCTTTTTCTTCTTGTTTCCCTTCACAACGATGTCTCTCTCAGCGCTCTTGGCTCCGACGAGAACGTCTAGATCGCCTTTGATCATGTTCGCCCAGTCCCACATTTCAGCAATCTTACAGTCGCATATGAACGGGTTGCCCACTAAGTTAATCGAATGCAGTTTGGGATTATTGATGAAGAATTGAGGATCTATTGTCGTCAGATTGTTGTTGCTCAAATTTATTTTTTCAAGTTGCTGTAGCAGTTCCAAGAAGGCTAATGTTCCATCTCCAGACTTGAGTCGATTCTTCGCCAAATTTAATTCTGTCAGGTTTTCGGTATTTTTGAATGCGTCTGGATTTAGTGCTGTAATATTGCAGTCGCTCAAATCCAGCACAGTCACTTGCGATAATTGTTTTGGGAATAAGGGACCTGCAGAAGGTATCACGAGCGGATTCCCTCCAAGCCTAATTTCTCTTAAATCAGTATATGTCAAGTTTTTGAAAAAGGCATTCGCATTTAATGGTCGCTTAAGGCCACAGAATTCCAATTCTAAAGTTGTCAGTTGTGTAAGGTTGCCGAAAAGACCAGCTTCTAGCGATAGAAGATCATTACCTGAGAGAACCAATCTCTTCAGTGACGTCATATGTGCAAATGTATGCGGTCCTATGTAAGATAAATTACTGTATCCCATGTTGAGATACTCTATTTTTTCCAGAGGAGCAAGTAATCTTGTAAACACATTTACTAAAGGATTATGAGAAATGTCTAATTCGAGGAGGGTTTCAAAAACGTTAAAACTGTCAGGCAAATTACGGAGACCGCAATTACTCAAGAATAACCTTTCTAGTTTCGGTAGGGGTGCTAAAGCTTCTTCTAAGTCTGGAGCAAATAAGGGATTTCCTGACAAATAAAGACTTTTTAATTTGGAAGAATTGGCAAACGAATCCCCTCCAATTGGACCTTGTATTTTACAGTTTGATAGATCTAGTAATTCCAAATGATTAACGCTACTGCCCAACGTTGCTGCGACATCCAAATCACGTAGTTCGTTTTCAGCTAGAATAAGTGAAACGAGATTGGTACAATTTGAAAATGTATCTTCCGAAAGTGAGACTAGACCGGATTTCCTTAAATTAAGGTATTCAAGCCTAGTTAATGTTCCTAATACTTCGGGCCAATTTGTATTCATCAAATAATTCCCAGCCAATTCTAAATTTTTCAGATTAACCAAAGCGGAAAAAAGATTTTCTGCAAGCATAGATAGCTTGCAGTCATTAAGTTTTAAAATTTCAAGACTGGTTAACGAGTCGAAAACGCCATTTTCTAGTAGATCTCTGAGAGGATTGTTTGACAAGTCTAAATTTTTCAATGAAGTGATGTTGTTGAAAAACTGTTGGTTGATGTAGGATATGTTGCAGTTGCTGATGTCCAGAAATTGAAGTGTGCCGGAGATGAGGAATGGTCCTTCGACGACACTGAGTGGATTATCTTGAAGTTCCACATTTAATAGCCCATGCGAGTCCCTGGAATATGAAATAAATTATTTATCTATGTTTTAGCTGTTGCCGCGACAAGCTGTGGAAATGTGGGATCTCGACACTCTCAAGTGTAAGTGTATTTATCAGTTTAAGACATACTTTAAAATTTTCTTACCCTAAAACCTTTTTCATTTTACCTTTTTGATTACTAATATACAAATATATATATCCTAATCCGTAAATATTACTCAGCCGTTCAAATTTTGGGTTTCAAAAATTCCTGTGGAATAAGCGACCCCATTTCTCATTCCTGTTTTCGCTTCTTTTCCCAATATATAAACCTAATTTCAAGGAACATTGCTATGGCAAACTAAGGCTATAGTAGTTCATAGAAGTGAAATTCAATTTTTCCCAATTCTCGCGGAAACGATAGATTCTCCCGACTTATTAAAATATTATTGTCATGTACTAATCCAACGTAACATCTATCTCCAAATGAATTTCGCTGAAACTTTGTTTGAATAGTTCCGGTGCGAACGATTAACCAATATACATTTCGGATGTATAATGTTAGTTTGATAAGTACATCAATAATACGTTGAAAAACAATAATATTATCAACCAAACGTGTCAATAAACAGCGACACAGCTTGTCTAAGCGGTTGCGGTAATTCAATTTGCATTCTTTACCGGACCATTATCTAATATTGGCATCACGAGCCGCAATTGTCACTTGTCGGCAACGAGTCTGAAGCAATTGCTTCAATTTTGTAGTCACAGCCATTGTACGAGTTGCAGAATCGTACAATGTAACGTGGGAAAATTACTTTTTGATAAACGAAATCAATATGTCATAGTTAATATTCCAAACCGTTACATCATTATCATCCATAGCGTTATTGTCATCAGGGGCACAGACCTTTTAAGCTTAGAAAGTACAAACAAAATGGAGCTATTGTATCGAGTGCCCGAATGCGAGATTCCTACTTATTCGATCGCGTGAAAGTTAACTTCAATTTGTATATAATCCACACAGTTAATTGCGCTTCTTAGCTGTGCTGTGCTTAACTTAAGTGGAAAAACCCATTTCTTAATTTGGTCTCGTCTTGTATGGTTTGGTGGGAAAATTCCGTCGTTACTTACCAAAATTCAGACAAAACCGTGCGACCAAGCTATTTAGTCATGGATACCACCTTAGTCTCACCATCCAGTGAGATTGCAATCAATGTACCGGAATTTTAAACATTTATTGTAAATGACAGATCACCTTCAACGAAGAAGTGAGCGAGCAAGATATTTACCGTATAAAAAATCTTATAGCACTTACAATAATGCTTCCGGATCGACGTAACTTATATTGTTCCCGGACAGATCAATGTCAATCAAGTACTCGAGTCCACGGAAAGCGTCCCTTTCCACTCTCGTCAGTCTGTTGTTCGCTATTTGTAACCTCCTCATCTTTATGTCACTCGGGAAAGGTTGGAGACTTGTTATATTGTTTCCATTCAGGTCCAGAATATAAACGCTAAGACTTAGCTCATCATAGGGAACCTCCGTAAGGTTGCTCTCAGAACAATCAGTGACCCAATTGATGCGGAAGTAGTGGCAGTCACATTCATCAGGACACTCCAGCTCGAAGCTATCGCCGTTGAATCCGTAGCAGAAATCGAGTGCGATGAGGCCGAGGACTAGTGCAGTTATACGCGCCATTTTCATATTTTGCTTATCTCTTCAATTCACTGACTCGCCCATATTAATTGTACCTGAAATAAGAGGATTGGATATATGAGATTTTGTTGGAAATAGAGACCAGATGAGCGAACCCGGCGTCCTGAATAACTAAAGAAAGTTATGTTTAACTATTATAAATTAAACTTCACATTACGGCCGAAAAGTTACGGGCGCGTGCTGGAGATGGAAACCAGTCCAGTCGAATGGCAGGCCGAAGTCCTAACCTCCAACTTATCAAGTAAATAAACTTTAACACAGTAAATTGATATTTTTTAAAATTATGGCATCACTCTTTCTCTCTCTCTCTCTACAGAAACTGTATTCTGTGGCCTAATTGTAAGTTTCCATGTTCAAATTCATCACATAAGAGTATGCGATATTATATGGAGTACCTAATAAGACACTATAAAATATGACTGGTGCTCTGGCCATGGTACAGTTATCGAAACGATAGTCTGTGAAGATGTTTTTCACAACATTTATTCGGCGGCTGAAGCGGTGATAGCCTAGTGGTTACGGCGTCAGCCTCCTAATCAGAGGTCGGCGGTTCGAATCCGGGCACGCACCTCTAACTTTTCGGAGTTATGTGCGTTTTTAAAAATTAAAATACCATTGCTTCAACGGTGAAGGAAAACATGGTGAGGAAATCTGCACGCCTGAGAGTTCTCCATAATGTTTTCAAAGGCGTGTGAAGTCCGCCAATCCGCACATGGCCAGCGTGGTGGACTATGGCCAAACCTTTCTCATATTGAGAGGAGACCCGTGCTCTGTAGTGAGCCGGTAATGGGTTGATGACGATTCGGCAGCTTTGATAGGAAACCCACCTATAAACATATTTTATGTGATGTCAAAGTTTTACGAGCGAAGGAAACAACAATAACACATGCCTATTGTTGTTTATCCTTGAACGCAAACTGTTTATCTCCACTGACTTTGTATGCAGCAACAAAGTTTATCAGATGAACAATATTTTGGAGTCCGCTTTTAGCCCTGGCTTGATTCTTTATGCCATTTAAATCTTTATACACCCATATTTGCAAACATTTGACTTGTACGTTCAATTTTGGTTTCTTAACACTTGTTGGACGAACTTAATTTTTTCCCACATTGATTTCTACTTACTATCTGTGGTAACGCGACCAACCGTTAAAAAAGTTATTAAAATAAATAAGGTAATCAATGCATTAAATTGTAGATAAGAAATGGTGATTGGGGGGGCCGTTTCCGTTGTAATATCTTGTTTATAAACTAAACTTAATTCTCATCTGTCAAAATAGTTCTTTGTGAAAAGTTACAGCACTATTTTTAGACAATATAGTTTAGTTTGAGGAATTTTGGCACCTGTCAACAATACCTTATGTTTACTGAAGAAAATATAGAGCTGTGGTAGAACACAGTAGAAAGCGAGGTCGGTCCAGTTTTATTTGTTTTACTATTAAATTAATAGTAGTCATAAAATTATATGAAAAGTAGTAAAAAAGTAGTCAAAGAAAGTACGTATCAACTCTAAATTCATATATCTGGTCCGACCCATAAAAATACAAAGCTGTCTGTATGAATGATGAAGGAGTGTACAATGAAGGAGAATAAAAACATCTCATCATAACATTACGCGCAATCCGACAGAGTGGCGGGACAATCGCAGTAATGGCCGGCATCCGCTGACCGGCACCGACCGTTTCCCGCCAGAATTTTCCAGAAACTTCCATATTAAGTCTGTGTATATCGTTTCGATGATACTACGAGATGGACGGATTGAATCAAAATAATGATTGATTAAGATAATTATCTTGAGGCGCGCAAATTAGCCTTACAGGGGAGTTTTATAGTTTGCTGTGATCTGTAAGAGACATAATAAATAAAAGAACCGGTGTCAACTGAATGACGTGCACTACTGGAAATAGGTCTTTTCAGGGTAGATGATTAGTCCATTTGTCATATCCACACATCACACTTTATGCCGTTTGTGTCGCAGTTTGCTGTCATTTTTGCTAATTTGACCCGGGAAGATGGTGTTTTTGAGATACCGAGACTCTCATTATGTACTGAGCGGGTTAGCGAGTATAATCATCATGAACAACCCATTACCGGCTCACTACAGAGCACGGGTCTCCTCTCAATATGAGAAGGGTTTGGCCATAGTCCACCACGCTGGCCATGTGCGGATTGGCAGACTTCACACGCCTTTGAGAACATTATGGAGAACTCTCAGGCATGCAGGTTTCCTCACGATGTTTTCCTTCACCGTTGAAGCAAGTGATATTTAATTTTTTTGAAAAACGCACATAACTCCGAAAAGTTAGAGGGGCGTGCCCGGATTCGAACCGCCGACCTCTGAATAGAAGGCTGACGCCCTAACCACTAGGCTATCACCGCTTTTACTAGGCTATCACCGCTTTTTTAATATATCCCCACATTCACTTCAAAAGTTAGCCCATTGAACATGTTTTTGAGAAGTAAACTCTCAGTTAAATAATTTATGATGGGATTTTTACATAGCCTTCTTTTTAATATAAGGAAGACAGACGATTCTGAACGAAATTTTCAATTAGGCAGAAGAAGGACTTTGCATGTTAGTTCATTATAACGCTTTTATATTACCGTTATCAATATTGCCCCCAAATAGTTTATTTAGGATTACGAGGAACGATAATCAAAAGTTGTTTGTGATCGATGAGTGAAATACGAGTAGATATAATCCGCAATGGGTTCCTGGGTAACTATTGTATGAAGTATTTAGTTCTGGATTGGAATTGATCGAAGGAAATAAACTCGATAACTTGTTAACGCATTTAAGGGTCTTGGAGTCCGATGTTCTGGCTTTCTTTAGATCATTATTACTTGATTTACAGGGAAGTAAATTGGTCCGATATATAACTGCTTCTGTACCGGAAAAAAATATTCTCAAGTTAAAAGTCAGTCAATGCTATAAATTTTATAAGGATTTAGTAAATCCGTACATATTAATAGAGGTTATTTTTGTTAATCTTTTCGGCAAGTTCCGTGGTGCGACTTTATGTCCTAACTAGCCACAGCCGAAGCCTTCCATAGCTTAGACGAAAGTGAAAAAAAAATAACCATTTTGAAAGATATTCTATATTCTAGTAATTTGTAACAATAACTTTATCGATAGACGAGTCAAATTGAAAATATTTTTAGTTATTTACAAATTGGATGTATTGATTTTAAATACACACACACACACATATATATGAATATTATACTCGATCTGTAACAGTATTTTCGACACGATTAATTACATCCCGTCCATTTTTAATGTTCCTTGCCATATTAATTAATTCAATTATTAATTAATATGGCAAGATATATGACTCTTTATAGCAATCATGTCTAATATTTATTTGAAAATGCTGCATGAACCATGTTCTAGCTTCTGAATCCGCAAAATGTAATTTACTAGCGCTCAAACTGGAAAGAAAATTTTACTTTTGTGAACTCTTGATCATTTTAGAAATCGTATTAAGTGGATACTTTGTTTTCATTAGTTTCTATTGTTGAATAGCACCTTGGCAACGATAAGGAAAAAATGCTCGCGAATTTCCCAAGTAGACGATGTACCCAATCGATTTGTTAACTGACAATGCAAACCTTGAAATCTTTGGGCAGCGTCCACGGAGATTGATGGCACAATGATATCCACAAACGATACAAGCCAGATAACTTAGGCATCTAAATCTATTTTACGTAATTCTTTGGAAAGTTACGTAATTTTTTGGAAAAACATTCAAGTTCAAAACATGTTGCTCAATTAAAATGAGGCCAAATGAAAAACATTTTTAAAGGAATAAATTCATCGCTTTTGGACAAAAATCTAACGTGAATTTTGCACATGGCATAGTGACGATAGAGCGAGGTGAGTCAAACCTTAAAGTAAATTCTCGAAGTGGTAGAATTTGATCCTAATTGGGATTTTTCAGAGGATTGATTTTATTAACGAAATTTGAAACTTTTAAGATACTGTACGAGTAAGTTTTGTTGCGTGCACCAACTTTTTATATAAATGATATATTTTAATGGATGCATTATTGTCGTACTTTTTAAAAACTTTTAAAGAACGCGGTTCGTATTATGCTCAATAACATTACGACTTTTAGTTAACGCGATTGAAACCGAGGAAAACAGCTATTGGAAAATATGTTTGGAGCATTACCAACTGTAACTATGACTTAAATAAAATAAGGATCTTGTAACATCCGAAAGACTTCTTAGTCCATGTTCTAAAACATTTTTAAGTACCTAACCTATGGCTAACTCCAGGACGCAGTTTGTAAAATTTCACGACTATAGGTTCAGAAACAAAGGCATGAAAACGTAACAAACAAACACGTCATCATCATCATCATCGTCATGATCAACCCATTACCAGCTCACTACAGAGCACAGGTCTCCTCTCAATATGAGAATGGTTGGGCCATAGTCCACTACGCTAGCCGTGTGCGTATTGCCAGACTTCACACACCTTTGACAACTCTCAGGTGTGCAAGTTTCCTGACGATGTTTCCCTTCACCGTTGAAGCAGGTGATTTTTAATTGCTTAAAACGCACATAACTCCGAAAAGGAAAGGGTGCATGCCGAGAATCGACCCCCTGACCTCTGATTAGGAGGCGCCCTAACCACAGCTCAACAAACACATGCACTTAGTTAATAAACACATAATAATTTAGTTCGATTAAAAACAGAAGTTAAAGACAACATAAGAGCGAACTTAGTCATGATGATTGAATACGTTCGTATATTGTTGAAGAGATCCGTAGAAGGACCAGAGTTACCGTCATAGCTCAGCGAGTTGCGAAGTTGAAGTGGCAATGGGCGGGGCACATAGCTCGGAGAACCGATGGACGTTGGGGTCCCAAGGTGTTGGAATGGCGACCCCGCACCGGTAAACGTAGCGTTGGTCGACCCCCAACAAGGTGGACAGACGACATCAAACGAGTCGCAGGGAGCCGCTGGATACAAGCGGCCCAGGACCGTGGCCATTGGAACTCCCTACAAAAGACCTATGTCCAGCAGTGGACGTCTATAGGTTGAAATGATGATGATGATGATGATTTTTACATGCTAGGGTTTTCGGGATTTGAAAATCCTCTTGGTGGGCTTTGATCAGTTACCCGTTCAGAACATATTTTTAATCGATGGTAAATCGGTGTCCAAAATAAAAACCGTGCCTTGGGTTCGTACTTGACCACTTATATCACTCCGCGTAAAAAAAAACGGCCTCAAGCCTACCTACCAACCTACGTAGTGTTTATATCTCGTCTGTAAGGCCTTACTCGGAAATCATTAACGAGAGGAAAGTTCCAGAAAGTTTTCGCTTTGAGGCTTTGTTTACTCATTGTTGCACACCATTTTTATTGGTAAATCACATGTCTTATGAACTTTTTTGTATCATCTGTTATGTATATTATACACCTAAGCAAAATAACATATCTATATATATAAAAGCGAAAGGTCACTTACTTACTTACATACTTACTGATTGAACACGAGATCTCAAAAACTTGTACGTATAAAGCTATAATTTAGCAAGTAGGTAGTGGATAGTTAAATGATGTCAGCTAAGAAAGGATATTTGAAAATTTCACCCCTAAGGGGGTAAAATAGGGATTTGAAGTTTGTATGAAAGTCCTATGTTTTTTAATTTAGATATACGAAAATGGGCAATTAAACATTTGCCTGTAGCTTACTTTCTGAAGCAAAGCATTGCCCGTACGGGATCCTCAATCTCACGGGAAATCAGCAATTCTACGTAGACGAAGTCGCGGGCAAAAGCTAGTATGAAATATATATATTGATTTTGATTTTGCTGGCTAAGTATTTTTGCACTTGTTTAAGTAATACCTACTTGTTGTAGCGATTATTAACAGGGTTCTTTGTATCAATATAAACATGCTATTGTAAATATTATATTTATATAAATATGCTACATATTAGTTGTTAGAGAGAGGGATGTAGAGCATCTTACGCTTAGATACCAACTTACGTTATCATTATCACATGTTAGTGATAATAACCTGGATAAAGTAGGCACAGAGTTTATGGAAAGAAACTCTTTACTATCGCTCCATGCACCTACAGGTGGGAGAAGCCTGTGATGCATGGCACTATACCAAAAACTCGAGGCCCTGTTAAGCACAGTAATAACGAAGCAGAGAAAGTAAGTCAGTAGGTATATCGTAACGATTGTGGAAATGTAATCGATAATTTGTAGAGACTAATTAAATTCCGGCTTATAGCAGAGTCACCTACTATTTACTAAGCTGATAACGCTTAGCTAAGGTTTCTTTCGCGTGCTCATAAAAAGGTTTCGAGGGTTTACTTTAGATGCACGACCTATTCTACAAAATAAAGACTCTCGTATTGATACAAGCCTATCACAGACGCTCATGAGCCGTAACCGAAAGACGATGGTGAAAATTTACGATGGTTAATTTGAACGATTTTAAGTACATTTTACTTTAAATGGGAAGATAGGTCTTTGCAGATATACAAGGATAGGGTTAGCTGCATTCAAATTCAAATAATCTTTATTCAAATAGTCCTTAAACAGGCGCTTTTGACTCGTCAATAATTTACAAAGTAGTGATTTGATGGTGATAACTACATTCGTAAACTTAAAACTAAAGCTATGAGGGTTCCAAACGCGCCCCGGTCTAAGAAGAAGCCCACAACAAACTTAGCCGGGTAAATTTTCTTTTTGTTATCACCATCTCACATGCCACTTAAAATTATATTAAGAGCTATCTTATTAGAGCAATATTTAGAGTTCGTTGGCTATTTCTAAACTGGCGATGGTGCCCTAACGTTAGCTATAGAAGTTTATAGCGGTAATGATTTTCCAACCAAGTAATGACGCAAAGTAATCCCACAACACAACAATGAGTCTGATATATAAATTGCATAATATTATAGATTACTTCAATTCAAGCTGGTGAATCATAAAACGTTAGTTTCCTTCACGACGTGCAACGTTACGTCACGCATCTTGGTGACATGATGCATTCGAAGGAAAATTGCATTAGAATAATTCTAAGATTGTTCTGTTTCATATTCCTTGAATTGAAATTCAAAATTATTTATATCAGCCAGTTAATGATACACTCGGCTGACTTCTCTCATAGTAGAGAATATGGCGTTAGAGCGTCTACCACGCTGCTAGACGACCCGTATCTACCGAAAGCAATACCTTTTCTTTTGTTAACGGGGGGAAAATCTAGTTAGATACCCGACTTTCTGGGGGAAATCTCGGGCTATGTGGGATTTCTAGCCCCGCGGTGGCCAGCATAAAACACCAAAAGAAATACCTAAAAACTTTTGACCGAAACCTACTGATTCATAAGAAATATAACAACAAAAATTGTATCCAATTTGAATAAAAAAAATAAATCTTAATTAATAATTCGAATCGCCAAGCGATTTAGCGTTCCGGCACGATGTCGCGTAGAAACCAATTATGAGTATGGGTCTATCATACCAATAACAAGTTAGCCCGCTACCATCTTAGACTGCATCATCACTTCATCAGGTGAGATTGCCGTCAAAGGCTAACTTGTATCTAGTGTATAAAAAAAACTCCCTAAACGTGCGAGGGCTAAGTCCCGAAGGCTGCACGACACCGGTTTGTGCAAGTTAGGGGACTAACGAGTACTATATAGGTATAAGTACCTCCACACTATGACGTACTTACTCTTTCTCGTAACGTTTCTCGTTACGAAGTTATAAAGGTTGAAACACTACTGACGATATTTATGTCGCCGATCTTTCGCTGCGACCTCCTCCTTCTTTTATATATAAATATATATGTATATCAGTATAAACTAGCAAACAATCTCACACACAAAGTGATTACTGAACGGGTCATCTGATGCTAAGTGGTTCTAGTCGGCATCATACCAGATAGCTAAATCGATTATGGCTAGTAGGAATGGTAAAGCCGTCGATTCGAGTTAAATACCCGTCAAAGTTGTATTCGAGCAGCGTGGAGGGTCTAAGGTTAAGGATGGCGAGTCATACATAAGAGTCTCAGCACAGTTTCAGACTATCACAGCACCGTTTAATCTAGGTTAGATTAGGCACAACCACACCTAGCTACCTGACATTTAACATGCTTCCTGACTGACCGGGAGGGGGGGCGTCGCACCTTTCTGATCCTCTCCCCTCTAGCGCCCCGCCAAATGACACGCCTGATAGATGAGAGACTCGGGAAGAATGCAATGTGTTCCCCAGGCGTCTGGGAAACTCAAGTGTTAGGGACACGCCGTGGTGGTTTTTAGTTTCGGTACACCCCCTGCTTGGGGGGAGTCCCACACAACCTCCATCCGACCCAAGGGACGGTGGAAGCAATAAAGCTTTTCCACCACGACAACAAAAAAAGGCACAACCACGCTAAAGCGATTGACGAGAAATTAAAAAGCTTAATATTTAGTCCCACTTCATCTCAATAGTTTCATGTAAAGAGGACGTATTTCGTCAACTTCAGCCTATTTGACGCTGTGGGCATACTTGAGTAGGGTTTGTACTTACAAATAATAAAGATACACTTCACAGAAGTAACACTAGAAATGAGCATGGTTAATAAGCACCAATCCGTACAAAATTATTCGTTTAGTAATTTGTTTTATTTTGGTCCGTTAACTTTAGACAGATAAAGAATAAACTGCACTTTGCACAATACTAGCCTCAACGAGCGAATGCGACGACTGCGTAGTACAGAAACACAATAAAACAATTATCCTGGACTTGTTAATTTAATTTGTTTACATCGTCATTACTGGCCTGTAATAGTATAGTGACATTCGCATGTGTTCATAGCATTACGACAGAATAAATAATAGTACAAGTAGTACACACAATTCTAATGCCGTCAAGCCAAGATTACATAGGCATCTTCTATTTTAAGCAAGTGCGACCCAACCTTAGACGCTATCCTTACAAGAAATTCTGAAAGGATTACTAACTTCCATTTTCAATTCACGCGTTCTTATGTTGTGCATTGCGAATAATATTATAAGTAATTATATCCAATGAATACGCGCACAGGCACGGTTTAATGTTTATTTTGTTAGTTCTCACTTCTCAGTACCAGAAATGTCTAGAGTATACTCGCATTTATAGTAACAGTCATGAATAAAGAACTGTTTTAGATTAAAATATAAACTAAGATCGAGTAGGTATCTTAGTTTTAAGACTTAAATACTTTAACGCAACGAATTCCCGAACGCTTGCGGATTTTGATTTTGAACAATGGTTGCTGTTTGTAATGAACTGACTGTCGCCAGTTTCTTTTTAGCCGGTTGTAAACAAAATGGTTAACTCACATGAGACCTCAGCGTAGAATCGACGTGTAGTTCGCGTGCACGAAGACTCCGTACTGGACTAATGAGGCTGTAGTGATGCAACATGTACTTGCTATCGATAAAAGATTATCCCTTACATTAATTCCTTCAATATTTACGTGTAATTTTGGTGGAGTACCTACGTGGTACCTACTTACTGAGCGTTTATTTATTTTGAGCAGTTATGTAAGTAAAGAAATTGGAACAAACAATGCTATTTACTGATCTGTTTAATCTGTCGAAGAATATTTTTGTTCAAAATATCAGGGTATGGACTTTGAGACAGAGCCTATGTTGTTGCTCTTTAACCTGTATTCTATAGTTTTTTGTAATATACTGCGAAAATATTTAAAGTTTGAGTTGACAGCATTGATAAAAATTGAAAATTTGTAGTTATGTATTGCGCGACGTGAGGTTGTTGACGTGAGTCATCTCTAAACTATTAATAATTAACATTCAAGAAATACTACTACGAGCCAAATGAAATCAAAATAAACATTATTCAAATAACTATATTATATAAGGCTCTTTGGATACTCGAACCATTTTTTACGTTGTAATAAGTGGTTCCAAAGCTGGTCTTTTTTTTTTTTTTCCGCTGGGAAATGCTTTTACGCATCCCCTCCAGAGGCGACGCAGGCAAGACTGCGCCGCTTCCGACGGGGTATGTGGGACTCCCCGGCGGCCAGGCTGGCGACCAGAATACCCACTAAAACCCAGCGATGCTCCTTCGCATCGCCTGGTGGCTGGGTCACGGGAACACTGATGCACTCGACCGCGGCCTAGCCAGCGGCGTCCGCCGAGGCAGACCCTACACGGGGGGCCTATATTGGGCCTATATTGACCCTCTACGGGGGCCCCCGTACGCGCTTCCCAACCCGAGGATTAGGCTCGACGGGTGAGGATGCCTCTCATCCATCACCCGGAGCTCCTCGTCAGGGGGGCAGGCGGCGATCGTGCGCCCGTCGCCTGCGCCCCACCCTACGATGCCGGAGAGGGTGCGCGTCTGCGTCATTCTCCCGGCGCCGTCCTGCCGCCTCCATCTGCATCATCACCTCCTCACAGAAGGAGGTGACAGCGGCCCAAGACGTCTCGCTGGCCACCATGGTGTGAACCACAGTGGGCAGCGAAAGGTCAGGCCCCACCTGTGAAGCTGGTCTAATAAGAAGCCCACAACAAATATAGGCCAGTAAGTAACATTATTTCTAGTTACTTACATTGTATAAAATAGGTTTCAATTTTTAGTATTATGAAAAGATAAAGAAGAAAAAAAAAATAATAACAATAAATCTCTTTGATCATTGTAGACAGAAGAGTAGATTGAATACTGTATATTTATGTAGCATAATTATTTAATGTGTAGTACTAAATACTTAGGAGTCCTAGAAGAAAAGACGTCATGATAAATAAGGTTATTTTTAACTATGAAACCTCTAAGAAACAAAATGTTTCTCTTACAGGACGTAAGTGTCTTAAAGCGTAATCACCTAAGAAAGAGGCATCCCTACTTGTATCGATTCTAATTGGCGCCACTGGTGGTGCCTACGATGAAATGCATGGCAATAATTATAATTAAAACTTTTGAGTATATCTTGGAGCAGGCTAAAAGTTAGATGGATTCGAGAAAACGAACCTGTATGGTGGGTATATACTACAGAACCAATTTCAATCTAAAGTTTGTAAAATTGCTAATCAACAAATAATTATTGATAACTACGCTAAATTTGTTAAAACTCGTGCTAAGTTTTATTTTTAGCGATTTTAATGTATCAATGGTATTAATTCTGTTGTACATAAGTCTCTCAGCTAAACAATATTTACAGAATATTGACGAGAGAATCATAGTGTAAAGTAAACGTAAAGTACAACATCTACGAGTTCATAGACTAATAAAAGCTTGGGTGGCAATTTTTTTTTATTTGACAGAACGATTCAATTTCTAGTGTCAATTTTTAAGTCATCTCGCGCACAGACGTCAAATGTCAGTCAGAAAAAAAACAATCTGGAAAATTTGCTAGTTTTCTGTTTTCCCTGATATTTTACAAAACTATGGCACAAAATCTTGCTGGTCAGTCCACGGAGGACGAATCTTTAAGAACTTTGTTCGACCAAGCCATGCAGATGTTTGATAAGATTGAAAATGGTAATGAGGCAACCAATAGCGATGCGGTACAGGTACGGATTCTATCTTTTCCAACACAAATACCTCTCAAACGGTTCATATCTCATTGTTAGCCGCTAGGCAACCCCATCCCAGGAGACTGGGATGTATAAGATTAAAATATCTTTTGCTAATCAATCTGCCACTGTTTTTCAACAGCTTTACTTTGCATACTTTCCTGCTTTTAAGTCTTATATTGTGTATACATATAATTATACATATTTTGCTTTAAATTTTAGTGTATTAATATGAAAAATTTAAATTGTTTCAAACTATCATCCATCTATGATCCAGGATCAAAAGGTTTTTGTGAGGTGTATTTTTTTGGTAAACCAATGGTCATTTAGTTTTGTGCAAATTTTAACAGTAAATAATAAACAGCAAGTATAATTTGCTATATTCCACCAAAAACCGGGAGATTTGTATAATATAACACCACACAAAATCATAAAGACAAAGTAAAGTAAGTAAAGAATACTTTTCGCGCTTGTGAAGTCAACATCTCCTGAGGATGATCCGGTGTCGGGTCGAAACGTGCGTAGAGGTTCTAGTGGGAGATTTTGTGTGGTATTATATCATACAAATCTCCCGGTTGTTGGCGGAATATAGCAAATTATACTTGTTGTTTATTGTTTATCATGGACTACCACAAAGTAACGCCTGCTTCTATTCAGTAATTTTAACAGTGTTGCTGGAGTATTTCTATATTGGAATTGCTGCTACCCTACATCCAGATTGGTTTCAAATTACAATTGTAAATAAGCAGCTTATTTTTCAGCAGTAATCTAGAGTTTCTATCAGGCTAGCCTCCTATCTAGATTTATACCAAGTTATTTGGCTTCCATTTGTGTTTTTCCAAGTTATATATCTAGGCAATTCTTAGACCACAGTGTTAATATGTTAGGGGTTGATTTTTTTTGCATTGACTTGGATTCAATCAATCAATCATAATCTTTATTCAAATAGTCCTTAAAAAGGCACTTTTGACAAGTCAATAATTTACATAGTAATGATTTGATGGTTCCAAATGCTCCGTAGTCTAAAAGAAGCCCACAACAAACTCAGCCAGGATTCTCAAAACTTGTATCCACTTATTGATTTAGGATTTGCGTGACAGTTTGGAGGCTTTGATTCATAATCAAACATGTAGGGCGAGAATACAGAGTGTGATGGGTTTGTCAACTGTAGCGAGATGCACAGCAATAGCTTCAGTAACTTTTCTATATTATATTCTAGTTGTCAATAAAAGCAACAATAGCAAAATTCGAGAAGGCAACCAATCTAGTCTCCCTATCAGGCATGTTCAGTAAGAACGAGGACCTGGAGGAACTGCCTACAGAAACATTGCAATATTTGCTGTTGCCAGCTTTACTCGGAACTCTAACCTTGAAGCTGTGTGGGCAGCCACGAAAAGGTGTTATACAAGTTGCAGAGATATATTTTAAGTGAGTATTATATTTAGGCACTTTTTGTTAGATGCTTTACTTATGCACTAATGTAGGGCAGTGCTGTCATTTCTCTGCCTCGTAAAATTGAGTGCTGGTAGTGTTAAAAAACACACTTCTTCAGTATCTATTGTTATTTATTTACAGGATGGTAAACAACTTATTGATAAGGAACACAACTCTACAATATCTATACTTGTTATATATAACATTTTACACACTTTTGTAAAACCAGAACCTTGGAGACCACTTTTCGGTACCAACACTAAACAAGAACTAATCAATAATGACCAACAACTAACTAACTTATAAAGGGCCAATTTGAACGTCATGTTTTCCGTTTTGCCTTATTCAAATCCGGTATCTTAAGAAAACAGTCAATTGAGATACTTTTCATTAAAATAGACAAAAGTAAACCTAAATCATTTAAGTCTGATTATACTTCAATTATATATTCTCATTTAATGATTAAGATATCATATGTATGTAAATTCAAAGACACTAAAATCTAAAACATTTGGAAATCAAGACAGTAGGTAAATGAAAAAAATAATATTATATGGTCCTAGTAATTTGATATACCTATAATTAATATTGAAATGTACAAACTTGCAATTTTATTACTCTGTAATAAAATGTTTCAGATTACTAGGTCCAATTTTTTTTTGTGGAACTTTTTCTACTAAAAATACTTTGACTACAGGGAGTCAGTAGCACTATTCCAGAATCCAAAAAAATAATATATCAACACTGCCTTGCAAACAGTTTGTTGAGCTACTGTTGGTCATCTATGATAAAACAATTCACAACCTTTACATTTCTTCAATTATAAGGCTGTATTGTAAATTGGATAATTTGTTGGCAGGATGGTTTCTACACTCTTTAAAGAATAGTTACAATATTAATTATTTTGGGCCAGCAACGCATTGGCGGTTCCTCTGGTGCTGCAAATGTTCATGGGCGGCGGTAATCACTTACCATCAGGTGACTCGCCTGCTCGTTTGCTCGCTATGAATATATAAAAAAAAATAATAATAATAATGTTATATTAGTAACGTTAGGAGAAAAAAGATTCATTTTATCATGATTTACTGGATATATTGTTATAGGGATTTCCTACAGAGGTGCAAGGACTATGGTGTGACGGATGTGGAGGTGCCACAGACAACAAGCAGTGAAAGTCCAAGCAGGCAGCAGACCGAACAAGCTAAGATTGCTAACATGGTAAGTTGTTTTTCTTTTCTACCCACAATTTTTTTTGGCAATGTTATTAAGGCTGGCTGGTAATCAATAAAACTAAGAACATGTTTGCTTCACTTTTTGTTATTTATAATTTAATCAAACATATTCACATTCTCTACATACACATATCTCTTTAATTGTATTTACAAATTTTTTTGTGGTCTTACATTTAAGTTTAAGTTACATTTTGTGTTTCTATGGTTTCTAAAATTCCAAGCTAACGGCATATAATGCCAAATTTCAACAATTTCCATCCAAACATATTTGAGAATAACACTATGTGACAACAATGCACAAGCATGCGATAAGTACTTCAATCCTGTAAATAATATGAATTTATAAAATAAATATATATAAATAAATATGAAATTATAAATATATTTTGTTAAAGTGATATTTTCATTCTTTTTAAATCATCATCATCATCATCATTTCAACCGATAGACGTCCACTGCTGGTCATAGGTCTTTTGTAAGGAGTTCCAATGGCCACGATCTTGGGCCGCTTGTATTCAGCGGCTCCCTGCGACTCGTTTGATGTCGTCTGTCCACCTTGTTGGGGGTCGATCAAAAAGGTGGACAGACGACATCAAACGAGTCAAAGTTTTTAAGTCAAGTAATTATCAAATCTTCCAATATGTTCCATTCAGTTACCAGTGTCATTCAGGTCCTTTCAAGACAAGCCAAGATCAAAAGATACAAGGAGATGAAAGAGCTGAAGGAAAAACTGTCGACATTGTCCAAAGCCATGTCGTCGCCGACTGCTGATGATGCCACCAAGAGGGAGTACTTCGTAACTTTGCTGCTGAACTACGTCAATCAGGCATTAGAGGAACTGAGCAGCATAGAACAGGAGAAACCCATATTGGAGTACATGGCAAAGAATGTTGGAGGTAAATTAGTTTTTCGTTTTTATTTTACTTTGTAAACTCGGTTTGTCATGATCAACCCATTACCGGCTCACTACAGAGCACGGGTCTCCTCTCAATATGAAAAGGGTTTGGCCATAGTCCACCACGCTGGCCATGTGCGGATTGGCAGACTTCGCATTTGAGAACATTATGGAGAACTCTCAGGCGTGCAGGTTTCCTCACGATGTTTTCCTTCACCGTTGAAGCAAGCGATATTTTAATTGCTTAAAAATGCACATAACTCCGAAAAGTTAGATGTGCGTGCCCGGATTCGAACCGCCGACCTCTGATTAGGAGGCTGACGCCCTAACCACTAGGCTATCACAGCTTGCCCAACTCGGTTTGCACATTGATAAAAAACACATGCATGCAATTCGACAACTGAATGTAAAAATGTCATTCTCCACCCCTCTACGTTATATCTTTTTTTATCTTATTTAAAGAAATGTGCCCAATCGTGACGCGTCCATGGTATTTCACGCTCAATTCTTTTCCATATATGAATAGTTTAGCTTAGAGTTCTCCGTAATGTTCTCAAAGGCGTGTGAAGTCTGCCAATCCGCACATGGCCAGCGTGGTGGACTATGGCCAAACCCTTCTCATATTGAGAGGAGACCCGTGCTCTGTAGTGAGCCGGTAATGGGTTGATCATGATGATGATGGTATGAATAGCCCTGCAGATTCCTGATTGTTCCCGTTCCGTGGCAATACCCCCCGTATTATACTATGTATGTCACTTGCTAATAAAGTAGCTTTCCAAGTGATCAATGGCGCCCGAGATTATCCCAAGCATCCTAACATAAGCTCAATAACTTTACCTCTTTACAGTATTAGTATAGATAAAGAAATGACTGCTTTCAAGCATTCGGAACCATTGATGTAACATTTATTTCATTTTTTTTTAGAGCACAAGCCAGAGAAGCGTGAACGCGCGCCTCCGTTGAAGCCGGTGATCATCACCCGGGACGCGGTGCAGAAGGCCGTTTTCGGCGCGGGCTACCCCTCTCTGCCCACTATGACCGTGGAGGAGTTCTACGACAAGCGCGTGAGGGACGGAATGTGAGCGCGTTTGCATATTATACCTTCCACCAAATTATTAACGCTACTTTTTTCCCACTTCTGAGCTCAAGCATTCGCATAAAGTAATGGAATATTTTTTGTTAAACGTGACCATGACCATGGGCTTCATAAGGCTCAAAATCAACGGGCGACGAAGAGCGATGTGCTAAGAATATATCTTACTTGATCAAACCAGGAATCACGGGATCCGTGGAAGAATCCGAGTGAGTGATTAGAACCGATTAACCGAAGAACTGAACAGAATTATCATTAAGTACTGATTCATGATCATGAAGCCACACTTTACTACATAAAATTAAATGAAATGATCGATTCGCGCTAAAGAGATTAAAATATCGATTGATTAGTTTTATAATACATTCGCGAATGCGATTTTGTGTTATGTATGATTACCTCGCTAACATATTTAGCGCTGCATTATGACTTACTATTAGGTGAGATTGTAGTCAAAGGTAAGGTATATAAGCGGTGATAGCTTAGTATAAGCGGTGATAGCTTAGTGGTTAGAGCGTCAGCCTCCTAATCAGAGGTCGGCGGTTCGAATCCGGGCACGCACCTCTAACTTTTCGGAGTTATGTGCGTTTTAAAAAAATTAAAATATCACTTGCTTCAACGGTGAAGGAAAACATCGTGAGGAAACCTGCACGCCTGAGAGTTCTCCATAATGTTCTCAAAGGCGTGTGAAGTCTGCCAATCCGCACATGGCCAGCGTGGTGGACTATGGCCAAAACCCTTCTCATATTGGGAGGAGACCCGTGCTCTGTAGTGAGCCAGTAATGGGTTGATCAAGATGATGAT
Source organism: Lasiommata megera (assembly GCA_928268935.1). Lineage (NCBI taxonomy): Eukaryota > Metazoa > Arthropoda > Insecta > Lepidoptera > Nymphalidae > Lasiommata > Lasiommata megera. The sequence goes on along the minus strand of OV743308.1, from coordinate 1,732,170 downwards.
GATGATGATTACCTCGCTACCATATTTAGCGCTGCATTATGACTTACTATTAGGTGAAATTGTAGTCAAAGGCTAACTTTTAGTGCGGTATAACAAAAAAGTGACCAGACCTAAGCCTGCGTTATCATAACAAAAATACTACAGATATGATGAAACGACTTCCAATAAAACCTATAAATGTACCTAATGACCCCAATTGTTTGTTCCACTCCAATGGGTACGGTACATTGTCAGACTTCCAATGAAACCTATAAATGTTATGAGCCCACTTGTTACACTCTCGATTTTAATTCGTTGGGTGCATTGTTCGTTACAGATTTCCCGGTGCTGGCACCAACATACCACACGCCACGATACAGAATGCGGACGCTGACCCCGATGAAGCTGAACAAATAAGAAAGGTTTTTTTTTTTTTTTTTATGATATTCTCACCTGATGGTAAGTGATGATGCAGTCTAAGATGGTAGCGGGCTAACCTGGAAGGGGTATGGTAAACCCATACTCCTATCGATTTCTACGCGACATCGTGCCTGAACACTAAATCGCTTGGCGACACGTCTTTGTCGGTAGGGTGGTAACTAGCCACGGCTGAAGCCTCCCACCAGACGAAGTAAAGTAAAGGTAAAGTCCCGTGGCTGATATAGTGTATTCTGGCTGTCCTTGACCATATGAAACAACTGCAAAATATCCGAGACAACTTCCACATTTTGTTATTACTCTGCGATAACAGTTTGCTTTTCTAAGCTAAAGTATCTCGTCTCATTTTAAGCAAAATTCGTTTAAATCATTTGAATATTTTCCATGTCGATGGGGTCCAGTCGATAAGCCCTTCGTAGGTCAGCAGACGTATCCAATAGGGGAAACGGGCCACATCTAGTTCAATTTCTTCTTATTGATGGCAAAATTCATTTCTAATTTGAATATTTTATCATGTATTAGTGGATAAGTTATTAGTTTTTAATCTTTTTATTCTACCTCTTAAGTTGTGGTCCGCAGGCGTATCAAATAGCCTCGAGCTGGAAGACGCACCCTGTGCTCCTGGTGCGTCTTATGGCGTTCAATTGGGGGGCATCTGATATTGCCCCCGAGTTGGCACCGTCCTAAGGACGGACTCTGCCGGCCTGGTTGCGGTTGTGTGCGCGAGCGAAACCCGTGACCCGGCCACCAGGCGGCGGGAAAGGATATGCACCGTGGGGGTTTAGTCAGTAAGAGTCTGACATAACCGCCGCGTCTCCTCGGACGCGGGGTATCCATGAGGATTAACCACGTTAAAAAAAAAAAAAAAAGGCGTATCAAATAGCGCAAGCGGAACACATCTCACTATCAAATTCGACTCAATCATGGCAATGTGAAAATGATTTGGAAAATGCGTCCCAAACACATTTAAAAAAAAAAACTGAAAGTATCTTATCCTGGATGCGAGTTCTGTTCAAACTTTATCAAGATCGGTTCAGCTGTTACCATGAATACAAACGCATAACTTCTGTCCGTCACCAGGATTTACCTCATCGTTATCGTACCAGGAGTCACCATACTTCACAAGCAAACAAACAAAATTATGGATATCAGTATTTGATGTAACCATATAACAGCGAAAAGAGTTAAATAAATAAAAAAAATCCATTCATCGGTCCATTTTACTTTGACGTTGTAGTGTTTCGATCCTCGAAAGCCACTCCACGATTGCCAGTGTAAAAATCTTTAACTAATGCTACAGCCAGAACTATGTTACTCTGAAGATCGACAACGTTTCCCAATTTCGTCACACACTCACACACAGAATACAGCGTCTTCGCCGGCGAAGACGAGGTTTTTTTTTATACACTACAAGTGACCTCTTGAGGGCTATCTCAACTGGTGATAAAGTAATGATGCTATCTAGGATGGTAGCGGGCTAACCTGTTATAGTAGTAGGAGTATGGTAAACACGATCCTAATTGGTTTCTACGCGACATTCATCGTGCCGGAACGCTAAATTGCGTGACACTTGACACGTCTTGGTCCGAAGGGTGGTGACTAGCCACGATTGAAGCCTCCCACTAGACCAAAACATCTGACCAATCTTTTCTGAAATCATCCGGACGTGAGGCTCATCTGGGGTCCCGGAGGCGTTCAGACTAATCACCATCAACAAGCCACATTCCCAACGTCACCTTAAACCGAGCCAACGAAACCTTGGGGGGGGGGGACGTCCCTCGTTTTCCCGATGTCGCCAAGCTCTGGTGCTTTTCTCTCTGGTTGAACTCTGCGCTCGCCAAAGCCCCCCGTTGACGCAGTAATAACTAATAGGCTTATCTGCTACTGGCAATCCGAAACAACAATCCGTTGCTGACAGGGTTCCTCCGACCACACGTTTTTTTACAAACGAAGTACTTTCTATCCTGGCCTCCTTGATCCTCGTTTCTGGTGCATAAATGCCTCAGTTAAAATAGAAAGTTGTGTGCATTTTTTGTACAAGTAATTAAAAATGTTTATTTTTGTGCAAACGCAGGAGTGCCTCGTCGAAGAGGACGACCCAGAAGAAATTGCGCGGCAACGCCACATGGACGAGTACAAGGACGACCACCGGCGCGGCTGGGGCAACCGCCACAACAGGAGCTAGTCTGTGGGCCTTGTTGATGCGTGGGTATAACGCATCAGCAACAACAACGATAACTATACCGACAAATATATAACGTAAAACATTTTGAATTTATTCGTGTTTTCATTTCTGTTCCAAACCCGCCAACTTTATCATCATGATCAACCCATTACCAGCTCACTACAGAGCACGGGTCTTTTGAATTTATTCGTGTTTTTATTTCTGTTCCCAACCCGCCAACTTTATCATCATGATCAACCCATTACCGGCTCACTACAGAGCACGGGTCTCCTCTCAATATGAGAGGGTTTGGCCATAGTCCACCGCGCTGGCCATGTGCGGATTGGCAGACTTCACACGCCTTTGAGAACCTTATGGAGAACTCTCAGGCGTGCAGGTTTACTCACGATGTTTTCCTTCACCGTTGAAGCAAGTGATATTTTATTTTTTTTAAAACGCACATAACTCCGAAAAGTTAGATTCGTACCCGGATTCGAACCGCCGACCTCTGATAAGGAGGCTGACGCCCTAACCACTAGGCTACCACCGCTTCACCCTGTATTCGTGTGGGTGTAATTATTACATTATTTCCGTTATTTTACGACGCGTTCTAGTAATAACAAATGGTTTCTTGACGTTATTAAACGAACATTTATCAATCTCTTCAGTTTATACCTACCTACCAACTGCTCCATTTGCGCATTTATGTCAATGCAATTACTTATAAATGTTATTTTCCCTTATATAGTATCAGACATAGTTGAAATGCAAGACTTGATAGGTATGTTAGAAATAGCTTGTAGCTATAATTATTTATAGACCCTTTAAGTTCTTTGTTCGGTCTATGTAATGTCAATAAAAGGTACTTACATTTTTTATAAGCTGTGAAAATAAATAAATATAAATAGAAAGCTTTGATAACTTAGTGGTTAGGACGTCCGCCTCCTAATCAGAAGTCGGGTGTTCGAACCCGGGCACGCACCTCTAACTTTTCGGAGTAATTGTGTGTTTTAAGCAATTAAAATATCACTTGCTTCAACGGTGAAGGAAAACATCGTGAGGAAACCTGCACGCCTGAGTTTGTTCTCGAAGGCGTGTGAAGTCTGCCAATCCGCACATGGCCAACGTGGTGGACTCTGGCGAAACCCTTCTCATATTGAGAAGAGACCCGTGCTCTGTAGTAGCCGATAATGGGTTGATCATGATGATGATGATTACATCTTTTATTATAACATTGTATATCAACTGGTGGTTAGTGATACAGTTTAAGATGGTAGCGGGCTAACCTGTAAGACGTAAGGCAGTAATATTACCCATACACTTAATCGGTTACTGCATCGTACCGGAATTCTAAAGGCACATCAATTTCGACAAGGGGGTAACCAAGACTCCCATCAAACTATAAGTTCTGATTAAATAATAGATAGTATAAGTACCAGGTGGGCACTTTTATTTGAACTAGATAGTTAAAGATCAATTTTATGGTATATATATGTACGAGTATGATCAAGGATGTGAATTATGTTATTTTACCAGGTAGGCAGTATTATTTAAAATAGATAGTTTTAGATAAATTTTATGATATATATATGTATGATCAATGATGTGAATTATGTTAGAACAATTAGTGTAAATTCAGTTTAATCTACTGCTTACCTTGTTGTTATTGTAATGTGCTAATTTAGTTTAGAGACTAACTTACGAAAGAATTTCTGTATGTCAACCATTACTAAGCCGAACTGACGAATTTTTATGGCAATCTTTCTGATGCAATGTCGAGCGCTGTGTCATACAAGTGGGAGTTGTGAGGTTCGATCCCCGGCGGGGATAATTTAGAAATAAAACGTTTCTTAATTTTTTCTGGTCTGGTCACCCTACCGACGTGTCGCCGATTTAGAGTTTCGGCATGATATCGGTTAGAAAACGATTAGGAGTATGGGTTTAACCATACCCCTAACAGCCACTTCTATCTTAGACTGTACATTACATTACATTTTTTACCATCAGGTGAGTTATAGAATTAAAAAAAAAACGTAACCGAGGAAACCTACATGCCTTAGAGAGCTCCACACCGTTCTCAAAGGCGGGTAAATTTAACCATTTCGCACTTAACCAACATTGTGACTGAATTGGTTGGTAATGACTATGATCATTAAATATTCCATGATTGAACTTTCTACCTATAAAATTAGAGGTAATTCTTCGGTGAGCGTACTTGCAAATACATTGCTATTACAGACAACTGTAAATTTGGCATAAACCTATGATAAACAGTTGGACTAGTATGCTAGTTAGCCTATCCGATTCCGTTAAAGTACTGCCTAACTACCTGGTATGAGTAGCGAGTTAAAACGCGCGAGTCGACTGCATTTGCATTCGGTTGCATGTGGGCCAGGTGAAGTAATTAAAGAGCTCTGAGACGCAACGCGAAAACAGGAACATCGGGTAACTAGGTGTAAACAACTCCATTATGTCCGTTTTTTCGACGTGCCCTTTAATAGAAGAAATATTTTAACTACTCTTTCATATGAACTAAAGTACTAACTGAAGTTTTAACCATATTATTTATTTGATTTTTCGCCACATTTCATAAACGAATATTCTGTTACCCTGCGACTATTACGTATATATATATATATATATATATAATACCGAAGCTGTGATAGCTTAGTGGTTAGGACGTTCGCCTCCTAATCAGAGGTCCGTGATTTGAACCCGGGCACGTACCTCTATCTTATCGGAGTTATCTGCGTTTTTAAGCAATTAAAATAACACTTGCTTCAACGGTGAAGGAAATAATCGTGAGGGAACCTGCATGCCTGAGAGCTCTCCATAATGTTCTCAAAGGCGTGTGAATTCTGCTAATCCGCACATGGCCAACGTGGTGGACTATGGCCAAACTCTCCTCATATTGAGAGGAGACCCGTGCTCTGTAGTGAGTCAGCAATGGGTTGATCATTATGATGACATAATATCGTTCAACAGAATAACATAATGTATGTAAGTTCTTGAGTATTGCAAATGCCTCGTGTAGGGAATGCATAGGTCATTATATTAGACTGTTGATCACGAGTTCATGGAGTTGGTCCCTGCTTCAGGCATATTATAGGAAAACTGTTATTGTATTGTCTGTTAGAAATTCTCATTAAAATTTTCACTCTTGAACAGTCTGATGAAGATGATGTCGTATAACACGATATTAAATCAACGTAGATGGGAACTTAAGATTCTCAGCGTACACACGAACGAGCGTATGAACCTAACCTAACCCAACGTACACGAATCTTTACTACTTTTAAAGCGAATTTTATTGAAAGTAACTATCATTATCTTACTGTGTACACAGTTGATGCTATGCCATGCTACCATTCGAGGAAGGAGCTTTCGAGCTAATGGCCGGAAGCGTTTTCAATTTGATCATCGATGTACATTTCGATGATCGTTTTGTTTAGCCGATATGACGCGCGTATACGTACGTGGTCGATTACTATCATCATCAAGCTATGCACGTCCACCGGATACGAACATCGCTTATGTAGGCACACTTTTATTACTACCCGTCTATCTGTATGACCCAGAACATCTTAGGAACTGCTGAACTGACTTTTGACACAAAGAGATTATTTGTCAATGACTTCGGTTATTTTATGCCGAATATCCAGTCCTTACAGGACTTCAATTTGGGGTCGAAAGATGAAAGTGTCGCGGTTTTCTAAGAAAGGAGTCTGGTCGGGCGGGAGGTTTCGACAGTGATAAGTTATCCTGCCCTACCGACAATAACGTGACATCAAGCGATTTAGCATTCCGGCACGATGTAGTCATCATCATGATCAACCCATTATCGGCTCACTACTGAGCACGGGTCTCCTCTCAGTATAAGAAGGGTTTGGCCATAGTCCGCCACGCTGGCCATGTGCGGATCACACGCCTTCGAGAACATTACGAAGAACTCTCAGGCGTGCAGGTTTCCTCACGATGTTTTCCTTCATCGTTGAAGCAAGTGATACTTTAATTGTTTAATGACGTACATAACTTCGAAAAGTTAGAGGTGCGTGCACTGATTCGAACCGCCGACCTCTGATTAAGAGGCTGACGCCCTAACCACTAGGCTATCACAGCTTCAATCTCAAGATGTAGTGTAGACACCAAATAGGACTATGGGTTTACCATAGTCTACCAACTTAGACTGCGTCATCACTTACCAATGATCAGGTGAGAATGCCGTCAAGGCCTTGGCGTCAATGGAATAAAAAAGAGGTTAGGTTTCTGTACAGGATATTGACACGTTAATTAAAATCCGACCACAGTTGAAAGGTTAGGTCTATGTTTATTGAAGCAGTGATAGCCTAGTGGTTTGGGCGTCAGCCTCCTAATCAGAGGTCGGCGGTTCGAATCCGGGCACGCACTCTAACTTTTCGGAGTTATGTGCGTTTTTAAACAATTTAAAATATCACTTGGTTCAACGGTGAAGGAAAACATCGTGAGGAAACCTGCACGCCTGAGAGTTCTCCATAATGTTCTCTCAAAGGTGTGTGAAGTCTGCCAATCCGCCACATGGCCAGCGTGGTGGACTATGGCCAAACCCTTCTCATATTGAGAGGAGACCCGTGTTCTGTAGTGAGCCGATAATGGGTTGATGATGAATGATGATGAATGATGATGTTTATTCAAATTCAAGACGTAAAAATCTGTAGGTATATGAAAATATATAGTAGGTATGTTTTCTCATTAAGGGAGGTTTTTATACCCCATAAGCGTGAACGTCTGATCTAATGACACGAAGCGGTTTCACATTAGATTTTCACTTTGTCGATCGACGCGCCTACATGATGACTCGTCTGTGTCATAATTTATAGCTTTCCAAGTTAGTCTGCAGCAATTATTATCGATTTCCGTTCATACTTTCCCCATACCGCATCGAGGATAGTCTGATTTTTCTTTACGTATGGTACTTCGATAGTCATGTGAAAGCCAGAGACAAAAGTGTATTCATAAAAACAAAATAACAGACATAAGGTTTTTTTTACATTCGATGTTATCAAGGGAAAACGAGTCGGGTAACCTGATGTTGAGTGATTACTGTCGCCTATGAACATCCAGCCCAAATTCTTCTATGTATTACTACAAAGAAGTATTAATACATAGAAGCATTGGCTGACCAACTACTGTGAACCCATACTCTACCCCTAATCGGCATCATACCGAAACGTTAAATCTTCCGGCGGTATGTCAGGTGATTTAGCGTCGAAGCCACTAGGGTGAGCCACATTGAGTGGACTGGTAACTAGCGACCTCCGTGGCGCAGCGCGTGCGCTGTTGCATTTTAAAGTCGGAGGTCCTGGGTTCGATTCCCGGCTCGAGTCTGGTCTGGTGGGAGGCTTCGGCCTTGGCTGGTTACCACCCTACCGACAAAGACGTGTCGCCAAGCGATTTAGCGTTCCGGCACGATGTCGTGTAGAAACCAATTAGGAGTATGAAATTACCATACCCCTAACAGGTTAGCCCGCTACCATCTTAGACCACATCATCACTTACCATCAGGTGAGATGCGGTCAAGGGCTAACTTGTGCTGAATAAAAAAAAAAAAGCTGATGTTGAAGCCTCCCAGACAAGACTGGAGACAGAAATCAAACCCCGAACTTCCCACTTTATACAAAACCCAAAAAACCTTTAAGTTTCTTTAGGTGCTTAGCCGTATCTTTTCTCGATATTAGTACTCAATTTGTTGTGGTATTGTTTCTAATACGACGAAGTTGTCTCTGTGCTTGTGTTCCAAACGACATTGTGTTCCTTATCTCTTGTCACGTGCTCTCCTTATCTCATCTCATTTCAGTCACATTCGTTTTGTTTTGATCATCGCGCTTGTTGTGTTGAATTGAACTCGCAAAGTGTTTAATTGACAAGTTTTGGTTTTAACGTACGTTACGGTGTTATAATGCTTCAGTACGACGTGAACGGTTCAAAGGTAAGAATAAATTACAGACTATAAACTACTTCAGTAAAAGGAGATTTGACTACGTATATAAAGTTAGAGGTCCTGGGTTCGATTCCCGGCTCGAGTCTGGTCTGGTATGAGGCTGCGGCCGTGGCTAGTTACCACCCTACCGACAAAGGTGTGTCGCCAAGCGATTTAGCGTTCCGGCACGATGTCGCGTAGAATCCAATTAGGAGTATGGCTTTACAATACCCCTAACAGGTTAGCCCGCTACCATCTTAGACTGCATCATCACTTACCATCAGGTGAGATTGCCGTCAAGGGCTAACTTGTGCTGAATAAAAAAAAAAAAAGCTGATGTTGAAGCCTCCCAGACAAGACTGGAGACAGAAATCGAACCCCGAACTTCCCACTTTATACACAACGCGAAAAACCTCCAAGTTTCTTTAAGTGCTTTGCCGCATCTTTTCTCGATATAAGTACTCTATTTGTCGTGGTATTGTTTCTAATACCACGAAATTGTCTCTGTGCTTGTGCTCCAAACGACATTGTGTTCCTTATCTCTTGTCACGTGCTCTCCTTATCTCATCTCATTTCAGTCACATTCGTTTTGTTTTGATCATCGCGCTTGTTGTGTTGAATTGAACTCGCAAAGTGTTTAATTGACAAGTTTTGGTTTTGACTTACGTTACGGTGTCAATATGCTTCAGTACGACGTGAACGGTTCAAAGGTAAGAAGAAAATTACAGACTATAAACTACTTCAGTAAAAGGAGATTTGACTACCTGCGTGGCGCAGCGCGTGCGCTTTTGCATTATAAAGTTAGAGGTCCTGGGTTCGATTCCCGGCTCGAGTCTGGTCTGGTATGAGGCTGCGGCCGTGGCTAGTTACCACCCTACCGACAAAGGCGTGTCGCCAAGCGATTTAGCGTTCCGGCACGATGTCGTGTAGAATCCAATTAGGAGTATGGCTTTACCATACCCCTAACAAGTTAGCCCGCTACCATCTTAGACTGCATCATCACTTACCATCAGGTGAGATTGCCGTCAAGGGCTAACTTGTAGTGGATAAAAAAAAATATTTGTTCACCGATTCCTCTATCAGTTATTGGCCGATTTATAAAAATCTTTTATTGTTAGGAAGATAGATATTATACATATCTCATTCATCGAGGTGGTTCTTTTGTATATGAAGAGAGCGTCACATACAATTTCGATTTCCAATTTATAATCAATGTATACTGATTATTATTTTAAAATTTATTATTATTTACATTATTTTAAAAAAGCGGTGATAGCCTAGTGGTTAGGGCGTCAGCCTCCTAATCAGAGGTCGGCGGTTGGAATCCGGGCACGCACCTCTAACATTTCGGAGTTATGTGCGATTTTTAAAAAATGTTAAAATATCACTTGCTTCAACGGTGAAGGAAAATATCGTGAGGAAACCTGCACGCCTGAGAGTCCATAATGTTCTCAAAAGGCGTGTGAAGTCTGCCAATCCGCACATGGCCAGAGCGTGGTGGACTATGGCCAAACCCTTTTCATATTGATAGGAGATCCGTGCTCTGTAGTGAGCCGGTAATGGGTTGATCATGATCTACACTGATTTGAACCTTCTTAAATCAAAAGAAATCTATTAATGATTCAGAATTTAGATAAATCTGAAAGTTCACGCAGCTGAGCAATAACATGGTTTATTTTTGATAGTTTTGAATTAACTGCTAAAAGTGGATATTATGAATTTAATGGGTTTTTTCCCTATGATTGTGTTGCTTAAATGATAACATTTGGTGTTGTCTACGTTCATGGGCCGCTGGTTTCAAGCGACTCCCTGCGACTCTTGATGTCGTCTATCCACCAAGTTGGGGCTTGACCCACGCTACTTTTACCGGTCTGATGCTTATTAACTCTTATACTTTATCATCATGATCAACCCATTACCGGCTCACTACAGAGCACGGGTCTCCTCTCAATATAAGAAGGGTTTGGCCATAGTCCACCACGCTGGCCATGTGCGGATTGGCAGACTTCACACGCCTTTGAGAACATTATGGTGAACTCACAGGCGAGCAGGTTTCCTCACGATGTTTTCCTTCACCGTTGAAGCAAGTGATATTTTAATTGTTTTTTAAAAACGCACATAACTCCGAAAAGTTAGAGGTGCGTGCCCGGATTCGAACCGCCGACCTCTGATTAGGAGGCTGACGCCCTAACCACTAGGCTATCACCGCTTCTTATACTTTATAAGGTCAGCCAAAAGTCACAGAAATGCCAGCGATGTGCTTGACAAATGCATGTCTTCATAACTGAAATTTACTTTAAGCAACTTAAGTAAATAAAAGCTTGTAAAAGGATTTGTCTTTAGATAACGAAACAAATCAGCGGAAAACACGTTTAAAATTAGACTAAGGTAAAACCAGTGAGGTATAATTTTCCATTGTTTTTTTAAGCGATGCAAGATAGACACAATGTCAAGATAATCGAGATAAAAGGATATTGTAAAGTAGGTAGATCTCACTTCTGATACAAAGAAACCAGAGTGGGTATAAAAGTATAGGATCTTACAAATCTCATAAATAAAAAATTATCAAACAAAATGGGGTTTTCCTACTCAGTAGGCAATCAACTTACATAATATCAAGTAAACATATAAATAATAATAATATAATTTCTTTATTATGGCAACTAGGCCCAATTTACATTAACAATATGATAAAAATAGTTACACTATTAAATACGAAACAAAAATTAAGAATAAATAAAACATTAACTTAACCACCCGACCGTTCCCGATCTACATGTAATTTTAAAAACTGTTTGTAGATTGGAGAGTCGTATCGTTCTGTTACAGTTCTCAGAATAAATAATAAATAATAAATGTTAGCATGAACATTCGAAATAGTTTCAAACTCACAAGTCGCCCCTTTTACAATCTGTGCCTTAGGTGTAAAATTTTCTATTCATGAACTTTAAAATATCTCCAAATTGGGATTTACCATAAGCGAGGGGGTTTTTGGAAACTCGCAAAGTACACTTTGCGAGTTTTGCGTCATTAAAATCTGAGAATAGTTTATTACACTGTTGACGAACCTTGGCTTCTTATAGAAACTCCATAGAAACTTAGCATTCAAAATTAACTTTTCAAATTGGCCTTTAAAAGGCGCATTTGATGAAAACATTGATAAAATTCTTTCAATTTTAGTAAAAATATGATGATCGCTACATACGTACCTAAACTTAAAACGTAAGCTACGAGGGTTCCAAATGCTCCCGCCCTGGTCTAAGAAGAAGTCCAAAACCATCTCACATTGTCATTTAAGAGCAACTTAGAGAAACATTCAATAAAAATTTATATTCGAACTCTTTAATTATTTACGTAGTTTTGTAAACAGTTTTGTAAACATTAAACTTATTGAGAGACATTTTATTGTTACAAATATAAATAAATTCATTGATTTGTGGGTCTTCCATTACAAGTGATAGTGGCGAATTGAAAGTTCTAATTTAAAACACATCTAAAAACCAAACAATTAAAAGAACAAGCAAAAAGTTTGCAGCAAAGAAGATATTGTAATCACTGCGATAGCTTGAAGTTATGAATTAAAAGTTTTTATTTTTATTTTGTCAGTGAGTCCTGATTTGGTCTTCAACATCTCGCCCAATTACGAAACGATGAGGTTTTTTAATAAATATACTATTGCTTTTTTTTATGTCCTCTTTCATTAAAAGAGACCTTGTTTGCTTTATTTTAAATTAAATCAGTACATTTAAATATTTAACAACATAGCAAGCATAAACCATTAAATTAATTTAAAACTTACAATAATTATTCATTTAGAAGGTCTATAATTAATTCAATTAATATAACAATAAAATCACTAACACTAACTTAACAACTAATCGCGGGTGTGGTCAATTGCGAGCAACAGAACAACACGATTTATATGATAGTGCCATCTATATATGCTAACGATATAAGAGGCACTATGCATCTCTATAGGTTCCTGGCAATCTATTTATTTATTTATTTATCCAAAGCGCTACCAACAGATTTATATGTAAAAAAAATAAACATACAAAAACCTTAAGTGCTAGATGTGTACATATAAATCAATATAGAGGTAACTATAGCATGTCTAATATAATAACTTAAGTCGACGCTAATATGTCGCTAATAATATAATATGGAAATTAACAATCAGCAAATAACAAAAAACACAAAAAGGAACTTATTACAAAAGAACAGAAAAGTAAACCTTGTGTTTTATAATAACGAAGTAAGGAATATATATATATACAGGTATATACGCACTATGCAAAATGTAACTAGACTAGGGTTAGGGTTTTTATTATTTTATTTTTGAAATTGTGTAGTTTGTCGTTAAAAATATCAATCGAATTATCTTTAGAAACGAAATGTTTGTATAAATTGCTTAGTCGGGGTATCAAAGAGTGGCGGCCAAGATCTCGTGAACAATCAAATACTATTGTTTGGCTTTATTTACATTACACCTGGGTATGTGTTGTTAACTAAGGCGGAGCTAGAAAATGCCTATTTACTCTCGATTTCAAGGTCGGTTATCATATCATGTTATGGAGAACCACTTCTTAGTGACCATTTTAGGTATCTGCGGTGTAAGTTACTGCCAAGTCAGCGATTTATGACCTCAATAATAAATAATTTCTGACACTATGTGCTTTCAATGTTAGCAATGCCACACATGGTGCTAACTGCTATATTAACATAAAGTACATGTAATAACGTCTCGCACGACCTTGTCAAGCTGTTTGTGTATTACAAACGTAAGACAAAGATAAGTATATATCTACTTATGTTTTATGTACGTCTGTATGGAATTCAAAAGAAGTAAACAACACGTTAGATACTCTGGGTGCATTCAGTTTAAGAGGAGAAGCAAAAGTTTATAGTAAATACCAACCAGGAATATATTTTCAAGAGTACCTTTTTTAGCTGAGGTACCTGCGGGTAGCAAGAGCCGGTGTCTATCAAGGTCCATTACTACAAAAACACATTTCTAATATATTTATTTAGATTCCTTTCCAATCAAAAGGTTAATTTTAAAGGCTTGGTTGCTACGTTTTAACTTTCTGGAGTCGGCCAGTATCTGGTTGGCTTAAAGCAAATTAAGCTGGGATAAAGTTCATATTATATAAAAGATTCCCGCAAAGTAAGCGCCTCTCTTCGATATAAAATTTCTTTGGAAAACTTCTATGTCACCAGATCACCATAATCATTATAAACAGCACAGAGCACGAGCCTCCGCCATAATATTCTCATTGTATTGTTGTGTAATCCACACTAAAAAGTGGATTGGTAAGCTTTGTTTTTTTTTATTCAGCTGCTACACACGCCTGCTATGATATTTTATAGAATAGACCTGTATAGTAAGTCACTTAATTTTCTTTCACAGTTATAGCAAGTGATTTAATTGTAATAAGTAATTTCTTAAAACGGAACCTCCCCGAAGAAGTTAAAACTCATAAAACAGCCCGATGTTAATAATAAATTGAAACCAAAAACTTCATATGGCGGTTTTTTTTTATCCACTACAAGTTAGTCCTTGACCGCAATCTCACCTGATGGTAAGTGATGATGTAGTCTCAGATGGTAGCGGGCTAACCTTATAGGGGAAAACTATACTCCTAATTGGTTTCTACACGACATCGTGCCGGAACGCTAAATCACTTGGCGACACATCTTTGTCGGTAGGGTGGTAACTAGCCACGGCCGCAGCCTCCCACCAGACCAGACTCGAGCCGGGAATCGAACCCAGGACCTCCAACTTTATAAAGCGACAGCGCCGGCTCTGCGCCACGGAGGTCGTCAAGATAGAATTTAGTAGCGCTATCCTTATCGACAGGTAAGAGTAACAAAGGACAGCACCACTAAAATGAATCGGCTATCTGTAAATTTTGAATTAGTGTGATATGTGTCCGTCCAGTAACATTAACCCTGTGGCAACATACAAACGCAGCAAGACGTCACCTGTAAGTCCCTCCATTACGATCATCTGTCATCTAGCACAACGGACATTGTTGTGCACCATAGATAAAGAATGTAAATTGTTAATGTTTTTTTTATGCTCTGTGGTATGACTTTTTTTTTTGTTTTCGTTTTATAGCTTTACACAGATTAGCCAATGTCAAGTTTTTTATTTTATTAGTTTTCTCTCTATTTATGGCTTTGCACAGATAAGCTAATGTTAAGTTTATAGCAAGTTAGAAGTTAGGGTCCATAAAACGGGAAAAAAAAGTTAGGGAGATCGGCGGGAAACCTCGCACCCCGCGGACGCGGCTCCCTTAAACCTTTCCCAAATCAATACCTGTTAACCATTCAGAAAACTAGCCACTATGTGTAGTGGCTAGTTTTACGACACCAAAATTGTCCACGACACAACCAACACCAGTCCTTTTCAAAATTAGCCAACAAACATTAATTCAAGAAAAGCGTGAAAAAACCGCGTCCGCCTTATACGAAGTCTCCCGCCTTTCCTGGTATGACGTGTAGTAATCATAAGTGCTAGGTCACAGAATAAAAACAAAAAAGTTTTATTTATTTATTTAATATACACCACGTTATACTATCTTTACGGAACTTCTAATTCGATAGTGAAGTTATACTAATCTAAAGAGTTAAACTATTTTAAATCTACACATACTCAGGTATAACATAGCTAGCTGTCCTTGTGAGTTCAATCAAGGAGCATCCAAAAATATCAATCTTTTCGGCTATAGATTAAGGGCAAGTTAATAGCATAGTACTATGACTTATACTGATTCTTATGCCTTTGTATTTAATAAACAGGCAAAGCAGATACCGTGGGTATTTTCAGTATTTTTTAATTACGGCCTTTGACAATTATTATATTATCAACGAAACTACCGGGGAACGACGGTTTTTGAATTATATTGCGAAAACTGATTTATCAAAAAAATACCCAATCATCCGGTTCTTTGTAAACATCTTAGCATTTCTGCAAACAAAATATTGATTCCCTACAACATATCGATACCTAAGAATGTTTCTATAGATTACAAGGCATGTTCGACCATTTTAAAATGACTTCCTTTGACTTTCTTTGAGTTTGAGAA
This sequence comes from Lasiommata megera, assembly GCA_928268935.1. Classification (NCBI taxonomy): domain Eukaryota; kingdom Metazoa; phylum Arthropoda; class Insecta; order Lepidoptera; family Nymphalidae; genus Lasiommata; species Lasiommata megera. Next base: position 1,716,542 of record OV743308.1, on the reverse strand, counting down.
TGGCTTCCTTATGTAGATAACAATATGTAGACTTCAGACGAGTCACGATCGCGTATTTACGCAATACAACAGGAGGTAGTACTTACATGTTATTATGTATAGCGGAAGTATATGTTATTCCAATCATACTCCACTCGACACGGCGTCGAATTCATCTCAATACAAATGGTATTTCAGCGATAGACAGGATTCGGCGCCAATAGTGATATTGTAGCCAATTGGTAATTTATTTAGCTCTAGTTAGAATAGAATACCATGACATGGTATTCGATGGCTAAGATTGTTGCGGGATTCTTTAGAGCAGGGCGCGTTTGAAACACTCGTAGCCTTAGTCTATAGTTATCGAATATAGTTAAGGCTTTGAACATTCCATCTTCTTATAATAATAAAAAAAAAAAATATGTTTCTTATGATCTCTGCATCTGTGACCTCTGATAATTTGAAAAGAATATTTTTGGTTCGATACTTATGATTGGTCGACCGCAGGAGTTAAACTTGAACGCGGCTAAGCAAACTTAAATAAGCCTGATGGTATTGCCAGGCGGCGTTTTTTATCGTTGACGACTTCATGGTCGTCTAATGGAGGCTACGAAAAACGAGGCATGTTAAAAATGAATCGGCAATTAAACTGTGTCGTTTCGATTAGTGAGTAAATGCATCAAATTGAATATAATAAGGATCTTACGGCCTTTGCAAACCACGTTTTTTAAACGCGCCGTTGACGCGCGTTTAGATTTTTTTTTTTTTTTCGGACTGTCTATTAGCTGTACAAACCCTATTGGTTGCCACAGCGTAACCGGGCTGTTTGGCGAGCTTTGGAAAGAAGCTCTGCCAGAAGAAATTTTGAGCCCTAGGGCTCGAAGAAACTATGGGAACGACTGCCTAAGGGCGCCTCCTTTGAGGCCGAACCTCGGCTTAGGCGACGTTTGGGATAACGGGGGGGTCGGACGGTAAGTGGCCCGTACGTCTCCGAGGCCGTGGATGGAGCCCACGTCCGGATGACGTAAGATAGCGGGGACCTCGTCTTCACCGGCGAAGACGGTGTGTAGCGTATGATTGTGTGGTAGGTGGTACGAGTGTGTTGTCAGTAGTCATCTGATCGTCAGGGTCATGAAGGGCGATATAGTCGTGATATGCACGCGAGTCATACGCAGCCTGTAGACCTTTGCACACTTGCATAAATTCTGACACGCGTTTGAATCGATACAGTCGCGCGTGTGTAACAATACAGACGCGATGCAAACGCGCGTTTGAATCGATACAAGCGCGATGCTAAGGCGCATGTTTATCGATACAAACAACAACAAACTGTTCTGTAGGATAAAAGCGCGCCACCGACGCACGTTTATAAAACGCGCGTCTACGGCGCGTTTAAAAAAAACACGGTGGCCCTTACTTGCACTGTTGGTTGGTCGGACACTCTGATTTTTCATAAGTTTTGATGTCGAATGTATTCGAGCCGCTCTGGCCTTTTTACCAAACTCTTTAAACTCAACGCTCGATACAAATGGAATTTCCTCATAAACAAGCGATTGTCAGTCGAACCGGGTGCGGCGCTAAATTATTATGCAAATATCGTGAACAAACTGCGCACAGTGGAATAGAGATGTACTCAGTCGTGCTCAGATCACCTTATGTGTTGTAACTTGTCATGCCTTTTTAGCCCTCGACACAGGGCTGACTGAAGAGCCTGCCAAGAGCGGCCCACATGTATTATACCAACTTGAATTTAATATGAACCCTTCATAGATGCCCATTGCCCATACTAGGTTTAAATTAATTAATCTTTTTCAAATTTTGCTCGTTTTTGATACACTGTTGAAAGTACTATTGTCTATTGGGAGTACTTCATCATCATCATCATGATCAACCCATTACCGGCTCACTACAGAGCACGGGTCTCATCTCAATATGAGAAGGGTTTGGCCATAGTCCACCACGCTGGCCATGTGCGGATTGGCAGACTTCACACGCCTTTGAGAACATTATGGACAACTCTCAGGCGTGCAGGTTTCCTCACGTTGAATCAAGTGATATTTTAATTTTTTAAAACGCACATAATTCCGAAAAGTTAGAGGTGCGTGCCCGGATTCGAACCGCCGACCTCTGATTAGAAGGCTGACGCCCTAACCACTAGGCTATCACCGCTTCGCTATTGTCTATTGGGAGTACTTAATACCATGATATTATGGGAGAGGGACTAACTAATATATTTAGGGTTTTCTCGAAATTTCGCGGAAACCGTGTTATTTATCGGAACAAAAAAATTATATTTCTTATTTCCAGTAGTTAGATATGCATTATACATTGAATTAAGACCAGTTGAACCGAACATAGTATATACCTAACTCCTCCTTTTGACGACCTCCGTGCCGCAATACATGAGCTGCGGTATTGTAAAGTGGGAAGTCACGAGTTCGATTCCCGGCTGGAGTCCAGTCTAAGCTAAGCATTTCGATGTTATGCCACGTAGAAACCAAATTAGTAATGTGGTTCAGCCGGCAACGCTCGAAGGCTCCTCTGGTGCTGCAGACGTTCATGGGGCGGTAATCACCGAATGGCTTGTTTGTTCGGTTGCCGAAGGTGCATATATTAAAAAAATAACAGACACTAGCACATTTATAGAATTAGTATGGTTATTAGACCACGATTTGTCTCTTGTCCTTTATTTAAAGACGGTAACGTTAAAGAGGCATATGGAAGCGGTTCCATAAACATATATTACCACTATATATATATTATATATTTTGGTCTGGTGGGAGGCTTCGGCCGTCGCTAGTTACCACCCTACTGACAAAGACGTGTCGCAAAGCGATTAAGCGTTCCGGTACGATGTCGCGTAGAAACCAATTAGAAGTATGGGTATACCATAACAGATTAGCTCGCTACCATCTTAAACTGCATCATCACTTACCATCAAGTGATATTGCCGTCAAGGGGTAGTAACTCGTAGTGGATAAAAAAAACTAAAGAGCATCAATTAAACCATATTCAACTAAAACTTATAAGCTACGCAATTATACTCACAATAAGCCATTTCAGCTTTACCTGCACAGTGGTAACCCTAATCTGCTAGGTAACGTATATTCACTCTGGGATGAATTGCTTGACTGGCCGCAGGATGGAATAGACTAATGAACTCGTGACTAGCGACTGCGCTTACTTATGAATTCAAATTTACTCCGTTTCATAGAAACAAATTGTCAAATGTACTCAATAATCACCATGCTAAGAGAACTGAATGAAGCGGTGATAGCCCAGTGAGTAGGGCGTCAGCCTCCTAATAAGAGGTCGGGAGTTCGAAAACGGGCACGCACCTCTTAGTTCCCAGAGTTATGTGCGTTTTTAAACAATTAAAATATCACACTTCAACGGCGAAGGAAAACATCGTGAGGAAACCTGCACGTCTGAGAGTTCTCCATAATGTTCTCAAAGGCGTGTCAAGTCTGCCAATCCGCACATGGCCAGCGTGGTGGACTATGGCCAAACCCTTCTCATACTGAGAGGAGACCCGTGCTCTGTAGTGAGCCGGTAATGGGTTGATCATGTGTAAGAGAACTGCGGTCTATATAAATATATACTCATATAAATGCGTTCTCTATGTATATAGGTCTCTTCTATCATCCTTCAGTCAAGTTCAGTTCAGTGCTTCGAGCTTCCATGCCACTCCAGTAAGGTTTTATCGATTGCTTTACTATTTTGGCTTAACCACAATCAACCCATTGCCGGCTCACAACAGCACGGGTCACCTCTCAGTATGAGAAGGGTTTGGTCCACCACGTCCACCACGCTGGCCATGTGCAGATTGGCAGACTTGACACGCCTTTGAGAACATTACGGAGAACTCTCAGACATGCAGGTTTCCTCTTGATGTTTTCTTTTACCGTTGAAGCAAGTGATTTTTTGATTGCTTAAAAACGCATATAACTCTGGAAAGTAAGAGGTGCGTGCCCTGGTTCGAACCCCCGACCTTTGATTAAGAGGTGGAACCTAACCTAATCACCAGGCTATCACAGCAAGCCTTTTTTAATTTGTATAAATTATAAGAGCAGTCCAGAGGAAGTTTGGTCCAATTCCTGGAATTATTCCACTACAAGTCAGCCTTTGACTGCGATCTCATCAATTGGCAAGTGATGATGCATTTTTAGATGGCAGCGGTCTTACCTGTGGGTATGGTAGTGCCATACTCCTAATTGGCTTCTACGCGACATTGTGCCGGAACGCTAAATCGCTTGGCGGAACGTCTACGTCTTTAGGGTGGTAACTAGACATGGCTGAAGCCTACCATGGCAGTTGTAATTTACCTTGTACTCCGAATCTGCGCCACATGGTACTGAAACGCTTGGCAGCATATATTTGTCGGGCAGACCAGACAAAGAAACTTAAGAAATTATAAATTTCCCAACCCAGTACGCCGGAGGAACAATGATCAACTATCATGGGTATGAAATATTGCTCTAATAAGGTAGCTCTTAAATAATTTTAACTTGCATGTGAGACGGTGATAATACCTGGCTAAGTTTGTAGTGTGCTTCTTCTTAGACCGGGGTGCGTTTGGAACCCTCATAGCTTTAGTTTTAAGTTTGCGAATATAGTTATCACTACCAAATCACTTCTTTTTAAATTATTGACGCGTCAAAAGTGCCTTTTAAAGGACTATTTGAATAAAGATTATGATTAATTGATTGGAGGGTATCCGGACCTCCCATTTATAAAAGATGCTCTCACTACAGACTAAGCTATAGGAAATTTTTGAGAGCATGTAAAACCGTTGTCGGTACCTATTACTGTTACTGATAGTAAGGTAGTTGGACGCCATAACTTATTATTAGCAGGTTGGGTAGTCGGCTAAGCTATTCGCAATTTTTTGGCTTTATTGTCTTTGAAATCTTAATCTCTGCGTCCAACCAGCATCCTTAGCAGCGAACAAGTTTTCGTCCGGCGTACGACCAATCACAGACTTGCTTTAACAAACGTGTCTCGTGATTGGTCGCACGTAGGATTTGCTATAACAACGTCAGAGTGGCGCGCAATGTGATAATTAATAACACAAATGTATTCGCATACCAGCGGCCCGACGTGTTTGTCAACTGAATATTGACGATCTCGTAATGCTATTCGTATTGATTTTAATCGTTGTTTATTGATTATGTTTATGGCTGTGGAGACATATTGAATAGATATCCTGTCATGTCTTATCGAGATGTAGTGGCATTCCGTGCATACCCAAACAATTATTACAGAAAGGAAAAACATATCGGTAGAACATTTACTTTTATAACTTTATAATTATTATTTAGGTATTATCTGACCGGGAAAATTATGCTGGAAGCTGGGGAAGTAGAGACTGCTTATTTATGTGATATTGCCCGCTACCCTCCTAGACAGCATCATCGCTTACCACCATTTGAGATAGCCGTCAAGGGCTAACTTGTTTTTTTTATCCACTACACGTTAGCCCTTGACGGCAATCCCACCTGATGGTAAGTGATGACGCAGCCTTAGATGGTAGCGGGCTAACCTGTTAGGGGTATGGTATACCCATACTACTAATTGGTTTTCGCGACATCGTGCTGGAACGCTCAATCGCTTGGCGACACGTCTTTGTCAGTAGGGTGGTAACTAGCCACGGCCGAAGCCTCCCACCAGACAAAAAGTAGTGTATAAAAAAAATGTATAAGTTAATTAAAAGTACTGTAATCTTACCTGGTGGTACGTGATTTAAGGTCCGAGATGGTAGCGGGCTAATATTAAACCGATTTCCCTAAATTTCTAACGATTTTCTTCTAAACGGTTTCTAAGCGGCATAGTACCGGAACTCTAAATCGTGTTTTGCCTTTGTTGGTAACAACCACGGCTGTAGCTGTCTACCAGGCAAAGTTGACTCGGTTAATAAGAGTTGCAATGTAATGTTATTAAGCATAATACGAGCTGCGTGCCGTATACATCGAAGCAAACTACCCTCCCGCATATATTTTAGTTTTTTTTTTAATTATTTCTTTTAAGCTAAATGTCCAAATAACCTGTGTTCTACATATTAGTTATCCTGACAGTTCCAGTGATCAGCGCGTCCATATAAAACAATGTACGAACAAAATTCTTTAGATTTATTATTAGACAGATAAATATATATATAGTTATTAGTGTGTATGTATATATAGCTTTTTCTAGCTTTTCTTGTTTTTTGCAACTTCCGTGTAATTTTTAATACATCAGCTTCAACGAAATGGTTACCTGGAAGAGATCACTATTAGTGATAAGGTCGCCAGTTGCTAATTGTTTTTGTCTTTATCTATGTTATGTCCTATATATTGCAATAAAGTTATATAAATAAATAAATAAATATATTGACAAAGTGGTTGGAGGATGCTGGATGCAGCCTATGTTTAAATAACTGAAATAAAGGAGTTATAATTACCTCTTCATCGTCATCCTCAACCGATTAATGTCTGTATTTAGGTATGTATGTCATTGGACTAAATTTTTGGTTTAGTTTCAGTGCGACCAAATTGTCACCGATGTAAATTTTATCTTTAACAAGCGACACTCGAGATATCTAAGTACTCTTTTGTTTCCTTCTAGGCCACTTCGATAATGTGTGATGGTTTTAAAAATAAATAAAACTATTGTGTTAACGCACCTACTGGGGCATAGAACAAACAAACGTAAGATAAGATAAAAATTTCCATTCAAAATGGTGTTCATTCAGTTTCAACTTTTGATGCGAGGAAAGATTTACAAGTTTTAATTGTTTCTGCGATATATAAACAAAGACATACCTCGTTATGGGTTCCTCTCAACCCTGTGTATTAGATTAGCGCTGAATTAGCATTCTACCTACAAAGGGAAGTTTTAGTTCTACCAGATAGAAAAACATCATCAAGTCAAAGCTAGTTATGTGTAGCAGATAAAAAAAACACTAAGTTTTAGCGAAAATAGGCTTTTAAAAGGTGCTGGATAGAAGGTATCTGTTCCATCGAGGCCCGTCCTCGGGCCATGAGGTGCATCACAAGCTCCTGATTTGCCTGAGACGAAGTTAGTGGGCTTCGTTTATAGGCCCCTTTGGAGGGTCTGACTAGGCGGACGTGTGCTTGGTCTTAGCGGAGCTCCGCCTTCCGCTTCCGGGATGCGTAAACGCATATATCAGCGTCAGAAAGATTCGAATACCGCGTCTGAGATCTTTCCCCTCACGCCCATTATAGATACAACGTATACGCTCTGTAATCAATTGGGAATGTTATTTTTATCAATATATTGTTTCTAGTGTATTTTCAGTCAGTTTATTGAAATCAGTTTTTTGTGTTATTTACGCAGATTATTTCACACCCATATAGGTACGTACGCCCTGCATAAAACCAGAATCTTTACGAGTACAGAAGACTTTTACACAGAAGTCTTAACGTTCAGTGTAATTTTAATGAATGTAGGTAGGTACCAACATCATCATTAGAGAGGCAAAATCAATTAAAATTTTCATAAAATTGTTCAAAGATCACTTTTTGTCTGCGGCAATGTTAGTGTAACTTTTGAGGATTAATTTATTAATTATATTAAGATTTGGTATATACATAGTATATTTATATATATTAATTTGGTTATTATTATTAGTATGTACTTGTATTTTTCGTTTATATCAATATATTTATGTAAATATATATTTTTGCACCACCTTCTTCTTCCGTATCTGTCTTTTGCATCTTTGGTTGCCTGAAAGAGATCGCTATGTAGCGATAAGGCCGACCAATTGTATAACTACTGTTATTGTTTTGTTTTCTGTTTTATTTTTATCCTTTCTTGTGGTGTACAATAAAAGTACCTATATTCATTCATTCACTAATTGATCATCTTACACATACCCGTCTCACACTTATATTATGTATCTAATACGAATTCTATGACCTTCCGATAATGTAAAAAATATGTAGACATTTATATATCATACTTTACCATACCTTTCGAGTCCTAGTCTAACCCTCATAGCTTTAGTTTTAAGTTTACGAATGAAGCTGTCGCCATTAACTCACTACTATGTAAGCTATTGATGCGTCAAAAATGCTTTTTAAAGGATTATTAGAATAAAGATTATGATTGATTGATTGATTGATTGGTTGGTTGGTTGGTTGGTTGGTTGGTTGGTTGGTTGGTTGGTTGGTTGGTTGGTTGGTTGGTTGGTTGGTTGGTTGGTTGGTTGGTTGGTTGGTTGGTTGGTTGGTTGGTTGGTTGGTTGGTTGGTTGGTTGGTTGGTTGGTTGGTTGGTTGGTTGGTTGGTTGGTTGGTTGGTTGGTTGGTTGGTTGGTTGGTTGGTTGGTTGGTTGGTTGGTTGGTTGGTTGGTTGGTTGGTTGGTTGGTTGGTTGGTTGGTTGGTTGGTTGGTTGGTTGGTTGGTTGGTTGGTTGGTTGGTTGGTTGGTTGGTTGGTTGGTTGGTTGGTTGGTTGGTTGGTTGGTTGGTTGGTTGGTTGGTTGGTTGGTTGGTTGGTTGGTTGGTTGGTTGGTTGGTTGGTTGGTTGGTTGGTTGGTTGGTTGGTTGGTTGGTTGGTTGGTTGGTTGGTTGGTTGGTTGGTTGGTTGGTTGGTTGGTTGGTTGGTTGGTTGGTTGGTTGGTTGGTTGGTTGGTTGGTTGGTTGGTTGGTTGGTTGGTTGGTTGGTTGGTTGGTTGGTTGGTTGGTTGGTTGGTTGGTGGTTGGCCGACAAAGACGTGTCGCCAAGCGATTTAGCGTTCCGGCACGATGTCGTGTAGAAACCAATTAGGAGTATGGGTTTTCCATACCCCTAACAGGTTAGCCCGCTACCATCTTGACTGCATCATCACTTACCATCAGGTGAGATTGCCGTCAAAGGCTAACTTGTAGTGGAATAAAAAAAAAAATTATCACTTTACATCCGGTGACCTGTCTGCTTGTGCATCTGCGATGTTTTATCACTATCCCACAATATCCCACAATGTCAAGACTTAAGGTAGATGATTTGTCAGGAAATGTGTCTAAGCAATTTGAAACAAAACAACAAATGTTTACCATATATAATTGTTCTAGCCTTCTGCTCTATTGTGGCAATATTCCACCATTGTTCGGAAATCCGCGAAAATACCGAATCGAAGGCATCCAACGTGAAATCGCGGTCAATGGCACATGCGCCACGTTGAGTGCTGATGAGGGAATCGTGAGCATCAGAAACGCACGAGTTCCAACTCGGTGCCGCATTAGTGTTTGTGTTAACATAAGTGCTAATATGGAGGAGTACTAAGGGTCGATTCACGACATGTGAGTAATAAAATGCTGATGGGATCTTGCTGCTTGAACTTTGAAATAGGTACCAGTTGGATGAAATAAATCTTTTTTGCATTAGATAGCACAATTCTTAGGGATGGTTACTATATTTAATATTTACTTCGCGGGTTCATCATCATCATGATCAACCCGTTACAGGCTCACTACAGAGCACGGGTCTCCTCTCAATATGGGAAGGGTTTGGCCATAGTCCACCACGCTGGCCATGTGCGGATTGGTAGACTTCACATTATGGAGAACTCTCAGGCGTGCAGGTTTCCTCACGATGTTTTCCTTCACCGTTGAAGCAAGTGATATTTTAATTGTTTAAACGCACATAACTCCGAAAAGTTAGAGGTGCGTGCCCGGATTCGAACCGCCGACCTCTGATTAAAAAAAATTATTTCCGTTAAATACAGCGGTAATAGTAATAATAAATATACGCTCTTGGAAAATTTTATTTTCCCCAATTATTAACAATAAGAGATACAGACTAATGGAAGGAAGCACAATGGAGTCTTAGTATTTAATACCAGGTAGTAACTCCTTCACGCACGAAAAACTTAATGTTCTCAATACACCTCCTCGATTAGTAATGAAGTGCGAAGTCATGTATGTTTTGTGGTGTGCCATTGACAGCAATGTCAAGAGCCTTTGGGTTTGGTTCGCCATTCGGTCACGACTCGGCTCATCCGGTAACGATAGAAGGTTAGGGTGCAATTAGACGGTGAATCATATTATTCAAATCGATGTTTTTTTTTTTTATACACTACAAGTTAGCCCTTGACGGCAATCTCACCTGGTGGTAAGTGATGATGCTGTCTAGGATGGTAGCGGGCTAACCTGTTAGGAGTATGGTAAGCCCAAGCTCCTAATTGGTTTCTACGCGACATCGTGCCGTTTTGTCGGTAGGGTGGTAACTAGCCATGGCCGAAGCCTCCCACCAGACCAGACTCGAGCCGGGAATCGAACCCAGGACCTCCAACTTTATAATGCGACAGCGCACGCACTGCGCCACGGAGGTCGTCAAATGCATATCGAATTATATTGCTGTTGAAGAGAAAAAGGGCGCAAAATGATAACCTAAAATAAGATAAAGAAAACAAATACTTTAATAGGCAAACTGTTAGCGGGCGTCTTTTGATGACCTCCGTGGCGCAGCATGCGCGCTGTCACATTATAAAGTTGGAGGTCCTGGGTTCGATTCCCGGCTCGAGTCTGGTATGGTAGGAGGCTTCGGCCGTGGCTAGTTACCACCCTACAGACAAAAACGTATCGCCAAGCGATTAAGCGTTCCGGCACGATATCGCGTAGAACCCATTTAACCTGTTAGGGGTATGGTAAACTCACTCCGAGTTTACCATACCCCTAACAGGTTAGCCCGCTACCATCTTAGACTGCATCATGACTAATCATCAGGTGAGATTGCCGTCAAGGGCTGACTTGTAATGGATAAAAAAAACTTTTGATGCGTCAATAAGTAACATTGCAGTGAGTTGATGTGATATATACGTTCGTTAACTTTAAACTAAAGCTATGAGGGTTCCTAACGCGCCCTAAGTCGTCTAAATACACATAGACAAACAAACTTAGCCGGGTAAGGATTATTTTTATTATAGCCATGTCATATGTCCCTTAAAACTATATATTTCAGATAAATCTTAAGTTAAACTAAGTCGCAAGTGCTGAACTCGAGTTTAGTACTAAGGTTTTGTTTACAAATAAATCCAGTAACTAACAATTCTTGACCAGACACAGACCCCGTAGTTGAATATGCTAAACATAAGTGATTAGACCAATGAAGCAGTCGATGTAAATTGGTGTACGCCGTAAAGGCGTACTTACTTAAGTATGAAAGTTGTAGGTACATTACACTTATCATGGTTTTACCTCAAATAATAAGCCCTCAGTTAAGCCTGTCATTCGTCAACAAGTGAAAGTTGAACATGACATCGACGAGCCATTTCGAAAAGCGATAATGTGTTAAACGACAAACATATAAAACATTTATCTTTCTTCCCATGTGCTATACAGTCATCGCAGGTAATATATAAAAATACTAGAATATATATGTCTCAATATTCAAAAATCAAATCTGATTCATCTGACAATATTATATTAATAAAGGTCTGAAAAACTTAAAATAATTCGAAAAATGTTTCTGGCTTATTTTATAAAAATACTGAAAATTGCACAATTTTTTCGTTCAAATATATTTTAATTTGGTCTGGTGGGAGGCTTCAGCCGTGGCTAGTTACCACCCTACCGACAAAGACGTGTCGCTAAGCGATTTAGCGTTCCGACACGATGTCGCGTAGAAACCAATTAGGAGTGTGCGTTTATTATACCCTAACAGGTTAGCCCGCTACCATCCTAGACTGCATCATCACTTACCATCAAGTGAGATAGCCGTCAAGGGCCAACTTGTAGTGTATAAAAAAAAACTCAAAATTAGATTTATAGTATAATTTTAATACAATCATATAAAACCATGTCTTGCTACCTCATACTAATACAAGTAGGTATCTCTGGAAAAATCCACTCATCGATATGTAGGCATACGTATTGTTCGTATTGTCTGTCATTTCCTATTCCTACGCCATGTAACCCGGAGAGGAGAAAACACAAAATTATCGAGGAAGAGCTCCACTTTGCATACAAATACACGGCATGGGAGAACGGAAGCGCGCAATTAATTGAGCTAACCATATACATATGTCGAAATGCGATTTGTTAAGGTTTTCACATTATCCGATCAGATATCGGAATAGTATCGGAGAGTAAATTGTATATTATAATAAATGTAAAATTATTTACCATAACATGTTAAAGACGCTACGTTTATAGAAGAGTATTTTTAGGCAAAACCTGGTTAGGCTAGCATCCCAGTGGCGAACTAAATATCTTTTTAACAAATCAAGCAATAAATATAGTCGTTCATCATTCTCAACTAGCACTAATCTACCCAAAACTTCCTTGTTTAAATTCGTCTGCCCAGTGGGTTGGACGCTATTCCACCAGAGCTTACCGATACGTGGTCTCCACTCTAGCACACATCGTGTCCACTTAAGCATCATCATCATCATCATGATCAACCCATTACCGGCTCACTACAGAGCACGGGTCTCCTCTCAATATGAGAAGGGTTTGGCCATAGTCCCCCACGCTGGCCATGTGCGGATTGGCAGACTTCACACGCCTCTGAGAACATTATGGAGAACTCTCAGGCGTGCAGGATTCCTCACGATGTTTCCCTTCACCGTTGAAGCAAGTGATATATATATTTTTAAAACGCACATAACTCCGAAAAGTTAGAGGTCTGTGCCCGGATTTGAACCGCCGACCTCTGATTAGGAGGCTGACGCCCTAACCACTAGGCTATCACAGCTTCACGAAAGATGATGAAGATGAAATGCTTCCGTAATAAAAAGATTTACGGATTATATTCTTGCGAAGTCAACAATATATTTAGGAATTCATGTGGGATTATGTGAACACTAGCGGTTGCTGTAGGTTTGTCCACTGTTCTTTGGTTTCGCCAAAACTATCAGTCATATTAACTAAATTTCAGTCATATTGGTTCAGTAGTTATTGCGACAGAATAAAAGACATCCAACCATTCATACATAAAAACTTTCACTGTTATAATATTAGTCAGGTTAAGGATGAGGATGTTAAAACTCAGGAGAGTCTTAGTTTACCTTTTTGCCCTTTATCCTCTCTCCTTTGAGAGTGAAGGTGAAGAGTGGGAAATTATCACGCTGAAGATGACCATGATGATATCAATTCAATACAACTACCTCGGACAAAGAATTAGTCTAGCCATTCAAAGGGGGAACGCTGCCAGTATCTTCGGAACCTTGCCTAAAGGGACTCCTTTTAATAATGTATTTTAGTTATGATGCTAAATATTTATTTATTTTTAAGATTTTTAGTTGTAGATTAATCTAAGTTTTATTTTAAGTTATATTTGTATTACTAACAATTAAAACAGAGTTGTATGTAAAAAAAAATCAATATCTGATATCGATATCGGATCGGAATCGCTGGAACATTGCTTATATAACGTTACGGTGACATGTTACATCAAGTGGTGTAACGCAATTTCGTACTTGCAGCGCTTACTAAAAATGACTTTGTAAAAGGTACACGTCTGTGAATTTGAGATACCTGTTTCGAGAAAGTAAAGGAGTTCTTTATTAAATAGGTTGCATATATAATTAACTGGATATGCTTGTAGCTCAGGCTGCGTGAACTGTTTGCCTACTCCATTATTTAAACGTTTTAGAAATATTAAGTATTTATAAGAGTAGGACAAATTACTATTTATTAAAGTCAAAATAACAAATTTACTTTTGCAAATTTCGAGGACCACGAAAAAGCATACAACCTATCTTCAGGTATATAAAGCCTTTATTTCCAATTAAAAAATACAAAGTCACGTGTTAAATAGTGTCAAAAATTGTCAGGATTTAATTTTACAAATGTTGTCAAAAATATTTATGTATATTCAATATTTAGTCGTTTTATTTTTAATATTAAGTTTTCATTGGAATGTCCATTTTTGGGCATAGGCCTCCTCCATTCTTCTCCATGTGTTTCTGTCTCTGGCTAATCTCGTCCACATGGTGCCCTATAAGATTTTAGCGACAAAAAATTATATTTCGAATCATAAAATATCATATATTATTTATCTGAACATGTTTTACCAGGTAAATCGACGTGATTGATGCGGATTATAGCAAATTGAAGTTAATGTTCATTGGGCGACTTCAGACATTAATTTCACGATTTAATAATTTCGTTGTTCGGCACAACACGTCATTATTCATTTCACCGTTCTTATTATTTCATTAAAGCCCGCCGGCTAATATTTGACTCCAATGCAACGTTTCTTCATACCACCTGCGCTTAACTTATAAAAATTCAAATTCAAATTCAAAATAATCTTTATTCAAATAGTCCTTAAAAAGGCACTTTTGACGCGTCAATAATTTACATAGTAGTTATTTCATGGTGATAACTATATTCGTAAACTTAAAACTAAAGCTATGAGGGTTCCAAACGCGCCCCGGTCTAAGAAGAAGCCCACAACAAACTTAGCCGGGGTTTTTCTTTTTTTCGTTATCACCATCTCACATAATGAATAAAAAAACTACCTATGTAGATAGAGCAATTCACACCCAAGCTTTTTTATCGTTTATATAATCCTTAATATCGTAATATGATTTTTCTACAAGCTTTCGTTTTATAAAAACTTTGAACTTATTGATAGACATCTCCAAGATATCAATAGGTAATTTATTATAGAATAAAATACAATTTCCTTTGAATGAGTTACTAATTTTGTGCAGCCTACTAAACGGTACTACAAGTTTACTTTTACTTCTGATGTTCAGTGCGTTACAGTCCATTTTTTTCTTGAATTTATCAATATTTTTATGAACATACATTAAATTTTCATATATATATTGGCTATGCACTGTCATTATTTTATAATCTTTGAATTTATCTCTTAATGACTCTCTGGGACCTAATTTATATATCGCACGAACAGCCCTCTTCTGCAAAATATAAGTAACTTATTACGAAAGTTTTATTATAATGCGATAATAACATAAAAATAAATGAAGCACACTTCCACTAAATATGAAATCATTGCCGGCTCACTACAGAACACAGGTCGCCTTTCAATATGAGAAGGGTTTCGCCATAGTCCACCCCGCTGGACTGTTGCGGATGGTTAGCCCCCCCCCCCCCCCCCCCTGACAACATTATGAAAAACTCTCAGGCATGCAGGTTTCATCACGATGTTTTCCTTCACCGTTGAAGCAAATGATTAAAACACACATTACTCCGAAAAGTTAGAGGTGCGTGATACCCCATACCAATTGTTCCAATCCGGGTTGGCGAGCTTTAACCATTACAATATTAGATTTAATATTTATTATTATCTCGGGATAGACGATCGCCTTACTGACTCCTTAATTGTAGACGTGGAAAGCGGTAATGTCTGGGCTGATATAACAATGTGTTAATCTATCTATATATATAAATTAAAATTCGTTGGCTGTTCGTTAGTCTTGCTATAACTCGAGAACGGCGGAACGGAGTTATCTTATCTTGATCTTGAAATGTTCGTGGAAGTTTTAAAAGGTGAGTAATATTCGAATAATTGCGGGGAAAATTCTAAAAACAGTCCTTTTCTTTTTCCCATATAAACGTTTTCTAAATAACATGTAGAGTAAATTTCGACTTTATTGCTATGCAATAAAGTTCATATTAAATAATAATCACTCACTGTTGTCTAAGAAATATAGGTGTGTTCCTTACTTTAAAGAATCCATTTGTAATTTATTACCACTGTACAAAGTTCAAATTCAATCATATTTATCAAAATAGTCTTCGCGTGCGCATTGGAGGATCTAATGTCGCGTTCCAAAATTCAAAATGTGTATTTAGTTGTAATTCATTACCGCGTATTTCGATTTCATTCATTTTTGTTAGAAACAAGATACTTTACAGATTATCCTGTAATTATTTCAAGGTCGTCGGTTCGTCGGTCCAATCGCGAAACAATAGATTACTAAATCTATTGATTCATGATTGGAAAACCAACAAACACACTTTCACACACACTAACTCAACGCAGACGAAGTCGTGGGCATCAGCTAGTTAACATTATAAATTAATACTTTAACCTACTTTTGGCTCATCCGTTATTTTTGTACGAAAACAAAAACCAAATGATGGAAACCATAACGAATATATTTTAATACAATACAAGAAATTGAAAAACCAGAAACGTTACCCTTGTTACTTAAACTGAAGTGATATGGCTTGCATCTAGGCAATGCGACCATCGTAAGAACAAACAATATTGGCAGTAGAGGCGCTTCCTTACGAAACTTCCTTATACGTTGTTTGCATTTTGATAGCAGTTTGGTAAAGGTGACATTTAAAAACCAAATTATGTGAAGTTTCGGGAATTTTAAGAAGAATATTTGTCTACAATTGCGAGCAGACAATGCTTTAAATAAAAAAACTTTTTTTTTTCTTTCGTTTATGGCTTTACACAAATTGCCAATGTCAAGTTTATAGCAATGTAAAAGTTAGGGAGAAATGGCGGGAAACTTCGCACTCCGCGGACGCGGCTTCCTCAAACCTTTCCCAAATCAACACCTGTGAACCATTCAGAAAACTAGCCACTACACAAACGACACCAAAACTGTCCACGACACAATCAACACCAGTCCTTTTCAAAATTAACCAACAAACATTAATTCAAGAAAAGCGTGAAAAAACCGCGCCCGCCATGTACGAAGTCTCCCGCCTTTCTCCATTAAAAACTTATTTAGCTACCCTTTCTTAACTCTTTGTTATCTGTAGGAACAGAAAAATTATTATAAAAGTTGAAATTAAAAAAAGGATTCCTTTCTAGCTCATCTCGAATCATTACACATTCCATTTCCTACCTCAATTATTTGTTTATTACATAGTAATTCTTATAATGTATATAAAATAATTAGCTTGTTTCTAGAAAAAAATGATATTAAACTATAGATATATGTACATAAAAAAAAAACCTAATCCTTTTCCTATCCGAATATTTAATTCCTAAAGGTTCATCTTAAAAAATGGTTTCCCTAACTTCAATTTTCCATTGATAAACCATAAACTTGACATTGGCTAATCTGCGTAAAGCCATAAAACGAGAAAAAAAAAAAAAAGAAGAAAATGGTTTACTGGCTACTGTTTACTGGCATGATAATAGAAAACTTTTGCCCCACAAAATTTTATCTGGGATCAATAAATTTGTATAAATAACTACACTTTCAAAGTTTGAATGGAAAAATACTCAAAATACTCGGTGACAACCATTATACTAGATTGGATAGCCCTTGACTGCATGTCACCTGATGGTAAGTGATGATGCGGTCTAAGATGGTAGCGGGCTAACCTGTTAGGGGTATGGTAAACCCATACTCCTAATAGGTTTTTTACGAGACGACATCGTGCCGGAAGGCTAAATCGCTATAGCGACTCATCTTTGTCCGTAGGATGGTAACTAGCCACGGCCGAAGCCTCCCACCGGACCAGACTCGAGCCGAGCTCAAGTTGTATTTCACGAACTGCCGCCAAGCCATACCTCCTATCCAAGCCTCCTCCTCTTATATACTAGCTTTATAGTTTTTCTTATTGAAGTCATTCATCATTTCTGGACCATTAAACCGGTACTCTAGGGTTCAGATTACGGCTATTTCAATAATAAATTTGCGGAACAAACCATCACGCTCGCGTGCATTACTCCGGCTTGATTGAAAAGCCACCTTTGTTCGAGTCACGGTGTTTAGTTAATACAAACATATGTGGTATAATGAAATGTGAAAACAAAGCTATGGTAGAACCTCCTTTATTCTATTAGTAATTTTTAATTTTTATTTGTTAATCTAAAAATTTTGCATACTATATATTATTAGCGACATATTAGCGTCGACTTAAGTTATTAGGCATGCTGTAGTTACCTCTAAATTGATTTATATGTATATCCTAGCACTTAAGGTTTTTAAAATGTTTATTTTTTTGCATATAATTCTGTTGGTGGCGCTTTGAATAAATAAATAAATAAATAAATTAGGCTCCTTACGTAAATGTATGGTAAGGTATGACTTTCAGTTTATTAACTTAAAAAGAAGGAGTTCGAGAGAGAGTGTTAAGAGTTAAGAGAGGAGATAGTTCGCTGATTAGGTCGTTTAAGGCGAGGGCTGCAAACAATTCCTGGCAGAATGATTTGAGTTATGACTATTTGGCATTATCATTTAAAACTAAGTACTTTTTTACAAATTAATGCAAATCGTTGGAGATATCCGCCTATATACATATTCGAAAATTTTCGTGGTCCTATTGACAACAAAATATAACAAACTCAACCAATTTTAACTCTTCATGATCAACCCATTACTGGCTCACTACAGAGCACGTATATTTTGTTGTCAATAGGACCACGAAAATTTTCGAATATGTATATATGCGGATATCTCCAACGATTTGCATGAAGATGTTCTGTTAAAAGTACCAAGCCGTGTATAAATATGCAAACGCAAAATTAGAAATGGGTAAAGGCTGAACGGACGCCTGGCAATCCTGTGCACACATTATGCTAATGCTGACCTGAGAGTCAGCCTGTCTGTCTGTCTGTAGCACGGGTATATCACCTACCACCTGCGGTATGGGATCGCTGCGATGCGCCATTGTTTCGCCGCGACCGCGCGCGATGTTTTATGCGCGCTTTCACAACACAAGCGACACGCGTTGCGATCGCTTTCTCATCGTTTAATATTCGGCAAAGGCAAGATTAGTACATCTAGAACGTTAAGCGTTATAAGATGGCCTAAGTTTTTTGGACGTGTCCGGATTTCACGCCGTATGCGTTCAGTAAGGGGGAATTTTGGAATTTTGAGCGCAGGTATATCTGAAAAGCGGTGATAGCCTGGTGGTTAGGGCGTCGGCCTCCTAATCAGAGGTCGGCGGTTCGAATCCGGGCACGCACCTCTAACTTTTCGAAGTTATGTGCGTTTTTAAACAATTAAAATATCACTTGCTTCAACGGTGAAGGAAAACATCGTGAGGAAACCTGCACACCTGAGAGTTCTCCATAATGTTCTCAAAGGCGTGTGAAGTCTGCCAATCCGCACGTGGTCTGGCAGCGTGGTGGACTATGGCCAAACCCTTCTCATATTGAGAGGAGACCCGTGCTCTGTAGTGAGCCGAGAATGGGTTGATCATGATGAAGATGATGATGATATCTGAAAATTGCAAAAGTGGTTCATTAATTTGAAATTTTGATATTAATCAATGCATGCCACTAATAATCTTTCTTTTTTCTTTCTTTCTGGTGTAAGCCAGGGACACCACCAGAAGTACACCAGAATACACCAATACACCAGAAATAGCAATAATTCACGCAGACATCTGAAGAATAACCTGCTTGCCACCATAGATGCACACCATAGATGGGACCCTATAACTTTTCGAAGTTATGTGCGTTTTTAAGCAATTAAGATATCACTTTTTTCAACGGTGAAGCAAAACATCGTGAGGAAACCTGCTGAAACCTGAGAGTTCTCTATAATGTTCTCAAAAGCGTGTGAAGTCTGCCAATGCGCACATGGCCAGCGTGGTGGACTATGGCAAAACCTGAGAGTTCTCCATAATGTTCTCAAAGGCGTGTGAAGTCTAACAATCCACACATGGCCAGCGTGTGGATTGTTACTATTGCCAAACCTTTCTCATATTGAGAAGAGACCCGTGCTCTGTAGTGAGCTGGCAATGGGTTGATCATCATGATGACGATGATGATGAACCATAGATGCCGTTGCCATACTGCTCCGAAGTCAATTTGAAGATCCCATCTATTCCTCATTGATCCATGTATCATTACGTTTGTTATAGGGAAGATACGCGACGTCTGGACATGCTGCCAGGTCTTATACCAGAAGCGACAGCCTCACGTCTTGGAGATCGCTAAATACTGAATGGGTGAGCACAGTGCGAATATGTCTAAATTTATAATGACTTAACCAAACCGATTAAACATAAACCGATTAAAATATGTAATTCAGTGGATGCTTAAGTAATATTTGACCTTGTTTCCCCTTACGTAGTTAATATACGAGTATGATGCTATGGATGTGCACGAATCGCTTTGCCCTTTTGTTATAGGTCAGGTATGAAAAAAGGTACCTATCCCAAAATTTCACTAACTACGTGAAGAGTTCTGGTAATCGGCATTACCACAAGAAACGTGCTAAGCTATGTGTTTCGGTATTTTCGAGGCGTTGTAGCATTATTATTTTAGCCACATTATTATAATTACGTTTCCTCTTCAGGGTACGGGACACTCATGGGATAAGAGTCTTACTAATACTAGCATGGCTTTAAAATAAAAAAATAAATTAAATACGCAAAGATTACATATTTAATTTCATTTTGTCGTCTTACTAATACCAGCATGGTTTAAAAATAAAACATAAAATTAAATACGTAAATATTACGTATTTAATTTCATTTTGTCATGTTGCTAACAAAAAAAAAAATATGAACTAAAATTTGCCCTACAGCTAAATATCACCTCGACGCAACGCCAATGACTTCAGGGCATTTGTAGAAACTATTTCAAAAGACCATCAAAAAACTATCTACCACCGACTTCACAACATTCGCAGTCATCATAACATTGCTAATAAATGCTTTGAAAGACTGTCCGTATTTTGTTTATTAGCATTAAGGCCTTCTATGAGAGTGCTTTAAAAAACTGCGCTACCTATTGTACCACTTTTCTTTTATGTGTGTTTGTTTGCTGTCTTGTATTTCTTCTTTTGTGTGTGTGAGTACAGTAAAGTGGAGTGGAGTTCATTTCATTTCACTACGTGATAAGTGATAAATGGTTATCATTAAAATGGAATATAAATATGGCGGAATATGTTGACATGTTGTATGTCTTGACAAGGAATGTGGCAGTTTTTTTTATTTCCACTGAAAAGGGGATAATATGATAAGTCTTTCTCATTTTTCATTATCACTAGAGATTAACAAATAAGGCATGAAAGTAACAGACTAAAAATCACGCTTCGAAGAATAGTTTAGCTATTTAGGTAGTTTAATAAATTTCGTAATAATGCTTATTTAATATTTATTTCTTCACAAATATTTTAAACGATAGCTAGTCGAGCAATGTGAGCTATTGGCGGGTGTCAAGCTAAAGTGGCAATGGTCTGTCTATTACTCGGACAATCATTGGATGTCGAGTTCCTAAGGAGTTGGAACTGTGGCCGATCCAGAACTGTATTCGTAGACCATCCAACCGGACGACAGGCGACATCTACCGAGTCGAGTCGAGGCGCAATGTGGTGTAATCTAGAAATCACAATCTTCTTCTTCTGCCCATATCACACGTAGTGACGGGTCGGTACAGCATGTCTTCTTCTTCCACTAACGTCTCAGTTTCACTTCACCATCCAGACCTTTACAAACCTATCCTTCTTCACATAACCCATCCATCTCTTCTTCGGTATCGGACTTGGAAACCCCAATAAAATTCATACACTCAACAGTTGACTTCCGATTGGTGGAATAGTCAGAATATTTAGATTTTCTTTCAAACGCAAGTTTGTATCGCGCCTAATTTCATTAGCAGCTGTGTCCAATTGGAATTGTTTGCGGAGTTTGAACCTTGCGCAACGAGTCAAGGCGACTGCGCCGGTACAAATCACCCGTCCAGGAGTGCCCGCGATGAAATCATTGCTATTACGACTTTGTACAGCCCTGATCCCCAGTGGCTATTGGAAGGGTCTTTTTTTTGTTCCACTGCAAGGTAACCCTGACGGCAATCTCACCTAGTAAGTAATCATGTCTAGATGGTAGCGGGCTAACCTGTTTATACCGTCCGACCCGCCCGTTATCCCAAACGTCGCCTAAGCCGAGATTCGGCCTCAAAGGAGACTCCCTTAGGCAGAAGTTCTCTTAGTTTCTTCGAGCCCTAGGGCTCAAAATTTCTTCTGGCAGAGCTTCTTTCCGAAGCTCGCCAAACAGCCCGGTTACGCTGTGGCAACCAATATAATAAGCACAGCTCCAGTCCAGAAAAAAAAGCTAACCTGTTTGGTGGTAAGCCAAAACTTTTTTTGTTTTCTAAGCGACATCGTGCCAGAACGATAATCCCTTAACGACTCATCTTTGCCAGTAGGGTGGTAACTAACCACGGTAAAGCCGGGAATCGAACCCAGGACCACTCAATTTATAATGTAACGGCAGTCGAAGGTCGTCAAAATATTTATAATATTATATATCTGTGGTACAGTATGGTATAATTATCTTCCCTATAGTGGCAGACAAATCAGTGGCGTGCTCTTCATACGTGCTTCAAGCCTAGTACTAAGACCCATATTACGGAACATTTTTTCTGTATTGGATTATCTAAAGAGGAGAAAATACCTCAAGTAAATCTCAGAACACCCTTTTTAGTTTAACTCTCTCAATATTAGGTATGAAATAAACGGAAATTTCACACTTTAACTCCTAATAATATCTAAAGTATAATGTACTACTCTATAATATCTCTGATATCTGCTGAAGTAAAAACTAGTCAATCTTCTGATTTGTATGACACAAGCGAAAACCGGAAATCCGAAATTCGGGTTGTAGTTCCAGACCTACCGATATACCCATTTTATAGACTTTCTTATATGATTCTTATGAGATGATACATATCTCATTTTGTTGTATGTATTTTGATTGTGATCAGCCATGATCAAGCGGTGATAGCCTAGTGGTTAGGGCGTCAGCCTCGATCAGCCTGGTCGGCGGTTCGAATCCGGGCACGCACCTCTAACTTTTCAGAGTTATGTGCGTTTTAAAAAAATTAAAATATCACTTGCTTCAACGGTGAAGGAAAACACCGTGGGGAAACCTGCACGCCTGAGAGTTCTCCATAATGTTCTCAAAGGCGTGTGAAGTCTGCCAATCCGCACATGGCCAGCGTGGTGGACTATGGCCAAATCCTTCTCATATTGAGAGGAGACCCGTGCTCTGTAGTGAGCCGGTAATGGGTTGATCATGATGATGATGATTTTGATTGCATTAAAAAAAACTATAATTTTCTATTTTACACTAAAAATTAATAAAGCAAAGAAAGATCACGCCATATGTCGGGTAAGAAAAAAAAACAGAGTACTTACACCTAGCACAGTGCGCAGTGTTCACATTACAGTTGATAAAGAATCACAATTAAAGAAAAATTGCATAGCTAGTTGAGTGTAATGAGAAAAGTGCACATTTAGGACATAAATTTAGTTTCAGTTTTTGCAGGCGGCCGGCGCGGGCGGTCAGAAAGCGTTGCGGCATTTCGCGTATAAGATATTGTTACTGCGTAGACATGATCAGATATGATGCGGGCCAACTGATTAATGAGTACATTATTAATAATGCCCGGGGAATTTGTTGAGAGTACTCGGGCTAATTACTGATCGTTTTAAATTCAAATTCAAATTCAAAAAATAATCTTTATTCAAATAGTCCTTAAAAAGGCACTTTTGACGCGTCAATAATTTACATAGTAGTTATTTCATGGTGATAACTATATTCGTAAACTTAAAACTAAAGCTATGAGGGTTCCAAACGCGCCCCGGTCTAAGAAGAAGCCCACAACAGACTTAGCCGGGGTTTTTCTTTTTTTTCGTTTTCACCATCTCACATAATGAATAAAAAGAATAATAAACAATAGTACCTATGGAGATGGAGCAATTCACACCCAAGCTTTTTTATCGTTTATATAATCCCTAATATCGTAATAGGATTTTTCTACAAGCTTTCGTTTTATAAAATCGCTTTAATCGCTGGCTTTTTAAAACTTGATGTTTGTCGACCTCTGTGGCGCAGTGCGTGCGCTGTCGTATTAAGTCGGAGGTTCTGGGTTCGATTACCAGCTCGAGTCCGGTCTGGTAAAATAAAGGTGCGATTGCTATTACCATATGAAACTATATCTAGCATCAATAAAATTTAACTTTTTAATAGTTTTATTAGAAAATGGACTGCTATTATTACGCATGAATTATTAGTAAAGCCAATCTTACTATACACAACATTCTAAACTAACTAACGAGTCTGGTCTGGTGGGAGGCTTCGGCCGTGGCTAGTTACCACGCTACCGACAAAGACGTGTCGCTAAGCGATTTAGCGTTCCGGCACGATGTCGCGTAGAAACCAATTAGGAGTGTGTATTTACCATACCACTAACAGGTTAGCCCGCTACCATCATAGACTGCATTATCACTTACCACCAAGTGAGACAGCCGTCAAGGGCCCATTTGTAGTGTGTAAAAAAAGTGATAGACCCACGAACCGCAACAGGCGAAACACCGATGTGGTACCGGCTGTACCCATTCTAACAATCGGTTATCACGTGGCATCATAGCGGAATACTAAATTGCTTCTCGTTATGCCTTTGCCTCTAGGGTGGTATCTAGCTGTGTCTGAAGCCTCCTACCAGACTAGACTCGAGCCCAGGATCTCTCACATTATAATACGGCAGCCCTGCGCCACGGAGTACGTCAAAATTATTTTACGTGTATTTAGTTTACTAGAAAACCCTAACTGTATTATTTAAAAGCGCTTTGTTATCTAACCATCATCATCATCATCATCATCAGCAAAAATCCACTGCTGGACATAGGCCTTTTTGAAGTAGCGCCAACTCATCCTGTCTCCGGCCTTTCGCATCCAGTCGATGCCTGCCACTTTTCGGAGGTGTCTAACCATACTAAATTTATATAAATAGATAGATAGATAGATAGATATACTCTTTATTGAAAAAAAAAACTAAAACCAAAAATTAAATAAAAAAAAACGCATAATGCGCAAAGGCGGCAAAGGCTTTATCGCTAAAAGCGATCTCCTCCAGACAACCTTTTGTGAAAGGAAAGAGTTAAAAGGAGATGGGGATGGTGCAATAGCTAATAGAATATAATAGAAATTACACATACAGAAATAAATAACTAAATAAAGATATAAATATATAAATTAATAAATAAATAAATATATATATATATACACAAATAATAATAATAATAAATTTATTTATATTTATATATGTATATATATATATATATATATATATATATATATATACATAAATATATATATATAAATATTCCTCAAATGCGCTTAGCATCAAACCTTGTTAACTTACAATCTAATTAAGCTGTAAGTTTATCGACATATTGATATAAACGTGTGTTCATTAAAGTGTCGTTGTGATAATGACTTAATAATTGTTATTTTAGTCTTTTTAGCATTAATGACGTCACATTCTGCTGATAATGATGCAGTGTCAAATATTATCACCGAATGAACTCATGCGATTCGAAGTGAAGATCTCTATGGAATAAGTTATCACATTCATTATAATAAACCTATATTCGTCCAATTGCGGGCCAGGAGTGTTTTCTCAGCACGAGAAGAGTTTTGGCCGTTGTCCACTACGCTGGCCAATTGCGGATTGACTTTACACGCTTTTGAGAGAGTTACTAAGAACTCATACAGGTTTTCTTACGCAGAACACAGTTTCCAAAAGATGGAGATGCGATGCCGTAGTCTTTTGCACTATTTATCAGCGCTCTATGAGTAAATCAAAACCAACAATTTTTTACCTAACGCAGAACTATAAAAGTTCGTACATAATTTCTTGGTTTAGTTAACGTGATATATCTAAGCTATGTTATCTAAAATCTAAGGCTACGAGGGTAGCAAACGCGATCTGAGTCACAGAAAAAGAAGTCCACAACAAACATGGCCAGGTATTTTTTTACGTCTCACAGTATCAATTAATAATAACTATTTAGCTCTAAAGTTATAGCAACTACTTTATATAACTTTAAGGTATACTTTATATGCTATCATAGGATATTTCTATATGTCAAAGTATTTGAACTATGGATGACGGGAAACATGTTCAAGGCGCCAGCCATAGAGATGAAAGTTCAGGCACTAATCTAGCTGTGTCTCTTTTACATTTCTAAAATATATTTTTGAGCGTATCCCATACCTTATCAATAAAACAACAACAAGTTTGTTTAAAATACATTCCTAGATCGTTTCCACCTTTTGAAACCTTAGTGTTAGATTTGTACACTGACAACTGTGGAGCCACTACCGAGTATCGAAACAATATAACGTTAAATTAAAATGTACCTTATGTGTTAAGATTAGAGTCGCAGTTTCCGCACTAATTATGTTTATTTTACAGTCTTGTGTTGGCTGTGAGTGTCGACATAATTATTTGAGTTTTAAAATGTGGTAATATAAGTTTTTATATTTATACGTTAGTGTAAAGTGTTTCTATATTCGAAAACGTTAACGATTGTCAGCAAACAAATCTTATTAGCGGTACTAATACTGAATAGGCACCTTTTTAATAGGCGCATCCCATATTCATCAACGTCATCGCTTTCTATCCTACTGATATTTCATCATCATACTACATAATACAAATCATAAGTTCGACAGTGCAATAGGAAGACATATTACTTCGCACTTCTCGGAGAAACGAAGTAACATATCGACGTAATTATTAGCTTATTTGTCAAAGAGTCGTGTAGTGACATACCACATTTTCTATTTAAGAGAAGAAAGGATGATAATAGCTAGTAAGTATATAAAATGGAGATTCATAAATAACCCGGCTTTGTGGGCTTCTCCTTAGACCGGGGCGCGTTTGGCACCCTCATAGCTTTAGTTTTAACTTTACGAATATAGTTATCACCATGAAATAACTACTATGTAAATTATTGACGCGTCAAAGGTGCCTTTTTAAGGACTATTTGAATAAAGAATAATCTTTATTAGAATTAGAATTTATATTTCATTATATTACAACCTGTATGAACGGATAAAAACCGTTATCACGGCATTATATAACGATAGAGCGATAAGAGAAGTTGCTCTATTTTGCCAATTAAAAGTAATTGATGTAATTTCACTTACAGACGAAAGTTTAAAACGTTGATTTACACTCGTCGTGCGGCTGTCTCCTCATTCTTATCTAGTGGGTCTTTTCTAATGTCCACATACCTACTTGTTTTTATTGTTTTTTTTATTTTTATTTAATTAATTGTTTATAGTTAAAGCGTGATTAAAGTCATCATCATCATCATTATCAACCCATTCTCGGCTCACTACAGAGCACGGGTCTCCCCTCAATATGAAAAGGGCTTGGCCATAGTCCACCACGCTGGCTATGTGCGGATTGGCAGACTTCACACGCCTTTGAGAACATTATGGAGAACTCTCAGGCGTGCAGGTTTCCCCACGATGTTTTCCTTCACCGTTGATGCAAGTGATATTTTAATTGCTTAAAAACGCACATAACCCCGAAAAGTTATAGGTGGCCGGGTTCGAACCCCCGACCTCTGATTAGGAAGCTGACGTCCTGACCACTGGGCTATCACAGCTTCAATTAAATTGTGATTAAAGTACGAAATAAATAATCGAATACTTTATTTGAACGTCAGCGAAATTGACAATGACTTGAAAATATTCACTTTAAAGGAAATTGAGAACGTCAAAGAAATTGTAAGCTGTCGATGACAATAGTGTTTTGGGTTAGTTTGGAATTATTGTCTTTCGTATACTCGGCATGTTATAGGCCAAGAGCTAATGTATATCCATCGGAGGGTGCAGTACACGCATCTCTGAACTAAATTAACAGATCTAAAACGACTATCAGCCTATTTACTGTGCTATTTATGGCAAAGGATAGCCCTGTTAATTTTATACACTACAAGCTAGCCCTTGACGGCAATCTCAACTGATGGTAAGTGATGATGCAGTCTAAAATGGTAGCGGGCTAACCTGCTAGGGGTCGGGTAAACGCACACTCCTGATTGGTTTTTACGCGAAATCGAGCCGGAACGCTAAATCGCTTGACACGTCTTTGTCGGTAGGGTGGTAAATAGCCACCTGCGAAGCCTCCGACCAGACCAGACTCGTTAGTTAGTTTAGAATGTTGTGTATAGTAAGATTGGCTTTACTTATAATTCATGCGTAATAATACCAGTCCATTTTTACATTAAAACTATTAAAAAGTTACATTTATATGATGGTAGCTAGTTTTATATAGTAATAGCAATCGCACCTTTATTTTTAACGCTGGGAAATGTGTTTATGTGGGAAATATGTGGGATTCCCCGGCGGCCAGACTTGCGAACAGAATACCCACTAAACCCAGCGATGCTCCCTCACGTCGCCTAGTGACTGGGTCACGGAATACTCGCGCACTCGTCCGCTGCAATCGCACCTTAGTGTGAGTAGAGACAGATTTCCAATTTTGGAATTATCTAACAAATTGCACTGTATATAACACCTAATAGATTTTTTTCTAATTCAATAAGTGCGTAATCATAAAGAAGTGATAAGACATTTAAGTAGTTTGGACAATTATGAGAGTATACAATTGAAAAATTAAATAAACGCTGTATTTGCGCCCAATACGAAAGCGCGAGCGTCAATACGTAATACGCCCAAATCAAGATGTTCTTAGCCTGTCACAGGTGGTAAGCTCGCACGAACCACTTAAAAAAAAAACTTGAGAGGTGTCAAGGGACAAGGGATAGAACGAAGTTCCTTTCAATTAATTAGTGAAGGAATTGTAATAAAATTTTATTTTATTTAAGTTATTATAATTTTTTTTTTATTATTAAAAAATATAATGTTATATAAACTTAATCAGTAGGCTCAATTTTGTACTCCATCAGCAATATCCGGAACTTGTGCAGAAACACTGTCAGGATTCATTATATGCTACCTCTCACGCCCGTGTGCAAAATAAATACATAGAAAAACCAAAAGAGATATAATAAACTTAAATAGATAATAATAAATAAACTTACATATACATTACATAAATACATATTTGCACCGGGCGGAGGAATACGCCCCTGCA
This sequence comes from Lasiommata megera, assembly GCA_928268935.1. NCBI lineage: Eukaryota > Metazoa > Arthropoda > Insecta > Lepidoptera > Nymphalidae > Lasiommata > Lasiommata megera. Next base: position 1,687,785 of record OV743308.1, on the reverse strand, counting down.
GGGGAAACCAAACGGCCGGGGGTCAGGGCGACAGGTTGAGAAACCGGATTGTTTTGTTGGATTTGATTTTCAGGATTCATTATTATTATTATTTTTTATTATTTATTATTTACAAAAAACCTGTATACACTCAACAAAAATAATCGTTGCGACACCACACTGCGAAATAGAAATGAAAATATCTGGCTTGCTTTCTATAAGAGAGAGATAGACAGACAGAGAAACATGCGACGCCGCACAGCTTACAATAACAAAAAGTGTCGTGACAACTTTTCGTAAGAATTTTTTCCGTCTAGCCCCCTTTCACAACGCGCGATAAGGAACTTCGTTCCAAAAATGAGACATCTTCATAACCATTTCTTCTCTATACGAAGCGTCAGCTCCTATCCTAAGACGCTTCCGTTTCTTACCCAAACACGGCATAGAATGGGCGGATGTGACGGCGCGTTAAGTTTTTGCTTTCGGTTCGCCTTACAAGTGTGGAGTTCAAGCGAGGTTGATTTCAGGCTCGCTTTTTGTTGGCTTTCAAACTAATGAGGTTCCTTTATTTGAAAATTACTTACTAATAAGACTCTTCTTACCGCCCCAAGAAAAATAATTTATGGTCTCTGTACATGAGTTTTGTTTGAAACCGGAATTTGTCTGGTGGGAGGCTGCGGCCGTGGCTAGTTACCACCCTACCGACAAAGGCGTGTCGCCAAGCGATTTAGCGTTACGGCACGATGTCGTGTAGAAACCAATTAGGAGTATGGCTTTACCATACCCCTAACAGGTTAGCCCGCTACCATCTTAGACTGCATCATCACTTACCATCAGGTGAGATTGCCGTCAAGGGCTAACTTGTAGTGGATAAAAAAAAATCCAGTTTAGGGCTGACTCCAGTTAAAGACGTTGTCTTGTCTGTCCTGGACGTTGTCTAGCAGCGAAGACGATATGATATGTTTTGCGGCCATATCGTATTAAACCACTGATAAGGAAACAATTAAACACACAAATATGTAGTAAGTAGGCCGTTCGAACTCCCGATTTCAAGAGATCTCCGAGGCACAGGGGCGGCCAATTCCCTAGGTCTTGCCTGTTAGAGAGAGTTGCTTATAAGGTAACCTTACAATTTTTCGGCCGGAATCGAAGTCAGGATTTCACGATCCATAGTCAAAAATACTAGTCACTAACACCACAAACTTAATCTTATCGAAAATTTTCAGAATTTTGAATTGAATTTCTGATTGCAGAATGTAGTTAAATAAGTAATACTAAAATAAGTAGTGCTTTTCCTTTTATTCTCTTATCTGACTATAAGGATGGCTATAATATTTACGAAGATTATACCCGTAGCTTTGTTTATTGACAACACTTAATTTACTTTACATCGATGAAACTACTGTATGCCAAGTAGCCCAATCGATCCGTTGGTTTGAGCTGTAGATAGATCATTCGAACAGTTATTCAGAATTAATGATTTCAGGATTCCATTGAAAATTATAACTTCGTGTATATCAACAATGCAATTACGAGATCTAGGAGGTAGATAATTTTCTTTTGTATTTGTTGAGTTTATTACGGGCTTCTCATCGGTAGAATTTGACGAACTCCGTGGCGCGGTGCCTGCACTGTCGCAGTTGGAGGTCCTGGGTTCGATTCCCGGCTCGAGTCTGGTCGGAGGAAGGCTTCGGCCGTGGCAAGTTATCACCCTAGTTGCGTAGAAACCAATTAGGAGTATGGGCTTACCATAACCCTAACAGGCTAGCCCGCTACCATCTTAGACTGCATCATCACTTACCATCACGTGAGATTGCCGTCATGAGCTAACTTGTTGTGGATAAAAAAAAGAATCTCCCTTTCAACCTAATAGAAGAATTGACTAGTGAAATTTTTACGACGTCATAAAAACTTGAGGTACACAATAAACAGCAAGTATAATTTGCGATATTCCGCCGACACCGGGAGATTTGCATAATATAATACCACACAAAATCTTTCACTAGAACCTCTACGCACGTTTCGACCCGACACCGGATCATCCTCAGGTGATGTTGATATACATCTGTCATGCTGTTTATTGTTTATCATGGATTTCCGCAAAGTTCTGCTTCTATTCATTATTTAAACTTTAAGTTTCAAAAGCGAATGAATTTTGAATTTGGTTCCCCTTTTTTCCTTTCTCCATAAAGTCAGATGCCAGTATTACATCGAGGTGGGTACACGAACTGGTTTCATCTCGGTACCAATTACCAACGCCGCCTGTGCTCAGCTCGCAGGAGTTTAATGACTCGAGATCGCGCCAAATTAAAGAAAAACCGAAACGACCGCGGATTACATAAATTGTTAACTTTAATGTCGTTCTTATGTGAATAATTACACCTTTCGGGAAAAAAGAGTATTGCATCATGAACTTGATTGAGAAATTGTTGCACAAAACACTGACGTACATTTGGCTAGCTATCTTCTGTATATAAATATAAAAAAAACTTGAGAGGTGTCAAGGGACACCCGGATGGAACGAAGTTCCTTTCGATTAATTAGTGAAGGAATTGTAATAAAATTTTATTTTATTTAAGCTATAATAATATTTTTTTTATTATTAACAAATATAATGTTATATAAACTTAATCAGTAGGCTCAATTTTGTACTCCATCAGCAATATCCGGAACTTGTGCAGAAACACTGTCAGGATTCATTATTATTATTATTTTTTATTATTTATTATTTACAAAAAACCTGTATACACTCAACAAAAATAATCGTCGCGACACCATACTGTTCAATGCGAAATAGAAATGAAAATATCTGGCTTGCTTTCGATAAGAGAGAGAGAGACAAACAGAGAAACATGCGACGCCGCACAGCTTACAATAACAAAAAGTGTCGTGACAACTTTTCGTAAGATTTTTTGCCGTCTAGCCCCCTTTCACAACGCGCGATAAGGAACTTCGTTCCAAAAAGGTGACTGATCGAGTGACTGTCTGATGAAAATTCCTAAGATAATTTAGTTTTTGGACCAAAATCCAATTATTACAGCCTCGCATGACGTAATGAGTTATCAAATCGCATGGCAACGCTATCTTGGTAAAGTCCATCGCGTATGCTCACGTACGGACGTCGATCTGTCAGATTTATCTCAAGGGCTTTGACAGTGGGACAAAATATTATTCACTGCTCATACTGGTGGTTTATTGATAAAGGATTTGATAGCGGACGCGTTATCGATCTCTCCTTTTTAATGGTCATTGTTTTCGAGTCATCGTGGGTTTGCAACTTTCCTATCTCTTATGTTGAAGAATAAATTTTGATCTCTTTTACTATTTTACATCTTTATATGATTTAAAAAATGTTAGAGGCCTTGTAGTGTCACCTTGGCTATAATTAAGCAAAATTCTCGTTTTAGACCTTCCCTTATTTTAGGATTAAGTACGTTTGTGAAATATAAGAAGCTAAAAAAACATACACACCATGGCAATTTTAATAATAGCTTCTTAACCCACGTATTACTGGAAATGGGAAATTTGTTATTACCATTTTAGACAGAAGTAAAAGACAATAAAACCTATCATTCATATCGAGCTTAAAAATTAGAAAATTCAAGTTTTTTACAGCAACAAATTTTACTTGTATGAAATATGAAACTTGTACGACAACCCATTTAAATAACATTAATGTTTCAGTTGTGTGTGTTTATTTTGTCAACTTGTTTATATTATAACTTGTTCATCAGAGATTGAAATTCAACAGATTATATGATAAACGATCTGATAACCGCACCTTTACCGCGTAGATTAAATTAAATTAGACGTTTAAAAATATTTTTTAAAAAGCCGAAATGATCTAGACGTTTTAGAATTTTGTGCTACCAACGCATTAAACTAAACACGATTTCATTTTCATTGAAAGGGATTTCTTACCTGCATTTATTCTCTGTGTATAATAAATATTATGATCAATTTTACTATATGGAAAATTAGCTTATTTATGAGACAATGTTGTCTATTATAAATAACGTATAAAGGAACACTCTTATTCTGACATAAGTATGTTACTATACTTGTGTTAACAAGACAGACAAAAATAAGTAAACATATCTTTGTGGTGTAAGAATAGAGAGAGCGAAGTGTCTTCCCAGGAAACATTCTAGCTACAGAGTTTCTTATCATATCTAGACTATCAAAGTAACATGATTACCACTTTTTATTAGTTGTCAGTCTTAGAAGAGAAACTTGTTCAAGTATAACGTAGAATTGGGTCAGAAAATCGGAAGGAAAGAAAATACATGACTCACTAGACCACCATCTAGAATAGGGTTGCCTATCTCGCTAATATTATAAGTCGAAAGTTTGTATTTAAGTGTGTATGTTTGTTACTTCTTCATGCCGGAACTACTCAATTGGGAGGAAATTTTGAATGTAGAAAAACCAGGTTAGATAATTTTCAATAACATTAGTTTTTTTTAATTAAAGCTTCATAGATCATCATCATCATTATCATGATCAACCCATTACCGGCTCACTACAGAGCACGGGTCTTCTCCTCTCAATATGAGAAGGGTTTGGCCATAGTCCACCACGCTAGCCATGTGCGGATTGGCAGACTTCACACGCCTTTGAGAACGTTATGGAGAATTGTGAGATCAAAAATTATGCTTTATTATTTTAAAAGAAAAACGGCAAATCACTCGGATTTGGTAAAATATTGTAGTATAATGTATTCTTCTCAAACATTAGTATAGGTAGTTGTCCACTAGAATTACTAATGGACCAGTACTACTAATCCAGTACTACTAATAAAAATTTAGATAACTTATTAAACATTCAACATTTCCACTTGACATGTATGCCAACCCTTGCAACCCATTTTCCTAAACATAGAAACGTTTACTACTACGTAGTTCCTATAAGAACCTGCCTCGACCGGACACGAGACTTTCTATGATTATACATAAGGGAAAAACAAGATTCGCAGACGCGGAATTCAAATGCTTATCAGCCGTGGATGTCTACTACTTGCCCCTCCGATTTAAACGCGTTAGAGATTATAAGTCCATTCAATTTAATATTTATATTACGCATATAAACTCTCAATCAAGACACACCAGTCAAAGAAGAGACAACTTCGGTTTTCGAACGTAATGTGAAAAATAAAAAAAGGACGGGGATGGCGGAAATGTAAAAAAAATGGCGGAAACTATGCTGGCGTTACAGTACGTGGTACAAGCGCGGTTGATTTAGATAAATTGATAATAATTGCTATTGCCGCGATTCTAAGAAGCTATATATTTAAACATTATGATGTATTCATTAATTAAGACATATATTCAAGTTTTTTGTAAGGGTTGAAATATTAATTATCTGTACACGTACAAAAGAGTATAAAACTTGACTAGACCAGTATTATTAATGTATTAAGGAGGTTGTATAATCTGTGTAAAGCCATAAAACGAAAAAAAAGGAGGTTGTCATCATGTCGTGCCGCCATTTTTGGTTCCCGCTAAAACGGTCGCAATTGATTGGCCCACGAAAAAGAGCAATAACAATGCACGCATCGAGGACAGTGCTATAAGTTTAGTTATATTTTTGGACGAAAGGTTTCCAATTTAATTTGCGTATTATCTAAGTTAACTAATTATGTAAACTCGTAACGAAGCTGTTTATTGCCAAAAAACGATAGCTAGTTTTAAATAAAGACGAAGTGGTTATTAATTTCAGACAGTTTCTAATGCCTTGCCTTTTCGCTACAATAGGTTTAAAATACCGATTTTTTGATGTAAAAAATCGATATTCGCTGTCTTAAGTTGAAAACCTAGAGTTATGTTAAAGGTTACTATGTTACAATTTAAAGAAAAAGCGGTGATAGCCCAGTGGTTAGGGCGTCAGCCTCCTAATCAGAGGTCGGCGGTTCGAATCCGGGCACGCACCTCAAACTTTTCGGAGTTATGTGCGTTTTTAAACGATTAAAATATCACTTGCTTCAACGGTGAAGGAAAACATCGTGAGGAAACCTGCACGCCTGAGAGTTCTCCATAATGTTCTCAAAGGCGTGTGAAGTCTGCCAATCCGCACATGGCCAGCGTGGTGGACTATGGCCAAACCCTTCTCATATTGAGAGGAGACCTGCGCTCTGTAGTGAGCCGGTAATGGGTTGATCATGATGATGTTACAATTTTATATCACTTGATATGTTATCACTTGTTGTTTTTATTCTCTTATTTTAAAACAAAATGGTTTTTGTAGCCCAAATGTAAACTTACATCAATGGCGTCGCCTTTAGCCTATACCATATCTAAGAACCTACTCTACCAGCAAACTACGGAAACATTCAAGAAGTCAAAGAAATTTAAAAATATGTCAACCCATAATAAACTTTATAAGACTATTTAGTTTACTTTATTCCTGTATCAATAAAATATGGCCAACCTTCAAGTTATACGGTAGTTCTTTGTTTTGAATCCAAATTACATATTTTAGTTTACCCTTTTTTAATAAATTTAAATGACCATTTTATTAAGATGACGTGTGGAGTAGTTTCTGGCAACTAACATTAGATTTTTTTAAAAGTCAATGGCAATGTTGGAATGCTCTTTGAGGGACATAATACACAACATGGTAATCCGAACCTGAAGAAATCCTTTGGGCTTAGGCTGCAAACCATATTCAAAACCATATTCACAGTAAGAAGGAGAAGAGGCTACCGAAAAGACGATGACGATATTTAAACTGTGAAGCTGTTTCACCTTCAGCCAAAAATAGACCAAAATAGTATAAACTGACTAATGTCAATATCTATTTCTTTAGATGAGTAATTTCACATGGCTCGGTATAAGGATATGTATAAGCCATATATGGCAATAACAATATAATAAATAAGCCATATATATACATATATAACAATATACCGAATCTTGTGAAATTACTCGTCTAAAGAGAATTGCATAATTTCGCGAGAAAATCATATATTTTATCTAACTCATCTATCGATCGATCAACTGTATAACATTGCTTTTTTACCCATACATATATTCTTTTGCGAATTTCTATACAAGTGTTTTTGTTGTATATGAATTATTTAACACATGAATTATTTGACTCACTTTTATTTGTTCAAGTGCTTTGTATTAACCTAAAATATTTCAGTTTCTGTTATCGTTTCTCCTATTATCACTATGACCGATTCCATCATTTGACTATTTTGAATCAGGTTATGTTTTCACTAGTTCACATTCATCACATTGTTTCGGACGCGATTCGTATCTTATCTGTAATCCATCTGTCATTACGTGTCGGTGTCGTCAGAATTTTGGCTTAATTATATATTACCAACAAGCGTACATTAAAAAAACTTACCTACTTGTGTCAACGTAGTAAGTGGGACAACTTAAAAAAGCCCTCAATAGATTAAAAAGGTAAATGTAATAAAGATACCTCAAAAAACTGCATAATGATAATCCCAATAGAAGAATTCTACAGTATTTGCGTTGGGGGTTAAAAAACAACAGATTCACTGGGACCATAATATTGGCAAGCAAACAAGCAGGCCGTTTGCTTGATTTAAGGGATAATTAAAGTTATATATCTTATTCATATTACCCCAAAATTATATATTTTCTATTTATCATTGTACATCCCGACCTCGCCTTACTTTATATTTTATTCCTGATTTGTGCTAGGTTGCCTGGTAGAGATCGCTCATTAGCGATAAGGCCGCCTATTGCACCTATTTATTTTCTGTGTGTGTTTATTTCTTTTCTTTTTTTTTCTTCTGTATTGGTGTGCAATAAACTATATTTTCATTTCATTTCATTTCAAGCCGTACATGGAAAATGGCACAGTGTTAAAAGTAAACCTTTTTGATTTTTCGAAATTCCTTGCTAAAAATATGAATTTTATTATTAGCGCTATAAATTGAGTCACTAACAACAAGTGATTAGTTGTATGCTAGGGCACAGGTTGGGTTCGTCGCTGAAGAATGTCGTGCGCTGACTTTGAGCATGCCGTTTCATAGAACGAAATTTTATAAGCATTCATTTACAGTGCAGGCAATCATATTGTGGAACGCGCTCCCTTTGAGCATAAGACAGTCAAAGTCTCTCACTGTTTTTAAAAATGCCGTCAAGATTCATTACATTTCTCAAAAATGACGACTTTTATTTTTATATCATTTAATGTTTTTTTTTTTTATATATATTTTATAAGGTATATATTAGTATATTTATTAAATATTTATTACTATATTGTGTTATTTATGTAATCTGGTTTATGTATTAGTATTTAGTTATTTGTATGTAGGTTTTTTGTTTATATTACGCCACCTACTTTCTTCTTCTTTATCTTTTCCTAATCCTAAGGTTGCCTGGCAGAGATCGCTACTAAGCGATAAGGCCGCCTTTTGTATCCTGCTTCTTCTTTATTTTGTTTTCTTGTTATTTCTATTTTTGTTGTGGTGTACAAATAAAGAATAAATAAATAAAAAAAAAAAAAAAAAAATAAGAACGCCCGTGGAGTGTGGACGCAGAGGCTGTTTGAGCGAGAGGCACGTTTCCACCGCGGCCAAGCCTACTCGATTCTCCTCAGTCCATTCATTCTCGATATCTTGCCACTAGCGACTTGTCAGTTAGATATGAGACATACTTGCAAAATTCAATACCAGGGCTTTCAAGTACGAGTACGTAAAAATACCAGGGTCGAAAACCAGGTTTTAAAATACTTGAAAGTATTTGGCAGTATTGTGCTTCGTTCATACCGCGCCGTAATAATATTCGTTTTCTTAGATCAAATGAAATCTTTCCTTCCTACTTTTTGAATTAGGACTGTCTGCTAAGAAAATTTGTGTTAAATTATGGTATTTTGTTTTGAGCTAGGTTAGCTTTAGCAGGCGTAGTTAAAAGATTTCAATTCATTTTGTGTATATACATGATTTTGTTAGGCTTTTTTTGGTAGTTTTGCTTTTTGATCTTTTTTATATTTTTTTAAATAACATTTTCCTTTTTATTCTGTTGAAGAAACAACATCTGCTCTACTTTCCGACTACCTAGTCGGGATCTCCTCTCCGTCAATATATTTCCTGCAACGGAAAAAAGCCGTTCGCAAGGGACACTGCATTTAATTTTAATTTGGCCAGTTTGGCTAAATTTGGGTAAATTGGTCGATTTTTTTGCCACTATTCCAATGGGTTGGTGTCTGGAGACAAAACTCTATCATCGATATATTTTTGGGTCTCAATGATCGCCCTGCTACCGGCAGTTCCAGCTGGTCGTGCACTGAACATAAGTTTATTGTAATGTTTCCATAAAAGGCTGCTAGATTTTTTTCCCTGACTAGCGAAAGCTTCGTAGGTATATTAACAAATCCTAACTTATTAACACATTAAACTCTGAATAAAAATGTTCAGTTTTATTTAATTACACACTAATAAATAACTAATCAAAAAAATGTCTTTGAATTTAATAAAATCGCGAAATAGGTAATTTCTTTAAAAAAGATCGCGGTCAGTTGGTGACGTAACAAGTTTGCAAACACAAACCAAAAACCGACCCGAAAAAACTAAAACAAAACATGTGTTTCATATTTTGTATTTAAGTAAGGATAAATGGGGCGAACTAGCCTAAAGTTACGAATTAGTATAATGCTTACGCCATTATGCACCTTAAATTCATTGTAATAAGCCTTATTCTGATCCTAACTAGCACGTGATGAAACTTGAAAGTACCTAGCCTACACATTCCGACTTCGGAATACTTCGGTCACGCCGCACGGCCAACGAGCCCCGTACACGCAGACAGGTTGGCTTCAAGGGTTTAAATACTTGCATAGGAAATCAATCCGTGTTACTATACGAATAAGGAGCACAATCCTATTTGTGAGAAATACTTGCAAGCTCAAAGTATTTTTATATCATAGGAAATTGATCCGTTTCAATCTACGAATAAGGAGCACAATCGTATTTGTGAAAAAAATACTTTGAATCTCGAACTCGCATGCAAGTCGGAATTAAAAACCAGGGCGCCCTTTTGTATGCCGCGACTCACGGGGCCCGTACTTTCGGCTTCGAGGGTTTAAATACTTTCATAGGATATCAATCCGTGTTACCATACGTATAAGGAGCACAATCCTATATGTGAGAAATACTTGCAAGCTCAAAGTATTTTTAAAGCATAGGAAATTGATCCGTGTTACCATACTTCTAAGGAGCACAATCCTGTTTAAGAAAAAATACTTTGAAGCTCGAAGTATTTTTATTGTATAGCAAAACGATCCGTGTTACTATAATTATAAGGAGCACAATCCTATGTGTGAAAAAATACTTTGAAACTCGTACTCGCATGCAAGTCGGAATAAAAAACCAGGGCGCCCTTTTGTACGCCGCGACTCACGGAGCCCGTACTTTCGGCTTCGAGGGTTGAAATACTTTCATAGGAAATCGATCCGTGTTCCCATACGAATAAGGAACACAATCCTATATGTGAGAAATACTTGCAAGCTCAAAGTATTTTTAAAGCATAGGAAATTGATCCGTGTTACTGTACTTATAAGGAGCACAATCCTATTTAAGAAAAAATACTTTGAAGCTCGAAGTATTTTTATTGCATAGCAAAACAATCCGTGTTACTAAATGTATAAGGAGCACAATCCTATGTGTGAAAAAATACTTTGAAGCTCGGAATACAAAACCAGGGCGCCCTTTTGAACGCCGCGACTCACAGGGCCCATACTTTCGGCTTCGAGGTTTGAAATACTTTCATAGGAAATCTATCCATGTTACCATACGTATAAGGAGCACAATCCTATATGTGAGAAATACTTGCAAGCTCAAAGTATTTTTAAAGCATAGGAAATTGATCCGTGTTACTGTTCGTATAAGGAGCACAATGCTATTTGTAAAAAAATACTTTGAAGACCTTTTTTTAGTAAGTTTTTTTTTTCTTTTTCGCAATTACGATTTTTCACTTTATGGATTGATTTTCTACACAAGATTTTAGTAGAATCAAATACTTTCATACTTTCAAGTATTTTTCGCCCGTACCAGGGCGCCGTACTTCCAAGCAAAGCCCTGGTTTTAAAACCTGGTAACGTAAATACGTCTCACCCCTATTGTCAGTGCCGCGCCAACCGCCACCGGTAACGCTCGTCACGTTGTTGTCAAATCATATCCAATACGCGTGTGACATTTTTTAAAAGTCAAAAACATAAACTCGAGTGATTAATGAGTTTTATAGAATAACGAATCGTAGTGTTGTGAAACAGTGCGAGGTTTCAATAAAGTAGATTGAAAACATTAGCAGACGACGCGTGGCTTGGACGAGTTGAAAAACAAACGGTCGTCCACTCGTCTCGGGTCTCATTTCTCGAGTTTCCGAATGGTCCTCAACTACTCACTCGATAATTAGTTTGGTAAAAGTGTGTGTGTGCTGTGGACGCTTGATGGTTGAATTAGAACTTGATTAGCACGTCGCTTTAACTGATTCGTGTTCGCGCCTTTGGAATCACAAATGATTAAGCTGGTTAGTGCATTCTGTTAAGTTTTAACTTATAATCAGCTTAAGTTGGCTATTATATCCGAGTTTTTGTTTTGAATCCGTCTTGGTTTTGGCTTTAATGCGTGAAACTTGTTTATTTATATCAAAATATCATAATTTGGCAATTCTTTGACTATTTATACAAAAACTTGCGATAAAATTAGAAGCGTTACCTATTCGTAGTATTTTTTAAACATGGCTTTTGCATGAAATATTGAACACTAACTTTACAACCATTAAATAAATAAAAGATAACATATCGGTATTAACCGATGCCGATAATAATGTGTAAATAATATTTGTAATATCTATTAATGGGTACCTACTATTTTTGATAATGAGATTGTGGAGATAGAAACTATGCCGTATAGGTGACGATAACGAATGTAACACCTTCGTATAAACCGCATATAAAAATGACCATTGTGATGTCATTTCTGAGTCAGAAAATCGTCGGAGTTTTATTTTACAAAGAGAAGACAATGTTGATGGTATTACCAAAACTAAAGTATTTGACGAAAAACAAAATAAATATATCTATGTACTAAAGAACTAATCAAATTTTAAATATGCTAAGCAAAAAGAAAGTACCTACATACCTAAAAGCTTTTGGCCATAAAATATTCAGCTTGTTAAACATGTTTAACAAAAAAAGTTAAATACCTACTTAATTATTAAACTTAATGCGATGGAGAAAGCCTTTCACTCATCTTGACACAGAACTGATGCAATAATTTGCAGCTAAATTCAGGAATGTCAGTTTCCATCTTCTATGCATGAGATCTGATGTAGGTACGAATACGAGTTACTACCTAGGTAATTTATTTCAATGCTCAAATCTCAGTTCACGAATAAGAGAATTCTGTGCATTGAAGATGAAAGTGAGTTTCGTAGATTTGCTCGTGTTGCGTTAAGAAATTTTGCATGCATCATCGGATTTTTCTCGGTTTTTATCGTTAAAATTCTCGTCTTCTGTTTCAATGAATAAGATTACAATGTCGGTGGGCTCGCAAACGTCAAATCTGTCTGCCTTTTTAAGGTTCCACAGTTATCAATGTTCTTATTAAGTTAAAATGTGATGGATCAATTGATAAAGAACGAACTATATAGAATTGAATCTTTATTAATCACTTCATTATGTAAGAGCCATCAAGTACCATTAAAACTTTTAAGTTAAACTAAAGCTGTCAAGGCATTTTAATTCGGATAATACCTAATACCTACACAAGTTTAAAATATATGATCAAAATACATATATAATATATGTTAAACTTGTGTTAAAAACACTTTGGAATCTTACGGACAGAGAACTGCAATAATCGTTAAATTTTACGTTTTATTCAATCCATTAAAAAATACCTCTATTCGATAGTTTAGTTCTATAGATGCTAAATAATGAGATTAAGGCTTGAGGTTTTATACTTTTTAGTTCCAATAATAGAACGTCAAGGTACTCGTAAAAAGTTCACAGCAAAAACACTGCAGTTCTATACTTTGCAGCACAGCGGTTATGCACCTGTTCGAGGATAGCACACGCTCCTATAAAAAAACGTAATGAACACTATTTATATCCTATATCCTATTATTGTTTTAAAAGAGATCTACTCATTTCTCTTTAAATAATTGCGAAGGTCACACGATAACTGGCTTATTGGATAGTGCTATTCATAGTCTTGCACTGATGGTGAACCACTTGGGACATTGGGCTTGTTTTGGGGAATTTCACTCAATCAACTTTCCCATCTAATATTGGAAGTATAGCAGTGGAAGTATAACAACATTTGGCCCTTAAATTATGCGCCCGTTGCCACTTCATATTCTTGTCTCTGTATGGATTATTAGCGCTACGATCTAAGCATTGCTAATTTAAGGAAATTTATAGATGATTTTCAGTTGGAGATTTAAGAAGATCTGAGTCTCAGTCAATCTAAAAATGTCATTGCTTCAAAGTTAAATTAACTCGTTTTGATATCATAGTTTTTAATAACATATTGTGTTAAATTTAAATAGTCAACAACATAGTTGGGCATTGTCTGACTCGTTTCCTTTGATAGAGGTGAACTTTGCGAGTTTGTTTAGCTGCGCATATTGTAATTTCATAACATATCGTACTCGTATCAATATTTCTCATTGCCATTAGCTTTAAAAGTTAAGTAAAGAGCTCTTAAAGCCTAAACAGAGAAGTTTGTGCTTTTTTTCTAAATAACTCATTTCCATGTTCACTTTTAATATATTCATCCTGATTCTTTTTATTAATACAGCTGTGATAAATGGATCATTGATCATTTTTACTGTTGTAATGGTACCTAAAATCATATCATCACGTCAATCGATAGATCAAGGGTACTTCTGCTCATATATTTAGTAGGTGGTTTCAAATTCTGCCGCTTGTAGAACCAGTTGCTCCTTGCGAATCGATTGATGTCTGTCTACCTAATTGGGGGTCGACCAATGCTGTGACAGATGCTTTGTCTTATGTCAACCACAAAAAAAACCACTATCATTTCATACCTGCTAAAAAACCTAAGTAATGTATCTTTTGACGACCTCCGTGACGCAGTGCGTGCGCTGTCGCATTTAAAAAGTTTCAGGTCCTGGGTTCGATTCCCGGTTCGAGTCTGGTCTGGTGGGAGGCTTCGGCCGTGGCTAGTTACCACCCTACCGACAAAGACGTGTCGCCAAGCGATTTAGCGTTCCGGCACGATGTCGCGTAGAAACCAACTAGGAGCGTGGGTTTACCATACTTCTAATAGGTTAGCCCGCTACCATCCTAGACAGCATCATCACTTACCACCAGGTGAGATAGCCGTCAAGGGCTGAGTTTTAGTGTATAAAAAAAAAACTTGACGATGGAAAAACATTACTCACATAGGTATTTTATTCATTTAAGATTATAATCAAAATACGTTTTAAATTTAAAGATAAAAAGTTTCGTGAGCATTCTGTAGTTGAGGCTTAAGAGTTACGTAATGTTAATGGTCAAAAATCAGGTTAGTATACAGTAATATTGAAGAATATAAAAATACACATCCCAACAAAACTTAGTATTTTAATATAAATCAGCGACGGCGATTGAAGCACGTCTTGTAATGAAACTGAGCGATAAGTAAGGCTAAGCTTGAACAATGACAAGAGAAATCATATCCCCCGGGGCAAGATTAATGTGGCGATATATTAGGAGATGCACGCAACGTGAAAACGAAGTGATTGTAATATGGAGAAGTGGAGCAGGTCCCCGCCGAGTGGAAGAAAGCGACTAATTTTGCAATTTTGCGACTTTACGCGCTCTTTACGTTTCAGTCCAATAGGGTACTACATGAATAAAAAGATTTCTAAAATATTCACATGATACATTTCTACTGTTTTCTCCTGATATCTAATTATGGTGGATTTCATGGAATTTCACTGGATATTTTGCTTATTGTATATTAAACTGCCTTCTATTTTTTGATCAACTTTAAAAAAAAATTCTTCACAATTTTAATACAAAAACAAAAAATAAATATTTTAGAAATTGCCAATTGCATTGCACCGTAATTTACTTTATATCTTTTCAAATTTTATCTTTTAACAGTTGTATAAAGATTAAAACTTTTTTTCTTAGGGTCTCTTCCTTAATCTTAATAGCAGTTTTCTTGATACGAAGTGGTCGTTCATTTCAAAAAGTTCGAAACCGTTCATTTGGGTAATGCTCCCAGCATTTTTGGTACAATGACCCGAAGCAGTTATTTTAATTGTGTTAATTCGTGGAATTAAAAAAACAGAGTCATAGTGTCTTAGTACCAAATTTTGAGAGTAATTACTGCATTTCCTGGAGATATCTTGTACTCTATATGGTATGGTATGGTATGGTAACATTATCGGTAGAACTAACCACATAGTTAATTGCTTGACTTGGCAATAATTAACAGAGCATAGACATTAACGAGAGGTGCTCAAAGTGGCATTGTTTGATCATTAGCTATTGTGAAATCGATTCTGGCTATAATTTCGAGTAATGTCTTATTCTCAATCTTCTATAGTGGTTTTGAATTAGCTTCACTTCTTTTAATGATCGATTCTTTTGTTAACTGGTCTCAGTCGTTTGTATAATTAGCATAGTCGTCATGCCGGCGCAAATCATATTCAATTTTGACGCGCAGAGCATTACTGGCAATTAACTAACGATTTGCATACACGTGACGACCTAGACCCGGTGTGCTTCGGCTTATTGGTGTTTATAAATATTTTATAGCAATTCAGGTTCAATTCCCATCTAGCACCATCTACCACTTCCATATAATGAGTTTTGCTATTATTAGCTCCGAATACTGTATAGTAGGTATCATCATGATCAACCCATTACCGGCTCACTACAGAGCACCGGTTTCCTCTCAATATGAGAAGGGTTTGGGCATAGTCCACCACGCTGGCCATGAGCGGATTGGCAGACATCACACGCCTTTGAGAACATTATGGAGAACTCTCAAGCTTGCAGGTTTCCTCACGATGTTTTCCTTCACCGTTGAAGCAAGTGACATTTTAATTGTTTAAAAACACACATAACTCTGAAAAGTTAGACATGCATGCCCGGATCCGAGCCGCCGACCTCTGATTAGGAGGCTAACGCCCTAACCACTAGGCTATCACCGCTTCATTACAGTAGGTATATTCCTATTGACTAGTCGGTAAAAATATCTAGATTTCACAACCCGGTAATTCATTCAGCTGGGAAGGATACAAAGGAGAACGTTGGGTAGCCTATAATAAGCTTAATTTTTATTTAGGGAGCGAGATTATCACGTTGCTTTGTTTCGTACAGTACGGACTTATTTTATTTAAATGTACCGAATATTTTGTAAAGTAAGGACTATTTGTTTTCCCGTAAGACTCGCTATGTCAGATATTATCAAGGTCGATTCTATGCTGTGGTCTCAGTGACATGGTAATTAACAGACGGATAAACTTTATAATAAATATTCGTTTTGATCGAAAATCCTAAGAGCGAAATTATACAAATATAATGTTCAGATTTATCCTTTAATTTTTGACCATTCGTGTTTGAATATTTTTAAATTTATGAATATTCCTATTCATCTTCATGGAGTTAAAATTTGTCTTATTTCTTGCTCGGTTAGACGATCACCTTGAACTTAAACTAACTTTACTTAAAGATTCAGGTTTTTATCAACGTATTATCGCAGGTGTTGATCAGCAGTCACGGAATTATCGACGTTAACTTTAGTAAATTAAGTACTAAAATTGCATATTGTAATATCTTCGGACGTAGTCGTAACATATTGGTTTAAGATTTTTTGCCCAAGTCTTTACATTTGCTTAGAGGATTATAGTAATGTTGGAATTTCAGCTTTATGTAGTTGTAACAAGGTACAAATTGTACTGTAAATGAATATTAAAATAAAGAATATTAAACTGATTTAAAGTGTTTCTTACATTATTTTAGCTTTGTTTACGGTCGAGTTATTTAGATTGCATACGAATGATAACAAAATCTTATTCAATATGATTATTAATAACTCCGTTATAGTCTTATAATATCACTTTCTTTATGTGATTAACCTGCTTTTATATTTCTTTTAACCGTAAAGATTTAGTGTTATTATATACATTTAACTAATTTATTAACTCCCCGGTATTTAAGAGTTGTGGTGGTAATAGTTTTTTTTATCAAACAAGAAGCTGTACAGTCTGTATAAGACATTTTTATAGCTTATATTGTCAGCTGCGGCGCTGCTCGAATCAGCATTTTACTTAGTATATAGGTCTCGTTATTATTATCAATCATCATCATCATCATGATCAACCCATTACCGGCTCACTACAGAGCACGGGTCTCCTCTCAATATGAGAAGGGTTTGGCCATAGTCCACCACGCTGGCCATGTGCGGATTGGCAGACTTCACACGCCTTTTAGAACATTATGGAGAACTCTCAAGCGTGCAGGTTTCCTCACGATGTTTTCCTTCACCGTTGAAGCAAGTGATATTTTAGTTTTTTAAAAACGCACGTAACTCTGATAAGTTAGAGGTGCATGCCCGGATTCGAACCGCCGACCTCTGATTAGGAGGCTGACGCCCTAACCACTGGGCTATCACCGCTTCATTATTATCAATGCGTGCATTAAATTAATATATAACAGCGGTGAACCTTGTTTCATTAGCCGCACCTTATCATGAATCAGCCTATCATCTCTTTTATCAGCACCAGTATCATCTCAAGATCGTAGAATAAACCCTACACTTACAATTAAGCGTATATTATTATTGTTCTTAGCGTTTATTCTAAAATTTCTCTCAATTCATGTTTTTGTATTGTAGAATATGATTATTTAATAATAATAATCTGTTTTATGTATTTATTGAGATAGTATTATTAGAGATTCATTAGGGAGACATTCTATTGTCATTCCGGATTCATTTGTAGAAAGTGACGTATGCGTAGATTACAGCGTTATGTCACGTTGCAGAGATTTACGTCTAGTGTACTTGCTATTATTTAAAGAAAGAAAATAATCTTTATTTCAAGATAGTGCTGTAACATTTGATATTGCTGTGATCAATCATAATGTTGCAACATAACTAATTCCACTCAGCTTTGTGATTCGTTTATCTCTAACACCTGAGTAACTTACTCGTAAGAATGCGAACGGTAAACAATACGTTTATTTGATGGATTAGAATAAGCAAATAACACAGATGAAACTCTCTACTCGAAAACCAGGAGGAAAGCTCAAGTAGACAGGTACGTTGGGTTCCTTAGGTCACCCTTCACCGGATAGCGCCACTGCTATATATAAATCATAAAAGAGCCGCACGGAGGACCCAGGGACCCATTTGATGGATTTGAATAAAAGTAAGTGCCAGGAGATTAACAACACCTTTGCGGTTATCCATCTTCCTATGAACACTTACGACTTACAGCTAACATCGGAATTACATTAACGAACAAGGGAGGGATAAACTTTTGTCATATCTACAGATATTTCTATTAACTTATTTAAAACGATAAGTTTTTAACCATTTTGTTTATAATGAAGTTTGTCTGGTGGAAGGCTTCGGCCGTGGCTGGTTACCACCCTACCGACAAAGACGTGTCGCCAAGCGATTTAGCGTTCCGGCACGATGTCGTGTAGAAACCAATTAGGAGTATGAGTTTACCATACCCCTAACATGTTAGCCCGCTACCATCTTAGACCGCATCATCACTTACCATCAGGTGAGATGTCAAGGGCTAAGTTGTGGTGCATAAAAAAATAAAAAAAGAGTTTTTAACCATTTTGTTTATAATGAAAAACAATTGTCTGAAATCGGTGTACACACAGGTGTACTTATCGAATGAAATAAAATCGAAATAGCTTTATTCATGTAAACCTATTATAGACATCTATGAATCGTTCATATATTCATGTATTCATTCAACATTTTCCATTATTTCTATTCTTAAAGTGCAGGTGATAACTACACTCGTCAACTTAAAATTAAAGCTCGAACTAAGAGAATTTCTATTGCACCCAGGTCTAAGAAGAAGCCCACAAAAAACTTAGCAGGGGTTTTTGTTTATCACCATCTCACATAATCAATAATAAATTATGATTAGCTATGGAGTTAGAGCAATTCACAAGCATCGTTTATTAGATATCGTAATATTTTTCTATAAACTTTCGTTTTATAAAAACTTTAAAATTATTGATAGAAATCTCCATGATATCAATAGTAATTTATTATAAAATAAAACACTAGTCGACATAAATCAGTGACTTTAAGTCTGCTTAGCCACAGCTAATATCTGATAAATATTTCTTGAGTCTGAAGTAAGCTAATAACGCTTGAGAGATCTCAGACTGGATCTACAAGCTTACTGCTTAATTAGTCACTCACTCGAAGGTCTCCCAAAACTAGTTCACGATGTTTATTTACAAATGGATTTCTATACCGGTGTTATCATTTACAATCATATGTAGAAAATACTGAATTTGAAATATTTATAAAAAAACACTTAAGCGGTGATAGCCTAGTGGTTAGGACGTCAGCCTCCTAATCAGAGGTCGGCGGTTCGAATCCGGGCACGCACCTCTAACTTTTCGGAGTTATGTGCGTTTTTAAAAATTTAAATATCGCTTGCTTTAACGGTGAAGGAAAACATTGTGAGGAAACCTGCACGCCTGAGAGTTCTCCATAATGTTCTGAAAGGCGTGTGAAGTCTGCCAATCCGCACTTGGCCAGCGTGGTCGACTATGGCCAAACCCTTCTCATATTGAGAGGAGACCCGTGCTCTGTAGTGAGCCGGTAATGGGTTGATCATGATGATGATGATGATAAAAAACACTTAACTTTGACGTCCGGTATCTCACTCTTTGTTAAGATTATTATTTTGCCCTTGAAATTTTTTTCATCGTGTTCCTAATCCTTCCATCAAACCCAGACAGATCTTGGCTAGTGGTTTGAGATCGCGCTGATAAATGAGCTTAAGCTACTTCACGGCATGTAAATCGAGCATCTGTTTTTAGATAACATATCTGCTATACTGTTGAACAGTTTTAGAGACGATATTAGTCAGCGAGATGAAGTAAAAACCCCGGAAACTCCAACAATCTAATGTGGTAAGGATAGTACAGGTTTCTAGAAACAGACATAAACATTAAATGGAACTATATATTTTTTATAGTTATATATTGTTGAGCAAATTACATATTAGCAAAGAAACAGCATTGATCCAGAGGTCCTCGATCGATTTTTGGAACGGGCCATACTGTTGGGTATTATTGTTAATACTGGAGTTAAGATATTTTTGTTTTCAACATTCTTGTTACATTTAGCCTCGTTTATGTATCGGTTAGCATGTTAGAGTTCAAATCAAGTGGAGTCCTGACCAAAAATTTTAGGTGTATGGCAATTCTCAGTACCAGCCCAGTGATTCGTGATGGAGCAGTATGTTTGGTTTATTTTCTGAAACCCTTTTCTCTATGGGACCTGTGACCAGTTGTCTGTGTGCGGACATAAAACTCTCAGATCCCGTTGACTTAAGTATATAACGTAATGAGTACGTAAACATGTTCATTTTGGAATCTCAAAGGGTAAGAAACCGAGGATGAATACACATTTGAGCGTCTCTGTCTAAGAGAGCAATAGGTTTCATTGAACTTCATAGATTAAACATAGATTTCTGCCGCTGCTAAAATTACAAGTGTTTCTATCTTCATTGACATGAACGACAGCGAATGTCAAGTACACTAACAATATTTGTAGGGCAAAGCTTTGCGGATCACAGAAGTTGCGCCACGGCACTATTGTTTCTTTCAAATAGACTGCGACTCAGTCATTGTTTTGCAACGATACGTTTCATTGAGATTTTTGGAGGCTCTGTGTGATTTAGATAATAGAATATAACAGATAGTACTTTTTAGCCGGGACGTGGTTCCAAGTTAAATAGAAATCATATCACACATAAGTGTTTGTGTCTTCTTTGCTGTGTCTAATTGCCACCCATTCCACGGTCCTCGTGTTTGCTAACCGCTAGATCCTCGATCAGTTATAATCTAGGTACTAAAATGAATAAGTACATAATCAGAATACAAAGGCATAATAAGTTATTGCGATAGTGTAATATGTGAACTATTATGTAAATGTAAAGGAAATCCCATCGTTTATATTCAATTTCTTGTAACATGAGTAACACACAACCGGTGCAAGTTGCAAGTGTCGTGAGTTGAGATGATAAGCCTCGGTTATCGATATCTGTTTATACGATAACCGATCTTAAATATAGTTGTAATAAGCGTTACTGTTAATCATCACTAGCTTTTAAACTACTTTAATATTAATGAAAGTGTACAGGTAGCTTATTCTTACGTCTTTTAACTAACTTTGATATACCTCACCCTACCATACTCTCCTTCCATACAATACAATTAAAAAATATTGCCCGCGACTTCGACCGGGTGTGTTCGGACTTTGGTACAGTCTCCAGATTCCGAATTCATGATCAAGCCATTACCGGCTCACTACAGAGCACGGGTCTCCTCTCAATATGAGAAGGGTTTGACCATAGTCCACCACGCTGGCTATGTGCGGATTGGCAGACTTCACACGCCTTTGAGAACATTATGGAGAACTCTCAGGCGTGCAGGTTTCCTCACGATGTTTTCCTTCACCGTTGAAGCAACTGATATTTGATTTTTTTTTAAAACGCACATAACTCCGAAAAGCTAGAGGTGCGTGCCCGGATTCGAACCGCCGACCTCTGATTAGGAGACTGACGCCGTAACCCCTAGGCTATCACTGATTCCGAATTATCTTTGTGTAAATCTCATTTCACTGTCAAAATTGGTTTCGCTTCTAAGCCGTAAATATGTAACAGTTTTAATCTTAGCTTTAAAAAATTCCGGGTTCAGAATGCAGACTTCATTCTCTCTCATCACTGTGTCAAATTTCGTCAGGATCAGCGCAGTGCTTAAGGTAGGTATCAAAGAAACCAATAAACAACCTGAGTCACACATTAATTGGATGTATAACATATGTACCGATGAAAATTAGTTCAACAAATGCTTTTAAAATTGAGTATCCTAATCCTTTGTTTTTCCGGGGGAACGTTTCCTACAATTTACAGCGGCCTTAGTATAAATTTGTTCACTGGCAATCGTAGAGTGTTCTCTACACTATATTCAGACTTAAATTTAACTACATGTTTATATAAATAATGCTCAAGTTCGTCTACAAATGAGGGCACTCATGGTGAAACATTTGTGAAAGAATTTGAAACCCTAAAACGAGTAACATAAGATACCTTTTTACGATACAAAACTCGAAGGAAAGGTACAGGAAGCGAAGCCATAGGTATCTATGCAAATTTCAAGTACAGCTCAGCGGTAATCTAACTTAGGTAACAAAGAAACTAATCAACAAACTAACACAGTTTAATTGCATTTATAATATTCTCGTAACTATAGATCTTCTTAGCCGCTTCACCCTTAGCAGACCGGTCTGGTCGTCCCTTATGCCATAGCATAACACATAATAATCGTTAGTCGTTTGACAATTCGTCTCCAGACCTCTCTGATTAGGTGGTGGTGTTTCCTTTCTGGTGCATTCCTGCAGTGGGGCATCAATCGCAGACTTTATCTGAACCGTTCATCTCGTGGCTGATCTACCGCGTGCTCTGAACCTTTTTATTTACCCCTGCACTTTAAGTCGTTCAATGGATACAACTACGCCTGAACACGACCGAAGTAATGATAGATACAAGCTTATGTAAAATAAGTTCAACAAGTGCTTTTAATATCTTGTCTGGTGGGAGGCTTCGGCCGTGGCTAGTTACCACATAATGGCGACGAACAAAATTATACCGCCAAGCGCTTTAAGTTCCGCTATCAGAACTTAAAGCGCTTGGCGGCGTGGCGATCAGAAACCGATTAGGAGATTGGGTTCTGCCGGCATGTACGGTGGCTTCTCTGCTGATCCAGATGTTCATGGGCGCCTGTCAGCACTTTACATCGTGGCCGGACTGCTCGTTTGTTCGCGATGTATTTATATAAAATAAAAACAAAATGATTAATTCAAAAATATTACGAAACAGCACACCTAACGAGCAAATTAGACTCGCAATTGCAAAAAATTGCTCATCTAAAGAAATAATTCTTTCTATGCTAAAACGAAAGTAAACCTCCATTATTTCGTTGGATGCAGTGATTAGGTTATGTAAGTCATACATATGATAATTGTAATTCATAATAACGTTGCATAAGGCTCTGTAATACAGAGTGTAACTTGTTATTAAAGTTATAAGGCTGGCTGTGCCATTTTTTCCTTTTATCTTTTCGTGTAATTAATAAAACTGCTTGCTTAGGAAGTTTTAGGCACGTGGGAAAGTTAGCCTAAACATTGCTTAATGAGATGTTTTAATGCAACTTTTCGGGCGATGATATCATTTTTTATAACATTAATTAAGAATAACTCGCGAAAGATAATATATTTAAGTTGAGAAACTCGATGGTGTTAATGGAGCGATGGTATGTTTCATTTTTTATCTTGAAGAGTTGTCCGTTTCAAATAGGGAAAGGAGAATAGAAGTCTAGCGCCTGGGGTTAAAAAAGTTATAATATTAGCTTTAAAAAAAAAAATTGTACGAAAACTTGTAGTCCAGAAAACATTTATACTTTTTAACTACTAATAAAAGAACGAATGTTGAACCTATAAGCAAAAAGTAATATAAATTTTATGGACACAAAACTCGATGTTTTAACGTGCTCTCTTTAAAGTATATGGAGGCGACATTTTTTTTTTCGGACTGTCTATTAGCTGTACTAACCCTATTGGTTGCCACAGCGCCATCGGGCTGTTTGGTGAGCTTCGGAAAGAAGCTCTGCCAGAAGAAAGTTTGAGCCCTAGGGCTCGAAGAAACTATGGGAACGTCTGCCTAAGGGCGCCTCCTTTGAGGCCGAACCTCGGCTTAGGCGACGTTTGGAGGCGACAATACTATGTCCCAACTCTATATGAGTGCTGAGAATTTCTTATCAGATATACCGAAAAGTTTACTAATGATTATTCGTTATAATATTTTCAACTCCTAGATCGTGCAATGTTTACCTTGTTTATCATTTTTATCAGCTTTCAAATGTCATACTTTCATCTTGTTAACACCTTGAGCATGCAAGGAAGCATTTCAATGCCCCTGAATGGAAAGTCTGTCTGTCTCTTATTATAAACGTATTGTATATTAATAGTAGCTGATGCCTTTCGTCTATGCAGATTAAGGGTTTTCAAAATTCATGTGGTATCAGTTTGTAATAACTAAAACAATGTAACTTTAAACACTTAAAATAAACCTTATATTGAACCTAAAACTAAAATAATAATTGAAGAATTTTGTAATTGAAGATTATCTCTTGTCTTATTCCTGTTTTCGTATCCCGTTTTCGCTTCCCCTTTCAACTTATTTAAGGGGAGATTTGCTATGGCAAACTATTGTTGACGATAATTCCGGAATATAAAGGCGCCTATGTGCTATGCCAGGGTATAATTTGAGTTCAAATTTCAGTTAAATCGGCTGTGTAGTTCAGGTGTGGAGTAACAAACATATTATACAAATACGTACAAACTTACTCCTTTTTAATATTAGTATGGTTGATTGATTTTCTTTTTATCCGCGAGTCTCTCGTGCATTCAACATTCATATTTTGTAGTGGGTACGGCAATATTTGCTTTTAATATTTGTTTAGACGATAAGTCTTAAGGTCATTCTTCTCCATTAGCTCTTACAATATTTTATGAGTAAATATTCGTACTTTATACCTACAATTTAGGAGGATAATATAAGGAGGAAACTTTGTTGTCTTGCAAGTTCTCTGTCTGCTAATTCATCCAGTCACAATAAATGATTAAGTACTAAATATAAAATTTGGTAAAACTCAGTACTACCAATAGACGTATGTCAAATATTTATTTCAATGATTTTGAAATACAAAACATAGTTTTAGATCTAAATAGATTCTTTTATGAAAAAGTGCAATAATAAGTTAATGCTCCTATTAGTAATTTAATAAAATTCAAGTATATATTTGGTAATAATAATATAATAATAATGGCTAACGAATGAGTGATCGTAGAATAATGAAAAGTGGACGAAACTTTGCTTTCATTCTGCATGTCTGGTTTCAATTTAATATATCTGACGACAGGCTAATTATTAATCTCTTCTCAAAACTCAACATTATGTATCTAATTTGATGCGAATTTAATCATAAGAATAATTAACGGCGACCAATTACACAAAATAAATAATTTCACAGGAAGTAATTATAATTGGAAAGAAAAGAATTTAAACGAATTGATGAGTTATGAGATCGAAAATGATATTTAATTACGGCAAATGCTATGTAAAAAATTTGTAAGTTTGTTTGTTCGGCTTTTACGTGAAAACTACTTAACCCATCATCATGAAACTTTGTACGAATATTCTTGGAGGTAGTAGAAGTAAAATAGAAAACTTTATACTATAAATAAATCATCTAAAGTAAAAAGACGGGTTGCACTCCGGGAGTGCCGGCCGGAAGTGAAAACTTGATTATTAACGTTGAGCATGTTTGATATTTTGGAATGGTTAGGGAATAATTTTGCACCAATTGCTTTATCAGTATAAAAGTACTATCATTTATGTGGTAGAATATAATATTCATTTATTGCGCTATCGTACACAAACATGACAATTTATATTACATTAAAAATTTACCACTTTAAAACTATTACAATTATTTTACATTAAAAAGTTTAACTATATCAATTTCCATATTTTAAGCACTTTACATTCACGAATTTTACGAATACACAACAATGTGATCACTACACAGACGGTCGAGCCATCAGCTGTCACCATCCATGGATGCGCGTGGCACGCTGTAACATACACGAACATTCGCGCAAGCGCCCTGCGCTGCCTAAACGAAACAGTAGGCCCAGGCATACATTTTCGCCGCGCCGTAGAGAGGGGATAGCTGTCTACTCTCCATCCGTCTTACGCTTTTTCGATCAGGTCACGTGTCCTGACGCGAGTTTAAGATTTTTTACCCATTACAGAAAAAGTGCTCAACGCCGCTAAAGAAGTTTTCACTTCAAAAAAAAAAAAAATTACGGCATCACGTAATCGATCTGAACCTAACCTAGCAATCTGAACCTAAAACTAGCTTTAATGAACACTGTGTATTAAGAAATAGTTAAAAAAAAACACTTTTCCAACATAAGTCTCTATCTTTTTAACACTTTGGCTGAGCAAATACAAAGTACGCTCTATAAATCTCAGACTTAGATTGAGATGCCGATTGTAACCGTAATCGTTTCTAATACTCAGAATAGATTATGCATAAATGATGTCACAATATGATCTTGCTGCTGCATATTCATGAAATATGACTAATGGTATTACCATCCGAGCTTCGATATATGTATTGATCGATTAACTTCTTGTTCATAGCTTCGGGAGCTCCGAACAAGAATATATCATCTGTAGTTTTTGTTTTACACTACAAGTTAGCCCTTGAAGGCTATCTCACCAATGGTACGTGATGATGCTGTCTTGGATGGTAGCGGGCTAACCTGTTAGGAGTATGGTAAACCCACGCTCCTAATTGGTTTCTACGCGACATCGTGCTGGAACGCTAAATACCTTGGCGACACTTTTTTGTCGGTAGGGTGGAAACTAGCCACGGCCGAAGCCTCCCACCACACTAGACTCAACCCGGGATTCGAACCCAGGACCTCCAACAAGGTCGTCCAAATAATGTAGTAATATTATAAAGAGGGAAAGTGTAGGCGTTTGGATGTTTTGGGTAATCTTCTATATGATCCGATTATTAAATTCTTTCAGAAATGGAAAGCTAAATTAGGCTAAGGCAGATTTTATCTTTGGCAACAGTAACTACTCTTAAGTGGATGAAATAGCGGGTAACAGCCAATCATAGGTATAAAATCTCCTTGAACTTACAACATATTTTCAGCACGAGTTTCATGTAGTTTGAAATATCGACCTTTTTGGAGTTGGATTCTGCAGGGAGGTCCAGTTAGTCCAGCATTGTTCTTTCTAGATATAAATGATCATCCAAAAACATTAATTAGCAGAGAGGTAGGCCTATGTACATTATAACATATTATTTTTCCTATATATCCATTATAACATATTATAATCCTATTATGTTTAAAATATGATAACTAAAGCTAAAACTTTAACCTTTTTATTCATAACTATAATTTTTCCTTATCGTCCTTTTTTTTTTGTTAGATACTTAATTGTTAAAAAAGGTATGATTCTTTTTAGTAATTGAAACAACTATCATAATTATTTAGTGTAAGTGGATTGGCTTATTTTAATGCTAAAAATAAACTTACTTTATTCCTACACTTCAAAATAGGTTATTTTAGAGGTTTTAAGATTTAGCGGCGTTGCCATAGAGTTGGTTCTAAATTGTACAATAATTTTAACTTCAATAAATTGATATAAATTCATGGATATCCTATTCGCAGAAAAAAGTGGCATACCTAATATATCAGAAACCACTTCTTATTAGAGTAATATAAGTTGCCTAAAGTGTGTGATATATGACGGCGTTTTTGCTAAAAGTCACGTGTAAATATTATGCAAATAAGTTAAAATATCGCTGAACATACATAAATATGTAATATGTGAACGGATAATTCTTTTTTATCGACCTCATATGACATCTTTTTCGTACCGGAACATTATTATGATGGTAATCGTGACATTCACCTTTAAGGAGCCTCTGAATTTTAAAGACGAATTTTGTGGTTTAATTGAATAATCCTATTTAAATGTAAAACACAATGCAAGGTGATATTTATTCATTGTTTCATAAGTTAAAAATCATTTTATAGCCATTTATTATTTTCTTGTTTAGTCAACAATTCTTCATTTGGTATTCTACTGGACTCATCGCTTTGCAAATTCTCTTATGGATATTACGGCGTTCGACTTCAAATTCAAATTCAAATAATCTTTATTCAAATAGTCCTTTAAACGGCACTTTTGACGCGTCAATAATTTACATAGTAGTAGGTTTAATTAGTAAAATAATCAGCATTGTTATAAAACTATAAATATTTTCTTTTTATTTTAATACTTAATTTATGAATCTAGATTTTTAACGTGTAGGCAAGAATTTTGGTACTGAATTGTGTTTTTGTGAATTTGCGTACTATCCTAAAATCTATAGTTCGTTTATTTACTACATAGCATACGCTAGAAAATAAGAACCATGCTAAATGTGCACAGTCATCTATAATGGTTTTTGTACATATAGCGTACATTGATGATAGCTCCATTGCAATCAACGCGGAAATACAACAGGATGAGGAAGCTGTGTTCCGATTGAAGTTCAGTACCTGCCGATAGTGACTGTTAAAGTACAAAGCATATAGCTATAAAGGAATATATTCATATATGTATATATACCTTTTTATATTTGGTACGATACACCCATTAATTGGTTTTTACGCGACATCGAGCCGGAACGCTAAATCGCTTGGCAAAACGTCTTTGTCGGTAGGGTGGTTAAAGTAGGGGTAACTAGTCACGGCCGAAGCCTCCCACCAGAACAGACTCGAGCCGGGAATCGAAACCAGGACCTCCAACTTTATTAAGCGACAGCGCACTCCCTGCGCCAGGGATCGTCAAAGATAATTTAAAAAAATAAGCCAGTTTAAAGAACATAAATAAATACGAAAACCACGTAACTTAGCGACTTGGAGATATCATTTTCGTGTTCTGGGTCGATGGGACCAAAGATTCAAGCGATCTTTTACGAAATTTTGAAACGGTTTAACAAGTAATCTGGAATCAAAAGGTTGGCAGCTACGTCGATCAAGGAATATAATGCAGCCAAAATTTTAAAAACCATTTCGCGAAACAATTTCAGTGTTAATTCATTATTTCAAAAATTTCCTTTTCTAAATTTTGTTTTCAGCGAAGTTTTTGTAAATATGTATTACAGGTTTACGTGATTGATAAGCTTAAGTGAAGCTTACTGTACAATAATACACAATCATTTGTTAATGAAATATAAAATGCGAATATAGAAAGATAAAAATATGGCTGATAACATATCTTAATATCAATAAGGTTTCATCATTAAGTAAACAAGTTGTAGAACATGTGTCTGCGCCAAAAGGTTGATTCATTATAATTCAAGGAGCTTTTACAACCTCATGAAAATTCAAACTATTGACATTGGAATAAAGGTCATTATCGCGTGTCGTATATTTTAATTGAACTCAAATTGATTATTTGTATTATGTTCGTGTTTTTCATTCATTACATTCGGTGGTTTATA
Organism: Lasiommata megera; assembly: GCA_928268935.1. Classification (NCBI taxonomy): domain Eukaryota; kingdom Metazoa; phylum Arthropoda; class Insecta; order Lepidoptera; family Nymphalidae; genus Lasiommata; species Lasiommata megera. The sequence continues at coordinate 1,658,454 of OV743308.1, read as the reverse complement.
ATTGCCATGTGATTTTATGTGCCTGTATTTTAATCTACGATCGAGCGGTGTGTTTATTAATAACATTTTTGCGGTGTTCTAAATTGCATAATGATTGACCTTTCGAAAATTCTTATGAAGTTACGCACTTAAGTATTAAGTTTTAACGCTTTACAGCTAGTTTCAATCAGGATTTAGTAATTTGTTATGGACGATAATCATTTGTGTAAATTAAATTTTTAAGTTATGTCGACCGTGAGCGTTCCACATAAGCTTCACATTTCAATCCATATATCATCATCATCATGATCGTCCCATTCTCGGCTCACTACATAGCACGGGTCTTCTCTCAATATGAGAAGGGTTTGGCCATAATACGCCACGCTGGCCATGTGCGGATTGGTACACTTCACACGCCTTTAAGAACATTATGGAGAACTATCAGGCGTGCAGTTTTCCTCACGATGTTTAATCCATCTATACTAATACATATATAGGTAAATTTGATACCTACCTTCGGCTCAACCAATACACTGATCTTGACGAAATCTACTTCAGAGATAGCTCTTTTCTTGGAGGATATTTATTTTCTTGGAAAAGCCAGCAGAGCCATTTCCGCGTGATTACAAATTAATCCTATATTAATATCATTTTATTAACAGCAAAGTTAGTGAGTTTTGATACTGATCAAATTTTGAGAAGCCTCCAAATGAATGACCAGTGGAATGCTATTATTTTAATTTATAGTAACTATATTTTATCCCCGTATTTCCACGGGAACGAGATCTACGCGGGTGAAACCTCGGGGTGCAGCTAGTAGACGTAAACGTTATTTCGGTTTTGAGATCGCATTTAAAAACAACACCTCATTTAAATAGATTGGCGTGAAGCTCAGGTATAGCAATTTTTTTTTTTTTTTTTGCTTTTTGAATATTGTATAAACCTTGACTTATAGCCCATTTGTAACATCAATGTCTCATAAATATTAGTCTTGCCTAAATTCGTGTAGTACCACACGTATATGCGTTCAGGAATTGGTTTGATAGTTTAAGTTTTAAGTTATTGCTAATTTAGTTTTGAGGCCACAGATAATAATACTTTATATACTGACCGTCAAAGTGGATTTATGCAGTATAGTTTAAGGTTTCTTCATACATAATAATAAATAAATAAAATAGTTCATTTCAGTATTCTCACGGTATTACCATGTGGCGATTTTTATGCTGGCATGCTCTTACTTTTAAGAGCCAAATGAATAGCTAAATTTCATGGCGAAGGGTTGCATTGTTAAGAAACCTTTATGCTTGAAAGATCTCTGAGTTTATAAGAAGTTTATCAGATAGCGAGCGTGGTGGACAGCGGCCAAATCCCTCTCTCTCAAAAGGGACCCGTGCCTTCTGGTGCCTTGGTATTGGGTAGATAATTATAGAAATAAGGAAGCAAAAAGCATGGCACATGCTCATTTTCGATTGGATATGATCTACGTAAAGGTTGCGCTTCAAAGTCAAAGTCGCTTTGTAGCCTTTTATGAAGACGTTTCGCTGTATATATTCCAAATTTTATGATGTATTAGTATCATTCTGAAATATGTAAGTTGTGTGGTGAACATACTTACAAATGACTTTTACTATTTTGGTATAAAATAATGACATAAATACACGCGTTCAAGTCAACAAGACAAGTGAATAGGTTGCGTATAATCTACGTCCATGTAAATAAAGGTAGTACTGGCTGGATATCTATGAATTTATCACTTGGGTTGGGTTAATTAACAAGGTTTCTTAATTGAGTTGGCGCCGTCTTTATCGGTATTAATAAATATGGTCTCCATAGCCTTGCTTATGGGTTAATTCAACTATCGTCATCAACCCAGTGCCGGCTCACTACTCTGTAGTCACACGGGTCTCCTTTCTATCTGAGAAGGGTCTGGCCATAGTCCATCGCACTGGGCATGTGCGGATTGGCAGACTTCACACGCCTTTGAGAACATTATGGAGATCTCTCAGGCATGCAGGTTTCCTTTTGATGTTTTTCCAACACCGTTGAAGCAAGCGATGTTAATTTTTGACGGTGATAAGAATAAGCTTGAATTCTTTTGGTTGTTTAAATGTTTCTTAGTACCCTAGTCGTTTTCTACACTGCTATACATTTCGAGGTGATCCACAATGTTATGTTTGCAGTATCAAGTCGAAAGTAACCTTATTGTTGCATTTCCATAAAGATAACGTAGTTATCACAGAATGTAGAAATTAAAAGATCTATCTATCTAATCTTTCCAGCCCACTTCATAAAGATAAATGACGTATAAATTAATCTCAAACACATCAATAGCTGTAATCGTAGCTTATATTCTTATATTCTTTGAACCACCTTAGTTAGATTCCGGTGTGGTTTATTAATAAATGTCACATTGTCTAAATTGATAAAAGTAATGTTGCAATTAGATAGCGCGGTCTAATTTTACAGATACCTTGGCGAGATTTCGCAAGCTCCACTTTTGTGTTCCTAATTCCTTTATTAAGTGATGTATATTTGATGTTCTGTTAACTTAATTTAGATTCGATGCGATAACCTTATCAATCGCTATTAAATACAATGAACATACAAGATAAAAAACTATTAGCACCATTAACAGTTATAGATTGTGATCATAAACGCTTAAAATTGATTTTGCAATAATTGGCTCAACCTCGATGTTGCTTTAGTGGTAAAAGACACAATTAAAAAAAAAACAGCGTTTGTCTACAAAATTTATTTGCGTAAAATTTTGTTTGGCCTATGTGTTTGTCCATTAAAAAACAATATGTAGGCCAATAGAAACGAGACATTTAAAAAAATTAAATTTTGTATCGGGAATACAAATCAACGCGGACAAAGTCACGGGCATAACATGTTATTTTCTTCATAGCTTTTTGAATAAAGTTTATAATGATGTTTTTAAAATACTATAGGTTAAACTCGATCTCATCTTCCAGGAGACTCCAGAAGTGCACATGTCTCTGCCGCTGCCGCCTCGGGCGCCGGACCCCACGGCCCTGGCGGCCTACTGGGCGGAGTACGAGGACCTTTGCCGGCAGATAAGCACCGCGCACAGCAACGATGATGATGACAATCATTATGAAGGTGAGTTGAGCTATCATCAATAGGGTGAACATCGCATGGTGCAGCTATTTCTTGACTTAACCCTCAGGGTTTTACATGAAATAAAACTCTATATTTGGTCATGCATCATAATTTGAAAGTGACCAAAACATGCATTTCATTTAATTCTTCGATAAATATGATGTCTTTGATCAAATCGTTTTTTTAATTTTTTATTTATTAGCTCACAAAACAAAGGCGAAAATGCGTAGTCCTTTTATATTATCTATGATACTAAATATATTATGTATAAAATATTGTCTTTATGATGTGAACATAGTAGAACAAAATAAGGCACAAAAATAAAAATAATAAATTAACTTAGAAACTAAGATAACTTGAACAAAAATATTATGCCGCAAAATAAAAGAGAAAAAAATAATACTGAAAAATAAATTCCGTTTACTTAACTTTAATACTACTTTTACTATCACTGAAGATATCTATTTTATTTCGAAAGTTGTTTGCAAGAAAATGCATACTGAGTATTTACTGACTGATAGACTGACATAAAATTACAATAAATTGACTTAAATTAAAAAAGTTTCCAAATTCTTAAGTCAACTTCACAGCTTTAGTTTTGAGTTTACGAATGTAGGTATCACCATCAAGTTACTATGCAATCGACTCATTAAAAGTGCATTTTAAAGGATTAACTGAAGTTCATGATGAATAACATTATGATCGTATGTTAGAAGACAGACAGAAAATAACGATAAATACGTACGTACATATAAATAAGGTTTTGTTTATTTGACACGTTACTCAATAGCCTTCATGTTGCCTTTGCTTTCCCATCTCTTTCTTGATACAGGTGAGCAAATAAAGCTATCCCGCTTCTGTTCAGCTTCAATCACCCTGGAACACCTGTACTGTACATTCTATGCGATTCTTCACATCACTTACATTTGATTCACTTACCACATGCCAGTGTTGCCACATTCCGATCTCTATCGTCAGACGTTTAATGGATCCACATTATATTACACGTTATTTTATATGCAATTAATTTATAAGTTTGGCAATTCTTTTGCAAGACACTTCAGTCGGGTTAATGTGAATAATTACAGGCTTTATTTTGAGTACTCGTCACACGTCGATAGTCAAGAGAATAATAATTATATGCCCTAAAATATCTACTAAAATTCCTCAAGTAAATGCTTGCGAAGTATATTTTCGGAGGCTTAGTTTTAAAAAGACTTTATATAAGGAAGAGTCACAAAATTAAACTCGCAAGCATGTATTATTATCACAATAAGCAAAAACTATTGAGTCCTGATAAATACCAAAAATATTTTGCTCAATTAATAGATGATCTGATATTATATTGGAAAAAATAATATCTGATTATCACATTTACGGACTAAGTATGAGCAGAACATCTATCCGTTACTATGAAGATCCATTTGAATCATCTAGTTTAAATATCGAACATAAAGTGTGGCAACAATGTTGTCCGAAAATTTAGTTTTTTTTCTTGTACGTTTGTTTATTTGCCAGTTTGGCTGTCTTACTCAAAGAACTGTTGCTAGGTAACGTAGTGATTGTATGCTCCCTGGTTGTTTGACAAACTGACTGAAAACTTTTGATCCTACATTGGCTCCATTGATGATAATCAGTAATATCATTGCAATTAAATATTGAATAAAATGTCGTACTCAAATCTATATTATTGTAAGCAATGGTACAAAAGTCAAAAGAAAATATATATATTTTAAAAATATACAAAATCTATCAAAATCTCTAACTTTACAGGCGGGAGAAATGCGCGAGACTTCGTATATGACGGGCGCGGTTTTTTCACGCTTTTCTTGATTTAATGTTTGTTGGCTAATTTTGAAAAGCATTGGTGTTGGTTGTGTTGTAGACAATATAGTCGTTTATGTATTGGCTAGTTTTTAGAATGATTAACAGGTATTAATTTGGGTTTAAGGGAGCCGCGTCCGCCTAGTGCGAAGTTTCCCGCCCTTTTTTCCTAATTTCAATTCTCCATTGCTATAAACTTGACATTGACTTATGTGTGCCATGAAAAGAGAAAAAAAAAGACGGGTTGCACTCCGGGTGTGCCGGCAGAAGTGAAAACTTGATTATTAACGTTGAGCATGTTTGATATTTTGGAATGGTTAGGGAATAATTTTGCACCAATTGCTTTATCAGTATAAAAGTACTATCATTTATGTGGTAGAATACAATATTCATTTATTGCGCTATCGTACACAAACATGACAATTTATATTACATTAAAAATTTAACACTTTCAAACTATTACAATTATTTTACATTAAAAAGTTTATCTCTCCGAAAAATCAACTTTCATCCATAATTTCAACGACTTTTTCACCATCATCATTACCAGAACTATCCATGGATGCGCGTGGCACGCTGTAACATACACGAACATTCGCGCAAGCGCCCTGCGCTGCCTAAACGAAACAGTAGGCCCAGGCATACATTTTCGCCACGCCGTAGAGAGGGGATAGCTGTCTACTCTCCATCCGTCTTACGCTTTTTCGATCAGGTCACGTGTCCTGACGCGAGTTTAAGATTTTATACCCATTACAGAAAAAGTGCTCAACGCCGCTAAAGAAGTTTTCACTTCAAAAAATTTACAGGCAATGCAGTAAGACAAGTTCATCCAACACTCCTAAACTTAAAACAAACTTATTTATGCGTCGGCGTTAAAATAGCCGAACCCTACAAATAATATTATGTAAAGTGATATTTATAATGCTATTAATATCACATATGCAGCAAATATGCTTTGAAAATTAGCCTCATTAATGTGGTTGTTATGAATGTCTATATACCTACAGAAAACGCTGATTAATAATTCAAAGAACGTAAACAGAACCAAATGCGTATTATTTCCTGTACGACATTCGGTCACAAATGAGCTGAATGAGGTGTTCCACTTAATAAATTATTTAACGTTGCTAGATACTGGCATCTACGCCGAAAGTGAATAATTGTAAGCAATAAAATAAGTAAACATAAACAGTTAGGCTGTGATAGCCTAGTGGTTAGGACGTCAGCCTCCTAATCAGAGATCATGGGTTCGAACCCGAGCACGCACCTATAACTTTTCGGAGCTATGCGTGTTTTTAAGCAATTAAATTATCACTTGCTTCAACGGTGAAGGAAAACATCGTGAGGAAACCTGCACGCCTGAAAGTTCTCCATAATGTTCTCAGAGCTGTGTGAAGTCTGCCAATCCGCACATGGCCAGCGTGGTGGACTATGGCCCAACCCTTCTCATATTGAGAGGAGACCCGTGCTCTGTAGTGAGCCGAGAATGGGTTGATCATGATGGAACAGTTAGGTGCCGGTAGATAAGGCGTGTGTGTTTTTTTTGAATGTCCTGGTTGCGCAGATTTGAGGGCAATAGCCCAGGGAACAAATGCTGTGGAATCCCAAAATCTTATTTCCCTCATGTTATCAAGCCAAGATGAGTGGAATCGATATGCCCAAATGCTCAAGGTGATATAATGATTAGGAGAGAGGAAAAAGAAAAAGTGAGACAGACACATACTAAGGAGGGTCAGCATGAAGTAATGCAAAGCGGTTCCGTGTTGACTCGAAATAATTGGGGAGGTTGTTTTAGTCCGTGCAAGTCGGACACACCCTGCTGCGAGGCAGAAGTCCGTAGGGATTTTTTCCTCCCAAGGGAGAAAAAAAAAAGATAAGGCGTGTGTTTGTAATACTTACACACGATTAAGTGATAGCTTTCGATAATATTAGTTAGAAATCTAAAAATTACCAATGGAGTTTCGAGTTCGAGTGCATCAGTGTTCCCGTGACCCAGCCACCAGGCGACGCGAAGGAGCATCGCTGGGTTTTAGTGGGTATTCTGGTCGCCAGTCTGGCCGCCGGGGAGTCCCACATACCCCATCGGAAGCGGCGCAGTCTTGCCTGCGTCGCCTCCGGAGGGGATGCGTAAAAGCATTTCCCAGCGAAAAAAAAAAACCAATGGAGTTTTAAAGCTGTAGGCTCAATTTCCTGGCCACATCTCCAGAAATTTAAGATTTTCTCTTAAGCAAGGCCTTTAAAACATTTTGAGGCGTTTCTCTTGCTTTTGCAATTATATGTTTGCGGCGGAATGAGCAACCTGATCGATTTTTTCATAGATAGGTATAGTAGACCGCTGAAATCGTATAAATAATAAACTTTGTATGATTTTGTATCAAATATGAATTGAGGAAAATGGATCTCTCGACACTCGTTCAATTTCGATACCTGTTTTCCAATTCGCTTAACGTCTTGTTCTCAGAAATGGCTAAAAGCCGTTAAGCAAATGCCTATCTCATGACAAGGTCATTTAAAGACCTCCGTCATACTTTACAACACCTTTAAACGACGTAGTAAGTTATTAAATTTAATGTAGGTACTTAGTAACACTAAAAAACTAACTTTTGTTTAAAAATTACGTTTTAACTTTTGTATTTTGTAGGCGGAGGCTTCTTTAAAACACTTCTTTACTGTAAGAATATTATTTTCAAGCTATACCGGCTAAGTTTGTTGTGGGCTTCTTCTTAGACCGGGGCGCGTTTGGAACCCTCATAGCTTTAGTTTTAAGTTTACGAATATAGTTATCACCCTGAAATAACACCTATGTTAATTATTGACGCGTCAAAAGTGCCTTTTTAAGGACTATTTTGAATTTGAAAATTTATAAAAAGCACGTGCGGTACAAGTGTTTATAAGTAACACCTGCGAATTGTAAATCTACAAATTCAGCTATGGAAAAGTAGGTGGTAGGTAAAACCTTACCTACCTAAAATCTTACTTTACTACTTTTTTCCTTTTTTTATTCACTGCAAGTTAGCCCTTGACGGCAATTTCACCTGATGGTAAGTGATAACTGATGGTAGCGGGCTTATCTGCTAGGGGTATGGTAAACCCATACTCCTAATCGGTTTCTACGCAACGTCGTGCTGAAACGCTAAATCGCTTGGCGCCACGTCTTTGTCGGTAGGATGGTAACTACCCACGGCAGAAGCCTCCCACCATTTACCTATTCAGTGCTCCCACCAGACCAGACACGAGCCGGGAATCGAACCCAGGACCTCTAACATTATAATGCGACAGCGTACACGCTGGCACACGAAGGTCGTCATGTGTATATACGGTAACATAGTAACAGTATTACGATTTGCATGTAGAATTTTCGTTTGAAGGTTGAATTTTATACTTAATTTAAATTATTAATTTTAGTTTTACTAAATTAAAAAATAGTTACTATTAAAATTGGCACAAGGTTTGCAATTGTACATAATTTGGAAGGACGTCATTTCCACGACACAAGGCAATGATCGTAAAGTTCTACTCTATGACAGCCTATCTCAAATCATATATAATCTCTATAAACAAATATTGATTACATTCACATTAAGATTATTTATATTACCATCAATCAATCAGTCAACCATAAACTTTAATCAAATAATCCTTTAAAAGGCACTTTTGACGCGTCAATAATTTACATAGTAGTATATAGATGAGGGTGATAAATACATTCGTAAACTTAAAACTAAAGCTATGAGGGTCCCAAACGTGCCCTACTCTATGAAGAAGACAAAAACAAAGTAAGCTTTATTATCTTATTTATTATTAGATAGGCGGGTAAAATAATTTTCTAAGTATCTACACGTAATATAATACGTGATTTAGTCATATTTGTAACCATAAATTAAGGAGCGGTACTATCAGATGAATTAGTTTCAAAACCTTCATCGACTGGAGGATATCGATTAATCAATTGGTTGGTTGTCGATCGTTTTGGAATCGCACTTTCATACGGCAGCCTTGGACCCACATTCCTTTTTAACAAGGGCTGCCAACATGCGAATGCCAACATTGCAAAAGTAATTTTAAACACAACTAGTTCCGGGTTTTGTCATTGTTTGAAACCAGCGTGATTTTATTTTAAGCTTAATGTACATACGGTTGCGGTAAGCGGTGATAGCCTAGTGGTTAGGGCGTCAGCCTCCTAATCAGATGTCGGCGGTTCGAATCCGGGCACGCACCTCTAACTTTTCGGAGTTATGTGCGTTTTTAAAAATTAGAATTAAACATCGTGAGGAAACCTGCATGCCTGAGATTTCTCCATAATGTTCTCAAAGGCGTCTGAAGTCTGCCAATCCGCACATGGCCAGCATGGTGGACTATGGCCAAACCCTTCTCATATTGAGAGGAGACCCGTGCTCTGTAGTGAGCCGGAAATGGGTTGTTCATGATGTACATACGGTAACATAGGTTGGGAGGATATTTTAGTATAACACAGTTTATAGTGCAAATCTTACGACGTTACTATTTATACAGCTACATACATAAGTTTGCAGACCAGACTAACACGTATCATGCAATGCTCATATTATAATGCAAACTTTACTCTATTGGTATGTGGACATGTAAAGAAGGAGTCTAGAAGACTTTGGAAAACAGAAGGAGAAAACTGGTTTTCACGTGAATGAAATTGCAGGCAAAAAAGGTCAAAGAATAATGTTTAATATACCTTTATTTAAACAGAAAACATGATTTTAAAGCTACTTACAGCATCTGTGTCAAAGTTTTTATGCCTAATAGACCTCAGTATGCGTTAAGATGTATGTTTATTTAAAAAAAAATGTTTTATTGTCTTTTCGTGATACTTATTTGTAATGAATAGAGGCAGCCCTGCCGGCGACAGGTTTGTTGTGAAAACCGGACATTTCGCCGAGGATTGGCATTTCTCAACACGTAAGCCTTTCCTTTGATAACGCTCTCCGTCTCCCCACCCACCACTACTCTCTTTGTAATCGGTTAAATGTCACTGGGGCGGTGAGGAAGTGCCTGCTAACGCTTGAGCAGCGTTTTGTAATAAACCTTAGTATTGTATTAGTCTCTATTCAAATTTACATTCAGTTGGTGCTTATTGACGAAGGTACCTTGCCTGTCCACATTTAGCAATCCATCAGTTTATCATCCTCGACTATTTCATTTAATTTCCCACAGCTGGGCACTGGCAATTCTGTATGTAATAGTTTTTTTTTATCCATTACAAGGTAGCCCTTGACGGCAATCTCACCTGATGGCAAGTGATGATGCAGTCTAAGATGGTAGCGGGCTAACCTGTTAGGGATATGGTAAACCCATACTCCTAATCCGTTTCTACTCGACATCGTGACGGAACGCTAAATCGCTTGGCGACACGTCTTTGTCGGTAGGGTGGTAACTAGCCACGGTCATTCACGTCAACCAATGATAATTCTGTATGAACGAAAATACTTATATTGGAAATTGAAAAGTTTATTAAACAGTTTTACTGTTAGTAAAGATTTTGTTGCTATGATGAGGCGGATCACCGTGTGTGGTGGCCTATGTCCAGCTGTGGACGTCTATAGGCTGATTAACAAGTTTAAGAAGAACGCACATCTTAAACCATTGAACGGATATGGCTAAAATTAGGCTTAAAGGAGCTTGTTTAGGTATCCACATTTATCCAGTCCATTAAAGGGCAGAATAGGAGTTTGCAATTTGCATGTTTGTCAGCTATAAAGATTGAAACACGAAAACGACTTTAACATAAGCCAAGGCTAGAGCTAGTTTAATTTCAAAACTTAAGATCTGAAATTTATTAATAATCATATAAATGGCGTGTAATTGATTAAAATGGCATCAAACGCGCACAGTAGTATCGCCAATTCGCCACTCGAGCGAGGCGTCGGAGACCAGTCGGCCGCGCCGTTATATCGGCTAACGGGACCCGGCGCTGATTCGTGTGCCTGTGACCAGCTCACTCGAGGGGCCTTGGGTTTCAAGGGACTAGAAAAACCAGGTTGCATAATAGGTCAAGGGCGGACGAAACAATCCGCTTGGAATTACAAGTAGACCGAAGCAAACATTAAATAATGTTTACCACATCTTATAAATAGTTTATATTTTTTCTTGCAGCGCTCTACTAGAGGTACAGCCTTTGCCCAGTATTGGGACTGTGGGACGTTAGTAGGCTATCTTCTTTGTTAAAAGACAGGAAATTTTAATGAGAGATGCCAAATTCTCCTTCAAACTTTTAAGCAGGTTTAGGATTATAATTAACAAACCCACAGGATTATAATTAAAAAACCTTTATATACGCGTACGAAATCGCGAGTATCATATAGCTGTAAAATAACATACTTCTCGTTTCGTTCTGACTGTAAATCTTAAAGCATGACACTCACACTTTAAACAAACCCTATCAGTCGTAACAATAAAATATAATGGTAACCAAAAACAAAATATGATTTACAATATTTCGACGCTTTGTTCAGATGCGTGTAGCAATTTTCGTCTGATTTTAGAAATCAAAAAGCTCTTATTCAATAGTAGTTCATTATCGAGTAGCGGCTATTTTTTTAGAGGTTAACCGTGTGTGTCGTTAACATTTGAGAGAGCTTTCTACATATATTATGCGACAGTAAACTTTGTCGTAACCCAAGCGCTATCAGAAGAAAGAATTCAATCTGGTATATTAGGTAACTAAAAAAAATCAAGTTGGTTTAAGATGTACCTACTTAAAATTATATCTATCGATTGTCGAAGGCATCAAAGCCTGTACTGTAATAATGTTGTAATTATCGCCGACATTACATCGAGATAAACACGTGTTTTTATTAGAACTATCGGCTCTGTAACGAACATGTAATTTCTCTTTCGACCGGTATGATTCTACTATTTTTATTGGACTTTCTATTTAATACTCTACGTGATGACTCTATTACGTGTGTCGATAGCAATCAGACTGACGATGATTATAAAATGCCAAAAAGGCTGATTGTAATTATTCTTCGATTTCATTTCCGTTTCGCACTAACACATTATCATTAGAACCATATTTAATTACGTAATAATTACCTGTACTAAAACGGGACAATGATGTTACGTAATGTGTGACTATGTCTGTCAAACGGAACTCTTAAATTTCACGTATTTTGCTTTTTAATAAAAATCTAAGTCTACTCCTCGCAACTTAATTTAAAATTATGATAATAATAATCTATATATATAAAAGCGAAATACCACTGACTGACTGATGATCACGATATCTCAGGAACTATACAACGAATGAACTTGAAATTTGGAAGGTAGATTTCTTTTATGAAGTAGAGGTCAGCTAAGAACCGGTTTTGAGAAAATCCACCCCTAAAGGGTTGAAATGGGGGTTGGAATTTTGTATGAAAGTCCTTTATTTTTGAAGTAAGAGACATGAAAGTTGGCAACTAAGTTTTTAATTATTAATGATAAAGATCTGTATAATAAATGTTACGAAAATCTACCCCAAGGGGGGTGAAATGGGGGTTGTAAGTTTTCATGAGGATTCTATGTTTTCAAAGTTAGGGACATGAAAATGGGCATTTAGGTAATTTGTTTTAAATAATAAAAACCTGTATACGCAATATTACAAAAATCCACCCCTAAGGGGTAGAAATGGGGGTTGGAAGTTTGTATGAAAGTCCTATATTTTTGAAGTTAGAGACATGTAAGTTGGCAACTAAGTTGTTAATTATAAATAATAAAGATCTGAATGATCAACAATGCGAAAATCTACTCCGAGGGGGGTGAAATGGGGGTAGGAAGTTTTCATGAGGATTCTAAGTTTTCAAAGTTAGGGGCATGAAAATTGGCATTTAGGTAAGTTGTTTTAAATAATAAAAACCTGTATACGCAATATTACAAAAATCCACCCCTAAGGGGTAGAAATGGGGGGTTGGAAGTTTGTATGAAAGTCCTATATTTTTGAAGTTAGTGACATGAAAATTGGGAATTAAGTTTATTAATTATAAATGATAATGATCTGTATAATCAATGTTATGAAAATCTACACTAAGGGGGGTAAGATGGGGGTTGGAAGTTTTCATGAGAATTCTATGTTATTACGGGACAAGATAACATAGAATTCTCACAAATTACCTAAATGCCAATTTAAAAACCTGTATACGCAATATTACAAAAATCCACCCCTAAGGAATAGAACACGGGTTGAAAGTTTGTGTGAAAGTCCTATATTTTAGAAGTTAGAGACATGAAAGTTGGTAACTAAGTTGTTAATTATAAATAATAAAATCTATATTGAATCTCTTTCAATCAATGTTACGAAAATCTACCCCAAAGAGGGTAAAATGAGGGTTGGAAGTTTTTATGAGGATTCTTAAGTTTTCGAAGTGACGACATGAAAATTGACATTTAGGTTATTTGTTTTAAATATTAAAATCCTATACACGCAATATTATAAAAATCCACCCTAAGGGGTTAAAATGGGGGTTGGAAGTTTATATGAAAGTCCTATATTTTTGAAGTTAAAGACATGAAAGTTGGCACCTAAATTGTTAATTATAAAAAATAAAGATCTGTATCAATCAATGTTACGAAAATCTACCCCAAAGAGGGTAAAATGAGGGTTGGAAGTTTTCATGGAGATTCTAAGATTTCGAAGTTAGGGACATGAAAATTGACATTTAGGTTATTTGTTTTAAATAATAAAAGCATTTAAAAAATCCACCCCAAAAGGAGTGAGAGAGGTGAGAGGGTGGTAGGAAAGTTTTGCGTTTTTGGAATTAGAGAAATTAAAATCGGCAATTAGAGCATTACTTTTCAGTAATAATACAAGTAGGTATAAGCTCTTGTGCAAAATCACACCTTGAAAGTAGAAACATAAATAATGAAAAGGAATTTGGAAGTTAGACCGTAGAGCCGTAGACATCGCTAAGAAAATAATTTGTAAAAGTCCAAATAGTAATATTATAAATGCGAAATTGTGTTTGTATATTGGTATGTCCTTCAATCACGTCGCAACAGAGCAATGGATCGACGTAATCTTTGAAAGTATAGTTGAGGATCTGGAGAGTGACATAGGAGAGTTCCCGTAGGAATTTTTACAACTTATTCTGACTGAATTTTTAAAACTTATTCCACGCGGACGAAGTCGCGGGCGCCAGCTAGTTCTATATATAACTGTAACCGCATGGAAAAATATCACCTTTTAACTAATTTTTGATCTAAATGGTATTATGCTATAAGAAACGTAACAGCTAAGAAAAAAAGTATTAGAAAGAGGAACGAAATATGATGTCCCATTTTACGCGCCTTTGTGTGTTATTTTGATCTAAAATTGATTTTAAAAATATTGTGGATTATCATTTTAATACTTCGCCGAACATATTAGACAAAACTTTATAACTGGGCAGCATTTTCAAAATCATTAATTATTTGTAGTAGTTTTACCCGCAATACTAATAAAAATCAAATAAAATTTTAAGCAATAGATCGAAAAATATGACGAAATGTGTTACAGTTCTCACCGATAAACCCTATTATTTATTTTATCAGGTTTCATCGATTGATTCATATAAAATTGTTTATTTCCGTTGATAGTTAATATACATTTTGTGCTAGGTTTTAATAGGCAATATTAGAAGAAATAAAGACTATCAGCTTATCTTCGTCATCACATTGTAACGTCATAATTTTGTTTTCAATCTCTGTGCATTAAACGTGTCCAGGCTAATGAAGAAAAAAAAACGTATTTATGATATCTGTCATTCACTCAATCAACATTCGTTACTTCATTAGTAACCAATCGCAATCAGCACACGAGATTTCTGTCGAGCTTCGGCTTACAGTGCGGAGCGACTGTCGAATGACCGTCAAATTCACTTATTGCTTCACGGGTTGCGTAAGATCGGCCATTATCGACCGGCCGATGAATAGATAGGAATTATTACGCCGACACCGGTGTTATTGTCGGTATAAAATGTCGGTATAAATTAGCGCGCCTCCACTTAGCGGCGGGTCGGAAATTGCTGAATGTGACAGGACAAACGCTATGGACTAAGATAGATCGAGCGGATGAAGGCTTATCGTGGTATTATGCAACCGACAAAATAAGGATTGTCGGTGAAATATTAAACATGCTTGAGAGCCAGTAAAATGTTTTATCTATCATGAGCTCCTAAAGATACATTGAAGATAATTAGATCCTTTTAATTTTTTTTAAATTTAATGCAACGTTAGTTGGTGTCTTTTATGTCATCCTTTAGTCGTTTACTCTTTGCATATATCGAGGGGGAAAAAATTATATTGACTTATGATTATTTTGGGTTTATGATTTATTACCTTTTTAAAAAAATAATTTATTAAATTTAAATTGTTAATATCTTTCTTCTCCTTTTTAGTCGTTCACTCTTGGTATCGAGGTAATGGATTGAGATTCTTTATTCTCTAGATGCTCCTATTGGTAGAATTGGTGTATTCTTAAAAACATAACAAATGTATGGCATTAGTTATTTGAAAGGATTGGTTAATATTGTCGTAAATTATATATCTGCATTATCTCAAAGAATCGTATTTAGTGTGAAACTGATTTGGATCAACCTATTCCTTAACCTTGGATATTTCTTAGTACGGTAAGTGTACGTAATATAATATTTGTGTAACGTATTCGGCGAGATTGCTAACTATGAAGCTGTTAAAAAGTATAGAGTCACATATTGGGCAATGAAGATATTTACGTGATCAAATCACTGATTAAGAGTTATTACCTTCTTCGAAGTTATCACGTTAATTCAATGTTAAGAACTATCAGCTAATGCTTCATAATTGCTTGTGATAGGCCAATACAAATTATAAATTTCAGATATCATTTGATTTCATTCTTACCATACGTTACTTCTATTTGTTCGATCAAAGGGCTGTCGATTGGTGTTAAAAAGTTAGCGCTAGACAACCATGAAATACGTCATACAGTATAATATGGCTTTATTATACATTCTTAATCACACGGCAGCAGAACCTTGACAAATGCTGGGATCGTTTAAAAATGTATGGTGCACTAAAAACATGGCCGTCACTTCTATGACAGTACAGAATTTACGTAGAGGTTGTGTGAAAGCATAGACCGCGTCATGCCATTTTCCGTGAGCATATGGGCCGAATTTTCTGCCATGAGGTATATTAAAAAAAATGTGTTGATCCTAAGTAGGTATTCAAAGGCACTAAAACAAACCAGTTGATATCAAGGTCACCAAGGTCTCGGCGCCAAGGGTCCGCTACACGGTGACCGGCCCACAAATTAAGCAGTCACCGTTACATTCCATGTCGCAAAAAACCTCCAACTAACCAACCATCAGATACCGTTGTGGAGTTATGGGGCTATAGAGATTATCTAAGAGGACAAAAACACGGGCCTTCTAGATCTGGTCCTATGGTATCTTGTCTAATTAGATCACCTCTTCTTTATGTATGGTTACAATATAGTGCCAAACATTTTTCTTTTTAAGTGTATCTACGACTATCGAGCGGACTATCGACTATTTTTCGAGCGGAAATCTATTGCATTCATATAATTTTTCCTATAAGTTTCGTTCTTCGACATTTACATTTTCTTGCTATTTTCCAAAGACACGATAAAATCCTACTTAAAAATCCTGAACATTGAATTAATATTCTGTCCTATCTGAACCTTGACGACCTAATACGCTGTCGTATGATAAAGATGGAGGTCATAGGTTCGATTCCCGGCTCGCATCGGTCTGGTGGGAGGCTTCGACCATAGACAAAGACTTGTCGTTAAGTAATTTAGGGTATCGGCACGATGTTGTGTAGAAACGTAAGAGTTGGGTTACCCATATCCCTAACAGGTTAGCCCGCTACCATCTTAGGCTGCATTATTACTTGCCATCAGGTATGACAAACATCAGGTGGTCACAATTTGTAGTAATCGTACTAAGGACCTAATGATTGTGAAACGCTGGTTTTTTTTATTCAGCTTATTGCTAACCTGTGTAGGTCAGAATTTCCGGAGTTTGTAATGCGTTTATCCAATATGTAATAATATGCATACGGTAATTTTAATACCTCAACCCACTATCCTATTACCAATGTAGTGTAATTGTGTTCCAACTAATTATAAAAACAGTATAGTCTTATATCCTGAAAGCAACCCTTATCTATTACACTTATAAGTTTATTATCTAAACGAATAAAAACACAAAACATGCAGATGGAATGTTGCTTAAATGCTGGCGACATTTCCTCGCTGAAAAGCCTTTGTGCCAATGGGGCAACTCATTTTTTATAAGATGACGCAGTTAAATGCCGTAATTTTAGAGCACAAATAATTAGATTTCCGATTATACTGTCATTTACAAATCGAGAGTAACAAGTTAATAATTAACTTAAATGAACAATACGAGTTAGGCGAACGTTCAAAAACGTTTTAAATGATCTATAAAAAGAGATTTTCCTTGTCGACCGTTTGCGATAACGAATGTTGTTGACCTCGGTAGTTAGACGTACATTACGGTGACATCATGGCAGATTCACCTCAGGAACCTCTCAGAGGTCGCGAACAGCTGATCCAAGTGCAGAAAACATTATTAAATAAGCCGTAAATACTTAGTGTTCAAATAAGAATCTATACATGTAAGTATGTCAAATAATTCATTATAACTTATGGGATTACTACAAACCCGATAGTTAGTTAGTTAGTTTATTAGTCTAAGTAACCAGTAAGTTACACGTTGATATTGTATTGTTAGGACCACTGTATGAGTTCATCAAGGGAAACGAAACAGTTTTTTTATAAGCTTGTTCTTAGACCAGTATGTCTTCTATTTTCTTAACATATTTTTAAGAGATTAGACGGTAAAATAAGAAGATATAATTATCTCGAGTTACATGCAGACCTACAAGACGTATATCCCTTTTCTCCTTTATAGGTTAAAAGTAATGAGTTTTTTTTTTGTGAACTATGTTTCGTGTCAACCACAGTTAATATCAACCCACGTACATAACATCAACATCGAGTAGGTAGTATAATTAAGAGGTCTGATCTCAATGTCCAGTTTTTGACGATGGCCTGTCACGTCCTGGGAGCCGGCCTACTTACAAATTATTGTAATTTGTTATTGTTTCCCCCAGGGCTCAGGGTTGCCTCTTAGCATTTTAATGTCCAGCACTAGTAACTGTGAAGCTGTGATAGCCCAGTGGTTAGGGCGTCAGCCTCCTAATCAAAGGTCAGCGATTCGAATCCGGGCACGCACCTCTAACTTTTCGGAGCTATGTGCGTTGTAAAAAAATTTAATATCACTTGCTTCAACGGTGAAGGAAAACAAACGTGAGGAAACCTGCACGCCTGAGAGTTCTGCATAATGTTCTCAAAGGCGTGTGAAGTCTGCCAATTCGCACATGGCCAGCGTGGTGGACTATGGCCAAACCCTTCTCATATTGAGAGGAGACCCGTGCTCTGTAGTGAGCCAGTAATGGGTTGTTCATGATGATGTGTGATAAAAGTAATTGTGTGGTTGTGCGTGCTTTATGTACAAATACATACAAATTATATTTTTAGCATGTAAATTCATACCTAAACCCTTAAGGCCTATCAAATGCCACGTTGGCTAGCTTTGGAATAGTCATTCTTTTTCTTCCTTTTTTATGTCCCTTTGCACTGAGGCTAGAGCTAGAATAATCATACAGTGTTTTATCACGCTCTTAGATATGAAAGTCACTGTCAGTTGAAGTGTGACAAAACACTGCAATGCTCACTTGACAGCCCTGAGAATAACGTTTACATACGCCTCTGCCTTTATTACATGTAGGCCGTTATAATGGATACTAATGGTACCTTTATGAGGTAACTATTCCAAGGCATTAAAGTTCAAAATAAAAGGTATTTCGTAAAGGCCTTGCTTGGGGAACGATTTTAATTAGTTCAATTTTAGTTTATTGAGTCATGGTCTATTTCGATTGTTAACTGTTTTTGTCATATAAGAAAATTAGTTTTTAGTTTAGTTTAGGTCAAGGTTCAGTGATTTTAGTTCTATTTTCACTATTCCATTATGTTTTAGACTACCGTTAACAGCAATAAAATCGTGTCATTAATCACGAAATAAAATACCAAAACGTGAAATGTAAAAAATACATTTTTTTAATTCACAGTGATCAACGAGTAATAAATTAAAAATGGCCTTGGTATTAACTAGTTATGTTTTCCACCCGGTGGCCTTAATCATAATCTGTCAAACTTCAATTTATTGAGACTTTAACGCACCTAAACATGATGAAAGCTGCTGAGGGGTTAGATATGCCGGAGTTACAGTATCCTAGAAAATTCTACTGAAGTTAAAGCAGATGCACCAAATTTCAAAAAAAATCGGACCTGCGCATGTTTTAAAACTTCGTTCCAATTCGACAATTGTAGAACAAACTTCAAGATCCAGAAAATGCCTTTATAAGCTTCTTGAGCTTTATACATTAAGAACCTTATCAAAATCTTCGGTTTTTTATGATTAATATTTCTAATGCATTTGCCAGGTAGATACCCTTGGTGGATAAAACACCTGTCTATCTACACTGTGTTTTATCCACCAAGGAAGCAGTCGCTTATGGAGGCGAGGAGCGAAGATAATAAGTAACGAGGAAGTGCATGCATTTCACGATAGGGTTAAATGGTTTATTCATTTTGCTAACAATACTTTCTCTTGTTATGAAGATGTGTTATTCAAATATCTGTCTCTACGTAAGGCCTTGCCGTCCACACAGTATAAGGCTGTACGGCTAACGGTCTCGATATTGGCTATGGGACGTGCTTGTGGAACTGTTACTTCCTATTTTCTGTATTTACATACGGTTTAGAACTAGGCACGGTTATAAACAAGCTCGACCTGTATATTGGCGAGGGAACTTGGGTATATTGAGAACACTATAAAGTCAGTTTTTTTTTATCCACTACAAGTTAGCCCTTGACGGCAATCTCACCTGATGGTTAGTGATGATGCAGTCTAGGATGGTAGCGGGCTAACCTGTTAGGCGCATGGTAAACCCACACTCCTAATTGGTTTCTACGCGACATCGTGCCGGAACGCTAAATCGCTTGGCGACACGTCTTTGTCGGTAGGGTCGCTAGACTAGGGTACCAGCGCGGCCCTTTTATATACTTGTACTCCACTGTCGCTTCGACCGCCTTTCTGTGAGCTGGCAGGATCTCATGATACTATATATATAGAGAGTTTAAAACTTTTGACAATTTGTAATTCTATTGATGCTATTAAGACAAATCATAGTAATATGTAAATGACGGGAGTTCATAAAAGAAACGTGTCTTTGGCGTTTGATCGTAATTATGTCAATCATGATAATTTATTCCAAGAAATGTCTATAATTTTAAAATACACCATTCATCAATACGTCATTATGTTTTTCTTAGAGTCTATAAGTACTATTATAGGTCCTTTTATATATAATTTAAATACTATAACTGGTTTTAGGAAAAGGTTTTAAATGTAAAAATTTGTCTGAGTACTCCCTGGTCCTTGCTCGGTAGAGCATTTTGATCCGGCTATTATCACTCTCCTTAAAGTTGTCATAACTATCAGTACCTACATATAAAGGAAAGTTGGATACTTATTCTATGGTTTACCATTTACCATAGAATAAGTATCGGGACTGTATATCTCGTACATTATTAGTTGAAGACATCCGCTAACTAAGTGGCAAAGTAACGAGTGGCTTCTGTATAAATTTTAAGCACACATTATACAACTTCATGATTATTATTTATAGCTTTCAGAGCAGGGTCTCTGTGGTGATTAGAAAGTATACCTAAATACAAATAACGCACTGTTTGTATATGAAGATTAGGTAGGTATGTTAATGTACTATGATGAAGCATTTATTGTGTGGTATATGTACGAGAAGGATATGGTAGATTTAATTTGCTCATTGAAGTAAAGGCCCAAACACGTCGATTAAATCAACCTTCAAAATAAGTCTTACGACCTCTAGGAACCCATAATCATCCTTAGCAAAATAAGCATTTTGAACCGGAAACGACATAAATAAACCTTGGAACACACGTTAAGTGTTAACAAGAACTGATGGTAATCACGCACCAGTGGCAAATGTCATGGTGTCCGGCCTTGGCAGTAATTACTAGTGCCATTAACGTTTGTCAGAGTATAATAGAGGAAGGGAGGGTTTGACAGAGGATGTGATAGATTTGACAATGGTTTAGCTATCATGACTTAGCATGGGTCAGACATAAGGCTAAGTATGGGTCTTTTTTTTAACCACTACAAGTTAGTCCTTGACGGCAATCTCACCTGATGGTAAGTGATGATGCAGTCTAAGATGGTAGCGGGCCAACCTGTCTATGGGAAACCCATACTCCTAATTGATTTCTACACGACATCGAACGCTAAATCACTTGGCGACACGTTTTTGTCGGTAGGGTGGTAACTAGCCACGGTCGCAGCCTCCCACCAGACCAGACTCGAGCCGGGAATCGAAACCAGGACCTCCAACTTTATAAAGCGACAGCGCGCGCGCTGCGCCACGGAGGTCATCAGGTACGAAGGCTAGTGTGATATTTGACAAACATTAGGAGCTTTATCGACATATTTCCACTGTTACTAAGATCTTGATTACTAACAATATACAGTTCTAGCATACCGTTTTTTTTGTTTTTTTTTTCACATAAAAATTTAACAAAATGATAAAAATGGAGTAGTAAGTTGCTGTTTTTAGTGCGGTCATCTTTTTGTATTTAATCTGAGGTACTAATAGACAGAGTCAAAAGACGTCAGATAGAGAAAGCCTCTGTCAAAAGGCACACGGACCTTGGAGAGTGGAAATTCTCTTTGTAGGTATGTTAGAAAAGTCTTAAATCCACTAAGAAGGCAGACTTCCAACGGTTGATAGTGTTCAAGATCGATTCGACGTAGTTCCTCCCTGAACTTGTTTTTCTTTAACGATTGTTTTACAAATCCAATTGTTAGGAAATGGAAAGGAAGCGAGCGTATATAAATGGCGGAAATTTAATAATTATCATAAATTACTGTTACAATTAAACAATGATTGTATGAACTTATTGTCACGCTTGTTTTCATGGCTCATATTTGTTTGGTCGGAACAATGCGAAGTGTCGGCTCCCACGTGAAAGTGCTGCTTTGTCTCCGAGACACTCGTGAGACTGCGAGTCCACTGTCTACAAATATTGTTGCTTCTTGGTTTCTAATTGATATTGGATTGCGTTCATAGAATCGAGAGTAAAGGCATAGATTAGCGATTAGCGGTGGTCTTAATGAGGTAGATAGAAGAGTGAAGTTTAGTTGACGACCTCCATGGCACAGTGCGTGCGCTATTGCATTATAAAGTTGGAGGTTCTGGGTTCGATTCATGGCTCGAGGTTGGTCTGGTGGGAGCCTTCGGCCGTGGCTAGTTACCGACAAAGACGTGTCGCCAAGCTATCAAGCGTTCCGGTGCGATGTCGCGTAAAAACCAACTAGGAGTGTGGGTTTACCATACCCCTAACAGATTGGCCCGCTACCATCTTAGACTGCATCATTACTTACGATCAGGTGAGATAGCCGTCAAGGGCTAATTTGTAGAGTAAAAAAAAGGAATGTATAAATTCCCAGACAAGTCGATACGGCTTACCTATTATTTTGTCTGATCAAACTCCTGTTTACCCTTAGCCTTCTTTATTTCTTCTTGTTTAGCCTTCTTTCTATTTTCTTGTTTAGCCTTTAAGTGAAATAATAATTATGAGTGTATTTGTAAGAAGTTAAAGACTAATCTTTAACTTCTATTAATAGATATATCTAATAATGTTGACCGGGGAATAGAATACCCTGTCGTCCGTACTCAAACACGTAAACCATTATATCAAGAAACAACGCCTTAAAAAGGCTATTACAAAGACGTAATATGAGAGAGTTTTCAAGGCCTCCCACGTCTACCGTCCGTGACTTTGTATATGGAGGACGTCGAGTTTAGATTACTTCAAGTATAAACGTCAGTATAATGTTGGATCACAGCGCCTATATTTACACGTATATGCTAATTAGCTTATATTAAGAAGGTACCTACTTACGTGGTTTTTGTGTTTAACTTTAAAAATAAGAACTTTTTAGTCCGGTCAATTTAGACCAAAAAATGAGAGTGAAGTTACATAAAGTCCCAACAAGCTGAATTTCTGTGAAGTTGTTCAAAACATAATTATAAACAATGTCTAGAAGTTCCCCATCATTCCCCTGTAAGGAAAAAATTTAATTCAAGGTCAAAGTCCAGCCAGTCCAGTGTGGTGTCATCCGCATATCTAAGGTTGCTGATCTTAACACCCCCGATGGAAATTCCTCCCTCCCATCCTTCCAGGGCTCTTCTCATTATGTACTCCCCATAAATATTAAAAATAATAGGAGACAGGATACATCCTTGCCTTACTCCCTTTTCGGGCTTAAAAGGTGTGGAGATGACGTCATTGACTCTAACCATAGATTCGCTGTCTTGGTATAAGTTTGCGACCAATACAATAAGGTGTTCAGGTACGCCCATTTTCTGCAGAATGTATTATAATATATATCTAATCATCATCATCATGAACAACCCATTACCGGCTCACTACAGAGCACGGGTCTCCTCTCAATATGAGAAGGGTTGGGCCACACCACGCTGGCCATGTGCGGATTGGCAGACTTCACACGCCTTTGAGAACATTATGGAGAACTCTCAGGCGTGCAGGTTTCCTCACGATGTTTTCCTTCACCTTTGAAGCAAGTGATATTTAAATTTTTTTAAAACGCACATAACTCTCGAAAGTTAGAGGTGCGTGCCCGGATTCGAACCGCCGACCTCTGATGAGGAGGCTGACGCCCTAACCACTAGGCTATCACCGCTAATCCAATCCAATAATAATCCACTCCAGGCTAATCTTCTAAGCTTATTATAACGGGACTCTCAGATTAGGTAAAGGACTTTGTAAGGACGATTCCTTCTAGCGTATTTGGTGTAAACTCCTGGCCATATAACCAGTTCGAGTATTGTAACACACCCATTTTACCTTAGCTAAGAACACGATGCGTCCGGGTCAAAACGTTTCTCCTTCCATCAACAATTCACTAGATATGCTGTACCATGCAAAATCTAGAGGGAAAAGTGTCTACATTTTGTTTTTCAGTGATGGTTATTCGTTGAGTCCTTAGAAATATTAAATACAACTTGCTCATAAAAAATAATTATGACGCTTTTCTCGCTCTTACAGTCGACAAGCATAAAGAGAGTTTGTCACTAAACTAACACTAACATTAGTTTATATCAAGGTATATATTTATGTATATATTATTGCACTACCTTCCTCTTTCCGTATCTCTATATTTTCTACCTATTTGGTTGCCTGGAAGAGATCGCTATGTAGCGATAAGGCCGCCAAATTGTGTTTCTGTTATTTTCTGTCTTTTTTTGTTTTTTTTTCCTTTTTTGTGATGTACAATAAAAGTGTGTAAATAAATAAATAACAAAGCACGAAAACATTGGGTTTTACAGCAACCTAATTAACATAAATTTGGGAGTCAAATCTTATTTATCACGAACACTTTATGATAATTGAGTGCCGAGGTTTTCTACTATTTTGTAATAAATAGATAGTATTTCTTTGATTTTATACAAATTTAAGTTAACTTTCACGTATCGAACAAGTAGAAAATCTCGCACTAGGCCCTCCGACAGCACATCTAGTTTATTCTTGATCGAAGCGTTCCTCTGATAAGACAGCATGATAGGAAGTCCATGGGAAAACTAGTAGGTGTGACGGGTAACAACCTGCCGCCGACTGGGTACTTCGTTTTTTATACATGTTATTATCAACTTTAAGTGTGTATACCTAACTATGAACGTATAATTTATCTATTTATTTATACGGCACATCAACAGCTTGCTTGCAATACATAGTTCGTTAATAATACGTGAGTTTTTAATCGGTAAGACAAAGAAAATTATGCGTGCTATCCTTAATTATCCTGCACTGTCGAAAAGGAAGGCACTATAAAATTTATGGGACTGGTGGGCGGGGGTGGACGGCAAGCGTTCGCCGCGCTTGCCGTCGGCGATGGAAGGCCGGGTGCGGGAGAGTGTTCTTCTTCCACCTCTTTTGCACCTGTGCCTTCGGAGGACTTGTGGGCGATGAAAACGGGGTCGTCCATCACTTACAGTACGACCGTCAAGTTGGTTGGTGAGCTGTTTCGGCACAGCTTGTTGTGCCTGAAGAGGGTCTGCTGCGGCGGACACCCGCTGGTGGAGTTTCGGTTGTATGCTAAAGCTTTTCCGTGGCTCCACCATACAGCGGTGAGTAAGAACACGTGGGGGTTTTAGTCGGTAGGAGTCTGGCATAACCTACCCGTGGCGCAGAGGTATCCATTAGTAATTAGCCGATAAAAAAGACACTAAAAAATTCGAACTGCAATCTGAAGTATTGGATTAGATAGATTATTAATTTCTGGCATTAGAGATATGCATTACAATTGCTGCAATATGACCTTACAACAACAATAACGTAAGACAAGTTACACTCCTGTAAGGACTTCATATATGTTAAAAGCAGCGCAGATATTACTTAATCTACCTTATGGCATCAGGTAGGTATCATGCGCGGTGCGTCAATAAAGTCGAGGTATGCTTCGATGTGTGAGAGGAATTATGTTTTTATAACAATACCGGGAGCGCGGCGAGCGGTGCGTGCGGGGAATCGAATGTTGGACCGGTGGGTGCGCAGGTATGTTGGAAATGTAAATTGGTCGCGGGGTCTAAGTAACTGCGCATTGACTAGGTGGGTCTTTTATGAACGGCGGCTGTTTGGAATTTATACACTATTATACACTTTTATCTAACTAGAGATGCCAAAATGAATTTTTTGGATAACGTTTTTGATGTATTGATTACTACTAGGCATCTACCTAGTAGTAATCAATACATCAAAAACTTTATCCAAAAAAACGTTTAAAGGCTCTTTTGATTCATTAATAACTTAAATTGTAGTGATTTGATGGATGACTATACTCGAAAACTTAAATCTTTAGCTACCAAGTTCTAAATGCGCCATGTTCTAATAAGAAGCTGAAAACAAAACATTGTAAATATTATTTTTGCTTAACATTGACATTTACAACTTATTTAATCTTGTAAGAGTAATATTTTGATACGCAAGCTTGTTTATGATTTACATTATTCTTTGTACTATAATAGGACATTTCCACAAACTTACGTTTTTTAATAAACTTTGAACTTATAGAGTGACATTCTAGAAACTTTATTTGGTAAAGATTAAGGTAAAAGCAATAAATATTGAATGAGTCAAGTAATCAAAGGCTCAAATAAAAATAAAACGTTCCATGGGAAATCATAAAAAAATTCTACGCAGAAAAATAGGCAATAGATTAATGACGTTAATGTTTATATTCCATGACGTAGGAGACATGCATCACATTAATAATATAATCAAAGAACAAAAAACCTTTATAAAGTGGTATTGACAAATAAAACAAATCTTTCGGACTTCCTGCTATTCGTCAGTAAAAATTCCGTGACATACATTTGTAATGCGCGTTTTCCATTTTTATAACAAACAAAGCCTTTGTTGTGATGAGCTAATAAGTGGTATGGAATCGTGTTTAAGAAGGGTATAACATATTACGCAGATAGCTTGACTAAGATTTTCTTACCTAGACCATATTTCGCACGTACCTTTTTTTTTTGTTTACGGCGGGGAAATCTCCTACTGAGATACCCGATTATTGCTGGGGAAAAGCTCGGGTAATGTGGGATTTTTACCCACTAAAACCCCCTCGGTCGCCACCATCAGCATAAAATATAGTGGGAGGCTCCGGGATCTCCTAAGGACGCACCTTGTGCCTCCCTTGTGCAGCTGCCTCAGCCCTGCCATGACCATGTCCCCAAGTTCCCAGTGTACGTAACTATTAGATGGATGGTTGCGCGTACCTACGCTGACTAAATGGGAAGGCATTGGGATAGAGAATGAATAAAAAAACTGCGCACAGAAAAATAAATTAATGAATACATTTTTATTGTACACCACATATGATACAAAAAACCAAATACAATAGAGCTGTAAGATAAAAGGCAGAATTTAATCGCCTTATAATGATCTCTTTTTTTATGCTACGAGTTAGCCCTTGACCGCAATCGCACCTGATGGTAAGTTATGAGGCATTCTAAGATGGTAGCGGGCTAACCTGTTAGGGGTATGGTAAGCCCGTACTCTTAATTGGTTTCTAAGAAAAATAAGCTGTGATAGCCTAGTGGTTAGGACGCCCGCCTCCAAATCAGAGGTCGGGGGTTCGATCCCGAGCACGCACCTCAAACTTTTCGGAGTTATGTGCGTTTTAATCAATTAAAATTTCACTTGCTTCAACGGTGAAGGAAAACATCGTGAGGAAACCTGTATACCTGAGGGTTCTCCATAATGTTTTCAAAGGTGAGTTAAGTCTGCCCACACGGCCATCTGCACACGGCCAGCGTGGTGGACTATGGCCGAACCTTCTTCTCATATTGAGAGGAGACCCGTGCTGTGTGTGAGCCGGCAATGGGTTGATCATGATGATGATGAAGAAAAATTTGCTGAAATTTTACATAGCGCGCAAATGAACAAACCACCAGATGTTATGAGATTTCGGGCTAAACCCAGTTTTTAATCCTAATCGGTTTCTACTAGGCAACCTATCACAACGCTAAATGGCTTATCGATATGTCTTTGCTAATGGGGTAGTAACTAGCCACGGTCGAAGCCTGCCACCAGACCAGACGCCAGAAGAGAATCGAACACGGGACCTCCCAGTTTATAATACTGCAGTGCACACACTGAGCCATATACAATAATAAAAGACAATTTTATTATTATCAACTTTGTTAATTATAATAAAACTGTTTGTTGTTTCACGTCTTTTTCATTATAAAATCCTGGTAGTTATATTTTCTCTTTCCAGTTGTTTATTGATCTAGTTGGAAGTTTAGCGAGTGCCCCCCTCTGGTATCTCTCTCAAAGTTCCCTTCCCAGATGTTGCTTTATTGATCTAGTTGGTCGTTTAGCGAGTGCCCCCCACTGGTATCTCTCTCAAAATTCCCTTCCCAGATGTTGCTTTATTGATCTAGTTGGTAGTTTAGCGAGTGCCCCCCACTGGTATCTCTCTCAAAATTCCCTTCCCAGATGTTGCTTTATTGATCTAGTTGGTAGTTTAGCGAGCATCCAATGGCATCTCTCTCGAAATTAAAAAAAAAATGTAAGCAGGTTTTAAAAGCCGTATATAATATGTACAGTGTACACACATTTGTGAAAAGTTGGTCAAACTTTAGTCAGAGCGAATCGAGGGCATTGTGTTACATAGGTACCTGACGAGAATGCAATTAGATTTCGCCAGCTGCTGCTTAACATATGGTGATGTATGGATTTGGGAGCTGAAACAGATCTGCCGGTCTGATAGCAGAGATAGCTTCGCTGACCGATTTTTAGTGGGCCGAGTAAGCGAATCATTTCCGGGGGGGTAAATTATACGTCAGTAGTCTGTTTGCTGCTCGCTGGACCGACGACCGGAAAAGGATCGCTGGTGGCGGGTGGATGAGGAAGGCGGAGGACCGTGTGTGGTGGCGCGATCTCGGAAAGGCCTATGTCCAGCAGTGGGCGTCTATGGGCTGATTGATTGAGTCTTTAAGGTTTTACGGGATGTTACAAGTTCGACGACCTCCGTGGCGCAGTCCGTGCGCTGTCGCATTATAAAGTTGGAGGTCCTGGGTTCGATTCCCGGCTCGAGTCCGGTCTGGTGGGAGGCTTCGGCCGTGGCTAGTTACCACCCTACCAACAAAGACGTGTCGCCTAGCGATTTTAGCGTTCCGGCACGATGTCGCGTAGAAACCAATTAGGAGCGTAGGATTACCATACTCCTAACAGGTTAGCGCGCTACCATCCTAGACTGCATCATCACTTACCACCAGGTGAGATATCCGTCAAGGGCTAACTTGTAGTGTATAAAAAAAAAGTTATCTTTTGCAAGTTCCTAGATATCTTTTACTAGTGATCACACTTTAGATTTACACTCGCTTAATTTTGTAGTACTGATATTAATTACAAAAAACTTTTGCAAGAACCTCTAGTTGTTAAAACTATAGTTCTGATATCAAAAACGTCAGATATTATTGCTTGGCTGTTTTAATAGTAGACAAATGATTTAATTACAGCTTTCTAGGGTAAATTCACTAGTATAGACGATGAGTGTTAACTAGTTTACATCTTTCGTCTGTGACTGTATTATCCCAGGTAAGGTAAGGTTTTAGAGTTATTTAAATTTAAGCAATTAAATGCCCCTTCTTTGACGGTGAAGGTAAACTTCGTGGCGACGTTGCCGGGGGCACTTTAACTCCACCAACCCACACTTGGTTTGGTGCGTCTATGGTAGCGTGGTGGAATATGGCCAAAACCATTTTCATTCTGAATGAAAGTCCCAATGTTAGACCCAAGTTAAGCCAACGTAATTAAGGTGATGATAATGAAAACGAATATCTTCTTTTGGCCCTAGAAAAATGTAACTGTAATTAGTTTTACCCTAGCTCGACCTTTCAGATCCTCAATTTTGAAAATTAAAAATTACTGTGGATATTTGAGAAGCATTTTGAAAACGATCATGCTTAGATAGAAGTAACTCCTTACTGCAAGGAATACAAATTCCAATGCTTGTGTTAAAAATCATTTTGTTCTACTCATTGATTTTTTCACAATAGATAGATAGATAAATAGATACTCTTTATTGCACACACATTTTAAACAAACAACAATACGGAACACTTAACACGTGAGTATGCAAAGGCGGTCTTACTGCTTAAGCAATCTCTTCCAGATAGCCCTTGGGGAAAAAATTAAATAAAAGATGAGGGTAACTGCGCAATTTTTAATTATAATATAAATTATCAATAAATATAATATTTAAATATACAATATTGAATTTTCGAATTGTTTTACTAGTACTAATTATAAAGAAATGTGTAACTCATACATTAGTTTCTCACTCACTTATATTTGGCACCACCTACGCATCTAAAACAGTCAACAGGTAATTACATAAACGTTATAGAAGACGACTTCTTAAAATAGTGAATGGGAAATGAGTTTTGTTCTTATTATAGTTGTAAAATGACGTCAATGAGAAATCCATCGTTACAATCAGTCAGTCGGTCATTGGTTACAATGA
This sequence comes from Lasiommata megera, assembly GCA_928268935.1. Taxonomy (NCBI): domain Eukaryota; kingdom Metazoa; phylum Arthropoda; class Insecta; order Lepidoptera; family Nymphalidae; genus Lasiommata; species Lasiommata megera. The sequence continues at coordinate 1,628,296 of OV743308.1, read as the reverse complement.
CGCATATTTACATCACCTGGATGAGACTATTAAAATTAAAACTTTTAAGAAATACGTTTTGTCATAATCTTTATTTTTACGCACGCTAATTTCCATTGAATCAATTTATGTCTGCGGCTAAGTCGAACTTGAGAGTGCGTAGAAGAATATCTAAATCTGTATTTGGAAAGTTTTCAATCTTGGATAATGGCCCCCTACAATTTAATTTATCCTAATCAAGTCTTTGTAATTATTAATTAAGAAGTGGTAACAGATGCACTAAAAATAAAATGATTATACTTAATTCAATTGTATTTAAAATAAAGTGAATGTTCTAATTAATTTGATTAGTGCAATGGTCATTGTAAGCTTGTAACGTAGAAAAATTTCTTTCTTCGCCTTTTAAATACTTTTCACTATTATCGCTAATGCTGATATTTATATTGCCGCCAAGTCCTTTTTAAAACACACCGCGATGACGTCAGCTGTCAAACATTGGCGCCGTTTATTTTTGACCACAGATCATGCTATTTGGTCTCGTTCTACGTTATTTACTATAAAACTAAAATTGCCTATCTATCATGTTTTTTGTAAAATGTCGCGACTATTTTTAGCGGATTAATGAGTATATCTCAATGGTCGACGTGATTTGTAACATGTTATTGTTTTATCACAGATCGACATCATTTATCTTAATCTAACTGCGTAAATGTTGGTCTCATTTGCCTGTGCTACTTGAAGACAAAAACTTGTGTATATATATATCTAACTTTGAATAGGACTATATAAAGAATATGTGGTATTTTACGGCGGCTGTTATCGGTAAATTATTATTATTTATTTACTAGGTTCTCAAGCCGTTATTTAATGAAAGCTTAAGCAAAAGTTTAAAAAAAAAACTTACTTTGACCTAATTTATTCTTGCTGTAATTTAAGGGTTTTTTTTTCATTTGACTTTTGAGGGAAACTCGCTACGCTTTTAATTATAAATTGCAGTTTTAGTGACTTATTTGAGAGTAAAGATCGAAATATATAATAACTTTTCACTGTGAGGTGTTTTTGGGGATGCAGTCAGTCGCTTATATAATCAATAGTTTTTGTCTTAATCGACAAATGTGTGATTTTTTAAAAAAATATACTTTCATGACTTGTATTTCTATGTTATATGTGTGCCTTTTTAATTGAATATTTGACTCTTCTTCTACACTAAACTAGCAAAATGACTTATATGCAATTTTCGATAAAGATACATAGATCCGTAGTTTTTATGCTTTCCTTGGATATACAACCGTTTTTTAACTCTATGAAGTGGACAGCACTCAAGCAATAAAAATAACTAATGACGTCCTTTGATCACAAACAATAATTATTATCGTCACGTACATTCTTGTTATGATGTCATACGATTTATCTCAGCTCTTAGACTAAATTGTATTTTCAAGTTGTGGCTTACTACGGACTTTGGATCTATTAGCTAATTTATGATCTTATTTATTTGTTATCGGGTAATTAGTTAAATCTCGTTGCTAACTAAATTTAAAATCCGTAGATGTTTCATATATACATACACGAAATAGTCATTCTGTCAGTCTGTATTGTGCTATTTGACAGAAATATCAGGGCCATTATTTGCTAGGAAATTCATACTTCAACGAAAATTCTGCCACGTAGAGTTTTGAAGTTTCCATAGTTGATAATTACACACTTTCCCCAATAAAGACTGAATTTGTTATGTAAAAGGTGACAGAAGATTTTAGCATAAATCTACCTTTTGAAGAGAGTGGAATGTGGTAAATCTTCGTTGTAATGAAGAACAGAAATTATATATGAATAGCTTCGGGCGTCTGTTAGTTGTTTAAATAAGATAGGTAATACTAATTTATTATCTATGTATTTGTTAAAAAGGGCCATTTACTGATCACTTTTAGTTTCGGTTCTGTCACCGACAATGATTAACACGTGCTAATTTACGTGTAACCGAGTTGAATTCTTCTTGCACATTTTTTTTTTTTATCTATTTTTTTTGGGACTTATGTTGTTGCACATTTGTTATTAGAATATTTATATTTTTGAGTTACTTCTTGTGAATTCCGGTGAATAAAATTGATTTAATCCACTTTTTTTAAGTGTTGTTTGTGTTGGAGTTCTGTGAAAAATAAGTGAACCATTATGGTGGTTGTTCTGAACTTTCGGGCGGAGGAATTTTTGTACTATTACGGCTACAGTGAGTACTTATCTACCATATAATTATTTACGTGTGTTATATCGAATAGCGTTTTAGGATTTGGTATTATAGATTGTAGATAAAATTGTTGTTGTATCAAACCGCTGTCTTGGATAATGAATTGGATCAGAGAAGCATGGATAACACAGCTTTTAACTCTTCTCTTTTATATACCCATCCTGGATGACAACGGTTTTAGTTAGTTCGATCGATTCGGTCAAGTTTGTGAAATGTATACGTCATTCTACTTTACATAAACTTGACTCAAATGATATACAACTGTTTCTGTGTTTACGTTATCAACAGGATTATTATCAGATTTTAAAAATTAGTGAATGTAATATTCAATTCCCCTAATAAGCTTTGCGTTTTTACGTATTGTATTGCTTAATTATAGTGTTTAGAAAATTAAAAGCGAATATTTGACGTCCTGCGATGTGCAGCGCGTACGGTTCGATTCCCCGTTCGAGTCTGGTCTGGTGGGAGGCTTTGGCCGTGGCTAGTTACTACCCTACTGACAAAAATGTGTCGCCAAGCGATTTAGTGCTCCGGCACGATGTCGCGTAAAAACCAAGTAAGACTGTGGGTTTACCATACCCTAACAGATTGTACAATCTTAGACTGCAATCATTACTTAGCATAAGGTGAGATTGCCGTCAAGGGCTAATTTGTAGTATATGAAAAAATATCGGAAAACCGAAAGAATGGTAAGATGACACGCAGTTTGGCATTTAATGAGCTGTGCAATACAAAATTAACCCGTCTAGACGAGCGCCCGTCCGCAGCTGACACAAACATAACTATAGCGATGCATCTTTTGCGGGGAGGATTCAAACCTTTGTGAATATGCTTAATTTTTATAGAATATATATTTTTTTCGTACTGTCTATTAGCTGTGCTAACCCTATTCGTTGCGACAGCGTAACCGGGATATTTGGCGAGCTTCGAAAAGAAGCCCTGCCAGAAGAAATTTTGAGCCCTAGGGCTCGAAGAAACTAAGGGAATGTCTGACTAAGGGCGCCTACAGGCCGAACCTCGGCTTAGGCGACGTTTGGGATAACGGGGGGGTCGGACGGTGAGTGGTATATTATAGGATACTCATTGCTATAATGAAAACGAATCTAAACTAACTATTGTATATTATATATGGTTCGTTCAAACACTCAAAAAAACGACGACCTCGATGGCGCATCGCGTGCGCTGTCTTATTACAGAGTGGGTCTTGAGTTCGATTCTCGACTAGTTGGCTTCCGGTAAAAAACTATTTTCTATTACTTTAAAGTTTAGTGTTGATTTTTTTAACTTGTTATTTGTGTTTTTAATTAACTTTGCGCTTCTATGACCGCTGATATGGAATTTAGGAATGCCATATTATTTGTATGCAGCGAACTCGAGATAGTCTATTCGAGTTCGTTGACTGTATAATATATAAAGCTAAAAGAAAATGCATAAATTCGAAGCATCGGGTGTAAAAGCCGCACGCGCATCGTTAAGGCGGCCATTGATTGAATTTCATGAATGGGGCGTTCAACCTATCGGAAGCACTTGCTTTTTATAACTAAATCATCGACGAACGAAATTTCGATCGAGTCTATAAATATAAGACCATAATAAACTCAAATGCGAACTCGCTGTAACCCACGCAGTTCGACGCGCGCCGTGAGCCGCGTTACGCGATGAACCAACACTCCACACTCGCTTCAGTCAACACTGTGTGTCATTTTTCATTAACAAAGCATATGTGGGTTCTTTTCTAGTCAATGGATAAAAAAGAGACAGCATCACATGTGTGTAAACGTTTTTCAGCTACGCGTACCTGTGTACATCTCGCGATGTGTGCGCGATTTGGCACTAAAAGTGTACTACCTACTTGAAAAATTCTGATTCTTTCGTAACACGTGATTCTCCTACTGACTCTCGATCTTGACTCACCCACCGCTGTGTTGTTATTATTCCTCGTTGTTTAATTACGCCTTACCACTGAATCGGTGTAGAGAAGAAAGCCCACACAGTTTTCACTTTAATCATCATTTACCTTCATAACTTTTTCCTGAACTGTACTGATGATCCATATATCTATAGTGCCGTTTATTTCGCACTTGTTGTATTGAAGCCATGGTACAATGGGACCATCGAAACGACGAATGACCGGAATTAATCAGATCGAGTGACAACAATAATTCTGTTTAGATGTGTGTTATGGGAGCACTATGTCGATTTCACGCCAAATACGTTATCGGTGAGTAGAAACTACAAACGTACTGGTACTTTTGTTCCATTAGTGTCATTGTAATCTATTTTGTCGCACTTTTTCTCTGTATAATTAAAGCGTTTAAAACTTCCTTGTCGTATGGTCGTACCGACCTTGCCATGATCATAATCAGAACGGAAGATCAAATCTGTATTTTAAAGTGGTGCTTCCTTAATAAATCAACCTTCCATCATTCAATAGTCCTTTATCTTTATTAACTACTAGCTGTTGCCCGCGATTTTACCACCCTTAACAGGTAATATTTAAAAAAAATTGATGTAAATGTTTTTTATTTATTTTTATTAATCTTAATGCAAATTTTTGTGTCTCTGACTCTAAAAACAGAGAAAACTCATACAAACTTCCAACCCCCCTTTTACCCTCTTTGGGGTGGAATTTCCAAATATCCTTTCTTAGCTGACATCTCTTAACTATCAACTACCTACTTTCCTAAATTATAGCTTTATACGTACAATAGTTTTTGAGATCTCGTGTTTAATCAGTATGTAAGTGACCTTTCGCTTTTATATATACAGATTCACGATCTCGTTCTGTTTCCCCACAGCGCCATTGCTGAAATAAGAAAGTCTTTGAATTTTTAAATTTCTGTCTGCACTTAATAAATCTACCAATGTATAAGGATAATGTTATTTAATATTAAATTAGCAAATAAACGCAACATTTCTTTCACTTCCAAGTTTAAAAATTGCAATCAAACGAGATGTTAGAAAACCAACGTATATTCTACGTTGCTTCGTAAGCCATTTTAAGACGATTCATCATCATCATTATGAACAACCCACCATTACCGGCTCACTACAGAGCACGGGTCTCCTCTCAATATGAGAAGGGTTTGGCCATAGTCCACCACGCTGGCCATGTGCGGATTGGCAGACTTCACACGCCTTTGAGAACATTATGGAGAACTCTCAGGCGTGCAGGTTTCCTCACGATGTTTTCCTTCACCGTCAAAGCAAGTGATATTTTAATGTTTATAAACGCACATAACTCCGAAAAGTTAGAGGTGCGTGCCCGGATTCGAACCGCCGACCTCTGATTAGGAGGCTGACGCTCTAACCACTAGGCTATCACCGCTTCATTAAGACGATTGGTCCCTTGTAAGTCATATCACCTCGTCACTATCTAAGATATAATATAATGAGCAGAAATTTCAGATTTTTTTCTCTCATATGAAATGTCATAAACATTGCAGCACGAATCCTTTGCTCACACTGTAGCTGTTTTATAAAGATAACGATAAACCTGATTACCTCGGTAATTTCAAAACAATAAAACTTTATTGTTCTGTTTAACTTTATCATAATGCTCAACTGTAGGTGTATGACGCAAGGTGTGTTACTTATTTCTCTTAAAATTATTTAAATGCTTCTCGACGTACGGATGGGCAGTAAAATTTCTTATTGACCTGAAATTTTTAAATTCAAGCAGTTATATACATTTTGCAAAACATTGAAATCAAGGTTAACAAGTAAAGGTAATAAGCGTTTATAAATTTAATTTATATTTTCTTGTATTTACCCTTTTGTTAGTCTTCATATCCTCGGCTGACATGGGTTTTTAGCGATAAGGCTACATATTACGCAGTTAGAAGTTTGTGTTGTATTGTGTCTTTTTTTGAGTGCAGTAAAGTATATTTTCTTTCTTCTATTTACTAGAACTGAACGTAAAGGTTTTCAGTAAACGTCGTCTGTTTTTATGCTACTTCTCATTTGGAGAATCTCAAATTTCCCACACTCCTTTAGTTGGTGGAGTTCAGATACAAATGTGCAATAAATTAAGATTCATATATTTCATAGAATACTCTGGTGATGTATGCCGGATACGAAACATTGCACTAGAAATTTATGGTTTGAAAAAAGCCTGGCTGTTTAGAAAACTACCATCAGGCTATTTCGCATAGCTTAGTTAATCTGCAACATGTTAGAATATAACACACAAAAAGCATCGAATTAGCGCCTTTATAAGCGGGAATATCATAAATCAGTGCCACTTGAAGCCATGTGGCGTGTTTATATTGCGAGCACGGCGCTGTCATCGCCACACGATTCATAATTCCCTGGTAGTTGACCAGCTCTGTTTTATGTAAGCAACAAAGATCCAGATAATAAATTTAAGCAAACGTGTAATAAAAACTAATTGCACAATTACCAGCCTTAATAATAAATATAACATTTTTGTCTGCGTGAAATTTAATTAATAATTAATTAGTAATTAATGGAATGCAATAATTTTAGATTTAACTTAATAACGCCATCCTTATCGACAGGGTACAAGTAGGATAAGGATGAGAGATCTGATGATTTAAGATAAGTAATTTCAACTGTTAGTGTACCAAGTATATGAAAACAAACATTACAGCTTTATTGTATAGCTGTCATTTCATATGATACGAATGGGTAGAACATGTACGGAGTACCTAGTATAGTTGTGTAAAAAAACAAGTATTAATATATCTTGATAGTTATTACATTACAAATAAATACCAGTTTAATGAAAAAAAAAAACTGGATTGTGTGCAGAAAACTTTAATTTTAATTTATAAATTTAAAATACATACAAAAAAATTCTGAACTAGCGGGATTTTTGTATGCATTTTAAATTTATAAACTAATTAAATTTATAATTATAGTATTTGCTGTTAATTGTATAGAAACGCCTGCTTCCATCCAAAACTTATATAGGTACTACATTACAACAAATATTACATTATAAGTAGCCCAAATGGTAATCTGCATGTAGCTGTATAATAAGAAAGGCATTTTCGACGATCATTTTTCTCTTGAGTTTGTCCAACAAATTACATTGTATTTTTTTCAAAACCATTTCATTATAATGTAAAATTCAGTGTTATTAATTAAAAAAACTTTTCACAATAAACACGGTAAAAATCAAACATTTATTTGAGTTAGCTAGCTATCACTCCTCCACAATTTCCACAACTGCACATGGATGCTCGATTATAAATAGGCGAGCTTCGGCCAAACAAATAACATCCTGCCCAGACCGAAATAACACCACTCCGCCTACAGTGACCCACGCCCTTTAAGGTCCCCATACACTGGTCGATCCGTTCGATCTGCCATTTCAGAATTGGATCGATAGTGCATATCAATGTTTTGAATTTTAATATAAATCCTTTGTAGAAAGTATTTTTGTTTCCCTACAAAGCTTTTTTTTTTTTTTTTCTCCGCGGGGAAATGCGTTTACGCATCCCCTCCGGAAGCGATGCAGGCAAGACTGCGCCGCTTCCGACGGGGTATGTGGGACTCCCCGGCGGCAAGATTGGCGACCAGAATACCCACTAAAACCCAGCGATGCTCCTTCGCGTCGCCTGGTGGCTGGGTCATGGGAACACTTGTGCACTCGACCGCAATCCCTACAAAGCTTACAGAGTAGTGAGACGATGGTGATAACTACATTCGTACTCTTAAACCTTACTTTGAGGGTTTCGAACGCGCTCTGATTTAGGAAGAAGCCCATATCAATCTAAGCTGAATATTCTATCATCTCACATTTTTGTTTTTTTTTTTATTTTATTTTTGTTCTATTTTGTACTCAATTTTATAGTGTGCAATAAAGTGTTTATCTATCTATCTATCTATATATCTACCTTTCTATCGAAAACCACGTCTTAGGCTGAAATTTATAAAGCGCACTTCAACATTGCTCAGACAAAGTTAGTGTTAAAACAAGATAGACTTATATCGGACACCCAACGTTGACTAGTTTTAGTCTAGAAGTAAGGCTAAGCTCGCTTTATAGATTTGTCTTAGAGTGATAAAAATAATACTAACTTTAGCTTTTGTTGTGTAATTTATAGTATTATCATGATCAACTGATTACCGGCTCACTACAGAGCACCGGTTTCCTCTCAATATGAGAAGGGTTTGGCCATAGTCCACCACGCTGGCCATGTGCGGATTTGCAGACTTCACACGTCTTTGAGAACATTATGGAGAACTCTCAGTCGTGTAGGTTTCCTCACGATGTTTTCCTTCACCGTTGAAGCAAGTGATATTGAATTTTTTTTTAAACGCAAATAACTCCGAAAAAATAGAGGTGCGTGCCCGGATTCGAACCGCCGACCTCTGATTAGGAGGCTGACGCCCTAACCCACTAGGCTATCATATATATATATATATAATATAATTATAATAAAATAGTTATATATATATATATATATATATATATATATATATATATATATATATATATATATATATATATATATATATATATATATATATATATATAATTATTTTATTATTTTATTATAAATAATATATATATATATATAAAATAATTATATATATATATAATAATATAACTGTAATGAAACTAATAGTACATCGCAAAGCTCTGCTTTTTCCGATCTTCACTTTGATTTTCGCTTACATATTTCTTATATTTGGCTTTCTGATAGAACGTCCCATTACTAACTAGTATAGTGCATTATAACGTTTGGTTATAATGCACTATACTAGTAATATTACTATTAATACTACGGCTGCTTTGGAGCGATGAATCTTCGCAACTTTGTTGCAATTGAACGAAGCGACCCGCCCCGTGTACAGAATCCTTCATACCTAACCACAGACAAACATATCTACAATACATATCTACAACCTTTAAGGCACAATAGTTTACTTTTTATTGCACATTTGGAAGAGACTGACCCCCCAAGATACGGGCTATCCTAGTTTGGGGGTCAGGGTAGTTTAAGAAATATTGTATTTAGTCGAAATAAATGAATATTATTATTAAAATTGATATATTTGACACCTATATAATCCCTTAATTGGGATAGTAAAGTTACTTTATTAACTATGTAATAAACGTCTCGTCGATCTAGTTTGTAGCATAATTGGCTATAGATCTTTGGGTACAATGCCCGGTTCGGATCAAAAACAGTTAGGTACCGGGTTTTTCCGTTCAGGAATTCTCAGTACCACACTGGAGTTCGGTAATTGGCGATCCTTAGAAAGTAGGTTTCGGTAATAACCGAACATTATATGTTATAATTTATATTAATGTAACAAAATTGTTAATGCATAAGTTTGTATGTTCATTTATATTTGTTGCTTTTGTTTGACTCGGCAACTGCATCGATTTCTAGATTTGGCACTGAGATAAATTTTGCATGTCAGACATACGATACTATTCATCCCGGCAAAGCATCCGGGAACTGTCGGGATTTAAAATAGCCGTTGTCATTTACGGCTAAAAGAATGCTCTTGCAGAATCTTTGCGTGATTTGAATGTTGCATGGTGACGCTTAATGGATACTTTTCATCCTGAGAAAACAAACGTATGAAAGAAATCGAAACAGAGTGATAAAAATTATAATTAGATAAAAACCTCCCAAGTAATAAAAAATTAATATTAAAGTACGAAACATCAGAAAAATATAATAAACTGGATCTGCGTTTGCATTCACCCTAAACAAAACTGACAGCTAATGTAAACACGACCATCCATACGTTTGCGGCAAGACAGCTCCTTTGAAGGAAGATCTTGATTTAGAATACAAAACTGGAAATGTAAAACACGAGAAAAAGGCATAAAGAACCGCGGTTAGTAAGCAGTGTTTCGCCGCTGAGTCAGGGCTATTTTTATTAAGGATATGCTATAGCGTTCACTCGGCTTTGTGAGGAATGAGCGACGTAATACTGTCATCATCTTGATTGGTATATTGCTGGACCTATTAAGTCATAGATGTTAGAGATGTAGAACACTAGCTAGCACTACGAGGCCAAAAGTGTTATCTATAAACACTAGGCTCAAAATTATAATCACTTTCGAATTTATAATATTAGTGTGCTAATATAATAAATTCGAAAGTGTGTACGTGAGTGTGTTATGTACGTATGTGTGTAAGTTTTTTACTCATTCTTGTTTATGCGCCAATTTGTTTTTAAAATGATTTCATTGAATAAAGATAGATTACATTACATAGATTATATATACAAGGCCAGCGTGGTGGACTATGGCCAGCCCTTCTCATATTGAGAGGAGACCCGTGCTCTGTAGTGAGCCGGTAATGGGTTGATCATGATGATGATGATGATGACATTACATATTATTATAACATAGGCTACTGTATTCCAGGAAAACCCATAGTTCCTGATGCGAAACTGAATTTCACGTCCAAGAACCACTACTGTAACTATAGTTTGCCACAGCTATATCCTCTAGGTAGGTAGCAAGTATCCTCTAAATTAGGTTTATATGTTAGAAAAGGGAGCGGAAACGAGAATGGGAACAGTAATGAGATATGGCGATATATAATATTCAACTATAAACATTGCTTTTTCCGCAGGAATTTTACCATACCATAATCCACGCGAACGTCAAATTCCAAGCATTAGCTAGCCATTACATATATGCAGTCTTACTTCTTATATATTTATTAGGAGGTCAAGACTGCTCAATCATTGACGAAAGTTGCTTTAGTACTTATTAACCACAACACATCAAACAAAACTTATTTGCCATCTGCACAGATAAAGCTATATTTTGGACTACCAATATACGAGGTTTTAACACAACTGTTTACTTTGTCATGATTTTCAAGAAATTGACTAATTTTATGAATTAGAGGAATTTTGTGAGCAACTATTGTTACGGACAATTTTATAGTACCTAACAATTATTTCTCCACCCAGTGTGGGAGTAGAATGTGCTCTCGAAAGGAGGTCCCACTTGATTTGAAGTCTGAACCCGTTACTCGTGGTCTTATGATTTCATCGGCTGGCTTTGTTTACTTATTGTTCCGTTATATTTTGGCAATCATAGTAAGTGGGAGTATTGAAAGAAAGTAGCTTTAGCCTCTCTAAACTATTGCACTTAATTCTAGCTTTTTGGTGCCTTACCGGATATTATATTAATGGCGGTTTTTCGAGTCTGGAGTTCTGCCATTACTTTTATCCTAAAAGCATATTCTACAGAGTATTGTACTTTTGTTGAATTACTATCTTATCGCCGACTTACACTCAAAGCGCCGGCGCCTTTGCGCATTATTTGTTTTTAATTTGTTTTAGAACTCTTTTCTTTTTGTATTAATATATGCAATTAAGAATTTATCTATTTTCTATCTATCTACTATATCCTAAATTTTATAGAAGCAAAACCCTACCCTAGGAAAATAAGTACTCCATAATCACTTAAAAAATAAAATTAAAAATTAAAATATCAATTGCTTAAACGGTCTAGGAAAACATCGTGAGGAAACCTGCACGCCTGAGAGTTCTCCATAATGTTCTCAAAGGCGTGTGAAGTCTGCCAATCCGCACATGGCCAGCGTGGTGGACTATGGCCATACCCTTCTCATATTGAGAGGAAACCTATGCTCTGTAGTGAGCCGGTAATGGGTTGATCACGATGAATCATTTTGCACAGCGGTGCATTAAATTTACTCTTTATTAGTTCTTTTTCCGTAATTTCTATCAGCTTCTCGACCGGCCAGCTTTATGTTATCAAAATACCATTATAATTCTAACTGTTTGTAACGCTTACTTTATAAAAAAACTGACATGTAAAAACGTATTTTACAAAAAAAAAAATTGAAATGACTAAAGTCCAAAAATATTTTTTGATTAATTTATTCCGAGGTAGGTTACCAATTTAGCAACACCGAGCTGGTTTGTATTGAGAATTTCTAGACTGAAAAACTGTATAGTTTTTCTACTTAATCAACATAATCGTTTTTTTTTTTATTCACAAGTTAGCCCTTGACTGCATCTCACCTGATGGCAAGTGATGATGCAGTCTAAGATGGTAGCGGGCTAACCTGTTAGGGGTATGGTAAACTCATACTCCTAATTGGTTTCTACACGACATCGTGCCGGAACGCTAAATCGCTTGGCGACACGTCTATGCCGGTAGGGTGGTAACTAGCCACGGCCGAAGCCTCCCACCAGAAAGCGATCCGATAATTGAACCTTGAACCTTACACTAAACACACTACTGTGCCAGTGACGTCGAAAATAATTTTAGTCTTTGAAACTACTTTAAAAAAGTGGATATCGACGAATGTAGGTACAATTTGTTAGTACCGAGAATTGACTTTTTTTTTTATGAATCAGTTTCTTAACCTTTGCCACAGAGTAAAAAATACAAAGAGTCAACCACCTCCGCTTAGTCATTAACTAAAATAATGTAACTGTTCTCTTCTAATTGCTTTTTTTATTTGCGTCCATTTATAATGATTTCTTACAACTCTTTTTGTCCAGCTATAATGGATATATCAATATGCTTTAACAGGGCTAAAAAGATCCTGCCAAAAATCGACAGATTATCAATTAATTGTCCACCAGTGCATAAACAAGCAATTTTATGGTCGTTTTTCCACCTGTAAGTCTAGGGTAAATAAAATTATGTTTATGGTATTTTTAAGTAGTCCGCTTCATTTCGATTGAGAGGTTATTAAATATTAAATATTATATATGTCGAGGTAAGGGGGTCCGAGGTGTTTTTTTGTAAGGGTGACGTCACGATTTTGTTTACTTTCGCTCATTTCAACTTCTTCACGCCGACATATAATAATATGTAATATATATTTTATATCTTAAATGTAATTAATAAATATCGGCAATATCGAAGTTGCATTGATATTCCTTATTAACATTACAAATATAAAGACAAGACCTAGCATTTTTAGCGATCTAAGCACTATTGGTTTAAGTCAGAAGTGATTTTAAAAATAATTTTGACACTGTGGCGCAGCGTGCGCTTTCGTATTATAAATCGGGATGTCTTGGGTTCGATTATTCCTCAAGGTTATTCTTCTACTAATCATCACCCTACTATAAAACACATATCGCAGCATAAGCAACTTAGCGTTTCGGCCAAGAGAAACCCATCAGTGCTTCGTGGCTAATTTGCCCACGATATAATATTAAAAGGATCCCACACTGTCATAAAGAAAAGATATCCTTCCTTCAATCAATCCCTAGCTAGCAAAGTTATCTTTTAAAAACACATTTACTGTGCACTGTGTTAAAGTGCGTGCATCATTACAAGTTTTTTGTCTACAAGTTTTTTCCTGCAAGCAGTCTGGATGTTCATTAAAATCTTTTATATTTTGCAGCGCAAAAAACACAGAAGCCTTCAATGATATCATGGTACATTATTGCGTTCGTATCAGCTTGATTTATCGGTCATCTTAATTTTTTTGTATCATTTTTTGTAAGTGGTTGATGTGACTTGCGTGGGTTATTATATTTTTAATTTTATATTATTTAATGATTTTCTCGACTTAGATCATTAGGGCCATGAGCCTAGGCCTCCTTTCACCGCTTTGCCTCCTTTTGTTTTTCCAAACTATAATCATATTATCGAAGATTTTTAGTAGCTACCTACAATCATTTGAAAAAACAAGATGGTAGAAATGACTACAAGGAAAACTACTTCAAATCGAAATAGGTTTAAATTTGTTAAAGAAACGGTGCTGTATTGGTTTTTTTAATTTCTGTGTTTCTATACGTATATATTTTTTTTTCTTTCGGACTGTCTATTAGCTGTACAAACCCTATTGGTTGCTACAGCGTAACCGGGCTGATTGCTTATACGTATATGTTACGGATCTATAGCGGGTAGAATTATTACCTATATATTGTGTATTGCACAAGTGTGAGTAGGGATGCTAGATACAAGCTTATTATATCCTGAACATTTCTAGGGTTAAAAATGGAGTTGGAGTCATGATCAACCCATTACCGGTTTACTACAGAGCACGGGTCTCCTCTCAATATGAGAAAGGCTTGGCCATAGTCCACCACGCTGGCCATGTGCGGATTGGCAGACTTCACACGCCTTTGAGAACATTATGGAAAACTCTCAGGCGTGCTGGTTTCCTCACGATGTTTTCCTTCACCGTTAAAGCAAATGATATTTTAATTTTTAAAAACGCACATAACGCCGAAATGTTAGAGGTGCGTGCCCGGATTCGAACCCCCGACCTCTGATTAGGAGGCTGACGCCCTAACCACTAGGCTATCACCGTTTCCATGGTTGGAGTTGGAGTAAAGAGTCTAAATCCAGCTACAAATGTTGGACGGGCAATAAAAAAAATACAAAATTACTAGTTATTTATTTACGGTACGGTGCCAATTTAGCGACTTTGGAGCTAAAATCGCGCCGCCCTGTGGTGTCGTACCTAACTTTTTAAAAATAAAAACTAGTGTTCATGAATTTCGGGACAGTAAATTGTAATTACTGGACTCGGGACCACACGTGAAATTCCGGGACTTTCCCGTATTCCCGGTCGTTTGGCAACCATACGTGTTAGTTGTGTTAGTTTACTCTGTAAATCTGTTGTTCTCAAAGGCGTGTGAAGTCTGCCAATCCGAACATGGGCAGCGTGGTGGACTATGGTCTAACCCTTCTCATATTGAGAGGAGACCCGTGCTCTGTAATGAGCCAATAATGGGTTGATCATGATGATGATGACTCTGTAAATCTATCTGTGTTGCTGTCTGTATCTACCATGTCCACCACGTATGTATTGTTACGAGATGGTAGGTATGATATAACCATTTTTTAGAGGCAACAAGGAAGACTACGCATAAGAAACAAAGTTTTTGTGGAATTATTTTTGTTTCCGTAATGGAGCTTCGTAAAAATAATTTAATAGAGCTTTATAGTCATCATTACAAATCGTTTAAGACGCTGTATCCGGTGTTTTAACTTAAACTATGGTCAGAAAAAATTCTACGTCTAAATCTTCTGTATATATATTTAACAAATAGGTTTAAAATTCAAAGCGGTTTTATTGAAGTCACGTGTTCTGAGTACAAGAATATTTCTGTCACTAGATAAGAAAAGAAATAAAAATTTAAGGAAACCGTTTGTTTCTTTAACAGAAGGCGAATTGGAAACAGAATGGCTACAATCGGCAGGCCTCGGTATTCTCGCGGCGCCGTTCCAGGCGGGCCTGGAAGTCACCGAGGCCCAGCTGGGCGAGGCCGTGAGGCCTTTACCCAGAGAGCAAGCGGCCGCCGTGCGCCGTCGAGTAAGAAGACTCAACAGGACAGTGAGGAGAAAACGCGCCGCTTCAAGAGCAAAGAAACCTGATATAAGAGATGTCTTTAGAGACTTGGAGGTGAGAATCTATTGTATTTTTCTTAGTGAATATAAAGAAAAAAATCTTTATTTATGGAATCATCATCGTACGAACTCAAATTATAATTACATACAACTTTTAAGATTGAAAGAACTAATTCTTAATTTTCATTATGGCATCATTATTCAAGAATAATTTAAATTATATTTACATGCAACTTTAACATAATTAATTTAAATGTATATTAAATAAATGTTAAATAGTTATTAATTTAATATTTTTAAATATGCGTTGTGAAGTCAGCGTCCCCTGACAGCAATCTGAAAAACGTGCGTAGAACGTTTTTGGGAAAATCTGTGTTATGCTTCATGTTACCTACTAATTATAAAGGCGATAGTGTGTCTGTTTGTTTGTCTTCGAGGAACTCAGGTCTGGTACTGAATCTTAGCACAACAAAATTATTGGCCCGACCCCGAATTCGAACCCTTCTACATGTATAGTTGAACATATTATCACTAGACCACCAAGGCATACATCCCATTCGTAAATATAAAAAAAAAATGTTCGACTTTCACTTATGACTTCCGCAAAGTTTGCTTCTCTTCAATAACCATGACATACCTTTAGCCAACTATCGTTAATGGTGTCAATGCGGTCCATTACATAATGTTTTCGAGAACCTTACATTATATTGCAATGGTACTGTTTAGGCATTTTTAGGATTATATATATATATATTATAGGGAAATATTCAGTGAATGTAGTTTTATTTGTATTATTGCTAAAACAACGAGTAAAAAAGTAAATAAAAATAAAACAAAAATAAGCGGTGATAGCCTAGTGTTTAGGGCGTCAGCCTCCTAATCAGAGGTCGGCGGTTCGAATCCGGGCACGCACCTCTAACATTTCGGAGTTATGTGCGTTTTAAACAATTAAAATATCACTTGCTTCAACGGTGAAGGAAAACATCGTGAGGAAACCTGCACGCCTGAGAGTTCTCCATAATGTTCTCAAAGGCGTGTGAAGTCTGCCAATCCGCACATGGCCAGCGTGGTGGACTATGGCCAAACCCTTCTCATATTGAGAGGAGACCCGTGGTCTGTAGTGAGCCGGTAATGGGTTGTTCATGATGATGATGAATAAAAAAATAACTTAGAAATTGGGTTGCCAGCCACCAGGCGACGCGAAGGAGCAGGCCTCCTATCCCACATACTCCGTCGGAGTATGCTTGAAGTGTTACGGAACACTTGGTGTGCAAGTCCAACTAGCACTTAGCCGATTTTTAATTGGCCAACATAGCATTTCACTAACGCTTAATGAGCAACTTAAAAAACTTGATGGCAGGTAATCGGACTGTTGATAAGCTAGTTACATAAGGAACGAAACGAGCGAGTTCTGGGCAAATTGCAAAATGTTTTCCCATGGTGCTTTTTGGACTGGTTCTAGAAGTTTCAAAATTCATATGTAGTAAGTCTTAAAACAGTATTTTTGCTAACCTAGTCTTGTCCGGGTATATTACTTGCTTGTATTGTAACTACTATACTGTCTATTTCTCATGCGAAACTTGCTTTGTGAAAGAACTTCCCAGTTGGAACGAATTTCCTTATCGCGCGTTGTGAAAGGGGGCTAGGCGGAAAAAATTCTTACGAAAAGTTGTTACGACACTTTTTGCTATAAAGCTGTGCGGCGTCGCATGTTTCTCTGTCTGTCTCTCTCTTTCTTATAGAAAGCAAGCCAGATATTTTCATTTTCTTTTGTTATTGTTGTTAATATTGACTTTTGTTATCTCATAAAAATTTATTACAATTCCTTCACTAATTAATCGAAAGGAACTTCGTTCCATCCGGGTGTCCCTTGACACCTCTCAAGTTTTTTTTATCCTGGTTAAACCAACATTTATATATTAGATAACTCAAAACCTATTTACATCAAAATCCGTTCACCCATTTTAGCATGAAAAGGTTTGACGACCCCCATTTCTCTTCTTGTTAAAACGCAAGCTTCTTTCGCTTATAAATTACAAAACTCGTATTCAACTTCCTTGAATTAGTTTTTTATACTTAATGATATTTATCAACTGTTGTTTACTTCCTTAATTGCCCAAGAAAACTGTTATAGTTTTCTAATGGTTATCTTACCAGAAATCGTAGAATTTCATAAACAAACCGCCTGCACGGTTTCGTGCAAAGATAACGAAAAACAATGTGCGACTTCCTAAATAACTAAAACTATTTGGGTATTAAAATTACTCGCCTATTAAGATTAAAATCTACTAGCAATAATTAAAGCTGTTAGTATATGCTTGTACCGAATCATGTTTTATATTAATTTACTTCTTTTAACACTTTCTGGTGTTTTCTTCATCGGAAGTGGAAGATTTTATATTTTAGATTACTGATAATATCAATACCTTACATTTACAATAGCAAAATTTGTATTTCTTTAGTTTGACAAATGATAATAATTCTAGCTAGAACTATAAATAAGCTTACTAGTACTACTAGAAATAAGCTTCTTTGTTAATGTTTATAATTAAATATGCTTGAATAGCAAAATGTTTTCTATTTTAATTAGGCCTTATTTGTAATGTTGTTCTATCATAGCAATTTTGTTGTGACTCTACGAAAAATTATGAAGCCAGATCCTATTATGCCCGCGACTTTATCCGCATGGATTAAGGTTTTTCAAATTTTCTTTTTATACGTACCTACCTTCCTATACAGCATAGTGTGTAGTGTGATAGCCTAGTAGTTAAAACGTCCATTGCCTAAACAGAGGTCGGGGGTTCGATCCGAGGCACGCATAGCTGTTCGGAGTTATGTGCGTTTTTAAGCAATTAAAGTATCACTTGCTTCAACGGTGAAAGAAAACATCGTGAGGAAACCTGCATGCCTAAGAATTCTCCATAATGTTTTGAAAAGCGTGTGAAGGCTGCATATCTGCACCGTGAAGGGCCAGCGTGGTGGACTATGGCCAAACCCTTCTCATATTGAAAGGTGACCCGCAGTTTGTACCGAGCCGGCAAGGGTTGATCATGAAGAAGTACCTTCCTCAAACTAAAAATGGTAGTAATGACATTTAACAGTTCATTATTATTTGAAATGTAGATTACATTAAACTATATATTTGTGTAGTCATACTACAAAAATATATTTTAATTAATGAACATATTAATTTTATTTGTCCATGTAATCAAATTCTATATATTAAAAGAACCTTCAAAAACTTTAATTCTTGATACTTTGACATGTTAATACAACCTTTATCAAAGAGAACGAGTGTAGTTCACAAAGTAATCAAGTATTATAAATAGTAGTTATTGAATGAAAATCAGATGTTGTTTAGGAGAACTCGTTTAATTTGTCTATGTCAAGTTTACGAGCGCTTTTTAATTCCTCACGCACCGTTAGCGTCGATTCTGGACAAACTCGTTTGACGCGCGTTCAATTTCTAACGTAATTTGCCGTTGTGTGTACAGGATCACCTTCGGAATATGCGTATTGCGTTTAGAAACCAGTACCCTTAGTAGTAGATCAATCGCAATAAATCAGTATCGAAACACTACGTACAGTGTGAATGTATGAAACGTTCATGTACCAATCGATACTCGTATACTCATGGAACGCGTTCATCTGCCTATCGATACTCGTATACTCATGGAACGCGTTCATCTACATATCGATACTCGTATACTTATGGAACGCTTTCATCTACCTATCGATACTCGTATACTCATGGAACGCGTTCATCTACATATCGATACTCGTATACTTATGGAACGCTTTCATCTACCTATCGATACTCGTATACTCATGGAACGCGTTCATCTACATATCGATACTCGTATACTCATGGAACGCTTTCATCTACCTATCGATACTCGTATACTCATGGAATGGAAATTTAAATTTAATGCATTTCGTAAATGAACAAGCGGATCGACATTTTGATACCGAAGTAGAATTTATTTTCAAAACGTGCCGCTAGTAACACTCTTTATCTATTGTTATATTATATATTTTATATTTATTTATTATGCAGGACTTTTATACAATGTTATATATATATATATATATATTTGTCAGTCCTATCGTACCTTATTATAAACTAACATCTAGGCGACAATTTATTTCTTTTATAAGTGATAATGGGCTTGAGTCTGGTCTGGTGGGTAGCTTCGGCCGTGGCTAGTTACCACCCTACCGACAAAGACGTGTCGCCAAGCAATTTAGCGTTCCGGCATGATGTCGCGTAGAAACCAATTAGGAGTGTGAGTTTACCATAACCCTTACAGGTTAGCGACTATTTTTTCCTTCTATGAGTGATAATGGGCTTCAGTCTGGTCTGGTGGGAGGCTTCGGCCATGGCTAGTTACCACCCTACCGACGAAGACGTATCGCCAAGTGATTCAGCGTTCCAGCACGATGTCGCGTAAAAACCAATTAGGAGTTAGGGTTTACCATACCCCTTACAGGTTAGCCCGCTACCATCCTAGACTGCATCAGCACTCACTACCAGGTGAGATAACCGTCCAGAGCTAACATGTAGAGTATAAAAAAAAAAAGTTTTTGTTAAAGCAATCAACTTGTTGTGAAACAGAAATGATGCACTAATTAAAGGAGAAATGCACTACGTGAGG
Organism: Lasiommata megera; assembly: GCA_928268935.1. Classification (NCBI taxonomy): domain Eukaryota; kingdom Metazoa; phylum Arthropoda; class Insecta; order Lepidoptera; family Nymphalidae; genus Lasiommata; species Lasiommata megera. Next base: position 1,608,120 of record OV743308.1, on the reverse strand, counting down.
TTGATTGAAGCTTTACCTACACTTGTTTTCTAATCAAACATCAGTGAGAACTTTAAGTTTCTTTTATTAATATTAATAAAGATATATTAGCACAAATTATCGCGTGTGCGCAGCCAACATCGTCGGTACAGAATAATGTGAGTCTATAAAGATAATTGTTATTAATAGCAATACTTAACTGATTACTTTCAGATATTTAAGAGAAAGGCGAGATGTGTTCAACTTGCTCACGCGGATTAAGTGGACGCATACGATTACACGTGTTGTATGTCTTTACCGGAAAAATTCTATGCGAACCTACTAGTAACTAAAAGTACGAAGGTAGACAGAACGGTGATAGCCTAGTGTTTTGATAGCGAGGGACTGAGTTCGATCCATTTCATGCACCACTGACTTTTCAGATGTTTATATGAAGCTGTGATAGCCTAGTGGTTAGGGCGTCCACTTCTTAATAGGAGAGAGGGGTTCGTGCCCGAGCACCCACCTCTAACTTTTCGGAGTTATGTGCATTCATTCATGATCAACCCATTACCGGCTCAATACAGAGCACGAGCAGAGGTCTCCTCACGATATGAGAAGGGTTTGGCCATAGTCTACCACGCTGGCCATGTGCGGATTGGCAGACTTCACACGCCTTTGAGAACATTATGGAGAACTCTCAGACGTGCAGGTTTCCTCACGATGTTTTCCTTCACCGTTCAAGCAAGTGGTATTTTTTTTTTTTAAACGCACATAACTCCAAAAAGTTAGAGGTGCGTGCCCGGATTCGAACCGCCGACCTCTGATTAGGAGGTTTTTAAGCAATTAAAATAACACTTGCTCAATGATGAAGGAAAACATCGTGATGATAGCATAATGTTTTTTTAATTTGTAAAGTTGTACTATCATAGGCATTTTTTTGTGTCTGAAAATATGAAGCCTGATTCTATTAAAATGTCGCGAGGAAACCAGCATGCTTGAGAGTTCCCCATAATGTCCTCAAAGGCGTGTGGAGCGTGCCAATCTATTCATAAGTGAATATTTCAGCGGCATAATATTTTTTTCATTAATATGTTGCTTGTAATTATTTAATGCCTGATGGTAGACTAATTATTTATTAGATGTCGGTTGACTTTGCGCGTTAATCCATATCACAAATTTTTAAACACTTTTTGCTATCGTCGTATCCCCACGTAGTCATCGACACATGTGTGTCCTTTTCAAGTTTGTTTTTGGTAGAATAACCTCCATCGATGGGTTCGAAAGATTATCACTCTCCCGAATCATCCACATAATATGAAGCCGAACCCTCTCGAAAAAGTTCCTCTTCGTATCAGACATATTATACGAGTATATAAAGCCTCCAACGTATCCACAAAATTATAAAATAAACAGCATTATAACATTTTAAATCTCGTGCTAGACAATTTGAAAATAAAAAATAAATCTAGGCGAGTAAAGTGCTTCATCATATAATAATCATGATCTCGACAAAAAGTCCCAGAACAAATACTTTGTAATCTCAAACGGCGATTCATGCCATTACAACCGCTCCGATTTCCCCCCATTAGCCCACTCAGGTATCGGGCTAGTCAGCATATTATTGGACGCGTTGTCTTCGCCATTCATTGCTTCTTTTATCTGGATAATCGAGGTCGGTAACATCTAGGTATTAGCATGCTAGAGTGTTAGAGTACTGGACGAGGACCTTAATTTTCTGTCATGAAGTTATCAGCTGGTTGCATCTCCCAGTCTGAAGTTAGGCATTTTCCCCATGTCTCGGAGATAACGTCCTTATCACTAATATTTAATCAATTAAAATTGTCTGGTGGGAGGCTCGGCCATGGCTAGTTTCCACCCTACCGACAAAGACGTGTCGCCAAGAGATTTAGCGTTCGGTACGATGTCGCGTTGAAAACAATTAGGAGTGTGGGTTTACCATGTCCCTAACAGGTTAGCCCGCTACCATCCTAGATCAGCATCACTTACCACCAGGTGAGATAACCGTCAAATATGTAGTGTATAAAAAAATAAACAATAAACAGCAAGTATAATTTGCTATATTCCGCCGACAACCGGGAGATTTGTATATATGTTTGTATGAAAAGTAACTTAACTTTTCTTAACTTAACTTTACTTTTAGCGCTTGTGAAGTCAACATCCCCTGAGGATGATCCGGTGTCGGGTCGAAACGTGCGTAGAGGTTCTAGTGGAAGATTTTGTGTGGTGTTATATTATACAAATCTCGCGGTTGTCGGCGGAATATAGCAAATTATACTTGCTGTTTATTGTTTATCATGGACTTCCGCAAAGTAACGCCTGCTTCTATTCATTATATAAAAAAAATGTCGCTGCAGCCACCAAAGGTTATAAGAAAGTCAGTTGTATTCGTGGGTTTATGTAAGCAAACCGAACTGACTGTCAAAGTTATCCCAGCGCTTCCGATGAAGTTGGAATAAATTAATTAATACTTAATTGATATATTATATTAACTACCGAGGTGAGCCCTAAATCGCTATTGCAATAAAAATAATTATTTCCTGGAAACAATTACTTACATAAGTTTCAGGAAAAAAATAATATCCTACTTTAAAATAGTTACGCTGTAACTATTTTAAAATGAATAAGAACATAGTTATGAATAAGTTATAAGATGTCTGTCTAACTGTGCAGTCAGTGGCAAGACATTAGGGATGATTACGTCGTTAGATAAATAAGCAATTAGGTTTAAGCAGTTTTAAATTTAGTTCTTAAAAGTACGCCATGAAACAAACGCGTTTCGGATAAAATATTTTTTTCAAATATAGGTACGTTTTTATTTTAATGTGACTTGAGAAATTGACTTGCAATTTCCGTTCAGAAATTCAATGACCTTGTAATACTTCAATTTAAACGAAAAATACCACGTGTGTGTGTGTACTCTCTGTTTTGTAGACATTGTAATTTGAAAATCGTGCCAAATATGAAATGATGAAATAAAACAATATTACAGGATTTAAATAAATATTTATATGAAATAGGTAAAGGCGTGTGCCATCAAATGGGATCTACACCTGTTTATTTTTATATAATGTGTGACTCGTGAGACCTAAATAATAAAAGTGTGTGTGTGTTAATAATGAAACCGTGCATTAATCGTTCAGAAATTACATCGAACTTGTAATAGATTCAAACAAAACGGACGTTCGCGCCAACACAAATTGCCTCCCATCCGGTAAAGTTTCAAAACTGAATTGGGTGTTTTATACACACCGCTTTGGTCACGGGCTGGGTGCAGTTGTTTTTATAATAGCCCGTTGAACGTTGGTGTTGTGATGTTAAAGAACCTCCGTGAATATGATCTGTGACACGATGCGGCATAAGGTGTGTGAGAAGATGGTGAACTGTAAGGGGCTGGCGTTGATGCGGTCTTACCTCGACGCAATGGTAACTTTTTAAAATGTTCTATATCCCAACAGATTTTTTTTTTATACACAAATGGCCCTAGACGGCAAGCGGGCTAACCTGTTAGGGATATGGTAAACTCATACTCCTAAATTTTTTTACGCGACATCGTGCTGTAACGCTAAATCGCTTGGCGACACTTATTTGTCAGTAGGGTGGTAGCCACGGCCGAAGCTTAAATTGACTATGTGATATATATGAAGGATTCATAAATGCCTGTATATGAATATAGCTAAGTATTTTGATTTTATTTGATTTGGTCCCAGAACATTATGGAGAACTCTCAGGGTTGCAGGTTTCCTCACGATATTTTCCTACACCGTTGAAGCAAATTATATTTTATTTTTTAAAAACGCACATAACTCCGAAAAGTTAGAGGTGCGTGCCCGAATTCGAACCGCCGACCTCTGATTAGGAGGCTGACGCCCTAACCACTGGGCTATCGCCGCTTCATTTTTTTAAGTTATATCACTACAATAAGGACAGCTTGAAATCAATGCACGATAAAGGGATTAGCCTAATTTATTTGAAATTCAATGGTACCCATTATATGCAATACGTCGGTAATCTGATAAGTAGATAACCTTGTTTATATATCGGTTAATTTAAAATGCCAACTTATGTATGAATTCACCTTCTTAATTATAGGTTTCGTAAGGAAATAATTGGGTAGGAAAGGTAAATATGAAACTATAATTTTAGGTATAGTTTAAAAGACTGCTCTTATAAAGAATTCTAATGACCTTCAAAATAATTGTAGGGTTAAAAATATTAAAGAGTTGAAACTGCATTAAAGCGTTTTTATTTTGATTTTTTGGGGACAGTAAACAATTGTATATCACATATTAATACAGACTTAGATAAACATTTATTATTAAATGTACAATCCACAACACTATCCAAGACTTAAATAAATATGAAAGGGCGTCATAAAACATATAGTAAGGAAATAATCATAGTAAAAATTTTAGTGATATTATTGAAGTATAGGTTCCAAAGTAACGGCTTGACTCACGTGAATTTTCATCGGAGTACGTCTGACTAGTTTAGCACCCATCGGGGCGCTTATTCATGAGCTTGCTCGAAGTAAATGAAAAGAACATAAATATGTTTTTTTTAAACCTATGCGACGATAAAGTTACTACTAGTTTAGCCTGGCTTACTATCTAATCTAGGTAGTCTAGGTAGATAGTATTATACGCGCTTATTTTAGCGTTTTTAATATTTCTACCAAGTAGTTAACTCATATATTATGCTTGCTTGCATAATATATGAGTTAACTACCAAATATGTTTTCTATACCTATGCGATAAAGTTACTACTAGTTTAGCCTAGCTTACTGTCTAGTCTAGGTAGTCTAGGCAGATAATATTATACGCGCTTATTTTAGCGTTTTTAATATTTCTACCAAGTAGTTAACTCATATATTATGCTTGCTTGCATAATATATGAGTTAACTACTAAATATGTTTTCTATACCTATGCGATAAAGTTACTACCAGTTTAGCCTAGCTTACTATCTAGTCTAGGTACCTAGTCGAGGTAGTCTAGGTAGATAGTATTATACGCACGTATTTTAGCGTTTTTAAATGTGTCTACCAAGTAGTTAACTCATATATTATGCAAGCAAGTAAACAACTATTCAGAAGCATACACCCTACGTTTTGGTACACGGCTCCGAAAATTTACCAGAACCGTGACGATTTAGATTAGGTCTTAGAAATCACGTTTTGTGTGTTATGTAATCGTTTGTTCCAAGGATAAGTCTGCTATTAAACGAAGTGCATATAACACATGCAGTATGAACGCACGATTACGTAATTAATAAAAATATCGATATTTGAACTAATTATTGCGCTCTTGAATCAATTAAAAGTTGATGAAAAAGACCGTGACATAATATTGTTATGTTTATGGTTTCATTCTTGCCGATAATTTTACTCGTTACCTAAGCCAACCTTCACTCCGATGCTACAGAGTTGTGGTTATTTTTTTTATACCAATCTCTAGAAGATATTTATTCTCATATAGTGTTACAAACATTACATCTTATTATAATACAGACATGGTATGTTTGTGTGTAACACCCACCAAAAAGGTTGTGCACCTCAGCATATGCCGTGCATTGCTTACAAACACGTCGCTGATTTTCAGCTGAGACTCGAGTCACAGCAATAATAATCAAAAGACAAACAAACACAAAAGAAAAACAATTACAAATAAATTTGAATCGAAGGAAGCAGCAAAATAATGGCTATAAAATGATGTAAATATATATGATGCAGCCTAGATGATAGCGGTCTAAACTATAACGGTTGTGGCAATTGTATTAAACGCTGAATCGGTTGGCGTCTCGTCTTTTTCCGTTAAGTAACTAGTCACGTCCGAAGTCTCCCACATGTCAAAAACTCGTTTACTAAAACGATTATGTCGTGTTATAATTATTATGGAATTTAATGGAGTAAAAATTAAACTTACAATAATAAAACGTTGAGTTAAGCACAGTGATTTCTATATGTATAAATTAAGTACATATATATTTTATAGTCCATTGTAAAGTAACACCGTCTACTCATACTTTCATGGTAGGGTAAGTTTTCAAGTATTTGCCAATTTATTTGGACAATCAAAAGTCACGATACGGCAACACTTTAATCTCTTCTAAATCGCTTTGTCTCAGTTTCGCGAGTTTTATTTTTTTGAGAAAACCTGTTAAATTTTTTCCACGGAGAGATTTTACCGAGAAAAATATTTAATACGTTCATATATTACGTTACGTATTAACAATGTTCAGCTTATCACGGTTACATTTATCTTGAGTTTGTGATAGCTAATCAGTTGAATGAAGTAGGTACCTACGTTTTACTCTCGATTTTACGTTAATAAACACTCCAAGGCTAATCAGTTTTTTAACTGACTTATTTCATTCCACTACATGTTAGCCCTTGGCGGCAAACTCACCTGATGGTAAGTGATGATGCAGTCTAAGATGGTAGCGGGCTAACCTGTTAGGGGTCTGGTACACCCGATCGCTTGTCGTTAGATAAGTAGCCAAGGCTGACAAAGTATGGCTTTTAGATAACTAACGTCTTAATGATGCCGGATGGGATCGAACAAGTGGTATGGCGTTGGCATACACCTTTTCCTTGCGTGACGTATTTCGACCATTTTGTTTTCCGTCAAAGAACTTCGTTGTTCGAAAAAAAAATCTAAGCTGCTGATGAATCGACCCCAATTCCCCTTTTGGTCTAATAGAGAACTTCCCCTTGTCCGTCATAATTCATAATACACGTTTAACAGTTATTAACCCCAACGCTGTTTTAAATTGTCTAATAAATGAACTGCGGCGGATGCTTGCGCTAGATCTTCACTAATTAATCTATAATGTACAGTATTTATAGATACTTCTAATAGTTGGACTCCTTTGTTTTGCGTTAAATTCGATTCCCTCTCAGTGATAGAATCTCTCTTTAAACGGGCTTATCGAGTCCTTTTCTATTTCATTTATATACTTCCAAAAGTTGGACTCCTTTGTTTTTCGTTAAATTTGATTCCTTCTCAGTGATAGAATCTCTCTTTAAACGGGCTTATCGAGTCCTTTTCTATTTCATTTATATACTTCCAATAGTTGGACTCCTTTGTTTTGCGTTAAATTTGATTCCTTCTCAGTGATAGAATCTCTCTTTAAACGGGCTTATCGAGTCCTTTTCTATTTCATTTATATGCCGTATAATTGGACATATTGAGTAGATTGCTAAGGAGCTTACATTGGAAAGTAAAGTAATTAATCGCAATCCGCAATCATCCGAGCTAGGTAATTAAACGTAAGTGCTTGGTCTGAAAGCACATGGAGGTATTTGTGTTCCTAACCTTTTGGTCACAAACTTAAGGAAGAAATGCGAAAATCTTAGTTTAAACTGTCCGCTCCTTTGCAATCTTGCTAGCATTTTAGCAAGGACTGGACTCCGGATATATTATATATGTGATGTCCTGTACCGTGTCATGTGTTTCTTGTTTTCCTTGGAAACCTACGACCACAAAACCTGGTGAGACAGAGTTTTTGAAATGTCGTTTCCACTGTTAAACTAATTCCACGAGTACAAAGTTGCAAACGACCTCGAATAGTTATGTAATCTCGGTTTAAAAGTATTCGTTTTTGTGCTTCTAGAGTAGCATTCTTCGCATTCCCTGGGTGACATTCTTCGCGAACATCTTCCAGGATTGTCAGTTATTTCACATTAAGTCTCACGAACTTTACTTTATGAGCTTAGCAAAGGAATGGTGACCTAACTCACAAAGAACAGCTGTGAAAATTTACTGTGGCGCAGTACGTGCGCTGTGGCATTATAAAGTTGGAGGTCCTGGGTTCGTTTCCCAGCTCGAGTCTAGTCTGGTGGGAGGCTACGGCCGTGGCTAGTTACCACCCTACCGACAAAGACGTGTCGCCAAGCAATTTAGCGTTCCGGCACGATGTCGCGTAGAAACCAATTAGTGGCTTGGGTTTACCATACTCCTAACAGGTTACCCCCTACTATCCTAGATAGCATCACTTACCACCAGGTGAGATAGCCGTCAAGGGCTAACTTTGTTGTGCATAAAAAAACCCAATCCCTAATCATTTATTTATGTTCAATTAGGACCAAACAACCGCAGTTTGGTCGTTTGGGTCGGTTTTAGGAACCTTTTGAGGAGAGCGACAAGAAATCAAATCTTATAACCACTTAGTGTAACGGTAGTCGTGTATTGAAACTAGTAGCTAGACAGAACTCTCATCTTTATTATTGCGTTATGCAAAGTGCAGTTAGTGCAGAGTTCCAGCTAATCCAGAGAGGTGAACGACACGGGCGACTGTTCGGAGAAGAGCCGCTTAAATCAAATCATGTGTCTACGGGGAAGTGCAGCGCCTGACCACGGAATAGTAATTTTATTACCTTACTAGCCATGTATACAATTTACAATCTACTTTTTCTAAACTTTTTAAACCCTACGGCCGTTACTTTATTGCAGCACCACCTACCAGTTCTTATTTCTAGTTTAAACTCAATTTTTTATAATAATCTATAGAGGGGTTTTCGAGATTTCACGGCAATTCATTATACTATAAAAAACACTATACATAATTACTGCTGAAACACCTTCCGTTCTTATTTCTAGTTTAAACTCAAACGCATACGAATTTTTTATAATAATCTATAGAGGGGTTTTCTAGATTCCACGGCAATTCATTGTACTATAAAAAATACTATATATATAATTACTGCCGAAACACCTACCGTTCTTATTTCTAGTTTAAACTCAAACGCATACGAAAATTTTATAATAATCTATAGAGGGGTTTTCGAGATTCCACGATACTAAAAAATACACTAGTCTAGATATTACTAGCGACGTCATCCTCCTTTTTCTGGTTTTAGAATATTTCCGTGGTTACTGTAAATTTTACCAGGCTAAATCTGCATTCCTTATCGGGTATACTCAAAACGAATATAATCACTATATTCTAAATTATGTCAAAGTCGGTTTGCTAAGCCGGTACGAATATAACTTTTTTTATTTTTCTGAATCCCGCGGGAACGGTGGACAGGTGCTTTCACAGGATAAAAACTACCCTATGTGCGTCTCAAGGATGCAAGCTATGCCTTTCGAAATGGATGCCTTGACTGAGTCGAACTTAGACATACAGACAAAATACACTCGTATTTATAATAGGCTTATATATATTTATAATAGGCTATTTGACTTATGTGGCACAGCGCGTGCTCTGTCGTATTATGAATTGAGCGGGTTCGAATCCCGGCTCGGATATGCTCTGGTGGGAGGAACGGCTAGTCACCACAGTTAAAATAAAAATATAAAAAAACAGAGAAGATGCGCTTGCGCTGAGAAACGATCATAAAATTAATGGTTTGGAAAATACTCTCAATCACACTTTTGCGATGCAGGTATTAAAGCATAGAAAAAAGGAAGGTATAGGAAGGTATTATATGCAGGAAACAGAGATACTGGGAGACATCATTTCACACCATGGCCGATAAAAAAGTGTTATCTACGGAAATAATGTAGGTAATGTGGATAGTATAAGGTTAGAAAAGTCCGTAGGCAGCTAACATTTGCTGGAATTGAAAATTGAATGCTTGAGATTTCTTGTAAATATATTTATGTAAAGAAGGCAAGGCAGTATGTAGATCCATAGGTATATATACAGTCACTCTTGCCGCAGTAAAAAAGAAAAAGAAAAATAAAACTAATTTATTTAAACTAAACTCTAACTAATTTATTTAAACTAAACTCTTTTGTAAACTCAAAAGTCGTAGAACCGAAAGATTCGCAACTACTTGCAATTCAACTGCATTTAGCAATTTACTTGCAGTTTATGTGCGTCGCCAGTGCTAGCCAACTCTTCAACGCTAATAACTCTACTGTACGCCAACCACATGATGTGCAGTCGGTTTGCAGTTTCAACGCAATAATGCCATCGTACCAAAACTCTTACGAAACTGTAATCTTCACTTCTTTTTTTTTATCGGACTGTCTATTAGCTGTACTAACCCTATTGGTTGCCACAGCGTAAGCGGGCTGTTTGGCGAGCTTCGGAAAGAAGCTCTGCCAGAAGAAATTTTGAGCCCTAGGGCTCGAAGAAACTAAGGGAACGACTGCCTAAGGGCGCCTCCTTTGAGGCCGAACCTCAGCTTAGGCGACGTTTGGGATAACGGGTGGGTCGGAGCGCTTAGATCGGGGGAGACTTACTTCTAATGCATAGGTCGTGTATCGAAATTTAAGAGATAATGCCTCCATTTCTGTTTTCATTTCTCCGAAGCGTCAATTTCTTCGCTAAGGCTGTCTGCGTATAAAACATCGGAAATAACTCATTTACAGTTTAACGGAACTCTAAAAACGAGTCATTAACGAACAATAATTAACTTGTTTCTGTGACGTTTTAAGTGGTTTTAGGCTTATTCCGGTTTTGTTAGTTTAAAATTGTTTTGTAAGTGAAGTGAACTAATGGTGTGCCCGCGACAGGAGGTTAAATGCCTCTATTAACTCGAAGTGAAAACTTGCATCGGCTGTCCCAAAATTAAGCCACAACGTTTACGCACGCTAGCGTTTGTGCACGCTAATCTTCGAAATAGCCGACCAATTATTCAGATTTGTTTAAAGCTAAAGCATTTTTTAATAAGTTTCAATCATCAAACCGAACAATAGAAAAGATATGTGAATTTTAAAATGTGTGAGTGTTGTAGAACACAAAAAAAGAAAAATCATACCATTACCTACCATTGAAAATCAGTACAAACAGATCTTCTGAATTCTCACCCCTAAACTAGCGCGTATATTAGTGCCAGCCCCTTCCTAAAAATAGACAAAAACTTTAGAGATATATATTCTAAGTAGTGCACTTTTATATATTGTTTATGATCTATAATTTTAAATAATTAAATCGTGCATACGAATCATGTTGCTTATACATATAGCACCCAGGTTCCAGGATAGACTAAGAAAGTTTAAACCTACAACGTTTCGAAATTTGAATTAGATCCTTAGAAACATTCAATTATTAGTTCTCTCTTTTTATGGCTTTGCACAGATTAGCCAATGTCAAGTTTATAGCAATGTAGAAGTTAAGGAGGACGCGGCTCCCTCAAACCTTTCCAAAATGAATACCTGTTAACCATTCAGAAAATTAGCCACTACACAAACGACACCAAAACTGTCCACGACACAACCAACACTAGTCCTTTTCAAAATTAGCCCACAAACATTAATTCAAGAAAAACTGCGCCCGCCATTCAATATCTAAGTAACATCGTTCAATGTTATAATCTGTGAACCGTACCTACACAATATTTTCGACGCCTATACGGTAAATTGGTATTTGTATTATATCTTAACCATTTGTAGGTCAATAATGTAAACACGGACCTTAACCGCACACTAGACACTAAGTAGATGGTACCAAACTGGAAATTTTTCATATAAATGTTTCATATAAGTAACGGTCACAGAATATATTTTACACTTCGCGCACCAAACACATAAACAGATCACTTTGATTCAGGTTCCTTGCACTAGCACCTAATAACAGAGTCAGTAATTTCTTAATGATTACTGTTTAAAATTCATCTATAACGCTTGGTTTGACAGTGACAGTAAGTTGGTATACTCATTGCAAATCTCCATCTGAATATGTCAGGTTACCATTTGATAGCTATACACATATTCAGCAACTTATATGCCTGTCGCCATGCTACAGATGACTCCTCCAGAATGCCTCTGTTTTTCGTCTCTAAAAAGGTTTCTGAATTGTTCTAGAACTCCAGCGGGAGCGAACCCAGGTCGCGCAGCGCGACCCCTGACTCGTTGGACTCGCTGCCCAGTGGCGGCTCCGGTAGTCCACCCGCTGAATGGGCGGACAACGCAACGCCTCCTGACTTTGTGTAAGTTTGTTGGATTTTAATATGTTAACATTATAAAAGAATTTACAGTTAATCATGCTGATTGAAAGTATAAAAACGCTGCCAATAAATAGACTCTTAATTTAAGAAACGCTTTGAAAAGAACTATACTTGAGTTTTTTTATGGCTTCCTTGATAAATGAATCCCAATAATTCATTCATAGCTTTCAGAAGCTCTTGTAATAGGGAGATATTGTAATCGTCATCTCAGCCATTGGACGTCAACTTTTGGTATATTTAGGGATTATCATCTAGGCCATATACAGCGACTCCCACGACTGGTTTTATGTTGTCTGACCTTGTGCCCGGTCCATTAATATCGCAGGTGGTCTTCTAATGATCTCCTCTACAGGTAGAGTTTCCTTATTCTATCCCATAGATATACTTAACATAACATTATCCATCACTCGATGAATTCCAAGCTTACTCATGAGAGTCTCACAAGTAAGCGTTAGTAAACTGAAAAAATTAAGTAAGTAAATTCAAAATAATCTTTATTCAAATAGTCCTTTAAAAAGCGCTTTTGACGCGTCAATAATTTTCATAGTAGTGATTTGATGGTGATAACTAGATTCGTAAACTTAAAACTAAAGCTATGAGGGTTCCAAACGCGCCCTGGTCTAAGAAGAAGCCCACAACAAACTTAGCCAGGTAAATTTTATTTTTGATATCACCATCTCACATGCCTCTTAAAATTATATTAAGAGCTATCTTATTAGAGCAATATTTCTCACCCATGCTTGTTTATCATTTATGTAATCCTTTACAGTATAGTAGGACTTTTCTACAAGCTTACGTTTTATATAAACTTTGAACTTAAAATATAAGTATATACTTTGATTGTTTTAGCGACAACTACCCTCTGGCAGCCACTCACACGCCCATCGCACGCACGCCGTCCGCTCCGGCAGCGAGGCGCGCGCGGCTCTCCCCGCCCGGCCCGCACTCCCCGCCGCGCCCCGTCCACGAGCTCTTCAAGCCCAACGACCTGCACTGGGCAGACATCGCTACCAACACCGGTAGGTTACTATTACTTCAAGACTCATGTTCTAACTACCAAGACGTTCAGTGAAACCTGCTGCGTAGTTAGCTCCGGGCATCTGAGATACGAAGCGATACCATCCTAGACAGCATTATCACTTACCACCGGGTGAGATAGCCGTCAAGGGCTAACTTGTAGTGTATTAAAAAAAAAAAAGATTATCACAATATCGTCTGCTGTTATGTAAGACAACGAAAAATATTGATTTTAAATTTTTAAAGGGATAACTTTCTAAAATCCAGATCCCAGAGTTTAAATATTTACGCAAGTTTTTAAAAGTTCTCGCATCCAACACAAATTCAAAAATGCTGGATGAAACATTGATTATTGATCACTTCAGCAGCTTTATTGCTCAATCCGACAACCCAACCCTCTCGTAGTTGCGGCTTCTTTTTACTCCCCCGACCTAAGCGCTCCTCTCCGAAAGAGGAGACCTAAACATATACTTCATGACCCTGACGTCAGATGACTACTGACAACATACTCGTACCACCTACCACACAATCATACGCTACACACCGAGGTCCCCGCTATCTTACGTCATCCGGACGTGGGCTCCATCCACGGCCTCGGAAACGTACGGACCACTCACCGTCCGACTCCCCCCCCCCCCCGTCGTCTAAGCCGAGGTTCGGCCTCAAAGGAGGCGCCCTTAGGCAGTTCCCTTACTTTCTTCGAGCCCTAGGCCTCAAAATTTCTTCTGGCAGAGCTTCTTTCCAAAGCTCGCCAAACAGCCCGGTTACGCTGTGGCAACCAATACAGGGTTTGTACAGCTAATAGACAGTCCGAAAAAAAAAAAAGGTTTATTGCGACAAAGCGATCTTCTCTATGGTAGTAATGTTGTAGAACGACACAGCTACTCAAAATATGTAGGTGGTAGGTAAATCCTTATTTACCATCTGCTAAAATATACTTCACTTTCTGGGCACAGGAATTGGTTGGGCTAAATGTAATTAATCTATTTTATTTCTAGACGGACCATTAGTAACCAAACCACTGGTTAAAACTTATTTTAGAAGAGATTTCAGTAAACGTTTAAATAGATTTTACATGTTAAATATAACTGTTGTAAACATCTGTTTCAAATGATATTTTCTTATTACAGAGGGTATCGAGCTCTTGGGTTACCAGAGATACGGGACGGTTCAAGGGCCCCGGATAGGAAAAGAGCGCATCAACGGATCCATATTGAAAGATAACGACCCTTTTATGTGAGTTTCTCATCTAGCTAATTCATCTGTATCTATAAAGTCCTAGTCGTGATAAAATTGATCCATCGCCGGATGTTTGACAGATTTGAAAAATCTAAACTATTTTGTATAAAAAATATGCATAACTTGAAGGCTCACCATAGGAAATAAATATAGCATACTTAATCAAAAACAAAATATTCAGATAAAAAAATACTTTATTTTAGATGATACAAAGTACTAGGTACTTTGTATTAATAACCAAAATTAAAAAAAATATATCTATCGGTTCAAATCTTACTACTATAATTAAGCATGCCTATAATTAAGTAACATATTTTTTCAGGAAACACGCCCCAGTGACACGTACGAAGAGCGCAACGTCCACGCAACAGCCGCTCAGTTTTGAGCATAAATTCAATTTGGATAAACAAATGTTAGACAATGAGGAGGTAATAATCTTGACAATTACTAAGCTTAAATTATCTAAAGTTTATTATCTTTTTAATTCCATCAAACCGTTTTGTCTAGAACATCTTGTGATGGTCATCTTCATAAGTTCAAGGTTCTATATACTGGTAACAAAATGGCAAGGAATTGTGCCAAATCACAGAAATTTTTAGCAATAATTTGCAAAGATCGGTGACAGAGAAGACTTAAACTTAGCACTTGTAACAATTGTGTATTATCCACTAGCTGAACCCTTTTTTTTATCGTGGGTCATCCTCATGGATATTTCTGCGCCACGGGGAGACACAGAGGTTATGTCAGACTCCTACTGACTAAAACCTCCACGTGTTCCTACTCGCCGCTGTATGGTAGAGCCACGGGAAAGCTTTCGCATACAACCGCGACTCCACCAGACTAGCTGACCCCTGCAATTGCCAGCTGTTCTTGGATTTTCCGCTTAGCAACACATCAGAATTCTTCAAAATTATTTTGTATTGTTCAGGAATGGCCCGAAGAAAACAGCACAGTTGATATCGAAACATTAAACGAATCACAAGTGAAGAAGTTGCAGCCGATACTCTGGCTCGACTTGACGACACTGTTCGACAGATACTCCCTGCCCTTCCACAAAAGAAAATCGCCGAAGAAGAAGAGAAAAGAAGGTTTGTCGAATAACTTTTTATCTTCATTGTCATGATCAGCCAGATATACCTATCTATCTCTACAGGCTACAGACCTGTTGCAGAACAGTCTAAAAATTACTTTTTTATCCTACCCACCGTTAAAGAAAAATCATATTACGATATTAAGGATTATATAAACGATAAAAAAGCTTGGGTGTGAATTGCTCTATCTCCATAGGTACTATAGTTTATTATTAATTTTATTCATTATGTGAGATGGTGATAACGAAAAACAAGAAAACCCCGGCTAAGTTTGTTGTGGGCTTCTTCTTAGACCGGGGCGCGTTTGGAACCCTCATAGGTTTACGAATATAGTTATCACCATGAAATAACTACTGTGTAAATTATTGACGCGTCAAAAGTGCCTTTTTAAGGACTATTTGAATAAAGATTATTTTGAATTTGAATTTGAAAAATATGTAACCTACCCACCGAGAGCACTGTTGTGTTGTAAACAAAATCATATCGAATATAAAGTAAAGAATAGTTGAATTTATCGAGGGATTTATTTAGTGCATCTATGAGTGGATGAAACTTGAAGAAAGAAAGTGAAGAAATTAAATGATAAATAAAATTGTTGTTTATTTTCCAGAGGGCATGGTGTTCGGAGTGGCACTGGAAACTCTCCTCCGCAAGGACATGATCCTGTGGGAGGAGACGTGGAGTTCCGTGCCGTCTGTCCTTCGTGCACTTTCATCAGCGCTGAACGCGAGAACGAAGGATGAAGGTTTATTGCGCGTACCGGGGAACAAACACAAGGTAAATACTCTTACTGCACATTTGTTTTGGAAGTACAATCCAAATAGTGCAATACAGAAATATTAAGACCATGTTAACGAAACTAGCAGTTTTAACAATACTTATTGTTAAGTGAAATAATGTATTAAAAAGCATTCATTATATTTATAGCTAGCTAAGTATATGATTGGTAAAATTCTTAATAAAGCGATGATTCGCCCCAGCGCAATCATAGCGGTCAGCTTCGCTTTCATCTCACACCAAATATAATTATGGTTGTAATGCTGCTGTCGGTGTCTTACTAGACTAGTGGTATAACTACCAATAGATGTTTCAAAATTGTTTATAAGATAGGAATACTTTTCTTTGGGTAACATACGTTTTTATTTTATTTATTTAGGTTTACCAACAACTGAAGACATTGTAAATGGACTAAAATAATTTATACATAATAAGGTATTAAATCTAAATGCTAAGCTAATTAAAGGTAAACACCGCATGCAAAGGTGTATTACATTAAAGGCGGAAAACTAATTAATAAAAACACTAAAACATGTGAATATGTGAAATAACAAGAGCAAAAAGGGAAAAAAAGCAGAAGTGGGTAAAAAAGAATTAAAGTGAAATAAACTAATTAAAACAAAAATAAATAAAAAAGCTAATCTATAATTTACTTAAACCAACTTGGACCGACCTTCGAAATTCAGTCAGATTTTTCTGCTTTTATTTTTAAAATAAAAAGCTAATCAATAATTTACTTAAACCAACTTGGAAACCTTCGAAATTCAGTCAGATTTTTCTGCTTTTATTTTTAGAGAGAAAAGAAATGTGTAGGAAAATGACGTGCTTAAAGTATTAGTAAAAGTGTTTTCTTTTTTAATTGTCAATAGATCGAAGCGCTCTGTCAACTAATAGAACGTCAGTGGTACGAGGACCGAAGCAGCGTGGAAGCCGCGTTGCGGAGAGCGACGGGACACGATC
Organism: Lasiommata megera; assembly: GCA_928268935.1. NCBI lineage: Eukaryota > Metazoa > Arthropoda > Insecta > Lepidoptera > Nymphalidae > Lasiommata > Lasiommata megera. The sequence goes on along the minus strand of OV743308.1, from coordinate 1,591,160 downwards.
TCGCGGCCGTGTTCAAACGCCTGTTGCGATCACTTCCTCAGCCGCCGCTCACACAAGAGCTTATGCGGCTCTTTTATCATACGTATTGTGAGTATCAAGAACTGGCTACGTTCATATAATTACTATTTAAAAGCACATTAAACCCATAAAAACCAGTATAGTATATGACAGTAAATATGTATTAATATTGGAATTCAAACGTAATAGATTTATTTGCTTTCGTAAAGTTGGAACTACGGCTGTTAAAAGGACCAAATTGGTGTCAATGTGGTTGGTATATTTATGCTAAAGTACTGTAGATGAATTGAGAAAGAATCGAGTATAGTATTTGACAGTAAATATGTGTTAAGATTAGAATTCAAACGTAATAGATTTATTTGCTTTCGTAAAGTTGGAACTACGGCTGTTAAAAGGACCAAATTGGTGTCAATGTGGTTGGTATATTTATGCTAAAGTACTGTAGATGAATTGAGAAAGAATCCAATAATTATGAAAAGATAGAAAAGAACAAAAATATTACAGTGGAATTGTGGGATACATAGAAAAATCGCTAAAAATGCTTCTTTATCTACAACGAAACGGCATTTGAGTTAAAATGGTTGAGGTTGTTCTTTCAGCCAAAAATAAATTGAGTAGAAACACAAATAATTAATAGATGGTAAAAGGACATTAGATGATTTCCGGGAACGGCAAAACCATCATTCCAGATATATCGGAGTTCAGTTTTGTACGATCAGTACAAGGAAGATGCGCTGCGTTTTGCATTTGTACTCCAGAATAGATTTTTCTATTAACATGGAAGCGGTGATAGCCTAGTGGTTAGGGCGTCAGCCTCCTAATCAGAGGTCGGCGGTTCGAATCCGGGCACGCACCTCTAACTTTTCGGAGTTATGTGCGTTTAAAAAAAAAAAAAAAAAAATCACTTGCTTCAACGGTGAAGGAAAACATCGTGAGGAAACCTGCACGCCTGAGAGTTCTCCATAATGTTCTCAAAGGCGTGTGAAGTCTGCCAATCCGCACATGGCCAGCGTGGTGGACTATGGCCAAACCCTTCTCATATTGAGAGGAGACCCGTGCTCTGTAGTGAGCCAGTAATGAGTTGTTCATGATGATGATGATGAATAACATGGCAATTTTTAAAACAAATACAATATAAACTCATAGCCCAGTATTAATACATAGCTAATGGCTTATTAATTCTTCCAGCACTAACAGGCACCACGCAAGGAAGAGTCCTTAACCTGCTGGTGTTATTGCTGCCGTCGGAACAGCGTGCCACGCTGCGAGAGATCCTGCGACTGGTCAGAGGGATAGTGGCCATGAGCGATACCAACAAAATGAGCGAACATAACGTAGCCATGATCATTGCTCCAGCGCTTTTCCCGCCTAGGTAATTTTTAATAGCTTGTAGGTATCATGTCGAACTCTAAACTTCAAGGTGCTGAAGTGGCATACTCCTCACGCGAAAACGTAGCAGCTTTCTATGTCCAGCGGTGGACGTCCATCAGTCGAGATGATATACTGTCAAGTCTACTAATTCGCACTTGGCCAACGACCACTTGGTGAATTGGTTTCGATTTCAAAGGAACTCATTGTCAATACTTGCATATTCTATGGCAAATTTTGTTTGAAATCGTAATAATAACAAACCCAGTGAAAAAGACACTACTTGGGCTCGAAACCACTTAAAGATTCAGGTCCCCTCTACAATTATCCAATCAAATTCCCCTCTTATTATATATTTGTGATATCATTTATTTTGTTTCCAGTCTCCTGATCAAGCAGTCAGACAGCCTCGAAACTCAACTGGCAACCGCCGCCAACAGTTGCCACGTAACCGAAGCTCTCATGCGTTGGTGCGACCAACTGTGGACCGTTCCATCTTCATGCCTCCTGGCTTCACAAAGAAAACCACCAACACACCGGAGAAATCACCATACTTGAATTGATAGTGCGAAGGAAACCTGGACCAAGTGGCTTCAGTGATTTTTTTAAACTGCATATTATAATTGGCCCACGAACTGAAGATTGCTTCAGTGATCTTAAGTTGTGAGAAAGCTTTGGACCTGGTCCAAGCGTTGGAATGTTGGACTACATAACCTTGGCCAGTTCAGGTAGTAAATTATACAGTTTTTGTTGAAAATTGGACAAGAGCTAATCTGGTTTAGTTTTGGTCCAAAGTTGGGTTCCTCGCAGATGGCTGGACCTTGAAGTTCTAAAAGTTGAAGCCAGGTTGGCTCCTTTTGGTACTTGTTGAGAATCGTTGATATGAAACTAGATCTTGCTCCAGTCGACGAGATATGCCAAATTTTGTGCTCGAATTTAAAATTAAAAAAAAAAACAAGAAAAAAATGTTTCAACCAATGTGGTTTTTGTAAGTGGGTACCGATGTTAAGGTGCTGAAAGTATTATAAGATTAAGATTTTGTTTAGAGTCACGCTGGACTGCGTTTATTCCTGAACAATATTGAGTGATACAGTTAAAAATAATAACTATGCAATAGCTTAAAATTAGAACAAATAAATTAATGATATACACATATAATTATATACTCTGTGTTAATTTTATAGTTAACGCATTTAGTGTGGTATACCTGCAACATGTGAATGAGATGCCAAATATTCATCATATACTTCTACTTTATATCGTTGTTGTTTTATATTTAAATAAAAAAATAATCTTAAACATGTATTCCAGTTTTTGAGGCTGCTCTAAGGTTATTATAATTTTATTTTAAAATTACTTTAATTAGAATTGTTAATTATTGAAACATCCGAACATGAGCTTTGTTTTGTATGCATGCATGACAGTATAAACAGCAAGTTCGATATGAATCAAATTCTCTTTTGAGAGTTCTACAACGAGGTCTAACGGAAATTTCACAACAAATCCAGCTGACTGGTATTATTATCACCATCTCACTTGATTTGTCAATTATAATTTTTTTATGCACTATTATAAACATAACATGTTTACAACTGCATTCATTAAGGTTGAATTTCTTACAGGCCAAAGGTCATGTTTTTTTGCTTCAAATAGTATTTTGTAGAGCGGGGTGCCATTGGCTTTGGTCTGGCTGAGTTACCATTTTACAAAAGCAATATAAACGTACGGTTGTAGGAATGGTGCCTTTTTTAGCGTATAGGTTAAGAGCGAGTGATCATTTTGTTCTGGGTTTTGCATGGTTTTAATTTTTTTTTAAATCCTAGAAACGTTTGCGCCTGTAAAGATATCTAAAAGCGCTAATAATTTCACTGTATAAATTTCGCGTAAGAGAGACTGACAAGTCGCAGAGTAGTGCAAATACTATAATGGCAAGTGAAATTACTGTGCTGCATACACTGTACTGTTTATGCAAAATGCATAATTCAACAGTTAGGATGCTATCTTCTTATAGCTTATGTTATATGGAGATAAACGGTCATCACTGGTTAGCAACTGTTAGAAGTGTCATCTTACTGTGGATCCGACACTCAAGAACTAACAACATTGACATAATAAGACAGATTAAAACAACACTTCGAACAAATTATTCACAAGCTCTTAGACTAGATGATATTTTTTAAATAAGTACTCATAATCATTCATTCTTATTTAAAGTTAAAAATGTAAATAAAATGTTAAATATCTTACCAATTGACTATATAGGCATGCAAAGACTGACTTGGTGTATTATTCTATTCATGTATATCATATCATAGCATATTTACTTCACAAATAAAAGTATATTTAAATTGTATGATTTTCTTATTTATCTACCTATAACTATAAGGCACAACTATTAGACCCTCCAAGTGTATATATATTGTTTATATTTATAATGACATCCTTGAAATTTTGGCTACACAACCAAATCAAACATATTTTACCAAGTCCTATATATCTCTGCTTTGAGAGGAATATCTGTGCCCAGATGTGCGATGTTAGCAGGTTAATGATGATATTTAATAATTAAGGGTGAAAGTAAATAGCTATTGCCAATAGCAGTATGAGTATAATTTGTATTCTGCATATTAATTAATTAAAAAGTAGAATTATTCGACATCAGCAAATTGTCAAGAAAATTTTCTTCCTATTATGTGGTAACTTAAGGCAAATCATCATCATCATCATGATCAACCCATTACTGGCTCACTACAGAGCACAGGTCTCCTCTCAATATGAGAAGGGTTTGGACATAGTCCACCACTCTGGCCATGTGCGTATTGGCAGACTTCACACACCTTTGAGAACATTATGGAGAACTCTCAGGCGTGCAGGTTTCCTCACGATGTTTTCCTTCACCATTGAAGCAAGTGATATTTTAATTGTTTAAAAAACGAACATAACTCCGAAAAGTTAGAGGTGTGTGCCCGGATTCAAACCGCAGACCTCTATTTAGGAGGCTGACGCCCTAACCACTAGGCTATCATCGCTTTAAGGCAAATACGCAAAGATAAAAACAGCTTTAAGATTGCACAACCAACCTTTAATACTAATATTTGAAGTTCTTAATCAAGTATACAGCTTCGTTGTCCGCACCACACAGTATCCTGCCTCTGTCACAGTGTACAGTGTTTATTGCTTTATGTAGCACTGGCATCAGAGAATTAACGTTCATGGCAGTTTTATCTTCTAATGGCACATAATCCTCCTGAGCTTTCTTTGTTAGCGTTTCCATATTCCATTCCCAAAGTTCTCCAGAAACAGAAGAAGTTAGTAGTTTATTTGGGTTCTCTGGATGGAATTGCATTTCAGTCACACCTGCTGCATGTGCATTGAGTAATGATGTGGGGAACTGGTTCATCCTCAAGTCCCAAACTGCCAAAGCTCCTGCACAAAAATAAAAGCCTTGTTTAAACCATAATTTTGTTGTGCGTTATTTTATAGTAGAAATCTTGCTTTATTTATTTATAGACCTGAACTGAACTATTGCACCATACCGGTGCGCCACCCGATATGTTGGTTGGCTTAACCTCCTGAATATAAGTCGGCTTGTAGCTTGAAAAATGGCATAATGCAAATACCTTAAACTATAAATAATTTCAAACAATATAGGTAACTGATAGAATGAACGTGGAAGGGCAAAAGAGTAAAGGAAGACCAAAGAAGAGATGGATGGATTGTGTAAAAGAGGATATGCAGGTAAAAGGTGTGGGTAGTGAGGTGACGGCTGATAGAAGTGAGTGGAAGAAGACGTGTTGTGCTGACCCCACATAATGTGGGATAAGGGCAAGAAGAATATAGGTAACTGATAACAATAAGTTAAATAAATAAGCCCATATTCATAATCACCTGATTCACTTCCTGCTAGGATGATATGAGGCTGAGTTGGATGTCTGACTATACAAGTTGCTGCTAGCTCATCACCAGCCAGTAGAAAGGCTGCAGCAGGTTTGTTGTTTGAGGACCGTATGTCCCAGATTTTCATGTGGCCTCTTACGTTGCCTGTTATTACCTGGCAAGAGGATTACCTCTTAATTATTATTATATTAATAATTCTTATTATTATATTAATAATGTGACAAACAATCAATTGAACTTTAGATAACAAATAAATATGTTGGTCAGTCTATTTATCTTATTTTCTAACAAACAAATTTCTTGCACAGACCAGTATGCATGGATGCACAATTGCACATATTTATTTCTATTTGTATCATGATCAACCCATTACCGACTCACTACAGAGCACGGGTCTCCTCTTAATATGAGAAGGGTTTGGCCATAATCCATCACGCTGGCCATGTGTGGATTGGCAGACTTCAAACGCTCTTGAGAACATTATGGAGAACTCTCAGGCGTGCAGGTTTCCTCACGATGTTTTCCTTCACCGTTGAAGCAAGTGATATTTTAATTACTTAAAAACGCACATAACTTCGAAAAGTTAGAGGTGCGTGCCCGGATTCGAACCGCCAACCTCTGATTAAGAGGCTGACGCCCTAACCAGGCTATCACCGCTTCAATTCAATTCCATTTGTATATATGGATTTATATATAGAATACCTACCTCATTCAATTTGATAAAGCATACAGAATGCAATGAGCAGCTGTCTGCTCCTTTGATAGACTGTGCAATCTCCCCTCTCCGGCTACTCAATATATTCACATTGCCATCTTCCCCTATACTAACAATATCACCTTCTAATGTGTCTAGGGATGTGCATGCACATTTTTCAGCACTAAAACAATAGAATAAAATTTATTTAATTATTAAAAATCAGATTTTGATTGAATCAGATCAGAGATTGAGAGCTATTAGTTCCGGTTATTATCACCACCATGAAATAATGAGTGTTGAAGTCTACCAATTTGCATTGAAGGAGCTTGGACTTTATATCTCTCTCAAGTATGCGAGAAAACCCCTGAACATTACGAGGACTTACTGAAGAATAAAAGAATTCAGCCTTATAAGACTGAATTCTTACGTATACATAAAATTATGTTATAAATTAAATTAATATGAATTTATTATTCACCCAAAATTGTGTAACTTTTTCCAATATTGAACTTCTCTCAGTGGGGCTTGTTTATCATATGCACTCACTTCGAGCATTTTCACATCGCCGTTCGAAAAGGATGCCGCAATAGTTTTCTTATCTGTAAACTTAATTTCAGTAACATCGCCCTCCACTCTGTATTCGGATAGTTGACGAGGACATTCCACGTCCTCGTCATCATTCAAACTCTCGAAACCCCAAACTTTTATTGAGTTTACATCGTCGTCCCAACTGCCAGTGAAAAAGTTTTTTGTTTCGACATAATCCTCAGGAATCCATCGTATTTTATTAATTTTCTGTGAAACAAACGTGCCTTGAACGTCTAAAGGCATTTCTGGATTTATATATTTAGATAATCTTATATTTAAGCTGTTGGGTTTAAAGACTTGCAGTAGTAGTTAACAACTTAAATAATGTACCTATAGTGTATTATCTGTGATGTACCTACAGTACAGAAGTAGACCTATGGTACAGACTAACACAGTATGAACACAGAATACAAATTATATACAATAAATAAAGATTAGACCGAAATTGATACGACCCCAAATTTCATAACGTTTTCTAAGTACTAGTTACTAACTTTGTGCAGACCGTGGACTTGGCGCTTTCTTTGCAAACATTTTCTAAACAAAATAATATGGTATTTCGTAAGGTAAACAAGTCAGTGAAACGAGTAAGCATAGAAAAAGCATAGAGTAGAATAGGAGTTTCATACGCTGGCATTTGGTCCAAAAAACTAGAATCCAGTTTGGCAGTAAACTTCAAAAGTTCAAAACATTGATCTTCTTGACTCTCGCTGGTAATCTGTTCGAGAGTTGTTCTAACAAAAGATTGAAGATTTTAGAAATTTAAAAACATGGTGAAACATGGTATGCTGCCGCCTGCCGAGTCAGCAGAATTTATAAGTGAACGATCCCGTAACGTTCGAATTCACCAAGAGGGCATAGAAAAGATATGCGAGCAGGTAACCGGCTACTATATATTTATATATGATTTAGATATGATACGAGTCTTCACTTCTAGATAGATAAATGCTATATCTACTCTATTAAATTACTTAAAATATGTTCTCTTTATTTTTCAAATACACACCCAAATTGATGACACTTATAAGATTTTGTCATCACTGAAAGACAACAAGTTACAAATTCCCGAAACTAATGCAAGTAGCATACATCCTGACAAAGACCATGTGCGTTCAGTTGATTGGGTGTTTGTTATTGATTCACTCAACTTCTGCTTCTGGTCCCGCAACCCTGAAGAGCGATGGACTGTTGATGGATATACAGGTTACTTTGCATTGGAGGCAGCTTTGTCTAGGGCAATAAAGGTATTTATTTACAGATTATTTACTCTTCTGGTCTACTGCTTAATTTATTTTCTTTGTTACTTTAGCGGTTGTTACTATTATGCCCATATGCCATAATTTAACTTTGTGTTTTACCAGTATCAAGGTTTATTTGATTTCATTGCATTGCAAATAAGTGTTGCCATGTCCACACCTTTTTCTGCTACAGATTGTTGTTTCTTTTGGTATTTAATAAACACATTAATATTTTTAGGAGGGCTACGATATTACAGATCCTGTATATTATTCTAGAATAAACAGAGAACAACTCAAGCATATATTCAGAGGAGATACAAATGCAGAAATTCCTCTTCTTGATGAAAGAATATATGTCTTACATGAAGTTGGTACAATATTAATCGAAAAGTATAATAACACATTCATTACATGTGTCAAGCAGGCCAATAAGTCTGCAGTTAACTTGTTAGAGATTGTTGTAGAAAACTTCCCGTGCTTTCGTGATGAAGCAATATACGAAGGACGAAAAGTATCATTTTATAAAAGAGCACAGATATTAATTGCTGATTTATGCAATTTTTTGGAAAGCAAAGGTTGGGGGGATATACATGATATTGATATGTTGACAATGTTTGCTGATTATAGAGTACCACAAGTTCTTGTTTATTTTGGAGCCATGAGCTATAGTGATGTATTGATGGAGAAATTAATGAAAGGTTAGTCTTCTATTTATTCATAAATCACCACAGCTTCATCATTGTAACTGAGGGTAGCTGGAATAGATCACTTATAAAATAAGCTTTACTTTGTACTCTTATATATATATATATATATATTTTTCGGACTGTCTATTAGCTGTGCAAACCCTATTGCTTGCCACAGCGTAGCCGGGCTGTTTGGCGAGCTTGGGAAAGAAACTGCCAGAAATTTTGAGCCCTAGGGCTCGAAGACTCTAAGGGAACGACTGCCTAAGGGCACCTCCTTTGAGACCGAACCTGGGCTTAGGCGATGTTTGGGATAAGGGGGGGGTCGGACGGTTACTCTTTTATAGGTTAATTATCACAGTTTTGGTACAAATATAATAAAATAAAATAAAAAAAAACTAACAAGCCCTTTTTTTAAATGCTTATTTTTACAGACTCTTATTGAGGACAAAACATCAGAATATTCTTCATTGTAGGCCAACGGTTTGCTAAGGCTCACAAGCACTGACATTTAGTTATTTTGTACATTAACCTCATTTGTTCTGTACCTTCCAGATGAACTTTTACCCAGTGGTTCTCCAGAAGAGGTAGAAATCCGTGGCTGTTCCATTCACACTATAGAGCTACTCAAGCGAAGATTACAAGAGATTATAACCACAGGAAAACTTAATGTGGAGGTGCCTAATTCATGTCATTTAGACTATTACCTTTGGTGCTACAGGAGGAAAAATGCAGTTGAAATGGAGAAGATCCCATACCACAAAACATTGGGCATTTTTTACTGATTCCTTGTTGGGGCCTGATGATGTAACCATAGATTATGTAACCATTAGATCATGTAACCGTAGATCATGTAACCGTAGAAAAAAATCTCTGTCAGAAACGAACTTCTTTATGCAACTGGTCCATTGGAAAATTCTTACTAGTCTTAACAAATGTACAAATAAAAAAAAAAACATGTAGTGACATGTTTTTTGAAGTCAGACAACTTAATATAATTTTAAGTACTGTTTATATTATGCACTAAGATATTTTAATTTATTCAGTAAATATAAATAAAATACCATTTTATTGTTTTTAAATGTTTAATTGACATTTTCATTTTATCTAAAATCGAAAATCAAATACTTCACCACATCCAAATAATCAAGTCAAATCAAGTATGTATGTTAATATATTTTTTATCAATAATTATTTGTCTTAAGACTAAATAAAAATGGGAATACTTTAGCACTATTCCAGTGATGTCACTACTCTATCTAATAAATAAATATACTTAATATGTTGTATCATGGCACTAACTACCAGAATACCTAGCTTAGAAACACAAATCACTGTATACATTGTGGTAGGTGGTAAAATATTTTAGATGTTGTCTCAATACAATACATATAGAATAAAACAGGCTAATATTATTATGTTATGGTTACCGTTTAGTTTTTTTGCAGTCTTCCAATGAGTGCAGATGTGTGTTTGACTGATTGAACAATAGCACCAGTTCGCTTCGAGGAAGAAGAGGATGAAATCTCCTCCGATAACGAAACTAAAATTGTTTTGCTTTACATAATAGGTTCTCCGTATTCTATTTATCTTTTTATTTAGTCTAAAGTTACAAAGAAATCTATGTTTTATTTTAAGTATTATAAATTAAAATATAATTTACAATTTAACCGTATATTCATTATCACATCCTAGATTTTTCCTAAATTCTGATGTACAAAATACTATAACAAAATTTAATAGACCAAATGAGCGAATGAACATTAAAAAATCAATAGTTTGATTTTTGTCATCACCCTCACTTAGTTAAATATCTGGAAGCAATATATCCGTTTACTATATATTTAAAATAGCATGACTTATACCGACTTAAGTGGATTGCATTTACCGGCCTTCACCAAAAGCATTTTTCGTGATTAATAATGTTCATGACGTCATTAGTAGGTAGGGTAGCATGCAGAAATACATTGCTTATTGACAAGCATCGTCCATCACACGTCATGCTACCTTGATATCATTTATCAACAGAACCGCCATGGCTATGAAAGTACATTTAAACTAGTCTAGTTTCTAAGCGAGTTCTTACTTCGCTTGGTGGAACGGACCCAACAGAACGCGCTTAGCCTAAATGCGTTATGGCCCATACTTTTGACGTCATTGCAATTATTAATAAAAAATGCATTGCTCGTAATGTGCGACCTTTAAATAAATTACAATAAGTACATTTTTATGATAATACACACAACCTCGAGATACGATAATGTATTAAACGGTCGTATTAACTGTACACTTTTCGTTGTAGATCTCCATTATCCCTTTCACGCTTTTCCCACGCTATAAGAACAAATTTAGATCAAGTTTATCCGGGATATTAAGACACTTGGTCTTATATACAACCGTAATAATTCCCAAAACTTATTTGAAACAGTTACTTGACAGCTTTCATTTAAATATAAAGTTAATGCGACCGTGCTATACGTTTTGTATTAAAGCTAAAATAATGTCCTATTTACAACTTTGGCTTTAGCTTTAAAATGATTATTACAATGGCACTAAATATTTACATGGTAATCTAATGATTATGAATATAATATAAACTATTACCTATACAGTAGTGTGACCATTCTTAAAAAAATACCTATATTTTAATTAAAAAATAAAAAACAGGGAAATTTTGTATCGTATTTGAAGCTGAAAGGATATTAAAATACTACTGTATTTTGAACACTTCTTCAAAGTTCTCCCACAGTTTATTGACTTGAACATAATAACCGTGCAAGAATTCATAAAATAAATGGGGTGTCATCCCTCTCATCACGTCTTAACTTAGACTAAATGTGTACATATTCATAGTCTATAGACAATGCACCATAGTTTATATTGTATTCACATTTGCAGATTATTGGAAGATTGATTAACGTACGATGCATACGATTATAAATAGGTTATATTACATGTTTCTTAAATGTTTATAATGGTGTCACATGTTGAACACCAATCCCTGAATTAAACTAGATTCATAGAAATAACCAAACTGCTATCCCATTATGTAGGAAGCATTATGAATATTATATTACTACTTAGATTATACTTGTTCGAGACCTGACAAAATAGTTTTTTTTTTTTTTAATATTTGTGTATAATAAAATTTGCATTTAGTTGCTTTTATATATTTCTTTATTTTGTATTTGTACAAAAAGTTGTTACTTTTTGCACAAATAGGTCAACGTACAAAATATTCTTAGATAAGAGCCTATAGTTCATCTCATTACAAAAATGTATTTAAATTGTAGACACATAATTAAAGATGAATAATCATTTCTTAACATTACCAAAACCAACTAAAGTGACAAACTTCGCACCCATTATTTGCTTTAAACATAGCAACTACTAATACTTACAATAGTAAACTAATCACCGTTATTAACTGAATACAAGTGATTAATTTAGTTCAATTGTAGGCAAAAGTTAAATCGACAAAGCTAAATTGAGACGACATTGCGTGTTGTGATTTTCTTGCCATGATAGCATTTGACAGTTAAGAATCGCTTAATTTAAGACCAAGAAGTATGGTAGATACAATTTATTTACTAGTGAATTTCGATTTTAAGCTTTCGAAAAATGCCAACTTCGATTTTATTGTTCCCGGTTCAGGGACTGGACTTCCTGGCCTGCTGGATTCCCTCGTCACCTCTTCACCTTCGGGTATATCCTTAGCACCACCCGGAACTGTGTGGGGTGTTGACATGGACAGTTTAAGTTCTTCCCGAAATTCTTTAGATATACTTCTGGCTGTGAGACTGTGCATGTATTGTAGTTTGTGACCTGATTTATCTTTGTAGTCCGAGCTGAATATGTTCTCTTTGCTTTTATGACGTTTTAATACGGGCTGGGGTACCTGAGAACATTTGCACATACCTTTAATAATAATAACTCGGTACAAGTAACTCTTTCAGGATGAAATAGCTTTCCAATGATAAATCAGAAAAAGTAAGTTTAGTATTTTAAGAGTTAATCGATTACAGTTAACAATAATCCTTCACTGTTAATAATATTTCGTTTTATCGTCATCCAAGGAAAATATTCGAAAAGTTTGTAAGAAAATATCCGGGTACAGGCTAATAAGGTATTCGACATGTTTAAACCATTTTTTATTTTCAACACATTATTCTGTCAATTCTATGCAACTGTTGTTATAAATTAGTTGTACTACGAAACGCTAAAAAGATTATATGCGTATAATCGAAATAAAATGACGTATAAGCATTATTGTCACTTATTTAACACCATATTTATGACCTCAAAACATAATACTGACCTTGACTGACTCACTAAGGCCTTCCATGCTGACGAATTTCTTAGCCAATTCCTTCACATTTGGTAGTTCAGCTGGTAGATCATCTATTTCACTTTTAACCGGAGCTACCTTAAAACTGTCTACTTCTATTGGAGTTATAACATCACTGCTTTCACTTTCGCTTAGCCTATCAATGGTTCCTCCCGAATTCTTATCTGGTATATCGATATTGTCATTTTTGTCAGCCGCATATCGCTTTGATAGCTTATCTTCCGGAGTACATTTCACAATCTCACCGGTTTGCACATTGTATATTTTAATCGAATCTTCCACGCTACTCGAACTTAACGAATTTTCAAAACTTATTGGGGATTTCTCGGCTTCATCATTTATTTTGTCTGTTATTATTTCAAATTTATCGGTATTATTATATGCCGTTTGTAATATTTCTTCGAATTGTTGATCAGTATCGTCGTCTGTGTAAGATGGTTTTACAAATAGCGTATGCTCGTTGACATCTTCGTAGTCTATCATTATTTCGTTATTGTATTCACCGGGCATTGTAGTGATTGAGATTTGCTCTTTGTTTTTATTCTCAAAATTAGTATACTTCTGGTTAGTGGCAATGGTATTGAATTGTTGTATTAGAAGTCCCTGAAATTATAACCATCTCGTGATTATCTAGAGTTGACAGCAATCTTTATCTTTCTTTATCGAGATCTTTATTCATAATCGCTGCTTCTAAGAAGTTTATAAGGGTACGTATACGCTAATGAACTGATAAAATAATAAAGAAAATATAGAATAATTGGACATGCAGAGTACGTAAAATTATCTGGATACTTGCTGATACATAGATCATTACTATTCATTATTTTTAACAAATATGTAGATTTTGCTTTATAATAAATATCAGCCAATAATATTTGACAGTTATCACATAATGTTATTCACGATAAACGATCCCTATAACCCGAAGATAAAAGAAGGTAAACAGATCGTGCTTGTGACGTTAATAGAGCAAGGCAATGGTGATTGTTGCATTGTTAATATTTAGGAATATTTTTGTTATATGGGCGTGTATGGCTGAAATGATGCTGTGGATTGGAAAGATTCGGTACATTCTGTTAGTTCCATGACAAGCTGCCCTGAATTGTTAGTCAACTCTTTCGTCAAAAACTTACAACACTCACCACTAACTTCTTGAGGATTACTTGTTGTTATAAAACTGAAAACCTTTAATAAAAGGACACAAATCTATGAGTGCGGTTTTAGTCGTTACGTTTTCTTTTTTAATTTTTAAGTGCAGAGTGCTGTTAGTCAGTCAAATTCGAAAAATCATGCCAACTTTTGGACACTCAGCAAGCAGGTATAGTGTCAAAAACGAAGACATTTATTTTTTAATCTCTTTAAATATATAATCCTTTCACCATAATAGGTCGGAATGAGTTATGAATGGATTGAATAATGTAAATAATTAAACGGCTATGTAAGTACTAGACATAGTAAACGGAGACTCGTCAAAGAATTTTTCTGTATTATAAGTAAGTGTTTTCGAGAAAGGTGTAAAAACTATCTATTATTAATTATTTGGAGCTAACTAATCACCACAGATCTCTATAAAAGCCTTTGCTTAACCTCACGCTTCCACCAAAAGTGAAATTCAGGCCTGCTCGTCTTTTCGGACGCACGTAAAAGTCGTCGCTTCTCAGCGTACCACTCCGCCTAACGTCCGTGTACGTCTCGAAGAGATCTTCCGTTACCTCGGGCTTTTGCGGAATCTTAAGTCTGAGGATATCGTCATTATCATCAAAATCGTCATTTCCGCGTGTATATGTAAGGTTTGGGGTGGTCTTGGGAACGTCATTTTCGTAGTCAAGTGGGTTACTGTCAGGGTTTTCGAATATGGGGTTGATGGCGAAGTTAGGGCTCGCATGTCTGGGGCTGAGGACGGCCCGGGTCAAACTCTGGTGTAAGGCCGCCGCCTCGAGGTCGCTCAACGAGCTGCTGGCACTTACAGGCGAGGCGAACTCTCTATCGAAATTGTCTAAGCTCGTTGATTTGTTTATCGAGCTCGAGAGGGAACTTGAGCCGCTGATACTGCTTTTGCCTTTCCTCTCGCCGGAGGACGACCTCGCCTCTTTGATGTAATAGTCTCGGCCGTATCTGTAATTAAAGGTCTCGGTGAAATCTTGATTTGTTTTCTTTTTAAGTGTGCTCTATGTGTATGTTGTTAGGGAAAATAAACTGAAACATTTTTTTTTGTATCGACTGCAAGTTAGGCCTTGACGGCAATCTCACCTGATGGTAGCGAGCTAACCTGTTAGGGGTATGGTGAACACATACTTAATTAATTAGATTCTACGCGACATCGTGCCGGAACGCTAAATGGCTTGACACGTCTGTGTAGGTAGGGTAACTAGCCACGGCTGAAGCCTTCCACCAGACCAGACTCGAGCCGGGAATCGAACCCAGGACCTCCAACTTTATAATGCGGCAGCGCGAGCGCTGCGCCATGGAGGTCGTCAATAGCCTGTGCCCAGCAGTAAGACGTGTTGAGTATGATGATGATGATGATTATGAATTTATGAATCGTCTGAAAAATTATTTCCAACTAAGTATACAAAGTATTTAAAAAATTAAAATATCACTTGCTTCAACGGTGAAGGAAAACATCGTGAGCAAACCTGCACTGCGCCTGAGAGTTCTCCATAATGTACTCAAAGTGTGAAGTCTGCCAATCCGCACATGGCCAGCGTGGTGGACTATGGCCAAATCTTTCTCATATTGAGAGGAGACCCGTGCTCTGTAGTAAGCCGGTAATGGGTTGTTCATGATGAAGTTTAAGTGTATATCTTTCATTGTGTTTAAAGACTTCTAAAAATCGTGTTATTCTGCCCAATATAATAAAAAAAGCAAAACTTAAAATGCAATATAAATTTGTACATTGTGTGAGTATGGGGTATTATATTTTTTACTTGTGTTAACAAAATATTTCGGTTAGCTTCCTTACCGTTTATGATCTGGAAGATCTTCGGACAAAACATTTCTGAGAACTTTGGGAGATGGGCTGATTGATCTTCTATCGTGCATCATACCATCATCTATGCTCAAGCTCGTTTTTAATTGTCTCTTTCCCATTACTTCTTTCATCGAATTATTCCTAATTTCATTTTCTGTGCAAACATCGTCGCAGGATGGCAGTTTTTCTGTATCTCTATCTTTATTCGTTGTTAATGAGTCGAAAAGAGATGAAGTGCTTTTTGCTAATAGCCGCTTCTTGATCGCTTCTGGAGAATACGGGTTGTTCGGCATGTCGACGTAGTTTAACCACTTTTTGCGCTCCCTGTACGCTATAGAGCCTAAAATTATAATTACTTCAATTAACATCCTGTAATATCATATGTAGCTCAGCGAGTTGCGAAGTTGAAGTGGCAATGGACCGAAGGACAAGAACCGATGGACGTTGGGGTCCCAAGGTGCTGGAATGGCGACCTCGCACCGGCAAACGTAGCGTTGGTCGACCCCCAACAAGGTGGACAGACGACATCAAACGAGTCGCAGGGAGCCGCTGGATACAAGCGGCCCAAGACCGTGGCCGTTGGAACTCCTTACAAAAGACCTATGTCCAGCAGTGGACGTCTATCGGTTGAAATGATGAATATCATAATTGTATCAGCACTTAATTAATTCGATTTTAACTACATTCGTGTTAAGATTCTTGACGTTAATGATTTAATTCCCCCGATTATACTAATTACAAAGAATTAAGTAGTTCGTGCGGGAATTAAGATCCTCGATATATGTTTTTTGTTTGACTGGCTATTTATGCATGTTATCTGCCTGTATGTGGTAGCGGGTTACTAATTTTAAAGTTTGTAGTTGTTTCTCTTTTCATCCGACGAATCTATTCATGTCAAATATATGAATGATATGTTAATTATTTGAAAGTGAAGCCATTGCAATTATTTTATTTAAATTTCAACAGGTCAACCACAACAACATCTAGTTGGTTCCTAAATCTAATATTTATGAGATGACAGAAGTCGATGAATATAAACATTTTAATTACTTTTGTTATTAAAAAAACATTACTTCGGACAACAATTTACCTGGTATTAAGTCGTTTTCCTCGGATTTGGGAGTAGAACACCTGAAAATAGATTACGAGACATTAAACATCATTTAACTCATTAAAATATAACTTCATTAAGTGTATCTGTACCGTGTATAGTATTGGAGATCCTGGGTTCGATTCCCGGCTCGAGTCTGGTCTGGTGGGAGGCTTCAGCCGTGGCTAGTTACCACCCTACCGACAAAGACATGTCGCAAAGCGATTTAGCGTTCCGGCACGACGTCGCGTAGAAACCAATTAGGAGTGTGGTTTAACCCTACCCCTGACAGGTTTGTCCACTACCATCCTAGACTGTATCATTACTTGCCACCAGGTGAGATACCCGTCAAGGGCTAACTTGTAGTGTATAAAAAAAAAACATGAGAGGTGTCAAGGGACACCCGGATGGAACGAAGTTCCTTTCGATTAATTAGTGAAGGAATTGTAATAAAACTTTATTTTATTTAAGTTATAATAATATTTTTTTTATTATTAACAAATATAATGTTATATAAACTTAATCAGTAGGCTTAATTTCCATCCATCAGCAATATCCGGAACTTGTGCAGAAACACTGTCAGGATTCATTATTATTATTATTTTTTATTATTTACAAAAAACCTGTATACACTCAACAAAAATAATCGTCGCGACACCACACTGTTCAATGCGAAATAGAAATGAAAATATCTGGCTTGCTTTCTATAAGAGAGAGAGAGACAGACAGAGAAATATGCGACGCCGCACAGCTTACAATAACAAAAAGTGTCGTGACAACTTTTCGTAAGAATTTTTTCCGTCTAGCCCCCTTTCACAACGCGCGATAAGGAACTTCGTTCCAAAAACTATCACAAAGTTATTTAGTTTGGTTCAGATTCTCTAAAATACTCACTGTTGAGGCTCATCGAAATGTTTCCTGCGTAGACTATCAGCGTACCGCTGGACGGGAACTGTTACGGTTTCCTCATATTCCTTCTCTCGTTCGAAGCGACTAAGTGTGTTTGCGGTTCCTAAAATCATAATAGCACTTATATTAATGATCATCATCATGATCAATCCATTCTCGGCTCATTACAGAGCACGGGTCTCCTCTCAATATGAGAAGGGTTTGGCTATAGTCCACCACGCTGGCCATGTGCGAATTGGCAGACTTCACACGCCTGTGCAGGTTTCCTCACGATGTTTTCCTTAACTGTTGAAGCAAGTGATATTTTAATTGCTTAAAAACGCAGATAACTCCGAAAAGTTTTAGGTTAGGTTCAAACCCCACCTCTGATTAGGAGGCTGACGTCCTAACCACTAGGCTATTATAGCTTCCCACATTCACTATAATGCTTCACACATTTATTATATCCAAGCATGAATAATTAGAATTTATATAAGTTTTTAAAATTCTCGAGACGAAGATGAAGATTTTAAGTACATTTTGTCTCATACGCTAACACTCGCGAACGGCGTTTGATGCAAGTATAAGCATTTTATACAATGTTCAGTAATCAAAATGTTTTACAATACGGGCTGTGATATCTGTGAGATTAGCTTAAAAGCCTATTCTACCAATACACCAAACGTATACTATCTCTGCATGTACTTTTAGATTTTTTGTGACAAGTACCTTTGTTATATGCGACAAGTGGTTTCTGGTCGTCATATTCTTCTAAGCTTCCATTGTAATTATTCTCTGAATAATTAGCATGTCCGTTCATAATAGTTCTATGTATTTCTTCCTTCAGATTAAACTCGGTTTTAGATAGCGGTCCACTATCGACGTCGAGTAATAATATTGAATCGTGGTTATCGTTGTGGTTTTCGTGAATATTGTTACTAATATTAATATCATTTTTTATTTCTATATCAGGTTGTCTAAAGTCAACCGTGTCTTCGCTTATAACCCTATCGTTATAAGCTTCCCCTATATTTTGCGATTCGTCAATGATTGTGAGGCTATCAGGTTCGAAGTCTAACACTTCATCTACTTTCGCTTTGCCTCCTATAACGTGTTTCGAGTCTAATACTTTTTTGACGTCACTCTTATACTCTATGTCTTGTTCTTCTGCGTCACTGGCATTATCAGATAAATCTGTGGTATCCTCAGCATCTCTATCACCAATAAGAGCTCTGTATTGTGTGTTAGAATTTGGAACTAGCATAGGTACTGGAGCAGATTGAATGTTCTTTATTTTCTTCTTTTGGAAAAGCCAATTTTCTTCCCAAGAACCATCTACTGCTTGAATGTCGCTGCCAGAAACTTCATCGAACTCGCGATAATCATTATCTGTAATGGGATGTGATTGATTCTTTAGTAAATAAAGTTATTGGTAGGAAAAATTGTAAGAAAGAATCTTACTTTTTTATTTTAAATTTATTGTTCAAAATATTTTAATACAAACACATTTTAATTGTAAATATAACCGTCCTCCACAAACTTTACGTTTATGGGGAGGACGGCGAGTTCACCTTAATAATATGATAACTTATGCACTGTAAATAAGGAACTTAAAACTATCATTAAATAATAATTAAATATGAGATAAAAAATGGTTACTCGTACTTATATATCTATATACGTGTTTTTGAAAATCTGTTTCTTAATATTGAGTTTTGGCAAACGAATTGTGAATTTTACTTTACCTCTGTCCCGATAAAAAAAAGTTTTTTTTTTTTATAACGATCCGAGTGACGCCATATGTTAGTTATTACGATTCGTAACGGAAACTTAATTAGAATAATGTATTTCTTATTCTTAGTGATTGTTTACGTCAGCTCCATTACCTGTTGCATGCACAATGTCACCCCCGTACTCTGGGAAGGGCACCCGTCGAGGCACCTCTAGGGCATCATCCGTCGCCTCCCCCTCCTCCCAGTCTGACGCATCGTCTTCACGCTAAAATATAAAACCCAAATCTATCAGTCATATTTAATAGTCAATAGTCTATATTTAGCTAAATTTGCCATAATCCGGGGCTAGACTATGTGTATATTAAAAAAATATCCCATCAATCAAATACTTCATAATATGCTTGCTTCGATGCTGTGTCATCTTCAGGAAATATAATTTATTCTATAAGCAACAGTCATTCCAAGATTCGCCAAAGCGCAAAGATGGAAATTTCAAGGAAATTATATTTGCTAAATATGTTTGCGTGATTGCAAATGTCCATTCATAAAAATCCGTCTTGACAATTCGATTGAAGAAAGTTAAAAGAAATGGACCGATACACCTACCATAACATATCTAAGTCCCAGTAGTTATTAACTTTCGTTATGAAAATTCGTCTCGTATGATATTACTTATAAGTTCATACAACGACTATAATTATGTAAAACCCTTATTCTGAATTCTATACAAAGCTAACTGCGTTGCGAGATTTAGAATTAGATGCAAAATAAAGGTTTGACATTTATTTGATGTTACTGCTAGTGATGTTGATGCTTTTAACATTTGTCTGGTGGGAGGCTTCGGCCGTGGCTAGTTACCACCCTACCGACAAAGCCGTGTCGCCAAGCGATTTAGCGTTCCGGCACGATGTCGTGTAGAAACCAATTAGGAGTATGGGTAACATACCCTAACAGGTTAGTCCGCTACCATCTTAGACCGCATCATCACTTACCATCAGGTGAGATGCCGTCAAGGGCTAACTTGTAGTGTATAAAAAAATATCCACTGACTTACAAAAATGGCCTGTTGAAGAAGTTCCAATAAGATAAGACCGGCAAACGTTACGTAAATTATTATGCTAATATATGTTTTGGGCTGTATGTTTACGATACTACTTACTTCCAAACCTCAGGTTAAGAAGAAACTATATTAGTTTAAAGTATATTCAGTAGTAGAATATTTCAGTAGCATCAAATGCCTCTGTCAACTAGGCAGATCCTTTGCGAACACTTGAGTCTCTTTTAAAAATTATTTTATACAAGGCAATGCAATCGGTATTACGTTTCCGCGGTTCACTGAACGAAAAAGGTGTGTCTCGGCATTTATAAATTAATTCATACAATATTTATCGACGTTAACCTTAAACTTGTTAACTTAGTGATATTTAGCTTCTTATGCAATAATCGGTGTAAAGCAGATGCACGGTGCCATTCATCATCATGATCAACCCATTATCGGCTCACTACAGAGCACGGGTCTCCTCCTCAATATGAGAAGAGTTTGGCCATAGTCCACCACGCTGGCCATGTGCGGATTGGCAGATTTCACACGCCTTTGTGCACATTATGTAGAACTCTCAGGCATGCAGGTTTCCTCACGATGTTTTCCTTCACCGTTGAAGCAAGTGATATTTTAATTGCTTAAAAACGCACATAACTCCGAAAAGTTAGAGGTGCGTGCCCGGGTTCGAACCTCCGACCTCTAATTCGGAGGCGGACGTCCTAACCACTAGGCTATCACAGCTATCACAGCGGTACCATTAATGATTGCCTCAATACACACAAACCACCTTCTAAAATGCGCTCTGAACATACGTTTCGCTTCGGGGCATACTCAGGAGATGTTGACTTCACAATGTACAATTGCTCAGTAAGAAATTTGCCTTTTTTACATGGATTAAATTTACATGATACACAATGACTTCCGCTAATAATCGACTGATTGCATCCGATCTTAAACTTTAATAAGATAGCTGGATCAGAATGGCAGAGGCTATGGCGTAAAGAGTGTAATGAAATAGTTAAACACACACTCTCACGCACACGCGCGCGCGCTCACACAAACACAAATACACACACACACACATCCCATACATATCACTCACTCACACTCATGCTCCTTATAAATCATTTCGCTTACAGTCTTTAAGCTTACAGACGCTTGAAATTGTCTTTTGATCTGTGACTCCTAGTTGGTAGCCCTGTTTTCCGAGATACAGTCTTAACTAGTTCGGAAAACAGGTGCATAATGGCAGTGTAATATTATATAAGACATTTTAAGTTATAAGACTTCTGTTGTAAACGATATGTATGTTTTGCTGGAATAAACTTTTTCTTTTCTTTCTTTTCTTTTTTTGTTTTTTATGGCGGGGTACGTCTTAGAAAGGCTAACATCAGAAAAGTAAAGGGACTACACTTACGGGAGGGGTGATATCTCTGGTGGTCCTAGAGTGCAGGGAGCGCGGGGATGATCTGTCGGAGGGTGAAGGGCTCGCGCTGGCCGAGTGGATGCCGCTGCTGCGACCGCCTGATCCATTTTCGGTTTGGTAACGTTCGATAACCTGAAATACAAAAAAGTAATTGTTTTAATTGATGACTTAAATATATACGAGAACTCACAACAGAAATGCTTCATGGAGAGCTCTATGGTCACTTGTATGAAAGAGGAAATACGTAATAATGACAAATCTACTGGTTAGATTATGTGCAATCGTAAAGAACCATAGACGAGGTATTAAGGAACATCGCAGAAATGTTGAGCAGGATGCATAACAAGTGAAGTATATAGACTCGCTGAACAATATTTATTACCATTGAAAGAACTTGTTTAACACTTATTATTTATTACACTTGAACAAAGTACATAGATTATGCAAAAACACTTGTAACTTTTAACCCCTTCGTTTAAAGAGACACTGAACTCGAGACCATGTTTTTCGAGGGATCGCCGAATGCACCGGAAATGAAAAAAGACTATCATAATAATTGTTTTTATATTACCCGCGTTGCGGAAGATAATGAGAATCCAGTGTTAATGATTTCAAATACCTTTTACCCAATTATTGAGTATGCTAACACAAGAGACTCAAGCCAAACAGTGGACCCTCATGAGCTCCTGAAACATGACGCTTATTGGGTGTCTTAACCCTCGAGAGTATTGTATTGGGTAAATTGTAATGAGTACTCCAACTATTCTAAGTATTTACAAACAACAGTAACAATCAACAGTGGACTTTCGGTTTACTACTCCTGCATAAATAAATTGCTAAAATAAAAGTCATAGTCCAAAGCGTCAAAAAAGTCATTCACCTTTCCATATAACAATAACTTGCATAAAAATAGTCATATTTTATATAATTACAGGATTATCAGATTTCAGATTTTTTTTCCAAGCTAGTATCCATAACAGTATTGAAGACTAATTATTTTAATTCCCAACGTAGTCTTAAATGATAAACATGGATTAATCTGATATCAGAAAATGTATAAAAGTACAGGTAAGCATATTGAAAAATGTGCAAATATGAAAGCAGGCCTGCTATATGCGTTGATTTGTTCTATAACAGCTGAACTTAAGAGCATCTACGAATAAGGTACTTTACGATGTGGCACCACCTCCAGAGTGACCAGAAAAAAACGTCCAGAGTGATGTGGCAACACCGTGAGATCTTATCTCAACATTTTAAATAGATATAGGTACTGCTCTATTGGAAATGTTAAATTCCATCATACTGGAATATTTACACTTACCTAGTAAGTCTATGGGACCTTTTGTTGTTTAAAAGCACTCCTTATTTGAATGTACCTACCTATACAATTGTAGGCGAAGATTAAGAAAGCAGCAATCGTTTTTCAGATCTTTGAAGCATGAGCAACGAGGACTTAAAGGGATTCATCATCATCATGATCAACCCATTACCGGCTCACTACAGAGCACGGGTCTCCTCTCAATATGAACGTATTACATGAACGTATTGGTTCTAATACAGTATGAAATAACAGAATTATCGAAGAATCAATGAAGTTCAATTTAGTCGTAAATAACATTTTTAGTGTTGTTTTCATTGAATTGAGAATAAAGATTATTATCGACCCAAAAGACTAATGGGTTTTTTATTATATCAAAATCGTTGTAATTTTACGAGTTATCAATTAACAAAAGTTGCGTATAAATAAATACCCAATACGCGACCTTAATTAGCAATGTTGATATCATAACCGTTTTTAATAGATTTACATGCAAGGTTTGCTTATCTTCATCAATATCAGCTAGTAGGTGGCAGGTACACCTATTTATAATTACACCGTGTCTCAACTAATCAGATAAGGGGCATTTCTCTAACATCGCTACCAAGTGATGTTCTTTATTGTATGAATGTAGTTCTTCAATATACATTTCTTTCACCTTGAAAATTTTAATCGCTTTGTTAGCGTCAATGACCTTTGATAATAATTATTATTGTTTTGCTGACGTCCTCGGAGCTCGGAGAACCGATGGACGTTGGGGTCCCAAGGTGCTGGAATGGCGACCTCGCACCGGTAAACGCTACGTTGGTCGACCCCAACAAGGTGGACAGACGACATCAAACGAGTCGCAGGGAGCCGCTGGATACAAGCGGCCCAAGACCGTGGCCATTGGAACTCCCTACAAAAGACCTATGTCCAGCAGTGGACGTCTATCGGTTGAAGTGATGATAATGATGATGATGATGATGAGTGTTGCTAATTTAACATTAGAATTGTTATATGTTTCACTCACTAACAGAATTTACGCAGAACGTACGTACGCACTATAAGTACCAAAAGTCTAGGTAGTTCGTATGAAGTATAACGTTTAATCGGGTAAGTACTTACCACATTAAAACATAGTTTTTTATTTTAAAACATAGTAAGTTTTTTAGTGATATTTTTTTTTACTAATACGTAGATTGGACAGTTAATTGCAAATCATACAGCCAACGCATTTTAATATTTATAGACCATGTAGGTAGCTAATTCCTCCAATTAATGCATGTAATTAAATGACATTAAAATAAATTATCGTGAAACTTATAACTTAGCGGTAGAACGTATCTATAATTGGACGTTAGGGTCCCAAGGTGCTGGAATGGCGACCCCGCACCGGTAAACGTAGCGTTGGTCGACCCCCAACTAGGTGGACAGACGACATCAGACGAGTCGCAGGGAGCCGCTGGAAGCAAGCGGCCCAAGACCGTGAGCATTGGAACTCCCTACAAAAGACCTATGTCCAGCAGTGGACGTCAATCGGTTGATAATGATGATGATGATGAAAACATTGAACATCACTTAAAATAAAAATTAACAGGAAAATCAACCCAAAAAAAAATCAACAAAAAGTAGAATAGTGCAAGGCTCAGTATGTGTCATTAATAGTGTTATTATGCACATGACACAAACCAATAATCGAGACTCGATAAGCATCGAAGACAAATAAAACGAAAGGAGAAACTACACCATAATTCTGCTTACAAAAAAACTGACCTCGTCATTTCCATCGGGAAAGTAGACAATGATGAGACTGAGCAGCATCTTCGCAAGAAAACCGAACGACACCAAACCAATTACAGCATTTATTAGGTCGAGATACAGGGCGTTTTTGTTGGAGCTAAAGAAAGACTCTCACGCGCGGGAGAGATCGCGCGCCACTGCGCTACTGGTACTGGTGATGCGATCCACTGTGGAAGGCTCTAACGCAGGGTTGGCGCTATCAAGAAACGATTTTCACAATTTTCATGTGAAAAATCAAAAAAATCAGCTGTGGGCGACGCACAGTGGCCATAAAACCGAGTTTCCCTTTCATATGAAATAAATGAAAAAATTTTTTGAAGTTATACTGCTATTCGTAAATATTAATGAAAAAAAAAATTGAGCTTATATACTTTTTCAAGAGCTCCAATATAATTAAGGTTAACTACCCGTATGTATAAGTTATTGATATAAATTAAAATACTATCTACTATTTAATATAATTAAAACAAATTTTTAATTTATTGACCGTGTTGACTATCCTTTTCCAGTCCCTTTTATTATAATGTAATATATTTGCATTCAGTTAAAAACTATTTTTTAATGATACAAAAGAACTATAAACTATTACTCCTCACGCCCGTACATTATTAGTACCTACACACACTGATTTTTATTATTCAAATCTGCATATCTGGTTTTTGGTTTGTTGTTTGCTTAAGTTAACCATCCTTTTATTAATAAAATCTTTATACAGATGTTTTTGATGCTAAACAGAAATTAATTTACCTAAAAAAAAATGTACTTATTGATCTCGTAAATATGTTTTATTTTATAAGTATTAATTTTCAACATGCTAACTATCATGTCTAATGTATTCGTCCCACCAGATTTTCATATCACCCGTTCACTATAAGGTTCATATATTTGTAATTTTGTATATTGTATTTTGTGATCACATAAAATCACAAATCTATTTCAAATCTATGTTTTATTATTAGATATTTATTGAGTGTATCATTTAAGTGAAATATAATCGTACATAAAAAAAAGACCGAGAATCGTTTTAAATATTTACCAAATAATATTAAGCTCGTTGACCTTTGATATTCTAGAAAAAGAAACAAAAGCTCTAAATTGATAATACACCATTATAAAATAATATCTACTGCAAAAATAGCATACCGAACGGAATAAATTTACATTGAAATTGAATACGAAACAACATTAAAATAACATTATAAAAATTAATGTAACAAAAAATATATTGCATATATTAATTTTAATTCTAGCACAAAAAATAAAACAGAGAATATTAAACATTGATGCATTAACCTTTGCCATTCTTAAAAATAAAACAATAACTCACCCAGCTAATAACATACAAAGTAAACACTGCGACAATTCCATAAAATGTCAACATCCTACACTAACACACTATCGAACTACACCGAGCGCATACACATTTCAAATAAATACGAAACAAATAATATCACAGACATTCTTAATCAGCATGCGATAAATTACTTTCACGCTGGCTTCGTAATTAAAAAGGTGTATTTTACTTACCATTTCTTTGCGACCACCGCAGACTATCTGCAATGGCCGGGGTTTTTATCGTGATAACGCTATTTTATCGAGGGATAGTGTGATAAATGTGTTTTATCGTGAAATCACATTGTCGCCCGTGGTTGTAATCCGGATCCTATTTTTGCATATCATACGCATATCTGTATATGTATAGTACAGCAAGACGTTTCCTTATGATTACGAAATAACGTCATAGTAACGTTTTCAGCTTTACTTGCTACCTTATTTTGACGTTATTTTTTCGAGGCGAGTTTGACTAGACTTATACAGTTAATAATTAATTGATTAATTAATAAAAAGTTTCTAGTCACTGTCCCGCTGTTACCATAACCGTTGTCAGAGACCTTTCCTAGGAGTCATCATCATCATCATGATCAACCCATTGCCGGCTCACTACAGAGCATGGGTCTCCTCTCAATATGAGAAGGGTTTGGCCATAGTCCATCACGCTGGCCATGTGCGGATTGGCAGATTTCACACAGCTTTGAGTACATTATGGAGAACTCTCAGGCCTGCAGGTTTCCTCACGATGTTTTCCTTCACCGTTGAAGCAAGCGATGTTTTAATATATTTTTTAAAAACGCACATAACTCTGAAAAGTTAGAGGTGCGTGCCCAGATTCGAACCGCCGCCCTCTGATTAGGAGGCTGACGCCCTAACCACTAGGCTATCACCGCTTCTTGCTAGGAGTAGCTCTACTGTAATCAGATTTAAAGTGATCGTTAAAAAACCTCTACCAATATATCTTAATGAGCTGTGAAACTAATATGGCAATAAATAACTTAGATACTCGAACAAATAGTGTACAGTACAGTTCGAATAAGTATATATATATAAAAATAAAATTACCGCAAACAAATTACTTGCACGATTGCAGATTGTTCCTGCTAGTAAGTAGCTGCAATTTAAAAAATACCCATCTAATAAAGAAAAATTAACTATATTTTTTCGCCAGCCCTAAATTAAAATTATATAATCTATATTTAGTACAAGTTGGTACCTCGCAGTGTACAACTAAGGATTCTTCTGTGTAAGGTTATGTTTACATCATTAATTGGATAAAGGCATATAGAGCCTGTTTTACGCTACATTGACTCCTACGTAAGTAAAAGATACAATTGAATGTAACAACATTAAATAGGTATAACGATACGTAATGTGGCTATCACGAGTTTCGAGTATTTAGGGTTCCGTATTCCGTAATATTCCGTATTCCGTAAAACAAATAAAGAGATAATTTAAGAAGTCTTTCAAACAAAAGTATAACCCTTCAATTTTTTTTTTTTGCGGACTGTCTATTAGCTGTGCTAACCCTGTTGGTTGCCACAGCGTAACCGGGCTGTTGGCGAGCTTCGGAAAAAGCTCTGCCAGAAGAAATTTTGTGCCCTAGGGCTCGAAGAAACTAAGGGGACGTCTGCCTAAGAGCGCCTCCTTTGAAGCCGAACCTCGGTTTAGGCGACATTTGGGATTGTGGGGGGGTCGGATGGTGGACCATCCGAACAAGTGCGAGGTGCTTGGGACTCGCGCATCTTGGAAGGAAAATTTAATGCTTTTAATACAAAAATTGTTTTCGCCTCGCAACCGAGCGGCAGTATCTCACGAAGATCATATTAACATAATTATATGTTAGACTCAAACGTTAAACTTGGTACCCGATAGAGTCTGCCAATATACAATTTTGCAATTAAAGCAAAATTGTTTCATCATTAAATTTTCCTCACGAAGTTTTATTACCTTAAAACATTTTGTCCATGCATCGAAACCTTCTAGGATTACTACAACCATCGTCTTAAACAGTGGTCCTTTAAAATGTTGTTATGATACAGGTACTGTGATCCCCTAAAATAATTTTATACCTAATTATGGAACAAGAGCGCCAACTATTGAAAAAATCCTTCTTGCATGATTCCTAGTAAAATAGAAGCATTATTTATCTACTTATTTTTGCGAAACAATGAAATAACATTTCGATTGCAAATCCCTAATTAGTGTTTAACTGCACGCGATTTTATAAATTACGATAGAAAACATTTTTATGTAACAAGTTACGGGAAACCTTGAACGGAAGGAAACTGGATTTCTTGCATGTTATTTATTGAAGGAAAGGACTATTATTGGCTTCGTTATATTCCTAACTTCGGGCTGATATTAAAAGTTTCTTGTTAAAAAATCCCTTACTTAGCATTGAGTCAAACAGACCAATCCCAAGTCAGCACGATAACAAAATTTTGAGTTATTATTATTATTATCACTATATACTACCTCTCACGCCCGTGTGCAAAATAAATCCATATAAAAAACCAAAAGAGATATATTAAACTTAAATAGACTAAAATAAATAAACCTACATACACATTACATAAATACATACATACAATATACAAAGACCAAACGGCCGGTGGTCAGGTTGAGAAATCAGCGGACTATTCCAGTCCAGCAAGATCGCTTTTTGCATCCTGGCTGCGAGCGAACTGCCACGGAACCCCAGTCGCCTCAGATGGTGAGCGAGGCTTACTGGGATCAACCCATTCGCAGATATAACGATTGGGATGGTTTCAGCAGACTGCACATGCCACATGTCGGAAACCTCGTGAGCCAGATCGAGATAATTGCGTTTTTTCGCCGTCTCAGCTCTCACGAGGGTTTTGTCATATGGAATCATCATGTCCACCAAAAACTTATTATTTTTAACGGTTTTTACCCCATCTTGTGCATGCTATGTTCGCATCAAGAAATCAACATTGTATAATAAGATATTATGTTTTGTGAACGAAGTGTGACTATGATATAAAATCTTCGTCTGTTTTGCGAACTAATAAAAAAAAAATAACCACTTTACCAAAAATGCAGCAGAACTAAGTACATTAATAATTAAGAAATTTTATTAACATCATCCCAAAAACATTTCGAAATTGTTCTATTGCATGAGCTGAAACAGTGTGTTTAGTATGGGATAGAGGCTATACCGTCCTATTCAATAAACATTAATATGCGCAATGTAAATTCAACGGCGAATGTTAGGAATAGTGATTGATACTGATGCAGAACAGTGTAGCTTGCACTGGGTATTTCTTTCTCATTATCAACCCATTACCGGCTACTACAGAATACGAATCTCCTGTAAGCATTGGAACTGTGTGGTGGCCTTTGACCTTTGGTGACTTCACGCATCTTTGAGATGATTTTGAAAATCCCTCAGGCATGCATTTTTCCTCACGATGTTTCAAATCATTCCTTCAAATGCGTGCTAGTGGATTGCTCTTTCTTTTTTTCTTTTATACACTACAAGTTAGCCCTTGACGGCTATGTCACCTGATCGTAAGTGATGATGCAGTCTAGGATGGTAGCGGGCTAACCTGTTAGGTGTATGGTAAACCCACACTTCTAATCGGTTTCTACGCGACATCGTGCCGGAAAGCTAAATCGCTTGGCGACACGTCTTTGTTGTTAGGGTGGTAACTAGCCAAGGCCGAAGCCTCCCACTAGACCAGACTCGAGTCGGGAATCGAACCCAGGACCTCCAATTTTATAACGCGGTCAGCGCACGTACTGCGCCACGGAGGTCGTAAAAAAAAAGCTCCAAAAGGGAGGCCGAAGTCTTAACACCGAATTGATGTAATTATTTCGTATTTTAGCATTTATTTATCTTTATGATGTGGCACATAAAGAATATAATATAACAAACATACAAATAAAATGAAACACCAGCAAACAAAACAGATATTTCTGGACGTCGCAGATAAAATTGTTATTATGCTTAGGTACCGGTTCGTTGGTGCTAGTATATTGATGTATTGTATTGGTGCAAGTTTTTTAGTTTTTTACGTTTCTCGCATTATTTTATACGAGATCCGGGATTCATGTTTATTATGTTATATTTCGGTGTTAGCTATAAGTACTAAACAACCAAACGTTTTCAGAATGAACCAATATACAATGTACCTTTCCAAGATTAAAGATACATATCTTTGTATTTGTATACATATTTTTGTATTTGCTATGCTGAAATGAAAACCATTTCATAACACACAAAAACACAACTGTTTCATACATGTTTGCCATAGGAACCGTGCATTTCCGTGCATCCGAGTGAAGAAGAGTATGTCCCGCTTTAATAAAACAACATTGCCCCAGAGAAAAGTTCAATAGTTTGGTCTATGCATGCATGAATTGGTGTAAATTTTGTTAGCATTAACTTAATATATTGCAGTAGCCAGCAGGTAAGAACGATTCGGTCGACGTGTGAGTCGCGAAACTTCTATAACACTCTTCTAACTCTATCGACTAAGCGCTTTATCTGATTTTTGCGCAGCTCATTCAACATAACAGTAACTAAGCTCAGGTTTTCATACGTAGACGACTCGGTGATATTGCACAAGTGCTTACAGCGCTACAACCTATTCCACAACTAGAACGATTAAGCGCATAAGCTTTTTGCGCTTCGGACGGCGTTGCTTCTATAACTTATTTCAAAATTATCTACTAAGCTCTTCTAAATTGCTATCTTTTTTTTTTTTTTTCGTTTATGGCTTTGCACAGATTAGCCAATGTCAAGTTTATAGCAATGTAGAAGTTAGGGAGAAATGGCGGGAAACTTCGCACTCGGCGGACGCGGCTCCCTCAGACCTTTCCCAAATTAATACCTGTTAACCATTCACAAAACCAGCCACTACACAAACGACACCAAAACTGTCCACGACACAACCAACACCAGTCCTTTGCAAAATTAGCCAACAAACATTAATTCAAGAAAAGCGTGAAAAAACCGCGCCCGCCATATACGAAGTCTCCCGCCTTTTTCCAAATTGCTATCTGTTCATCGTGTTCAATATAAAAGGAATTAGGTCGACGTATTTCATCTGTGGCTTGTGGCAAGCGCCAGAACTGCTATAGCTTTCATAATAATATAGATTAAGCGCTTTAGTTGCTTTTTGCTCACCTTATTCAATATAGCAGTAGCGAGAAGGTCTTCGTACGTGGACGAATCGGTCGGCGTTTGTGGCTCTGCGGCGTATTGCGCAAGCGCAGGCAGCGCCGCAGCCTCTTCCACAACTCGAGCGACTAAGCGCTTCAGCTGTGCGTGGGCCCCGCTAGCGCCCAAAGTGTGGCTGGAACTGGACCCGGAGTGACGCTGAGGTAGATCTGGGAAAGAAAGTTGAAAGCTATTAGCTGTGCTTTCAGATAATATGTTAACAAGTACCCATTTAATGACTCGAGAGTGATTTTCGAGACCATCGTTCTTGACTAATAAGGTAATATATCTAAAACTTATGGCTTTAGAACATGGCTGCTAACTATGGAGTTAACAATTAAGCCTAGAGAGAATCAACAGGCGAGAGCGATCTTAACGAACTCATATTAGAAATGACAACAATAGAAATACCACATGTTTATATCTTCAGAGCTATATTAAGTCAAGTTTGACGACCTCTGTGGCGCAGCGCGCGCGCTGTTGGATTATAAACTTGGAGGTCCTGGGTTCGATTCCCGGCTCGAGTCTGGTCTGGTGGGAGGCTTCGGCGGCGGCTAGTTACCACCCTACCGACAAAGACGTGTCGCCAAGCGATTTAGCGTTCAGGCACGATGTCGCGTAGAAACCAATTAGGAGTGTGAGTTTTCCATACTCCTAACAGGTTAGCCCGCTACCATCTTAGACTGCATCATCACTTATCATCAGGTGGGATTGCAGTCAAGGGCTAACTTGTAGTGTCAAAAACACCTTAACACTTAATAATTTTGAATCGCGGTATTCTAAACGAATGATTCACAATCAATAAATTGTAACATAAAGGTATTGTGATGCAAATGGAAACTGTCGAACAATAACATTCCAAGAATGTGAGCAACTCATTCGCTACGTCCCGACAAATTAAAGAATTCATACAGTTGTTGGTAGCTTTCCTACACCTGACTTCGTCTTAACAGTATATATGTTACGGTTTCATCAAGTGGCCTCGAACTATTACATTGCAAAGGCATTTGCAGCATAAACAACAGAAAAAGTTGACTTGAAAAGCATCTATATCCACTACACAGAATTTAAATTTTCCCGAGTATAAAGTGGTTCACAACTCTCCTTGCAAAGTTTTTATCTTACTGAATATCCCTACGTTTAAAGAAACATATGTTTAGTTCTACATATCCGAGATTTCGTCTACGCAGAATTTGCCTTTTTGAAAAACGCAAATTCCGCGAAAAAAAATCCAGAATAGGCCTGACAAACTTACAAATAGATTTAGAGTTTAGATAAGTGAGTATAGTTTATAGAAAAGCATCTGTGTATTATAATTATATTACATCATCATCATCATCATGATCAGACCATTACCGGCTCACTACAGAGCACGGGTCTCCTCTCAATATGAGAAGGGTTTGGCCATAGTCCACCACGCTGGCCATGTGCGGCTTCCTCACGATGTTTTCCTTCACCGTTGAAGCAAGTGATATTTAAATTTTAACATCTCACATAACTCCTAAAAGTTAAAGGTGCGTGCCCGGATTAGGAGGCTGACGCCCTAACCACTAGGCTTTCACCGCTTATATTACATATTTGCTTCTAATTCTTGTTCTTTCTTCACTCATTTTTTTTTAAATACTTTTAACAATAAACACCGGACAAGTGCGAGTTCGACTGCCATAACATAAGGATTCCGTTACGAGGTGCATTAAGAAATAAAAATTAAAAATATCCAATACTATAATAAATATATTGGCACTATAATATTGGAATTCTTATTTGTCAAAAAGAAATATTATCTTGTTAAAAAGAAATATTCTGAAAATTTAAACTCTCCTAACTATTAGAGTACATGAGATCATCTGGCTCATCCTAGCTCGCCGACTGACGGATTGCAGATTCTTAG
This sequence comes from Lasiommata megera, assembly GCA_928268935.1. Classification (NCBI taxonomy): domain Eukaryota; kingdom Metazoa; phylum Arthropoda; class Insecta; order Lepidoptera; family Nymphalidae; genus Lasiommata; species Lasiommata megera. Next base: position 1,557,659 of record OV743308.1, on the reverse strand, counting down.
TAATAGGGTACCGTTGGCACGTCTCAGGAGGAACCCTAAAAACAAATCAGCCGGACTATATCTGGATTATTCCTTTATATAAATTTACCCTGTCAGACTGGTTAGTACAACGAGACCAAAATACCGGGTCAGTCTGGCTGCGAATAGGCAGTCTGGTTCGGCCAGTATTTTTTATCTTAAATTACTGTAACGTCGGATAATTTATACGCAATTACGCGCTCTTTGTGATCCTTGAACTGAAGATGTAATCCGTTCATCACGAGGATAATTGTATTAAGGTTCATAATACAAAGCTTTTAGGCTTTTTAGACCCAGCCACCAGGCGACGCGTAGGAACATCGCTGGGTTTTAGTGGATTTTCTTAAGGCACTCTAGTTGCCGGAAAGTCACACATACCCCACCGGAAGCGGCGAAGTTCTGCCTGCGCAACTATGACAATCCTTGTAAATCGATGTTAATTTGACTAATATAGTTCACATTCCCTTCTTCGTAGTCATTGAATAAGCTAACAAGTTTTTTTTTATTATATTATATCTACACCTAATTTCCTATAAAAACATGTTTGATTTGATTACTTTCTCAGACCGTTCGAGGTTAGGTTTAAACATATTTATTTCCATAAAAGACACAAATCACATACATCACAAACAGCCAATTAACAGTAATAAGGATCGATCGATCGTAATGATAATTACGAGAAGTTGTTTACTCATTTCATGTATTAGAATTTAAGGTGGGTAGTTTTGGAAAATATGCTCTGATAGTTTAGTTTTAAACACATGAAATGAGTTTACCTGTCTTAAAGTAGACGGCAATTTATTGTAAAGCAGTGAACCCTCATACGTTAACATTTTTTCCCAGTATTTGTTCTAGTCCCAGTTAGAACTAGGGGACTTGCACGGCGCATGCGCAGGGAACGTGCTGTCAGTTGTTTCAACGTTATGAATGAGAGGCTAGGATAGCGTTTTATATTCTTAGCATAGTTTAACTCGATGTCGGTTTATCAACATAGATCTTATTTGTGAAAAACTAACGCAGCCTCTGCCCCAAGTTGGTAACTAGTTGGACGACCAAACTTTGCTTCCCGAATCGAGGGTACATTTCTTAGTGCACAGGATAAACGCTGGCTATCAGCCGACCATAGTAAGAAAACACAGGCCTTGAATTAAAATTCCAGAATCACTCTTCATATAACTAATTACTCCGGCATTAGTAGTTACTTAAACATTTCAGGCGCACAAAAACAAAAAACGCGTCGAATCAATTCATGTTTATTCATAAGCAAGATTTATCTCGTATTAATTGCTGAATATTTTTTGCTCATCTTCATGCTTACGAATCCGTATTACTGCGATCTCTTAATGAGAACTGTAACTACTTGGACGTTTCTTGGAATAATTAGACAGATATTTCTGTTCTGGTTACTATTTTTACACTTCCAAATGTGTTTATGATATGTACGTCTAAAATATATTATGTAATATTTGGGTACGCCTAAATGTTTCTTGTAAGTTTTTCGTTTTTTTTTTATACACTACAAGTTAGCCCTTGACGGCTATCTCACCTGATGGTAAGTGATGAAGCAGTCTAGGATGGTAGCGATCTAACCTGTTAGGAGTATGGTAATCTCACGCTCCTAATATGTTTCTACACGACATATCCGGAACGCTAAAATCGCTTGGCGACACGTCTTTGTCGGTAGGGTGGTAACTAGCCACGGCCGAAGCCTCCCACCAGACCAGACTCGAGCCGGGAATCGAACCCAGGACCTCCAACTTTATAATGCGACAGCGCACGCACTGCGCCACGGAGGTCGTCCTGGTTAAATGAGAGCTGATTGCAAAATACTTCGGATAATCCGGAGTATATGATATATGATAAAATACTTTATACATGTAGTTGCATATTTCATTATTGTAGTAGATTTTTATTAGTGTGCTGAAGCAAAGTAGGAAATTAAACAATATAATTCTATTATCTGAACAAGATGAAATTATCGTGCGAGAGAATGGAAAACGAGATTTGAGATTTTTCCAGTAAAAAAGAACCAAGTTGGAAACAATAAACCAACTAAATTGACTGTCACAAAGAGAAAAACGAAGTTTCAAAATTGAGTAAATATGATGTATATGTAATGATATATATGTAAATAGGTCTCAACCTATTTTCATGGAAATACCTATCTAAAGTTCACGTGTTATAAACTTACCAAGTATCTCTTCGAGCCAATGGCAAGACACGTAGAGAAAGATGGCCACTCCCATCCAGAATCCAATAAGCAGTACAGCAAGGTATTCCCACATTTTGTCACTTTATCATCACGTGCAAACCACTTTAATGTTACTGGACGAACACTTGGTCTCTTTTCACTATATGCGCTCCACTTTGTTTAAGAATATAGCTTTGTTTCGGAGAGACGTAGAAAGCTTTTTATTTCTCATTTTGTTTCGATCTATTTTGCTTCAGGTGTCCTAAAGATTCCTATTTCCGCAAGCTAATATAAAAGATATTTTATAATGTAATTCCGGGTAGACTAAGTACACATTTCACTGAACAGACTGAAATGTGTAATTAGGGTACTACGATTGTTTGAAAAGCATAATGCTTGACTATAACTAATGGGGATAACAATTGACAATCAGTTCCGCCTAGAGGGCGCAAAATGTCTGTTACTAATGAACTGTCAATCTCTGTCTAATTTATTATATGTTATTAGTTAGTAGTTTAATTTTAAAAATCAAATGTGTTTTCAAATTTTGTGGCTAAATAAAAAAGAACTTATTATTTGCCCCCCAAAAATACGCGTTGCAAGGGATATTCAGGTTGTACTTTTTTTAGTCCGTTATATTATAACAACAAAAGTACTTTAGGCAAAGGAAGGAAGACCGAAGAAGTAAGGATGGATTGTGTCAAAGAGGATATGCGTATGAAAATATAATGGCTTATAGCAGTGAGTGGAAGAAGACATTTTGTCGGCACAAAATCGACCGATAGGTACCGATAAGTATATCCCTTTTCCCAGGAACAAAAGGAAAGGCGCGTCCAATGATCCTGGCGCGCCTCGGACGGAGTTAGGGGGCCTCCATCATAGGCCCCCCGTGCAGGGTCTGCCTCGGCGAACGCCGCTGGCTGGGTTGCGGTCGAGTGCACAAGTGTTCCCGTGACCCAGCCACCAGGCGACGCGAAGGAGTGTCGCTGGGTTTTAGTGGGTATTCTGGTCGCCAGTCTGGCCGCGGGGAGTTCCACATACCCCGTCGGAAGCGGCGCAGTCTTGCTTGCGTCGCTTCCGGACGGGATGTATAAGTAACTTTGCATATTAAACTGAACTGTTTCTAAAAAAAACACGCATCAGCAACCACCGAAAAGGTTTGCTAACATCGCGTTTTCACTATGAGTTTACATTATATTTAATGTTTTTAAACGTGATTACCAACTCTCAACTTGCACTTTTGTATAATAAGGCCAGTGGGCAAGGAAAGTGAAACTTTTCTTTTGGGTTTAGCCTCAATAGTTGATGGTTTTCATTTTTAACTATAACTTTTACTTTAAACTATAAAGCTTCAGATATCAGGGAAACATTTTCGGTTGATTATCCCAGCGAATATATTGATTATATATTGCGCTTATTTAACCACAATGATTTAAATTCTGCGTGCATTTTAGAATTACCAAAACTATCGTCTGTCTGTATTTAAATAATAAAAACTAAATAAGAGTTTTTTGGACGCGTATAGGTAGGTAAGAAACTTCAAAATGGTCGATTAACTCGCTGAGGATTTTCACAAACTAATTTAGGTATCAAAAGTATTATTGTTGTACGTTTTGAATTAATGACCTTGCGCAGCGATTCCCAGCTCGAGTCTGGTTAAGTAGGAAAATTCGGCCATGGATAGTTACCACCCTACTGACAAAGACGTGTTGCCAAGCAATTCACCGTTATGCAACCGCTACCTTCTTAGACTGCATCATCACTTACCACTAGGTGAGATTGCCACCAAGGGCTATCTTGCAGTTTCATTCCATTTGTGTAAGATGATATGCTGTTACAATGCGGGTTGTGGGCATTTACGACTATTATCACATATTTTTGATAATAACCGTTCGAACAGATAAACGTGCGCTCTGCTTGCCTCAGCAAGGGGTAGACATCGATAGCTTACGTATTGTACCGTTGCTGATTGACGATGCCCATTATTTTTATATTTAATTTTAAGATTGTTTGCATACTATTGAACTAGTTCAATGTTTTGGAGACGCACAATTGTAAGACCAAAATGTACCACATTCTTGCAAATAAAGATAGTCTATTCTGTTCTATATTAACTCCGGACTGGTACTGATAATTTCAGCAGAAAAATCTATGACCTAACAATTCTTTGTCCAAGGAATTGAACCCAGGAACTCGCGATCTGTGGTTGTATAATTAACTAGATTAGAGTTAATTTGACAAGGTTTAATAAAATCGGTAGTTTAAATAAGATGATATTTATTTCGGTTATTGGTTACAAAAACAATACAAAAAATTACCTATTTTAACGTGAGGGAGCGTGTATCGGAAACAAAATATTGGTAAAAAGTTGTTTGCTCGTTAACGACCTATCGAGGTGTTGTTACGAATTCACCTTCCGGCTGCCTGTTGCAATTTACAAAACAAAATCCATTTGAATAAGCAACGGAGGTTTCGAATCGGTAAAAATATTTTGCACACCGCTCGCTCGACAATGCCACATTACAGTACTTGATAAATCAAATCAAATCATATCAAAAATAGCTTTATTCACATAAACCTATACAGGCATCTATATCACTTAATATGATTTGACATAAAAGCTCTTCAAACTGCATTGGAGCTTCTGGTAAGACGTACCACACAAACACATGGCATAAAACCGTGTAGAAAACCCTAACATCTACGTAGTTGGCCATGGGCGTCGATAGTAGGTAATATTTATATTCCAGTAGTTGTATAAATAACGCCAATATTCAGAAAATGTTTATGCAAACAAACGGTAATTAAAAATAAAACGTAAAATAGCTTTATTTATGTATTACATTCACCTATTACAGGCATCTATGAATTGTTCATATATAACAACATTTTTCATTATTTATATTCGTGAAGTGATGGTGATAACTACTCTCGCCAACTTAAAACTAAAGCTAAGAGGTTTCCAATCGCGCCCCGGTCTAAGAAGAAACCCACAACAAACTTAGCCGGTTTTTCTTGGTATCACCATCTCTCATAGTCAATAATAAATTGTGGTTCCGGAATTATTCACAACATAAAACATTGCATCAGCCATTTTGAATAATCCATTGAATTCACTGACCCAAAGCAAATAATCGCTCCCCCCTCTAATTTTAACCTTCATAAATTTAAAAAAAAATTTTAACCCTCTAACGGCTCTAATTCGAGTTCGCGAGCATACTGGAACGTAACGGTATCAAATCGAAAACGGTCGTAGATACCCATTCAGCTTATAACTTAGAGGAGACGAACATCATCTGCCATAGAGAAGTAATGAAAAGGGAGCTCCTACTTTAAGGTACGATACCTGCAGGCGAGAGGGATATAGACTTTAAACGACCTTAAAGCGTGGTAGACGCTGCTCTGCGGGCTGGTGAGCGAACTAGTATTTAACCATATTAAATCAGCATCCAAGCCAAAAACGGTCCTATATGGTCAGTAACCGCATAGCATACGGCCTCATTCGCGCTGCCTTCGTGAGGTCGTTCGGTGAGCGCATACAAATATACGCCAAATTACGCATTCGTAGTATACACGCGTCCCCGTTTCCGTCGTAACGTGGAAAATTATAGTCTAGGAGATGGTGGATGGATTAGCGTGCGTCAGTTTTGCTATTTCCCCGGCAAGTTTCACACCTCACACGGACATCGACATGGTTGACGACTTCCGTGACACGGAAAAAGTGCGAGGTGTCAGTTATAGCTAACCTACAACCAATCACCACCAGATTAGTCTGGTTGGAGGCTTCGGCCGCAGTTTGTTCTCTTACTGGCAAAGATATGAGACACAGACATTTTGCGTAGAAACCAACTTGGAGGATGGGTTCAGAAGAAAAACGAATCGGTGGCGCCTCTGATGCTTAAGACGTTTATGTACGACGGCTATCTCGTGATCCAACAGAAATTTTTATGTTTACATTGCCCGCGATGTAAATATAAAAATAAAATTTACCAAATTAGTACGAGTTGTTAGAAGACTTAAGGGTAGGCAGTGCTTTAATGCATATATAAGCACACTACTACTTGTCGGAATACATACAAATAAACCCGATAATAGCACAACAATGATTTTTGTAAAAACTGTTTATTATTTCCGTAAGTCAATTTGAAGAAAAAATGCTCCATTTATTATTTGACGCAATTTGATCTTTAAGTGTTCAAAAATAACATATTAAAGAATCTGTAGTGCTTAAAAAACAATACTACCCTCATTTAACAAATAATTAAAGTAAATGTGTAAGAAATAATTGTTTGCTGTTCAAACAGTTCGAAAGTGTAGTGCATACACTCTTTGTCAATTATTTATGACATTCCGTTGGATTTAGTAACATCGAATGTTCGCGATACCGTAATTGGTTGATTATTAGATTTGTTGCTGTCTAGTTCTCCTTTTCAGGGTTCTGTCGTCAAAAAAGAAACCCAACAGGTCCGGCAAATCTTCTGTCTGCATTTTACTGATATTTTATTGCGAAACTCTTAATTAATAACCGTATTGTTTTATAACAAATTACCTATTGATATCTTGGAGATCTCTATCAATAACTTTAAAGTTTTTATAAAGCGAAAGCTTATAGAAAAATCCTATTACGAAAGCTTTATTAAGCCAATTTCAATATAAGTTATAAATTTGTTAGTCCGAGCACTTTTTTGAGTACCATTATCTAATTATCTGCTTGTTTTTTTTAATTTAGGCTGAATAAAGGTTGTTAAATTTCATTTAAAATATGATTACTTATTTCATATGATTTCAGCAAAAATACAGGTTTTAATTTCTTATCTCTATTAATATCTAGTTTTTATTGTAACCGCAAAAGTTTTTCCTATGATTTTTATTTATTAGTGTATACGGAACCATATCTAACGAGTGGTCTGATGGTACGCACTAGTCCATTTTTACGAGCAAATAAGTACCTTTCACTTAACACAACAGTTAATACGATGCGTGGAATGTTTGAAAATGTCCGTCTTATCATAACGTTTGACGATTTTACGAATGTTCAAGCCAATTAAACTCATTACAAGAACTGTGCTAATGTATGCAATGTAGCACAATAACTGCCTAGTACCTACTAGGAATGTATAAATTAAAGGGATTTGAACGTTAGTACGTTACCTGGCTTTCACATGTCCGTCATTTTTATTTCAAATAATGTACACAAAACAGCGATGTAAATGGCTGACGTCAATTTAAACTAGTATAAGATAAGGCAATACAATAGAATGAATGCGGGATGGATGAAATGGCGACAGGTCTCAGGAGTGATATGCGACCCACAAATGCCCCTTAAACTTAAGGGGAAAATTTATAAAACAGTCGTAAGACCTGTCGTGTTGTATGGATCAGAATGTTGGGCGGCAAAAAGAACGGATGAAAGAAGAGTTCATGCGACAGAAATGCGAATGTTGAGGTGGATGTGTGGTGTGACAAGAATGGATAAGATAAGAAATGAATATATAAGGGGAAGTCTAAAAGTAGCGCCAGTGACAGAAAAGATGAGGAGTAACAGGCTGGCATGGTATGGTCATATAATGCGGAGGAAAGAAAGTGATGTCACCAAAAGAATGTTATATATGAACGTGGAAGGGCAAAAGAGTAAAGGAAGACCAAAGAAGAGATGGATGGATTGTGTAAAAGAGGATATGCGGGTAAAAGGTGTGGGTAGTGAGGTGACGGCTGATAGAAGTGAGTGGAAGAAGAAGACGTGTTGTGCCGACCCCACATAATGTGGGATAAGGGCAAGAAGAAGAAGATAAGATAAGGCCAAAATCGTGAAGTATCAGGTTTCAGAGATGTTGGTAATCTACTTTATGTGCCATAGATAGTTTCAAAAATGTTTTATTAATATAAACAGAAGACACCTGACGAAGACTGTACGTCTTTGTGAGGTGCGCCGAATGTTCCTGGCATACGATATTAGGGTGGGGCCTCGACCATAAGTCCCCGGTGGAGGGTCAGTCTCAGCGGATACAGCTGGCTGGGTTGGGCTGTAAACGCATTTCCCAGCATTTAAAAAAAGGGGGGAGTCTTATTTATTTAAAAGCTGTTATCCCTACCACCGTTAAGCTTTTATGACATGAAAATATATCTATAAGAGTATCGAGACTACGTTATAGACGTAGATAGGTAATCGCAATAAGTGATCATCATCATCATCAGCCAACATTAATCCACTGCTGGACTTAGGCCTCTTTGAAGCAGCGCCAACTCATCCTGTCTCCGGCCTTTCGCATCGAGTCGATGCCTGCCAGTTTTCGGAGGTCGCTCCGGTCGACTGGAGGACGGCCCACACACCGTTTGCCGAGACGTGGTATCTACTCGAGGACCTTCTGACCTCCAATAAGTGATACTGTGTTGTTATTAAAATTAATTATGATCTCCAAGAAATACGTTTTTTTTTTTTTATCCACTAGAAGTTAGCCCTTGACGGCAATCTCATTTTATGGTAAGTGATGATGCAGTCTAAGATGGTAGCGGGCTAACCTGTTAGGGGTGTGGTAAAGCCATACTCTTAATTGGTTTCTACACGACATCGTGCCGGAACGCTAAATCGCTTGGCGACACGCCTTTGTCGGTAGGGTGGTAACTAGCCACGGCCGCAGCCTCCCACCAGCAAAAGAAATACGTTTAACAAGAAACGTTCCACACGGAGACACAAATAAGCAAAGAAAGTAATTTTATTCAGACGAATGTATCAAATTCATTATTAGAGTAGGTACAGTATATATAGGTATATTAATAGGAATGATTCGTCCTTCTGTGATATTATTTTTTAAAAGTTGCAAGTAAAAGTTGGTTTTTGTTTTGGAACTGTACACAAGCGTTGATTGCAAAATTAAGTTGGATATTTTCAATATAGGTATCGGATTTCCTGTTGCTTAAAATATACTATTATATTTTGTAAAGGTAGCGTTAAAAATATATATTAACATTAATATTGCAATTAATATTGTGTCTCAATTATCTGTTTTCCAGCTAACAATGCTACAAGCTAACAATGTTAGCTGGAAAACAGATAATAAATAGGAAGCACCATCCAAGATACCTTCGTTCCACTGCTTCTGGTTTAAAAAAAAAAACATTTTTATGGTATTAGCGTATTGCTTTTTTTACTCTGTATTCAGCCAGTCAGTCGCGATACTATTTTATAGGTACGCAAGTATAAAAGATTTCTCATAGCTTACTGTTTCACACAAGGAAAATAACGTTTCCTCCGAGCAAGGTTGGCTTAGCTGTAAAAGGAAATCGGGCAAGTCTGTTTCACTTTCGCTGGAAGTGCAATGAACATACCAACTGTACATGGACACATCCATATTACGTAAGCTTGCATCAGGTGAACAACCAGCCCCTGGGCAGTAATACATTAAAATATTATATGTCCAATACTTACGTGAGGTGCTTATTTATTTTAAATTTTTCGTATTTAAAAAAAAACACTGTAGTAGCGTTGCAGTGTTTAACTTTGGATGTCTTCCGAGACGAAAGCAAGGGCCGAGGATTTAGGATCCTAGTATACACTGCTTTAATTAGGGGCTTTTAATATTATTAAAATATGATGATTGTTTATTTCATTTGCTTGTAATGGTTCTTAATTTGTCCTAATTGTTCTTTAGTGGCCGTTAACCTATTGCAGTCAATGTTGTGTACATTTGTAACTGATATGCATACTGGTGAATGTGACACTTTTGTTTGCTGCAATGTATTTTTTATGTATATTGTAAGTGTATTAATAATAATAAATAAAAATAAAATAAAAATAAATGACTCTATACATTGATATATATTTATACCCTCCGAGTATTGTAAAATAATTTTTATTTAATCTTTTACATAAAACATTGGTCGGAAACCTAAAATACCTAATTGAGTGCATTTTATAGAAATGTGTGTGCATTTTAAGAACCTAGCAAAAACAAACCACTTTATAGCAATATTTGTTAAAAAATTATTTACAAGTTATGGTTTTTGTCTTTTTCACATGATCTGGATATAATTTCTTTCAAAAAATAGCTTTCAGCTAATGACTTTATTGTATCAGATTCAAAAATTAATATTTAAAAATATTTAGGCTCAAGTTTTATCGTATAGCGATGAAATATTATCCAATATTTATAGTCCAGACGTGGCCTTAGGCTGCAAGGTACAAACCTACTGTCGTTTTCATTATGAACAAGTTCTGGTGAAGTATTGCTTTTGCTTTCTAACGCCTTTCTTGTCGTGATAACACATAACACATTACCGTGATAAAGTACCTACGGTGCCTCGGATGTGCGATTACAGTACCTATCCTGGGTGAAAAATCAGCATCATTTGTGAATCTCTTTCGAATATCATAGTATACGGATCTTGTAAATTCAAATTCAAAATTCAAATTCAAAATAATCTTTATTCAAATAGTCCTTAAAAAGGCACTTTTGACGCGTCAATAATTTACATAGTAGTTATTTCATGGTGATAACTATATTCTATATTGTATTATAAGTTAAGGTCGCATTTTTAATTCAAAATAGCTTTATTCATGTGAACCTATTACAGGCATCTATTAACCGTTCGTACATAATATGTTTTTCATTCTTTTAATTATATTATATATAATATGTTAAATGAAAAACATATTACATATATTATGTTTTTCATTCTTTTAATTCATGAGGTGATGGTGCTAACTTCATTTATTAACTTAAAACTAAAGCTAGGAGGGTTACAAACGCTCCCAGGTCTAAGAAGAGGGCTACAACAAACTTAGCCGGGGGTTTTATTTTGTATCGCCATCTCACATAGTAAATACTTAATTCATTATAATTAGCTATGAAGTCAGAGTAATTCACGCCCAAGCGTATTATCGTTTATGTAATCCTTAATATCCTTACGTTTTATAAAAACTTAATGAGAGACTTCTCCAATTCTCATTATCTCTCTGACAGAACTCCATTTTCTTTACTACTTATTTTTATTTTACAAACTTGCGCTACTTGTGGAACCACATTTCCACACGTTTTTTAACTTTGTTGGATTATTAAAATTTAATCTAACGTTAGTATGTTTCTATATTCTAAATCGACTACAGTAAACGTTAGCTTATATAAAAGTCAATTATAGTATGAAAGATTATATGTAAATAATAAAAACGCTAAGATATTACCCTAATTAGGTTGACCTTGAATAGTTTTAAACTTTTAAGTGACAATGTGATATAGTGATAACAATGAAAATTGATCAATCCGACACCCCAACCCTGTCGTAGTTGTGGCTTCTTTTTACTCCCCCGACCTAAGCGCTCCTCACCGAAAGAGGAGACCCAATCAGATCCCGATCAGATGACTACTGACAACATACTCGTACCACCTACCACACAATCATACGCTACACACCGTCTTCCCCGGCGAGGTCCCCGCTATCTTACGTCATCCGGACGTGGGCTCCATCCATGGCCTCGGACACGTGCGGACCACTTACCGTTCGACCCCCCGTTATCCCAAACGTCGCCTATGCCGAGGTTCGGCCTCACAGGAGGCGCCCTTAGGCAGACGTTCACTTAGTTTGTTCGAGCCTTAGTTCTAAAAATTTCTTCTGGCAGAACTTCTTTACGAAACTCGCCAAACAGCCCGGTTACGCTGTGGCAACCAATAGCACAGCTAATGGACATTCCGAAAAAATAAAAGAACGTTGGACAAGTTAGTTGCGGGCTTCAGTTTTTAAGTTTATCAAAAGTGTATTTAGAGGGAGCTATAATGACAAATCGCGATCGGATTTTACGCAAACTTGTTTAGGGAAAAATCTTTGCCATTGTTGGCTTCTGTATAGCACAAAAAACTATTAATTAAATCCATGAGCACGGCAGCTTAGTCGGTAGGATAATAACAAGCCGCCGCCTAAGCCTAGATTATCTAGATCTAAGCCTATTTAGTACAGATTTAGTTTTCGTTAATCGTCTCAACTCTCAAGGTCATAACATTTAAATGAGTAATATGGTTAGAATTTTTTTTTTGTCCGCAGCTTTGCTCATGCTGAGCTCATCCTTCTAGTGTTTCTAGCTTCACAACTGACAAGCTTTTATACAACCTTGAAATCCTTGTACTACAATCCAAGTACATCAATCAATCATAATCTTTATTCAAATAATTCTTTAAAAGGCACTTTTGATGCGTCAATAATTTACTTAGTAGTGAGTTGAGAGTGATAACTACATTCGTACACTTAAAACTAAAGCTATGAGGGTTTTAACCCTGGTCTAAGAAGAAGCCCACATCAAACATTTTTCTATCGCCATCTCACATGCCACTTAAAATTATTTAAGAGCTATTCTATTTGGGCAAAATTTATTTCTTATCACTTACATAATACTATAATAGAATCTTTATACAAGCTTACATTTTATATAAACCTTGAACTTATTGAGAGACATCCCATACATTTTCACATGGTAACTAGTTATAAAATTCTATACAAATTATATTTTGGCAACAGTATTTAAGTATAAATTGAAAAGATATCTTATAAAACAACAAAAAATTTAAATGATAGGAAGAAAAATAAATATTATCGTTCCAACTCTTAGAATAAGTATTCGTATTAGTTTTATTATTAGTGTTAGTTTTAATATTATTTAATAATTGGTAATATCGTGTTTTCTTTGTCTTATTTATTTATTTATTTTTTTTATATTATTTCGGATCTTTCGGTAGGTGATTATGCATATGTATATGATCGCGTCCGTGATGATACCAGTATTCAGGCTCTCATTGGAAACCAGCGCTGCGGCTTGCCGCAGCTGACGCTGAGTGGGTTGCCTTTATTTAGTCATGTCGATCATATGTATGTATAGTAGAGATAGTATGTATAGCAAATTATGACTAAATAAAAAACGTTTTCTTTCTTTCTTTCTTTCTTTCTTTCTTTCTTTCTTTCTTTACCTTTGAATGAATTTCTAATATAATATAATATTTAGCAACCCTTTTAAGACGGAAGTCTATGTTACAATATCCGTCCAGCGGTTTGAGGTGTGTGTTGATATATCAGCAAGTTAGTGAGTCACCATTTATTTTTAATATACAGATACTAGTAATCTAACAAAAGCTTCACTTGCTCCCGTTTCTGAGGTACGGGGTAGACAACATCTTTATCCTTACTCTGGGATGGCCTAACATATTCGAACTGGGAAACGAATTCTACTTTTCATTTACATCAACAGCTTTTGACACCTATAAAACAAAGCTACACGAACGAAGAGGCGCACAAAAGCTAGTACGGTACGTACATTATAAAGTTATTCTCCGTAACCTTGTAACAAAGTAGCCATTTTGCAATAATTCGGAATCATTATGTACAATGACAGAAATAACCGCGAACGTAAACAAATATCACAGATAACGTAAGGCGTTATGCCAACAGACAAGCAAGAGGTGCGTGCGACATGTAGGTTTACTCACTTATACAGTATAGGTATAAGTGAGTATACTGCACTCAAGATGATATAACAGTCTCACGTAAGCTCAACATTTTTACATATTTATAAACTACACATTTTTTTTAAACAATTAAAATATCACTTGCTTCAACGGTGAAGGAAAACATCGTGAGGAAACCTGCACGCCTGAGAGTTCTCCATAATGTTCTCAAAGGTGTGTGAAGTCAGCCAATCCGCACATGGCCAGCGTGGTGGACTATGGCCAAAGCCTTCTCATATTGAGAGGAGACCCGTGCTCTGTAGTGAGCCGGTAATGGGTTGATCATGATGATACACATATTCCATTATTTTACTAAATGTGTTTCTTAGAAAATAAAAAGTAATTTCTTTCAAGTGTGTATATTCAATTAATTTTTTTTAATCAGTTTTTTTTAAAGACGGTTTTTACGTTATATGACACAAGCCTTGAATATCTCTTTAGTTGTATTATACCAACGTCCAGTAAACATTGGGTAAGAGTAAAGTGCATGCAATATTTACGCGTTCATTATTATATGACAGCGTGACTCGTTGAATGGCTAATTACTAAGATATACCTCAATTACTTTATACCCGCTCAAACCAGTTGTCAAAGGAAAGGGTGCCAAGTTGATTTTTTGATTACGAAAAATTTCAATTTGCATTCTCAAATTAAATATCATGATATTTCTCAATACTGAACTGTTGACAGTTGATTTGCGAGTTCATAAGGCCACTACATAAAATATATAAAGTTATGAGTTAAGGTCTTTTTTTTAAGTAATGTAAGATAAGTACATTAGGTTTCCTTTGTAAGGATAAATTTTATAAATTTCAGTCGCATAAATAAATAATCTCTGTTGAAATTTAGACCACATTCGGATGTGCTTCGCTTGGGGTAAACAATGCCCGCGACTTTGAGTTTTTTTTTTAAATGGATCTTATTTAAAAAAGATTGGAACGGCTTTATCGTCTACTAGATGGCGCTAATAGTCACTTAAAATTGATAAATTTTCAGACTAAAAAATACCATTAAATTAATGAGGCCACGATAACCGCAGAGATGCGGGATTCAAATCCTTACGGTTCAGCAATATGACTAACTTATAACTTGTTTAGTTTTTTTTAGATGGACCTTATTTAAAAAATATTGGAACGGCTTTATCGTCTACTAGATGGCGCTAATAGTCACTTTAAAATTGATAAATGTTTTAAACTAAAAAATACCATTAAATTAATGAGGCCACGATAACCGCAGAGATGCGGGATTCAAATCCTTCCGGTTCAGCAATAAATCTAACTTATAACTTATTTTGAATGATTGCTTCATAATAGGTGGTACATTTAAACTAGTAGTATAAAAAAATTATGATCCATTCAAAGGAACACAGATAGGGAAGAAGGATTAAAATAACGGAGGCCAATGACCTAATAAGGATATATATAATACGATAAAAAATTACAATCAACAACCAACATATATCTATTGTACATAAGTATTGTTAAATCTTTTTGCGAACTAGCTGGTTACCGGTGTGAGATCATCGCACGAGTAATTATTATTAAACAAGTAATAATAATATTCACCGGCTTTATTTGGACAACATCCTTAATAATCTATGTATATAAATATAAAAGGTGACTGACTAACTGACTGATTAAGCTTGAATCACTTAAAGCATGGGTAGATCGTGCTAAGATCATCATCATCATGATCAACCCATTACCGGCTCACTACAGAGCATGGGTCTCCTCTCAGTATGAAAAGGGTTTGGCCATAGTCTACCACGCTGGCCGTGTGCGGTTTGGCAGATTTCACACGCCTTTGAGAACATTATGGAGAACTCCCAGTCGTGCAGGTTTCCTCACGATGTTTTCCTACACCATTGATGTAAGTGATATTTTATTTGCTTAAAAACGCACATAACTCCGAAAAGTTGCGTGCCTGGTTTCGAACCTTCGGCCTCTGATTCGATTCGGAGGCGGACGTCCTAACCACTAGGCTATCACAGCTTCTGTTGCTACGATGCTAAAGGTTTTTAATTAACGTCCCAAGAAGACAAAATAGGAGTTGCAAATAGGTATGAAAATCTGTCAGTTTTGTAGTTAGATTTAGGGTAGCAGCCCACGGTTAAAAGCTCGTAGGTATTTTATTAAATTTGAAACAGAATCTGTTACTTTCTTGCATAAGTTTGGACTTCGGCTCAACCGCGACGATATTGGCCACAGAAATAGCTGACATTCACGAGCATGGTTTCTTGGTAACTAGAAACTGAAATATTAACTAGTGGTCTAAACAATTTAAATTACGAAAACACCGAGAAATTATTAAGCTCTTACTGCTCAGCCAATGCTAGCGTTAATGTATTTCGAATTTTTTGTTTACTTGTCAAATTCGGGGAAAATTTTGCATAATAACAATAATAAAGTTGTGAATTGCTATTTAAATTTAGGTAGATGGTTAGAATGTTAGAATACCTACATCTTCCTAAGTGATAATGAAAATAATTCAAAATGGCGGCGGTATTCATACGTCAAAACTCGTAGTGTTCGGCAATCCCAATTATTATTATGATTTATTACTTATAATGACTAGTTTTAATTGTATTATTATGTCTCATGATTGTCTTGTTTTAAAACTGCCAAAAAATAACTCACTTGGTGTACAAAAAATTCCCGCAGTGTTTATTTCCGTACCTCATAAAGTTTTTCCTTAAAATGCCGGTAAACTTAAATTTTATTACCCTATCGCAAGTATTCAGTGTGCAAATTACACGAACATACCTACTGGGTATTCTTAAAGCAAATTATTAATTTTTTGCTCATCTCTTTGTTATGTGAAGTGTAACAAAAAACTAGCAACTCAACGTCCGCGTTATCCTGAAACATTACAAAAGGTTTGTGAATTAAATATAATTCTTTAATGATAATATTTAGAGGAGGCAATTCTGTTCTTTTTTTCTCATCAAGTTTTATTGGTATAGGTATTATTCGTCTTAGTCTTACAAATTTAATATAATAACTGAAACCGTAAAGTTTTTTTTTAAATTTCTTAGTGCACCTCTACATCCTCTATGGAATCGTTTCTCAGACCGGTATTTTAGCACAAGCTGCGTTTTTCGGTCTGTCCGCTGCTGATACAAAAAATAATTTAAATTCATGCGTTTTTAAAAGTCAAGTCAAGTGTTGTATTGTTTGTCTGTTTATAGTGACTCTATAAAAAACATTCGTTTGCCACGCTGATCGTATAAGAACTCAAGCTGTAATAAACTCTAAAGAAAAGAAAAAAACATATATTGTGTTTTATCCGGAATTGGGAGTGGAATTTCAAGGTCACGTAAAGGTTTCGTTACATAACGGAGAAGAAAGATATAATAAAGACATAAGTAGAAAGAGAGCTATACATTTTAGGTATATCTAATACGAACCATGCATGCGTTTGTCGTGTATAAGTGTAATATGACAGTTAATTACTGTAATAAGAGTGTTTAAATATATATTGGAACGAAGTTCCTTACGGCAGGCTTGGAGGAGATAGGGATTTTGCTGCGCGACCGAACTGAAAAAAATGTTATTGTAAAACCGTAAGAAAGAGTTCGTGGAATAAAACCGTTAAATGAGACATGCACAGGCGCGACAGTCGTATATAAAAGCGAGCAGTGTATAATACCTTTCTCTTTCTCCCTCTTTAATTATTTCTATTTCTATGTAATTTTATGTTGTCAAACAAAAATAAAGAAACATATTTTGTTATTTTAGTTGATAATTTGAATTACGATTTTTTTTATTTTACGTATCTAATATATTATTTTCTAAAATACTGAATTTCCTAAATACTTTCCTGTACTTAAATAAAAACTAATCAGCAAAATTTAAGAGAAAAATCAAGAAAACATAAAATTGAGCACGATTTTTTTTTGCAAACTGTGTCGATTTTATAATACTTCGTTCCTACCTGGTGTCCCACGACATCACATCTTTTTTATTTCTATATCATGAGTTGAACCTTATGCCTAATATGACCATAGTTCGTTAGTAGAGGCAACATGGCTATGTACCATCCAAGATCTTCGTGCGACTGATCTCCGATGCATCAGACACTTGAGTCTACCCACAGACGTCATGTACCTACTTCGTTGCGTTGCCGGTAGTTACCCTACTCCACATTTCCTTATCTTCACGCCACTTAGAATCAAAGAATCTTAATAAAGCGATTAAGTAATAGGGAAATGATCACAGAATCCGTCCAAGTTATGTACAAGTGCGGTTACTAACAAGCAACAATGGCACTTCCCGCCGAAGTTACACAAGCGATGATATGAAATGAAATGTGAGAAAGCGACGATTTCGTACGTAAGCCGATGGTGCTCATTTTCGGAGCTAGACTAGATGCAGACTGTCGAATGGTAATAAAGCTTTTATTTTTACGTATTACTAATGCTGATGAATATTTTGTATATAGCTAGTGATTCCCCGTGACTTCGTCCGTGTATAAATTTAGTTATTATGTACATTTTTCCCGTATAAAAAATTTCGCACCAGTGTTATATGATTTGTTTTCTTACCGAATATCCAAATTCAAATTTTTGTGGATCTAAATAAATACCTACCGTTAATGTCATGTCATGGTATATGGGCTTACATTTTAGTTTAGACGAAGGTCGAATTAGGGTTTTGTGGGATATAAAAATAACTCACATGAGATTGATAATAACTAAAATAGTAAATGATAAACCCACATATGAAATCTGCTTGTCTTATGCTTATCAGTTTTTTTACCAATTCATCTTACCTAAAGAATGAAAATAACTATCTAGTAATAAGAATTAGTCTGCCAATCCGCACATAGCCAGCGTGGTGGACTATGGCCAAACCCTTCCCATATTGAGAGGAGACCCGTGCTCTGTAGTGAGCCGGTAATGGGTTGTTCATGATGAATAAGAATTAAATAAAAAAATATTGTACAACAATTCAAAAGGTTATTGTTATAAATATTTAAAAACTGTCGTATATGGGTAGTAAATCTTATATGTTAGCTTCAATAATGAAAATGAGGATATAAAAACCAGTCAGCTCTCGGACGAGCGGGGTACAGAGTCCAAGGCAACGTTACCAACGTCATTTAAAAGGCCGGCTTGGTAGTGAATAAGAAAATGAAGATTATACGAAAAAGTCTATCAGATTTTGAATACTTCACTATGTCGTATATCGCATGGTGTTGCTGAATCTCTATTAACAGTTTATCACTTATGAAATGGCTTACTTTAACAGATTAAGAGAGGGAGAATGTATTTCAATATTTTGTTAAATAAAAAGATTGAGATCCTGGGTTCAATTTCCGACTCGAGTCTGGTCTAATGGAAGGCTTCGGCTATTTTCCACCACACCGAAAGTCAAGCAATTTAGCGTTTCGGCAAGATGTTTCGTAGAAACTAATTAGGATGGATATACCATACTCCTAACAAGTTAGCCAACTACGAGTACCATCATAAACCGTCAAGTGTTTATTTGTGGTGGAAATATAAAATAAAACTGATAATAATGCACCTCGGCAACCAAGCTCCCATGGTTCGCATTTGTGCTAGATATAATAAAGCATCCCGGACTGTACCTGGCATTGACATATTCCACGATACATTTTCGGTGTTTAGAAAGAAACTCATCGATCAACTATGGCATGATCGGTGAGTCTCCCATCTGAAGGGATATGTAGATTGTTCGGTTAATTTCTTTTAGTTTGTAATCTGTCTTAACTGTTTTCTTGTGACCGTTTACATGTTATTTTTAATGCCAATGTCGTGTACACTTGTAACTGATATGCATACTGGTGAATGTGACGTTTTTGTTTGCTACAATGTATATTTTTTTCTATGTATATTGTAAGTGTATCAATAATAATAAATAAAAAATATGTGCGTAAAACTAAAAATGGAAAATTTTATTTTAGTAAAGCTTAATTTACGCAAATGAGGACGTAAAAAAATACAAGTCGACATTTGTCTTAACCGCATCGTTTTATTTAAAAGTTGACGTCAATAGGTGTACACAGGATTCCCCTTATAACGCGCCCACGTTTTTATCACGAGGACCGCGACTTTAGCCACGTAGATAGGATTTTAAATAAACCTGTGGAATAAGCAGTATTCGTAATTGATTTGATTATCCCATGTTCCATTCCTGTTGCCCTTCCCGTTTCCGCATATACCTAATGAGCATAAACCTAAATCTTATTTGCTTTGCTATCTAAGAACCTTTGGCTTATTATACCGTAATTAAGTTATTTCTATTTAAATCTGTAAATAAAGTCACAATCAATACTGGACTATTGAGCGAAGTCAAACAAAGGCAAGGTTGCATGAAATCACCGAGGCTTTTCAGTAAATACTGTTATCAGTAAAGATTAGGTGTTTCACGTCATCATGTAAGTATTGGTGGCCGTAAAAGATTACGCTGGAAAATAAGTTTTTCACTGTCTTCATTATTCCAATTACTCACTGGTGTCTAAAAAGTATATTGTAGCTTATGCAACCGAAATAGATTATTTTCACCAATTACTCGAAAATTGTAATTGTGTCTTTTTGTGGCTGTATCATCATGATCAACCCATTACCGGCTCACTACAGAGCACGGGTCTCCTCTCAATATGAGAAGGGTTTGGCCATAGTCCACCACGCTGGCCATGTGCGGATTGGCAGACTTCAGAACTCTCAGGCGTGCAGGTTTCCTCACAATGTTTTCCTTCACCGTTGAAGCAAGTAACATGAGCTAAGGTTGGATTTCTTGCACTAGTGCTTTTCACTTTTCCCTTAATTAATTATTTATATTAAAAAGGGTATATACGAGTATATATTGAAATTCCATATTTTAATGTTTTATAGTTATTTATATTAAAAATCCTCCAGAAAAGTTTCCATTAAGTTGGCTGAACCAATACACGTTATACCGTTGGCTTTTATGTGCAAATGTGTTAAAAATACATTTTAACTCATCAAATTACACCCAGAAAATTATAGCCATGTGTAATGCCAATGTAGTGTAGTAGTCGTTTTTTTTTTTAACAACTACAAGTTAGCCCTTGACGGCAATCTCACCTTATGGTAAGTGATGATGCAGTCTAAGATGGTAGCGGGCTAACCTGTTAGGGGTATGGTAAACCCACACTCCTAATCGGTTTCTACACGACATCGTGCCGGAACGCAAAATCGCTTGGCGACACGTCTTTATCGGTAGGGTGGTAACTAGCCCCGTAATCCGCAGATGTAGACGCAGTAAAGTGACAAACTTACCGCGTGTTTTTTATGTGTGTTAGTGCAAACCTATCTATGTTGCTGTCTGTTAAGTGAAAGCTCATTATAAATTAATTGGTCCCAAAGCTATATATGTATGCGCGAAGATATCAATGTTTCTCATGTGAACTTGGCGAGGTTATCGTTAAGTTTGTTTACTTCGACGCCCATGATATTAAGACCCGCGCCTTGTATCGTAAAGGTGACATTATTTAAGTATTTAAAAAGCAATTTATGCACTATTAATAATAATAATCATCGCTTCATTGTGTACCTATTCAAATTCAATGCCATCGTGTTTTTCTTTTTGACTACAAAAATAATTAGGTATTATATAAGTGTGAACAGAATATTGTTTAATATGAGAAGTAAACGATGATGATATAATGAACGATTGCAAGTATTTACTAGTAGTAAGTAGTGTTAAGTTTCATCACTTTAGGGATACGAGGTCAGGTTAAATTTCCGGGTAGGGTCAAAAATCTTTAGGTACCTTAAGGAACGTGTTTTAAACTGCACTTTTAAGAAGGATGTGTTATAAGACCAGCTATGGGACTTTAAAAGGTCGAAGATGATGACTTAATCATTGAATCATTGGCATTTATTTTACCTATTCCACTACAAGAAAACCCTTTCCTGCAAACTCGCCTGATATCAATCAGAACAGAAAATTCCCTAATTGTCCCTGCCGGGGATCGAACACGGGAACTCCAAATTTATAAAGCGACCACACCCCCGCTGCACCTCTGAGGTCGTCGAACAAGTCTTCTTGCGTAACAGTTATTCCCGAGCAAGGATCCCTTACTCAAACTTTAGAAATTCTAAAAATTACGTAATTTTACGTAAAACTTAATGACGTAAAATTATTTTTTTACGAAATATTATCTGTAATCTTATAATCAAAATCGCTCCTTTAAACATGACAGACAAAATTAACAACTTGTCCTAAGCTACAGCCGTTACTAAATACTACATCAATGTCATATCGTCAAGTGTCCGATAGGTCATCATCAATTGTCGAACACAGAGCTGTGTGTGGTTTCTACTGATAACTAAATAACAAATATGTTCGGTAAAACATAATACCATGTACGAGCTATACGTACACCATCGAATCACTACTATGTAAATTATTGACGCGTCAAAAGTGCCTTGTAAAGGACTATTTCAATAAAGATTATTTGAATTTGAATTTGACAACGAGCTGTAAACTTAATTATCTGTTTTTTTTTATTTTGTTAAATTCCGCGGCAAATGTTCTCGCGGTGTAAAAAGCATCTCCTGAGCATCTCCGTGGTGCGAGCTATAGTGCAAATCCATCCGTCAAAGGCGCGGGAGTGTAACAAACACACAAACAAACTTACAGTCATTAACCATAATTATTTAGGATACCTAGCTCAGGACTAGACGAGTGATGTGGAAATTATTTTGTATGCTAATATAACCTTCAGGGGTCATCGACACAAGGGGTCTTTGTCAGCACTAGAGAAAATTTATCTGGGGGCATCGGCAGAAAAAGACGCGTTGCGAAGTGATTTAGCGTTCCGGCACGATGTCGCGTAGAAACCAATTAGGAGTATGGATTTACCAAAAACCCCTAAAAGGTCAGCACGCTTCCATCTTAGACTGCATCATCACTTAACATAAGGTGAGATTGCCGTCACGGGTTAACTTGAAGTGTATAAAAAAAAAGGTTACATGAAATGTGAAAGCTTAGAGGGTATGACTACGGACACAATTTCAGGGGACCTAGTTCGATCAAGCACCTTTGACCTTGAAGGAAAACATCGTGACAAAATCTGCATGTCTGAGGGTTCTCCATGTTGGTTACAAAAGCTCTCCTACCTATCCGCTCTTCTCTAGTATAGTGGCTTATGGCTTATGGCCAAAATCCTCCTCATGCTGAAACCCGCGCTCTGTAGTGGGTGATGGAGATCTATCGATCTCTATCACCCATAAATCTTACTTAAGCAGATTGTGACTTGTATTTTGGATTTCTACGTCACATTTATAACTTTTACCTACTGCTGTAAATCTTTTAGACATATAAAAAATATCAATGAACATTAAAATTGCATAAATTCGCAAAAAATATAAACACTTATAATAGTAAAACATGGCAAGTGGTTTACGGGTTTTTTTTAGTACCTCTGCATTATGCTTCAGAGGCGGTCTATATAAAAGAAATCCATATCTCTGAAGCGGAAGCGTATAAATACTTTAGATATTAATTAATCGTATTATTGAATTATAGGCAATGCGCAACATGGAAGTCTTATAAAATGTCATTCAGATACTTTTTCAGATATTCGTCTATTCGTGTGGTTTTTGCGCTTTTTTCAATTTGCTTTATTTGAAGTTTAAGCAAAATGAAAAATACGCAAAATAAACAGCCTATTTTCTCGCGGCAATGGTTTGAATTTAGAATAAGAGCTATCTAATATCTATGTGCTTTTATTCGTAGAAAAGTTGAACCGAAAACATTTTCATGAATTCAAATTCATAATTCTAACTTCTGACTTTAATTTTTTACTTTATAAAACCTAAGGTTACATAACAATGGTTTAGTTTGACATAATAATCAATTATGCTCTGTTTAAAATGTGATTTATAATACAGTTGTAGACTACAGTTGATTTATAATATAGTTGAAGCCAAAAACTAATAGGTACAGGGTGTAAGGGCGGCCTTATCACAGCTAAAGATTTGTTCGAGGCAAATACTATATTATATGTATTTGGTGCACAAATTAAATATTACATCATACAATAAACTCAAATAAATAATGTTTGCTGAATGTTACACGCTCATTTACATAAATAGCAATAATTATAATCCATAGTATATCATATATACTGAGATACTTTGTATGTAAAACCGTAAAGTTTTCCACTACACCTAAATAAGGAAATCAATGATAAGAATATTAAGAAATTATGTCATTGTTTATGTTTATTAGAAGGTTCTAATTGCAGAAATAATCAGAAACCGTTAATAAATTAATAGGCAAACCATGAAATTGCGGCAACCTTGAAAATACCTCCTTATCGTACCACCTGCTTAAATACTATGTAAACTCATAATATGACGCGTTTGCATCATGTGAAATAACCTGTGCCGCATAGACATACAAATTTAAAAAAAAACCAAATTAAACAAAATTCCGCGCCCATTTTTCAAATATAGATCAAGAATTTTAAAATATAAGGTACCTACACAGTAACAGTTAAAATTGACATAATATTTGTATCCCCATTGAATTATTGTAAAATTTTTTTGACAATAACATGGTTAAGGTTAAACATCGTTTAAAAACGAATATTAATATGAATCATATGGCTAGTTATCAAAGCTTCATAAAAATATAATGTTAATTCATAATAACTAAATATAATTTATATTATACGCTGATTTTTGGAAGTCTCTTGGAAACTATGCACACTCACGATTTTTTTTTTTTAAATCACAGCACTCCACTTCGCGCTAAATAATGACAGTTCTTATTTTTAACACTTGGCTTGGGAATATAGGTTATAAAAGTTTAAAAAAAAAACACGGAATCTTTTTCGCGAGTTCGCGAAGGCGCGAATTCGGAACGCGGCACGCGCGCGTCGCTTGCTATGTCGGAGAAGATAATGCGTGCTCGTAGAAAACTACATAAAGTACACAGGCGCACCGGCTTAAGTAACGGATAATACATTGTTAATTCGGATATTTGCGCGTATACCGTGAGCGATGTAATGGTCCAAGAGATGGTGGGAACTTTTGAAACTGGTTCAGAAAAGTTGAAAGTTTGTCACATTACAACAACAATTAACCCATGTAGGTACTTATATTGCAAGTTAAGTTTATTGTGGGCTTCTTCTTAGACCAGGGCGAGTTTCGAACCCTCATAGCTTTAGTTTTAAGTTTACGAATGTAGTTATCACCATCAAATCACTACTATGTAAATTATTGACGCGTCAAAAGTGCCTTTTATTTGAATAAAGATTATTTTAATTTCAATTTGATTTTTTGCATTGCCACCACCGTGGCACATACTACATTACCCATTATTAATAATTTTGACTTAAATTTCATTGTATTATGACGGTAAAAGAATGCAGCGCTCTTCCCAAAAAAAAAATGGTATAAAGGAAACTTAATATAAACATAACGCACACACACACTAGATTAAACAATAATTGTAGCTTTTAATTTATTTATTATGATATAAGATTAATAGTAGGTACCTTTAACTTATATGAAAGGTGTTATAATAAAAACCTCAATTTTAAAGTGCCGTAACACCTTAAACATTAAGATTTTACTAGAGAATTAGACGTCTGGAAATGGAAAAATAGATTTTCTATTAACACTTATTTAAAGCGGGTGAAACCGTTTGGCATAGCAGGTATTTTATGAAGAAGATATCACTGTACAATTTCCCACCAGCTCTCCCATTGTAATGTCTTAATCATTAACCATCCGTTAAGTGTTAAACTGCTAAGACTCAGAGTTATATGCCGTTTTGCCGATTACATAAGTGATGAACCAGAATGACTTTAAGAAAGAATTAACGTAACAGCTATTAAATTTAGATGAGCTCTCAATCGCTATAACTTATTAGAAATCAATAATCGTATTACGTTCATGAACCACTAATTTATCACGAAATTGATGTGAAAATTAATCAATATTCTCATCTTAATCGATAGAAGCCCACCGCAGAATAATGATCCTTTGTACGGATTTGTATATACCACTCTCTTAAGGCTCCTTTATCGGCTCCCTAATAACCGTTCGATGTCAATTCTATCTAACAAAAAAATTGATGTTAAAAAACATCTTAGCACGTATCTCCACTCGAGTACAATGGTCTCTCTATCGAAATTCATGTACATTCAGGTAATATTAAACCAAGGGATTTTGTCACATCGTGCCATTTTCTTGAATCAGAAACTGCATATTCAGTAATTATGACATCTCATCGCTTTCATCAATGTTACCGTTTACGTAAACTAATGTATTTATTATTTACATGTAAGTCATAACCTATCTATGTCTATTAGAGTACTGAGTAACATTATATTTATACTCGAAAAAATAAACCATTAATGAAAAATAAAAGTCTGAAACCATATCATTACTGTTAAATAAATTGTTAATTCTATCTTAGATTTTTCCGCCTAGGTTTTTTATGTGAAATATTCCAGTAAGACCCTTACCTTGGAAGTAAAACTATCTTGTATGCCAACACGGCATACTGCATCGCGCTCTCTTATGCCATCACAACCCATCTACACAAATGATTTTTAGATCAGTTCCACATCAAGTCGTGGAACTATCAGCTGGCGTTGATGACGTCGTGAAGAGGACAATATGCGAGAAGTGTCCTTCACTGTCTTCTTCTTTGATCATCATCACCATGATCAACCCATTGCCGGCTCACTACAGAGCACGGGTCTCCTCTCAATAAGAGGAGGGCTTGGCCATAGTCCACCACGATGGCCATGTGCGGATTGGCAGACTTCACACGCCTTTGAGAATATTATGGAGAACTCTCAGGCATGCAGGTTTCCTCACGATGTTTTCCTTCACCGTTGAAGCAAGTGATATATTAATTTCTTAAAAACGCACCGAATAGTTAGAGGTGGGTTTGAACCCCCGACCTTTGATTAGGAGGCGGAGTCCTAACCACGAGGCTATTACTATTATCTTCTCTGATTACTGCTGTCAAATAAAAATATACGACATCACGTAACATACGACACGCAATTGCACTTTGTCAAACACATTAAACTGGTGTTTAAAATAAGGTGGCACCGGCTTGTAGTTTCACGGACTTTTGACTTGCATCCGAGGAGATGGATGCACGTTCTCTTGGCAACAAGCAAGCGCTTAATTGGTCGAGAAACCGTATAGCTATTTGAAATTTGATTTATTTAAGTAAATAAATCAAAAGAATTATTTTACACGTTTTGCTGTTAGAGCAATTTAAAGTGTTTTTTCTTTTATGTGTCATCATGATCAACCCATTAATGGCTCACTACAGAGCACAGGTCTCCTCTCAATATGAGAAGGGTTTGGCCATAGTCCACCACGCTGGCCATGTGCGGATTGGCAGACTTCACACGCCTTTGAGAACATTATGGAGAACTCTCAGGCATGCAGGTTTCTTCACGATGTTTTCCTTCACCGTTGAAGCAAATGATATTTGAATTTTTAAAAACGCACATAGAGGTGCGTTCCCGGATTCTAACCGCCGACCTCTGATTAGGAGGCTGACGCCCTAACCACTAGGCTATCACCGCTACACGCTACGCTTTTACGCGTGCAAAGCATTTTTTAATATGTGCGTATTTTTAAATGGAGATAAATATGTCTCTAGGCTCCACATACAGTCCATTTTTTCTTATTTGCATTTTATCTCGATTACAATAATACATATACGGTGGAATCTACTTATATGAATCCTCGTCGCATACCGATAAGGTTAGGCTAGTCTATTTTTATATTTATAAGGTAAAATGAAGCACTTCATGCGTAAGTAGGTACTCGTTATTGCTTGATGGGCAATTATTATAATTTATTTAACTTCTAAGCTCTACAAGTTAGCCCTCGACGGCAATCTCACTTGAGAAGATGGGAAGTGATGATGCGGTCTAAGATGGTAGCGGGCTAACTTGTCAGGGACATGGTAAACCAATATTCCTAATTGGTTTCTACACGACATCATGCCGGAACGTGAAATCGCTTGGCGACACGTCAAATTAAAACTGGGCTGACTGGGGTTCAGGGCGCAGGGTCCTAGAAAGCGCAAGCCGATCACCATAAAATTCCATTTATACCTAATACACAAATAAGACATGAAAACAAGTATCCTCATGTCGTTGTTTGAGGATGCTGATTTTCTCACCCCTGCGCTACATCACCATCATCATTATGATTCATGATCAACCCATTACTGGCTTACTAACGAGCACGGGTCTCCTCCCAAAATGAGAAGGGTTTTGGCCATAGTCCAAGATGGTAGCGGGCTAACCTGTTAGGTGTATAAACCCATATCCTAATTGGTTTCTACACGACATCGTGCCGGAACACTAAATTGCTTGGCTTGGCACGTCTTGGTGGACGTGTCGGTAGAACATAAACAATAAGAGGTTTTTTTTATTCCCCGTGAAGTCGGGCATGTCAATTGGTCCAAGTCAAATGACATTCACGAGGATTTCCTCCTACAGTAAAAAAAGGGGTAGTAACTGGCCACTACCCTCCCACCACACCAGACTCGAGCTGGGAATCGATCCCAGGACCTCCAACTTTATAAAGCGACAGCGTGCTGCGCCTCTGTGATCGTCAATAAAGAGGTTTTCCTTTATAAAATAGTCCGGTAAAAAAATTACAAGATATCCAAAACGGTTTACGGCAACATTATATCAGATTCGAAGTGTTTATATCGCTTCAGGAAAAAGCATTTAAAATAATAGTTAGTGTATTATTTTTATTTTTTTTTACCCGTGTATAAATAATTATTTCGTACTGATATTCATTACTGGCGACTTCTGACTCGTGGGACGCACTAATTGCAGAAAACTTGCTATTGTTTAATAATAAGTTTTCTACATTTACTTGCACATGTTAAATGTAGATGGTTTTCTTGGGGTTTCGCCGAGATTACAGTTATTATGCGTTTAGAAACCTCAAACAGGTTGAAAAATATATCTAAAGAGTGAAATTTTAAAATTAATACTAGAGTAGTTACGGTGGCATTAGGTATCTCAAGTGTCTGCACTGATCTGATTCTCTATTAGGCATATTGTCTTTCTAACTTAAAGTACCACTAAAAGTATGTTACGTGACGTTTTTTTTTTAAATAATACTCAATAGCAACGGAATTATCAGCGATAGCCAATAGATTAGTGGGCAAGAATTTGTCTTGGTTTCATTATATGCACCTTTAACTTTTCGAAATTATCCGTGTTTTAAGTGATTTAACAGGTTATACTTCGTTTAATGTTGAAGGAAGACATCATGAGAAAACATGCATGCCTGAGAGTTTTGAAAGGTGTGCAAAGTCTTCCCATTCGCACTTGGCTACCGTAAAATCAATACCACAATTAAATATAAGTTGATAAAGCCACAGTCTAGCCGCGCATGAAACAGCAATACAATTTCATTTTTCTTATTAAAACAATAGCACAAGATTTTCCCCAACTGTAAGAAAAAAAATATGCAAAATTGAGAAAATAAAAAAAAAACACAAAAGTACTGATATAAATTAGGTTCCTAATTGCAGTGGCACCAGTGACAGTACTTTGTTTGGCTAACTTTGAAAGTTAGCCAAACATAGCAAAACCGTTACGCCGAATGAGACAGTAGATACGTATATGTAGGTACGTTTCTTTCTTCCTCCTTCCTCACTGCTTCATAGCTTCATAGCTTTTAATCTACAGTCTAACCCTATTTATTCTTAGACCCGTGCCCCATAATGAGTTGATAATACTCAGGACTGGATTGATAATGATGATGACAAAGAGAATGAATCTTCAGACTGAGCCTAAGCGATGCGTGGTCTGCTACAGTTAGTTGATTTATGGATTAACGGTGTGGTTTTCATTAGATCTCGCCGTGCAATACGTTCGCAATGCGTCGTTGTTAAGACTTGTTATTTTAAACCTTTATTTTTTATCGATAACAGGCACGTGCCCGCGGTGTACAAATCGATTTATTCGGTTAAAATTATCAAGCGTTTCGGTAAATCTCTAATACCTATTAAAAAATGCAAGGTAAAAGTTACAAGGGTCAACCCGGTTATTAAACAAATCGATTAAATGCGAGTTGGATTTGCAAACGAAAGGTTCTGTTTTATAAAACAGTATGGCATACATTATATTGCCATTATTAAGAGCGAGAAAAAAACCATTGGGCCCTTTTTGAATTTATAACGTTATTTTATTTTTAGTATATTATAGAAGCAAGAGAAATACAAACTCTGTGAATATTTCAACTGTCTACTTATTAAGGTTTATGAGACACAGTAACTAACAGACGGACGGACTGTCGGATGCTAGGTACAGACGAACAGAGAAGGCTATAATGTAGAACATGGAAACTATTTTGTATAGAAAGTTTATTATATTGGTGTATTATATTGTTTTACCAAAACTAAAATACTTAGATATGTTTAAAGAGTATCTTACTGCTATTATCTTTATGCCATCAACAAAACATTGAATTAAACAAAAAAACTCTTAGTCAAGAGAAATAAACAAAAAATATGATAGTGATGATGGTGATTACTCTCATGGTGATAAACTCAGCCAGTTGCCTACTCGGTACTGTCTCGTTGGTACGAATAATACACGGATTTCCCAGGTCGGGTCGGATCAAGAACCATGAGTTATCTATCAAGAAATACACCAGGCAATTTCCAGCCCCATGCTTCAGTGGACATAGTCATGCAGAAATAAACGTCGACCTGTCGCGTCTAATCAGAGGCATAAGATGCGATTATTACATGGCCCTTATGACATAGATGTACGGTAACTTCGCTTAAAAATGCACGGATGGGTGTCGTCATTCGAAAAATGACCCCCTAAGCTAATGTCATCATCACGTTTTAATTTGTTTTCTTCTTGGTGAGGTTATTCGATCATTGCCAGTACACTGTACTACTTCCATATTTTGGCTATATGTTACGGTCTACTTGTATTAATATATGTATCATCTACGCTATAAAAGTGAAATCAAGTTATATTTTATTACGATATTACGTTATACTTTAAATGTTATTATAAATCGTATATTGTTGTAATAAACTATCAGCCACAGCCTCTTAATCAGAGGTCGGCGGTTCGAATCCGGGCACGCAACTCTAACTTTTCGGAGTAATGTGCGTTTTTAAACAGTTAAAATATCACTTGCTTCAACGGTGTAGGAAAACATCATGAGGAAACCTGCACGCTCGAAAGTTCTCCATAATGTTCTCAAAGGCGTGTGACGTCTGCCAATCCGCACATGGCAAGCGTGGTGGACTATGGCTAAAACTTTTCTCGTATTGGGAGGAGACCCGTGCTCTGTAGTGAGCCAGTAATGGGTTGATCATGATGAAGTATATAATAATTTTTCGAGTTTATCTTCAACTATTAATATTAATAATTAATTAATTCTAAAGTATATTCGTAATTCTAAAGTAACTCGGTACGGTAGCTCCAAGAACCCGTGTCAATACGATCTTCAGGGACTTATATAGATAGCATCATAATCGAATAACAAAAATCATTCGAGCATTTAAAGAATGCCGTAACTTCATCACATAACGTTTGTTTGATCTGGACACTTGTTCCTAGCGTCCAAATATAGCAGAGAATTAATTTTGGACCAGTTCTTATACAATATTGAAGGTTACGTACAAAGTTTACTTAAATTTTTTTGAAAGTAGGCGCGTTACGTTTGGCTGTGACATAAGGTTCAGTCATCGATACGAAAGTTGAGCAAGCAGGGTTTTATAGGTTAGACTCAAACTAGAATAGACGAGAATCCTATTTTTATAGATGACTCTAGTCCACTTAAGTGGTGTTTTCCTTTCCCCGTATGAGGGAAGAAGTTTTAGCTTAGCATTTGATTATTGATAGACTCATAACAAAGAGGATCAATTATAACGGCATCAGTGACTTTCTGATCAATTATTTTATAGTTGAGAATGTCATTAGAGGGTTCTCTGGTGACTAACTAAATATGCGACCATAGACCAAGCTCCTTAGCCATAAGGCCGCCTATGGTACATCAAGAAGGTTTTTATAGCATAGATTCAAACTAGAATATACGGGATTTCTATTTCTAAACATCCCTCTAGTCCACTAAATTGATGGTTCCCTTACTCTTATGAGAGAAGAGATCTTAGCAAAGCATTTGATAGACTCATAATAAAGAGAATCAATAAAACGACGAGTATTCGGCCATAATGACTTTCTGATAAAAATTGAGAATGTCCTTAGAGGGTTCTCTGACTAACTAAATATGCGACCACAGACCACGCTCCTTAGTCATAAGGCGGCCTATTGTTCATCATTTCTTTTGTTTATGCTTCACTATCGCGTATTTCTTTTTTTTATAGGGTCACAATAAAGTTGTTCATTTCATTTTACGGTTACTAAAGGACCCGATAAGCGGTTGACGATTGGAGATCTATCTTGTAAACCTTGCGTTTGGCGTCGACTTCCATAGGTCGTCTTTTCTCACAATGAAGTAGTAATAGAAATAGGTGGTAACAGTGCTGAGAGGTAATTGGGGTGTACGCCTGAAAGTGTAATTGGGGTCAGTGAGGGTTCGACTCTAACTGACCCCAATTTTGGGGATGTGGCTGGCGGGTGAGTCGCATTCATTACCAACTGCCAAATATTTGTATATGGTTTGCTGTGACAAGTACAGATTCAGAAACTGGTAACATTTATAGAGTAAGTTAGCTCATAATTGGGTCTTATAAGGCATATATAGCAAACCATCTTTATAATCTTCTACCGTCAGTTTTGAATAAGCTTGATGGTACCCAAAAAATACTTGAGCAATTTTGAAAGTAGGCGGCTGGTACCAGAGTGACATAACTAGGGGGGAGGTAATTCGGCGCCGCCTTCCGTTTGAAGGGCGGTGTAGAGTTACCAGTTGGGCACTTGACGGGCTCTCGACGGCGCTGTCGTGTGGAACGGGCTTCGAAGGGAATGTTATACAATATCTCTAGTGACATATAATACAGGTGTTCTGTCAGCGACGATATTTAGTTTTTGGGTTTCAACTTTCGTAACACTAGTCTGTATATTCATTAGTATAACGATATGCTAATATTAATTACTCTAAGGTAAGCTATATACATCTAAATTTTTTCTTTTTTTCTTTTGAGGGAAACGAGCGGACGACTCACCTAATGTTAATTGATTACCGTAGCCCATAAACATGTGCTACTGATACGTTGGCAACGTATCCACTGAATCGGTTTCTACTTAGCATCATACCGGAACGCTAAATCGCTTGGTTATACATCTTAGCCTGTAGGGTTGTAACTACGAGTAGCTACAACAAGACCAAACTCGTCCCGGTAATCCAACCCAGGACCTCCCGATGTATAAAACGACGGTGTACGCGCTGCTCCTTAGAGGTTGTCATTAATCCGACACCCCAACCCTCTCGTAGTTGCGGCTTCTTTTTACTCCCCCGACCTAAGCGCTCCTCTCCGAAAGAGAAGACCTAAACATATCCTTCATGACCCTGACGATCAGATGACTACTGACAACACACTCGTACCACCTACTACACAATCATACGCTACACACCGTCTTCGCCGGCGAAGACGAGGTCCCCGCTATCTTGCGTCATCCGGACGTGGGCTCCATCCACGGCCTCGGAGACGTACGGACCACTCACCGTCCGACCCCCCCGTTATCCCAAACTTCGCCTAAGCCGAGGTTCGGCCTCAAAGGAGGCGCCCTTAGGCAGTCGTTCCCTTAGTTTTTTCGAGCCCTAGGGCTTAAAATTTTTTCTGGCAGAGCTTCTTTCCAAAGCTCGCCAAACAGCCTGGTTACGCTGTGGCAACCAATAGGGTTTGTACAGCTAATAGCCAGTCCAAAAAAAAAAAAGAGGTTGTCATTTATTTTATTGGACATCAACATCAAATAAAACAACTATTTATAATAGCTGTTTTAAGGCTATATGGAAGGAAAACTGAATCATGAACCATGTAGCAATCTAAATTTATCTTCGGATATAGCTCGATCGTATTTCTTAGGTCTAGTGGTTAAGTCGCAAATTACTAGTGGATATTACGAAAGCTTCCTTTTAGCGAATACCACACCACGGCGTCCAAGTTTGAGTCCTGCTGTCGACCAATCACAAGACTTTTAATCAAACCAGTGCATCCTGTTATTGGTCGATTGATGCTAATTCAATGGCAGCTAAGGAAGCCAGATTGACGTGGCGGTTTGGCCCATACCCTTAAAATAACATTAATGTCAAAAGGACTAAACCGAGTCTGATGCAAAGAACAGCTGCGAAAGGGTACGGAATAAAATCATGCGGATTGAGAATTACTATGATTAATAAAAAGATAGTAAACAAACGCATTTCCAAAGAGGGTAGAAAAATATATCAAAAGCGAAACAACATCACGTCAAGTTTAATATACGATGTGCTGACTCAACACGGCGCGGGGTAAAGGCAAGAAAAATATTATCGATGATAAACTGTACCAAGCTGTAGCAGACGTATGATTAGCATAGTTGGAAACGTTAATTACATTCACCTGCAAGAAACTCCAACAGGAAGCGTTATCGAATTAAAAAATAATTATTGATAATAATTGTAATGTTATCGCCGCGATTCTAAATAGCTAAGCTTCATGGAAAGCTTTTCTTTCGGATTCAAGAGCATTTATGACCACAAATTTCATATCTGTACGAGTAGGTATAATATTTCCCCCGTAAACTCAATCCCCGTAATTTTTTTAATACTAATCTGCATTATTCCGGAAAGCTAAATCGCTTGGCGGTATGTCTTTGTCAATTTGGAGATAACTAGCCGCGGCCAAAGCATCCCAACCCATCTTACTTCACATATCGTTTACCCATTGTTGACGCGGGTGAAACGCGGGCACAGTGCCTTGCGGTTTGACCCACGTCAAAGCTACTATGGACTATAATATACTAGTATATCCGTTCATCATGATCAACCCATTACCGGCTCACTACAGAGCGCGGGTCTCCTCTCAATATGAGAAGGGCTTGGTCATAGTCCACCACGCTGGCCATCTGCGGATTGGCAGACTTCACACGCCTTTGAGAACATTATGGAGAACTCTCAGGCGTGCAGGTTTCCTCACGATGTTTTCCTTCACCGATGAAGCAAGTGATATTTTAATTGTTTAAAATGCAAATAACTCCGAAATGTTAGAGGTGCGTGCCCGGATTCGAACCGCCGACCTCTGATTGGGAGGCTTACGCCCTAGCCACTAGGCTATCACCGCTTCAGGCTATCCGTCAGTACCAAATAAATACGCATCTTCATTCCATACTAAGCTAAAAACATTTTGTAATACTAATGTCTTATAAGACTAGTACTTATCGAAATGTTATGTATGTAAAAAAGCTAACCTTCAACTCTTTTCATAAAAACAAATCAGCTCGCAATTTTACATACTGCCTCGTGTAAGGTCGTATACGGAACTGGTTAAATGAGACCTCACAATATTTCCTGTTAAACTTTATATTAATTAGGTGCTATTTTAAGAGAAACTTTGATTAAGTTTTAATTATTAAAATAAAAGAAGGTAGGTACTTCTATCACACGATTACAATCGATCAAGTTGTAAAATAAACGTTTATTACAATAGTTCAGTACTATCAATGAAGTTGTAAAATTTACTTGTACTGTAGCTGTAAGGTTAGTTTAATATCAACCCGACAAGTAATTCGCATCAATACACGGATATTTTTTTTACAGGCCAAAATACAAAATTGTTTAAACAATAAACAGCAAGTATAATTTGCTATATTCCGCCGACAACCGGGAGATTAGTATAATATAACACCACACAAAATCTTCCGCTAGAACCTCTACGCACGTTTCGACCCGACACCGGATCATCCTCAGGAGATGTTGACTTCACAGGCGCGAAAAGTTTACTTTTCCTCCTAATCAGAGAACTTTTCGGTATTATGTGCATTTTTAATCAGTTAAAATACTATCTAAAGTTTAATAGAGTAACGTAAGGCAGTGAAAAAAGAGTAATGGCGTTCATGGGCGAGGGTAATCATTTAATCAGGTGACACGTCTGCTCGCGAATTTCATATAAAAAAAAAACATTTCAAACAAAAATCGTTTGTTATAACGAGGCCATCGCTGAGGCAATTTTGAAACGTCAAGTCTTCTTCTTGTTCGGAAAGCAGGCCGATTTAAACTACTATAAGAATAATATAGTACTTGTCCAATCAAAACCGTCAGAGTTGTTTTTTAGTAAGCGTGACGTCAGCAATGCTGACGTCACGCTTACTAAAAAACTTTTGATTACTTTCGTTCATAGTAATTGAAACCACAACTTGAGGGATTACACTTTTATTGCGACAATAACTAAGAGGTCCGAACGGCCCGACGTCTCGAGCGAGAATGCCACGAAAGGCATCGACCGCCCGTATTTATTGCTAAGCATGCTTGTACAAAATTTGATTGCTACCGTCTAAATACACTGATTAACAAAGAAATGATTAGTGATTTAAAAAGTTCAAATGTGGGTAATTATTGAACTCTTGTTGTTCTTGGCGCCGCTGAATGAAGTTAATAACTCCTTCGCGCCGACAAACCTTATAGTACCAAGAAATAATGAGAACTAAGTAACATTATGTAAAAACAGAAACGTCGTTAATACAAGTAGGTACTAAGGGTGCACCGTAGCTAATACGTATGTGGTAATAGTTAGTATGAATTTTGCAATGTCTGCGTGGACCGGTCGTTACAAAAGCATCCATCTTGTGTTTCGTCTGACAGGTGTAATGAGATGGCCGGCCGGATTCAATGCTGGGAGTCGCACGCTAATATTTAACGATGGAGGTTGTAAGCTATACGCGAGACAAGCAGTAAAAATCTATACTTTTATAAAAAAAAAGAAGAAAAACCTCGTCGATTTCCCGAAAAATATACTAACAAACTAACCCTCCCACCATTAAAGCTAAAACTCCACACCTGTAGTCCCTACGTAATGTCTGTGAAAATATATAACGGTCTGCCAGACTGCATACGAAACTTAGAAAAAGAAAATGAATTTTACACAGTATTAAAGAATTTTTTATTGGAGAAATGTTATTACACTGTAAACGGTTTTAAACGGTGCAAGTAAAAATAAATGAAATCGGTCTCCCTACTACGGTCGATTCCAGACCAAGTTGCAACACCCAAACTGGGTATGTGTACTGGAGTTATGTGCGTTTTAAAAACAATTAAAATGTTACTTGCTGCAACGGTGAAGGAAAACATCGTGAGGAAACCTGCCCACCTGAGAGTTCTAAATAATGTTCTCAAAGGCGTGTGAAGTCCGCCAATCCGCACATGGCCAGCGTGGTGGACTATGGCCAAACCCTTCTCATATTGAGAGGAGACCCGTGCTCTGTAGTGAGCCGGTAATGGGTTGATCATGATGATGATGATGATGTTAAGAAATTAAGACAGTTAAAATAACCTTGGCCAAAGAATTAGTTTGGCCATTCATAGTGAAATGCATCTTAGATACTATGGGTATATCGACTACGTTTTAGTTTATAAAGTAGTTTTATTTCATTAGTGTTACATACACTTAATTTAATTTAATTAATTATTATTTTAATTGGGAAGTAAATTGACCCTGTTTCTTTACATTTATGCGTTTTAAATTGACTTCATTAACCCGCTGAAGTGTATAATTTGAACCGCAAAGATTTTACGTATTATTATGATAACATTTTCGATGTAGTAATGCCCATTAGCGCATCTGGGTCTCCGCGCAACGTAACTGTACTGTTTTTTGACGACCTCAGTGGCGCAGCGCGCGCGCTGTTGCATTATAAAGTTGGAGGTCCTGGGTTCGATTCCCGGCTCGAGTCTGGTCTGGTGGGAGGCTGCGGCCGTGGCTAGTTACCACCCTACCAACAAAGGCGTGTCGCCAAGCGATTAAGCGTTCCGGCACGATGTCGTGTAGATACCAATTACCATACCCCTAACAGGTTAGCCCGCTACCATCTTAGACTGCATTATCAATTACCATCAGGTGAGATTGCCGTCAAGGGCTAACTTGTAGTGAATAAAAAAAAAATAACTAACCAAAACCACATTTTCGTTTACCTTTGTTAATAGCTTTAGCTTCATCATAATCAACTCATTGCGGGTTCACTACAGAGCACGGGTCTCCTCTCAATATGAGAAGGGTTCGGCCATAGTCCACCACGCTGGCCATGTGCGGATTGGCAGACTTCACACGCCTTCGAGAACATCATGGAGGCATCATAAACTCTCAGGCATGCAGGTTTCCTCACGATGTTTTCCTTCACCATTGAAGCAAGTGATATTTTGATTGCTTAAAAACGCACATAGCTCCGAAGAGTTAGAGGTGCGTGCCCGGGTTCGAACCTCCGACCTCCAATCAGGAGGCGGACGTATTTACCACTAGCCTGTCACAGTTTCTTACAGCTTTTAATTATTCTTGAAATCGTATACAAAACGAGTGTACTAATAGTTTCCCTTTTGTTGAGAGAAATCATTGTGTTCTGTATATTAAAATTTTTACCTTTGATAAATCCCGAAGCCATAAACTCAGTGTAGTGCCAACATTCTCATAAAGCTTTCTTTTTTTTTTCAAAGCGATAACGTTCCTTTGCACCCTCAAGAATAATAGCGGTCAGTTCTGTTAGTCTTCTTTTTTCGCGCGCTATTCGCGGTCCCACGCTCGGTTGGACGTCATAAAAACCCGCCGCGCAATTATTATGACGCCGGCCGCCAGCGGGGATCGCTTTCGTTGAAATTGCACATCGATTACGTCAAAGTTTTTTAAGAACTTCCTAACCTGTTAAAAAAAATTCATTGCTACTTGCATTTTTTTTAATCCGCGACCAATTGTGATTGCAATTTTAAAATTACGCATAACAGCCAGTCTCTTCGTAGCCAGAGCTACAAGTTATGTCTATTCAGGATTAGGGTTAAGTGACTTTTTTAAATACCAACAGAACGGTCCCTGGAGACTTTATATGTGCCATATTTCAGCAGCACCTGTAGAGGTGCACTATAGGTAATAATTAATATCATAACATGGACTCTTTAGCATATATATTAACGTCGAAGAAAAGGAACTACCTACTGCATGGTAACATAATTGAAAGTCGTACTTAGGTAATATTTACTACAAAGTTTTTTGTGGTTAAAGAACTTTATTTCTCACTAAGAATTCACTTGGTATGATTGGCCAAATAAATTGTGCGGTGAAAACCATAAGCGATTTAATATCTTAACATTGTAAGTCAAGTCTCAACAAAGACTAAATTTCAAAGGCAAAAAAATCTCCGACTGATTCGGGTGCAAGCATTAATGTATGCAGATATGGTCACAGAAAATTCCCAAAAACATTTAGAGGTATTTTGGGAGCAGTAACCTGAACTAATATAATAATATATAGCGAAAGGCAGAGAAGTTTAGAGAAAAGAACACGTGAATTCACCTCCTGCCTGCAAGAATAACTGCCAAGGTAAAGATAAATAAAACTATCATATCCCTACCCTCCACGTAGCACTAGAATCTGAACAAGACATAGTAATCAAGAATATAACAAAGAAAAACATCTAATAGCCAAATAGGGAATGAAGAAGAGGTCTACAAAAAATAAGAATTCTATCCTAATGACCCAAATATTACTGTTTCCAAATCAAGTTCTGATATTCCAACTAAAGAACCACGTACACATATATCTTTATAAAAAGATCAATCAAATATCCGCGCCCGTGTACCAACTTTAATGTACACTGCCTAAATTGGAAACAGGACTTATTTGTTTTTCAACCGCTCCGACAACTTAATAAACATCAACACGTGTTGATAATACAAAAGTTGTGTATCCCTTGCTACGGAGACAACTTCAATATTGGTCAGTAATGTGATAAGCTGTGATAGCCTAGTGGTTAAGACGTCCGATTCCTAATCAGAGAACTTTTTGTCGGAATTATGTGCGTTTTTAAGCTATTAAAATACTTGCTTCAACGGTGAAGGAAAACATCGTGAGGAAACTTGCACGCCTAATAGCTCTCGATAATGTTAAGTAAGCTTGTTGTGGGCTTCTTCTTAGACCGGGGCGCGCTTGGAACCCTCATAGATTTAGTTTTAAGTTTATGAATGTAGTTATCACCATCAAATCACTACTATGTAAATTATTGTCAAAAGTGCCTTTTAAAGGACTATTTTAATAAAGATTATTTGAATTTGAATTTGTTCTCTAAGGCAGGTAAAGTCTGCACATGGCCATCGTGGTGGAATATGGACAAACCTTTATTATATTGAGAGAAGACCTGTACTCTGTAGTGAGCCGGCAATGGGTTGATCATGATGATTATGATGATGATGATGATTGATGGTGTGTCTGCATGAAATTCCCAAATACCCAGGTTAATAGGTTCTCATGTATGTGAACTGTCATATCTGTGTTGTTATCATTATCATCAGCCTAGTACCGGTTCCACTGCTGCACACAGACCTCCGCTCTCATCATGTTTTAGAGCAGACACGTTGCTTCGATACGGCTAAGTGTGTTTTATCGATTATTACTACATTTAATGGCAGTGTGAACCCAGGACCTCGTTGTCCGTCGCTTAACATGCTGATTATCTAGCAAACTCTATTATTAAGAATAAATTAAGAAACTGTAATTAGTTTTTGTAGTATTTCTCTTTTGTTAATTTATCGTCCAGGTTAATTTTAAGTCATTTTTTATTTAATTATTTTTAATGATTTGTACCCCATCTTCTGCATGCTATGTTCGCATCGAGAAGTCAATGTTGTAAAATTAAGATATTTTTGTATTCTAATGACTATGACTATACAATTGTTGACAGTTTTGCGAACTAATAAATAAAAATAAAAAAAATAAAAAAAAAACTGCCACTAAACCAACATGCAGTTAAAGATGTTTTTTTTTATCCACTACAAGTTAGCCCTTGACGGTAATCTCACCTGATGGTAAGTGATGATGCAGTCTAAGATGGTAGCAGGCTAACCTGTTAGGGGTATAGTAAACCCATACTCCTGATTGGTTTCTATACGACATCGTGCCGGCACGCTAAATCGCTTGGCGACACGCCTTTGTCGGTAGGGTGGTAACTAGCCACGGTCGCAGCCTCCCACCAGACCAGACTCGAGCCGGGAATCGAACCCAGGACCTCCAACTTTATAATGTCGTCAAAACTAACTATAACTAACTATATAACAAAATAAACTTAGTTTAGCTTTGTAGTAAACTTTCAACATTGTTTTATGAAAGGAATTGGCAGTTTAATAGGTCCAACCCGATTCCCCACATTGAATCACAATCGCTTTACCATGGTCTATTGACTGGCGCAGTTCCCGCGGGAGTTGATTTTATGGCCTTTTTATGCGTTCGCGAGATGAAAAAGAAATGCATAAATCAAGTTGAGGTAGGTTATGGCAGCTTCTTTGTGTCAGAAGTAAGTATGGTGGGATGCAATCTTTTACAATGTTTAAGATTTTTACAAAATTATTACTTGCGTTTGGCTTTCGTTTGGGCTAGAGGCTATGAGGGAGAATTAATCTTCAACTTGGATTGAACGTCTGTGCCAAGTTAGACTACTGATAGAACCAAAACTGTTTTATTCATGTATGTTCGTAAAGCAAAAACATCTATGGAAGGGTTCATATAATATATTTTTCTATTATTTCAATTCGTTAGCTGATGGTAATAACTACATTCGTTTACATAAAATTATAACACGGGGTTTTCCAAACGCGCCCTGCTCTAAGAAGACTTTTTTTTTGTTTTCACCATCTCACATAGTATACACAACGAATTATAACTAGCTATGAAGTTAGAACAATTTAGACTCAAGACTTTTTACCGTTTATGTACATTTTTATTATGGAAATAGTGTTTTTCTATAAGCTTAAGTTTTATAAAGAACTTTTATTATTTTTATTTTTATTCATTTATTTGTAATTAACAGCGTTTAAAACTATTTACATTTCAGACTTAATCATAAAATAAGGCCAAATAAGACTACAATTTGTATAAAATAAAATACCAAACAATATATGCAACCTTTGAAAATTTACAACATAATAATATGTTACGATTTTACAACAGTGTTTGTATGTGTGTGTGTGTGTGTGTGGGTGTGCATGGGAGAGAGAGCTTATTTAACTTATTGAGAGGCATTCGTTCCAAATTTGTTGTGAGGTAATGCACAATTTCCTTTGAATGAAGATTGTTTTTCTCATCAGTTCCACGATGCCATCGGCAAATGCAACAAATTATCTTACTTTTCCGTTTAACGCGTTGATATTCTATTGATCTACGTTTAGTCCGACGGAGCAGTGTCCTGTTAGTTAGGAATGCTCTTAGCTTCGTAGGAATTATGCACAACATCGAATGAAGCGTGACGATGACCACGCGCATCGGCGTGGAAATGTGAATTATTCATGAGAAGTAATCACTACGGGGAAGGTCAACGCCAGTCATAATTTTTTTACTCAAGCAACCTGCCTCTAGGTAGATACTTACTTTACGCATGTGAAGAAGAAAACTCTGCTCGGAGTGTCAAGAGTATTTCTATTGTATCAATCAATCCAGGGCTTACTTAAGCATATGTGGCGCATATGAAGCTGTGATAGCCTTTTTTTTTGTCGTGGTGGAAAAGCTTTATAGCTACTTCCGTCCCTTGGGCAGGACGGTTATGTGGGACTCCCACCCATGGGTGGTCTACCCGAACTAAAAAACACCACGGCATGTCCCTCTCGCTGGTTTTACTGGACGCCCGGGGGACCCATTGTATACTTCCCGGAAGCTGTGATAGCCTAGTGGTTAGGGCGTCAGCCTCTTAATCAGAAGTCGGCGGTCCGAATCCGGGCACGCACCTCTAACTTTGCGGAGTTATGTGCGTTTTTAAACAATTAAAATATCACTTGCTTCAACGGTGAAGGAAAACATCGTACGGAAACCTGCACGCCTGAGAGTTCTCCATAATGTTCTGAAGGCGTGTGAAGTCTGCCAATCCGCACATGGCCAGCGTGGTGGACTATGGCTAAAACTCTTCTCATATTGGGGAGGAGACCCGTGCGCTGTAGTGAGCCAGTAATGGGTTGATCATGATGATGATGATGATGTAGCGCAGGGGTGAGAAAAAAGAGTGAATAGGTATAAATTTAATTTTATAGTGATCGGCTTGCGCTTTCTAGGACCCTGCGCCCTGAACCCCAGTCAGCCCAGTTTTAATTTGACGTGTCGCCAAGCGATTTCACGTGATGATGACGTTTAGAAACCAATTAGGAATATGGGTTTACCATGCCCCTGACAAGTTAGCCCGCTATCATCTTAGAACGCATCATCACTTACCATCAGGTGAGATACCGTCTACGGCTAACTTGTGGTGTACAAAAAAAAAAGAAGACTTACCACAAGGTTGCAGCCAAGGGATAACTTTAACAAGAGTAGAATTTAAAAAAAAACTTCAAATATAATTCAAATTTAAAATCTATTTTTTTTAAAGATTTAAAAGGCACATCTTAAGCTCTACGTAATATTAAATTAAACGTGCAAAACTTGAATAATAATAATTGTTGTTTTGGAAGACCATCCCTTATACCGGGTCATACCGGGGGTGTAGTTTTGCATGCCAGTAGAGTTAAAGTTATAATCGTTTCCTGTAATTACACGTAATACCTTCAAATGCATTTAAAAGTATTATAAGCATGCTAATAATTATGTTGTAAAGGCAAATTACTCATGGGTCAAGAACGAAACAATTTATGTGTGTTGGTACCTACATTTCAATTTATTAGTATTTTTATTTAATCGTGTGATTCCATGGGAACGCACTGTCAAATATCTAGGTGTAACCTTTGATAGTCGCCTGTCCTTTTCGCCGCACATACGTAGAGTCAGTCAGAAAGCCCGTTTTGTTCTTAACAGACTCTACTTCATGATTAATAAACGCAGTAGGCTACCTCTCCGTCACAAAGTGACATTATATAAAACTTGCATCCGCCCAATCATGTCTTACGCGAGCGCCGCTATAGCGCTTCGTCCCACGTATAAAACCTTTCAAACGATTCAGAATCGTTTCATGCGCACGGCAACCGGCTGTCCCTGGTATGTGCGTAACGTAGATCTGCACAGAGACCTAGAACTTGACACTATCGCTCAGCACTTTAAGAAACTCTCGAAAATCTATTTCGAGAAATCAATCCGACACCCCAACCCTCTCGTAGTTGCGGCTTCTATTTACTCCCCCGACCTAAGCGCTCCTCTCCGAAAGAGGAGACCTAAACATATCCTTCATGACCCTGACGATCAGATGACTACTGACAACACACTCGTACCACCTACCACACAATCATACGCTACACACCGTCTTCGCCGGCGAAGACGAGGTCCCCGCTATCTTACGTCATCCGGACGTGGCCTCCATCCACGGCCTCGGAGACGTACGGACCACTCACCGTCCGACCCCCCCCGTTATCCCAAACGTCGCCTAAGCCGAGGTTCGGCCTCAAAGGAGGCGCCCTTAGGCAGTCGTTCCCATAGTTTCTTCGAGCCCTAGGGCTCAAAATTTCTTCTGGCAGAGCTTCTTTCCAAAGCTCGCCAAACAGCCCGGTTACGCTGTGGCAACCAATAGGGTTTGTACAGCTAATAGACAGTCCGAAAAAAAAAAAAAAAAAAAATTAGTATTTTAACCAACTTTTTATCACTTCTTCATCTTTTTCTCGCCCTTATCCCATGCTACGTGAGGTCGGCACAACACGTCTTCTATCTACCTCTTGACGGTGTGTTTTTGCCAGTAGCCGAAGACGACCTCCGTGGCGCAGCGCGAGCGCTGTCGCATTATAAAGTGAGGGAGGCCTCGGCCGTGGCTAGTTACCACCCTACCGACAAAGACGTGTCGCTAAGCGATTTAGCGTTCCGGCACGATGTCGTGTAGAAACCAATAAGGAGTATGAGTTTTCCATACCCCTAACAGGTTAGCTGGCATTATCACTTACCATTAGGAGAGATGCCGTCAAGGGCAAACTTGTGGTGTATAAAAAAACAAGTAGCCTC
Source organism: Lasiommata megera (assembly GCA_928268935.1). NCBI lineage: Eukaryota > Metazoa > Arthropoda > Insecta > Lepidoptera > Nymphalidae > Lasiommata > Lasiommata megera. Next base: position 1,512,906 of record OV743308.1, on the reverse strand, counting down.
GGCTGAAGCCTCCCTTGTGACCAGCTTCTAGCCGGGAATAATACCCAGGACTTTATAATGGGACAGCGCCCGCTGCGCATATCATATAATTATGTACAAAGCAGGTAATGAAAATTTTCATCATGATGAGGTCACACTGAGGTAAGCGTATTGACGTCATTTTAAACAGGTAATTGTAAGTATAAAGTGTTTTGATCCCACGTCACGAGAAGTAATAATACGAACGAAGGTCAAAAGGTTTTCAACCTTTACCCATGTACACAACCATTCATAAGTTACAAGAAACAAAAACATGCAAATTGAAAATAGATGGGTAAGTCAGGTAGATAATAGTTAAATAGGTAGGTATATTTTAAGATAAACGTGAAAGAATCGCTTAAAATGTTCTCAAAAGTGTTTAAGAGCATGTTTTAATGATTTCTACAAACCATGTTGCTACACTTGAAATCAGCTTTTTAAGAACGCCATTGTTTCTGACCGTTAATATTCTTCTTTTTTTATTTCTTTAAGGGACAAATTACGGTAATAAAAACGGTATCTTAAGGATAACATCTTGAAGAAACCTGCATGTCTGAGAGTTCTCCATAATGATCTCAAAGACGTGTGAAGTCTACCAACTCACCACACACGCACTTGGACAACGTAGAGGACTCCGGCCATAACCCTACTTATGGTGAGACCAATGGTTTTGGTGGGCCGGTAATGATGAAGAGATAAATTCTGACGACCTCCGTGGCTCAGCGCGCGCGCTGTCGGATTATAAACTTGGAGGTCCTGGGTTCAATTCCCGGCTCGAGTCTGGTCTGGTGGGAGGCTTCGGCCGTGGCTAGTTACCACCCTACCGACAAAGACGTGTCGCCAAGCGATTTAGCGTTCCGGCACGATGTCGCGTAGAAACCAATTAGGAGTGTGGATTTACCATACCCCTAACAGGTTAGCCTGCTACCATCTTAGACTGCATCATCACTTATCATCAGGTGGGATTGCAGTCAAAGACTAACTTGTAGTGGATAAAAAAAGAAAAAAAAAATTCAAATACGTCAAAATAATTGCACAAGGCCAATCGCCATCAAATTGCTACAATGTAAAAAAACATTGACGCGTCAAAAGTGTTTTATGAAGAATTATGAGAATCTCATATTTTCGATCGGATAAAATTTCGACCCATTTCGATCCTAACTCAAGTTAGAGAACCTTGGGTAAGGATCCGGAAATAGTAAGCATAGTATAATACTATATAATTTGAACGCCTGCTTAAATATTTTAGCAAAGTTATAACTAAGATAATATGCTGTTAATAATTATGTAGGAGGTCAGCTGTTCTTTATATTTGTAACGGATAATTGTCTTGAGATTTTCCCTACTGCGCGCTGTTTATGGAACGGATAAGTTGTGTGGTTTCAGCCAAACTCCCCTATTTGCATATTTAAATTCTATATACTTAACTCGATGTAGTGGTGATAGCCTAGTGGGTAGAGCGTCAGCCTCCTAATCAGAGGTCAGCGGTTCGAATCCGGGCACGCACTTCGTAACATTTCGGAGTTTTGTGCGTTTTTAAAAATTAAAATTTCACTTCAACGGTGAACGAAAACATCGTGAGGAAACCTGCACGCCTGAGAGCTCTCCATAATATTCTCAAAGGCGTGTGAAGTCAGCCAATCCGCGTGGCCAGCGTGGTGGGCTATGGCCAAACCCTTCTCATATTGAGAGGAGACCCGTGCTCTGTAGTGAGCTGGTAATGGGTTGATCATGATGATGATGATGAACTCGATGTAAAATTATAATATTTAAAAGTCAAAATGTACTTATTTATGAGATTGTCTTGATAACATAACATTTTTTAATAAGGGTTATTGATACTGATATTTTACCTTATTCCAAATATTGAGAGTTGAAAATCGCATTTCATAAAATTCATTAGCGATATAGAGAATTTGTGCATAGTATTATACTCTCGTGGTCTTATCTTATCAATCATCACTCATAAAACTGTATTCAAATATTATAGTATTTATACACAAATTTCCATTTGGTCAGCATAAAGGGACTTTATTTAATCCTGAAATCTAGTACTTACATAGTATATAACATAATGTCCGCATAAAATAGCATTTCCAATGGTAAAAGTTTAGTTAAAATCAGTTCAGCAGTATCGAAGTTTATAAATTATAAATAAACTGATCATTCCGCAAGATGAACTTCTATTGAAGAATCAGGAGTTAAAAATGGGTTATCTTTCGACGACCTCCGTGGCGCAGTGCGTGCGCTGTCGCATTATAAAGTTGGAGGTCCTGGGTTCGATTCCCGGCTCGAGTCTGGTCTGGTGGGAGGCCTCGACTGTGGCAAGTTGCCACCCTACCGACCAAAACGATTTAGCGATTTAGCCAAGCGATTTAGCGTTCCGGCACGATGTCGCGTAGAAACCATTTAGGAGTCTGGGTTTACCATACCCCTAACAGGTTAGCCCGCTACCATCATAGACTGTATCATCACTTACCATTAGGTGAGATAGCCGTCAAGGGCTAACTTGTAGCGTATAAAAAAAAACCTATTATAATAAAAACTGGGTCGCTACTAAATGATAGGCATAGCTTAGTGCATCTAGAAGTAAAAAATATAAACTTGGTAACGATTTTAGACGTAGACGACGCTGTGCATGCCAGGTGCATGTTTTAACACTAACTTTAGTGTCTACCATAGTGCATGCAAGGTGCCAGCTTATGGTAAATCGCGCTGTGTAGTCCAGTACTTAAGAAGAAATGAAACACGTACCGCAGAAATGAACATGCTCTGATCTACAGAAGATTGTTTATAGCCGGTACAGTGCAAGCCAGATTCTATCTTAAGTTTGAGCGAGTCACGTAAGACAGTTTTTAAGGTTGGCTGACAAAAAGAGCATTAAATGTAACTAAAATTAAACGTAGTGGGTAAAGCAAAGTGTCACATATAGTGGCGGAGGTGAGCATGCTTAAGTAAAAGAAGGGGTTCCAGTGTTTGCAACAGCATGCCAGGTGCCAGAAACGTGATGGGTGAGGTGGAGTAGCATATAAGACAGTGAGCATGCTCATATCTAGAGAAGAGTGTCAGCCAAGGCATGCCAGGTGCTAGCTTTTGTTAATCGCTCTGTGTAGTCCAGTGTTAAAGATAGAGTGAAACACGTAATGCAGAAGTAAAAATGATCTGATCTACGGAAGGTTGTTTATTCGTCGGATATCGCCGCAAGCCAGATTCTGTTTTTTTTGAGCAAGTAACGTCAGACAGTGACAAAAGAGCGCTTAGTTACCATATAGCCAGGTGCTTGCTTACATTTAAACGTAGTGGGTAAAGCGAAGTGTCACATATAGTGGCGGAGGTGAGCATGCTTTCATACAAGGAGGGGTTTATCTGTTTGCAACAGCATGCCAGATGTCAGCTTACGTTTTAACGCTGTGGGTATGGTGGAGTAACATATAACACTGGAGCATGCTCACATCTACAGGAGAGTGTCAGCCAAGGCATGCCAGGTACTAGCTTAAGTTTGAGCGTGATGGGTAAGGTGGAGTTGCATATAAGACAGTGAGTATGGTCACATCTAGAAGAAAGTGCTAAGTGTCAGCTAAGGCATGCCAGGTGCTAGCTTAAGTTTGAGCGTGATGTGTAAAGTGGAGTAACATTGAAGACAGTGAGCATGCTCACATCTAACAGAAAGTGCTAATTGTCAGCCAAGGCATGCCAGGTGCTAGCTTACGTTTGAGCGCGTCTCGTAGCGCGGTGGTTAGGGCGGCGAGCGTGTCGCGTAAGGCCGCGTGGTGTCGCTCGAACATGCTCACATCTATGCAAGGATTAATTTGTATTTACACTTTACTATACTTGATATTGCTTAGAGGAGACTATCTTACTGTTATTGAGAAAGTCAAATAAATTAAAAACTTACTTTTTAAAATAATAAATACTAAAAACAGCAATTAATTTAGTAAGTAGTTGTACCTTCCTAGTACTTAGGTAATTTTGCTGAATTTAAATTTTTGAAAGTAAGTGATATTTTCCGGCCTTTAAAATCAGTGCCATCTTTTCACTGTTTTTTTTTTTGAAAATCGTTACCTTTGGACCTGTCAACTTATTAACAATAGTCATATATTTTTAACAATAGTCATATATTTGTGTAAATTAATGTCATTTGTAGTTTTTCTTTGTGTAAAACTTATCGGATTTACTCTTCCATAGATACTCTTGGTTGGTTTAGGCTGTTTTGTGCTGAAAGGCAATGGGAGCAGTCCTTAAGGATAGGGTATAAAGTCTAAGTTGATTATGCACCATAACTACGTCAAATTTAGTACTATTTTAATAACTCTTTTTTGCAGGAAAATTGATACTGTCAGTTTAATTTTACCTAATTTTAGTAATGATAGGTGAAAGCTGTGATAGCCCTGTTAGAACGTCTACCTCCTAATTTAAGAATTAAAATATGAATGAATTATGTGAAGGAAAGCCTTTCAGCGAGGTGGACTATGGTAAACCTTTCTCATATTGACAGGCGACCCATGCTCTGTAGTGAGCCGGCAATGGTTTGATCATGATGTTGTAGATAGGGTAGTATAACTCGTTAGGGTACTTAAATATCCCCGAGTTGGCACTGTCCTAAGGACGGACTCTGCCGGCCTGGTTGCGGTTGTGGGCGCGAGCGAAACCCGTGACCCGGCCACCAGGCGGCGGGAAAGGATATGCACCGTGGGGGTTTAGTCAGTAAGAGTCTGACATAACCGCCGCGTCTCCTCGGACAAGGGGTATCCATGAGGATTACCCACGTTAAAAAAAAAAAGGGTACTTAGATATACTTACCATGTGAGAGAAGGCAACAACTCTAAAACTTGTTAAAAATGTGGAAAGTTAGGTTTCTTATAAGCGTTTTCGACCCTTAGTTGCCACCTTACTATTCTTTGTATCCAACATATGCCGATTTTTTTAACGCTGGGAATTGCGTTTACGCACCACGGAAGCGACACAGGTAGAAATGCGCCGCTTCCCACGGGTTATGTGGGATTGATTTTCCTTCTTATTTCTGTCTCCATAGACATTTTTTAAATCATGCACTAACTTGCTGGTATTAGGATACTAATAAAAAAGTTTTGGGGAAGCAGGTTCTACCGTACCAGTTGGTGCATAGCTGAAAGAATAAACTGCTATCCTTCAAAGAGATTATTTCTATCATTTATTTACTTTTTCTAATTAGGTATGTATCCGGGCTCCGAGCTTTGAAGCATTTAGACCACACCTTCGTTTAGTTTTAAGATAAATTTAAGTGATTTTAATGTTTTTAATTATTATAGACCTTTTAAGTTCCTTTACTGTGTTAATGAATGTGAATTTTAAAATAATTTAATTGTATGTTTTAAAATTGGTTTAATTGTGAATAATTGTAAGTTTTTTAATTAAAACTGCAAAAAGGTCTCTTTTACTGAAAGAGGACACCCGTGACATAAATCACAGGTGTCTTCTTATGAAAAAAAAATAGGTATGTGTGTATGTACCTGAACATATCTTCCTATAACGTATTATCCTTTTCGGAGATTTGACTTGGTCATAAAGGTAGACACCTAAGACAGGTCACTTATATTGATTTATGTTGGATTGATTTAGATATGGTCATATGTCCAAGGTCGCATATTTTAAAATTCCTGTATGTCGGGCAACGATACTATTTTTATTGCAAATTCTTAGCATGTTTATGTACTTCCTGTGAACGCATTTGACTTGATAATGAGATTTACTACTTTCGTAGGAATTTATTTGAATGTTTTTTTTATACTTATAGATAATATATAAATACAAAAATTGCTTCTTTGCAAAATTTGAAACAAAGTCTGAATTACTTCATGTGTGTAATATTTATTTCTTTACTATTACTACGTGCACATATTTACTTATTACTACTGGCAGGGTAAGAAAGTTTAACAAGGTAAGCCCCTTGTTGACTGACTTCAATAATGACCTTGACCCGATGTGGTACCAAGATTTGAATAGCCTTATCATTTTTTTTTAATTTTAATATGTTTTGTTTTATACTACTGTTCTTGTTTTTTTATCCATACTGGCACCGATCATCAGATGTGAGGCTAAATTTAAATAATTTTGTACTTACAGGCTGGGTGGTCGTACAGAGGCGCGACCCTCGTGCCCTCCAGTGGCCCGCCCGTCAGCCGCGCGGATATCGCCTCCAGAAACTCCCTCACATTGTGCAAGTCGCCCCGACCTTCGCTGGAACTGGGACCTTCGCATTCTTCTTCATCTGAAATTAAAATAACAACTGTATTAAGTTTGCGAATAGCGTTAAAATAATGCCTTTTCAGATTATCGTCTAATCTTGCCTGACAGATGTTACAGCTCAAATTCTTTCCCATACTATTTTTTCGTCCTATTTCTGTAGGATAAAACGAGAAAATGAAGACGTAATATTCAAGTGCGTGTTGGCTCTATTGATCTAGAAGTGGACTTCGCCCAATGCGGCGTATTTCTTCCACAGCCCCGTCTATCATTATTCCAGCAATCATATGGACAAATATTGGCTGATGATGCTGATAGTAACTATCAGCGTGATGATGTCCTACTGCTGAGTATAGGTCTTCATTTACCCTTCACGCTGCTTATATATGGGTCTAAGAACTTTGACAATATTATATACGTTTGTAATGACAATAATCGGACGTGTGTGTCATTAACACGTTGGCGACATTTAAGGAGCCGATAAACAAATATCTGGTGATCACTTAACATCAAATGACCTGCTCGCTTGTCCCCTTTTTATAAATATCATATTGGATTAACGTGCTAGACAACGCTAATTTTATAACTCCAGACTGGCACCAGGAATTTAAGGAACATTAATGTCCTGGCGTTATAATAGAATCCGGAACCTAAGATCGTACTTGGCGCAGTCGGTCAAATCAATTAGATTATTTATTCTATTAGCGATGTATTGGTTCTTAATAGAGATGATGATAATGTTTATAATTTAAGTGGTAGTAGTTTATAAAGCGTTTCTTTCAAATACTCGCAAATATAGAAGTAGGATGAGAAATGATCATGATCAACCCATTCTCGGCTCACTACAGAGCACGGGTCTCCTCTCAATATGAGAAGGGTTTGGCTATAGTCCACCACGCTGGCCATGTGCGGATTGGTAGAGTTCACACGCGTTTGAGAACATAATGGAGAATTCAGGTGTTCAAGTTTCAATGGAGGTTCAAGTGTGCAGGTTTCCTCACGATGTTTTCCTTCACCGTTGAAGCAAGTGATATTTTAATTGCTGAAAAACGCACGTAACTCCGAAAAGTTATAGGTAATAGGTGCGTGCCCGGGTTCGAACCACCGACCTCTGATTAGGAGGCTGACGTCCTAACCACTAGGCTATCACAGCTTCTGCTGATGATTAGAAATAAATAATGTCAATTATGGCACATTACGCAGATAATATTCTACCGCATAAAAAAATTCAACCTCTTCGGTCCTTCCGTAACGGATTTTAATGAACTTACCAATTTGTTCCAGGCGGTCAGAGCTGAAGGACCACGGCATAAGGCTGAGAGCTCGTTGCGCCTGACGCAAGAACCACGCGCCTGACTCGAACTTCACTGGCCTGGAAAAATTTACGTAAGCATTTGGTACAATGTCATCTTTTCCACTGCAATCAAGCCCCGAATCTTTCGAGTCTTTGCGGTCTAATAGTTTTCCTAATAATTTTTTAGTTCTGGAAACCAAAATCGCTTGACTACACATTTTTCTTCGGGGGATGGTCACTGCCACTGATGATTACAGAATCCAGACTCAGATGGTACGGACATGTAATGCGTAGACCTGACGATTACTTAGTGCAAAAGTGCCTTTCCATGGCTGCAGGGAAAAGGGGAAGGGGAAGACCCCCAACTACATGGTTGACGAATGTCCAAAAGGACATGAAATGCCTCGGTCAGTGATGAGGATACTAAAGTAAGATCGACGTGGCGCCGAATGATAAAAAAGCCGACCCACGGGATAAGGCGAGGCCAAAGAAGAAGAAGGATGGTTACTGCCGAATAAGTCGAGCTTCGTACCAGACGAGTTTGCAAATTTACCCCCCCCGGAAATCGAACTCGAGACTTCTCACTTAAAAGACCAGCTACATTTTTAACTGTCCCTATGTTTGTGATTTGCTGTCCGTGCCAGCCGTGGCCTGCGAGTAAACAATGAGTCTAATGACGAGTCATTAGTGTTAACACATGATAAGATTTCAATCCGACACCCCAACCCTCTCGTAGTTGCGGCTTCTTTTTACTCCCCCGACCTAAGCGCTCCTCTCCGAAAGAGGCGACCTAAACATATCCTTCATGACCCTGACGATCAGATGACTACTGACAACACACTCGTACCACCTACCACACAATCATACGCTACACACCGTCTTTGCCGGCGAAGACGAGTTCCACGCTATCTTACGTCATCCGGACGTGGGCTCCATACGGAGACGTACGGACCACTCACCGTCCGACCCCCCCGTTATCCCAAACGTCGCCTAAGCCGAGGTTCGGCCTCAAAGGAGGCGCCTTTAGGCAGTCGTTCCCTTAGTTTCTTCGAGCCCAAAATTTCTTCTGGCAGAGCTTCTTTCCGAAGCTCGCCAAACAGCCCGGTTACGCTGTGGCAACCAATAGGGTTTGTACAGCTAAGAGACAGTCCGAGAAAAAAAAAAAAGACGGGTTGCACTCCGGGAGTGCCGGCAGAAGTGAAAACTTGATTATTAACGTTGAGCATGTTTGATATTTTGGAATGGTTAGGGAAAAATTTTGCACCAATTGCTTTATCAGTATAAAAGTACTATCATTTATGTGGTAGAATACAATATTCATTTATTGCGCTATCGTACACAAACATGACAATTTATATTTACATTAAAAATTTAACACTTTAAAACTATTACAATTATTTTACATTAAAAAGTTTATCTATATCAATTTCCATATTTTAAGCACTTTACATTCACGAATTTTACGAATACACAACAATGTGATCACTACACAGACGGTCGAGCCATCAGCTGTCACCATCCATGGATGCGCGTGGCACGCTGTAACATACACGAACATTCGCGCAAGCGCCCTGCGCTGCCTAAACGAAACAGTAGGCCCAGGCATACATTTTCGCCGCGCCGTAGAGAGGGGATAGCTGTCTACTCTCCATCCGTCTTACGCTTTTTCGATCAGGTCACGTGTCCTGACGCGAGTTTAAGATTTTATACCCATTACAGAAAAAGTGCTCAACGCCGCTAAAGAAGTTTTCACTTCAAAAAATGATAAGATAATGACGTTAAAGATTTCTTAATTACCTATGTCCTAGGCAGATGCACGGTACAGCGCCTCCAAGCTGATCCCCGCCACATCTAAGGCATATGTTGTTCTCTGCGGGCGCTATGCATCGCCTTCTGGGCTCCTTTCTCTCGTCCCTGTAACCAAATGGTGAAAAATAAACTCTTGAAACTCTTTTAAGGACAAAGTCCTGAAAACAGGATATTTTAGTTAGCATATATGTTAACAAACCAAAACCTTATAACAATATATATAATCCAGAAACTAATCGGATCGATAATTAAAAAAAAAAAACTATGAATTAATTATTCTTTAGTTATTGATAGTTTGGTAGTTGAATAAATGTTTTTTTTTTATTTATATACTTTGTTTTACTAAATTTACTTAAAGATAATGGTTCCAGGAAAAATTAAATTAACTCGTTATGAGGAGCTATGTTCGGATATTAACGAGAACAAATCAGTACTAAGAGTATCTCCAGAAATATATTTAATTATATATATATATATATATTATATATATTTTGTATGTGTATTTTGATTAATGTATTGTGTTATTTATGTAATCTAGTGTATGTATTAGTATGTAGTTATTAGTATGCAGGTTTTTACTTATATATTACGCCACCTATTTTCTTCTAATTTCGGTTTTCCTAATCCTAAGGTTGCCTGGCAGAGCTCGCTACTAAGCAATAAGGCCGCCTTTTGTGTCCTGTTTCCTTAAGGCGCTATGAACAGACGAATTTTAGGTATTTGAGGGGGTGAAGCAGCGGCAGTAGCGGACGGTTAGCCCCGCCCACCTCGCGCAATACTTAGTGCAGCTCGCCATAACAGTTGCAATAAACGGCTCGCGACAAGGCTTATCAACTATAGGTATAGATACGTTACCTTAATTTCGTCACTTGTTTGAATGGTCTTCTGGACTAATAAAACTAGAGTTCGAATTGTTCGCATCTTAAACAAAATATACTATTTTTATTTTTTAAATCTTGTTTATGTTTTTATATTGTTTACAATAATTTTCGTACATAAAAATTAAATTTTCGTTGATAAACATCGGATTTCAAATTCAATCAAAATTTCAAATTTGGAAAATAGGTATTTCTTCCTACTACCTACTTATATGATTGGGAGTGAACGATCCACCTTTTTATATAAATAAAAAAAGAATGTTGATATGCCTTGTCCTTTGCCGTGTTCCTAGAATATGTGATGAAAGTTTAGTGAGGTGTTTTGGGGAGGGTACCTGGTCAAAAAATCAGCTTTTTTTATGTGGGCATTTCGACTCATGCCCATTACACTTATTCTATATATTTATCCATGGCAATAGAAAGCGATGGCCACCAAGCGAAAAGAAAATTATCTAGCTATTTTATTTTTTATTTATTTTAACCAACTTAATTGCATAATATAAGGACAAAAAAGAAAAGTGGAAAAAATACATAACATAAAAGTATAAGGATATATTAATGTCCTAATGGACATTCCTTAAAATATGTGATAGTAGAAGCTGAGGATGATACAAATAAAACTAGCATTGAATCGCTCTCTCCTACTAAAGCCCGTAGATATTCTCTATGAAAGGAATTATAAATATTACTCGACCTGCTGTTTCTACCTCTTCTATTGAAGATTGTAATACTTATATTTGTAATACTATTCGCACCAAATACGGAATTAGCAAATGCAGATGAATCTGACATTGATAAGATATTGGATCAGGACTTCCAGCTTGATCTACCTCTTAAGTGTGTCGCACCGAAGGAGATTCGAAAGGCAGTCGCAACTCTCAAAGACAAGAAAGCTCCAGGATTTGACCTAATAGACAAAAGAGTAATGAAAGAACCTCCTGAAAAGGCTTTATGTATCGTACTATCCATTCCAACAGCATAATTAGAATTGGTTATTTTCCACTGTTGTGGAAATCCCTCAAATCTCTGATCTGCTAACCTGGTAAATCTTCTAGTAAAGTTACGTCTTATAGACAGACCTATAAGTTTGCTGCCACCGTTATCCAAACCATTTGAAAAGATAATGCTAAATAGTCTACTGCATGTAATCTCTGACAGAAAAATACTGCCTGACCAACAATTCGGTTTTAGAAGAGACCTATTGACAAACTGCAACTATTGAACAAGTTCACCGAGTATGTCTAATCATAAGAAAAGCACATGAAAATGTGAAAACTGTATGCTTTCTTTGATATACTACAAGCCTGAAAAAGTTTGGCACCTACTTTGCTTTACTAGTTTAAATTTTTAAGGTCACAGAAGGTGAATGTACCTCTAGATTCTACTATATTAAAGCTAGAGTACCTCATGGCTCAGTGTTAGGTCCAATCCTATACACATTATTTATAGTCGACCTACCAAAAACTTGTAGAGTATCTGTAGCAACCTTCGCTGATGATACTACATTACTTCCTTCTTACGAGAAACCTGCAAAAGCATCTGAAATGCTACAAAAAAGCCTCCAAGAAACTCAGACATTTGTCCATCCATGATAAATAGAAAGTTCTAGCTATTGCTTTGAAATCACAGCACATAACGTTCACTCTGAGATCAGGTGACTGTCCTCCAGTTAGGCTTAGCACCAAATAACTACCCCACAATCGTTTTCCATAGAAAGATGTCTCTTTGCATCGTCATCCTCATTAGTGAGGGTCACGATCCTTAGCATGGATCATCTTCTTCCGTATGATGTTTCTCCAGATGGTTCTGTTTCCGGCTTTATGTGGTGCGGCGTGGAATGATGTACCGAGTGCAGTGCTGATCTGATCAGACCAACGCATGGGGCTACGTCCTCTTGGCCTTCTTCAATCCACTTTGCCCGTTACGAGTAGTTTCCTAAATTCCCAGGGCTGTGTCTGAAGTATTCCAAGGTGCGCTTGATACATATAGTTTTCAGCTTTGCTGTAATTTTCAGCCCTTTCAGGATAGATGCGTTGGTCCTGAATGCAGTCCAGGGTATCTTTAGTATTTTCCTCCAGCACCACATCTCGAAATCATCAGTGCGTTTGCGATCTGTATCCCGAAGAGTCCATGTTTTAGAACCGTATAGAAATATGGAAAATAACCAGAGCATTTACTAGTCTTTGCTTGGTGCGAATTGATATGCTCTTGCTACTCCATATCTTGGATAACTGGTACATGACATTCTTTGCCATACCAATTCTCCTGCGCACTTCCTGTTCACAAGATCCATTGTTTGTTATACATGAGCCTATATAAATAAAGTTATCCACCACTTCTAACTTGAGTGCACCCGTGAGATTAAGTTTGCCACTTCGATCCACATTCATGATCTTTGATTTAGATGGATTAATGGAAAGACCAAGTTCCTCGCTTACATTTTCCAACTTACTAAGGAGAGTCACCATTTCTGCTTCATTGGATGCCAAAAGTGTAGTGTCATCAGCGTACCGCAAGTAAGTAATTGTGGTGCCTCCAATGTTTATGCCCCCATCCTAAGATTCACAAGTCGCGACGGATTATGATCTAAACATAAACATTAAAAAGTATGGGTGACAAAATGCATCCCTGGCGCACACCTTTTTGGAAGTGAAATGAGCTTGTCATGGTCTTATCTAATCTTACGGAACCTTGGCTGTTATTGTATCAGGTTTGTAGCAGTGCCACAAGATGCTGAGGTACGCCCAGTTCTAAGAGAACCTTCCACATGCAGGTCCAGTCAAAAGCTTTGCTATAGTCTACGAAGCAGATGATGACGGGATTGTCAAATTCGTAGCTTTTCTCTATAATTAGTCTGATGTTGACTATCTGTTCGCGGGTACCCCTTAACAAAGCCTGCCTGTTCTTCAGGGATTTGCCTTTTGATTTTTGATTAAAGTGGCGATTTGCTAGCGTGGGAGATTAAAGCCAAAGTCCGGTGGTTGTCACACTTTCTTGTGGATAGAAAGATGACTTGCCGACAAAATATTGTAGCAAAAAAGGTCGAACTGAAACTTAAGTACACTGGTTTGTATTGGTTACTCTCAAGAAACGCAAAGCTCACAACTGACAACTAACTTCTCATCTACAAGGCTTTACTCAGACCAATCTGGCAATTTGGAATCCCGCTCTGGGGCTCCGCATGTGACTCTGATATCAAAGTGATACAACGGGCAGAGGATTACATACTCAAACAAAAATCCAACGCATTATGGTTTTTACGAAATAGCGAGATCCATGAACTCAGATGTATCACTATAATGTGAAGCAGGAAATCCAACATTCTGGTATAAACTACAAATTGCGGCTACAAAATCCAAATCCGTTAGCAGTTCATTTAACTGTACCAGACTGCCTAAAGTGAAAAAAGACAAGAGGAATCTTGGAGCTTGACCATTCTAACAAAAATATTAATATATTCAATGGGAAATATTTATAAACGAGATAACTTATAATGAAAAAGTCATGTGTACACAAATTAAATCAAAACTTATATTTAGACAAGTGGCATATGTGTGAAATTACTATTTTATAAAGAATTATGGCCGGATATCATCTGCAACTGCTGGATAAAAAAAAATGGAGAATAGCATGCTGGGTATCAAACTATCTAACAAGGTGAGCACCATAAATATTCGGAAAAAAACCAAGGTCAAAGATGTCATCAGCCAAATACGATTGCTTAAATTTAAATGGGCTGGTCACATCTGCAGGATGACAGATACAAAATGGACAAAAATTGCCACAGAATGGATTCCGCGTAGTAGCAAAAGGAAAAGAGGAAAGCCAAGAAGACTTGTTCCTTAGCGTCAGTGGCCCGCTATGGACCAGAGAAGCTAAGGAAAGGAAGACTTGGAAAGAGCTGGGGGAGGCCTACGCCAGAGAGGCGACTTCTAACAAACACTTGTGATATTATAATATAAAATTTGACTGAAACTTGTAAGAAAAAAAAAAAAACATTGACATAATTTTTTTTTTTTTATTGACTTGGTAGTAGAATAAATGGCTTTTTTTTATTTTATTTTACTATTGAAACAATCTCAAAATCTAACCACGGGAAACTCTAATGAACCCACTAAAATACTACTACGCATGCTGACTGATAAAAATAGAAAGCAAACCTCTAAAAAAGTCTGCGTACCTTCAAAGAAGTCGGCGTATTTAAATCTAAAGTAGGCAGCATACGCCGAATTGATAGCGGCGGTATTTTTGATTATTACTCAGGTCAAGCAAATAATTATACTCACTCTTGTAAAACAATGACGATTGACGGTTCATCAGAATCAATCTTCAAACAACTTTAACTGTTCAAAATTAATATATTAAAATAAAAAAAATATTCAAAAATACAAAATTACGAAAATAATAAAAAATATAAAAATATTTACGGAAAAAAAGTTATTGAAACCTACTAGGATCCGAACTCCCGCTTAACTAATGCATCACATGTAATCGTGATTCAACTGAGCCACGGTTCTTATTAAAATAAGGGTGAAATTAAGGTACATTATTCATTACCTTAAGCAATTTGATTTTACTGTGATAATATGATTAGATTAACTGAACTATTTATAAACACACGTATTTACACCTTTTAGTACAGACACTATGTTTAAATGAATTAATATAAACGAAATAAATTCCTGTAACAATTTTTTAATTAATGTAATCGGAAATAATGTTTGAATGACGGGCGATCGCAGCTGGTCACAGGTCCACCTAGCAACGCGCCTCAGCGATCACTGTCGGTTTGCGTACGAGTAACAAGGACGCCGATACTTGGATGCAAAGGACCTAAGTGCCAAATCGTAATAAAAATTATTAAAATTATAATATACGTTTTATGCAAAATGTAAATCGGCCAATTACTTTATTAATATATCACAAATAATTGTACTTAATTTCACCCTGATCAATTTAGGCATAACTGAGAAAAATTAGTATTTAAGTATTTTCAGAGGTGCGATTGCAATTTTTTTTTATCTAGTAAACTTTGTTAAATCGTGTTTCTAAATCGGCCATCACGTCAGAAATACGATCAAGTGTAACCATATTTTTTTTCATAATGTTATGAGCTATAGATTTTGCAGGAAATGATACTCATTCGACTCAATTTCACTATACACAGCGCCTTAAGTTTTTCTCATTATTTACATCTATATGTGGTGTACAAATAAAGAATAAATAAATAAAATAAATAAATGTTAGAAAGAAAAGGCAAACGCGCTAAATTTAGTCTCAGTCATGATTGTCGATAAAACGTTACGAAAATAAAGTAATGTTATAATATAAGAAAGGCCGAAGTTTATCTGCATAAGATTATTATAATCTTATGCAGATAAACTTCACCCTTTCAAAGAAAATGTTCAACAAAAGTACGCACGGGACCTCGTACTCCATACGTAAGATTACTCAAGTCGTATTAATGACTTTCATTTGAGCGGGTGAAGCCGCAGCGAATAGCTAGTAATCTATATGTTAACGATATTTGAATGAAACAGTTTCAGGTTATAGATAAAGCAGTAGCAACATAGCTCGCAAGCGGTATCGAATCAGACGCATGGAGCCACAGGAAGAGTGTAAAAATCTCTACGAAGTATCCTCCACCAGAGCACGTTGATTGGCCGACGAAATAACTACAATATACATTGAGCTTAATTTGCTGTAATCCGCCTAAAGCCGGCAAATCTGCTCTGTGCAATTTATATTTTCTTCAATATTTACACAGCACATGATACAAATCTTCCAGAATGCGCTCTCAATACACTTTTCGCTCCATCCTCGGAGCATCCTCAGACGATGTCGGTAGACGTTAAAACGTACAAATACTTGGATTAAACTTGGATTA
Organism: Lasiommata megera; assembly: GCA_928268935.1. Lineage (NCBI taxonomy): Eukaryota > Metazoa > Arthropoda > Insecta > Lepidoptera > Nymphalidae > Lasiommata > Lasiommata megera. The sequence goes on along the minus strand of OV743308.1, from coordinate 1,496,798 downwards.
ATTACGTCAGAAATTTTACGTTGAAAAATCAAAATCTAAGTTGTTATAGATTGTGGAAATTATAAATTGCGCCGTGCAGGTTTGCTTGTTTTACGCGGATTACAACAAATTAAGCTTCATGTTCATCGTATACAATGGATTGTATTACTTGTGTTAGAGATCATATTATAGTACAATTAATTTAATATTTGTATTACGAATATAAACTGTCAATTTCAAATGTCAAATGACGTACGAGTGCTGATTTTAAAGAAGAGAACTTCGGTTTTCGAACGTAAGTGAAGGAGAAAAAGAGCGGGAACTAGCGGCGGCGTTTTTGGAAGGATGCGGTACAAGCGCGGTTGATTTTTGACAAATTGATTATTATTTAGGTTAATTTCAAAAATACATAGTTGTTTATTGTCAAGATTATGAAGTTATAAAAAAATAAGACTAATTTGTTATAATTTCACAAAATCGTTAACACTTGTATTCATTATGACAAAATAACTATTATTATAGCTAGTTCAACTGTTACTACAGAAACCAGTTACTGCAAAAATAAACCTTCAAATTATTGTCATAATTGGTGGACGTGTTTGCAATAGTCTACTTTTACTATTACAAATGCACGTTTGGTACACTCTGACTCGGTATTCAGGTTACTATCCTGAGATGGTATATGGTGTAGGTATGTGCAAGTAGTTTTCAACTGTTGAGTATTTACTAACGGTTGAGCAATCGTTGGGCCACGAGTTGCCTAAAACCCAGTTAACCGGGTGCAACTATGAAAACTCATTTACTGCTCGAACTTGATGTACATACCTAACTAAATTAAAGCTAATAAAAACCTCACCTACTATTTTAAAACTGATTAACACATCTCGCATACATATCGCTATTAAAATACAAAATCATGCACATAAATTCTTCGAAATCATCGTCAAGTACGTATGTACCTATAGGTAGAGGTACTTTAAAACTTCATGTCTTAGAGATAGAGCATAGAAGAAACACGTTTCTGTTATTCACTCAGAGATCATTCCTTATAGTCTGGTGAGTGTTCCGACAGCGTAGTTATTCGTCTAGCGGAGTTAAAGGCGTAATTTGTGTATTAAGTTAGTACATTTTATGATTCATTGCTTGATATTCATGAATGAACTGTCTGTATGATTCTGCTAATTGTGGTTGTTTGATAAATTTCCTCGAAATAAATAGTCCTAACCTAACCTAAATATTACCAGAAACATTGCATTAGGTACTTTATATAATAGTAATATCTTTAACCGCTATATTTTTTAAAATTGTAATTTAGGCTGATGTAATCAGTTTTCTAAAATAATCATTCCAGTTTTTATTGCCGAATGCTTATATCTTATAGTTTACTTCACTTATAGACATCGATTTTGCAACAGAAAATGTCTTACTAAACGACAAACTACAATACAAATATTTCCGTAGACAATAAAATGACGTTTCGTCGTATATACTTATGTACTGGCTGTGCACGTGTAGTCTGTAGTCATGGTTAACACAAGGATTCACGTCGTAAAGATATCGTAATTTCATATAAGGTTAGTCATGGATACTAAGACATTGACATCGATTTATCAACCTTGCCCTAAGGATTTTTCGGACTGTGCTCAACTTAGGTATATCCTCATCACCAGTATATGTATTATCTTCGTGCAACTAAGCAGATTTTATTTTTTATTTATTTATTTATTCTTTATTTGTACACCACAACAAAAATAGAAATAACAAGAAAACAAAATAAAGAAGAAGCAGGATACAAAAGGCGGCCTTATCGCTTAGTAGCGATCTCTGCCAGGCAACCTTAGGATTAGGAAAAGATAAAGAAGAAGAAAGTAGGTGGCGTAATATAAACAAAAAACCTACATACAAATAACTAAATACTAATACATAAACCAGATTACATAAATAACACAATATAGTAATAAATATACTAATATATACCTTATAAAATATATATTAAAAAAAAAACATGAAATGATATAAAAATAAAAGTCGATCATAAGTCTTTCAATCCATTCAAATATTATAATTGCGAAAGTGTGTAATATATGTTTCTTAGCAAAGTAAGGAAGGTCATTAATGTAAATGAGGAACAAAAAAGTTCCTATCAAAAGCCCCTGAAGGACTCCTATATAACAAAATTAACCTAAAGAGTGCATTAACAATAGCTTTTAGAACTTTAAATAGAAATTAATTAAATTTAGAGTAATCAGCCGAATCCCTGGCTTTTACCCGTTTGCTATCATTGTTCAGATCTACCTCTGCATCGATCTTGGTGAAAATTTCTATTATTTAGATATTTTTTTAACAAAGAGAATCATTTCAAGGGGTTTCACAGAAATTACCTTTGTATAGTGTAGATAAAACACAACTTCACAGTATAATATAAGTACGGAAACGCGTGCGAAGTCACGGTCATCAGCTAGCTTTTAATTATTATATTATCATTGCAATTGTAATAATTATGGCATCATTATTACGACACCATTAATTATTACTTAAACTAATTACTGTAATTCAAATTGAACTTGGGAAAGTGACGACCTCCGTTGCGCTGTCGTAATATAAAGTGGGAGGTCCTGAGTTCGATTCCCGGCTCGATTCTGGCTAATTACCAACCAAAGGCATACCGCCGAGCGATGCCGCGTTTCACTGTTATGCCGAGTAGAAACCGCTTAGGAATATGCAAAGTTCAGCCGGCAACGCATCGCTGGCTCTTCCGATGCTGCAGATGATCGAAGGCGATGGTAATCACTTAACATCAGGTGACCTGTCTGCTCGTTTGCCCGTGTTTTATAAATTAGTCTGACTACATGTAGTTGTTGCTGTTAACATGATTTTTATCGGTTTTTCAGAATTACAGCGACAATTTTTAGTTTTCACGGTGTTAAAATATCCTTTATCGATCTCTGTGATGCAAGCTATCTCTACATCTGCGATGAGATCGATTTAAATAAATCAATAAATAAAAAGCCTTTTATTCTTCCTTTTCAACATAAACTTAAAAGCTAATTCGAATAGTTAAATCTTAATATTAACTTATTACTATAAATATAAAAATATTGATTAAATATTGGAAAACCCCTCGCGGGTCAAGGCCTCCCCCAGAGATATCCATCTCTGTCTGTTTCTTGCCACCACCAGCCAATTTTGTCCCGCTTTGCTTTTAATATCGTCATCGCATCGGCTATAAGGTCTGCCTCTAGAGAGATCTGCCTCTATAGAGATCGATTTAGCTGCGTAATAAACATTAGAAGATTTTACGAGGAGAATAAACGAAACCCAACCAAAGTAAGATTTACACGTAATACTCATCACACTTATATAAAAAAAAGTACCTAATGCAGATGGAAATTGAATATGATTTGATTTTTGATTGAATTGAGGTGTATTTAGTTACGTTGACAGAGAAGAAAATTGTTTGTTTTCAGTAGTAGTGAGTAAATAGCCTAGTGGTTAGGGCGTCAGCCTCCTATTCAGAGGTCGGCGGTTCGAATCCGGGCACGCACTTCTAACTTTTCGTAGTTATGTGCGCTTTTAAAAAAAAAATTAAAATATCACTTGCTGCTCGGTGAAGGAAAACATCGTGAGGAAACCTGCACGCCTGAGAGTTCTCCATAATGTTCTCAAAGGCGTGTGAAGTCTGCCAATCCGCACATGGCCAGCGTGGTGGACTATGGCCAAACCCTTCTCATATTGAGAGGAGATCCGTGCTCTGTAGTGAGCCGGTAATGGGTTGTACATGATGATGATGATGTTGATGAGTAAATAGATTGCATAAATCCTATGAGAAAGTCTATTGTAGTTAAAAAACCAAAAAATAAACCGGAAGTAAGTATAATATTAAATTTAAATTTTCTCGTTGGCATTTTTGTCCAAAATCAATCAACACAAACAAACATTGCAAGAGGAAGTCCCAAATTTGCCGCTTAATTATGTATAATAAAATACAAGGAAGGCAGACATTAATCTCAAACAGCCAAGTCTTCCGTATTAATAAAATTAATACTTTTTTTCATCACATAGATGGCTGTATACTTATCGATCTTTGCGTTAGTTAAAGGATTCGCATTTATTATTTATCACTTTTCCATTTTTCGTCACCTTTATTTAACATCACAGTATATTTTAAATCTATATATATATAAGCGAAAGGTCACTTACAAACATACTGACTTACTGACGTACTGATTAAACACGAGATCTCAAAAACTATTGCACGTATAAAGCTATAATTTAGCAAGTAGGTAGTTGGTAGTTAAGAAATGTCTGCTAAGAAAGAATATTTGGAAATTCCACCCCTAAGGGGGTAAGATAGGGGTTGGAAGTTTGTATGAAATTTCTTTGTTTTTAGAGTTAGAGACACAAAAATTTGCATTAAGATTAATAATAATAAATAAAAAACAGGTGCATCAATTTTTTTTTAAATATTACCTGTTAAGGGTGATATTAATAATAGGGGATGATAGTTTTTGCTTATTTTTTTATTATGAAGTCTACAAGAGTGAAATTTTGAAAATAGGTTTTTTTAGGGCTTAAGTTTAAGGTTTTTTTCATCCAAATCTACCCCGAAGGGGGTAAAATAGTGGTTTGAAGGCAGTATGAAAGTCCTATGTTTTTTAATTTAGAAACACGAAAATCGGCAATTTGACATTTGCCTGTAGATTATTTTCTGAAGCAGAGCAATCACGGGAAATCAGCAATACTACGCAGACGAAGTCACGGGCAACAGCTAGTATAGTAATAATTGTAATATTTTGAAACTGAAGTAGGTAGGTAAAGTAAGTAAGCTAGCAAATGGTACCGCAATACAATCTTAATTAACCCGCTCTACACGTGGTACAGTGGAGTATTATTTCAGTGAAGCGATGGCGAAATGTTAAACGGCATTTTTGTGTACACACTCGGGTGCATAAATTATTGCAACCACGTGCTTACATTTTGTTGCCCAAATAGGTAGACCTGTGCGACCGCTCTTAGCTCGGAGGTATTTCGTCTTGAGGAAAACAAACGGTTGATGGTAGATATTAAAATTCAATCTAATCTAAAATCTTCGTTGGACTACAGATTGAGTGTAGTAAATCATATTACGATATTAAGGATTATATAAATGATAAAAAAGCTTGGGTATAAATTGCTCTATCTCCATAGGGACTATTATTTATTATTGATTATGTGAGATGTTGATAACGAAAAAAAAAGAAAAACCCGGCTAAGTTTGTTGTGGGCTTCTTCTTAGATCGGGGCGCGTTTGGAACCTTCATAGCTTTAGTTTTAAGTTAACGAATGTAGTTATCACCATCACGAATCACTACTATGTAAATTATTGTGCGTCAAAAGTGCCTTGTAAAGGACTATCTGAATAAAGATTATTTGAATTTTGAATTTGAATGCTATTCCTACTCTTGCCTGTCGATATGGATCGCACTACTAAATTCAATATTTCAAAGTTCTTGAATAAGATTTATTATTAACTTCGGGCGTGAAAGACTGACCTGCCCTTTACATAAATAATGTAATATTAGGTAAATACAAATGTAATCGAATCAGATAGTTTTATACATATGCAGACATAAAATAATCGGTCATATCGTGTTTTTCCATGTACATATATTGAATGAAATTTGGTTGAAACCCAAGAAGCCGCGTCCTGTACTGATCACCAATTCTGTAAGACTTGCGTCTAATAGATCGTGAAAGAACAACCTTTTCTCCATAAATCTTTAAAAAATATCAATGCAAAAATGATTTCATTATTTTTCAACAGTAAATTATAAAAACCATAATTAACACCATTTTTTTTTTAAATGGTGCGATGGTGCATTGCATTCCGATAAAATAAAAAAAAAAAAAAAAAATTTAGCACCGTACTGGAATCGAACCCAGTACCTATTCTGATAGTTCCAGGCGATCGTTAGTTGAATGTGCTAACTGTTACATTGATGAGGAACGATTCCTGGGAATTAACAAGAACTATTTTAAAGTTAGTGTCTGTCATAATATTCCTATGTAGATAATATAACTTTTACGTGGAATAGGTATATACGCAATATTTATACTAAAATTGCATTATTTTTCTTTCAAAATTTGAAGTAGGTACTCGCAGATGTCGAAAAATAGCGAGGTGCGGTCTACCTACAACGAGTCAGAAAAACATTGGCACGTTGGCTAAGGTAAAAATATGTAGTTTTATTAGTCAATCCAGCCTGAGAATTGGTACACACAGTGGACTTTGGACGGCCTTGTGGGCGCTGCCCTCCTAAACATAACAGCGGTTGAGCAAGGGATCTAGCGAACCTACCAACTCACCTGTTGATATACCTACCGTATAATATGACTGCTGGTCATTCAGTGACTTTTCCACCAAGTTGTCAACTCTTCGTGATTCGTGTATACATATTGTATGAACATTTGACGAGCGCCAATTCTATAGCCGTACGGCCAATAATTGTATTTGCAATGGTAATAATTAAGTACCTATTATTTTCTCTGTTCCAAGTTCTCAGTACCAGCCCGGAATTAGGAATTTAGTGGCACCCCGTGCCTCGAAGAGTACCTTAAAATCTGTATCAATTTTTATTTTTTTTAGCTACTTAAGTATTTCTTTATATAAATATTATAGCATTAAATTGTTTATGTATTACTTATTTACATTTCGTTTATCTGATTTTATAATAACTTGTATATTCTTAAGTTTTAAAGTAATTACCTAGGAAAGTAATTAACTGAGGATGATACTAAGTTACTAATTATTTTATGGTATTTAAATCAACATTTTAGTAGGGCCTATATCTAGAGTATAATAAATTAATGAATATTTTTTGAGAAGGGTAGGGAATATTTTGTGAATAACAGATAATGGCGGATAAGTTTACTCTAATAACCATAATATTGTGACCAGTTATTTTTGAATCACAACTACTGTATTGTTCATAATTTTAATTTTAAATATGAATGATTGTATTAAAATGAAATTTGATAAATAATTATATATGTTTTAGATGTTTACTGACCTGAGTAACAAAAGTCCTTGGGTATTTAGATTATATGAAAACTAAAAGGGTTATTCGTATAACATGAAAAAAACATCACGTCTCTTTAGCGAAAACCCCTTTTATTGAAAAACTACCATATTTAATGACCATTATTGAGAAGATAGTATCTAATACAATTCAGTATAAGGATGGTAACTATTTGATCGAAACATAGCGATGCGAACACAATGGCAAATTTTTGTATTCAAATATTTACTAATTAAATATAAATGTTACCTCAATGAGTCTAGCACGTATAAAGGATATATATTTTACGATTCAAATGATATTTTTATGATCAAGGTGATAACGTAAAAAAAATATTTTTAGGTTTGAGTGCAATTTAGCACTTTTTTTCTAGTGTCGATGTAAATGATTTAGCACGTTTTATGCTAATTATCAGTTTTATTTATGGTTAGACACAAAGTGGCAAAATGGCTGATAGGTCGTAACCAACGCAAGAACTACAACGCCATACGCTCTACAGTTTTGGGCCCCATGCTTCCAACCTTCATTTATTTTGTAAAGAAACGCTAAGACTGAAAATAAAAGGATAGGATGAACAGCTTTTCCCTAGAGAGATTTCTTCGAGAAATTTAGCCTTACCATACGTCATGGCTTGACGCAGTACGTAAAATTAAGACGCAACTGCGTTCGACCAACGAAAAGACGCGCTTTCTCAAGACCATTTTGACCGAGAGACTTATGATATAACACTTTAAAAAATAAAATAATTATTAATAACAACACATGTAAGCGATAATAACTGAAAAAGAGGACTTTATCGTAATCCCTCTCGCAGTCGAGTGCACAAGAGTTCCCGCGACCCAGCTACCAGGCGATGCGAAGGAGCATCGCTGGGTTTTAGTGGGTATTCTGGTCGCCAGACTGGCCGCCGGGGAGTCCCACATACCCCGTCGGAAGCGGTGCAGTCTTGCGTGCGTCGCTTTCGAAGGGGTTGCGTAAACGCGTTTCCCAGCGGGAAAAAAAATCGTTATCCCTCTCTAAAGGGACAGTTTCCAAACTCGGTTCTAAATTGATTTATTGCTAGTTAGATAAATGTTGTAAAGTAGATGAACCCAATATAATCATACATATATAAAGTTTACAAAGAATATTACATTTTAATTATGTAGTACATAATAATATTCTGTTAATTCGTGAACGAAATCATTATTATTGCTAGTAGGTAGATAGAGGATACCTAATGCATCTATTTAACGAAAATAGAATTTTGTATTGCAATGGATAAAAACAGTTCGCAAGGCTGTTCCTGCATCCATATCAGCCGACACGAAATAAGTAATTTTACGTATAATACCTACATTAAATGAATTAAATCTAAAAAAAAAATAGGAATTTTCCTTGAAACTTAGTATAATCTGGTTATTAGAGTTCTGTAAGCAGTGGCGTAAACGTGTTGTACGAGTAAATGCTTAAAGGTTTCTTTACTTCTAATTATCTTCATCCTTAGCTTAACACTCCCATATATCTCCTCTCTTTTTGACGGCCTCCGTAGCTTAGAGACTGGATAGAGTTGGAGGTCACGGGTTCAATTCCCGGCTCGAGTCTGGTCTTATGGCTTCGGCCGTGGCTAGTTACTGCCCTACCGAGAAAGACGTTTCGCCAAGCGATTTAGCTTTCCGGTACGATGTCGCATGGAAACCAATTAGGAGTATGGGTTTACATTCCCCTAACAGGTTAGCCATACGTTACCATCCTAGACAGCATCATCGCTTACCACCAGGTGAGATAACCGTCAAAAAGGTGGGGTAGCCATTAACAGAGCTTAGGCAAATATTATTTTATAATTGATTAGATTGAAATGTAACAACAAAGATTTTAGAATAATATCCAGAGTTGACGATATTACTGCCGAAGTGTTTAGCACTGGTCTTATAAGCGGGAGGTTTGGGGTTTAAAATTTATCAATTCAGAATTATCTCGGCTCTGTAATAAGCTTCAGCCATATCTAGTTACCACCCTAAAGACATAGACGTTCCGCCAAATCCGATGTCGCGTAGAAGCCAATTAGGAGTATGGCTCTACCATAGCCTAGCCTTAACAGGTTAGTTCGCAACTATTTTAGACAGCATCATCAAGATAACTGTTAACTGTGAGTAAAACGTTGTTAGAGTTTATTTCAGGATGAATTAGCCTTAGTATAAGATACAACTCACAAGATTATACAACGTACAAGATTAACACACTCTCTTTCGACTATCGAAACACTATAACGTCAAAGTGAAATATATATGAATGATAGAAATAGTTAGTTATATATGGACTTGTACAATATTGTTGACGAGGGACTTGTGGACGATGAATCCGACACCACCCTGAGATTGCTGATCGCCCTCCCGGTAGTAGAACAAGTTGCCAGATTTCAAGATGATGGACTCCTCCCCCTCTCTTCGGACTTCTGATAATCCTATAATATCCCAACGCAACTTGCTCACTGCTTCTTCCAGCTCAATCATCTTTTCGTCGGTCCTCAAAGTGCGTGCGTTATAAGTTGCCAGGTCTAGTCGTCGGGGTTGGCAGCGGAATCTCTTCCGGAGATTCTTGACACCCCCTGCCCCGCCGTTACCATAACCGCTGCCGGAGAAAGGGATAGCGGGGCTGCCGGGGAGTAGGGGCTGTGGCTGTTTTGGACAAATCATCTACAAAGATACGATAAGAGACGCAATTTCCGTACTTCATATATTTACTTTGCATTCTTGTTGATTTCGTTTCAATTTACAGTACAGTGAGCTAACAAATATTTGAAGCGGTGGTAGCCTAGTGGTTAGGGCGTCAGCCTCCTAATCAGAGGTCGGCGGTTCGAATCCGGGCACGCACCTCCAACTTTTCGGAGTTATGTGCGTTTTTACACATTTAAAATATCACTTGCTTCAACGGTGAAGGAAAACATCGTGAGGAAACCTGCACGCCTGAGAGTTCTCCATAATGTTCTCTAAGGCGTGTGAAGTCTGCCAATCCGCACATGGCCAGCGTGGTGGACTATGGCCAAACCCTTCTAATACTGAGAGGAGACCCGTGCTCTGTAGTGAGCCGGTAATGGGTTGATCATGAGAGCTAACAAATAATAGTTACAATAATCATAGTGATGGTGTCAGGTCAAGGCGATACAGCGTTCCGGTACGATGCCGCGTAGGAACCAATTAGCGTTGTATCTTTGTCATATCCCTAACCGGTTAGCCCGCTACCATCACAGACTGTACCATCAGTTGCCAGCAGGAGATATGTTAGCTAATAAAAATATTTAAAAAAGTCGTATAAAGGTGTAAGCTAACATTTTTGGAACAAAGTTTCTTACGGCAGGCTTGGAGGAGATAGCGATTTTGCTGCGCGACCGAACTGAAAAAATGTGATAGTAAAACCGTAAGAAACAATCCGTGGAATAAAACCATTCAATAAGACGTGCGCAGGTCGTATACACAAGCGAGTAGTGTATAATACCTTTCTCTTTCTCCCTCTTTAATTATTTCTATTTCTATGTAAATAAAGACAGAACATATTTTGTTATTTTAGTTGACAATTAGACTTACGTTTTTTATTTTTTATTTTACGTAAATTATTAATTCCTAAAATACTGAATAAATAAAAACTAATCAGAAAAATTTAAGAGAAAAATCAAGAAAACCTACATAAAATTCGCCGAAGGAATTTCGTTCCTACCTGGTGTCCCACGACACCACATCTTTTTTTTTTTCGGACTGTCTATTAGCTGTGCTAACCCCATTGGTTGCCACTGCGTAACAGGGCTGTATGTAAGCTAACACCTGTACCGTGCGGATTTGTCTGCTTGTTACAGATTTATTTATAGCTTAATGTTCTTAGTTTTTCACGGACTTCCGCAAAGTCACGCCAGTATCTATTCTATCTTATGTCCAATCAAGTTAGTTTTAGTTCCCGAGTAGATAGTAATATATTGATAATTTAATCGCAGTAGTATAATAAAGTCTATGATAGGTAATTAATTATTATGACTTTGATTAACATTCAATAACTACGTGCTGTCTGAGTTAGCAAGGTTAGGTTGAACATAAATCTTTAGAGGCTTTTTCCAATTTTTCAAAACAAAATCTAAAGAGAGTTGGTTATGCTTTAACACCTGAGAGTTCTCCATAATGTTTCCAAAGGCGTAAAGCTACCAATCTCCATTAGGTCTACAACTACAACCCCCCTTGGTGGCCTTGAGTGGGCCAGTAATGAGTTGATAATGATGTGTGTAAAATAATACCTACTAAAAAATAATTACGATGCCACTTTAATTAATTTATTGAAGCTGTGATAGCCTAGTGGTTAGGACGTCAGCCTCCTAATCAGAGGTTGAGAGTTCGAACCCGGGCACGCACCTATAACTTGTCGGAGTTATGTGCGTTTTAAGCAATTAAATTATCACTTGCTTCAACGGTGAAGGAAACATCGTGAGGAAACCTGCATGCCTGCGAGTTCTCCATAATGTTCTCAAAGGCGCGTGAAATCAGCCAATCCGCACTTGGCGTGGTGGACTATGGCCAAACCCCTTCTCATATTGAGAGGGATGATAATTATGATGCCACTTTAATTTATTTATTGAAGCTGTGATAGCTAAGTGGTTAGGACGTCCGCCTCCTAATCAGAGGTTGAGAGTTCGAACCCGGGAACGCACCTATAACTTGTCGGAGTTATGTGCGTTTTAAGCAATTAAAATATCACTTGCTTCAACGGTGAAGGAAACATCGTGAGGAAACCTGCACGCCTGAGAGTTCTCCGTAATGTTCTCAAAGGCGTGTGAAATCTGCCAATCCCTTCTCATATTTAGAGAAGACCCGTGCTCTGTAGTGAGCCGACGATAGGTAGATCAGGATCATGATTGAAGATGATTTAATTTATTTCACTCTGCTCAACTAACGCATCCCAATTCGTGAGTGAAAACTTATTTTGACGAGCATCGTTTGACGACTGCTCCCGGAAAAACGGCACCCTTGGTGAAAGATTTCTATGCTCGCAACCGCGGCGTCGCTTTCGACTTTATCAACAACGTGACGTCAATGTAAAATAGACCTTATGGTATCAGTCTGAAGTTGCAATTTTTGTACTACTCATTTATTTTGTACAAACTTGCGCTGGTTGTGCAAGTGTAAGCGTTATGTTTTACGAAACTAGGTAGCTACGTTTAAATTTTCCTTGGCTTAATTCTTTACATACGTACTAATACTAGCAGAAATTGTACGCCAACTCGCGAGAAACCGCGCTCATTTACTACCATATTCAGGTATAATCTGACTGTACCTTCGAGTTTAACTTATAAAAAAGATAAAAAAAATATGAAACAGACTTTAATTTGCTATTGTTCTACGAATGGTTTAAAATTATGTTGTTTACTAAACCATTGAAATTTGCGAGTGATTTTCTTTGTCTGATGCGCACTTCCGTCTTTAAAGATAGCGAGATATATAAAACTAGCCGATGCCCGCGCTTTTAACCGCCGGGATCATGGTTTCTTTTATTTTTAAACCTTCCGGAAATCTTAGTTTTTGGAGATAAAAAGTCTATGCTATATATAACTCTATGCTTATCGAAATTCGTTTATTATTTATACGGTGTTAGTTAAAAATATATTCGTACACGTATTTAAAAAATATCTCAATATTTAACCGTGTTTTTTTTTTTAAATTTTCTCTTCATAATTACTTAAAAAGAATATTTGAAAAGCAAACTGGCAAAATAGTCCAGACCTTTTCGAGAATCTTTATAATAAGGTTTTTTTTACACCCCTGTATTTTGAGAAAAGAACCCTTCCCGTATATATTTCAAGACATATTGTTACTGTAGATTTGACACTGCAATTTTATTATAGTTTTTGTATAGCCATAAAGATAAATAAAAATATCTATAAATAAAATATTTGAATCTATTTGACAGATTCAAAGTTACTAAATATTAAACAATCTTTGACGAGGGAATTTATTTACTAAATACCAAATGTGATATGATGTGATATTATAAGTTTGGACATTGTGAGTTTTTAGTTTATGGTTTTTGTCTACGTTTCATGAATATCTGTTCAATTCTTTGAAGATTATATTTTATTGTCAGATTGTCCATTCAATTCAAACTTTATTTGACTATTTGTCGACCTCTGTGGCGCAGTGCCTGGGTTCGATTCTGGTCCGTTTGCTACAAACAATGACAAATTTAGCTTTCCGGTATTATAACGATAAGAAACCGATTAGGAGGATGGTGGTGGTCAGCTGGTGCTGCAAATGTTGCGATGATAATGACTTGACATCAGGTGACACATCTACTCGTTAGCCCGCGATGTAAATTTATTAAAAAAAAAATATAATACCAATAATCTAATCGATTTCAAAATACAAACTCTGAATGAACAGAATTATACTAGAATTCATAGATAATATGATAACCTTGAATTGTTATTAAAACCACAAAAAACGGATTAGACAACCTATTTTACTTTTGTCTTAACAGATAAAATATATATGTTTAAGATGAAAGAAGTTTGCTTTTTTTTTTTTAACTAATTGTTAAACTTATCTTTAACTTTAAATTAAACTAAACTGAACACATACTGAAATATTTTTATATGTTAAAGTGCTCTTGATATGTAACTTTTAATTTATTCAATGTTTGGGAAGGCACTGGCCCCTAAGATACGGGTTTTCCTAGTTTAGGGGTCAGGATTCCATTGTATTGTGCTGTACTGAGTTTTATAAATAAAGATTATTATTATTATTATTCATGGAGGGTTTATTCAGAATGTTACATCTTTTAATTTACTTATTAAAAAAAAAATCGAAATTATTATATACTATTTAATGTAAAGTAAAGAGAACTGTAAGCTAAGTTACCCATCTTGAGTAGAGTCCTTATTCTATATGATATATGCACTTCACTTATTCCAGTCCACTGCACTGGCCTCACTGGCCTCTCACTCATCGTCCATGTCAAACCACATCGAAGTCACGCTCGAGGATGCTTCCCTGGACTGTTCTTCTGTTATTATCTTCAGAACAACAACCTCCATCATGCACAGAGCGAAGAATATCACGAATATCGCGAAGTTGGATCCCTGGTGGTGAAAGTGGAAGGAACTCGGCAACGGCCCGGGGGGAGGCCATGCCGCTACGCCTGACGTCACCAGGTGCGATATACCAAACGCTGCCATGATAAATCCTTAAATCTGTTAAAACATCTCGAATCCTTGATAATTCTTGCCTCCGTTTATCACCATCACATCCGTGATGCGTTTTCTGTGCCCACTCTATAGAGTAAAAATAATGATTCTATTTTTATAATAATAGAATGCTTCCTCTCAGTTCCTTCGATATCCTCATAGTTGATTATTGACAATTTGTCACCTGTGCAGATAATCTGTGATTGTAAAGTAACGTCTTCGTAGATGTTTTAAAACGTTAATTTCTTCCGTTGTAATCTCATTCGAATTTTAAAACTCTAAAAGTTTAGCACATTCATTTGCGACTCTAATTTTTCTTTTAATTTATTTTTAAATTTAGTTTATCTATGACGCTTCACATTTCAATTCGATTTTTAAACTTGCAGTTTTTATATTAGAACGTTTTCACTTGGTTTGCTTCGAATTTTAAAATTTCGCTTCGTTGTTTTATTTATGATCCATCACTTAGTTTTTTGATTCGATTTTCAAAATATCGTTAGCCTGCCGACGATGTTGAAATCGATTTACACTAATAGTTGCGTTATTTATGAATTAATTTAGTTATTTCCGTTAAACTTGTTTGTTGTTTAGAAGCGTGTGGATATTCTATGAGACGTGCAAGCAATGTTCGTTATCAGCCGGCGTACGATGCAGCGCTGTCGAAACGCGCGGCAGTTCTTATGAAATATGAATCGTTTTAGTTAGATCCACCGCGGCGTGTTGAGAAACGACGAAATGCGGGTGAATGCAACAAGTTTTGCGGTCAAGGCTGCGCGCGTGTGCGGTGGGCGATGACCTTTATAATGAGATATAATTTCCAGTAAAATAAATACCTACATCCCTATTATTTTGAACTTTGTTAGTAATAGTTTGTTTTAATTATTTGTTTACGATCTTCCCCGCCTGTGGCCTTGTATCAAAGATTGCGGGTTCGGTTCCCGGTTTCGAATTTATTATTTTTATATCGGCTATGGTCTTGTCTTGGGATTGTATTGTTATATTCTTTTAGTAACTGAGTAGTTAATAGTAGTATGAGTGTAATACTATTAATTTATTACGAGATTAAATCCTATGTGATAATGTAGAAAGCTGTGATAGCCTAGTGGCTAGCACGTCCGCCTCCTAATTAGAGGTCGGAGGTTCAAACCGGGGCACGCACCTATAACTTTTCGGAGTTATGTGCGTTTTTAAGCTATTAAAATATCACTTGCTTCAACGGTGAAGGAAAACATCGTAAAGAAACAACGCCTGAGAGTTCTTTACAATGTTCTCAAAGGCGTGTGAAGTCTGCCAATCCACACATGGCCAGCGTGGTGGACTATAGCCAAACCCTTCTCGTGTTGAGGAGACCCGTGCTCTGTAGTGAGCCGACAATGGGTTGATTATGATGATGATGAAACCAATTCGGAGTATGGGTTTACCATACCCATAACAGGTTAGCCCGCTATCATTTTACACCGCATCATCACTTACCATCAGGTGAGATGCCGTCAAGGGGGGAAAAAACCCGTCAGACGTTTAAGTCGTAACCATCGTCGTTTTTACGCCAATGATCGTAACGTAACGTTATTTCATGAAAATACCGCGCAGTGCACGGTAACCTACTTATACGTGAACTCCCCTACCATACGTATTAAAATTTTCATTATCTATAAAAAAATATATATTTATTAATTACTAAAATCCAAAGAGGATGCCAACACTGTGGTAACTAAATAAAACCTTTCACAACCACTTATTAAAAACCCGTTTGATAATATCAGTCAAATATTTAAAATCGTATGTCATAATGTCTCTATCAAACAAATACCACTTTACAACAACGAATTACTCATTGAAAAGTTCTGTGAAAATTAATTACGTATACAATACGTATTTAATTATTAGTTTAGTAAAATATAAACCCAAGTAAGATAACAAGGATAAAAATCGATAATAGTTAACTATTAAAAACTGATAATAGATAACAGTAGCTTGAAGTTGAACTATGTACATTAGCGTAGCCTACAAAGACGCACCGGAACTATCGACCGTTCGACGGAAATCCACTGACGAGGACCTCTCAGTCGAGAAGACGTTACTGGTGAACCCGAACTGTCCAGTGAGGATAATGCTGGAATACATTAGGAGGAGGTGTCGCTTGGGTACGTTCACGACGTTCGATTTGTGCGATGAAACCGGAGTTCTCATGAGCCTGTTCACCATGCCCACCTACGTGTATGCTACTGATCATTTCGCGCATAAGAAAATGTACTACATTATAATATTGAAGCAGGTAAGTGAAGCTTTCGAATGCTGAGAAAACCTATTTATACAATCATGACCAACCATTGATCGGCTCACTACAGAGCACGGGTCTCTTCTCAATATGAGAAGGGTTTGGCCATAGTCCATCACGCTGGCCATGTGCAGATTGGCAGACTTCACACGCCTTTGACAACATTATGGAGAACTCTCAGGCATGCAGGTTTCCTCACGATGTTTTCTTTCACCGTTGAAGCAAGTGATATTTTAACTGAGAGACATAAAATAGTGTCAGTTGTCTATTATATCAAAATATAATGATGTCTTTCAGCAAAAAGTGTTATCTACGCATTGCGTGTATAAATAACTATTATGTAGGTAAATAACTTACGCTTTGAACCCCATGATCTAGGAGGAATATACATATGTATAGTGCAATGATAGCACGTAGCGAAGCGCGCGCGTTGTCTCATTTTAAAGTTGGAGGTTCCTTGGTCGATTTCCGGTTCGAGTCTGGTCTGGTTTGGGAGGCTTTGGCTGTGGCTAGCTACCAACCTACCGACAAAGACGTGTCGCCAAGCGATTCAGCGTTCTGGCACGATGTCGTGTAGAAACCAAATAGGAGTAAGTTCTACCATACCCTTAACAAGTTATCCTGCTCCCATCTTAGATTGCATCATCACTTACAGCAGGTGAGATTGCCGTCAAGGGCTAACTTGCAAGGGCTAACTAAGCTATTTTTATTTTATTCACTATAAAAAAAAAATGCTAAATTAGATTTATTTATTAAAATTTATATGAGATCTCTCACTTTTTAGGCTGAGGAAAATGTGTTGCGTTTTTATACATTATGTTTTGATAATGATTTTCAGGAGCCGGATAAAAGTACGTCCGTGCTGCCGCAGCTGAACCACGGGAACAAGTTCTACGAGGAATTGAGGAGCAGGGTCACTCACTACCTCACCACGGGTGAGATGAGTCCGGCGCTCTCCCTCCAATCAAACACTCCTATGACTAAAACATCTGCAGCCTCAAAGCCAGTCCCGAAGAAAAAATAACGAATTGAATATAAGCAATAGGATAAAACAAGAGATAAGCAGATAAGAGAAAACCAAGGTACAATGAATGATAGTCATATTTCTTGAATGGTAGTCTAATGGGATCAGTTTCAAATCAATAAGGCACTAAAGGAGTGATTGGTAAACTACTTTTTTGAATTTATTTTAGACGAAACGTGATCATTATGAAATTTTATATAAAATATAAAAGTTATGTCTGATAACTAGACATGTTGCTTCTCCGAGCGATTTTCACGGAATCAACAAATATGACATAATTCAATCTAAACAAATAAAACTAACATTCCACATTTAAAGTAATTCAAACATGGTTTATGTATAATACCTACATAAACCAACCAGATTATAGTTGACATCAAAAGAGTATGTATTATCTGAGATTACCAATCAACAATATTATAATTTGACCGCAAGTAAAAACTATCGCTCATTAAAGCACACAAATTCTAAAATAATTAAAGTACACAAATTCTTAAATATGATTTTTCACATGATTTTAAAAGTTTAGATGAATGCAGTATTCAAAATTATTACTATTAGTTTGGTTAGCAAAAGTTTTTATCTACGATATTGCTCGTGTTATTTTTGTAGGAGAATAAAGACAACGAATAAAGTTTTTGTATTTATTTAGCTAGTGAGATAACACAATATCCCATTTTGTCATGTGTTATACCGTTGGCGATATACAAGATAATTTTAAAGGGATAATAAATATAAATGTTGAATTTTAAAATATTGGGAGACAGGCTTATTTTCGCACCTCGTTAACAAATACATTTAAGCCGGACCCGACTGGAACCTCTACGCCCTCTACTAAGCATACTCACTTTTATGAGGCATCTTTCGAGCTGTTGACATCAATAGGCTTAGGATTCTTATAATGCAGAAACAAATTCACACGGGCAGAAATTGAACGCGACTTCTATCTATTCATATGTGGACTAAAATATTTTTATGAATATTGAACGCAATTTCATAGTCTCCAGAAATATATAAACGAAAATACGTAGGTACCATTATATAGTAAATAGGTTCAAATATCAATATAGATAGTATAAGTTGCGACAACTAGGCTAGTTAGGGCGTCCGCCTCCTAATCAGAGGTCGGCGGTTCGAATACGGGCACGCACCTCTAATTTTTCGGAGTTTTGTGCGTTTTTAAGCAATTAACATATCACTTGCTTCAACGCTGAAGGAAAACATCGTGATGAAACCTGCACGCCTGAGAGTTCATAATGTTCTCAAAGGCGCGTGAAGTCTTCCAATCCGCACACGGCCAGCGTTTTGGACTATGGCCAAACTCTTCTCATATTGAGAGGAGACCCATGTTCTGTAGTGAGCCGGCAATGGGTTGATCATGATGAGTTAATCCAGAATATATACATTTAAAATTTAAGCCATTTAATTTCCTATAGCTCCGGTCTGAAGCAGTAAAAAACAGGTAGACACATTTAGGTTCATTTGTCGTCTTCACAATAATAGTATGAAGTAGTTTTAACGTTCAACAAGCTGCCTTCAAAGAGTTATTCGTAGAGCAATATTAACTTTATAATCTAGCCTAGGTGTTCCTAGGGTAATCACGCCATAGGAAGGTGCGCTACGTGATACGCATATAGACGGTTAAGCCGCTCGAGCCCAGGAAAGAGCGCACGTGTTCCGGAAACCGGATGTCACCACCGGGAATATTAACGAGTGGATACTTATTAATCTTTTTGCTTGATTGAACTTTAGAGGGATTGCTATTATTTGCTGTTTTTTTGTCTGGTGGTAGGTTTCGGCCGTGGCTAGTTACCACCCTACCGACAAAGACGTGTCGCCAAGCGATTTAGCGTTCCGGCACGATGTCGCGTAGAAACCAATTAGGAGTGTGGGTTTACCATGCCCCTAACAGGTTAGCCCGCTACCATCTCAGACTGCATCATCACTTACTATCAGGTGAGCTTGCCGTCAAGGGCTAACTTGTAGTGGATAAAAAAAAAACACGAATTTGGCGAGCCTCTCCGTCTACAAATCTGCCAATCCGCACATGGCCAGCGTGGTGGACTATGACCTAACCCTTCTCATATTGAGAGGAGACCCGTGCTCTGTAGTGAGCCGGTAATGGGTTGATCATGAGGATGAATCTGTAATCAATTCGTAAGTTAACTTTCCAAGCTAAGGTTTATATTTAAATTTGGCTTCATTAACAAAGCAATGATTTATTTCTAAAGTGCAGGTAAATTTATTATATAGATTCGATTCATTCGATTTTAATATACAATAAACTATTATATCGCTACAAATTCAGAATGGGGCCGTGAAATCGCTTATCGTACAGACTGCAAAGGTACCGTTTTCTTTTTATATTGGGTAAAGTTAGTAAAAACTAAAATCAATACTTTTTCGGTTTAAAAACTTCTAGATTTAACAACGCAGTTCAGTGATCTACTTTTACTTTAGGTTTACTGTAGATACTACGAAATGTAATTGGATAAAATTGCACAACGCAAAACGAGTGTAGGTACACGGGAAAATTAACTGCGTAAGCGACGCAAAAATTAATGAAAAATGGAAAGGTATAGATGACATAATGGGTGTGCCTTAACATATCTTACATTCATTTATCGAAAATCACGTGTCTTTTCTCATCTCGTGACCATTTTTTTCTACGTATAATTCAATTCAAACAATCTTTATTCAAATAGTCCTTTTAAAGGCCCTTTTGACGCGTCAATAATTTACGTAGTAGTGATTTGATGGTTATAACATTCTTTAACTTAAAACTTAAGCTATGAGGGTTCCTAACGCGCCCTGGTCTATGAAGTCCACTACAAACTATATATAGATCGCTGGCAAACAAGCAGAAGGGTCACCTAATAGATGTTACCCCGTGACGGTAATCATGGTGGTAGTGGCCTAACCTGTTAGGGGTATGGTACACCCATACTCCTCATTGGTTACGTGACATCATGCCGGAACGCTAAATCGCTTGGCGATACGTCTTTGTTGGTAGGGTGGACACTAGCCACGGCCGAAGCCTCCCACCAGCCCAGACTCGAGCTGGCAATTGGACCCAGGACCTCCAACTTTATAATGTAATGACCTCCTTATTACCGCCGCCTATTAACATCTGCACCACCAGATGAGCCACCGATGCGTTGCCGGCTGAATGCATGCTTATCGGTTTATACGCGCCATCGTACCGGAACGCTAAATCGCTTGGCGGTATGTCTTGCCTCCAACCAGACCAGACTCAAGCCGTGAATCATCCTAGGAAACAATCCAACATTACGCCACGCACGTTATTTCCTATTATTCACATGTAATATCTTTTACGGGATTATTTAAAACCCAAAAGATATAAAAAGACGATAAATTGTCGCCACAAATAAAATGTTTATAAAAGAGTAAGTTGTTGGTTTTTGCTGTTGTTTGTTTATTTGATTATTGTTGTTTAGTTTTTTTTTATTTGGCCTCGGGAATCGGTCGATTCAAATAACATAAACAAGTAAATAAATAAATTATTGTTTACTTTTACCAGCAGATGCCCGCCACGTGTACTGACTATATACTTTTATTAAATGTGGTCTGTTTATTCATTTGTCTATTTGATTCAAATATTGCATTTGTATTTTTTGTGGCAAAAAATAGACCTTAGAGGCAAGTAGTGAGTATTATATATATTAAAGTATTAAATACAGTAACAGAGAAGCATATGAATCCCCATACATAATCCGGACAAAACACCACAGATTATATTCGTAAAAATAACTTTTTCAGTGATTATAGTTATATAGTGTTGCAAAGTTGCAAGTTATTTACATCATTATGAAATCAATTATCATAATGTATATCCTAGAAGTGTATATGTATAATAAATGGTAATTACATTTATTTGGCAGACTTTTTGCCGTCTGTAACTTCCACATGAAATACCTGTTATTTTCAGAACTATAAAATTGGATAGTCAAGGATAATCTAGGATTTTATATTCATGCCAAGTACATCTACTGTCTACATGTATGCTCATCCTTCTTACATCTTGAAGAAATCTTCAGTTGCTAGTTGCCACCCTACTGACAAAGCAATTGGGGGTTCCGGCAGTAAGTCGTGTGGAAACCGATGGTTAAAGGATATAACCATATTAGACCCCGCCTTCTCTTTGTACCAGATAGTATAGTGGCTAAAACCCAATTATAGTGGAATAAAAATATAGAAACTTTAATTTTTTTTTTTATTCACCACAACTTAGCCCTTGACTGCATCTCACCTGATGGCAAGTGATGATGCGGTCTAAGATGGTAGCGGGCTAACCTGTTAGGAGTATAGTAAACCCATACTCCTAATTGGTTTCTACACGACATCGTGCCGGAACGCTAAATCGCTTGGCGACACGTCTTTGTCGGTAGGGTGGTAACTAGCCACGGCCGAAGCCTCCCACCAGACCAGACTCGAGCCGGGAATCGAACCCAGGACCTCCAACTTTAAAATGCAACAGCGCATCGTCACGCTGCGCCACAGAGGTCGTCAAAATTAATATGTATGATTTTCACTCTTTTTTTTTATTTCTAGTAAATTGTAGTATATTTAGTAATATATGCATGAGTTATTTACGCGGTTACACCATCGGTTAGCGTGTACATCGGCTCGAACGGGCCGGCAGAGCGTGACGCTGCGCCAAAATTTCAAACACGGTGACATTCCGGCAGGGTTATAGTGATGAAAGCTGGTGTTATTAATAGGTACCCATACAATCACAATACAACAACGGACGTGGGCTCCATCCACGGCCTCGGAGACGTACGGACCCCCCGTTATCCCAAACGTCGCCTAAGCCGAGGTTCGGCCTCAAAGGAGGCGCCCTTAGGCAGTCGTTCCCTTAGTTTCTTCGAGCCCTAGGGCTCACAACTTCTTCTGGCAGAGCTTTTTTCCAAAGCTCGCCAAACAGCCCGGTTACGCTGTGGCAACCAATAGGGTTTGTACAGCTAATAGACAGTCCGAAAAAAAAAAATATATATATACAACGAACTCTTATCCTTAGTTCTTTGTCCGCTGTGTCTTTATACAATGGATGAAATTGAAAGATAGGTATATTCTTTTTCTCATATCAATAACCCCGAACAATGCAAACTGTAGCTCCTTTAACTCGTAGGTTCTGGTCGATTTCAAAAATTTTCTATTTTAATTAAAAACATCATCCCCATTAGATAAAAAGTACGTACTGTTAAAGTCGTGAGTGGTAACGGTTAGTAAATCTGTGTTCCGTGTGTTGCAATACCTATTGAGTGGCAACGCTTTTCAGGAAGGAGTCTAACATGAGAGGTAGCGTCATAGTCTAAGGTCTAGAGTAGCGTTTGTATACTCCTTTGACGAGGTTCAAATTAATTAATTCGAAGAGTATACCAACAATACGTTATTATCTATGGCTTGCACGTTAAAACATCAGATTGCAGGGTAATTGGTTTGTATACTCCATGTTGCCACCGCTTCACAAAATATAGAAGCATTTTAATTAAAACAGGCACTTCTAACACTAAGTACGCAGTATGACTATGAAGTAAGGTTACCAAATCCGGTGATGAATTATCTCGAATTATCCATGTAACTATAAGGCTTTGTTAGTTACTGTAATGCAAATAATTTATAAATTTTTTTGTATTTAGATTTTACAGGAAAAGAATTAGTTTTTACTACCTCTAAATCTACACTAATAATAATTTCATGTAACTTTTTTTTTTAATTTATGCAATATTTCGCTAAGGTCGGTTTAGCTTTGAGGACGGGCATAGATAACAAAGGCTACTTCATTTAATCAGCTGGGATCGTTACCTTGGAGCTTTTCCGGGACGAAAATTATTCTCCGTTCGTCTCAGAATATAATCTATCTCAGTTTTAAATTTCGTCAAGATGAGCGCAGAAGGTAAGCCGAGGAGGTAAGCAAACAAATAGACACTCGCATTTGTATATTTTTTATATGTAATAAGTAACGTTGTCTTAAGTGAGGGTTGCCTGCTGTTGATTTGTCTTTCTATTTACAAAAATTATCAAATTCAAATTCAAATAATCTTTATTCAAATAGTCCTTTAAAAGGCACTTTTGACGCGTCAATAATTTACATAGTAGTGATTTGATTGTGATAACTACATTCGTTAACTTAAAACTAAAGCTATGAGGGTTCCAAACGCGCCCCGGTCTAAAAAGAGAAGTGGGCTTCTTCTTAGACCGGGGCGACAAACTTAGCCAGGTAAATTTTCTTTTTGTAATCACCGTCTCACATGCCACTTAAAATTATATTAAGAGCTATCTTATTAGAGCAATATTTCATACCCATGCTTGTTTATCAACACATTTTCACAAAATCTAGCTACTACTAAACTGAATACTCAACTTATTTATGTATATTAAAAATATAATTGTCAAAATTAATTATAGTTGTGAAGCAAAATTGCTATAAATTTCATCGAAAGAAGGCTCGGTTTTCGGGAACAAAATCCTAAAGCCTAACTCAGAGTATCAACTACAATAATTATTGATGAGTGAACAGACAAACGGACAAAAATTAAATAAAAATCTGTTTGGTTTCTATATCAGTATTATATTATACTCGCTCGATCAAAATATTTTACCCAGCTAAGTTCGTTGTGAGCTCCTTCTAAGACCGGAGCGTGTTTGGAACCCTCGTAGCTTTAGTTTTAATTTACGAATGTACCTAGTTATCACCATCAAATCCTGCCATGTAAATTATTGACGCGTCAAAAGGGCCTTTTAAAGGGCTATTTGGATAAAGGTTATTTCAATTTTAATTTATTCCAAATCAGAATCATCTACTTACTACCATTTTTTTTTAAATGGATGAATTAGTATTGCAGTAAAGTGAATATACGTAAGCAATAATGGTAGTGAATGAAATATCAATCCGACCCTCTCGTAGTTGCGGCTTCTTTTTACTCCCCCGACCTAAGCGCTTCTCTCCGAAAGAGGAGACCTAAACATATCCTCCATGACCCTGACGATCAGATGACTACTGACAACACACTCGTACCACCTACCACACAATCATACGCTACACACCGTCTTCGCCGGCGAAAACGAGGTCCCCGCTATCTTACGTCATCCGGACGTGGGCTCCATCCACGGCCTCGGAGACGTACGGACCACTCACCGTCCGACCCCCCCGTTATCCCAAACGTCGCCTAAGCCGAGGTTCGGCCTCTAAGGAGGCGCCCTTAGGCAGTCGTTCCCTTAGTTTCTTCGAGCCCTAGGGCTCAAAATTTCTTCTGGCAGAGCTTCTTTCCAAAGCTCGCCAAACAGCCCGGTTACGCTGTGGCAACCAATAGGGTTTGTACAGCTAATAGACAGTCCGAAAAAAAAAAAAACAAAAAAAAAAGTGAATGAAATAGTGAAGTTAATTATACTGGTGATGAATCTGATTAAACTAAATTAATATTTGACTACAACCTTGAGGTCTCCAATTAACAATTCACTTTTAGAGGCCTTCGAAATTGTTGTGTAAAATGTTTGCTCACCTTCCCGAAAGCAACGCTTTCTTTTTATACTTATTTGCGAAACTATGTTAGCAATTTTAATGTACACAGACACAATAGCAAAATCACAATTTACAAATTTTGTAAACCCCCCTACAAGTGCAATAGAAAGTGGTAAAATATAGTTGTTTTTATTGGACAGCTGGAAGTTAAGATCAGAATCCTTATGTATAATGTACGAAGTATTCACATAGCTTTCGATCGAAATGTATTCCTGTATTTGTTTTCCTGTACACTTACTTATTGATTTATGTATTTATTACGGAAACCCTAAAACTAATAGGTTTATTCATAAAAAATTGTTAACGTTGTGAGCTAATGTGAATGTTAAGTTTAATACAGGTTTTCACAAATTCTATATTTCAAAATAAGATACGTCTTGCGTCAATAAAATATAAATGTCTTGAAATAAAACTGTAATTTAAAGGATAGGTTGAAAAAAGCAGCACTTAGCAGTAAGAGTACCTGGTCGAATTAAACTCAATCTTCTTATCTGCTATAAAAGAAATATTTGTGCCCAATAGTAAGAGGGATTAAATTGATACTCTCTCAGAACATTATTGACATTAATAATGAAAATGAATTAAAATAACATAACAAACCTTTTTATAGCATCCACACTAAATCCCAATATATATGTGGAATATTATCATTAATATTACAATGTATTTTATCACACACTCCACTCACGAAAGTGAACTCAAAAAGGGGTAAGGGAAAAATTTTAGCAAACACTGAAATATTAAACATTCAATAAAATATATCTATCGTAAAAACTAAACAGTTAATAAAATTATCGTATTTTGAATTTTCGTGTTACAAAATCGCGTTTTGAATCGCTTAATGGCGCGCACTGACTGAGTGTCTGCTTCGCGTCGCATCACTAGTGTTGACGCGAAAATCGGGACGGGCTTTCAAAAATCGGGACTGAACTCATAGATAAACTGTTGAATTGATTCTAAGTGCCTTACTAATTAGACTCTCATCATCATCATCATCATCATCATCATGATCAACCCATTACTGACTCACTACAGAGCACGGGTCTCCTCCCAATATGAGAAGGGTTTAGCCATAGTCCACCACGCTGGCCATGTGCGGATTGGCAGACTTCACACGCCTTTGAGAACATTTTTGGAACGAAGTTCCTTATCGCACGATGTGAAAGGGGCTAGACGGAAAAAAATCTTACGAAAAGTTGTCACGACACTTTTTGTTTGGCGTCGCATGTTTCTCTGTCTGTCTCTCTCTCTTATAGAAAGCAAGCCAGATATTCATTTCTATTTCGCATTGAACAGTGTGGTGTCGCGACGATTATTTTTGTTGAGTGTATACAGGTTTTTTGTAATAGTCCGCCGGTTTCTCAACCTGTCGCCCTGACCCCCGGCCGTTTGGTCTCCCCTGCCGGGGTGTAATCCTCCGCCCGGTGCAAATATGTATCTATGTAATGTATATGTAGGTTTATTTATTTTTATCTATTTAAGTTTATTATATCTCTTTTGGTTTTTTATATATATTTATTTTGCACACGGGCGTGAGAGCTAATATATAATGAATCCTGACCGTGTTTCTGCACAAGTTCCGGATATTGCTGATGGAGTACAAAATTGAGCCTACTGATTAAGTTTATATAACATTATATTTGTTAATAATAAAAAAAATATTATTATAACTTAAATAAAATAAAATTTTATTACAATTCCTTCACTAATTAATCGAAAGGAACTTCGTTCCATCCGGGTGTCCCTTGACACCTCTCAAGTTTTTTTTTTAGAGAACTGAGACTCTCAATGACTGTTTATTAAAATGTAGATACCTAGGTAATCTATTATAAGTACTATAGTTTTTGTTGACGACCTCCGAAACGCAGCACGCGCGCTGTCGCATTATAAATTTGGGGGCCCTGGGTTCGATTCCCGGCTTGAGTCTGCTGTGGTGGGAGATGTCGGCCGTGGTTAATTAACCCTACCGACAAAGACGTATTCGCAAGCGTTTTAGCGTTCCGGTGTCGATGTCGCTTAGAAACCAATGAGGAGTATGGGTTTATCATATCCCTATGGGTTTATAATAACCACAGGTTAGCTCGCTACCATCTAGACTGCATCGTCACTTACCATCAGGTGAGATTGCCGTCAAGGGCTAACTTTTAGTGGATAAAAAAATTGTCTGTGCGATCAATGAAGATATAGTAGCCACAATAAATGTCAATTTCGACGTATTTCTGACGGTATTTTAGTAATAGCTAAAAATAACTTTAAGGTTTCATGGCATAATAAGTAAATTATGTAAAAATCACACAAGTTTCTAAGTGTCAAACTGTTCTTCTATTGTTAACTTGACAGTCGATGCACGATATTTTAAAACGGGACGGTACCGGAAATTTCACAGTCGCCCTCACTACCCGGCGATATGGCTCATGCTTTGCTCATTTGAAACTGTCCCCTTATCAGGGTCCCATGAGATAGTGATCACGTATGGCGTTTATTAAATTATAACACGTTGAGTATTGATTTTCGGTTTTATGAAAAAAAAAATCAATAAGATTTATTTGGTTGGTAAGTTGCTAAACTTATATAGTAAGCTGTACTTGTCGAACGAAAAGAATATTAGATTAACAAAAAAATACTTTTTGCTTAAGCCTACAAAAGAAATGTCCTCAGGCTTAAAATCATTTGTCCAGTGGCTTTCTATTCATCATCATTCATTCATCTATTGCACAGGATTACCGCGCATGGCTTGCAAGTCATGGGTAGTGGCCAAAATATTCGAATTTAAATATAGGAACCTTTTGAGCCGGAAAAAATAACTGCGCAGGAACCATTTGTAAACCTGACATTCAGTTACGTTGCCACCATATTCTTATGCTTAGATTACCCTTAAAATATCGCCGCCTATAATATAAAATATAAAGGCTGCCTTTGCATCTAACACTAATTTTTCTTGTATTTTTTTTGGTTCTATTTTCTTATTGTTTGTTTCATTGTGTTTTATTGCAATAAAGTTATTCTACATATATATCAAATTCAAATTTTCAAATTCAAATAATCTTTATTCAAATAGTCCCTTAAAAAGCATAGTAGTGATTTGATAGTGATAACTACATTCGTAAAATTAAAACTAAAGCTATGACGGTTCCAAACGCGCCCCGGTCTAAGAAGAAGCCCACAACAAACTTAGCCACATACATTTTTTTTTTTATCACCATCTCACATGCCACTTAAAATGATATTGAGAGCTATCTTATTAAGGCATTGTTGTTTGTTTTTTGGTAACCATGGACTTTTGCAAAGTAACTCATGTGTCTGTTAAATTAAAGTTCGGTTTAAATACGGAACCCAGTCTGTAATAGATCCAATTTCTCTTCCCCAATAAACGTAATTAAAGGCCAGAAGCATCGCACCATGAACGCAGTCAATAGTGGGGTCTCGATAACAGTGATCGGTGCACCAATCATGGT
The DNA here is from genome assembly GCA_928268935.1 of Lasiommata megera. Lineage (NCBI taxonomy): Eukaryota > Metazoa > Arthropoda > Insecta > Lepidoptera > Nymphalidae > Lasiommata > Lasiommata megera. The sequence continues at coordinate 1,468,260 of OV743308.1, read as the reverse complement.
AACTACTTACATGGGTAGATATAATGGGTTCGATCGAAATATCATTTTGTAATATCACCAAATATGATTTTGTAATATCACCAAATATCATAAGCTGTGATAGCCTAGTGGTTAGGACGTCAGCCTCCTAATCAGAGGTTCTAACCCAGGCACGTACCTATAACTTTCAGAGTTATGTGCGTTTTTAAGCAATTAAAATACCACTTGCTTCAACGGTTAAGGAAAACGTCGTTAAGAAACCTGCATGCCTGAAAGTTCATAATGTTCTCAAAGGCGTGTGAAGTCTGCCAATCCGCACATGCCTAGCGTGTTGGACTATGGCCAAACCCTTCTCGTATTGAGAGGAGACCCGTGCTCTGTAGTGAGCCGAGAAAGAGTTGATCATGATGATGATGAGGAATATCACCAACTTGGATTACTAGAATTTACATTTGCTTTCGGTCCTCTATAATAGGCCGTATAACGCAGATGTACCGTCTAACTTTAAGCATTTTTCGTTCTTGGATTATTACATTCTTCCATTATTGAGCGACAAAACCTACGGTCTTGTTGAGAATCGCTTGTATTTCCTCGCTTATTACACAAGGTACTACAGCAATAAGTTTACCTGTACGTCCGTGCAACTGTTGAATATGCCTTCCATCTGAAATTCGTCATTCCAAATAGGTTGTTTTAGTTCCTTAAACAAATCAATACCCATTATATAAGTTATATTATAATAGTATTTGTTTTTTTTTGTATGTAATATTTATTATTGCATATACATATACATGCGTATATATGATAGAGAAAGGATAGAGTACTTTTTAACCCGCCAACTGTTTAGTTGAGATATATGTATACAACAGATCTGGTATATGATATCTAAATATATTTTTGACGCCATATTAAGCGGATATCCGCCTTGTTATCAATATCCAATAAACTAAATACCCCCCAAAGTGTATAATAAGAATACACACACACACACACACTCACACATTGAGATTATATTTTCATTCGTAGTAAAAAAGCCAATGAAACAAAAAGTGGCGAATCTTGTTTTAAGGACATAAACATTATAAATCCTTATAGTATTAGTGAAAACTGAAAACCTCAACATAACACTTACAGAAATAAATCAGCCTTTTCATGCCGCAAAGATTCATTCATTGCAGCAAGCCATCTTTAAAAAGCCTTGCTGAGAAAACCTATTGCAATGAGTGCGGAACTGAATAAAAAAAAACAAAAAAATATGCGCTATACACGGAAACGAATAGAAACGGAAAAAGAGAGCTAGGTACAGACGAATAAAAAAGGTTTTATATTTCGAGTTCGTTGGTTGGTATGATGATGACTATTTTATTTTATTTTGATGAATCTAAAACTAAAAACCTTAAAAAATATAACTATGTATGTTATCAAATAAACTATATATTAGATTATAATAACTTCTATTTGCTGTTTTGCTTGTCTAATAAGCCGTTTTTCAAAAGACGAATTAGATTCATATTTTTTTCAATTTCATTGTGTTTTTTTGAGTTTCGTTACTAATAATACATCAGGTGTTATGCATTCGTGCGAAATAAATAATTTTGTGAAATCGGCGTAACTTATAGTTACAGTTAATTTATATCTCAGACGATCTCCGTGGCGCAGCGAGTGCGCTGTTGCATTTTAAAGTTGGAGGTCCTGCGATTCCCGGCTCGAGTCTGGTTTGGTGGGAGGCTTCGGCCGTGGCTAGTTACCACCCTACCGACAAAGACGTGTCGCCAAGCGATTTAGCGTTCCGGCACGATGTCGCGTAGAAACCAATTAGGAGTGTGCGTTTACCATGCCCCTAACAGGTTATCCCGCTACCATCCTAGACTGCATCATCACTTACCATCAGGTGAGATTGCCGTCAAGAGCTAACTTGTAGTAAATAAAAATAAAAATCAGACCTTCAGCAATGTTAAGCAGTTTATCGATGGTTAAAACGCAGTAAGTTTTTAGATTTTAGTACATCCATCTAGCGTCAGCTTTTATTACTGTGTTGGGTCTTTCATTCTACTCGTAAGATGGCGTTGTATAATATTTTTACATAACTTATATAAATATCGGATAGATGGCTTTACTGTCTACTGTTGTGTAGTAACACATACCAACGGAGCTATATTTTATTAATTATTTATTTATTATTAATATAAAAAGGAAATGTAATTCATATTACAATAACGGCACCGAAAAAACCGAAGAGGTTTGTCCTCGGTGCTAATCTGTAACTTAACAGCTTAATGCTAGAGGAACTGAGTAAGCATATTAGGCATGACAAGAACATTTCCTAATTTAGTTAGACGGTTAACACAAATTAATCAACCGTCCAACTCAGCCAAATAATATTCTTTTAATTTCTGTTTGACACATTATTTAATATGTAATTTTTGGAACGCTAGAGGTAGTTCGTTTACGATGACCTTTATGAGCAATCTGATAGTAAGTGGTAATGAACATTTCAATAACAATTTGAACCTTTGAAATGTACCAAAATAATAATTTATAAAACCACATACACACAAAAGTCCGCAGAAAAGAATTTCATCCGTAGGTGTTTCTCGAACTACCTAGTGAACCTATTTGCCGTTACAGTAGCTTATTACGCTTCGTCTGTCACGAGGTTAAACAGTTTCGTGGCATTCGCGATAACATCAGGGAGTGGTGGGCAACCAAGACTTGCTCTGGAGACTAGGAGGAAATTAATTATTGATCAAGTTACTCCAATAATATATTATATAGTCTCCTCAAACTAACGAACTGATCTAACCTTCTTCTAGTTCTTCTCCTTCTACAAAAAATCTCGCCAGTGCAATTTCCCATATTACTACATAAAAGTAGCATAAAAACTATTCCGAGAAAAAAAAATTATATCCTGATGGTAAGTGATGACGCAGTCTAAGATGGTTGCGATCTTACCTATTAGGGGGTATGATAAACTATAGATAGACCTAATAAGTTTCTACGCGTCATCGTGACAGAACGCTACCTCGCTTGGCCGCACGTTATTGTCGTTAGGGTGGTAAATAGCCACGGCCAAAGATTCCCACCAAATAAGCTCAGTGAAAATTCTGATAATAAATTAATTATTTGTTCTCCTTAACTTAATTTCGCACTTATACATAACAGCGATAACACTATATAATATATAAAAAAATATCATACCCAGGCCTCGTCAATCCGTTGGCGAATAGATAGCACACTCCAGATACGATCCCGGCGAGAAGCCCTAAGCTCACTCCCGCTGACAAAGACAGCGTGTCAGGCATCGTCCACCACTGCACTGCTTCCACTTTTCTAAAGAACTGTAGTTACAAACACTGTTACACTAGGGTTGGAAAGTTCGGTAGGTTAGTCATTGTTTTTCACTTATCACCATTTAGCTGTAATTATACTTATTCAATTACCTATTCAGCAGTCTTTAACACTAAGGCCGGGATTACTTCTAATAATAGGTACCTAGTATTTATTTATTGACTTCAGTTTCATTTAATTGAATTTTCAAATTAATTAATAGGTTTCACAGTTAACACTTCCAAAATATCAAGTTTGAGTAAACGTTTTGTTTGTTTTTTAGCTGCTACTTTCACTTAAACTTTTAACGTTACACTTTTGCACTTTTCTATTTTTCAGAACGTTTGAGTACAACTCTTAAAAGGGTGCAAAAGAGTGTCTTTCAATCATTGTTATTACTGCTAACTGTCGCGTTTTTCACTAATATTTTAATAAGGATTGTTGTATAATAGGCACCTTAACAAGTAGTGTAGGTATCCTCTTTGAATAAACTACAAAGAACAGACAATCATGCTGTTGGTATTTCACTTTCGCAGATTTATCACTGCATTATTTTCACGTCTTTCACTTTTTCATTGTCACTTTCACACTTTTTTGATTTTTGAAGTGTCATAAAGCAGACAATTTGCGTCGGTTGCGTGTAACCTTGCGTGACTTGAATCGTTTTGTTTACAAAATACCTAGAGTTTTAAACTAAAACGTCGCGTCGTTGGATTAACTCAAGTGCTGTTATCATTGTATTTAGATGTACCTAGGTAAATTCTCGTTGTGATTGTTTGCATATCGCGTAATTGAGTGATGACTGCCAAGTCTTGATTGTTACCTGCAAAATAAGAAATAAAGAGTTACATCATTGTATTTCACACCAAATCATGATTTTTACTATAATGATGATGATGTCCTCCTAGACGTTTCCGTCGACGGCGACACCCTGGCAAATACTGGCAGCTTGGTTTCCATTATGTGCTCGTATATGACTCGCGAAACCAAACTTAGCCTTGAACACGCGGTCACAAGTAGCGCAGTAAAGTTGTCCTTGCGCATTGTAGGTGTAATTGTAGGAGGGCTTAGGCAGAGATTTTCTGAGCTGGCGTTTGGCGTCTAGGTTTTCAAGACGCCTCTGTTCAAAGTCTTGTATGCTCTGATGAACAGCTCTTCGCCACTCAGGACGTCAGCCTCCTAATCAAAGGTCGGGTTTCGAAACCGGGCACGCACCTATAACTTTTCGGAGCTATGTGCGTTTTTGAGCAATTCAAATATCACTTACTTCAACGGTGAAGTAAAACATCGTGAGGAAACCTGCACGCCAGTTCTTTATAATGTTTTCAAAGGCGTGTGAAGTCAGCCATTCCGCACATGGCCAGCATGGTGGACTATGGCCAAACCCTTGTCATACTGAGAGGAGACCCGTGCTATGTAGTGAGCCGAGAATGGGTTTATCATGATGACTATAATACCAGTAATTACCTACTTACATAGTATACTAATATCATCCTATCGTAATTATCTTAAGTTTAGCTAACCTCTATAAATATACTTAGATCCGACATTCGAAATCGCAAATAGGTCCTCTGGTCCTACAGATGTTCACTTAACGTCAAATGACTAGCCTTCCCTTTTACTCTCGATGTATTGTATGTAAAACAAATCTAAATTAAACTCTTTATGTAGGAACATTCATATTTCATAAGTTAAATTAGGTATAAAGCCCACGGGTCTATTCACAGCGGCTGGCTCGATAGGGTGGGATAAACGAACAAACAATGCAATGCGGCAATGCTGTGAGACGTTCCCAGAACTGAACCTGATAAGGGGTTAATGGTTAAGCTGGATAATTGCGGTTACGGATTTTACTCACGGCTCAGTTAAGTAAAGTTTATTGTTACATTCTGCTTAAAATTGTTTTAACAGATTTCAGTACAAGAAACTTGTGTTCATTAAGTTATGTTAGGACAGAGAAGAATAACCGAAATATAATAGAGAAGAAAATATAACTAGTTATGTAGAAAGGTCGTGGAATACATTTACACATAGGTACATACATTTTGACGACCTCCGTGGCGCAGCGTGTGCGCTGTTGCATTTTAAAAACTTGGAGGGTTGGGTTCGATTCCCGGCTCGAGTCTGGTCTGGTGGGAGGCTTCAGCCGTGGCTAGTTACCACCCTACCGACAAAGACGTGTCGCCAAGCGTTATAGCGTTCCGGCACGATGTCGTGTAGAAACCAATTAGGAGTATGAGTTTACCATACCTCTAACAGGTTAGCCCGCTACCATCTTAGATCGCATCATCACTTGCCATCAGGTGAGATGCAGTCAAGGGCTAACTTGTGGTGAATAAAAAAAATAAATAAACAAAGCTACATTATATAGCAATCTTCTCTCAGACTAAGCTCATGATAAGAAAAGTTGTCGAAAGAAGAGACGTAAGACTGGTTTACCTATACATAGTTGCCAACTTCGCTAGTCAACCCTGGAAATAAAGCGGGAGTAAAATTATTTCTAATAATATGTTTTTTGGATTTCTTACACTTATTTTTATTCAAATTAGTATTGTATCTACTTCAAATGCGTAGCATTTATGAGATCGACAATATGATTTGCATAATGGCCTACTCCAGTTTCATTATCAGGTTAATTAAACGAATAATAACCTTATCAAAGTGATCTTAAAGAGTAAAAATTACTATGTCGCTTTCCAAAACTGTAAGCATCACGTAGAATATCATAGGAAACCAGAAAGATTAGCTAGCTGGAAATCTAATCAAAACATGGGCACATAACTCGATGGACTGATGATTATTCGTGTCTCAACATCCTTTTTTTTTTTGTCGTGGTGGAAAAGCTTTATAGCTACCTCCGTACCCTTGGGCGGGAAGGAGGTTATGTTGGACTCCCACCCCCGAAGGGGGGTATACCCGAACTAAAAACCACCACGGCATGGTTTTCCCTCTCGCAGGTTTTACTGGACACCCGTCGGACCCGTTGTATACTTCCCGGATGAATCAACGTCCTAGAAGAATTAGCAAAATTCGAGAAACTGCTGAACGGAAGAGCAACGACGTGGAGTGCTTTTTAAAGTATTCCTTCAGGTCCTATTTATTTCCTGAAAGGAAAAATGAAATCCACGACAGTAATGGATTTGATGACTTCCGTGGCGCAGCGCGCGCTTTTGCATTATAAAGTTGGAGGTCCTATGCTCGAGTCTGGTGGAGTCGAGTCTGGTGGGAGGCTTCGGTCATGACTATTTACCACCCTACCGACAAAGACGGGTCGCCAGGCGATTTAGCGTTCCGGCACGATGTCGCGTAGATACCAAATAGGAGTCTGGGTTTATCATGCCCTTAACAGGTTAGCCCGCTACGATCTTAGACAGCATCATCACTTATCATCAGGTGAGATTGCCGTCAAGGGCTAACTTGTAGTGTATAAAAAGAAAGAGTACAAAATTGCAACCCCCGCTAAGCACCGGCCTTAGGTCCTGTCTTGTAAGTATATTTTAACTTTTAAGCCGACCACCCATCTCGGCTTCCCTTCTTGGATGTTGACTTGTTTACGATCCCTAGGTGTCATGAAGTGGTTTTAAGTCGCCATGCGAAGTGCGAGCTCCTTTCACAAACTGGTCGGGTGACTGGCAGTCTGGGAACTTGCCACTTTGTTTGCACGATGTTACGGTTCAGTTATACGTACATATACGCAGATAAGTGTATAGCTACTCGTATGAGCCCTTTACTTTCACTGCGTACGTATTACATAATATTATAGTATACCCATTTTTTTATTTATTACATTATTTTATTTGTATACTACACAGGCAAGAAGATAATCTATATATATAAAAGCGAAAGGTCACTTACATACTTACTTGTTTAATCAGTATGTATGTAAGTCAGTATGACTTACATACATACTGATTAAACACGAGATCTCAAAAACTATTGCACGTATAAAGCTATAATTAAGCAAGTAGGTAGTTGGTAATTAAGAGATGTCAGCTAAGAAAGGATATTTGGAAATTCCACCCCTAAGCTGGTAAGATAGGGGTTGGAAGTTTGTATGAAATTTCTTTGTTTTTAGAGTTAGAGACACAAAAATTTGCAATTAAGATTAATAATAATAAATAAAAAACATGTATGCACATTTTTTTTTAAATTTTACCTGTTAAGGGTGGTAAAATAAGGGATGATAGTTTTTGCTTATTTTTTTATTATAAAGTCTACAAGCGTGAAATTTTGAAAATAGGTTTCTTTTATGGCTTAAGTATAAGGTTAGAATTTTTTTTCATCCAAATCTACCCCGAAGGGGTAAAATAGGGGTTTGAAGTTTGTATGAAAGTCCTATGTTTTTTAATTTAGAAACACGAAAATCGGCAATTTGACATTTGCCTGTAGCTTATTTTCTGAAGCAGAGCAATCACGGGAAATCAGCAATTCTACGCAGACGAAGTCGAGGGCAACAGCTAGTGTTATATATGTAATACAGAATGTTGTGTATGATCTGGGCTCATAGGTGTACTCTGAGTACGTTTTTTGCTGTGGTGGAAAAGCTTTACAGCTATCTCCGTCCCTTGGGCAGGACAGAGATTATGTGGGGACCCCCTCTCCCCCCTTAATATACCCCAATTGTATTAAACAGTTAAAACCACAATGGTATGCCCGTCTCGATGGGATTGCTGGACACCCGGGGGATCCGTTGTACACATCGCGGACGTCTACCAGCTGCCCCAGCCCATAGTCGAAGCTCCCGCGCAGTAGAGGGAACAGCTTGATCCCCCTCTAGACTCTAGACAATTATAAGACTTGTGCAATGGCGGGTAGCTATCCCAATACCTACTCGCCGTTTCCCTATGGAAGCTGACGAGCGTCAAATTTCCAGCCTAACCTAGAAAGAACAGCAAAACCGTCGACGACCTCAGTGGCGCAGCGCGTGCGCTGTTGCAGTTTAAAGTTGGGGGTCCTGGGTTCGATTCCCGGCTCGAGTCTGGTCGTGGAGGAGGAGGAGGAGACAGTAATGGATTTGACGACCTCCGTTGGAGGTCCTAGGCTCGGGTCTGGTGGAGTCGAGTCTGGCTTCGGCCGTGGCTAGTTACCACCCTACCGTCAAAGACGTATCGCCAAGCGATTTAGCGTTCCGGCACGATGTCGTGTAGAAACCAATTAGGAGTATGAGTTTACTATACTCCTAACAGGTTAGCCCGCTACCATATTAGACCGCATCATCACTTACCATCAGGTGAGATGCAGTCAAGGGCTAACTTGTGGTGAATAAAAAAAAATAATAACGTCTTAAACACACTTCAGACTCGAGCTCAACTGTGTCACACAGAACATCCTCTCTATGAAAGTTTCATAGACGAGTCAACCCTTGTCAGTGAACTTTTTTTAATCTGTAGTAATGCTGACCTGCGTCGTCATTCCAAAATTACCACAGACATAGGTATGACCCAACCGACGTGTTTCAAGAGTATTGCTAAAAAAACTAAACGCATTCCTTCACTTTTTTTTATCCAACCGCGTCCTTCGAGTTAAGTAAGAATTACAGTAACAATACATCTTAAATGAGTTCACCACCCCCCAATTACTTATCGCCAAAAATGGAATTAAACTAGGGTGAAAATGATGATGTTTTGTTAGTGCAGTTGTTTTAGTTTTTTTTTAGGGGTTGTGGAACCCAATTTTGAATCTAAGATCGCCTAGTGGATAACTTTGCTGTCTATATCTGTCAATAAGTTAGAAGTTTATATAAAACATAAGCTTGTAGAAAAGTCCTGTTATAGTGTAAAGGATTATGTGAATGATAAACAAGCTAGGGTATGAAATATTGATCTGATAAGATAAAGCTCTTAAGTCATATTAAGTGGCATGTGAGATTGTAATAGAAAAAATAATAGTTACCCTGCTAAGTTTGTTGTGGGTTTCTTCTTAGACCAGCGCGCGTTTGGAATCCCATACCTTTAATTTTAAGCTTACGAATGTCGTTATTTCCATCAACCCACTACTATGTAATTGACGCATCAAAAGTAAAAGAATTATTAATTTAAAAATTATTTGAATAAAGTTTGTTATTGATTGATTGATTAATGCAAATTCACCTGATAAAAACAATTATTCATCATCATCATCATGATCAACCCATTAACGGCTCACTACAGAGCACGGGTATCCTCTCAATATGAGAGGGGTTTGGCCATAGTCCACCATGCTGGCCATGTGCGAATTGGCAGACGTCACACGCCTTTGAGAACATTATGGAGAACTCTCAGGCGTGCAGGTTTCCTCACGATGTTTTCCTTCACCGTTGAAGCAAGTGATATTTTAATTATTTTAAAAACGCACATAGCTCCGAAAAGTTAGAGGTCCGTGCCTGGATCCGAACCGCCGACCTCTGATTAGGAGGCTGACGCCCTAACCACTAGGCTGTCACCGCTTCTACAATTATTATTATTATTTATTGAACCATTATGAATGTTATTTTATTTAATTATTTTATTTGTGAATTGTTATGATATTTATTTATAGTTTTTATTTATATGCTTATTAAAACTCAATTAGGATATTTTTTGTAATTATCTAAAATGTTGTGTAGGTAGGAAGAACGGGCCTGGCTACGTATTGGGCAAGTAGGAGTAAATCAATATTATCACATAAGTACGCCTCTATTGGAATCTAAGATAGAATATAGCACTGTGTTAGTGGCAAAATATATCATCAGTGTAAAGCCATTCTTCTAAGCTAAGAATATTAATTATACCATCGCTAAATTTTGCAACACTACCTGCGTTCCATTCTATGTTACGGAACGGAACGGTTTTTTGATTAAAAAGAGAAATATGCAAATAAGCTACGGTCCAAATCGTGCGTGACAGTATGTTATCCAACAATCCAAAATAGTAAGACAAGTACAGTTACAGCGGTTTTGCATGCGCTGAATTTAATTAATGGTTATTCATGATTAGTTACGTAATCATGTATGAAGGTGCTATTCTAAATATTCAAACGCAATTTTTTCTACGTCTAATTTCATAAGTGAAGTCTCAAGATCTACCTAATCTGAAACATTACTCAGTTATGACATCAGTAGGATTAGAACAAAAAAAACTCATCATCATCATGATCAACCCATTACTGGCACACTACAGAGCACGGGTTTCCTCTCAATATGAGAAGGGTTTGGCCATAGTCCACCACGCTGGCCATGTGCGGATTGGCAGACTTCACACGCCTTTGAGAACATTATGGAGAACTCTCAGGCGTGCAGGTTTCCTCACGATGTTTTCCTTCACCGTTGAAGCAAGTGATATTTATTATTATTATTTTTTTTCTTTTTAAAACGCACATAACTCCGAAAAGTTAGAAGTGCGTGCCCGGATTCGAACCGCCGACCTCTGATTAGGAGGCTGACGTCCTAACCACTAGGCTATCACCGCTACGCTTTTTATTTCTATTTATTTTTTATTAAAGCTGCAATAGAGCTACTCTGTTAGCTCTCTTACCTTCTTTATAAGATAAACCCCGCTGTTAGTGAGATCTTAGTATTAAAGGTTACGTTGGCTCGTTTAGGATACGAAGCCCTTAAAATCATGTTTATAGTAAGTTTAAACATTGAAAAACAACTTAAAAATTATTCACGACTTCTTGTCGAGCTATACCTAAGTTAGAAATAACAGAACAAACTTGGATCCCCCGGAATAGGAAGCTTACCACCACTGCTTTATTCGTTTTATCAACTAATTATGCAACCTCAATGATAAGCGACACAAAACAAACTTATTATGTAACAATTTTTCAACATTTCAGCTCGGGTTAGATGATTAATATTTAGCGTGTCAATCAAAATATGATAACACGTTATATAATTATTATTCATTCATTAGTGGGTTATAATAACTGCATAATTAATTCTAAAATAACGATATTATACATCGCTTACTTAACTTTAATTGTGGTAAATAGCTCTTTAATGCAATGACAGTTCAGTTTGGCTATGCATGTTGGATATCACTTATTTTTATTGTGTAGGCGGGATTTGAATAAAAACATTAAGAACCTATGCCGCTCTCTATACCCGTTAACGGGGACATTGGGATTAAAATAACATTATTTAAAATTCTTCTGTTGCCCCCGTTGTCCTTTCTGGTTGCAATAAAATCATTACAAAACTATCTTGCAGTCTATACCCGTTAATGGGGACCTTGGGATTTAAATAAAATTATTTAAAAATCACCCGTTGCCCCCGATGATTCTTGTTGCAATTAAATCATTAAAAATCGTCCCGCTATACCTGTTTTGATTTATAATGTAGGTGTTAAATATGCAGTCCCATTCCAAATCTAAGAGAACGCAGCCGTATATATATCTGGAAACATTTCTCCGGATGCATTTCTCCAGACATATATCCGTAAGCTAAAGGTTAGCTGTTAAACCTTAAATGAATATTCCATCTCTCATTGCTTTTTCGGTCATTAAACACCCTCATATCTGTTTTCTGAACAAAAATGGTGTCAAACTTTGGGAGTGAGATCCCTTTTGTCATCTCAAAGTTCCTAACTGTCAGAGAGGATAGTTATAGGTTTTTTGTCTGTATTAACATAATTTGACTATCGACTAACATTTCAATTGGAGAAAGGCAGGAGACTTCATATAATATGGCGGGCGCGGTTTTTTCACACTTTTCTTGAATTAATCTTTGTTGGCTAATTTTGAAAAGGACTGGTGTTGGTTGTGACATGACATTATAGTTTTCCTGTCGTTTGTGTAGTGGCTAGTTTTTTGAATGGTTAACATCTGCGTCCGCCGAGTGCGAAGTTTCCTGCCATTTTTCCCTAACTTCAATTCTACATTGCTATAAAAATTGGCATATCTGTGTAAAGCCATAAAAATAAAAATAAAACAATTTTTTTTTATATAACTTTTTGCTGTTCGATTAGATATTTCGTATAACGCATTATTGTTATTTGTGTATTTTTGGAATAGTTTTTACTAAGCCTTTTGTGGGTTTTTCGTGCTATGAATAAATCAAAGCATACAAAGTATTTTGTATATAAATTAGATTTGATAATATATGATTTATATCAGGCAGTACTGTAGTTTTATTCTGTCCGGAGTTATTTAGTTTTTTTCTTTTCAATTTTATAATTCCAGACTTTACCTATATTTATATCTACACTACAATATTTGTTTTAATCGAAATGAAATAAAAATAAAACGCTTCTAAAATAATAGAGTTTTCTTCACAACTCGAGGTTAGTTTGTCGTATCACTTAATTCTTCAGAAGATTGCTACGCGACGTCTCTGCCGAGCGTACTGTGTACATATCTCGTTACGACATGGTTACGACATTTATCTTTCAGTGCGCAAGTGAGTCAATATTAGCTCTCTGCTCTTTCTCATCTTTTTAACAAACCACAAATTCATACACTACACAACATTTTGTCCTTAGCCCTTTTATCATAAGAGGTATATTGGTTTGAAGTGGTTGTGTTTATTATATGTTGACTTTTGTACCAGGGCTTAATGAATAGAGGCCCGTAGTAGGTTACCAATTTTCTGGACTGAAATGCGGGACAAACATGAGTATAGATAAGATAAGAAAAAACTCACTTCATAACTTATATTTTTCAAATTGCACGCCATTATAAAACTTCGGATATTTAACAATCAATATACCTAATCAAAGAAGCGGTGATAGCCCAGTGGTTAGGGCGTCAGCCTTCTAATCAGAGGCCGGCGGTTCGAATCCGGGCAACTAATTTTTCGGAGTTATGTGCGTTTTTAAACAATTAAAATATCACTTTAACAATTAAAATATCTGCTTTAACGTTGAAGGAAAACTTCGTGAGGAAACCTGCACGCCTGAGTGTTCTCCATAATGTTCTCAAAGGCGTGTGAAATCTACCAATCCGCATATGGCCAGCGTGGTGGACTATGGCCAAACCCTTGTCATATTGAGAGGAGACCTGTGCTCTGTAGTGAGTCGGTAATGGGTTGATCATGATCATGATGATACCTAATCGACGAATTCAAAAAGGTCGATTCGTCGTGATTTTTTCACGGTATTATTTCTTATTGTCTTCGTAAAATCTAAGAGACTTTGATTATCTTTTTCATTCGGAAAAACTGGTAGTTACTACATGTCAAGTTGCATACTAAATAAATAAATAAGATTAACTTTCTTAAGACATTATTTTATTTTCACTTGAAGTTGATTATTTAACAAAAACTTTGTATTGCTAATTATACTCTTAACATAGGAGTGAATGCGTTTTATTGTTTTGTTATTTTATTGCGATCAATAGCGGAGTTAAAGATTTGTTTTTTTTTAATGTACCGTTAGCTGTTTGGGCATACTTGTACTGCAGATTTTCTAAATAGGCGAGCGTAAAATGTGTGTAGGCTTACATTTTAAAACACGTTAATTAATGCAAATGTCCGGAGGTGTAACGTGTGGCCGCATGTGGTAACTGGGACGGCAGGGTGCTGCTCTATTGTTTACTACATTCTGCTCATTAGTAAGAAGGCAATGATAGCCTAGTGGTTAAGAATCCGACCTCTACCTTTTTGGACAGACTACGCTATCACAAATTTTGACTAATATAGTAAAAGTTAATTTCACGACCTCTGTTGCGCAGTGCGTGCACTGTCGCATTATAAAATTGGAGGTCCTTGGTTCGATTCCCGGCTCGAGTCTGGTCTGGTGGGAGGCTTCGACCGTGGCCAGTTACCACCCTACCGTCAGAGACGTGTCGCAAAGCGATTTAGCGTTCCGGCACGATGTCGCGTATATAATTATACCATAGTCCTAACAAGTTAACCCGCTACCATCCTAGACTGCATCATCACTTACCAACAGATGAGATAGCCGTCAAGGGCTTCCTAGTCTTTAAAAGAAAAACTTAAAAACGTTTTCACTGCATTTCGAAACTGACCATTGTTACTATGCTCGACTTCATACATTCATGGAAATTCTACGATACGAATACTTATTTTAGCATAAAACCCAGGTACGAGAAAGTAATTAAATGATACATATGAAATACCCTAAAAGAAAGCGAATCAACCGCTGCAGGCTTATTAAGATTACCAATGCTTAAAGAATCAATTAGTGTCAACGTGTCAAAGTGCAAACGACATCAAAATTTTTTTTTTCTTATTTATGGCTTTACAAAGATTAGCCAATGTCAAGTTTATAGCAATGGCAAACTTCACACTCGACGGACGCGGATCCCTCAAAAAATCAATACATGTTAACAAAAAAACCAGCCACTACACAAACGACACCAAAAGCTTAATGTCCACAACACAAGCAACCCCAATCATTTTCAAAGTTAGCCAACGAACATTAATTCAAGAAAAGCGTGAAAACCGCGCCTGTCGAATACGAAGTCTCCCGCCTTTTCAAAATTATTTTGATATACGACACTCGTTCTATAGAATTATAATCTTTACATTCGGGTCAGTAAATATACCTATGCCATTTAAAATTGTAATTACTCCAACGAAATTATAAACACATCCTGAGTTTCTCGAAACACTTACGGCGGTATACGTTTAAAGGGCGTTAATTTCACGACAACTTTTTAAAGTCTTACATAATATGTAAAAAGTTGTCGTAAAATTTAAACGTAACGTGACTTTTGGAACGAAGTTCCTTATCGCGCGTTGTGAAACTAGGGTATGGGGCTAGACGGAAAAAATTCTTACGAAAAGTTGTCACGACACTTTTTGTCATTGTAAGCTGTGCGGCGTCGCATGTTTCTCTGTCTGTCTCTCTCTCTCTTATAGAAAGCAAGCCAGATATTTTCATTTCTATTTCGCATTGAACAGTGTGGTGTCGCGACGATTATTTTTGTTGAGTGTATACAGGTTTTTTGTAAATTATAAATAATAAAAAATAATAATAATAATGAATCCTGACAGTGTTTCTGCACAAGTTCCGGATATTGCTGATGGAGTACAAAATTGAGCCCACTGATTAAGTTTATATAACATTATATTTGTTAATAATAAAAAAAATATTATTTTAACTTAAATAAAATAAAATTTTATTACAATTCCTTCACTAATTAATCGAAAGGAACTTCGTTCCATCCGGGTGTCCCTTGACACCTCTAAAGTTTTTTTGGCAGAAAAACCCAACATCTGAACTCCAAAAGACAATTTTATAGCGCTGGTTTATATTCTCATTATTCTTTTACAGACTGAGGTCTAAGGATAAGAATACCTTAAGTAGAGTTAATTCTCATTGGCATCCTCTTTGAGTTTGACAATTCTTTTTTACGATGTTTACAAAATATTATTTGGAAAAGAATTGTGCGTAACATTTTTTGATGGTTTATTTTATTTTGAATAAATTTAATTTTTGTTAAAATAATGGCAAATGCGACGGGTTTGTTGTTCCAATGTCTGTTCGGGTTCAAATGCAAGGATTTCACCATGATCGCTGCTGACCAGATGAGCACACAGAGCGTGCTGGTGATGAATGACGGTAGGCTACTGTTCTTAGTAACCTAGTCCTGACACTTAAACTTAATTCTGCATCTCATAGATGTTTCTGTGTTTCTTTCTTACACCTTATCTTCTAGCTGTGCATTTTTTCCCACTACAAGTTAGTCCTTGACGGCAATCTCACCTAGTAGTGATGGTGCAGTCTAAGATGGTAGCGGGCTAACTTGTTAAGGGTATGGCAGACCCGTACTCCTAATTGGTTTCTACGCGACATCGTCCCGGAACGCTAAATCGCTTGGCGACACGTTTATGTAGGTAGGGTGGTAACTAACCACGGTCGAAGCCTCCCACTAGATCAGGTAGACCCGTAGTCCTAATTGGTTTCTACGCGACATCGTGCCGGAACACTAAATCACTTGGCGACACGTTTATGTAGGTAGGGTGGTAACTAGCCACGGTCGAAGCCTCCCGTATATCAGGTATACCCGTACTCCTAATTGGTTTCTACACCAGATCGTGCTACATAGCTTGGCGAAACGTTTATGTCGGTAGAGTGGTAACTAGCCACCGCCGCCAGACCAGACTCGAGCCGGGAATCGAACCCAGGACCTCCCACTTAATAATGCGACTACGCTGCGCCACGGAGGTCGTCAATTATTATTTTATAAAGCAAATTCGTGGACAGTTCTTTTACAAAAGATCTCGTCTAAATATACCTACCTATATGGTTTAGAATATTGTGATAGCGTTTAGCTGACCGGAAAATGTTAACTGTTTATTAATGCTAATAATAACCCTTATGTATGTACACTTTCATTTTGCTGCGGCTAACCGAAATAGCTGTTATAACTTATATATTTTGGAGTTTTGGAACTAAATTGCTTCGCTCGTATGTACCTATATCTATTCGGCCCGCGGTGAGCTCCTGGGTTCGAATCCCAAGCCGTTTCATGAATGAAGTGCCGGATTTTTCTGTTAAAAGCTCAAAACACCTTTTATTTTTGTAGTTTCTAACTACACTAATAAACTTGTTATATCTATCTATGAAAGTGCGCTGAAGCCTTAAATCGATCTGTATCGAATAATCTTTTCTCCGCAACTGATAAGAAATTCCGCAATTAGAATGGCGGTGATAAAATCAATGACGTCAGGTGACCTTCCGAGCTAGGGTCGTTTGTACTGAGTTCTAATGAATTTAGTTTCAGGCGTGAAAATATAACATAAGATATAAAATAAAAACCTACTGTCTACTCAACCCACCTAATTTACTTATTTCGAATTATTGAAAGAAGATTTCTTTGAATAGGAAATTAGTAAATAACACAAGTTTTGCAGTTAACTACACAACTTACTTTGTTTTGTTATCTTATCGAAACCACCGTTAGTGAAATACTAAAAGTAAAATCACCATTCAAACCTACCAAATCATGATCAATCCATTATCGGCTCACTACAGAGCACGGGTCTCCTCTCCATATGAGAAGGGTACCTACCATATCAATTTATATAATACAGGTTTTTTGTTATTATTTATATTTAAATTAATTTTTAATTAGCTATCTATTTTAAACTGAAACAAAAAATACTACATTCTTTATATCAGTTATAAGCTTCAACAAGTATCAAACATAGTAAATTAACAGTTAAAATAAAAATTTACAAGTATAATAATATACAATGCAAAATTAGAACAAAATACGCGTGAAGGCCCGCAAGGGAGTTATTCGTAGGCAACTATGCACCGCGCGGCATTGTCATGAAATCACATTATGTTACAGCTTAATTAAACGCGAGTGAAACCGCGGGTAAACGACTAGTTTCTTTAGAATTATTTATTATTCTATACAATCAAATCCCTTCAGTGAAATAATTATAATATGCATTAACATTTTTACTGCGCACGTAATGAAACAGTATATTTCTTGTACTCAATTTGTTATTTATTTATTAATTAGATGAAAAATTTCCATACATAATACATCTTCTTTTTTTTTGTTTGCCAAGTATCATTGTATAATAAAATATTGAAAAATGGAAATATTAAAAAAATTAAAAAATTTGAAATAAAAGTGACCGCTAACTAAAACCATCCGCCTTAGCTATTGTAAGGAAAGCTTCTGATCGATTCTCAAATTCTTTAATTATATTGTACTGAAATTATACTTAGTTGTTAAACAATTAAGATATTGTTATGATTAAAGTGTAATAAATTCAAATTTAAATAATATTTATTCAAATAGTCCTTTTGACGCGTCAATAATTTACATAGTAGTGATTTGATGGTGATAACTACATTCGTTAACTTAAAACTAAGTAGAAAATCAGAGCCCTTATAAAAATGGCGGTGATAAGATCAATGTCGCGGAATGACCTCGCGGGGTCGCCTCGCTCCCATTGCACTGTTTGCAGATATCATGTAAATGTTGACGCTGCTGTTTTGTACAGAAACTCTCGTAGGTAGTATATATATATATATATATATATATATATATATATATATATATATATATATATAGTATAAAATGACCTCCGTGGCTGGCGTGGTGAGCTGCAGCATTATAAAGTATCCTGGGATCGATTCCCGGCTCAAGTCTTGCCTACCAGCATCAAAGCAAAAGCATCGGTGGCTCCTATGGTGCTGCAGATGTCCCTTGGACGGTACCTAATCACTTAATATCAGGGGACCCGTCTGCTTGTTTGCACGCGATATACTCGTAAATATAAATAAAAGGTATTTAATAAGTACTTGTCCTACTTGTAATATTAGATAGACTTAGGATTGATATTGTTACAATGTTAATCTATAAATCACAATGATAATATCATCATGATCATCATCATGATCAACCCATTACCGGCTCACTACAGAGCACGAGTCTCCTCTCAATATGAGAACGGTTTGGCCATAGTCCACCACGCTGGCCGTGTGCGGATTGGCAGACTTCACACGCCTTTGAGAACATTATGGAGAACTCTCAGGCGTGCAGGTTAAAAGTTAGAGGTGCGTGCCCGGATTCGAACCGCCGACCTCTGATTAGGAGGCTGACGCCCTAACCACTAGGCTATCATCGCTTCATAATGATAATGATAATATACGAGAGTAAAAATATAAGAGTGAGTAATAGAAGCTGTGATAGCCTAGTGGTTAGGACGTCCGCTTCTAATCAGAGGTCGGGGCTTCGATCCCGGGCACGCACCTCTAACTTTTCGGAGTTATGTGCGTTTTTAAGCAATTAAAATATCACTTGCTTCAACGGCGAAGGAAAACATCGTGAGGAAACCTGCATGCCTGAGAGTTCTCCATAATGTTCTCGAAGGCGTGTGAAATCTGCCAATCCGCACATAGTCCAGCGTGGTGGACTATGGCCAAACCCTTCTCATATTGAGAGAAGACCCGTGCTATTTAGTGAGCCGGCAATGGGTTGATCATGATGATGAATAAAAATATAAAAGCGTGTCTAGTCTGGAAGTTAACTTGTTTATGAAATCTTCAACTTCATAATCAATATAATTATCAGGCTTCTTAATGTCCAAAATACTGGAATGCGATTTAACATTCCGATGAAATAAGCTGTTATGTTTGTTTTGGTTAATACGCTTCCATATTTACCTGCGTTGTCACTCACCGTTTCATTAAAAGCTAAGCGGAATTTTGTCATATAATAACAATTGACAAAAAAATTCGTATAATCAGACGACATCGTCTAATTTTTCTCGAATGCCCGGTTACTAAAGTTTTTGCTAATAGATGTGGACAAGCTTTACGAGATATCCGACGGGTTGGTGCTAGGAGTGAACGGCGACTCCGGAGACATGGCGCAGTTCACCCAGTTCATCACCAACAACCTTCAGCTGTACAAGATGAGGAATAAGTACCAGCTGGACACACCGGCGGTCGTTCACTTCATAAGGAAGAATTTGTCGGATGGATTGCGTAATGGGGTAAGGACATGCTTCAATTTGCCACCTGTAGGGAAATAGTCCAGAAGGCAGGTAAAAGACTAGGTGGATTGAGATTTAAAGATAATAAATTAAAATGCAAATAATCTTTATTCAAATATTCCTTTAAAAGGCACTTTAGACGCGTCAATAATTTACATAGTAGTGATATAATGGCGAAAACTACATTCGTAAACTTAAAACTTCGCCCTGGTCTAAGAAGAAGCCCACAACAAACTTAGCCGGGTTTTTTTGTTATCACCATCTCATATTATCAATATGATTCAGTTCATCACTAAAGAATTGTGGCTACCAATTCGATAAGCCTGCGATGGATCATTTAATAAGAACTTAGCAAACGGATTGCGTAATGGAGTACGGAGACACAATAAACTTAGGCTAGGCTAATAGGTAGTGCCTAGACTTAAATTTCAGATGACCCAAATATATCATGTACGTCAAAATTCCACAAAAAAATGCTGGAGAAAAATATTAAGGTTATCGGACCCATGGCAGACTAAGTGGATTTTGGTTTCTATATAATTTGGTTAATCACCATCTAGCTTTAACTGGACAAGATGAGGAACCAATTTCAACTCAACCCGTTTTAATCAAGTATTTTTGATGTGTTTAGAAAAAACTTAACTGGTTAATTGCACACTTACATAGGTGACTATTATTATATCCAAATAATAGTGAAATAAGCGAGGTAGTACAATAAAAGTTAGGAACGTATAAATTGTAGACAATACGCTGAAATAGCGTTGTTTGTTCTCAAGTACTATGTAGTATTATACGTTAAGGTAAGCGTAAATAATCTGAACTCGGCGGAAAAGAATCTCACATTTATATTCCGTATCTAAACGAAGCACATTTAAATTTACGGAACTGTTGTTGAGACACCTGTTTTTTATATTCCTTTCTTTTTTCATTTGTCATGTATATAATAAAGTAATTTTAATAAAAAAAGGTCATGGTTTCACTTTCATGTTTAAATTTGATAAAACTTTTACGGCACAAGAAATTGCCTCTAGATATAGCCATTTTTAATAATATAGAATATTAGCAAAACATGCCTTTGGTACTACAAATATTAACGCGCGTTGTGGCATTATAAATGGTGGAGGTCCTGGGCTCGATTCCCGGCTCGAGTCTGGTCTGGTGGGACGCTTCGGCCGTGGCTAGTTACCACCCTACCGACAAAGACGTGTCGCCAAGCTATTTAGCGTTCCGGCACGATGTCGCGTAGAAACCATTTAGGAGTGTGGCTTTAGCATACCCCTATCTGGTTAGTCCGCTACCATCCTAGACGGCATCATCATTTACCACCAGGTGAGATAGCCGTTAAGGGCTAACTTGAAGTGCATAAAAAAAAGAACAGGTAAACACGCCAGCCAAATATTAACTTATGAATGATCATACCATACATAGTATGCATAACATACATAGGGTAAGCTAATGACTCATTCTATGGCAATATGTAAAGGGAAGTCGTGGTGCGAAATTTGACGATCCCAGTTTAAATTCACGTTCATAAACTATCTCTATTAAGCACGTTATATGGCAGTTTACCGGACACATGCCGACAGTTTAAATATATTCCATCCTATATTATTGAAAATCCATATATCTGAAATAATCATCATCATCATCATGATCAACCCATTACCGGCTTCACTACAGAGCACAGGTCTCCTCTCAATATGAGAAGGGTTTGGCCATAGTCCACCACGCTGGCCATGTGCGGATTGGCAGACTTCACACGCCTTTTGAGAACATTATGGAGATCTCTCAGGCGTGCAGGTTTCCTCACGATGATTCCTTCACCCTTGAAGCAAGTGATATTTAAAATTTTTAAAAACGCACATAACTCCGAATAGTTAGAGGTGCGTGCCTGGATTCGAACCGCCGACCGCTGATTAGGAGGCTGACGCCCTAACCACTAGGCTATCACAGCTTCTTCATTTTGGGACTGGTTCAGGTTTGCACGACTAAAATTTTATATGCTATCAATATATTCTACGTTATCGTATTAGGGCGAACAGATGTTTTTTGAAGATGTAAACTTGGTTCTCATCATTCCTCTATGCCTCGAGAGCCAATAGGTATCCGTTTCCCCTATAAAAATGCCTTGGTCTAGTCAAGTTAGACATTAATTAGGCTAGTGGTGTTGAAGTTCTCTTGAGTGGTTTACAAGAGCATGAGACATTACATATGCCTACACTTTTTTTTTCAGAGCCCAAACATCCTAAATCTGATGATAGCTGGCTATGACGAGAAGACGGGTGGACAACTGTATATGATGGACTTTCTTGGCAGTTGTGTTAGTGTGCCCTACGCGGCTCACGGGCTTGGAGGGTTCCTCACTTTTGGCATTATGGACTACTACTATAAACCAGGTGAGCTTTGAAAAGGAGATGGATATAACGTGGACTGCTTGGTTGAGTGTTTAAGTGCGTCTTATGCGGCATATGGGTTGTACACCTCTCGCTTTCTGCATCATGTTTTGTCTGGTGGGAGGCTTCGGCCGTGGGTAGTTACCACCCTACCGACAAAGACGTGTCGCCAAGCGATTTAGCGTTCCGGCACGATGTCGTGTAGAAACCAATTAGGAGTATGAGTTTACTATACTCCTAACAGGTTAGCCCGCTACCATCTTAGACCGCATCATCACTTGCCATCAGGTGAGATGCAGTCAAGGGCTAACTTGTGGTGAATAAAAAAAAAAAAAAATCATGTATCCACTACTATTATAACATAAACGCCATGTAAGCTACGTAGAAGCGGTGATAGCCTAGTGCTTAGGGCGTCAGCCTCCTAATCAGAGGTTGGCGTAATCGAATCCGGGCACGCACCTCTAAGTTTTCAGAGTTTTGTGCGTTTTAAAAAAAAATATTAAAATATCACTTGTTTCAACGGTGAAGGAAAACATCGTTGGAAACCTGCACGCCTGAGAGTTCTCCATAATGTTCTCAAAGGCGTGTGAAGTCTGCCATTCCGCACATGGCCAGCGTGGTGGACTATGGCCAAACCCTTCTTATATTGAGAGGAGACCCGTGCTCTGTAGTGAGCCGGTAATGGGTTGATCATGATGATGATGATGATGAAGCTATGAATCCGAGATGGGTGGGTTACTAAAAATAATGGCTATGAAAAAAGAAAAAGACAAATATTATAAATAAAAATTCAAAAACGGTATGTCCAATGCGGCGCACGCGTTGTGCGGCTTTCTTACTTCCAGCATTGGATTTTTGCGGCACTGCGTTGTTTTTGTTCTATACAGGTACAATTTTTATAAAAGACCATATTAATTTTAAAAAGAAGTAGTTTGGATGGCTTAGTAATAAGTTTACATGAAATGGTACTACATTATAATTTGACAGATAACCTTAACTCCGTGTTAGTAGCGCTTGTCCTCGACCATAAAACCTCATGATAATAAATAAAAACGATAGATAATGTGACATCGTGGTGATGTTTGTTTTTGTGAACAACTAACTAGCAAGCAAACGAGTAAGCTAGCCATCATCATCATCATTATCAACCGAATGACGTCCACTGCTGGACATAGGTCTTTTGTAGGGAGTTCCAATGCTCACGGTCTTGGGTCGCTTGCTTCCAGCGGCTCCCTGCGACTCGTTTGATGTCGTCTGTCCACCTAGTTGGGGGTCGACCAAAGCTACGTTTACCGGTCGCCATTCCAGCACCTTGGGACCCCAACGTCCATCGGTTCTCCGAGCTATGTGCCCCGCCCATTGCCACTTCAACTTCGCAATTCTCTGAGCTATGTCGGTAACTCTGGTAAGCTAGTACCGTACATAATTTAAATGATCACCCATGAGCATCTTCAGAGCCAGAGGAACATCCTTTGTGTTATCACGTTGTGAAAGATTCGATTATACTCCTTGAAGACTAAAACTATGAGTAAACTTATATCATTTACTTTGACATATTATATCCTCAGATCTCACAGAGCCACAAGCCTACGAAGTGCTGAAGATGTGCATCCGCGAGGTCCAGTTGAGGCTGTTCATGAACCTACCCAACTTTCGAGTGAAGACCGTCTCCAAAAACGGCGTCAAAATACTGCCGAACATCAACTCGGCAATGTTGATGCAAAAATAAAGTCTTGATTGCCTAAATTAAATGGTTTTTTGTTCTCGAAAGGGTATTTTACTGCAGGGATGCAGTTAAATTCCAGCTTCCTATATCTCTTAGACTCATGCCGCCAACACACCGTTGGATGGGTAGCTAGCGATATTCTAAATGTAGCGATATTGAGCGAATTCAACCGGTCTAGCTAAGTATACGAAATTAATAAAAAATGTTGGTCACTGAAATCGGGCGTTTGACTAATTATAGGTTTTTTTTAATATCCAATTATTGTTTTTTGGACTTTTTCCAAAATGGATATGATAGCCCCATTATCTCCTAATTAATTAATGACTGAACTTTATAATTAAAATAATACTATAACTATTTGGAATGTAATAGACACAACCTATTTACGCCGAAATATCTCAACAACCGATCTAAAACCTTCTGTTGTCTTTTGACAGAGTATCCTTGTAAGAGCGCCTATTAATTATAGTTGCTAAGCTAGCATAAGCTTTTATTTTTCGGTAGTAGTGTTTATTTGTGTAGTTTTTCTACGCAGACTTCGTAAAATGCAATAATTATTCTAAATTTCATTCATTTATTTATTAATTTATTTATTTATTTAAGTAAGTACGTGCGGTGGGAAATGTGGTACTCGCGCAGTGGTTCCATTCAGATTAAGATAATTTTCCCGTGGTGGAAAGAACTCTAGAATGCAAATTAAATCTAGACCGGTTTAGCGTTTTAGCTGGGAAACATCAACAAAGACGAACACTTTCACATTCAACATGCCAAGTTAGGATATTTTCTGTATTTTTGTACCATTTAAAACTCTACTTACTCGTATGCGGCTCCGAAAAGTTAAGTAAAGTCTAACTATACTCGATTTGAAAAGTGGTAAAGGGAACATTGCTCAAATGTTGGGTCCCCAATTTCTGGAATCACCTTTAAGTAAATCATTACTGTAATCTCGCAAAGCCAAACTATCTTTTGCCACTACAAGTTAGCCCTTGATGGCTTTCTCACCTGGTGGTAAGGGATTATGCTGTCTAGGATGGTAGCGGGCTAACCTATTAGGAGTATTGTAAACCCACGCTCCTAATTCGTGACATCGTGCCGGAACGCTACATCGCTTGGTGACATGTCTTTGTCGGTAGGGTGGTAACTAGCCACGGCCGAAGCCTCCCAACAGACCAGACTCGAGCGGAGAATCGAGCCCAGGACCTCCAACTTTATAATGCGACAGCGCACGCACTGCGCCATAGAGGTCGTCAAAATTACATTTAAACGTTTATAAGCTTTGATTATGAGATGAACATGAAAGTTTACGAGTATATATTATAATGGAAGGTTTATATTTTCCATCGCTGGAAACGAGCAGACGGGTCACCTGATCTTAAAAAGTTACAGCCGCCCATGAACATCTATCGCACCAGAGGAGCCACACGATGCTTTCCCGGTTGAACCCATGCTTCTAATCGGTGTCTGCTCGGCATCACACCCGCTAAACAGCTTGGCGGTGTGTCTTAGCTAGTAGAATAGTATTCCATCCCACATTAATCCTGAAGGTACTTGTTGCCAGGCCTGACTGCCCCATACTGCACCACTGTATGGAGGTAGCTATTGGGCGGATAAAATGAAAAAAAAAAGAAAAAATGTATTTCTGATGTAATAACAATACTAACATTACGGAGCGACCTAATCCTATCCAGGATCAAGCTCCTTAAATAAAGATTTAAATTTAAGGATAAAATGTTACTAACATACTAATAATCTATGGAAGCTTCCATGTCCGATTTAAATGAGAAATAAATAAATATTAAGTCGGTACTATCTGTTCTACATCGTAGATTTTTATTCCATAAATTACAACGTTTTACTGTACAATTTGCAATCGCTGAGCGTTGCAAATCACATTTTTATTTCATACCAGCTTACTTATTTAACATTTTCATCATTTGCTTTTATGTACTGCTCTTGAATCGTTTTATTACAATGTACACACGTCTTTCAGAAAACATGTTTTATTATTTTTATTAGCTAGGTACTTGTTTTGTTAATGCTCTGCCTTAACGTCATGCATGAATTATTTAGGTATTATCATTAATTGTAAATGAAATTTCAAAAAAAAAAAGTTATTTATATGTTTGCTAACGCGAAAGTAATATAATTGTGTCTTAAGCCAAAGTCTTCGCTACTGGATTACAATTCCAAAGTCCCAAGCCAAGTCTTTTTTAGTAAAGTCCAATATAGGATTTTCAAAAGGTCGAAACCAAGTCTGCTTCAGTAAAGTCCAATATAGGATTAAATAGTTTTAAGTGAGATGTGACACCACACATTTTCCTTAAAACTATTTAAGAACAAGTACGTAAGTAACGTGATAACGAAAAAAACTTCTAAAATACTTACCCAACTAAGATTGTTGGGGGCTTCTTCTTAGACCATGGCGTGTTTGAAACCCTCGTTTACGTACGCTTTAAGCTTTTTTTCCGCTTTACTTTTAAGTTTTGGAAAGCAGTTATCACCATCAACTCAATAATCTGTAAGTTATTAACCCACCAAAATTGCCTTGTTAAGGATTATTTAAATAAAGTTTAAGATTAATTGATTGATCTATTACCATTAGGGATAAGAGTAATTTATAAGATAATTGCTGGATAATTTTCCCGTTTGAGAATGAAAATAGTTAAACGAGAAGTGAGACAGTGATAGTTTCAAATCAGTTTTTTTTTTAATTTTAGAAATAAATTAATACAGTTTTGGGCGTTTATAACTTATAATCAATCCCAACATAATTATTTAAAAAAAAAATCTTTTCAATTTAAATTGTGAGTTAATAAAATTTCTGTAAAGATATCTCCAGCCTCAGCTAATAAAGTAATTGGTAATGCCCACCCCCTCGTTTAAAACCAGTATTACAAGTTAGTATCAGTTTTTGCTTATATTATTACCTAACAGGTGAGAGTAAAAGTTTTACAGCCCACTATGGTTCAAATTCAACATTCCTTACCAAAAAAACCCTAGCAATTTTGAAACATCATTTCCGTCCAGGAAGCCAGCGGCCCAAGACCGTGGACCTTGGAACTCCTTACAAAAGACCTAATCCAGTAATGGACGGATGTTGATGATAATTTTTGTCAGTTTGTTCTGGTGGTGTCTACTAGCGTTTTGGAAGCAGATTTCTGCCGAAAAGGAGCCGGCAAGTAACTCAAAAGCTGTCCTTCCTGCCTGCCCAGAAT
Organism: Lasiommata megera; assembly: GCA_928268935.1. Taxonomy (NCBI): domain Eukaryota; kingdom Metazoa; phylum Arthropoda; class Insecta; order Lepidoptera; family Nymphalidae; genus Lasiommata; species Lasiommata megera. The sequence continues at coordinate 1,441,236 of OV743308.1, read as the reverse complement.
CGATCCAACATCATTTTATTATATATCATCATCATCATCATCATGATCAACCCATTACCGGCTCACTACAGAGCACGGGTCTCCTCTCAATATGAGAAGGGTTTGTGCGGATTGGCAGACTTCACACTTTATTATATATATTTTAACATAATTGTTTTTTATCAACATGTTTTTATGTTTTCACGGTAACCTCACCAATAATTATAAGTGGTAAGTGACGCTGCAAGGTGTTAGCGGGCTATCCTGTTTACCTGTGCGGGCTATGGTCAACCCATACTCCTAATTACTATCTGCATGTACGTTAAATCGCTTGGCGACACGACAGTTTTTACCCACGTGACGGCAATCTCACCTAGTGTAAGTGATGACGAAGTCTAAGATGGTGACGGGCTAACCTGTTAGGAGTATGGTAAACCTAAAACCGACTTCGTGCCGGAACGCTAAACCGATTTGCGACACGTCTTTACTAACATCGTAACTAGCTTGCCCGAAGCCTCCCACGAGACCAGAATCGAGCCGGGAATCGAACCCTGGACCTTCAATTTTAAAATGTGACAGTGCATCGTGCTGTGCCACGGAGGTCGCCAAAACGGTACTTTGCATGTTAAACTAAGTTGGTCTTCATTTTGTATTTTGACAATAATTTTTTGATCTGCAAATTTCTGTACTCAGTAGTTGCTTTTATGAAACCCGAATAAAAGCGACCAGGGGCGATCCAAGCTCTGAATCCCTCTCCCTCTCTTTTGAGAGAAGAGATTACAGCAGTGTGACACTAATGGACAGAGAATTTACTACCAATTTCTGGTAGCGTCATAACGGCGTGTGTGATTAAGAGAGATCAAATAATTTACGAATATCTTCCACCCGTTAATTCGATAGTAGAATTATTGGCTGGCAATCTGATAGTCAATTACATGAACAGTTATGGCACGGTTTGATTACGTTTGATTGATTAGTTCCGTCGGCAGGTATATTATGGCTTATGCAAACAATAGTTAATATTATAATACCTATCATTCAGCTCAATCATCGAAAGTAAAACGAGTTTGAAAGTGAACGCTCACTTTTAGATTAAGTTACACGAATATTAATATTAATCGTATATTATATTTATTATCCGACCGAGGATGAATGCAAGAGTATGGTGTGCTAATGGATTCCTATTGGTTCGAATTTCTTAGGTTATCTATCTATTCGCCGGCCTGGTTGCGGTTGTGTGCGCGAGCGAAACCCGTGACCCGGCCACCAGGCGGCGGGAAAGGATATGCACCGTGGGGGTTTAGTCAGTAAGAGTCTGACATAACCGCCGCGTCTCCTCGGACGCGGGGTATCCATGAGGATTACCCACGTTAAAAAAAAAAAGGTTATCTATCTATTCATATCCCAACAGTGGATTAGGTAAACAATCAAGCATGCATTTAATTTGGGCAGGTATCAAAAAGACCTCATTGTGATGATCGGAAAATAATCATGTTCACTATGATAACGTATCATTGCATTGTTTGTTTTTTTTTTTTTATTCACCACAAGTTAGCCCTTGACTGCATCTCACCTGATGGCAAGTGATGATGCGGTCTAAGATGGTAGCGGGCTAACCTGTTAGAGGTATGGTAAACTCATACTCCTAATTGGTTTCTACACGACATCGTGCCGGAACGCTAAATCGCTTGGCGACACGTCTTTGTCGGTGGTAACTAGCCACGGTCGAAGCCCCCCACCAGACCAGACTCGAGCCGGGAATCGAACCCAGGACCTTCAACTTTAAAATGCAACAGCGCACGCGCTGCGCCACGGAGTTCGTCAAAAAAAGTTAAGTTAAAAATTCGTACTTAATTGGTTTTAATAAACTCTTTATTAAGTTGCAACTTAATAAAGTTTCATGTAAATATTCCATAAAAATTAAAAAGATTTTACTGAGTGCTATTTATTAAAATCGTTATAATATGTTAACTTACATAAACTCAGCATATTTTAAGGAAATAACCTAAAAAATAGGGAATAACTTCAGATATCTATTTGATTTTTTCGTTAATATAGATAACATAATATCTTTTCGTTAATATATTTCAATATCACGTTCATTGGAAACCTTGCAAAGATGCTAATCCTAATCAAACATTATGTGAAGGTAATTGGACATGGCCCGAGCGTCACTGAGATGTGTACAGTGCAGGGTACAAGGCGTGTACTCCCAGAGTACATAGTGCGCGTCACCGCAATAACTCTCCGTACACGATTCACTCATTATCACTAGACAAGAAAAGCTATTACATCCTTCACGTCATCACGTATACATATAAGTCGTCATGATCAACCCATTACCGGCTCACTACAGAGCACGGGTCTCCTCTCAATATGAGAAGGGTTTGGCCATTGTCCACCACGCTGGCCATGTGCGGATTGGCAGACTTCACACGCCTTTGAGAACATTATGGAGAACTCACACAACAACAACAACAGGCGTGCAGGTTTCCTCACGATGTTTTCCTTCGCCGTTGAAACAAGTGATATTTTAATTGTTTAAAAAAACACATAAGTAGATATTAAATACAAATAAATATTCTCAGACAATCCTATATTCCATTAGTTTTGAATTTTACAACATCAAGTTTATCGTGTTTGTAGTGACAAGGTATTCGGTGTACTACCGGTACCGGACAGGGAAGATACTCAGTAGGCTTTTCCAATATCAAAATATCAATATTATACAATAATTGCAATTACTTAATACACCGGGAGGTATTTTCTAGGTACTTTTCGACTAAGTCCCTCGACATTGCTGAAGTTAGTTAAACAGGATTCGAAATAATTTTACTAATTTTTATTTAACAATTTATTAAATTCTTACCTTACACCTTACAGCAAGAAATTTATTTATTGTATAGCTACATCGAAATAAACTATGAGTTTCGACAAATAGTTCAATCTTATGTATTTCAAGTCGAAAATTACCTTCAAGATAATGTCATGTATACCTTACCGCATCATCTTTAAAGTTATTTTCTTGTATTTACCTAATTACTAATATCCTACTGATGATATTTTTTGTCGATTCTTATGAAAAATCGCCATTATCTTATTTTTTATCAAACTTCGCTATTAACAACAGTTTGGTTTTAAAAAAGTAAGTCGGTTTCTTTAACAATAAATCATTTTTATTGGGTTAAATTAGAGAGCTGAAATGTAACAAAGCAATAAGAGTCAAATAAGTGAATTATCGGTATAGGTTTCAACCTAGTACCTCGAGCAGTAAAGCCACCCTTGGGAACAAAAGATGTGTTATCCAGATCAATGATCCGTTCGTCCATCAATCCCAGTACGGTCCTCAAGTTGGTTGGTGTGCTGTTGTTCCAGCACAACTCTAACAGGCGAAACTGGGCACGTTGTGCCGTGCCCGAGGAGTGTCTGCTGCGGTGGACTACCGCTGGTGGAGTGGCGGTTGTATGCGAGACGTGGGGGTTTTAGTCAGTAGGAGTCTGACATAACCTGTGCTTCCCCGTGGCGCAGAGGTATCCATGAGGATTTACCCACGATAAAAAAAAAGAAAAGGCAGGCAGACCCGTGAGTGAGCCTATAAGGGTTTAATTATTTTTATATGAATCCTAAATCGGGCGTTTTCAAATTCAAATTTAAATTCAAAATAATCTTTATTCAAATAGTCCTTAAAAAGGCACTTTTGACGCGTCAATAATTTACATAGTAGTTATTTCATGGTGATAACGATATTCGTAAACTTAAAACTAAAGCTATGAGGGTTTCAAACGCGCCCCGGTCTAAGAAGAAGCCCACAACAAACTTAGCCGGGGTTTTTTTTTTCGTTATCACTATATTTCGTATGAAATACTCTCAACTGAGTTTATGTTATGAGTACAAAGTGGATATATTCCGTTGTAATTGCGTTATGTGATTCAATAACTACGCGTGGGTACACCGGCAGAAGTCAATTTGAATGTTCTTTATTTTTTCACTGAACGCACAACCGCGCCTACATGTTCATGCGTCGATAAGCTTTTACATAATTATTTGTAGCACTGACTTCATATTGGTTAACTTTTTTTCCTTATTACATCGCGGGCAGACGGGTCACCTGATGTTAAGTAATTAATATCCATAGACATCTGCAGCACCATCTCCTGATCGGTTTCTACTCAGCATCATACCGGAACGATAATTAGTACCCTACTGGCAAAGACAAGCGATGCCGGTTTGTTGTTAAAAAAACCGACTTACTTTATTAAAACCACATTGTTGTTGATAGCGAAGTTTGATAAAAAGTTATAAATTAAGATAACGGCGATTTTTCATAAGAATCGACAAAAAATATCATCAGTAGGATATTATTGTCAAAGACAAAGAGCCAAGCGATGGCGGTTTGTCTTTGCCAGAAGGGTACTAATGGAAAACCCGAAAACGCGAGCCTGGTGTTAACAACGCTTTATTAACAAAATAACATGGTGTTTGTGATTTTTGGTACTTATAACCTGTAGCGAGTAGCGAACATACAACAAACTACTTTTATTAAAACATTGATTTGTTTTATCTAACTTATAAAGTTTGAGGTCCTAGGTTCGATTCCCAACTCGAGTCGGGTCTGTTGGTTGCCACCCTACCGACAAAGATGTGTCACCTAGCGATTTAGTGTTCGAAACCTTCGTTCGAATTAGGAGTATGGGTTTACCATACTTCTAACAGGTTAGCCTGCTAACATCTTAGAATGCATCATCACTTGCCATCAGGTGATATTGCCGTCATGGGCTAGTTAGTGTATAAAAAAATACGTTTCTAGTATAGTAGAACCTCTTTAATTATCATGCTTTATTTTTATTAATATAGAAATAGGTGTTATAGTTTCGACATCACATGAGACCGAAGAGCTGCCAGCTACCTCTTAGAACGAATTAGTCTTGCCTTATTCAAAGTGGGAACGCTGCCAGTATCTTCGGAACCTTGCCTAAAGGGACTCCTTTTAATAATATATTTTAGTAATGATTTTATATTTTTTAAAGTTTTTAGTTTTAGGTTCAATATAAGATTTATTTTAAGTTTCAGTTGTTATCAATAAATATGATAATGAATAGGTGTTACCTACAGAGTCGATGTGGTCATATATAGGTACTATAGAGTCGTTTATCTTGATAGAAAAGTATGTATAAATTTTACTGGAGGTCAAGTCTTTCTGACTGTAGTGACTCTAGTACATGTTCGAATGACATATCCACCAAGGAGCCGACAAGAAACTAGTTCCTGTTCTCCAACATAATTTTACAACAAACCGGTATCTCACTCGTAATTTAACTACATCGTTAACTCATCCTGTTGATTTTCAGTGTAGGGCTATAGGTATCTCTTGTCGGTCTGTCCACAGTCTTGCGCCACTTATGACCGTTTACTTATGACGTTTCTTTGAAATCCTTTGGTGAAACTCTGGGAATAAAGAATAATAAAGAAATTGTAGAAAATGTCGTATTTCGCAATTGTGAGACGCCGGACAAAGGTCGGTAAACAAGTTTTTATACAGTGGATTTGTGATCGCTGCGTCCGCCTCCAGCTTTGTTTTTGCCAAGAAACTTTTCGTCGCAGAGTGCTCCACGAAGTTTGCTAACTCCTTGCTGGCTAAACCCCTTCACTCTGCGCTTTCCTATCTATATTAATTTACGTTAATCTACAGCAGAGATTATCAAACTTAGTTCTTTTACCGCCCCCTTATAAAATCAATTATTTTTCAGCACCCCAATTATTTAAACACTCGTATAACTTGTTACAACTTGATTGCGTACGGCGTCCCCGTATTTAGATGGCTAGCCTACGAAATCTATCTAAGTATTTCTAGTTTTTATACCATCATACAGGACAAAAATATAAACGAATTATGCGATATTGAGTAACTGGTGAAGCGGTGATAGCCCAGTGGTTAATGCGTCAGCCTCCTAATCAGAGGTCGGCGGTTCGAATCCAGGCACGCACTTCTAACTTTTCGGAGTTATGTGCGTTTTTAAACAATTAACTTATCACTTGCTTCAATGGTGAAGGAAAACATCGTGAGGAAACCTGCACGCCTGAGAGTTCACCATAATGTTCTGAAAAGCGTGTGAAGTCTGCCAATGCGCACATGGCCAGCGTGGTGGACTATGGCCAAACCCTTCTCATATTGAGAGGAGACCCGCGCTCTGTAGTGAGCCGCTAATGGGTTGATCATGATGAGTAACTGGTAGGTAGTAAATTTTTGAATATAAAGTATCTAAATTAAATTACAGATCAATCATGGCCACCCTAAGCCACGCCAATGCCCCCCATTTTTTCTGGGCCCCTTAACGCAACCTCTAGACATACAAGGGGGCGCTATCGCCCACTTTGAGAAAGACGTATGACTACAGGATGTATTTCGGAAAGTGTTTCCAGGAATTATTCGAGTAAGTTCCAACCTCACGCTTCCGCCATCGAACTGAGCCATGGAAAGGGTCTACACCGTTACGTAGTTGATATCCCTTCGAAAGAACGAAGCGCTTCCTCATTTCTAATACGCATCGCAAAGGTCTGTAACACCCTTCCGACTTCCGCACTACCTTAATATTATATACGGGTTCCGTCAACTTAAAATTGTTATAGGTACATCTGTAGGTATTTTCTTGCTTAGATTGCGCCACCACATCAGGTGTGATTGCATTGCGAGCGCTGATCTATGAATTATAAAAATAAGATCTCAGTAAGTCGACACCAAAATATCAACGCAATCACTTAGAAATTGCCCATTCAAGGAAACCGCACCTAACAAAATAAGAATATATTTTTGAAGTTTACTTTTTGATACCGGCGTGTTAAAAACCTGCGTTATACCAAGCTAGTATTGTGGGCAACTGATACTTAACTATAATTATTACGAACCACCGAACCGATAAATGAGATTTTTTGTCCTATTCGCACTTCCGATCCAGACCATCTCATTTGATGTGTTTGACTTACTTACAAGGCGAAATGGTGGTCCCAAATAAACTATTCATCAATGTTATTTTCCCCATCAAAATCAAATATAAACATAGGTATAAAAATAAACATTTTGTGTAACTTTACCTTTACCTGAATACGCGGAATATTATATACTAAATACTGATTAAAATAGCCATAAACTTAAAAAGGTTTATTTTTTCCCAGGCAAGAAATTGCCTGAGGTCACGTGAAAACTGGTTAAAACATTCTGATGAAGCAGACAGCCAGGCAATAAAGTGAACGTCTGATTCGCTAATGGGTAAGTAGATATCTATACTTCCGTTCAAATACTCATTATGAGTTTAATAACAGACCGACATTTCTATTTCAAGATATATGTCTTATTATAATACTATAGGAAACATTTCTATTTAAAGATATGTGTCTTATTACTATAAGAAAACGTCAGCCTTTTGCAAAAACCCAAGATTGCAAGAGTAGTTAATAATGTGACGGTGAAGGGCCAAGTATATGTTTTATATAACCTTGCTTAAACGGATTTTAATATTGCTTATAAACTTATGAGAAAATGCGAAATCTTTTTTATTTTCCAAATAAGTTTGTGATCATCACAAGTTTCGCACAAATATTTGATTTGTCCATGTATATACGATAACATAATAATGGCGGCTTTAAGCAGATTTTTTTGAACTTAAAGACGAATGAATGAATAAATACACCACAGGTAATAATACAAAATGCAAATATGATAGAGCGGTTACCATCTATGGTACAAAAAAAAATGAGAAATTAATTAAAAGATATTAATTGAGAATGCGAATTAATCGGCTAGAATTTGAATTCTAGCCAAATCTTAGCGAATATCATGTTTGTGTCCTGCATTCACCAATCATGGGAAATGTCCGAATTGATTAGTAGACCTGTAGAATGACGCAAAAATGAATGCTGGTTGGACGACGACATGCAGAAAATACTGCAATGCTCAAACTGCACCCAAAAGTACAGTTATTAGTTGACTTAAGATTAGAATGCAATTTATCTGTACGAAGTTCAACTATAACTATAACTAATGCAGATGATTTTTCTTTACCTTCAAATATCACGGAAAAATTATAAGGAAAAGGAAATTTAAAATTTGTTTTTATACACTACAAGTTACGCTTGACGGCTATCTCACCTGGTGGTAAGTAATGATGCAGTCTAGGGTGGTAGCGGGTTAGGAGTACGATAAACCTACACTCCTAACTGGTTTCTACGCGACATCGGACCGGAACGCTAAATCGCTTTGCGACACGTCTTGGTTGGTAGGGTGGTAACTAGCCAGGGCCGAAGCCTACTACCAGACAATAAAATAACACTTAATGCAAATTTTTCCCTTAATTTTTATAGAGGTCTTAATTTAACTTTAACCAGGTTCTAGAAGTATATTTAACATTTTGAACAGATATTTCTTAAATAACGTAAATGAAAAACGTAAATGGGGTTTTATTTGGTATGAAAGATTTTAAATAAATGGATTACTCGTAATGACATCGTTCTTTTATAGGCTGCATCGTCAATAGAACCACTCAAACTTCTAAGCCCAGATGTGACGGATCACGAGAAGAATCACGAAAAAGTTACGCCAAGAGGCTTTGTTTTCATCTTTTTGATAGAAAACATTAAAAGGTAATAATTTAATCGGTTTTGATACTGATTAACAGTTGTGTGAACAGACATACCTCCGTACATACATACTCTGTACACTAATGCCCCTGGTGATGATACAGTTTATGACGAGCAAGAAACGGGTTAGCCTTTTTGCAATTGAGCAAAATTCTACGGGACATCGTGCTGAAGCGCCAAATAGCTTGGCGGCATGTAATTGTGGATAGATAGATAGACAGAGAGATAGATTGATAATCTTTATTGCACATTAAAACTTAAAATGTAAAACAAATAAAAACAAAAAGTAGATGAGAAATATAATGCGCAAAGGCAGTCTTATCGCTTAGAGACTCTAGACAACCTTTTGTGAAAGGAACAATTTACAACGAAAGGGGGATAGTGCAATAGTTAAGAAAATTTTTGTAGTAATAAAAAAATAGGTAGGTTGATAAAAGCCACGGCCGAACCTTCCGGACCAGATCAGAGAAAAACCGATACGTTAAATTTGTAACTTCTCTCTACCGGTGACATAAACCTGGCACCTTCCACTTATAATACCAAAAGTCTCAACACTGCACCGTGAGATCTTGGAAGTACTTAACAAAAACACCTTAAATTAAAAAGTCCCTACGCATTCGCACTCTATAAACACATTACATAATCCAACTATAGAATTAAATAACCTTACCGATATAAACCTTAGTTAATCACTGACACAAACACACAAACTGAAAGTTAAATGTTTACGATAAACTTCGGCACATAGGATATAATAGCGTTATCTCACAGTCACAAACTAACTGTCGGTATACTGCGGCAGAGCGGGTTAAGGCTTCGCGTTTAAAAATGAAAGTGAAGACGCGGGCGCACGCTACAATGCGCAAACGCAATGACAAGAAGGCTGTTATCACAAGCATCAAGTGGTATGGCGGTGACCAAGATTGTTGATTACTTCAGGACCGTCCCAGCCGTTGTCACTTAAAAGTATGGTGATCATAACCTAACTAATGTTCCGCTCTCTTAAAATAAGAAAGATATCGATCGCGTAAAAACGCGTAAGCTCCAATTGGCAATTCAAATTCAAAATAATCTATATTCAAATTGGTCTTTAAAAGGTGTGGTACGTTCGTTGTGGTGAGAAAATTATGGTACGACATTAACTTAAAACTAAAGCTATCCCAACGCGCCGTGGTTAAAAATTAAGCCCACAATTTATTCAGGTTTTCTTTATTATCACCATCTCACACTGTATCTTAAAACTATTTAATCGTAATCTAGTCATAGGTACAATTCATACCCAAGCATTTTTATCATTTGCGTAATCAATTATGCTATAAGAGGTCTTTTCTATAAGATTATGATTAAAATACACTTTGAATTATTGTGAGAACTCCAAGATATTATCCGGTAAATATAAATTTTAAATGTAAATTTTAGATATCGATTATTATCAGTGAAATAGCAAGATACCTACGACTTATCGTTATTTCAGAGGCATGGAGGAAAGCTAAAATAAGAGCCTTTCAACTTCCAAGGCAGTACAAATATCCAGTTATCGACTTAGATCAACAATATTTAACCAACACTCGATTAATATCTACTGAATGAATATATCCTAAGAATCTTACCACCGCTTTTAAAAACTGGTTTTATAGATACCTACATTATTGAATATTCAGGTGTATTTACATTTTGCTTACTGTATGATAAGATTTGAATTGTGACTTGTGACTCCACTATTAAATCGTGATTTATCAAGCAACTAATTACTACATACTATCGAGACCAATCTTACAGCTATAGCCAAGATTATTGATACCAAATAAAAACTGTTAAAAGACTTTTATAGTAGCGTAGTGGATTAAAGAAAAAGAGTCAATGTGGCTACTCTAGCGCAAAATGAGATGAATGAATGAAAGCATGCATGCGTTCATTCGACTTGCACGGGACGGTGTCGGCGGAACAGATCTAATGAGAAGTTGCTGAGAACTGGACATCACGACACGTCATGATAAAATTTATGAAAGGCGTAACGACTTTTTCCCCGACGCTGGCCAAGCTTGTTGAAAAGGATTTTTATAAGTCGTGTTTTGGCTTTTCTTCTGTACCGTGAATGTCGAGATCGGGTTTTTAGCATGGCTAATTTTTTATTAGACAATTTTTAAGTGCATTTTTTTATATATTTTATTGGTTTTGTTTGAAATAAATAAAGTAATATAAAATTAAAAAGCGGTGATAGCCTAGTGGTTAGGGCGTCAGCCTCTTAATTAGAGGTCGACGGTTCGAATCCGGGCACGCACCTCTAACTTTTCGGAGTAATGTGCGTTTTTAAAACATTAAAATATCACTTGCTTCAACGGTGAAGGAAAACATCGTGAGGAAACCTGCACGCCTGAGAGTTCTCCATAATGTTCTAAAAGGCGTGTGAAGTCTGCCAATCCGCACATGGCCAGCGTGGTGGGCTATGGCCAAACCCTTCTCATATTGAGAAGAGACCCGTGCTCTGTAGTGAGCCGGTAATGGGTTGATAATGATGATGAATATAAAATTACCAGCGCAGTTGTCCTTGAGCAGATGTGATGGATGAATTAAAGCCCGAATGCGCTCATTCGACTTGGTCGGCGTCGCCAGTACAGATGTAATGAGAAGTTGTTGAGAATACTGGACGGCACGACACGTCATCATTTGATATTATAATTTATGAAAGGCGTAATTGCTGAGCAAGGCAGCTCTCGGCATGGCGAGGAAATGTCCGGGGGACATTTGTTACCTTGTAAGTTATCCCTGTTTGCTGAAGAAGTTATAATATAATTGGGTTTTCAAGGTTCTGTACCAATATTTGAGCGCGTGCGGTGTCGCATTATAATGTTCTAGACCCTGGGTTCGATTCCTGGCTCGAGTCTTGTCAGGAAAAAGGCTTCGGCTTCAAAGAAGTGTCGCCAAGTGATTAGGCGTTCTGGAACGATGGCGCATATAAATCAATTAAGAGTATGGGTATACCCTAACAGGTTGCGTACTTGAGTGTTTAGTGATTATTATATAAAAAAGTTCATCTCACTTCAACATGAAAACGCCAAAATGACTCTTTCTATCCATCCCATGTGGACCGCACAGTTTTCTGGGCTATACAATATAGGGTATACTAATATATTAATCTACTTCACTCCGGTCCATAACCAATTTGTTAATTTAATTAAAGCAATTTTAAATATCACTTGCTTTTACGATGAGTAAAAAGATGATAAGTAAAATTGTGAGATAAATTGCATGACTGAGATAATTAACTAACTATATCATGTTTCTGAAGGTGTGTGAAGTCTCACTTAGCCAGGATGGTGTGCTGATGCTGAAGACGACCTGCCTCTATTGCTTCATTAAAGAAGAAAAAAGCAGTAAATAACTAGGCTCATTTTTTTTTTTCGTACTGACTATTAGCTATACTAACCCAATTGGTTGCGACAGATTAACCGGGCTGTTTTTGTTTTTGTTGCGTAAGCTCTGCCAGAAGAAATTTTGAACCCTAGGGCTCGAAGAAACTAAGGGAACGACTGCCTAAGGGCGCCTCCTGTGAGGCCGAACCTCGGCTTAGGCGACGTTTGGGATAACAGGGGGGGTCGGACGGTGAGTGGTCCGTACGTCTCCGAGGCCGTGGATGGAGCCCACGTCCGGATGACGTAAGATAGCGGGGACCTCGTCTTCGCCGGCGAAGACGGCGTGTAGCGTATGATTGTGTGGTAAGTGGTACGAGTATGTTGTCAGTAGTCATCTGATCGTCAGGGTCATGAAGGATATGTTTGGGTCTCTTCTTTCGGAGAGGAGCGCTTAGGTCGGGGGACTAGGCTCACTTGCGTACCTATAGTATCAGTAACTGTGAATGGAGTCCCGAGCTTTGATTTCTCTGGTCAGACGTAGGTACGTGCCAAGAACACTGCAAAGAATAAACGTGTAATGAATCAAGTAAACGTGACCAAATAATACCTGTGTATTCACAGCTACTGTTTGCTATGAACGTGTCTCTATTACCTGCATCCGACTACAATGCGCAACAAAACCTATATTTTATGTGATGTTATTACGGACTATGGAGGACACAATGTAAAGTAAGAAAACCACATTTATCTCGGCCATCATTAGGAATAATATAAGTAAGAGTCACGAGTTATGATGTAACGCTGAATGTTCAAGCTTCATGGCATCATTATGTCAAGTAACATGCGGTCTCATTTGATGGTAAGTCATCACCCTCATTATGGGGTGACTATAAACGTCCCACTGCTGACCACCTCTCATAGGAGTGAGATTATTCTACCAAGCTGCATTTTAATGCTAGTTGATGGGCTTCAACCTCAGGTTAAGTAGATGAAGACATGAAATGTGAAAGCGAGAAGCGTATATATACGGAATATGCAAGAAATTATTTACAAAGCATCGTATCTTCTGTTTCATACAGCGTACCGGTTTTTCACTTGGCGAACTTTAAAGTAGGCCAAACCAACTGGCATTGGTAATTGAATGCCCTTCCGGGTTTCCTTTTCTCCACCACCTGTATACCTTATGCTTTGGAAGTGTTACCTAAATTAACACCTGATAATGAGAGATAATGCGGCCATCATGACTTATCTTATGCCGCGAGTAGTTTGAATTATCGAGCATTACACAAGATCTTAAACGTGAAGCTAGAACATACCTGCTAGTCATCAAGACTAACATTATGAATAATAATTGAGAAAAGGATAATGGCTACAATAGAGTAGTAGGTAGGTACATTACCGCAGGTATGATTGTCTCCGTTATTTGCTCAATGATTTAACACTGCTTACTTATTTACAAATGATCACTTCGCTGATTGAGTGTAAAGTAAATCATAAATCAATAAATAAAAATGTGTTCACGTGGTATTTACCATAAACATATATATAAAATGATACATATAAATCATCATTATCATTGCCGGCTCACTACAGAGCACGGGTCTCCTATCAATATGAGAAGGGTCTGGGCATAGCCCACCACGATGCCCATGTGCGGATTGGCAGACTTCACACGCTTTTGAGAACATTATGAACTCTCAGGCTTGCAGGTTCCCCCCCGATGTTTTCCTTCAGAGGTCGCGGGTTCGAACTCGGGCACGCACGTCTAACTTTTCGAGAAGCTGTGATGTCCTAGTGGTTAACGCGTCCGCCTCCTAATCAACATATAAATAATATAAATAAAATATATACAAAAAATTATGATGGTGATTTCTTTTATTACAGTGAATTAATTGATTTCTTTTATTACAGTTTATGAGCGGCAAGAATAAATAATCATAAATGATACTTTTATCTGCAACCAGTAGTTATTTAATACCACTATGAAGGTGAAAAATAAATTAGGGTCTACCACACATACCTTGGTCCTAGTTCACACAGTTGCCCGGTTAATGTGATAAGCCAAATATACAGCACAGTACATATACAGTTTCAATACAATTTTATACATATATTTTCTCGTACTGTTTTTATGAGAAAAGACAAACAGCCGCAAACGATTCTCACGTTACAATTTTTGCCCTGAAGGACACATTCGAAGCCCTCATAGGATTATGTAATCAACTCTAAACATCACAGAAATGAACCCTAGTCACGTGTGGCAGCCCTAGGTAGATCGCCGACGTTGCAGACTCTACCATCACTGAAAACTGTTTATTGGGGTCTAGCCGACGCTTTATTATAATTAAGATCATCATATATGTTAAGATCTAGAATAAATCACTCTTAGCCTAACTTAACTTAGCCTTAGGTATAATCGATTATATTCTAATTTAGTAATTAATATTTTATTGTAACAACTTTAACCAATTATGCATAAAACAAATAAATAAATTTAAATCCTCCAAGTGCCACTAACGTACTCGTATTTCCCTTCATAGGTGCCTTTCTTTAATATTTCACTTTTTGATATTACAGTAAATATAATTGATGTAGACAAGTTTGAACTTCCCACGAGCAACGGAAAACTTATTAGCATTGGAACACTTGACGCCAGTCGAACGCTCACCCGCACTCGACACTTGGTTATAATCCTATCAACTGAACTTCCGAGGCTGATTTGAAAATTATCACGCCACCCGACATTATTCTTGCTATTTCCGCCCGGAAATAAAACCGGGCATGTAATGATATGAAAATTATTATAAATCTGTCTTAAGTATGTTCGCAAGCCAAGTTTTACTTTGTAGTCAGCTACAGTTCGTTTAATCTAGGCTTACATTAATTATATTACAAAAACTTCACATATCGTACGCTTAAAATTTCTATTAAGTAAAATTTATCCTGCATTCCACACCTAAGATTGAGCTGATTATGTTGATTAGGTAAGCTGATTAATAAAATCAATTAAGTGCGAGTCCAACAACAATACGAAAGGTTTGGTAAACAAAGCATCATGTTTTTTTTTTTTATCCACGACAAGTTAGCCCTTGACGGCAATCGCACCTGATGGTAAGTGATGATGCAGTCTAAGATGATAGCGGGCTAACCTGGAATAGGTATGGTAAGCCCATACTCCTATCGATTTCTACGCGACATCGTGCCGGAACGCTAAATCGCTTGGCGAAACGTCTTTGTCGGTAGGGTGGTTGACAATCAGTGAATGTGAATTCAGTCTCAGTGTAAAATTATTTGAATTTAACCTGAAATTTGAACGACATTTAATCGATTCCTTGCTAAAATTCTATAAATTTATTGATGTGATGAGTGTAGGAATATTTATGATTAAATTAATAACTAGTCACGGCTGAAGCCTCCCACCAGACTCGAGCCGGGAATCGAACCCAGGACCTCCAACTTTTTAATCTGACAGCGCGCACGCTGCGCCACGGAGGTCGTCAAAACCACTGACTACCTAGTAGGTATTGTCAAAAACACGTTCGTGTAGAGGGCCCTTTTATTTTGAACTAAATGAAGTTTTATTATTGCAATACAAGGGAAAAACATACTGTGAACATTTCAACTCTCTAGGTATCACGGTTCTGTGAACCCTTATCTGAGTGGCTCGTATCTCATATACGACCAGCTCACAGACAGATTGCCCGTCTGTCTCTAGATCTCGTTGGCACCCTTCGGGTTTGTAACAGTGAAAACACCGTAGTAAAATAAAAAAAATAAGAATATCAGCGTCTGCAACTGCAAAAAACACAAGTATATATCCTTTCGAAGAATGAAGACAGGCAATCGCGACTGTCAAAATGACGGCCTTGGATTGAAGCTCTTATTAATTTGGCTGATTTCCACACACTGCTTGATTAGAGCCAAGCGCAGAGATATGAAATCCAGTATCGAAGTGGGTCAGCTTGCCGGAATTTTCGAAAACCGGACGTTGTTTGCGAAAATACCGACTTGGTACCTAGCTGATAATAGGATGAATTGAATTTCAGTAGAAGTTACGTGGCACTAGATTCGATAACACCTACTAGAACTTCATCTATTTATTATAATGAACTATCGCCATACCATACGGTCGCATAAGTCACAATAAGACATTGAATAAGTCAGTTTAATATTTACCTAATATTAAGCAAATTGTAACTTGCCAAATAAATATAAATACCTCGATACTCCAAAAGAAATGGATTTTTTTATTAAGTAATATAAATGCGAAAATATGGATATTAGTTTGTTCTTCGATCACGCTTCAGAAAAGCATCTCACTTGACGTGATTTTTGCACGTACCAATATGTAAAGTTCAAATTGGTCGGGGAGTGCAATAGGCTCCTTTTTACAGCGTTAAAATTCACTGTTCCTAAGCACAATTCTATTGATATCTATTGAATTGCTGAAAATTATGATGAAATTTAGTGTGTACCACAAGATTTACTTTTACCCCCAAAAACTAACTAATCTTAGTAAGTATAATATACGCGAAAGTATGTTTTTTACCTTTTCTATTCTTTCACTACAATTTACGGATAATTATTATATGTATTTGATACCCTCCTTTTAATATTTGAAGCTAGGCTACGAAAAATTAACGAACAGATTGTAAATCTATGTATATAAAGAGATTTGTTTTGTCTGACCTAGTGATCTATTAAGAGAAATCTCAAACGTCTGGACGAATCAGATTGAAAGTTACCTCAAAGATAGCCATTATAACGTAGGCGTGAAAAAGAAAGTTTTTTTGAAAATTCAAAAATAGAGCAGTGAAATTTGTACGAAAATTCAACTTAACGTGTTACACTATAAGAACTTTTAAGAAAATAAATGTATTCTATTCATCCATTTGAGTTTAGTGCGACAATCTTACAGCTAGACACACAAACAGACAAAGCTGTCAAGTTTATAATATAACAGCCGTATTTTTTCCCGTTTGACAATGCTCTCACTACATTACCTTACAGCTCTTGTTTTGTTTTTATCACGTTTTTACGGCCTTGTATTGAAAATTTTCTATTTAGAGGTATTCGCGGCAGAACCATAAATTCGTATAAAACTGAATTGCGTTCGTGATTTATATTTCAGTGTATTTCCACAACAGCTATTTTTATTTTCTATTTTTTACGTATACGAAAATACCCGCGAAAAATAAATCCCGAAAAGTGAGTATTTTTTTCACTAAAACTTGGCCCTTCACTGCTATATCACGTGGTGGTAAATGATCGTGTAATCTATTTAGATACTTAACCGTTACTTTTTTTTTATACACTACAAGTTGGCCCTTGACGGCTATCTCACTTGGTGGTAACTGATGTTGCAGTCTAGGATGGTAGCGGGCTAACTTGTTAGAGTAAACCCACAATTAGTTTCTACGCGACATCGTGCCGGAACGCCAAATCGCTTAGCGACACGTCTTTAGCGGTAGGGTGATGACTAGCTACGATCGAAGCCTCCCACCAGACCAGACTCGAGCTGGGAATCGAACCCAGGTCCTCCGACTTTATAATACGACAGCAGACTTCATATAATTTTGAGTGGCATGTGAGATGGTAATAACAAAAAGGAAATTTACCTGGCTAAGTTTCTTGTGGGCTTCTTCTTAGACCGGGGCGTGTTTGGAACCCTCATAGCTTTAGTTTTAAGTGTACGAATGTAGTTATCACCATCAAATCACTACTATGTAAATTATTGACGCGTCAAAAGCGCCTTTTAAAGGACTATTTGAATAAAGATTATTTGAACTTGAATTTGAAATGGGTTAGCCCTCTACCAAAACATTGTGAGGAAACGTTCTTAAAGGCGTGTGTAGTCCATCAATCTGCACTTGCCCAGCGTGATGGATTATGGACACAACCCATCTCAAGCTGAGAGGAGACACGTGCGCAGTGGGCTAGTAATGCGTTGATAATGATGATGAAGATTCAGTGGTGTAACCACAGGGTGGCTTGCTACTCTTGTGTCATAGCTTTGGGATTTTCCATGTCGTGTTAGTATCAATTGACCTTTTTATAGTTAGTAATAAACATTTACTTCAACTATTTCTAATATCTACTTATTTACGTGCCACGTGCGCCGTGCTCCATTCCAGATTCTCCAGAAAGGACTGTCCGACTGTCTAGAGCAGTGAAGGTTTTGAAGTTAAACATATAATTTACCGAGATGAGATTTATTAAAGATATTTCAGTTTAAAATTACTAAACTATGTCATTGCATAGCGTACTCTTTAAATTATGTAAATTAATTAGGATATCAGTTCGTAAAAATGCACACAGTATATATTTGTACCTACGTTTACGATATATGATTTATTATAAGGAAACTAATATATAGGTAAATTGGCCTTTTTTACTTTGAGGAAAGACTCCATCCGCTGAATTTTCCACGTGCCTTGTACGTGTAAAGTAACGATACTGCCTTTTCTGTTATATCCCTAATGAGAGTATTTAAGTCGTACAGTGACCCCCCCGTTATGCCAAACGACGTCTTAGCCGAGGTTCGGCCTCACAGGAGGCGCCCTTAGGCAGACGTTCCCTTAGTTTCTTCGAGCCCTAGGGCTCAAAATTTCTTCTGGCAGAGCTTCTTTCCGAAGCTCACCAAACAGCCCGGTGACGCTGTCGCCACCAATTGGGTTAGCACAGATAATAGTCAGTTCGAAAAAAAAACGCATGTCTCACAGTCCAGCTACATCTTTGTCCTGTTTCTTTAGCTGTTATCATAATTACAAGTTTAACATTCTTCTGGTGACTTAATTTGTTCCCCTTTGCATTATGTTGCCAAATTAAGTTTAACGTTCTTTGTGGGTAGTTATATCAAGGACTGTTTCAAAGTAATGATAGCTTGAGGCTAGAGGCTTCTATTTTAATACATATAAACAATATTGTATACTTATTAAATATCAGTATGTATAGAAAACCAAAACGTCTGTATAACTAATGTGATAGATTATATTGTAATTGTGATATTATCTGTATGCAGTATGGTAACCCTTGCCAATCAAAACAAGATTCAAATAATAATATTTCTGAGAATCAGATATGTGTGCAAGTTTATTTGGAAATCAGACCCAACTTCAAATTCCAAGAACCAAAATGAAAATATAAACGATACAGTCGCATTGCTAAACATTATTTTGTTTGAGAGAAAGAAGTTTTTTATTTGGTTAAATACAGTAATCTATGTTTTACCTCACTCAAAGTAGCCCTTGACTACAATCTCGCCTGATGGTAAGTGATGATGCCGTCTAAGTTGGTAGCCTGTTGGGTATGGCAGTCACCCATACCCTAGTTGGTTTCTAGGTAACATCAAATCGTCATTATAGGAAGAGTAGTAATTACCGCCACAGTTGAGACACTTTTTATAAGTATAACTTTTCTTTTTAGATAGGTTTGCGCTTGACGACAATCAATATTAGAGAGCACTGATGAGGTTTTGTCTGGTGGGGTGCTTTGGACAAAGCACCCCATGCTTTGGACGTGGCTAGTTACCACCCTACCGACAAAATGTGTCGCAAAGCGATTTAGCGTTCCGGCACAATGTCGCGTAGAAAGCAATTATGAACATGGGCTTACCATACCCTAACAGGTTAGCCCGCTACCATCTTAGACTGCATCATCACTTACCTTCAGGGAAGGTTGCCGTCAAGGGCTAACTTTAAAAAAAATTGGAGAGTTGGAGCGTGCATGCCTAGAAAATGGCAATTCACTCTTGTCTTGTGAGTACCGAGGTTTATTGTTTAAAATAAACTTAATTAATGCTCTTGTAAAATTACGTGAGAATAAATCCTGACGCATTCCTCAGCGTATGGTCATCCTACATTTAAATTTCGCCTTTAGATATTAATAATTTCTGAGAACACAAACCTCTTACAACTTCGGTTAGCTACGGAACGTCAAGTGTTTCAAGAAATATTTATTTAAAGCCTACGGTGGAAGGTGTATTTCGGATCACCTTGAGGCCTGTAACCTGAACTTGAACCTATCCTCAATTCCACCATAATCCACAAAAAAAATCAGGCAATTTTTTTTTTTATCCACTACAAGTTAGCTCTAGACGGCAACCTCAACTGCACGGCTTTGTTAGCAACGCGGTTACTAGCATCGACCAAATCTTCCCACCAGATCAGACAGACACTCCCACATCAGACTAGAGAAAATTCTGAAATGATAATCGTCCCTTTCTAACCCGGAACACTTATAAGGTCGCAGCGCTCAACAATGCGCTAAGGAGGACGTCAAAAATACCAGAGAAATAAACACGCCATCTCGTGAGCCGAAAGGCGTACAACACAATAAATCTCAAATCATCAAATGATTTTTTTTTTCGTTTTATGGCTTTACACAGATAAGCCAATGTTAAGTTTATTATTTTATTAGTTCTCTCACTCTATGGCTTTGCAGACTAGCCAATGTCAAGTTTATAGCAATGTAGAAGCTAGGGAGAAATGGCGGGAAACTTCGCACTCTGCTGACGCGGCTCGCTCAGACCCTTCCCAAATCAATACCTGTCAACCATTCAGAAAACCAGCCACTACACAAACGACACCAAATCTGTCCACGACACAACCAACACCAGTCCCTTTCAAAATTAGCCAACAAACACTAATTCAAAAAAAACGTGAAAAAACCGCGCCCGCCATATACAAAGTCTTGTCCTTTCTTTCATCAAATGTTACGTATAATAGGTACCTACGTAAGTAATGCAAAAAAATTATAATTTAACCTGTGTTCCCGTTTTAATGTTGTACCGCACACACACACAGAAACCGGTCATACGAAAGTCACCCCTCGTCAAGCAAAAGAGCCCAAACATCAAAAGAGTTAATACAAGATTCGCGCATGCGTCGAACCATCATTTCAAAACCAGCTGTCATCCGGGCGGTCGGACATAACCTCAAAACGGCGCATACAAAACAATTGTTTATTTTACTCTTGGTTTGTGACTGTAAAATCCAATCGCGTTTATTGGCCGACAATCGAACATCTAAATTGACTCTACTTAAAACCATTTGAAGCAATCAATAAAGCTTTGACATTCGTATACAATCGGCATGTTTTGTGTGTGAAAAGTGGTGTAATTTTTTTTGTAAGCTTCTGAGTATTGCGTGAAAATCGTGTTCTGGCCTATGATGTTGTGTAAAGGTGTGTAGTTTTTGTAATTTAGTGGTGCCGGAAAAATAACAGCTGTGAGTTTCAGGTGCGTAACAGGTATATACGGATAGGAATAGAACTGTCTCTTTCTATTTCAACAAAAAATGTCTGTTAGAGTGAGGCGGAGAATGGTTAGTTTGTAAAATGAAATTGTAAGGAAATAGGTTGATTATTTGGTTATCTGCCTGTAGGTATTATAATTAAATTATTTAGATGGAGGTTAGGTTAAGAAAGTATTATGAAATTCATAGTCAAATTACTTTCTAATCTAATGAATAATTTGGTAAGTAGGTAGGTACCTAATTAAAATTCTGTACGAAGTCTTAAAACTAATTATGGAATAGAGTAAGTAGGTAGCTTAGAATATATTCTAATATATAATTATCACGATCATCTTCATCATGATTAACCAATTCTTAGAAGGGTTTGGCCATAGTCCACCACGCTGGCCATGTGCGGATTGGCAGACTTCACACGCCTTTGAGAACATTATGGAGAACTCTCAGGCGTGCAGGTTTCCTCACGATGTTTTCCTTCACCGTTGAAGCAAGTGATATTTTAATTGCTTAATCACAACAAAACTATACGACGGACGACTCCTGTGCTGATTTTTTTAAGGTGAGCTTCTCTATGTTGTAATTAAAGTTCTTTCTGCCCTTTTTTTTTTAGAATTTTGGTCCAGTGGTTAGCAATTTCAATACGGATCACGAGGTCCTCAGTTCAATTTGATTTTTTGTTCTGTGGTGCAGTGCAGCTGCAGTATTTAAAGATTTCAGGTCGCGGGTTTGATTCCCGGCTCGACTCTAATCGAGTGGGAGTCTGCGGCCACGGTTAGTTACCACCCTACTGACAAAGACATACAACCAAGGGAAAGTGCGTTAAACCTATTAGACAAATGGTTCCAACCAACACATCAGTGTCTCCTCTGGTGCTGTAGATGAGAATCTAATTTCTTCTGGCAGAGCTTCTTTCTAAAGCTCGCCAAACAGCCCGGTTACGCTGTGGCAACCAATAGGGTCTGTACAGCTAATAGACAGTCCGAAAAAAAAAGATGAGAATGGGTGGCGGTGACCACTTATAATCGATGGATATATAAATGTAAAAAATAGGACTGTCAAAACGGCAGCTTGCTTTTAAAATGTACTGATCCTTCTTGATTGCTTTCACTTACTTTTTTAAGTAGGTCAAAGAACTCGTTAGGTGTAATCAAAGATGGAGGTATATTGTTACAGGCACTAGGTATTCGCTTGTTACTTTTTGCCGTTTCCTTTCATACTTACCGGTTAGGAGACAAAAACTATCGAGTAAATAAGCGTGTTCAATTTGGAAGAACGCCCGCGCGGGGTCATTGAACCTGAGGAGGTTGCTAAAACGCCTCGTGTTCAAAGCGCACTAGAAGTTGGCGCGACCTGAAAATCGTCACTGCATAATAAAAAAAAAACTTGATATTATCAAGATTGATCTTATCAAGATATAATTATCTCTATCATTAGCAACGTTCCACAATCCTCCTCCCAGCAGAGGGGGTTGCAGGGTTGTATTACGCTGCCCAGATACGTGGTTAGTGGCTTTGAAGATTTTCATCACATTGGTGATGAAAATCTTCAAAGAACCGATGGTGGGGGGGGGGGGGATATCCTAAGGCCTGGTACATACTGACACTATCTTGAAAGATAATAAACAGTTCTTGGCGCAATTGGGGACTCCACTGGGGTTAGAATAAATAGAGCATATAAGCATCACTTGCTTCAACGGTGAAGGAAAACATCGTGAGGAAACCTGCACGCTTGAGAGTTCTCCATAATGTTCTCAAAGGCGTGTGAAGTCTGCCAATCCGCACATGGCCAGCGTGGTGGACTATGGCCAATTCATCATGGGTTCATCATGATGATGATGATGAAGAGTATATAAGTCGCATTCGAAATACGAACTTCCCTAAGAGAGATGAATATCGAACTACTGGGTGAAAACTTGAATGAAAACGTTTCGCTTCATTACGTTTTACGAACTTCCCTAACGTCCTATCGAAGTCATTTCAGTATGATGTAGCGTTAGCACAAAAATTATATTAAATTAGGGTTACAGTCCGTGGAGTGAATGCGTTCTATACATTGGCGTGTGCTTCATATACGCACAAAAGCAGTGCATATCCCAGGAGGATCCGGAGAAATGAAATCATTTGTGGAAATCCGTGCCGGCTTAAAGTGTCGTAGAATAAAGCACTGCCTACTCTAAGCACCCTCAATAAAGAAAAGTTTCTCTAAATGTCTTCACATTGCTTTATGTATTATTGAAACTCTGTTCAAGAACACAGTGCACGCCACTGGTTCCTGACGTCTGTAGATTGGTAATCATCACGATCAACCCATTACCGGCTCACTACAGAGCACGGGTCTCCTCTCAATATGAGAAGGGTTTGGCCATAGTCCACCACGCTGGCCATGTGCGGATTGGCAGACTTCACACGTCTATGAGAACATTATGGAGAACTCTCAGGTGTGCAGGTTTCCTCACGATATTTTCCTTCACCGTTGATACAATGATATCTTAATTTTTAAAAACGCACATAACTCTGAAAAGTTAGAGGTGCGTGCCCGGATTCGAACCGCCGACCTCTGATTAGGAGGCTGACGCCCTAACCACTAGGCTATCACCGATTGGTAATAAACAACGGTAATAAATAGTTTTTTTTTATAAGGGTACTAGGTATACTATCTTATAAATGTAACTAGCTGACGCCATGAACGCTGTACGCTTAGATTGAGGTACTAAAAACTATGGCATTGACTCTAACTATCCAATGTGCGATCGCCATAGCATTATTACCCAATTGCAAATTTAGCTTCCCAGTTCGATGAGCCATCATCATCATCATTTCAACCGATAGACGTCCACTGCTGCACATAGGTCTTTTGAAGGGAGTTCCAATGGCGACGATCTTGGGCCGCTTGTATCCAGCGGCTCACTGCGACTCGTTTGATGTCGTCTGTCCACCTTGTTGGGGGTCGACCAACGCTACGTTTACCGGTGCGGGGTCGCCATTCCAGCACCTTGGGACCCCAACGTCCATCGGTTCTCCGAGCTATGTGCCCCGCCCATTGCCACTTCAACTTCGCAACTCGCTGAGCTATGTCGGTAACTCTGGTCCTTCTACGGATCTCTTCATTCCTGATGTGATCACGTAGAGATACTCCTTGCATAGCTCTCTCCATTGCTCGCTGAGTGACTCTGAGCCTTCTTATGAGGCCCATAGTGAGCGACCACGATGAGCCATATTGCTCATTAATTTGACCATTGGCAGCTCAAAAATAAACTCTGTTACCTTCCTTGTTTTAATTACTGTAAATGAAAGTGGTAATTACAAAACTGTAATAACTCCACTCGGGAGTTAAAAGGTCTGAAATCAAAAGTTTCATTTATAATCATTGATTTACCACTAACCGTAGATAGAGCGCGTCATACAAAAACAAGGCGAGATTTTGTCATCAACTAAGTACTTTCCTACATATCGGTATATCGACGTATTACAACCCGTCTAATACACTAGACATCTGGCCGTTATTATTATCTATAGCGGCGCGTAGTGCTTTGTAATTCATTCGGATTATACGGCTCGAGTGCTAGAATCTGTGACTTTCGTCTAGCCTTGTCACACACCGGGGGAAAGGAGTGCAAGCGTCGCTATTTGTGCACTACTTTTCCGTCGCATTTTTGGAGCTTTAATGATCGATCTACGGCTAGTGGTAAATCAATGTTTAAAATGCTGAAATTAAAAATATCTTCAGTCACTCAGTTCATTGTGGCCTTCGGAGATATTCGATACATCTTACAAAGGCTTTCCACTTCGATAAATGTATGCGCAACATTTCCAAGCTGCTGACGGTACAAGTAATTTATACCGTGTTCAGTGAATTCGCGATCGAACTTGATAATTTATCTTGCACAGTGCTCGCTTTAGAATGGTTTTTGTAAAACAGTGCTCTTATATTTCCATTATAACATTTTCTTTGCACTTAGTGAAAACTGTGCATCATTTGCCTGTTCTTTTTAATACAAAGCTAAGGCAGGTGGACAATTTGTTATTTATAAGATAGCTTTTAACATTCTTAACTTAACACTTTTAAGTGGCATGTGAGATGGTGATAACAAAAAGAAAAATTACCTGGCTAGGTTTTTTGTGGACTTCTTCTTAGACCGGGGCGCGTTTGGAACCCTCATAGCTTTACTTTTAAGTTTACGAATGTAGTTATCACCATCAAATCACTATTATGTAAATGATTGACGCGTCAAAAATGCCTTTTAAAGAACTATTTGAATAAAGATTATTTGAATTGAAATTTTCAATTTAATTATTTCAAACATCTATATTAGCATCTATATTATTTATACACTACAAGTTAGCCCTTGATGGCTATCTCGCCTGGTGATGATGCAGTCTAAGATGGTAGTGGGATAGCCTGTTAGGGATATGGTAAATTCACACCCATAATTGGATTTTACGTGCTGGAACGCTATATCGCTTACGGTTAAGTAGTAGTAAAGTTTACGTTTGTGACATCTAGTATTTACACTTTTGTACACAAAATATAAATACTTACCTTAATCCCACTTCTGAAACTCGAGCAAAGTATAAAATAAACACACGATACAATAGCCATTTTGTGTATTAGGCTGGAAGTTAGTAGCATAATGCAAAGGAGAGATTTCTTGTTCTTAGAAACAGGCAATATTTATTACTAATTCCTATACATTTGTACGATCTAATTTCGGTCGGTTAAAACTGTTACTTATTTTCTATTTTCTAAGTCTACATTCAAGAGATCTTCCTAATCAATTTCTATTCTGCATCATACTGAAACAATGAACCGTTAGGCGATATGTCTTTGCTAGTATGATGGCAACTAATTGTGACCGTAGCCTCCCACCAAACCAGGTTCGAGGCGGGAATCAAACCCGGGATCTCCCACTTTTTAATACGTACTGTAGCGCACACGCCACCGTAGTATAAAGTACGTATTACATTGTTTTACCTTTACCTTGGCGCAACATTAAATTTTACGCTATTTTCTTATCAATACCGTCGTAACACGACCTACTTTTGGAGGTAGTCAGCCGAGGCACTCGCTAATTATACATCTAATCATTCCACGTGCTCTAGCTGGAAACTTGTTACATTTTTCCGAACCAAATAAATTGTAGTAGCGCAACATAAACGTTTCGTTCTAAATGTTACTGTAAGAAAGAGACAGATCATTTCCTCCATTTGATTCATCGTAAGTGTCCAATAATACAAAGGTTTATTCTGTGTGACCGTGAACTCAGTGACTTGATCGAGACGTGTAGATTTATTAAAAGTGCCTTGTACGAAGCATCTGTACAAATTAGAGATTAATGTCTACATTTATATATCTTATCGACTGTGTATGAATAAGGATTATCTTTGAACAATGAAAGACTGATAAAATAACAGTACCTACAAATATACATACCGCTGTACCAAGCTAATAAGGTATTAGAAATATCGTGTCGGGGACCAATAGAGATATTAATAAAGATTATAAAAGATAACCAACAAGTGGCTTATTGTAACAAGACATCTCCTGTGATACGGTTGCATGTGATTATAGTGATATTGATTATTGAGACGAATTCAAAGTTGTTATTAGTATGTTATCGAAGACAGATAACGTTGCCAACGGCATACTGAATCCAGCTGAGCCGATTAATACTAAACTATTACTGTCGGATGAGGAAGTGTACAAGAACGATGTGTCCGGAAGTGTTATGGATGGACCGATTATGGAGACGAACAGTGAAGGATACACAGTGTATAGGGAACGCTGGTTGATGCTGGCGTTCTTCGTGGTGTACTCGGCCTCAAACTCGCTGCAGTGGACGCAATATACCATAATATCGGACATTGTTACGAGGTACTACGGCGTGTCGAGCAACGCTGTGTCGTGGACCTCGATGATATATATGGTG
This sequence comes from Lasiommata megera, assembly GCA_928268935.1. Taxonomy (NCBI): domain Eukaryota; kingdom Metazoa; phylum Arthropoda; class Insecta; order Lepidoptera; family Nymphalidae; genus Lasiommata; species Lasiommata megera. The sequence continues at coordinate 1,414,096 of OV743308.1, read as the reverse complement.
ACGTACGTACCGCTGATATTCCCCGCGAGCTGGCTGCTGGATAAAACGGTGAGTGCTTTTATTTTAATAACTTTATTAATACGTACGTGGTGGAGTTGCTACTCCAAAGTAAAGGCAGAAGACATGAAATGAGTCGCATTGAAATGGTTACATGCTTTGAAAGACCTTGTCGTCTCAAAATCCCTACAAATCGATGATGACTGTGGCCAATTGAATTTGTTTATGACATATGTTAATAACCACATATGAAATCAAATTTGTTTTATTCATGTAAGCCTAATACACTAGCTATGAAGAAATAAATAGCGTAATATATTTTTTATTATTTATTAATTCGTGTGGGGATGGTGATAACTACATTCATTAACTTAAAACTAAAGCTGTGAGGGTTCCATATGCGCCCCGGTCTAAAAAAAATAATAATTTAACCGGGATTTAAACGTATGTATAGTTGAGCCACTTCCATGGTTTGTATTTCTATAATTAGATTTGATGTTGCTTTTACATCGAAATACATAATAAGCGACACCGTGGCTATTTTAGACATGTCATACAACTAACGCCAATAAATAGACATTAACGCATACTTGTTTTTCAAAAGACATTATTGACAGCAAACTAATGTTAAATATACTATATATAATATTTATAATATACTTTTTATATAGGAAAGGCATTCCTAATGCACCACGTGTTTATTATATATAAAGAAAAATCTATGTTACCGGTCTTGACGACCGCGGACTTCTCAGCTCAGGAATGTAGGGGTTCTCGTGGTACAAAATGCATTCGTCTGCGAACTGCGTATGAAGCGATGGATCGTCAAGTGCTCGTCGATCAGAGTCGTCGTCAACATACTCGTAGTAGCTGCTCCCGCTCTTGAAGTCGTTTAAAAATCATTACCTACTCTGGTCACATTTCCTGTGCACGCCTCTGAAAACATCGCTGATGTACCTAGTTAAAACCGTACTTCCATCACACTATAATATTTATTATAACTGCGAAACTTTGTATGCAAGTGAGTGTGTTTCACGCCAGATGTTCTAAACAAATTTGTATGAATGGAGATATGTTATCATCATCATAATCAACCCATTACCGGCTCACTACAGAGCACGGGTCTCCTCTCAATATGAGAAGGGTTTGGCCATAGTCCACCACACTGGCCATGTGCGGATTGGCAGACTTCACACGCCTTTGAGAACATTATGGAGAAGTCTCAGGCGTGCAGGTTTCTTCACGATGTTTTCCTTCACCGTTTAAGCAAGTGATCTTTTAATTTTTTTTTAAATGCACATAAATCTGAAAAGTTAGAGGGCGTGCTCGGATTCGAACCGCCGACCTCTGATTAGGAGGCTGACGCTGTAACCACTAGGCTATCACAGCTTAGATATATTATGGCCTGGATTAACAAATAGGCTACGTCGGTGAGCTGTAACTAAAGATATAGTTGGCCATAGCAAAAAACCCCGAAATTAGATTTATATGTTAGGGAACGGAAACTGCTACACAAATGGGAAAATGCATATTAATAATAATTAAGACTAACCCTTTATCTACGCGGACGAAGTCGAAGATATTAGCAAGCATTAATATATGCTAAAGTTTGTCTGTCAGTTTGTAACCTATGTGTGGCTTATCCCCTGCACTTAATGCAATGGGGCACATTGCTTGCATCATCGATATGGATACATTATACTTTCATCTCGGTGATCCTAAACGTCGCGTAAGCCGAGGTTCGGCCTCACAGGAGGCAGACGTTCCCTTAGTTTCTTCGAGCCCTAGGGCTTTCTTCTGGCAGAGCTTCTTTCCAAAGCTCGCCAAGCAGCCAGGTTACGCAACTGTCGCAACTAATAGGGTTAGTACAGCTAATAGTCAGTCCGAAAAAAAAAACCTCTTGGTAAATCGTTTCTAGCATATTTTAAAAAAGCCTTTTTAACAATTAACTGCTTCACATCCATTTTAGTTCAGTTAGGAGATTTTAGTTTATCAGAAATATTACTGTGATTAAATATTAACGAAAATCGCGGCCAACTACTAGTGATTAAGTAATATTTAGACTTTAGACACCACAGGTGTGTAATAAACAGATAAGTGATCTTCGGATGATCGGACGATCGAGGTAATCAGCTGATGCTATCACTCGCCGGCTTATCGGGCAACGCTTACTTCATGTACGGTACAAATTACAACGTGATTGTCTGGTGGGAGATAGGCTGGGTTTCTATGTGGATTAACTGTAACGTACCTAATTTTTTTTTTTACTTTATTAATCAAAAAGTTTACGTATAAATGAGGCGGTTTATGTAAGCATGGCGAGTTCACCAATTTTGTACCAAGTAGATATTTCATCGTTATAAAAACGTAATTAATAAGATCATATCTAAATTGCATATTAAAATGCTAAGAAATTGTTATAGATAGATAATTTTATATGTATGTAAATATATAATATATATGTCGCGTCCAGGGGGTCCGAGTTGTTTTTTTGTAAGGGTGACGTCACAATTTTGTTTACTTTCGCTTCATAGTAATTAAAACCACAACTTGCCGGTTTACACTTTTATTGCGATAATAACTTAGAGGTCCGAACAGTACGACGTCTCGAGCGAGAGAATCTTTGAAAGGCATCGACCACCCGTATTTATAGCACAAAGCAAGCTTGTACGAAATTGATTGTTACTGTCTAAATTGTGTTAGCAAAATCATCAATAATTAAAATGTTGGTAATTATTGAATTCTTGAGGTTTTTGGCGCCGCTGAATAAAGTTAATAACTTCTTCGCGCCGACATATATATATCCTCAATAATTTAGAAACGAGTAAGTCTCCTTAAACTCTCCAACGATTTTGAAATTTTTTATTGACTTTTTAATTTTATTTATTATATAGAGTAAGTATTCTTTTTATTTGTTGTTATAGCGGCTATAGACTTATTATTATGAAGAGCATTAGGTGCTGGTTTGAAAAACAAGAGAACATAAAATCATACAAAGGCGAAAACCTATATTTGAGGTTTTTTTTTTTTATCTACTACAAGTTAGCCCTTGACGGCAATCTCACCTGATGGTAAGTGATGATGCAGTCTAAGATGATAAGATGGTAGCAGGCTAACCTGTTAGGGGTATGGAAAACCCATACTCCTAATTGGTTTCTACGCGACATCGTGCCGGAACGCTAAATCGCTTGGCCATACGTCTTCGTCGGTAGGGTGGTAACTAGTCACGGCCACAGCCTCCCACCAGACCAGACTCGAGCCGGGAATCGAACCCAGGACCTCCAACTATATAAAGAGACAGCACGCGCGCTGCGCCACGGAGGTCGTCAAAGTCGTCAAGGTGACAGGCTAATTTTAAGATATTATAGTTTTAGTGACTTGATAATCAAAATATAGAATTACCAGTGCTGGAAGGAGTGTTTTCTACCAGTAACTTCTACCGCAAGTCGCGTAAACATACTTCGTTCCGAAAAAACAAAATTGTTCAATTTCCTCGTTCAAACAAGATTTCGTTCAGTACACAACTATTGGCTGGATCGGAGATGAGCTATATTCCTAGAACACAGATAAAAAGAAGGCGATCCATGATCCGCCATTTGTACGAGATCCGATGTCACTGGTCCGACCCAACGAGAGCAACGCCAATAGAGGTGCGTGCCCGGATTCGACCCCCCGATCTCTGATTATAACACATGATATTAAATTTTGTTTAACAACTTATTCGAATGAGATTTTTAGTTCACCATCGCATATATTTTGATCATTATAGACAATAAGGCCGAAATCCATAAAGCGCACTTCGCCTTACCCTCTAGACTACAAAGACTTAAAAAAATACAAAGTCACGAGTCCGACAAAAATCGTTTTCGTTTTAACACGAACTTTGCTGAGCATTCTTGATCTCTACCTTATTAATGTAATAATATCAGTAGCTAGCTTAAGTGCGTTTGAATGTTTGTTACATTAACATTTAATTGAGGTGTGGAGTAAGGAAATTAATAGTTTAGCTCAATATGTCAAAATGGTTTTGATTAGGTCCTCAATGAATCGCCAGCTTAACACAGATGCATGCATCTTTCACATTTTTGCCACTAGTTATAATCATGTGTGATTCGTTGTAATTTTATCTTACTGATCATCATCATCATGATCAACCTTTTATCGGCTCACTACAGAGTGCGAGTCTCCTCTCAATATGAGAAGGGTTTAGCCACAGTCCACCACGCTGGCCATGTGCGGATTGGCAGACTACACACGCCTTCGAGAACATTACGGAGAACTCTCAGGCGTGCAGGTTTCTTCGCGATGTTTTCCTTCCCCGTTGAAGCAAGTGATATTTGAATTGCTTAAAAACGTACATTATTCCGAAAAGTTAGAGGTGCGCGGGTTCGAACCCCTGACCTTAGGAGGTGGACGTCCTTACCACTAGGCTATCACAGCTTCATCTTACTAATATTAAGCGGCAATGTAAGCCCACTGGGCATGCAATAGGTAGCTCACGGCGCGGCGGTTGGTCCACCCTCACCTATCTATTCGCGGAAGTAAATACAGCGACTCACTTAAATTGGAAGAGATGAAAATGGGAAATGTATTTCCACTTATTTTCAGTAAAAGGTTCTTCGAATTGAGTTCGAAGTAAGTAAATAATACACTATATCTTTTTGCTGAAACTGCACGAAATAAAATCCATTTTAGTTACATCGCAAGCAATTTAGCTGGTAACCCAATTGTTTTATAATATAAAATAGTGGTTTTTCGCGAATTAATCCTCGTTTTTTTTTTTATATTAGTTAAGCCCACTTAAGGCGTTTGTTTTCTAGCTTTAAAATCTATTTTATAGCGAAAGGTCACTTACTTACTTACATACTGATTAAACACGAGGTCTCATAAACTATTGTACGTATAAAGCTATAATTTAGCAAGTAGGTAGTTGATAGTTAAGAGATGTCAGCTAAAAAAGTATATTTGGAAATTCCACCCCTAAGGGGTTAAAATAGGGGTTGGAAGTTTGTATGAAATTCCTTTGTTGTGTTGGATTTAGAGATACAAAAATTCGCATTAAGATTAATAATTTTAAATAAAAAACATGTACATCATGTTTTTGCTTATTTTTTTATTATGAAGTCTACAAGATTGAAATTTTGAAAAAAGGTTTCTTTTAGCGAAAAAATAATAATAATAGTAAATTTTTCATTATCTGTTTGTGGCATCTAACGTGTAAACTAATGAACTGATTTTAAGGAAATTTGACATTTGCCTGTAGCATAATTTTTGAAACCTTACAGGAAATCAGCAATTCTACGCAGACGAAGTCGCGGGCAACAGCTAGTAGTCTATATTCCTATCCATGATGCAATTTGTCTCCTTTCAAATTTTATCACAATCTGCTCCGTGGTTTAGCCATTTAAAGATACACAGAGTTACTTTCCAATAATTTATAATATTCGTATGGACTGGCTTAGCATACATAACTTTTAACCGATTCGAATCTAGACAAGAATTAATAATGAAAAATAGAAGCGATGATAGTCTAGTGGTGAGGGTGTCAGCCTCCTAATCAGAGGTCGGCGGTTCGAATCCGGACACGCACCTCTAACTTTTCGGAGATATGTACGTTTTTAAACACTTAAAATATCACTTTCTTCAACGGTGAAGGAAAACATCGTGAGGAAACCTGCACGCCTGAGATTTCTCCATAATGTTCTCTAAGGCGTGTGAAGTCTGCCAATGTAAAAGCACATGGCCAGCGTTTCGGACTATGGCCAAACCCTTCTCATATTGAGAGGAGACCCGTGCTCTGTAGTGAGCCGGTAATGGCTTGATCATGATGATGATGAGTTGGGCTATTTAATTTCTTACAATTCGTTAATTCCTTTCTTTAAATTTGTTTTTCTTGACCACTTCGTTTCTACGTCTAAACCACGAAACTAGACAGAGATTAAATTAATAATAATTAATAATGACCAGGTGCATTTTTTTTTTCAAAAGACTTAAGACGTTCTTTCTTATTTTATCGTTTACGTAACATCAAAGCCAAAAATCAATAAATTCATGTTAGTTTAGTAAATAGTCTTAAATATTAAATTAAATCTAAACAAATAAATAAAATTGGAGTGTCTGTTTGTAATATTGAAATAACCATTTTTTGCAACATGCATATATGTATATATGTATACGGTATATATGCTCTACGATCTACATATATGTATACGGTACATACACCAAAATAACATTTTTTGTGTCTGTCTGTCTGTCTGTTTGTTCCGGCTAATCTCTGAATTGGCTGGACCGATTTTTACGGGACTTTCATTGGCACGTAGCTGATGTAATAAGGCTACTTTTATTTTAGAAAAAGTCTTTTATTTTAGGAAAATACAGTAATGTTGCAATGTCCAAGTACTGTAATAATTTCAAGGTCGTCTGTCGTAGTTTAGTAATCTATTGCTTCGTGGTTGGAATACAAACAAACACACTTTCACACATTAACTCAACGCAGACGAAGTCGCGGGCATCAGCTAGTTACAAATAAGAAAGCCCTCGCTTTGCTTGCATACAAGGCAATGCAGATACACAATTTCAAGTTGATCCAGCCGGCAATTTAATCTGGAAACTTTTACCTTAACATGAAGCAAATTTCTAATACCGCTGCGAATAAACGTTTTATTCTTTGTGAGTGCCGTTTTATTAATAATTTTTTCGTGAATAAAATTGCGCACAAAGGTATGAAATAGCCAAACTGTAATGAAAGGGCTACCAACAATAGCGACGCAGACCGTTTAATACTACCTATAGAAAGAAAGATAAATAATTAATCTCGGAGGAGGTCAGCGATAGCCTTTCTACCAGCCTTTAAACCTTTGAGCCTTTGTGGGGAACAATGCTTGATGTGTGGTGAATATGTTGACATACGATCATACGCGAACCATGGATATTTATATCCACTCTTATTATATCATAAATTCGTATTATAAACTTCCTTACGTCATTCTCATAATTTTTTTCTATGGTATCGCAATTTTAAAATACAGACACATAATAACATAACAATACAAAATGTTAACCATACCTAACGATGCAGGACTAATCCAAAAATATTAATAGGCATAGGAGATTCCATCTATATTTTTTCTAATAGAACGCATATGCACGCCATTTTTATAGCGTTAAAACAAAAAAAAGGTTTTCTATATATAAAAAAAAAACATTTAGTTCTCTCTTTTTCTGGCTTTGCACAGATTAGCCAATGTCAAGTTTATAGCAATGTAGAAGTTAGGGATAAATGGCGGGAAACTTCGCACTCTGCGGATGCGGATCCCTCAAACCTTTCCCAAATTAATACCTGTTAACCATTCAGAAAACTAGCCGCTACACAAACGACACTAAAGCTGTGCACGACACATCCAACACCAGTTTCTTTTCAAATTAGCCAACAAACATTAATTCAAGAAAAGCGTGAAAAAACCGCGCCCGCCATATACGTAGTCTCCCGCCTTTCTCCTATCATAAATTCGTATTATAAACTTCCTTACGTCATTCTCATATTTTTTCTATGGTACCGCAATTTTAAAATACACATATATAATAACAATACAAAATGTTAACCATACCTACCGATACAAGACTAATCCAAAAATATTAATAGGTATACGAGATTCCATCTATATTTTTTCTAATAGAACATATGCACGCCATTTTTATAGCGTTAAATGAAAAAAAAAGGTTTGTATATATGTTATAAAAAAAAACATTTAGTTAAATAAAAAAGTCGATTCCGAGTTTCCGAGACTTCTCTGTGACATACAGCGCCCGCTTTAACGCATCGGCAAGTTTACAAGAAAGGCCATAGAGGACTTGAATCTATTGCCGAAAATAAATTAAAAAATATATTAATAATAATGCATTGCGGTGATGTGCTGGGTTTTGGTGCAATTAATTACTTTTGTTGTATTGAATTGCGTGGAATTTATTTAACTATTTTGAATTGATTTTTTAATCGTGGATAAAATCATTTTTTGATAATCTGCAGCCGCCATCGCATAAAACAGCAGCACTTAAAATGATTCTCATTAGGTAGCAGTTGCATAAATAGCTATTTATACAATGAGTATTAATAACAATTTGTTATATATTTTATATTTAAATTAATTTAAAATCCGTTTGTGGCACACTGATTTTCCAAAATACTTAATCAACGTACATTTCAGGTAATGTTGACCTCACAATACAAAAGTGAAACCCTACCGTATTTTATTACCCTCCACTTTTGGGCAGTGGTGTCTTACATATTACAGGACTAAATTATGCTCTACGATGTACATATATCCCGTGATTTAGGGGGTGACAGGCGACAGCTGTCAGCTTCCTCCACTTTAGGTTGGATTAGGATTTATTGCTAACGATCCATCAGCTGGAAATTCGAGGTGTGATTAGCAAGAGAAACGCTGATGTGGCTGCTTATTAACAGAGCTGAGCGTACTCCAAGTTGTTACTTGGGCGTAATTACATTTACAAAGCCTCTCTCCCTTTTTCTGTTCTGTCAGAGTCCAAGTTAAGTATGGTTGAGAACGGAGTTAACGGAGTGGTCGATCATAGAAGCTACAATGGAAGCTGTCATTTCTCTATCATATTTATTTTATTTCTTCATATATTAATAGCCGGAGCTGCGTCTCTTGCCTCCCATCAGTATGTAGCCGATAAGTCTTTTTTTGATACTTTTGTGTGATAGCATGAGCATTTATTCATTTAGAAATTTTACATAATCTGTGCACTTAAATTTGTATATTATTATACACTGTGATTTTGAAACTGACATAAAAAAAAACATCTATGTTACCTTCACAGTATCTAAATTCTACTCTATTGTATTCTTTTTTTATCTTTGAGGAATGATATGTATCTTATATATATATATATATATATATATATATATCCTTCTACATATCATTCTCATGCCGTTAACTAATTACATAATACATTAAAAAATACAATTAAGTATTATTAGTGTATTATACCGCCAGTAAGAGGCACCCCGGAACAATAGCACACCAGCCAACTCGAGGAACGTACTGTAAGTGATACAAAACCCCGTTTCCATCACCCACAAATTCTCTAAAGGCACCTTCCATCGCCGAATAAAGGATAGCCCTAGAGACAGGAGGGCTATTGGGTAATAATATAACGCAATTGTTCGTGATTGCTATTATATTTAACTCAGGAGTTTTATTTTTTAAAAGACATGGCACAACTAATATTGTTTACAAATAGGTAAAGCCACCGTTTGGCCGCAAGTGAAAAAAAAAATGTACAACAGGAAAGGTTCCTATCATATTATATTAATTAAAAAGACCTTACACTGGGTGTAATTAAAATTAATTACTGAGACCTAAATTGAGAATGATTCATACCCATGTAACGAGCTCGCCATTAGTTAGAATGCCTCCTTTTTACCCTTTCCACGTGTTTAATTGTTTTAATATCGCTCTAAGAGGAATGATACGAGCCTAGGGCTGTCATCAGGAAAATATGAACATTTCCGAACTTAGAATCCGGATATGTCTAAAGTGCTTTTAAGTTACTCATTGAAAATAAAAAAGAATACTCGTATCTAATGTTCGATTCGCTAGCTCACACACACTAGTATTGGAACTACTGAACCAATTTGACTAAAATTTTGAATGAGGTACATAATACCTTGTTTTAAAACCTGTGGAAATCCATGGTTTCCTCGGAATCTACGAAAACCCGAATTTCGCGCGGATGCGTTATTGCTTTTGTAGAAGTATGTAGTTAGCTATGTAGCTAACTACATACGCCAAAAAGCCAGAGTAAGAGTCAGCGTAAATTTATATTGCATATTCGATTGACTGGATGTCAACTGCTCGAAGATGGATCTAGATCGTTCGACTATAATTAACGTGTGGCAGTTCTAAAGTCCCTAGACGCAATTAAGCCAAAGTGTACTGCGGATTTTCATAAATTATGAGGTCGTTAAGCGAGCACTGAGCAGCCTTCGTAGCAAAACATATTGAAGTATGTTTTATATATTACATTTAACTTGCCTTGCTCATGATAAATAGTGTGCGATTGTATTTCAGACGGTTCATTAGCGATTAACTTCTTCCTAGTTTTTTAACATCGGCTGAACTTGGGCTAATCACGGCCTCGAGAGACCAGCGGACCATTCCAATCTTCGCCTAAGCCGATATTGGTCCTCACACTGTGCGCCCTTGGCAGACGTTCCCTTTGCGAGTTCCAGACCTAGTACTCACACTGTCTTCTGGCAAAGCAACCTATAATACTTCGGCACACCTGTGCTTCTGTCAATCCGATAAAAAACAGAAACTCATGAGAGACTGTTAGTCGTTACTCATAGCTTAATTCACTTTCTTGTATCAAAATACCGGCAATATACCTACCAATATGCCTACTGAGTTAGAAATGCATTTGATATTACACCGCGCCGGTACTTGTTTCGAATTGATGATAACTGATTACCCTAATAGTTATTACAGCGTCATCGCGATCGCGAACTTTACTTTGAGTGAAGAGCACCAGGGCTCGACGACATCGCGCCTTTTTTTATTTATTTTATTTATACACTACAAGTTAGCCCTTGACAGCTATCTCACCTGGTGGTAAGTGATGATGCAGTCTAGGATGGTAGCGGGCTAACCTGTTAGGAGTATGGTAATCCCACGCTCCTAATTGGTTTCTCCGCGACATCGTGCCGGAACGCTAAAATCGCTTGGCGACACGTCTTTGTCGGTAGGGTGGTAACTAGCCACGGCCGAAGGCCCCCCCCAGACCAGACTCGAGCCGGGTATCGAATCCAGGACCTCCAACTTTATAATGCGACAACGCACGCACTGCGCCACGGAGGCCGTCAAACCCTAAGTCGAGTGACCGTTTGTTATATTTCTATGGACATACATTAAATTGACATTATTTTGACTTCCTACCCACGTCCGAAAGACATCACAAAATGAGGACATCGTCATCGTCGTCGAAAACGCTGTGATTCGTTTGTTGGTGTATGAGCTACTTGGGTAGCGTTATCGTCATTTGATCATCCGGGTCGCAAAGGACGTGTTTGGGGTGTCTCTTGGTTAGAGCTAGGTCCGGAGTGTAGTTGGACACCTCAATCACTAAGGGGTTGCGGTGTCGGTCGGCAAAGTTCTTTGGAAAGCTTCTTAAAACATTGATATCTAGTCGGTAGATCGAGGTCTCTGTGTAAGTTTACGTTGGTAGGTCATGATCGTCATGATACGTCTTATCGATATACTCTTAATCTTAAGGATATTTCATTTATTTTTTTATTCGAAGCGCCACTAACAGAATTATACTAAAAATATGGACATTTGAATAACCTTAGATGATAGATACACGTATAATACTTAGAGGTAGCTACATCTTGCATAATAACCCTAGTCGACGCTAATATGACTCTAATAATATAATGATTGAATGAATGATCATACACTTTTATTGCACATCACAAGATAGGAATAAATATAGTTATCACCATGAAATAACTACTATGTAAATTATTGACGCGTCAAAAGTGCCTTTTTTAGGACTTTTTCAATAAAGATTATTTTGAATTTGAATTTTAATTTGAAACAACAAAAGACAAAAAATAGCACGGAAACAATAGTATACAATTTGGCGGCCTTATCGTTACATAGCGATCTCTTTCAGGCAACCAAAATATAATAATATAAATTGAACCTATCTTTAAATTAACTAACGACACAAAACAAAAAAAAAACCATTAAAAAGAAAAGAATAAGAAGATATTTCGCTTTTAGCAGAAATAAATATAGATAAAGACAAAATATTCAGCTTTTAGGTAAGGTAAGCTCGCTTTGTAGATCCCGGCCCGTGTCTTCCTGGAAGTAAGTACACTTGCGTAAGTCTTGCACGAGCTAGAAACGCGCAAGATTTGGTCTGTTGTGATACATAGCATGCAGCGGATTGTTCCATGTGGCTGTTTATGGGGCTCTAAAGACCGACACAATATACTTTTTAGCCCGGTAAAAAAAAGCTAAAACCTGAGTAAGAAATGGATCAGCACGCAAAGTTTTCCGTACCAAAGTGAAGAATTATACTTACAACTGGTGGCAAGGAGAATTTCGCGAGTCATATACGAGCACGTGAACGAAACCAAGCTGCCAGTATTTGCCAGGGTGTCGCCGTCGACGGAAACGTCTAGGAGGACATCATCATCATTTATAGGTATACAAACATACACACCCTGTGAAAATTTTAACTCTCTACGGTTCATTTGGTCATTAAATACAGCCCGCTGGCAGACGGAAATACGAAGACAGTGAAGTCTTAGTAATAATTTTCTGTTGAAACTCTGGGGTACAAAATCCGAAAAAATGCGGAAGAAGTAGGCTTTTGCTTTGTTTATTTTTTATCTTTAATCACGATTTTAGTTTCCTATATTTCAACTTGCCCCTTGTAAATTTACATACCTGCCTAATATTATGTTCAACGTATTCGCATGGTAGTTAACTCGCAGGCGTAATTAAAGTGGGCCCATTAACTTAATAGGTGTTTGTATAGGATGTGAATTCATCGGTTAAATACTAAAGACACAGCTGCTCGAAACTAATTATTATCCTAAAATACTTTTGGTTAAAGACGTGTCGCCAAGCGATTTAGCGTTCCGGCATGATGTCGCGTAGAAACCAATTAGGAGTGTGGCTTTACCATGCCCCTAACAGGTTAGCCCGCTACCATCTAAGATTGCATCATCACTTACCATCAGGTGAGATTACCGTCAAGGGCTTACTTGTAGTGGATAAAAAAAAACCGACAGATTACATCTGGAGCAAACAATTAGATCCAAAAGTTTAGTAATAACAGAAATTTTGAGTAAAAGTTCAGAAAAAACGCGCGCATAAACAAAGTTCTCGAGAGCGGTAACATGACACAGTAAGAGAGCGTTACGCCGTTTGCGGTGACGGCACACATTCTATTACGACAAGCTAATAAACGTATCACAATAAAAAAAAAACAAATCATCATGATTTATATATATATGTCGGGGAAAGACGATCTTTATTGTCATAATCATTATCGTACACGTTTCCAGTGGGCGTCAACAGGTTAAATGCAAGCACAAAAAAATAGTAACAGTTTCGTACGCGTTTTCCAACTTAATGCTGTGAGTCACTATACGAAAAATTACACTACAATTACTAATCTAGTATTTAAATCAAACAATTAAATTAGAATAGCACATTCGAGACACACATCTATGTCCTTCTTTCAATTATCACCAAAAACACTCTCAAAATGATCCAACTGTATCGACGAACGTTGCAAAACATGCACCTGTTTTCCCGCGTGAAAAACAAGATGGCGCCCCGACCCCGCTCGAGGACTAACCTCTGCTCTGATTGGACGTACCTAGTCATTCAATATAGTGACTTTAAATTAGTAATGAGTTTAACGGAAATATCAAATTAAAATAAGATTATGATCTAACAAAGTATTTTAAGTTGAAAACCAATATCTCGCGTATTATAGCCAAAAGTCAACTGTTATTTGACTGCTTCCTCCGATTTATATATAATTCATGTTCCGCTTCAACAAATCAATGTCCATCAGATGATCTCTCCCTCCGTTTGCAAAGCGGATTTGATCCAATAACGAAATTGTCCACCTGAAAAGGATTTACGTCCCTTTTTTGAGGATTATGAAATTGGAAGAGGCAAAATATTTATTCGATTATTAAAAATCTGTAAAAGGTCACATTGTATAAGGGATGATTTTCAGTTTTATACAGTAATATCTGCAATAGAATAGACCGCTTTAATTTAAGGCTTACTTAAAACTTGGAAAAATAATCTGCGATTACTTACAATACGATTTATAAGGAGTTTTTATTGTTTAAACAAAAGGTATGTAGGTGTCCAGTTGTTTAAATCTCGACTTCCCTTGAAGCTGAGTTCTATTTCAGACTCAAGTCACTTTTCGAACTTTGTGCGTTTTAATTTAAGATACAAAATATCTCTTTGTAACAGTAAGGATTTATCCATAAGGTTCCTCGGAATTGATAATAGATGGCGCCACTTGTATTTTGTATCGCGCTATCGTTTGTCCTTACTAAAATGTATAAATGTTTGGAACAAACTATTGTTTAACAGATCTCTCACTCTTGCAATATAGCAACGGAGCTGACGACTACCACAGACGGCACTCCCGAGCTTGTAACTACCAAGAGTATCTACCTAGCGTTGCGGACGACTCCCACTAGACGGCCCATCGCTATCTAGACCGCTGGTAGTCTCCTTCTCTCCCACTTGTATTGTAGGGTTTAGTATCAGTGATAATATAACTGTTACCCCGTCACTCGGCGTTTCATTAGTCCGCTGTCGTCCCCCCCCCCCCCGCGCTCCGCTACGTTACATCTTGTTTTAACGGCGAACAAGACGTATGAAGCCTAACTGGGCCGATTTTTGTATCAACTATACTATCTATTTCATAGCTAATTATAATTATTTAATTATGTCGTTTAGTGACTAACAAAAAACGGATGACCTTGTCGGGGATTTCATGGATGTAGTTATCACTATCGCTTCACAAACCAAAATGACGGATTATCCTGTTCATAGACACCTGTACTACGTTTCAATATAAAAATAAATTCTATAATAAAGCATTTGTAGTTGATAAAACAAAGAAATGATATGTAAACACACAAAAACGATATGTTAACACAACAAGTAGCTTTATCATGGAATGCTTTAATGACTATATATAACAAGAATCCAGAATAAGACGATATTCCGGAACGAACTCAGTGTTCCGGAATTGTATCGGAAATAATGTACGGATATGTTCACTGTACTCCAGTTTCCAATCGCCTTATCCAAAGATTCCATCTTGCTTTGAGCGAGAAGGATTGATCCAGATTTACCTAAATATAGCTTTCATTTATGATAGTACATATTCAATATGCGCATATGTAGCAAACTATCCAATATATTATATGTATAGATAAATAGGTTATATGTACCTATTGATAATACTGTATGAGTGCTGTTCGTTCAATTTATAATATGGCTCCAAGAAACTCATTAAGAGAAAAAAGTCAAAATAATGACATGGCCAATACATATTTGAAAATTTAATAAATGTCCATAGGAATAAAATTCAATAAAAAAAATGCGATTGTAACTATCTTAAAATAAAAGTAAAAATAAACTTGTGTTGCAGACTACATAAAATTAGAAATTCATTCAAAGGTTTAATTAATTAATTGCATACAACAAATTACCAAATGAAATTTCTTGGCGGTCTCTCATAACAAAAAATTTTATAAAACGAAATCTTATAGAAAAATCCTATTACGATATTAAGGATTATATAAACGAAACCAAAATATGTAGTTTGCTCTAACTTCATAGCCGATTATAAGTTATTATTGACTATGTGAGATGGTGAGAACAAAAAAAAACCCGACTAAGTTGGTTGTTGTGGGCTTCTTCTTAGACCTGGGCGTGATTGGAACCTTAGTTTTAAGTTAGTGTAGTTATCACCATCACCTCCAGATCTCCAATTAATTATAATTGTTATACAATAAAATAAAATTTTCTCTGAACAAGTTACTAATTCTGTGCAGCCTACTAAACGGTGGAAGGGCTATTTTATGTAGCTTCATCTTATTAAGAATAACCACTAATCCAGAGAGAGAATATCTTATCTATTTTGTTCTGCCATATAAGCATTGTCAGCTGTAATCCCATGGTATGACACTTCCACTAGTATTTTTGTTCTAGGCGCTTTTGTGTCACGTTACATAACACGACATACTAACCATGACGTGATGTACGGTCGCTTTTCAATATATTGTTACAAAATTTTACGACCTCCGTGGCCCAGTGCGATCGCTGTAGCATTATAAAATTGGAGGTCCTGGTTTCGATTCCTGGCTCGAGTCTGGTCTGGCGGCTTCGGTCGTGGCTAGTTACCACCCTACCGACAATGACGTATTGAAAAGCGATTTAGCGTTCCGGCACGATGTCGCGTAGAAACCAATCAGGAGTGTGTGTTTACCATACTCCTAACAGGTTAGCCTGCTACCATCCTAGACTGCATCATCATTTATCACCGAGTGAGATAGCCGTCAAGGGCTTACTTTAGTGTGTAAAAAAAAACCCTCGGTTTAGTTGTTCATAGATACGTTCAACTCGTGGTTCTGATTATCACACTGATAGGCTTCATTTTCAACAGTTTCTAGCTGTGAATTCGTGTTCAGACCAAACAAAGACTATTTTTATCCCGCGGGGACGTTTTCCAGATGATTATGCTGGATATAGGATCCTACGTCCATCTCCAAGATACAAGCTATTTATTCGCAAAATTTCATCAAGATCGGTAAAGTAGTTCAGTAGAAACAAATAAACAAACATATCACATTGAATCGATAATATTAGTGTTAATCTTTGTATATCATAAGGTCACTGGGGCATTGGGGAAATTTGATTACGTCTTGGGTTTATAAATTTTTTAATTTTATTACTTGTGACCTTGATTCGTTAGAATGTTCTTCTACGTTTCCCGTAGTCCTAGGTTCAATCGCTGGGTCAGACTAAAACTTTTTGGAACCGGACGGGATACTGATACCGGACGGTACTGAGACTGTCCTTATTCTGAGTAAGTTTTTTTTATACTTACATCGCGGAAAAACCTGTACAGTGGTTACCCCCACCAGGCCCATCTTCAGCACCAGAGGAGCCACTGACGCATTGTCGTCTGATATAATTGATAAGTGGCCGGAAACACGAACGTCGGAAGTTGTACCTTCCCACACTCTTGCGGTTCACATAAAAAGGAACATAAGGCGCTGACCACATTTAGATACCTTTTCTGACTGGCAATAAAATACAGCAACCGGCAATATTCAGCGAGTATTAGGAACATTATTGATTCATGAATACTCTATTGATTATGAATTGATTATGAATACGAGTAACTGTCAAGTGTTAACAGATTTATTAGTATCGGTTCTGTATCATCCCTTATTTTTTAACCCCCAACCAGGTTGAAAGACATCAAAAGTGTCGCAGGGAGCTCCTGGAAGCACGCAACCTTGAATACCTTCAAAGTAATCTATGTCCGGCTGTGGACGCTAATCGGTTTATACGGTGATGATTACAATAAAAAATAAATCACGTACGAAAGGTTCCGCCGAACCAAGAAAGAGATAGGCCCAGGAACCAAACAAAAATCACATAAATAGTTTAAAAATAGTTTTATATTTGGAGTATGTCCATGCGATTAAATAAATAACGAGATCTGAAGTGGCATTTCTTGGAGAAAGAATTCATTGTTGATGAACCAAGTAGCCAGCCACACACTGCACTAAGGTAATTCAAATATGGATGTGGAGATTTCCACATCCATAATTGTATCAGAAGTTGACATCCATCGGTTCATGTGATGATGATGATAGCAAGATAAATTTTCAGTTTTTTTTTTTTATATGCATAGCGAGCAAACGAGCAGGCGGGTCGGGCGGCTGATGGTAAGTGAATACCGCCGCCCATGAACATTTGCAGCACCAGAGGAACCGCCAATGCGTTGCTGGCCCTTGAGCAATTTGTTAATCCGCCCTTTGAAGATCCCCATATTATAACCATTAGGGAACACAAGATGGAAGCTGCAATGCCCTGGAAAAGCGGGTGGTGGAAGGGGACCAGGCATCTAGGTGGTGAGGATGATATTTATTTCTGCGACAAATTGAATCAAGATTGAATGATGCTTATGCTAACCATCGATTTCAGAGTGATTCTGGTCTATTCCGAGATTCGTAATAGTCGGTATAGTATATTCGTTACAGTCGTTATCAAAGCCTGTACGTGTGCGCAGCGCCTAAGTGCCTAACAACCGGTTAGTTTAATCATGAGAGAATTCGTCCATTTTCCTGTGTCATATTTTGCCGTCAGGACCTTGATAATTGAGGTCTTCTTGTTCTTGGGCGTCCTTTCGCTAATCTTCAATGTACTGTTAATAAATATTTAAACAAATTTAAGAAAGTCATGAAGATAAATTTTATTCAAATAGGTAAAGGCTTAATGCAAAATTTATTATATTAAAAAATATACAAGCAAATAATCTGCTGCATTTGCACCAATAACTACAGAAAAAGAAATACCAATATATGAACAGACAATTTTTATTTTTATGTAATAAAATTTTTTTTTTTTTTGAAAGAAAACAATTGAGAACGATTCAAAGTAATCAAAATTATAATTGTTTTATGGCACAGTAAATAATATTTCAATTGGAAATGGCCGAGATTTATCACTATCTTGTCATTGGCTATGTTGTAACACCCTTCATTTCTATTTCACTCCTTAGTACACTCGCGTACCTTATCGAAAACCAAAACAGTTTAAAAAACGGCACCGTATTCTGTTAGCTATTAGACCCATTAAGACATTGTTTTGCAATAAAAAAGCTTTAAATTTCATTAACAGTTCAAAAACTGTAGCAAAGATAATTATATATTAGTCAGTGCAGATTAACCGTGAGTTTGTATGAAGGGTGCAGAGGGAGTACTCGCGCCGTTAGCGGGCGAGCGAGGGAAATGGTTCCACTGGAAAACTCGAAGCAAGGCAGTCGACAGCGGGAGGCCGCGCGTCTCGCTCGCCTTTGCTTACACAACTTAGCTCTAAAAAAAAAGTTGAGCGCGCGGGAAAACTGACAATAACAGTTCACTCATCGTAGCTTTACCACAGATAATAAATAGATAAAATTAATATAACTATTTATTAGTGAAAGAAATAGAATATTTTATCTAGATTTTAGTCGAAATTTATGTGCCATTATAATAGGATTAAAGTAGCCAAAATATATTCTTCCTAACGACAATAATATTGTTGAGATATTATACGAGTATCTACATAATGACGGATTCCAAAAATTTGGAGGCTGTGTGCGGGAGCGTGATGGATGGGGTCGCTGAAAAGGGAGGGGTGGAGTCCCCTACCAAGAAATGCCCCGTGGAGTACAAAATATTTCCGATTAGATGGCTGGTTTTGTTCATATTCGTACTGTACTCGGCCTCCAACTCGATGCAATGGATACAGTACACCATAATTCAGGACGCGATCGTCAAGTACTACGGAGTCAGCAGCATCACTGTGTACTGGACATCTATGATCTTCATGATCACGTACATTCCGCTGATCTTCCCCGGCAGCTACCTGTTGGATAAAACTGTAAGTTTAACAACTCTCGAAGACATTCCTCTTATAGATGTACGCGATTTTATCATAGTGTATTTTAATGTTTATCATCAAGTAAGCCTTGTTGATTTTTAATTAACCTTTTAGTTTGATAAAATAAATAATTTATCACCATCGGGCCTCATCTAAATCAAGATCAATTTTTTGTCTTAATTTAAACAGGAGGAAAAATCCAAGTGGACACACTGCCTGGCTAGGTATTGTTGCACTTGTACCACCCTGTTAAAAGTGTTGTGATAATATCAATGTTCGAATAATATCATGGTCTTGTTTACCTTTCTCTCTTATGAATATTTCCAAACAGCTTGCGATGCACAACAATTTTTTGCACCAAATTACCAGCACTATTTCTGATTTCCGCAATGAGTTTGCTTATCTCCTTAGCCCAATTAAATCATTCATCAATTCATTGTTGCCTCTTTGCTTGGCACAGACCTTTCAATTCATATCGGGAAGATTCCGCATATTGTTTTATTTCGTATCACGAGGATAAAATATGAATTTTCCTGCTTTTATAGCATCAATGTTCTTAACAATTGTAACCGCGTAGGTAGATGAGCAAATTCAAGGTTTTTCCGAATTATAATGCTGATCTTTAGAGATATGATCATCATCATGATCAACCCATTGCCGGCTCACTACAGAGCACGGGTCTCCTCTCAATATGAGAAGGGTTTGGCCATAGTCCACTACGCTGGCCATGTGCGGATTGGCAGACTTCACACGCCTTTGAGAACATTATGGAGAACTATACGGCGTGCAGGTTTAATAACGATGTTTTCCGTCACCGTTGAAGCAAGTGATATTTTAATTGGTTAAAAACGCACATAAATCCGAAAAGTTAGAGTGCGTGCCCGGGTTCGAACCCCCGACCTCGTATTAGGAGGCATCCTAACCACTAGGCTATCACAGCTACAGAGATATAATACTCGAACCTTATTATCATCATCTTTGTCATACTAAGCTGAGCTGAGTGCGAATCCTGGACGCAGGTCGCCAGCAGTGTATTTCTTCACCAAAGCACCAACTATCTAACAATTCAAACCTCTTGATCTGTTACGAGTAAGTAACTTGAGGACGAAAAAATACATAAATCCATTACTATTTACATACTTACATATATACTATATAATATTATTCAATTTTAATAATGAATATTAATTATTATTCAGGATTATAATTGTTAATTACAATTTCTATAATCTTTTTACACCACGTCACACAGATTTACTGTTAAGAATGAAAATGTTCCCTCGAAAAACTATCCAAGGCCATATCGTCGGTACACAAAATTGTGGTCGAAAAAAAATCTTCCAAATAGGAACACAGCATATACAATTACGTCATACCACATATTGATACAGCGGATACGTTGGCTAATTTGCAAGCCGTAACGGGTGATTTTGTGAGTTGTTTACCTACACTAATAAGTAGTGTGTTACATTCCCTATTATGCTTTTATCGTACATTCGCACGCCTACTTGAAAACTATTAGACGTGACAAAATAAACCAGACACTTCTCTGGTTTATTATGTTGTTTTTTGGACACGGTGTCTACAAAGTTACTTTTGGGTCGCAAAACACCGAAGCAACCTCAGTAGATCTTGACTCTACAAAGCACTGTTGATAAGGAAACATCCCTTGAAGGTAGCAGGGAGGATCACAATCTTTATTACGATCAAGCCAATACCGGCCCACTTTAGTGCGCGGGTCTCTTCTCAGCATGAGAAGAGTCTGGCATAGTCCAAATGGGGATTGGTAGACCTCGCTCGCTGTTTAGAATATTATGGAGATAGTTCAGTTAGGATTTCTGGGTATGAAATATATAGGTCTAACTAGCTGGCGCCCGCGACTTCGTCCGCGTGAAATTAGTTTTTAAAATTCAGTCAGAATAAGTTGTAAAAATTCCTACGGGAACACTCATATGTCACTCTCCAGGTCCTCAACGATACTTTCAAAAAAACCCATCGATCCATTACTCTATTGCGACGTAATTGAAGGACAAACCAACATACAAACACACTTTAGCATTTATAATATTACTATGATTTAGTAAAGATTTCTTGGTACGCAGTATTTCAGTGTTATACTAATTATACTTCGAGTGGATTCAAAGAAGTAAAACTTTATAAGATTTTCATTCAACATGAACCCCGTTATTAACCTCTTTGCGGCGGATTTTCACAAATGATTTTCTTAGCGATGTCTACGCCTAAGCAGGGCCTAACTTCAAAATTCCTTTTCATTCTTTATGTTTCCACTTGCAAAAGAGCTTATGTCATTATTACTAAAAAGTAATGCTCTAATTACCGATATTTATTTCTCTAATTCCAGAAACGCAGAACTTACATGTAACCTTCCAATCCCTTACCCCTCTCACTCCTTAGGGGTGGATTTTTGTAATATTGTGTATAAACGTTTTTATTATTTAAAACAAATTACCTAAATGCCAATTTTCATATCCTTAACTTCGAAAACATAGAATCCTCGTGAAAACTTCCTACCCATTTCGACCCCCTTGGGATAGATTTTCGTAACATTTTTCATTCATGAATTTTGTAATATATCATATACAGGTTTTTATTATTTAAAAATAATAAACTAAATGGCAATTTTCATGTCCCTAACTTCTGAAACTTAGAATCCTGATATATCCTGTAATATCAAAAATATAGCACTTTCATATAAACTACCAACCCCCATTTCAACCCCTTAGGGGTGAATTTTTGTAATATTGTGTATAAAGGTTTTCATAATTTAAAACAAATAACCTAAATGTCAATTTTCATGTCCCTAGCTTCAAAAACTTAGAATCCTCATATAAAGTTCCAACCCTCATTTTACCCTCTTTGGGGTAGATTTTCGTAACATTGATTAAACAGATCTTTATTATTTATAATTAACAACTTAGTTCCCAACTTTCATGTCTCTAACTTCAAAAATATAGGACTTGCATAAAACCTCCAACGCCCATTTCTACCCCTTAAGGGTGGATTTTTGTAATATTGCGTATACAGGTTTTTATTATTTAAAACAAATTACCTAAATGCCAATTTTCATGTTCCTAACTTTGAAAACTTAGAATCCTCATGAAAACTTCCTACCCCCATTTCACCCCCCTTGGAGTAGATTTTCGCATTATTGATCATACAGATCTTTATTATTTATAATAAACAACTTAGTTGCCAACTTTCATGTCTCTAACTTCAAAAATATAGGACTTTCATACAAACTTCCAACCCCCATTTCTACCCCTTAAGGGTGGATTTTTGTAATATTGCGTATATAGGTTTTTATTATTTAAAACAAATAACCTGAATGTTAATTTTCATGTCCCTAACTTCGAAAACATAGAATCCTCATGAAAACGCCCCACCCCTATTTCACCCCCCCTGGGGTAGATTTTCGTAACATTGATTATACAGATCTTTATTATTTATAATAAACAACTTAGTTGCCAACTTTCATGTCTCTAACTTCAAAAATATACGACTTTCATACAAACTTCCAACCCCCATTTCTACCCCTTAAGGGTGGATTTTTGTAATATTGCGTATACAGGTTTTTATTATTTAAAACAAATAACCTGAATGTCAATTTTCATGTCCCTAACTTCGAAAACATAGAATCCTTATGAAAACGCCCCACCCCCATTTCACCCCCCCTGGGGTAGATTTTCGTAACATTGATTATACAGATCTTTATTATTTATAATAAACAACTTAGTTGCCAACTTTCATGTCTCTAACTTCAAAAATATAGGACTTTCATACAAACTTCCAACCCCCATTTCTACCCCTTAAGGGTGGATTTTTGTAATATTGCGTATATAGGTTTTTATTATTTAAAACAAATAACCTGAATGTTAATTTTCATGTCCCTAACTTCGAAAACATAGAATCCTCATGAAAACGCCCCACCCCTATTTCACCCCCCCTGGGGTAGATTTTCGTAACATTGATTATACAGATCTTTATTATTTATAATAAACAACTTAGTTGCCAACTTTCATGTCTCTAACTTCAAAAATATACGACTTTCATACAAACTTCCAACCCCCATTTCTACCCCTTAAGGGTGGATTTTTGTAATATTGCGTATACAGGTTTTTATTATTTAAAACAAATAACCTGAATGTTAATTTTCATGTCCCTAACTTCGAAAACATAGAATCCTCATGAAAACGCCCCACCCCTATTTCACCCCCCCTGGGGTAGATTTTCGTAACATTGATTATACAGATCTTTATTATTTATAATAAACAACTTAGTTGCCAACTTTCATGTCTCTAACTTCAAAAATATACGACTTTCATACAAACTTCCAACCCCCATTTCTACCCCTTAAGGGTGGATTTTTGTAATATTGCGTATACAGGTTTTTATTATTTAAAACAAATAACCTGAATGTCAATTTTCATGTCCCTAACTTCGAAAACATAGAATCCTCATGAAAACGCCCCACCCCCATTTCACCCCCCCTGGGGTAGATTTTCGTAACATTGATTATACAGATCTTTATTATTTATAATAAACAACTTAGTTGCCAACTTTCATGTCTCTAACTTCAAAAATATAGGACTTTCATACAAACTTCCAACCCCCATTTCTACCCCTTAAGGGTGGATTTTCTCAAAACCGGTTCTTAGCTGACCTCTACTTCATAAAAGAAATCTACCTTCCAAATTTCAAGTTCGTTCGTTCTATAGTTCCTGAGATATCGTGATCATCAGTCAGTCAGTCAGTGGTATTTCGCTTTTATATATATAGATAAGATAAAGCTCTTAAATATTTTTTTAAGTGGCACGTGAAATTGTGATAACAAAAAGTTACTCGGCTAAGTCTGTTGTAGTGCGTGCTGGGGATTGAGTGCAAAGTAACCCAATAAAAAATTTCTCATTCCCTAATGCGAATTTACAACTCAAAAATTCTAAAACCCATATTATATATAAAATGCAAAAAGGCAAAGGTCATTGAATCAGTGCACAGATCAAACCATTGGAGGGGATGGGCTAAAATTTTGATGTAGGCGTTCGCTTGGAAGGGTTTTAAAAATTCATATGCTTCGTAAAGCATTTCATTTCATCCCCTGATGGTTTGAAATTATTATGATAGTGTTGTTACTTGAGACTGATATGTTAGAAATAAGAAACTACAGATTTTACGTGAGCGAAGCCTCATCTTCTTTTTCTGCATCGTCATCCTCATTACTGAGGGTCGCAATCCTTAGCATGGATCACCTACTTTCGTACGATTTTTCTCCAGATGGTTCTGTTTCCGGCATTATGTAGTGCGGCGTGGAATGATGTACCGAGTGCAGTGCTGATCTGATCGGACCAACGCATGGGGCTACGTCCTCTTGGCCTTCTTCCCTCCACCTTGCCCGTTACGAGCATTTTTCTAAATTCTCAGGGCTAGGGCAGGCGTTACTTTGCGGAAGTCCATGATAAACAGCAAGTATAAGTAATATAACACCACACAAAATCTTCCACTAGAACCTCTACGCACGTTTCGACCCGACACCGGAGCATCCTCAGGAGATGTTGACTTCACAAGCGCGAAATGTAAAAAGTAAAGTAAAGTAAGTAAGATTTTACTTTTCGCGCTTGTGAAGTCAACATCTCCTGAGGATGATTCGGTGTCGGGTCGAAACGTGCGTAGAGGTTCTAGTTGAAGATTTTGTGTGGTGTTATATTATACAAATCTCCCGGTTGTTGGCGGAATATAGCAAATTATACTTGCTGTTTATTTTTAAAACCTAGTAAGGTAAATTTCAAATTTCAGTTCAATTTATCACCTCTCGCACGCCACTTAAATTTTCACACAAATATTGCTACCTACCTGCCTAAACGATGTAAGTATTATCGTTTCCGAACTCGACATCATTGTTCACATCAATGTCATCACACAAAAGCCATCGAGTCCGTGATTTTCAACGCTTCAGCTATTTCATTTGAGTAAATTGTATGTAATACAAGGCTTATTAGTAATCATAGGTTATTAGTAACTACCTAACCCGTCGGTTTTTCGTGAATAGGTTTTTAACACGAAATTACGTTGTGAAAATATTATAACAATAGTCTAGCCATCTCTGGACGCTTGTTATATGTATTCAATATTACATACAAGCGTCTAGCGTTTGTATGTAATATCGCAAGGTACTGGCCCTGCTAGATACGGGCTTCAATAGTTTAATCCTACCTTAAAAGAATCGTACAAATAGAACATATTTTAAATATAAGAAGTTTATTAAAAATGTTAGTGCGGGTTAGCACGCATTATGTATGCCGCGGTCGAGTGCACAAGTGTTTCCGTGACCCAGCCACCAGGCGACGCGAAGGAGCATCGCTGGGTTTTAGTGGGTATTCTGGTCGCCAGCCTGGCCGCCGGGGAGTCCCACATACCCCGTCGGAAGCGGCGCAGTCTTGCCTGCGTCGCCTCCGGAGGGGATGCGTAAAAGCATTTCCCAGAAGATAAAAAAAAAAACAAAAACCGTATCATCATCAGACTTATATTAATACTAAGTTATATATGATACGATGCTACTTAGAAACATATAAGGTAAAACTTCAAATGCTAACTGCGTGGTAAGATCGCAAAACTGATTAGAAAAAAAACGAGGCCTTGTCCATTTTGGGCATGGAAGAAGGCTAATATTACAAATAGACGAAAGTTATGACTGTTTATAAACATCGAGAACTTTCGACAAAAAGGTGTAAATTTTGTCTGCCGAATTCCGGTGATCTTAATTATAAAACATGAGACATTGAAGAAAACTGTAAAACGTTTATTTTGAAACGTATTATCCGTAATGATTCTTTAATGATCCACATCGTCTTTAACACAAACCTGTTTATTACTTTTGAGTTTGTTACACTGGCAATGTGCAATTTTGAGAACTGAAATGTCGTCTTAATTGGGCTAATATAATGATGTCCAAATGTTGAGTGCGGATATACCTTCTTAAGAGAAGATTGATATTGCAGAACTGAGCGATATCCATAGAACGTTTTTGCCTAACTTGGCAAAGTTAAACGGAAATACATTTGTTGTTATGTAATACATAAATAGTGCTTACCATGTTCGTCCTAGGATATAGTCTCGAATCTTGCCTTAAAATCTTTGCCCAGCAGTGTTACATTAATAAACTAAAGATATTTTTTATGTGTTATTTTTAATTACCTTACCTGATTATAATACACTCATTATAATCCCCCTGAACTTTTTTTTTTATTCATCGCAAGTTAGCCCTTGACTGCCTCTCACCTTATGGTAAGTGATGATGCAGTCTAAGATGATAGCGGGCTAACCTGTTAGGGGTATGGTAAACTCATACTCCTAATCGGTTTCTACGCGACATCGTGCCGGAACGCTAAATAGCTTGGCGACACGTCTTTGTCGGTAGGGTGGTAACTAGCCACGGCCGAAGCCTCCCACCAGACCAGACTAGAGCCGGGAATCGAACCCAGGACCTCCAACTTTAAAAACTTAAAATGCAACAGCGCACTACATTTGAACAGCGTGGTGGGTTTTTATAACCTTTATCATTAAGAGGGACAGCCTAGCAAGCAATGTGACCTAACAATTTAAACGTGTCCAAATAGTTTTTATGGACTATGAGCTGTTATAAGTTATTATTAATAGGTACAGATTATATAATATGTACCTAATATGGTACGCTAGCAATATTATAGTCATTGAGTGATAAACTATGATATAGATTGCATCTTTGTAACTGTTTGCCGTTCGTAATGATTCATTGTTTTGTGTTTACATTTTAACTGTCTAGTGACTATGTCATGATCATTATCACATAATCATCTTTATAATAATCACAAAATAAATAGTGTTCGTAGGTTTAAAATCGCTGCTAATACGTATTTATACCAATGATATCCAAGGATATACTGTCGTAAAGTAAAAAGGTGTGATGATTAAAATATATTTTCACACGCTCCAATGCGGTTTGTAAGCTTTGACGATTAGTATCCCAAATATGACCCACAACTAAGGCTTACATGCTCTATGGGCCACGGCGTTACGAATTTCCTTCGTGACCAACCCATTACCGGCTCACTACAGTGCACGGGTCTCCTCTCAATATGAGAAGGGTTGGCGTAGTCCACCACGCTGGCCATGTGCGGATTGGCAGACTTCACACGCCTTCGAGAACATTATGGAGAACTCTCAGGCGTGCAGGTTTCCTGACGATGTTTTCCTTCACCGTTGAAGCAAGTGATATTTTTTTCTTTAAACGCACATAACTCCGAAAAGTTAAAGGTGCCCGGATTGGTAACGCCGATCTCTGATTAGGCTGACGCCCTAACCACTAGGCTATCACCGCTATTTTACTTATTGGACTACAATTAATGTTGCTATGTATCCATTCATTATTTAGATCTAAGCGTTTATTTTATATCATTTATAGTTTAATTATTCATAATTTATTGCTTGACCTGCGTAAGTGAGGCGTCACAATCTTGTTATTAATGTTTCATTTCCAACGACATGACGTCATTTCGGAGAATTTGTTATTTAAACTATATACGTTTACCTATGTGACAACAAAAAGGTCGTTTTAAGATAACGTTAGGGATAAATACATACAATAAACTATGGGTCGGATGAATAGTCCCTGGATTCCAATCCTGGGCTTAAGTAATTTTTCATTTACCTACATGGCTATTGACGGCCTCCGTTCGGTGTTATACATTAAAATTGGAGGTCCGGGTTCGATTCGCTCTGCTCTTGCATCTTTTTTTTTTTTTTATCCACTACAAGTTAGCCCTTGACGGCAATCTTACCTGATGGTAAGTGATGATACAGTCTAAGATGGTAGCGGGCTAACCTGTTAGGGGTATGGTAAACCCATACTCCTTTCGGTTTCTACGCGACATCGTGCCGGAACGCTAAATCGCTTGGCGACACGTCTTTATCGGTAGGGTGGTAACTAGCCACGGCCGAAGCCTCCCACCAGACCAGACTCGAGCCGGGAATCGAACCCAGGACCTCCAACTTTTTTATAATCTGACAGCACAGCACAACACTGAGGTCGTCATCTTCTGCAGATGTTCATGGCTGAATATGATCACTTAGCATCTGGTAACATCGGCTCCTATGTAAATAACCCGGGCTAGTTTTTTTAGGCCTCGTTCATTATTCATACATTGGCTTACTAAAATAATTCGTTAACTAAAAGTAGGGTCACATGAGAACTGCAGTCATGATGATGATGACGTGGATGACGATGATGATGACAATGATCAATTAACTTTAAGTATTATTTTAAAACCCGGGTACGCACCTCTAACTTTTCGGAGTTATGGGTCACTTACTTCAACGGTGAATGAAAACATCGGGAGGAAACCTGCACGCCTGAGAGTTCTCCAAAGTTCTCAAAGGCGTGTGAAGTCTGCCAATCCGCACATGGCCAGCGTGGTGGACTATGGCCAAACCCTTCTCATATTGAGAGGAGACCCGTGTTCTGTAGTGAGCCGGCCATGGGTTGATCATGATGATGATAATTTTTTAAATAGAGCCAAGAAAAATAGTTTGGTATTGTTTATGGAATGCAAAAAGGAAAGAGGTTGAATTGAAATAGAACCACGTAGTTGATACGCAAGAGTACTTCACACTCACCGTTCAGAAGATTCACTTCGTCGACTCTGTTAATGAAATCGCAACTCTAATAGATTGACGAAAAGTCTAAATTGGTTCGTGTTCGTTTTCTTAACCTAGGTTCAGCGGTGAGCCAAATATAGGTTACAAACAAATATACCGTGTCTATATATCTACTGTCACATTCATAATAGTAAAGAGCAATTATATTCCATATTTAAACCGACTTTTTTGGAATAAAATATGACCTCCTTAGATTTTGGATTTCTGAATTTTCTCCGGTCTAGTCTGGGAGGCTTCGGCTATAGCTAGTTACTGGCAGCACCATACCGACAACGAAGCTTCTCTAAACAGATTGGTGTTCAGATACGATGCCGCGTTGTAAACGGGTTTAATACAACCGCCATACCACCCCTAACGGGTTATCCTGCTACCAACCAAGATGCATCATCACTAACCTTATATTAAATAAATAAGAATAACTCGGTCCATATTTTACTAGGCACTTTCTTTATTACTCGGTATCCAAAATTCAAAAATGGTTTATTCATGTAAACCTAGTATATACAGGTTCTATGAAGGGTAAAAAGAACCTGAATTTGAACATTTCGTTGCCTGAAAGAGATCGCTATGTAGCGAACAGGCCTCCAAATTGTATAACTACTGTTATTGTGTTGTAAATAGTGATGTTTCTGAGATTGTATTTGTAAAACTTTTACACTTTACTCAGATTAAATGTCTGATGGAAATTTCTAATTAATGAAATATCATCTCCGGATTCAAAGAGAGGTAGATGAAGGTCAATAACGCGTATTCATTACCTCCACGCCGCAGCGGTGCAAAGGGGGAGCCGTAACTCTGAACACTTGACATGTTGGAATGCATTCCTCGGGCCTCAGAAGACTAGATGAAGTTTATCTGTGAGCTATATAAAGATAAGACAAAATAATGATCATTAGTTGCCATGTCGTACTAGGGATCCGATTCCAGGCAAAAAATGTGTTAGGTATAATACTTTTACTAAATGAATTGACACATGACTAATAATAGTCGTTTGTGCTCACTAGCCACCTGAAACTGGGTTTTAGATCTGAGCACTTTAACCCCTGTCATCATTGTGAAAGGGGAGACTTCTGCCAGTTAAAGAATCAAAACTACTACTAGGTACCTGAGACGATGGGGTCGTGAGCGGCCAGAGTGGGGAATTCTGGTAACTCTTATGCGACCTCGTGACGAAAGACAATATGCTACTCAGTAAGCCGCGTTAGTTTTGCGGACCTACATCCGCGAGGAGGCAAATAGGAGCACAAGGGAGGCACCGGTGCGTTCCTAGGAGATCCCACTGTTTTATGCTGATGGTGGCCACCGAGGGGGTTTTAGTGGGTAAAAACCCGAGCTTTTCCCCAAAGCAATAGTCGGGTATCTCACTAGGAGATTTCCCCCCCGTAAACAAAAAAAAAGGTACCTGAGACGATGTAAAAATATCCTAAACGTGAAATTATCATATTTCACCCAATCTTGTATTGCCGGTTTATCTTATATGTAATGAACTATTGGATGCCCGCGACTTCGTCCGCGTAGATTAGGGGTTTTTAAAAACTCCCATGGAATAAGCCACCAATTCGAGGAAAATTTCTGTTACAAGCTAAAACTATAGTCACAGTTCATTGATGTGTTTTTCACAAATTCCGCGGGAAATGTAACAGGATAAAAAGTATCTTATGTCCATCTCCTCGTTCTAAGCCACCTCTCCACCGATTTTCAGCCAAATCGGTTCAGCCGTTCTTGAGTTATAATTACTGTAACTAACACGACTTTTTTTATATTTATATATTACGTAATATTTTTGTCCAACTACACCAGACTGCTAGAAACAATTGTCCTACCTCATATACAACAGATGTTTAATTTTGTACCTAACTACAAATATCGTTGTCAGGAGACCTTGCTCCTGCAAAGCAAACACATTGAGTATATTCAGTAGGCTTGGTTTAAATCCATAAACGTTCCTACGTAAAGAAAAAGTGGGGAATAGATGACACCACTTATGAAAAGATTTTCATAAGATTCATGCAAGTTAAGTAGAGTCCATAAAGGACTTATTTATCACGTCTCTCGCACATAGAGCTAATAAACTCTGCAAATATCGGGTAAGAAAATTTTGGTGCCGCTATTTGAAGATTAATATTATACGTGACGATAATTAGGATTTCGCACCTAATCCACCGTTACGTATCGTCTTCATTGTTGTGTTTGCAAGTACTACACATTACACACGTTACCATAATGTTAATGTCACACCACCTGATGCTAAGGTGACGTGTTCGTTTGTTTCAGTATTTTGTTATCAATACCGCAGAAAACGTTTATGTTTCGGGGATTCAAGAAAACTTATTATTTTTTTAAACATTTAAAATATCACTTGCTTCAACGGTGAAGGAAAACATCGTATAATAATATGTTGATGTCCATAATGTTGATGTCCAAAGGCATGTGAAGTCTGCGAATACGCACATGGCCAGCGTGGTGGACTATGGCCAAACCCTTCTCATGTCGAAAGGAGACCCGTGCTCTTTAGTGAGCCGGTAATGGGTTGATCATGATGATGATGATATATATAGCATATAAATATGTAAAGAGATCCTATTTAGATATAAACTAGCTCTTTTCTTAAATTTGTATTGATTAAAAATTCTAGATAAGACTGCCAATTGTGTCTTTTTAATGGAGAATAAAGTACTTTAATTTACAGAGAAACGATGTTAAGCCCTTGTTTCAATATTGCAATTTTTTACCATTTTTAGATAAGTTTTTTTTTTTAACAAATAATGTCTTGTCTCTTACTTCGCATGCTGAGTTAGCCTATAAGTCGAGTGTACAACATTACAAGAGAATTGTAGAATGTGTCCTTAAATTAAGATAGTTGTATTACACGTTGGCTTCCTAATTAATAAATAAATTCCCATGAAGAATTAAAAAAATATATATTATGTTATGTCCTTTATGAGTATTGCATAAAGTTGTATAAATAAAAAATAAAAAATATTATAATAATATGCATATACAATTTCATAGCCAATCAAATTCTAAATTATATTTATTCAAATTAGCCTTTAAAGTTCGCTTTTAATGCGTGACATGCGTCATTTTGGAAATAGAAATGCACACTCTTAAAAACTATAAAAACATTTTTAAAATCTAAGCTTTGGGTTTAGGGACAAAAGCTTAAAACGTGATAGTGAGCTAAGACTTAGGCAAAATACAAAATACATATATAAATACATATACGGTCAGTTCTTTGACCGTAGGTAATAACATGATAGCTTATAGTTTAACTATTATACAAACATATTTGAACTGTATTTGCAATTTTTTTTTTTACACTACAAGTTAACCCTTGACGGCTATCTCACCTTGTGTAAGTAATGATGCTGTCTAGGATGATAAACCCACACACCTAATTGGTTTCTACGCGACATCACGCCGGAGCGCTAAATCGCTTGGCGATACGTCTTTATCGGTAGGTTGTAACTAGCCCCGGCCGAAGTCTCCCACCAGACAAAATTTAATTTGTAGCTAGTTTTGCAGCAGCAAATACAAAAGCAATCACATATAATGTTAACGGATTGACATAATAATAAACACAAGCTTTTATACTTTTATATCATAATTTAGCCAAAAGGAAGAATAATAACTATTTAAAATGAAATAAAAGTTAAAAATATAGAGCCTTTAAATATTTTACTAACAAAAACTTATAATTCAAATTGAACGGTTGAAATGTCTTAAATAAATAAAATTATGTAAATAAAATTACAATATTATATCTTTTAATTACTTACTCGTACGTATGTTGATTCTATCACTTTATAGTGCATATTACTTTTTTGTTTTATTTATTTTTCGTTGTGAGGACACTGGGATTACAAAAATCAGCGTCGTCTTTAATTTCGTGTTTTTGCGATGCTCAGTACGTATATATTATCCGTATACCAATTTTAATTGTTGTTTGACTTATGATTTTTTTTGGATTAGAAACTTTACATTTATATACTTACTTACATTTATATCATACAAAATCCATAGAGATCTGAAAATGCAGGACGTTAAATGTCCTTTTTTATTTTTTTTTATACACTATAGTCAGCCCTTGACGGCTATATCACCTGGTGGTAAGTGATGATGCTGGCTAGGATGGTAGCGGGCTAACCTGTTAGAAGTATGGTAAACCCACGCTCCTTGTTGGTTTCTACGCGACATCGTGCTGGAACGCTAAATCGCTTGGCGACATGTCTTTGTCGGTAGGGTGGTAACTAGCCACGGCCGAAGCCTCCCACCAGACTAGACTCGAGCCGGGAATCGAACCCTGGACCTCCAACTTTTAAAATGTAACAGCGCACGCACTGCGCCACGGAGGTTGTCGAAACCGTCGTCGGCCTTTTGACTCATATCAAATACTCGCCTCAGAATGAAGATGGGCTAGTGGATATGATGGAGATAAGTCTACAGCTCTCAAAGACCGGAAAGCTAAATCCGGGTCACGGAGTTAGACCATTAATTTAGTAATAAAAAAAGCAATTGCTGAGTTTCTTGTTGGATGTTGGAAATCTTGTCTTTAATTTTAAAACTATGACATTGTGTAAGCGTAAACTATACGAAGTATTTCAAATTAACTATTATACCTAATTACTATTACAAAAAAATAACAGTATGCAAAACTTAGAAGAGAGTCTTTAGTTATGGAAATAAAACTAAACAGAAAAACTGATACTATGACAAAGATGTTTGTAAGTATTTGCGTTAAACTATTAAACTTCTTTTGTATCAGATGGTAGCTTATTGTATGGATTTCATATTGTGTACATTATAGACAATAAAATCTACATTCTGAATATATGGTAAGGATGTTTGAACTAAAGAGTACCGGTTTCCTCAACTAGAAGGTTGAACGGGTAGTATATTCTACTTACTACCTGAAGTAAGGTACGTATTTCCCTAAGATTTAGTTTGTCCTTTTATCAACGGTTTAATTGATAATTCACTTCCCTAAATTTTTTTTCTTCCACTCCGCTGTGCATAATCAAAATACATAATGAAGTCGTTCCAAACGCCGTGATTGACGTTTTTTCACAACTTCCTCGTTTCCTTTCAGATAAAGATAAAAAAATTAACTCGATACAATGCAAATGATTTCTTTTGTAGCTAGTTAATTGACTTTTGTTGCAAAGTAGACCTAACACTCGCATTCCATACTATATCCTATTGACTGCCTAATTAACAAATTGATATCTATCGTGCCTATGTGTAAAAAACACAAGAGCTTCAAGGTCGTCGATTGATATATAATTTTTGTTCTCACTTCGGAAGTCCTGGTGTAACTCAAGGTAGCACATTGTCGCCGCTATTTATAAAAATGTGTTTTAAACAAAAAAAAAATCTGGAACGGGTTGCATATGGTAGCCTCTCAAGGTAGGGCATTGTTGCTATTTATAAAAATGTTTTAAATAAAAAAAAATCTGGAACGGGTTGTATCAAGTGTTAATGGTATGATTCCAGTCACATAGAATAGTGGAATTTGATGTGGCTCTACACGCATCGTGTTACATCTGGTAGCGTCGAATGTCAATAGTATGTTTCTGTCTTAACACTGGATTAATGCAGTAATTCACGAAATTTAGGATTAACTACTAAAAGTAAACGCAATAAACACCAAGATTTGAAAATGATAAAGTAATACTATTTATTCTATCTAATGCTTATTTGTGACGCAGACAATTTGAGAAATCATCAGATTGTGACAATTCTCTAAAGATAACGCACATCAAAATGTATGAAACATATAATAAGACGGCTAATTAAAATTTTATTACGGTCAGACAAAAAAATCTTCATTATCTGACTGCTTTTATTAGGTGCTTAGGTATTTACGTGTGAATACTGTCTCACCTTATTATGCGTCAGAGTTTAGGCTAGATGCTTTATTCAGACTAGAGACAGAGTTTCACGGGAATTTGGTAGAAGAAATGACAACATAATATGTTGTCATTTCTTCTACCAAATTCCCTATAAGATATTATCTTAATCTTTAAAATCTGACATTAAAGGGTTTAATATATTCTTGAATAAGAATGAGGTTGCAGAAATGCGAATGTTGAGATGGATGTGTGGTGTGACAAGAATGGATAAGATAAGAAATGAATATATAAGGGGAAGTCTAAAAGTAGCGCCAGTGACAGAAAAGATGAGGAGTAGCAGGCCGGCATGGTATGTTCATATAATGCGGAGGAAAGAAAGTGATGTCACCAAAAGAATGTTATATATGAACGTGGAAGGGCAAAAGAGTAAAGGAAGACCAAAGAAGAGATGGATGGATTGTGTAAAAGAGGATATGCGGGTAAAAGGTGTGGGTAGTGAGGTGACGGCTGATAGAAGTGAGTGGAAGAAGAAGACATGTTGTGCCGACCCCACATAATGTGGGATAAGGGCAAGAAGAAGAAGAAGAATGACGTTCCAATCTGCGATGCTGTATTGAGATGACATTCTGTATTCAAACCGAACCGTTTTCAAAGAGATCGATAACTGGTGATGAAAAGTGTATGACGATAAGAGCATGCGAGAATGTTCGTGGTCAAAGGTCGGTCAGGCTTCACAGACTGTACCGATACTATAGTAAACTCATAACTAATAAGTATTACCTGATACCTGACCAGAGAAGCAACTGATGCGTTGCCAGCTGAACCCAACCTCCTAAATCGCTTGGCGTTATGACTTTGCCATTCGAGTGGTAACTACCTACCACCTGTACAGACTTGAGTAGGGAATGGAACCCAGGACCTCCCACTATATAACACGACAGCGCACGCGGTGCGCTAGGATCTTCATAGGTCGTCGCGATGCTGGGTGACTTGTGTAATTGGAAGGTTATTGTTAGTTATGAGCTTTTACCACCAGCAGAAACATGGATTCGGATCTCGGTGCTAACTGTTGAAGTTAAAGCAAGATCAAAGAGAAATCAGCTGGAATTAATCAATAAAATGGGCGTGGTCTACGCTAGACTATACATCATTAACTAGTCGGCAATAATTAAGGGAGTTTGGCTGAGATTTGTTAATGCATTCGCCATATAGCTATGACCTTGCACCTTCAGATTTTCACTTATTTCGGTCTCTTCAGAACTCTTTAGAGAACTGGCAAAACTAATGATCGCTTGTTTTAAAGAATTCCGTTAAAAATATACAGCAACGAGATCGTGATCGTGAAAAAAAATATCTTGAGTTTTCATATTAAATGCGAAGTTTTTTTTTCCCCATTTCATTAACTTTATACGTAAATGAAAAACTCTAGAATTTTATGTGCCAGTACGAAAACAATATCTACCGGTGTTTGTACGTAACTGAAAATGTAGGTACAGTGTTGCTAAAATTTCAGTGACGGGCTCCAAACTAACTTGACTACACCTAGGTTTACTAGCTAACTTTGGATATGGAACAGCCACGGACACTGAAAGCACCTGAAAGCACTAGCTGTCAATTTGTTGTTCAGCAACTTCCCTTTCAAAGTAATTCCGACGTGCTGCGCAGGCAATTCACTTCCCTCTGTTCCAATTTGGCCATTGTCATACTTTTGTTTATTTTTGTCTTACAATATATATATTTTTTTAACTCATGTGTTATATTGGGGTAGTTTAGTAGTCTAGTTGTGTGGTGTATGAAAAGATGGTCTCCAACCCATGGCGGATGGTGGATTACAATAGTCGAATTTTTATTTGTGGAATGTTACATTAGTGAAATTAAAGACCCCAGCTGGCCCCAGGCGGTCCTTATTATATCGGAGAATGATCACGCAGCCAAAATGTAGCTTAGGAAACATAATGCAAGTCTATCACTAACATATCAACCGATAAGCATTTATATTTTTTGCGTAAGTCTTTATTTTAGGTCTGGTACCCTAAAAGTCCAAGCGGCATATGACAAACAGAGAAATTAAACTTTATGGGCCATTACAAATACAATATGTATTGTTAGCTTTTTAATAATAAATACGACATATTCAAACATGTATTGCATCGCCATATTAATAAAAAGAAGTAGTGTTACTAAAACTGATTGACAAATTAAAGATCAATCAGTTTAATTGAATTCAAAAATCTTGTCCATTCAAAAATGTTTCCTTTATTTTATATTACTTTTAAATAAACTAAACATTGATTTTCATAAGTTTTATAAAATGTTCAATTTTGACTTAACTACAACCGGTAGTTCTGACGAAGTTACATATAAATAGTCAGTACATGTACTTCTTGATTCAACATTTGGAATTCAGTAGAAACCAAATATAATCAAATCATTTATTGCATTAAACCTTGCCTCTTCGGGCGTGCAACTGGGGTACAAAAAATGGGTTTAATCTAATTAG
The DNA here is from genome assembly GCA_928268935.1 of Lasiommata megera. NCBI lineage: Eukaryota > Metazoa > Arthropoda > Insecta > Lepidoptera > Nymphalidae > Lasiommata > Lasiommata megera. The sequence continues at coordinate 1,376,798 of OV743308.1, read as the reverse complement.
ATTAACTAATTAGTTAATTATGTGATCTTAGAATAAATAATCTAAGTATATAATAATGTCAGCATTTAAGGAAAAATATAAATGAATTATCAAAAGTTTAATTTAAAAATTAATTTAGGCAATCGTCATTGAGCTACGAAGTCTGGCGGCTGTTAGAGTTAGGAGTTATAAGTAAGTGAGTGATTCTATCATTTAAGAACACAGAAAAGATAACATTATATATAGTAGTTTAAGTACACTGTGACTGAAATTTCAATGACGAGATACTAACTAAATTTAGTACACCTAACTTTCGATATGGAGCACCTACGAACACTGAAGACTCTAGCTGTCAATTTTAACTTCGCTTGCAAATTACGATGTTCGAGCGGGCAATTTAGTACCCTATGTTGCACTTTGCCCTTCGTCAGTTTTTGTTAATTTAGTGAACGCGAGTCTTGCTCAGGGTTTGGTTAACGAAGTGAACTACGAAACGATGATATAGGAACCATCATGATACAACTTTCTGTATATGAAATCTCTGTATATTTCAAAAATGACTTTGGCTATAGATACATAAAGCATAGGTAGCAAAAAAATATTTTTGATCGCATAATCAGGCAAACTTATTTGAAAAAACAAAACAAATTTTGATCACAAAGTGGTACACAAGCCGGGGCGGTGAAATTACCACTTCGATTCCGAAGTGGTATCGCCTATTTGATCATCTCGTTGGATATCCATTGCTGAGCAAAAGAATTAAAAAAGATCTTGGACTTCAAGTGAGAATAAATGACGGCTTGAGGTGCTCTTTCTCGTGGCACGGGTGTGGCATGCGACAGTTTCCTAATTCCGGGTTGGAGCTGAAAACTTTTTTGTTATAGAAAAAATACCCGGAAATCATAAATGGGTGTGGCTCAACATTCCAACCACCAAAGCTACGAGACGGTTATAGGTATTAAAAAAATCTGGAAATTTTATTGTAGTTTTCGTCTAGGGTAAATACCCGAGTTCGTTGGCAAGCTTAATATTTTTTGTAGGTACAACGCCACCCATGCAAACTAGTCCACCAGTTAGGCAGTCATTATCGTACAGTTTTCGCACGGGCACGCTTCGCCCTTCCAGCTGAGCTGGTTCCCCGCTACAAATGTAATTTAAAATCCTCTGAGGTTTTAAGGCACGCTGCAGCGGACTTTTTATAACGTGCGAAAATGCAAATGAATTTTTAAATGAAAGAACATCTGAGTGATTAACATACATATATATTTATAGGAATTGCCGCAATTTAACTCACTTTTTATATTTGCGTAACAAACAGCTATAAATTTAATACAACGCCATGGCTATTTATCCCCCTTCTGGCAAAGACGCGTCTCCGAGTGATTTAGCGTTCCGGTTTGACGCCGCGTAATAACAGATGGGTTCAGCAAAGCTAAGATGGCTTCTCTGGCGCTGCAGATGTTCATGGTCGACGGTACAATCTAACAACTTTTTGACGACCTCCGTGGCGCAGTGCGTGCGCTGTCGCATTACATAGTTTGGGGTCCTGGGTTCGATTCGAGTCGATTTGGCTCGAGTCTAGTCTGATGGGAGCTAGTTACCACCCTAGCGACAAAGTGATTTAGCGTTCCTGCACGATGTCGCGTAGAAACCAATTAGGGGTGTGCTACCATATACCCCTAACAGGTTAGTCCGCTACCATCCTAGACTGCATTATCACTTACCACCAGGTGAGATAGCCGTCAAGGGTTAATTTTTGTATAAAAAAAAGTGACCCGTCTGCCCGGTTTAAAATGAAAATAAAATGCAAACAATTTTTGCTCCCTGCAAAATATTCAGACTCTGTAACAAGCCAATGAATGTGAAACAAAAAGCGTCAACTTTTACGAAGTGGAAATCGACATTTTGTTGAAAGTCATTGGACCGGTCTCTGTAAAGTATTATAGTGTCATCCAACTTTGATGAAACGGGAATGCCAGGACAAACGCCGATTCTGAAGTTTTGAACACTTTAATGGGAATTCGTTCTTTGAAAGCCTAACTCAGCAAGAATGTGTTGACGTAATAATTCCTGAAATACTTTACACGTACTTTTAACTTATATCTGTATTACCTATATATAATAGTAAGCAGTGATAGTCTAGTGGTTAGGGCGTCAGCCTCCTAATCAGAGGTCGGCGGTTCGAATCCGGGCACGCACCTCTAACTTTTCGGAGTTTTGTGCGTTTTTAAAACAATTAAAATATCACTTGCTTCAACGGTGAAGGAAAACATCGTGAGGAAACCTGCACGCCTGAGAGTTCTCCATAATGTTCTCAAAGGCGTGTGAAGTCTGCCAATCCAGTCACATGGCCAGCGTGGTGGACTACGGCCAAACCCTTCTCATATTGAGAGGAGACCCGTGCTCTGTAGTGAGCCGGTAATGGGTTGATCATGATGATGATGAATAGTAATATATTATATATATATGTGTTATCAGAAAGTATTTTTACTAATTGTATTTTTTTTCAATTCACTACAAGTTAGCCCTTGGCGGCAATCTCACCTGATGTTAAGTGATGATGAAGTTTAAGATGGTAGCGTACTGACCTGTTATGGTAAACCCATACTCCTTGGTTTCTACGCGACATCGTGCCGGAACGCTAATTCGCTTGGCGACACGTCTTTATCGATAGGGTGGTAACTAGCCACGGGTGACGCCTTCCACCAGACCGGACTAGAGAAATTTCTAATACAATATATGTAGTAGTTTAAGAACACTGTCAGGGATAGAACCCGGGACCTCTTAAGTCCGCAGCTGTTAGCGTCACAGAGCATCTGCATGATATTATTCCGGACCCTTTAGAGTACTCTCCGTGTTATTTAACAGGAGGTTAACTTTACCCGCTATAGTAATTTGTTTACGAATAAATTTGAATATGCATTTCGTTTTTAATTCTTGATGCTGTTCTGGTTCTTAATGTGTTTAATCAGAACAGCTTCAAGAATGGTCATAGAGCGCGCGCATTACATTCGGTCATTTTCTATTCAGTTTTGATTTTCATTTTTAATTTAGGTTAGTACTACTTGGTTGATGATTGCATTATATTTCAATCAAAACTTGTTTAATTTGTATATAAAGGAAGAAAGAAAATGTATTTATTCTCATATGGTGTTACACAGTACATATTATGTTAAGAATAGTATAAAAGAAATATGAAATAATTACAATATTTATAAATTTAGGCTTTTAATATCATAATTGCCTAGGGACTATAGGTAAGTGTTTTGTCTCAATACCTATTTATTTTAAATGACTTCGTACGAAACTATATAAACAAGGAAAACAATACGAATAAAATTATATTATCTTAATCGAATCTCGTATTAAACGAGAGTTCATAATTATAAGATATAATTATCTCAAATCATCAACAATAGGTACTTACTACGTATACCTTAATAATAAACTATAATCACCTACTTATTCTAATATTCGAAACTACTTTGGTCGGTATATTATAATTTATTTATTTTTTATTTTTAACAACTTAATTGCACACTATAAGGACAAACTATTGTCTTGTGGTTTTTCCTCAAAAAGTGCCTAATATGTACTCGTGCCTAATCAGTAGGCAGCACTCTTGTTACAACGGTGAGAGGCAACCATCGATATAAATGAGCATTTAAGTTGCTACAACCTTAACAAAACGCCTATTTACGAAAACATCGACTGGTTAAGAGTTTTCTGGTTAAGAGAAATTTGTGTTATTCAGTTAATTCTGTCTTTTGTCCAATCGCCGATCGGCAGTACAAAGTTACCATGTGCGCCCGCTTGGTGCTCTTTTTGCGTTTAGCACCAATAAGTCGGTACCATTTTGTTTGTTTGATAACCCAGATACACAGTTATGTAATAAGCCTATTTACCTATTCTAGCTATGAAATTTATGATTCAAGTTAGTTAGGTATAGTAAGCGCAAATTAAGTTGTCCGGATTATAAGTTAAGTTAAATTGGATCACAAGAAACGATATACAAGTTTATAATATAGATATATAAAGGTGTTGAATTCGATTCGGCTTTTCCTTTAATAATCATATGGTCTATGCACGGATATTGAGGTACTATAGGTACATACAGTAAGGGTGAAAATTGAGTTCAACGGTTGGTTGATATCAATAAAAGAATATATATGTGATATTTTGATATGATGATATTAAATAAAAAAATTAAATTTACGCTTTACAAAAGGCATTCCCTCAAGGTTAAGCTTAGAGACATGCTGAGTGACCTAAATTATAGAGATACTGAAAAATTTATTCGCTTCATACACTAAATCTCTTTATACATATATAAACACACCTATAAAATGTGTTTATTACTCACCCACTCACTCACACACACATCCACACTCATATGCACTCACTCACACACCCATCCAATCACTCATTTCTCACTCATGTTTAAATGTTATGAAGTAAACTTTAAGGCACAATAGTTTATTGCACATCTGGAAGAGACTGACCCCCAAGATACGGGCTATCCTAGTTTGGGGGTCAGGGTAGTTTAAGAAATTTTGTATTTAGTCGAAATAAATGAATATTATTATATATTATTATTATTTTAACGTAGGCTACGTAGCCTCGCTGATAACTGTTGAAGAGCGTCCATTGACCGTCTTAACAAAATGGAGTACAATGTTAGGAACCACGGCCAAAGCAGTAGGTAGATATCTTCTTGTTCATTCAACTCTCGTCGAAACATTGTTTCCTAAATTTGGCATTCCGATATTTATTTTATGGCTTTTTTACTTATATTCTTGTAGGTATTAGAAGTAAAATAGGATACCTTTTATTAAAATAAAAAAAAACAATACGAAAGATAATTACAAAAAAAAATGTTAGTAATTTAGTCATCATATTGATTAGCTTCAATTATATTAATATCGGCTACTTATCTTATAGCATCAATTCAAGCGAAGCCGCGGGTCAAAGTAAAATATTAATTCAATTCAAAATGATCTTTATTCAAATAGTCCTTTAAAAGGCGCTTTTGACGCGTCAATAATTTACATAGTAGTGATTTGATGGTGATAACTAGATTCGTAAACTTAAAACTAAAGCTATGAGAGTTCCAAACGCGCCCCGGTCTAAGAAGAAGCCCACAACAAAGGTAAATTTAATACTTAGCCAGGTTAATTTTATTTTTGTTATCACCATCTCACATACCACGTAAAATTATATTAAGAGCTATCTTATTAGAGCAATATTTAACACCCATGCTTGTTTATCATTTACGTAATCCTTTACACTATAGTAGGACTTTTTAAATAACTAGTATTAAATATATCTACATAGACTCGCTAGCTAGAGTGTTTTAAACAGCGCATATATTTTATTGTTAACATTGTAACTGTTTGTCAACATTTTCATAGTCAAGGCTCGAGTGGCTGTAACGATTGCCTCGCTCTAAACACACTTCTGATATTGAATGGTATTGACCTCGTCAGCAACGTATACACTTATAATTGATATGACAGTTCATCGCTTGCTTGTAGGTTGTAAACGTTTGTGACTGACTGACTGTGATTAAGATTTTCCGGGTTAATAAAGTATCTTGCGTTCGTTTCTAGGATACAATTTATCATCCGACTATATATGATAAATACTCAGATTCAGGCTATTCTTATACTGGGATATAATATTTTTTTAGACAATTTTACTTCAGAACCCGTCAAATCGAAGACAAATTTTATGTTAAAAAAATACTTTTTGACAAGTTTACTCCACAACCCTTTTTAATCGAAGTATGTTAAAAAAAAAACTTTAGATAGGCCCAAATTCCGTTAAGATCTGTTGAACATATATGTCCTATATTAGGCATATAGGACAGAACTCCACTTCACTTAAGACTTCATGATTATCAACCCATTAGAGTACCCGCTTGAGATTTAACGATACTTAATACATAATTAATACATAATAATATTCACATGCCACAGGGGTAGGGCACGCTTCAATAATACTAGGAAGTTTCTTGGTTGATGGTTTAAAGGTCAAAAGATGGTCATCGTTCCACTTACTGATTTGCGTTAACTTTGATGAGTTCCACAGTTTTTTATTTATTTTAATCTACGTGAGCGAAGTCGCGAGCATCAGCTAGACTTGTATAATAATGGAATGATTACATTGGAAAAAAATTGTTACTATCTAACAAATTCAAATTTCATAAAATATTCTCAAATTATAATAAGTAAAATTGCTACTTATTTTAATAGTTTTAATTGTATATAATCTAATTCTAAGGAATATAAAAATACATGTACCTATTATAACAAATTAACGTAGAAATATACATTTTCCAGCTACAGATAATTAATTTTGAAAGATTATGGTAATCTCAAATGGGTTTTAGAGCTTTTTTCCTTGAGCAGTATAATAACATATTAAGGTAAAATATTAAAATCTTATTTAATTTTCAAATAAAACAATTCTCCATTGGCAACTTGCATGCTCAAACACTTGGAAAAACCAATTAGTGGAATAAATATGATATGTATGTATGGCTGATAGTTTTAAAAATACGGTGGATAAAAGCGATAATAGGATCGAAATAGGAGGAAAATTTTGTATATTTAAAAAACTAACTCAAAAATGCGCATGTACTATAAATTTTGAACGTTTCACATCGTTCAGCGGAAAACTATTTCATCAGCTTCAAGTTATTAACTATTCGTATCGATCGATATCGAGAAGTTTCGTTTAAAACTTTTGTATAAAGTGCCATTGGAAATAATTGGGAACGACGACCACTTTTTTACTGTTGATGGTTTGTCGTTTAGGTTTGTTGAAAAAAAAGTTTTTGTCCATGCACCTAAATGCAAGCGATGCTTTGCCTTTCTAACCTATGATATTTGCGAGTTGGTATAAGATTAACATCTTATTACAAATGAAACGCATTTTCCAGACAAGCTCAATTTTTGATTGCATCAACCACACAATCGGTATGCCGCATGCATTTATTTACCAGGGTAAGCTCATAATTACGTTTCGAGCTTATTTACGGATGGAAAAATAAAATTCAGTAAAGCCTTCGTGGCTCCTCTGGTTCTGCATGTAGTATTCATAGGAGGCAATAATTACTTAGTTGTCGTAATGTATTTTCATGATTGTTTTCCTGCAAATTGGAAGGTCGAGATGGTTCCCGAGTTTCCGCTAGGTCTGGTCTGATGGGAGACTTCGGCGGCGGCAAATTAAAATACATACATACTACTACAATAGACATTTGTCTGGTGGGAGGCTTCGACCGTGGCATGATGTCGCGTAGAAACCTATTAGGAGTATGGGTTTACCATACCCCTAACAGGTTAGCCTGCTACCATCTTAGACTGCATCATCACTTATTTATAAGGTGAGGTTGCCGTCAAGGGCTAACTTGTAGTAGATAAAAAAAAAGACACCGGGAAGCGATTTTGCTTTCCGTTATGATGACCGTATATCTGGCAACGTATCGTTGACTCCTCTGGTTCCGCAGATGATAATCACTTAACATCGGGTAATACATCTAGAGATGACCATTACTTGCAATGTCATCCGAGCAATAGTCTTAATACAAACAAATCCATCTAAAAGACCGGTGTTCCTTATTTCCAGGGTCTCCGAGTTACAACGATCATCGGCTCCTTTGGAACATGTGCGGGCGCTTGGCTGAAGGTATTCTCAGTGCCACAGGACATGTTCTGGCTTGGCTTCGCCGGTCAGACCGTGGTGGCAGTGGCCCAAGTCTTCATCCTGAACTTACCACCACGCTTGGCAGCTGTGTGGTTTGGGGCTGATCAGGTGTCTTCAGCATGCAGCATCGGCGTGTTTGGTAATCAGGTAAGCTTTAACTAGCTTTATACAAAACTATTCACATTCTGTCTGGGAGACTAAAGAACCAAAGATAGTCCGCCAGATAACGAGGGACTTCGCTTTCTTGATAACGATTTGACCTTTTTGCCTTTCTACCTTCCCAAATACTATGATATTATTGGTATGGATGGCTATAGGTATCTCCCCTACCATATGTGATGGATCATAATTATGTCCTATTATATATATAGGTATTATATATGTAGTTTGGATATTAATGTAATCAATGTTGATAGAAAAATTATTCCCATCATCACTTACCATCAGTTGTGATTGCATCTATATTAGGCATCACTACATGAAGTCGCCGCCAACGTTTTTAGCACTTTTAACTTTTAGGATTTAAGCAGTTGTCTTGAGTTAATTTCATATCCTAAATGCTCTTAATTATAAACTCGATAAGTACATTATCGTGTTTATAATTAAGAGCCCCGGATGGATAACAAACTAGTCGCGTTTACGCCGACGAAATCATCACTCATTGTCATGCATTAGAATTATTCAACGAAATTCCTAATTTTTCTTTGCCATGACACCCCTTTCAAAATACTCGGGCTTATTATACGTTAAAAAAAAGTTATTCGTTCTAATTTGATACGGATGAAAACTTTCTGCGGCAATGACAAATTGCGTTACCACCATTTATGAATGGAAAGGGAAAATCTTTTTTCTGATTACACTATTTATCATATCCATTCCACGGAGTCTGGTATATTTTGATAAGAGCACACTCTGGCAGCAATTTTCCTCTTCCGCCATAAAAATAAAGCTCAAGTTGTCTTGAATATAATCCGCTGATGTCCAATTTTTCCTCCATTCTCATGCCTCTTATGGAAATTAATCAACTTATCTTCACGAGAAATTGCATTATATATTGCGTTAGCTTGCATTTCTATCTAAGACGTGGCACTCGACGGATGAGATAATATTTTATTACCGACTTGAAAAAAGGTTAGTTCTCACTTCGGTTGCATTTTATTATAATTTGATGTTATATTGATAATAACTTGAATCCTCATAAAAATATAAACAACATAAGAATGAACAAACAATTCTGTAAATTTGTGCTGACTGCACAAAAATCAGAATTATAAAAGCTTCTATGAGGTCATAAAACATCACAGGTAACAAGGGTTATCTATGATGAATAATAATAGTGATGAACCGTACGGCGAGGTGTAGTCGTGCACACCACGGAGCTTGAAGTAAACGTTTAGTCTGGTGGGAGGCTTCGGTCGAGGCTAATTACCACCCTACCGACAAAAACGTGTCGCCAAGCGATTTAGCGTTTCGGCACGATGTCGCGTAGAAACCAATTACGAGTATGGGTTTACGATACCCCTAACAGGTTAGCCCGCTACCATAATAGACTGCATTATCACTTACCATCAAGTAAGATTGCCGTCAAGGACTAACTTATAGTGAATAAAAAAAAATGCTATGTGCTATATTTCGTAAAATCTGTTCTGCAAAGATGAGTAAAAAATCGAGGATGCATTCTAGATACCTAAGATGTTTGTTAGTGCAGCATGAATGAATCACAGCAGTGTTTCAATAGCACTGATTACATAGTTGCCCGATGGCCCGCTAGGAAACGTTTATCCAATTGGTTCTGGCACTCCGAGAGGGGGCTGGTGTGGATTCAGTCCGACTGTGACACTAATAGCCTAATTTAGGTGTCGTAGATATTTTGTTCAGATGCACGCTTTATGTGTCCGTATAATATATATATTTTATATACACCACAATTTAGCCCTTGGCGGCATCACACCTGATGGTAAGTGATGATGCGGTCTAAGATGGTAGCAGGCTAACCTGTTAAGGATATGGTAAACCCACGACACGACATCATGCCGGAACGCTAAATCGCTTGGCGACACGCCTTTGTCGGTAGGGTGGTAACTAGCCACGGCCGCAGCCTCCCACCAGACCAGACTCGAGCCGGGAATCGAACCCAGGACCTCCAACTTTATAATGCAAAAGCGCGCGCGCTGCGCCACGGAGGTCGTCAAAAAACCGTACTCTATAGATATAAATAATTATAAGATAAGTAAATTATTATTATTAAATTACACTATCATTAAGGTATATCTTAATGAGCAATAAAAATGGCTTCCCACATGCAAATTAAAGCGTGCTCTTTAGAAATCTCATCGCATCCTAAATGAGTTTCACAATACCAATGGAAATACGCTTTAATCTTTATATCCCTGTCTTTTATAAGATAAGGTATTTTGCATATAGTTGTGAGCCAATTACTGAGAATGATGAAAATCGACGTAAAACTTAATGAAGTGGAGTAAGTACCTCCTGGACCAAATGCTTTGTACTTTGTGATTTTGAAATCTTACAGAGATAAAATTCATTCCGTGACGGAAATATTGACACCACCTTATACAAGTATTTAGCTGTCATTTTGAACGTGGTGAGTGTTCTGAGGAAGTTACCAAGCGTGCGCTTTCGTTGCCATTCTACCGTAGTACTGCAAAATGCCGCAACAAGAGCAATGGTATCTTATTGTGGTTAATTAAATCACAAGGAAGCCAATTTTGTCTTTTTTATATATATTATTTTTTTATATACACTACAAGTTAGCCCTCGACGGCTATCTCACCTGGTGGTAAGTGATGATGCAGTCTAGGATGGTAGCGGGCTTACCTTTTTGGAGTATGGTAATCTCACGCTCCTAATTGGTTTCTACGCGACATCGTGCCGGAACGCTAAAATCGCTTGGCGACACGTCTTTGTCGGTAGGGTGGTAACTAGCCACGGCCGAATTCTTCCACCAGACCAGACTCGAGCCGGGAATCGAACCCTGGACCTCCAACTTTATAATGCGACAGCGCACGCATTGCGCCATGGAGGTCGTCAAAAATTACATTTCTGATAAGTATCGCTGAGGTGTGGTTTCTTACACGTATAGCTTGAGTACAGGCAAGCGCACTCCGACCTTACCAGTTAACCTCTTCAGTCAGCACTGCGTTCAATCAGGCATGGTTTCCATCAACATTATACAGTACAGTTTCATAGAAGGTGATCGCCGCCATCATTATATAATTAACGGATGGACATAGATCTACTGTAGGTCTTCCGAAAACCACGGTCTTACTCTGCCTGTATCTCTGCGACAGATGTCTTTCCGAATATGGGATCTAAAACTATCATCATCATCATCATCAACAACCGATAGACGTCCACTGCTGGACATAGGTTTTTTGTAGGGTGTTCCAATGCTCACGGTCTTGGGCCGCTTGTATCCAGCGGCTCAATGCGACTCGTCTGATGTCGTCTGTCCACCTAGTTGGGGGTCGATAAACGCTAAAGCTATACCGTCCGTTATATATCCGTTCTCTGATGTGTGACATGTGGGCGATACACATTTAGTAAGTATCGAGAAGAAAATAATTTTTGTTATGTTTTGTTCACAGCTAGGCGTAGCGCTGGGATTCTTCCTGCCTCCGATGCTAGTGCGAGCGCAGGGCACGATGGAGGAGATCGGCGCAGACCTTCAGGTCATGTTTTACTTGGTGGCCGGCCTCACCAGCGTGCTGTTCGTGTTTATTGTCCTCTGTGAGTATAAAACACATCATACCCAGTGGCAATTCAAGGAGAATTCAAAGCTCCACTCATTACCAGTTTCCCAGGCTGCGCTCTACCTTTTTTTTTGTCGTGGTGGAAAAGCTTTATAGCTACCTCCGTACCCTTGGTCGGGAAAGAGGTTATGGCTATGGCATGGTTACGGCATGCCCCTCGCAGGTTTTACTGGACACCCCGGGGACCCGTTGTATACTTCCCGGATGAAAGGAAGGAGTAGAGCGCAGCCTCTACCTGGTTATTCATTTAATTTTAGAAGTCATCGTTAGTTGATATTTGAATGCGTGTGTAATGTAGGTATGATGTATCTGTGACGGGGTATTATTGTCTCATCTACACTTAAATAATGTTTTATTACCTTTTTCTTTATCTAATCGTTATTTTATTTAGTTACTATTTAAAATCTATTATTTCAAATAATTACTGCAATGCCCAATGACTGCAAAGTTACGCCCGGCACGCAAAAATTGTGATGTAGGTCGAAGCAAGAAAAATATTCGATCTATCTACGTACCTATGCAGAGAGACTTGAAATGTTGTCAAGCTGTAACAAATAAACTATTGCTAATTAGTCAAAGTTTGGAGCTCACGGGTGCTCACAGCATGAATGTAATGAATTGTATTTTTTAGTTTGAAACACTAAGGATTGTAATCGTAAAACTTGTATTAAATTTAGTTCAATAGTGTATAACATTCGTTTATTCGCGATAGACATGCTCGGATCCAGCCTACTTAACAGTTCAGTTCAACACTTCGAAAAATCACAAACGTTTCAACGTGTGTCAAAACCTAGATATATATTAAGTTAATAGGGACAGTCTGATATTAATTATGTTATTTATATGGTTTTTAGTTTTCAAAGCTGCGCCTCCAAGCCCCCCATCGGCGGCAGCGGATCTTGGCGCTGCTCTCGACTCGAACTTCCTGCAGTCGATCAAGAAGCTGCTCACTAATCGCAACTACATCCTACTGCTCATCTCTTACGGCCTCAACGTCGGCGTGTTTTACGCTATCTCGACTCTTCTAAACGAGCTTGTCCTTACATATTATCCGGTATGTTATTGTTCTTCTAGGTTTTTCTTTCGTATGTTTTAGTATAAATATAACATGAATAATCTCTACGATCTCTAGGTTATAGGGATAGTACTTGATGGCATACTCAAGCTTACATAAGCTTGCATGATAAAATTTTGCAGCATTTGTAGTAATGCTGAAAACTTTTTTATATCCCGTATTGGAAAGTGACTATCCGGGGTAATTCACGTAAGGAAAGAATTTGATGGTTCGGTTGATTTAAAAACTTGTTTTTTTGCATAATAATAAGGATAATTATTGATAAAGATATGATTACGATCTATAAACTCCCTAAAGAGCCGAATCAAAACACCAATAATTAGTGCAATGATTTAGTAATACCAAAAGATGCCCATTTATTGAAGTTTTAATTTGGCTTTGGAATCAGCATCATCAACAGATGGTGGGGTTATGAATGCAGAATGGCCTGGTTTCTTTTTTAAATCTTGCCTTTTATAATTAATCATGATCAACCCATTGTCGGCTCACTACAGAGCACGGGTCTCCTCTCAATATGAGAAGGGATTGGCCACAGTCCACCACGCTGGCCATGTGCGGATTGGCAGACTTCACACGCCTTTGAGAACATTATGGAGAACTCTCAGGCATGCAGGTTTCCTCACGATGTTTCCCTTCACCGTTGAAGTAAGTTCTATTTTAATTTCTTAAAAACGCATATAACTCCGAAAAGTTAGAGGTGCGTGCCCGGATTCGGATCGCCGACCTCTCATTAGGAGGCTGACGCCCTAACCACTAGGCTATCACCGCTTCGTTTTTATAATTATTTGTACTTAATTACAGGGTGCTAATGCAGATGCCGGCCGCATAGGTCTCGTGATCGTAGTCGCTGGGATGATCGGCTCTGTGGTCTGCGGCTTCATTTTGGACAAAACCCACCGCTTTAAGGAGACCACCCTCGCGGTGTATGCAGCTACGGTTGTGGGAATGATCATATTCACCTTCACTCTGGACTGTGGATATATCTCTGTTGTCTACTTTAGCAGCATCTTTCTTGGGTAAGTGAAGATTAATTGTACGCTACAGAATTTAGCAGTAATGCAGTTGGCAGTTGCTGAAATGATAAGCTCGGGCTGTCGCACTTGAACAAATCCATCATCATCATCATGAACAACCCATCACCGGCTCACTTCAGAGCACGGGTCTCCTCTCAATATGGTTTGGCCATAGTCCACCACGCTGGCCATGTGCGGCAGACTTCACACGCCTTTGAGAACATTATGGAGAACTCTCAGGCGTGGAACAAATCCATTGACACTGAATCTGTTTGTGCCTGTTGAAAAAAGCTTTATGTCTATGATAATAAGGGTGATAACGACACATAGTCGTCTAGCGTCGCTTTAACCCTTACCACTCTATGCATAAAGCTTTTTAGGCTCTATTTAAGTCCATGCATAAATATTGGGAAACCCTTAGTCAGCAGGATTACTTGTGTCGTGTCTACTGCCAATCCACGAATCTGATTTGACGGCACTTCGCAACGGTCAGTGCAGTGGATCACGCGCTAAAATTGTGACTTCATTAGCTACAAAACTAGATACCAGTGCATCGCCCTCTTCCTTATTAACAACCCATTACCGGCCCGCTAGAGGACACAGGGCTATTCCTACTCTGATAAGATAAGGATTTACTCTATTTATTTTTTATTTTATCACTTGCTTCACCGTTGAGGTGAAGGATAACATCGTGAGGAAACCTGCACGCCTGAGAGTTCTCCATAATGTTCTCACAGGCGTGTGAAGTCTGCCAATCCGCACATGGCCAGCGTGGTGGACTATGGCCAAACCCTTCTCATATTTCGAGGAGACCCGTGCTCTGTAGTGAGCCGGTAATGGGTTGATCATGATGATTTAGGTTTACCAACAGCTCAAGACAATATAATTGGACTAAAATAATTTATACATAATAAGGTATTAAATCTAAATGCTAAGCTAATTATAGCAATAAACTCCGCATGCAAAGGTGTATTACATTAAAGGCGGAAAACGAATTAATAAAAACACTAAAACATGTGAATATGTGAAATAATAAGAACAAAAGGGAAAAAAGTAGAAGTGAGTAAACAATTATTAAAAAATAAACGAATTAAAACAAAAATAAATAAAAAAGCTAATCTATAATTTACTTAAACCAACTAGGACCGACATTCGAAATTCACTCGTACTCATGCTCCTTATGGTAGACTTCACACGCCTTTGTGAACATCTTTTCCTCGACGCTCTTCTAGACAACTATCGTCTCCTCGCGATATTTTCGTCCACCTTTTAAGCTAGTATCAATTTTATTTATAGTTACATTCGCGAACTGGTTTCGTCCTATTTTAGTAATATTAATAAAAGTGGTAATTTGTTTCAGTTTCTTCATGGCCGGCTACTTGCCCGTTGGGTTCGAATTCGCCTCTGAGGTCACTTACCCGGAACCTGAAGGCACTACTTCTGGAATTCTCAATGCTTGTGCTCAGGTAAGATTTTATCTGAAATTTTTGTAATTATTCACTTATTCCTGAGTGGGGTCAGAGCAAATCATGTTTAAATGTATAAGTATAATTACTACGTAAGTATAATGTTTTTTTTTATAAACCACAAGTTAGGCCTTGACGGCATCTCACCTGATGGTAAGTCATAATGCGGTCTAAGATGGTAGCGGGCTAACCTGTTAGAGATAGGTATGGTAAACCCATACTTTTTATTGGTTTCTACACGACATCGTGCTGGAACACTATATCGCTAGGGGACATGTCTTTGTCGGTAGTTTGGTAACTAGTCACGGCTGAAGTCTCCCACCAGACCAGACTCGAGCCGCACATCAAACCGGGCGCATCGCGTGCGCATCGTCAAAAGTACACCTTTAAAAGCAAATCATCATCATCATCATCATCATGATCAACCCACTGCCGGCTCACTACAGAGCACGGGTCTTTTCCCAATATGAGAAGGGTTTGGCCATAGTCTACCACGCTGTCCATGTGCGGATTGGCAGACTTCACACGCCGTTGAGAACATTATGGAGAATTCTCAGGCGTGCAGGTTTCCTCGCGATGTTTTCCTTCACCGTTGAAGCAAGTGATATTTTAATTACTTAAAAACGCACATAACTCAGAAAAGTTACAGTTTAAAAGCACATAAATTAGTTTAATTATATATAATATCCCTTTTTGCAGATCTTTGGTACAGTGCTAACGCTGTTGTTCGAATGGATGCTGGGCAGAGTGGGTGACCGCTGGGCCGACCTCGCTATGTGCGGCGTGCTGGCGCTGGGCACCGCCGTCACCGCCGCCATCCAGCCCGACCTGCGGCGGCAGGCCGCGCAGAACAAGACCTAAACTTAGCAGCTAAGTCACTGGTGCCGAGACACGACGAAGCTGTTGATGCTGTGCGGACATCGATCAACTTATACTAAACACACCATGTACGCATCATAAACAAAGCATAAATTACGCATAAGCTACAACTTAAATATAAACAGTGACAGTTGATGCAAATGTCAATCTTTATATTATTTATCTGTTATGAAAGATTGCGTCTAGTTGAGTCTATGTTTTTTTTAAATAATAAGGTTGTTTGCGAGGATTGACGCATTTCAGATTTCTAATTAAGTACATGTTGGATCTAGTATTAATTGATTGATGTCTACCTACAACTGACAGAGCATACGTTGATACGACACTCGGAACAAATAAGGTATAAATTGAAACGAGAATCAAACAAAATAATTAGGTATGTAACAGACAATAATGTACTTCAAAAGATGAGGAAATTCTCAATTCCTTCAACTGTAGCCTACTTTGCGAAAGCCTATGGTGCCAGCTAGCACGATTTATGAAAAGAAAAATAACAATAGGTACCTTATTTGCAATAAAACTGAAGAAAGCCTAATAGAATTATTACGACAAATTTAATTTAATTTATAAAAATATAGGATTACGACGGTGTTCAAAGCAAAGTAATAAGATGTCTTAATCTACTTTTCACTGTTCTTAGCAATGACGTAGAAAGAATGTTCTTAGCTTACTTGATACACATCGAAAATATTAGCATGAAAGATTTTTAGAAGTTATACCCACTTTCAATGATACCACAATTTTATGTAGGTAGTTTTAATAGTAATTAAAAAAAAGACATCTTTATGTACAATTTCGATCATGTAAGTGTTGAATAAACGTGACAATAATAAAATATGCGTGACTTCGAAAATGAAACAATATTAAACTATTTTATCTGATATACGTATAGGCCTTAAAGAATGAATAAAAAATAATATATTGATGTAGTAGTTTATAGAAGTTTTTCATAATATAATATACTTACATTTATAATGTGTAGAATTTAGACATACCTATTTACCCAATATAAAATTAGTATTTGAAAGTTTTACAAAAAAAAAATGTTTTGGAAATTTTAACAAACCCTTACAGAAAGTAAGTCCTAGTTTAAATAAAAATATATACGAAAACATTAACCTTTAGTTTCAAACTTTTAGGTCAAACATAATACAAGCGTACCTCCTTCACATTCACTCTTCCTCTCTCTAGTCGGTGAGAGTTAGTAACTATTTATCAAGTTAGATCACAATCAAATATTAATAATCAACAGTATAATGTAAACTAATGAAAAACTTTTTCAAATAGCACTTAAAAATAATTACATATTTTGTTCTATCTTTTAATTTTAGTTTGCATGTGATAGGAAATTAATATCTACCAAACAAATATTAGTTATTTAATTTAATTAAAAGTAAATTATGTTATGTATAGTTTCATTTAAATTTGTCA
The DNA here is from genome assembly GCA_928268935.1 of Lasiommata megera. Taxonomy (NCBI): domain Eukaryota; kingdom Metazoa; phylum Arthropoda; class Insecta; order Lepidoptera; family Nymphalidae; genus Lasiommata; species Lasiommata megera. The sequence continues at coordinate 1,359,475 of OV743308.1, read as the reverse complement.
ATCTACAAGGCCCAGTTATATTCCATTATGTGGGCAAGTGATTACTAGAATTAAGCATTTATTAAATTTAAGAAGCTTCAAAGTAATAATATTTATAGTAGATATTTTAAACTTGAATATGGTGTACTAAAACTAAACTAAAGAACTATCAAAATAAACAATAACTTCATATTTAGAAAGTTGACTAAAGATATAGGTAAATTTGATCTGACAAATTAATCTGCGCAAATTTAGTCCATGAAATAGAAGGAAACATAAACCTCAATTCAGTTTAGTTTTGGTACGCTTAGAAATAAAAGTTAGGATTAAAAAGCAATGACAATATTAATGGAAAGTGTTAAGTATTGTGAAGCTTGATGCGGTAAGCGATATTTAATGATGTGGTCAGACAATCTTAAGCTTTTACGTAACTATTTGACGATGATAATAATTATATTACTTATGTATAATTTTCTTTAGCCTTATGTATGTACATTTAATCGACCTAGCATTCACGCGAAGACTTTACTTTTTTTTATACACTACAGGTTAGCTCTTGACGGCTATCTCACCTGGTGGTAAGTGATGATGCTGTCTAGGATGGTAGCGGGCTAACCTGTTAGGAGTATGGTAATGAATAGAAGCAGGCGTTACTTTGCGGAAGTCCATGATAAACAACAAACAGCAAGTATAATTTGCTATATTCCGCCGACAACCGGGAGATTTGTATAATATAACACCACACAAAATCTTCCACTATAACCACTACGCACGTATGGAGTATGGTAAACCCACGCTCCTAAATAGCTTCTACGCGACATCGTGCCGGAACGCTAAAATCGCTTGGCAACACGTCTTTGTCGGTAGGGTGGTAACTAGCCACGGCCGAAGCCTCCCACCTGATCAGACTCGAGCCGGAAATCGAACCCAGGACCTCCAACTTTATAATGCGACAGCGCACGCACTGCGCCACGGAGGTCGTCAAAAAACTCGTACTCGTCTTATATATCAAGACTCATATATCTACGTTACCTAGAGTTACTCTAGTTAATGAATAAAGATACATATTATCGTAAACTCGGCTTCAATTTTATTTTGACAAATCTAGCTTGTATCCAGAATTTATTTATTGCTACGTCGCTATAATGCATATACTACTAATTTATCTGGTGGGAGGCTTCGGCCGTGGCTAGTTACCACCCTACCGACAAAGACGTGTCGCAAAGCGATTTAGCGTTCCGGCACGATGTCGCGTAGAAACCAAGTAGGAGTGTGGGTTTACCATACCCCTAACATGTTAGCCCGCTACCATCTTAGACTGCATCACCACTAACCATCAGGTGAGATTGCTGTTAAGGGCTAACTTGTAGTGTATAAAAACATAAATAATAATAATCGGAATCTGATGCCAGGGGAGGGGCGTAGGTACATAATAAGCAAAGCGCGTCTATACGTTTTTCTAACCAATCGTGATTCGTATTTGTAATAAATAGCATTTATGGATGACTAGGTCGCTAAAATGTAGAGACTTGAAACTTGTTTTACAATATTCCAGGATATTTCTGTGATTTTGATGATTATAGTTTTTTTTTGTACCTATACCTATATAAGGCTTGTGATTTTAAGTAATATGTATGATCTTTATAATATGTTCCAGTATTATTCTATTTTAAGACATTGTTGTAATATTGATAGTATGCTTATTAATGTGGATTTCTAAAATCCTAATAGATATAGTGTATGTAATGCACAGTGTTAGGCTTTGACTTTTTCCCGACTACCTACATAAATTAAAGTTAATTGTGTTTATCAGATTTTTCATTCGCTAAATCAAATTAAATGTTAAAAATTATTCAAAAACTTATTGCTAAACGACGTACGGTTGGTCAATGAAATAATTTTATATGAAATTTATTTGGATTGTGAATGTTATGATGCAATCAAAAATTACTTACTTGATTGAATGTTTTTACTACGGGAATTGAAACTACATTACTGAATGTGTAATATTTTTTTTTTATTTCCCGAATAAATAAAATAAGTTCTTAGAATATCATTCCAGATTATAAATAGCTTATCAACTATCACTGATCGTACGTAAGAAAGGAACAAATTTTTCAGTGAAAGAATCATAAAAATCAGTTCTTTAGTTCACTAAGTGAACCAAAGAAATAGTTTTTATTAATTTTCTTTTATAGAAAAACTAATCACCTACGTTGTTATTAATTAATTTATTCAATTTTTACCTATGTGCTGATCCTTGCATTACTTACAATATTTTTGTTGTTAGTAAGCAATATTATTGAATTAGATAATTAATGTAAAAAATTGATGTTAAAATAATGTTCAATAAATTTGTTGATGTGCAGAATATATTTTTTCTTTTTATAAGGATTTCCTTCGATTATCTTGGGATCAAGATTCCATTGATCCTCATTTAATAAAAATGCGACCGCTTCGAGTGTATTAGTACCTACACTATTAAAACCAGTATTTTTTAGTGGATCAAACAGAGACATCGGAACAAACAAAGTATAAGGAACTCTTTAATTTTAAATAAAAATGTTTAGTCAGATTAATTTGAAACAATCTTTAACGTATTTTGCTTTCCTCGTTATTATACAGTTAATAAAGATTCCTGTCATTGTTGCTGAGGGACTCAGGTTCGGAGTTAAATTTTTTTTTTTTTACTGACAACACTATACTGTCATACATGTCACCAAACACCGTTCACCATATTATCTATGGTTCACCGTGCTACGTTGCTATGGCGGCAATGTTTGTAAAATATAAAAGTGAATTTTGTCAGTATGTTATCTGAAAATATTACTAAAGCCTAAAATTATTTACCGTTTAAATTATGAGTGAAATTTTTTCATTTTACTGTCGGGGCACCAGATGTAATTTTTTTACGATGACATCATTATAAATATATATCAAACCAAAGTAAATCAAAAATTCAATGAAGCCGACGGTTATACTCTTTAATTATGACGAATGATGGAAAGGAAAACATCAGACATGTGACCTGCACAAACCATGCAGCTAGGTCTGATAAGGGTGAGTATTATTACCCCATGCCATGATTTAATCTGTATTTATATTTCCTATACCTTTTGAAATGGAAAAACCAATAAACTTTGACTATTTTGGTACTGAGAAACATTTTTAGTTCTATTTTATTGCCATAATAGTTTCTTTTGTTAAATAATGTGGGAAAATATAACAAATTAACTTCACATTTAGATAAAAAAGTTAACATTTGTCGTGTGCGATTTGTGGGTCTAGTACATACTTATGAGTGATAAGCTTGTTGGGATACTAATATTTGTCCTAAAGCTGTAGTTAGTATGCCCTTGAATATTTCCAACTTAAGAGAAACCTTTAAAAGTATGAAGCATACTTTATTCAAATATTTCCACGCTAAATCATTGTAGATATACACTAAGTAACTAGGAGTATTTTTTTTTATATATTTGCAAATTCTAAACGTGCACAGACTTGGCAAGAGTATGCCCATCAAAACTAAGTAAGAGGGAAATAGAAGACCTGTATTTTTCACTGCTGGAGAACAACACACAACTTAAAAAGACTATCAATAGCCAACGTGATCAGATCAAAGTTTTAACAACAAAAGTTCATAGAATGACTGTACAGAAGACTCCATTGGGCATTCAAAATAAGGATTGCTGTGCTAGCACCAAAGGGATTCTTAATGAGCAAAAAGAAACGTAAGACTATTTTGCCCAACTAGCTTTTTAAGTTATTCAATATTTAATTTTTGTTTTTAATTTAGTCAGTTAACACCAACTAAATACCTACAAAAAATAATTATCAAGGATTAATTTGTTAATATAATTTGCTATGTTTTTACTCAAAATGCTATATATTAAGCAATTTTGATATATCAAGTTTGTACCACTGGATTTGTAAATTGAAATCAAGTTAATATCAATTCAAATTTTACATTAACATAATATTAACAAGGTGAAAAAAAGCCCAATTTAGTATAATCATATACTTCACACACATTGCCTTACACTTGGAATGGGTAGTCTTATTTATGAAGGTATAATAATAGACCGAATAGTATTGCAAGCCAGTTTATACAAAAAACTCAGTAAGAGATATGGCCACCAACAGCATAGATCTCTAAGGCACATTTCTAATATGCTAAGGGATCTCTTAAAAACGCAGCAGTGCATACCTTGTGAGGCTCCTATTAGGCTTCTCACAGGACACACTTTATTTTAATACCAGGTACTACCCTACTGAGCAAGACATGCTCCAAGCAATCTAGTGTTTAAGTAAAAACTCACAAATTCAGTTTGTAGTATTCAAAATTTCAGCATAGAAGATCTAAAGAAAGCAAATGAGAGGCTCTCAGACAGGATCCGTTTGATGAACATGAGGCTATGTTCAGCCAAGCAATTCCTTAAACGAAGCCCAACTCAGTCCACCTCCCGTTGTGTTAAATGCTGCCTCACTCCAAATGAATCTATTAAGTATGATATTTTATTTAGTTTTTAAATCACACACTATTTTGTGTGGATGATATATCTATACATATATCCTATAGTTAGTTTCATGAACTTTCATTTAACTGACTTTATATTATTAATCTTATTAGAAGATTGAATAAAACAAGTTTCACAATGTATAATATCAAATTGTTAGTGTCATTAAATAGCAAAAATATCCCACAAAATCACAAGTGTTGAGATTAACTCATGATTACTTATCCAAAAGAAAAAAGGAACTTCATCTCCAACTTCGAGTTTATTTTGATACTCAAAATTTTGAAACTTAAGTGTCTCGATTTTCGACAATCTTTTATAAAAATTAACTAATTTGTTCCCTAAAGTGATAATTTTAAAACCTATCTGTACTTAAGTCAAATTTAAGAGCTGTGCTTTAATCAGTCATTCAGTCCCCTTGTTTTTTTATAAATATACAGATTAAAATCATCAAGTATATTACTTTATAAAAATTTCTAATACAACTTTTTGTCTTTTAGCTTAAAAATTTAATTTATTGAAAAATATGTAGGTGTCATGTTTTAGAAATTCATCAATGAGTGCCCTGAACGCTAAGCAAAGTGCTGCCAACATTGGAACTGAGGCTAGTTCATCTCAATATCTCAAGTGAGTATAATATATGATATTTGAAATCAAGGAATATCATAAATTTTGTCGTACATGAAGAATTTTAGAAAACATCGAATAAATCAATGAATAAATATGGAATACACGGAAATACAAACATACGGAATTTATAAGCTCTAGCTTTGAAAAACGGTCAAAGATATTTGATTTCCAACCGTTTTTATTTTCATTCCAGAGGAAGTTCAACAATCAGAGCAGCCGGAATGGAATCAACAGAAATGTAAATAATACGTTTATTACTTAATTGAAATTTTGAAATCCCTACCCAAGACCTATTTAGCGATGGATCATTCCATTGGATGTTATGATAATACAGTGGAGGTATCTTATCGGATGATGAGTTATTTGGACATCGTGAAAATTAGTCTAAACTAAGTACTACTAACTCATAGACTGTTTTTTTATTATCTAGATGGCTAAAATTATATTATAGTAAAACTTTTATGTAACGTTTTTTTTTCTGTAGCTTTTTATTAAATTTTAAAGGAAAGATGATACATGCTATCAAAACAAGTGTCGAACTGTGGTGGATGAATTGAAACAGAAGATAGAAAATTTGGAAGAGGTGAGCATGTATGAAATGAACTGTATTTGCCTCTTAATATAGTTGACAAACATATCATTAAATTTCTGCATATTATTTTTAATTTTTTAATTAGGCATTTCTGTACTGTAAGTATGGCGTGCATCTTAATTTTGCTTAAAGTTTTCTTTTGTATTGGTTCTAGGAATTAACTAAAACCCACGAACAGTATTCCGGGCGTATGCGTAAACTCGAGGAGGAAATGCGTGAGTTGCGAGATGAAAACTCAAGAGTGAGAGGACTTCAAGTGGAAAGTAAACATAAACTAGAACTCGAGGAGGAAAAAACTGGACAATTATTGCAAAAATTGCGAGATACTGAAGTTCAGTGTGGTAAGTCTATGTGTAAGATATTCAGTGTAAAAAGAAGCAAGAGAGATATTAATAATACTCGTATAAAGCTGTAATTTAATAATTTATAAATAAGTATAATATAACGAACCTGTGATCTGGTTATGGAAGATTAAGGGTTTTTATTTAAGTTTGATTCAACATTCGTTTAAAGGCCAGTCTTGTTAGAAGAACATAGAACATTTAGAATATTAAAAGGTTCCGCTATTTCACGATTTATAGAAAGCATTTGATCGAGTACAACATGTTCTAGTATTTTTTTTATATATGCACTAACTCTTGCCTGCAATCACCTCTGATGGTAAATGATGATCCAGTCTAGTTAGAGCATGCTTCCACCTGATCAATTTATTCCTCACTGTCATGCGGGAAAGAGCAAAAAGAGAGGATATAATTTGCCTAAACTTTGTGACCCCGTGTCATATAAATGGATATATTTATTATAGATAATCTTGCAACTGATCTTCAAATTGAAAAGAGCAAGGTGTCCGAACTAGAAACTCAAGTGAAATCAGCTAATATAGCAAGCAAGGTGGCTGATGCTCTTGAAAAGCACTTGGTAACAATGGTGAGTCAGTTTAATCTCGTAGAATTTGCATTGAATAGATGGGATAGCTAGAAAATTATTCCGTTATTTATTGTAAACATCAGAGATGAGAACAACAAAATAACAAAGTAATGTGCAACAAGCGACCTTATCACTAACAGTGATCTCTTCCTTTTTTTTTTGTATACAAAGCGAGCAAACGAGCAGGCGGGTCACCTGATGGTAAGTGATTACCGCCGCCCATGAACATTTGCAGCACCAGAGGAACCGCCAATGCGTTGCTGGCCCTTGAGAAATTTGTTAATTCGCCCTTCTTCCTTCTCTAGGCATTTCTCCTTCTCCTTCAACAATCACTCCTTGAACAAGCTATTAAGCTTGATCATTTCAACTTAGCTTTGTTTGTAACCTTTGTTACTTTTCGGTTCTCATTGTCTATGTCAGCGTTCTGCGAATTTTTTTTTTTTTTGTGAATCATTACCCTATCACGAATACACACACGCACGCAAGAACGCTCACACTTAAACGCAGTAACGTCAAAGTGTAATGGAAACCTACAGCTAAAGCACTTGATTTTAGTAAAATATAAATTAAAACTAGCGTTATGTAAAGGAAAACTACAAAATAACAAAGGCCAATGAAAAACACACGTTAAAATTGGCAGTAGGCCAAGCTAAGTTCGAAGAGTACCTAGTAATGCTCTTTGAGCAAGAAAGTCCTACAGTCAAATGGATAGGTAGAGGATGACGAGAAGTGGTTGGATATGGAAGGTGTAGTTGTCAATGAACGGAATTGAACATGATGATGTATGTTACTTGTTATAGACAAACCGCAGGTCGAGTGTAACGCCAAACAAAGCGGAACTACCCACATTGAGCCTTCGTGAATCTGAATGGAGTCATAGTCCACGGGTAATGTTCCTAAGAAATTAATAATTAATCTGCTATATCCAATCAATGCAACGTTATAAAAATATTACAGTGAAGCGGTGATAGCCTAGTGGTTAGGGCGTCAGCCTCCTAATCAGAGGTAGGCGGTTCGTAAAAAAAAAAAAAGTAAAATATCACTTGCTTCAACGGTGAAGTAAAACATCGTGAGGAAACCTCAAATATCACTTGCTTCAACGGTGAAGTAAAACATCGTGAGGAAAGGTCGGCGGTTCGAATCCGGGCACCTCTAACTTTTCGGAGTTATGTGCGTTTTTAAACAATTAAAATATCACTTGCTTCAACGGTGAAGGAAAACATCGTTAGGAAACCTGCACGCTTGAGAGTTCTCCATAATGTTCTCAAAGGCGTGTGAAGTCTGCCAATCCGCACATGGCCAGCGTGGTCGACTATGGCCAAACCCTTCTCATATTGAAAGGAGACCCGTGCTCGGTTGTGAGCCGGAAATGGGTTGTTCATGATGAAAAATAAGCCAATGCATTGAACGCCAAGATACTAAATACAGCTAAGTGCGAGTTAGACTCTCACACAAAATGTATGTGTGCTAAATGTTGTTAATAACTGTTATAAAGATCGAGTAATAGCACGTGACAGCTAGCCCCCGAACAGAATGACAAATGGTCGGACAGATAGCAAGGTCTTTGTAATAGGGTCCAGTTAGTAAGAACTCCTAAATCCACACTGTTTATATTTTTTTATTTATAGGTTTCTAATAATTTTGAAATGTTGCGATATAGTACAGAACCTGAAAAGGAAAGAATAGTCATTAAGAACTCTGACGACTCTGGATATGCGGACAAGTTTGAAGACAAAAAGGTAGTTCTATATATATATTGTTTATTTTAAAACTCAAAAACTTGTTAAGAAATTTGAATTACTAACCTTATTTCACTAATTGGTGAAATTAAAAAAAAATATATACATTTTTAGGAATCTCCAAAATCTAATAAAAATATTTTGGATCAAATAGCGAGTCTTCAAGCCCAATTAAACAATCTAAAACTCTCGATGGTAAGTAATTCGCAGTTAATTAAATACTACAACATTGATAACCCCGGAATACTTATTGTACTCCATGCTGACATCAGACGCTTTCTTTGTTCACAAAAATATGGATTCTGAATTTCGAATAACTTATTTGTTCAGAAAGAGAGTAACAATACTGGGGAACACCTAAAAAACGTCACAGTGGACCCCATTCGAATGAACATGTCAGAGTGTAACAAAACAGATGGTGCAGTGGGTATCGGCAACCTCAGCAAAGACATCTCCGAGCCTTCAAAAGTTAAGCTTATTGAAAATATTGATGCGTAAGTATTTCAAAGGATGATAATTCTTTTAACTCTTGTTTTATGTAAAATTGTAAATACTAGCTAGGTCTATTTTCTCTTAGTAAAAGGTCTAATGAAAACCTTCGGAGGTATGGTGAATTTGTTTTGAGCAGCTAGTTGTGACCAACTACTACAGTCTAATTTTATTTTAATTAAGTCGTTTGTCCTTACTAAGTTAGGTGACGTACCTTATTGCATACTGTTACTTACGCAAGCAACCCGTAGTAGTTGGACGAATTAATACCATATAATCAAACTTCTCATCAATATTATATTCATAAAGACAATATGTTTTTAATGTTAAATACAGCTACGCTTCTACTTCGCGAGTACCTGAAGATCCAATGTCTTTGCAAGATATAAACAGAAGTTCTAAAGCAAGTTCACTCAAAATGCTGCAACAGGTTAACAAGTTTGATCCACACAAAAAAGTTGGCGAAGCTAACATATCAAACAAAAATTTAAGCAGTCCTCATCAAAGCAATAAGATGTATAGTAGTTCTAGTTTTGATAAACCTTTTAATGGCAATCGAGATGTAGTGAGCGAAAGTGTTGAATATAAAAGAAGTAATAGTATAAATATATGTGACAATAATCCATATGTTGCTAACCACAGTGGAAAAACATACAACGAAATCGGTTATGACAAAAAGAGGAGAAGGTCCAGTCTAAGGAGCTCTACTAATCAGGATAACAATAATAAAGATGTGTCAGTGAGCTACGATCAAAATAAAACTGTAGTTGGATCAACTGTAACTACTGTTGATGAAAATAAACAAACTCAAGGAAGCCATGATAATGGCGACCCGAGTCTAGATTGTGAAGTTAGCGAAAGAAGTTTGAAGAAAAAAAACCATTATGTAACGGAATCCTCAGGTAATACACCTCATGGAAAACACGAAGCATGTTCGGAAGTAAAAGTAAAAGACAGTGAGAGAAGATTTGATGTAAATACAGATAGCAAAAAAGAAGTACAGGACTCTTATGAATCTCCAAATATAGAAAATAAACCAGAAACTATAAAAAATGGTGTTCAAAACTTGCAAGATATTATAACAAGCAGTAAAAGCGTAGAATCACCTGGTACTAGTTCTGGAAATTTAACTTACACGGTGGATGGTTGTCTTACTCAGGGTAATGTGACCAAAGATCAAACATACCAAGTTGAAAATAAAAGTGATGATGCAACTTACCAAATTCAAAATGGAGAAGATCGGAACCATTTAGGTAAATATTTTTATTTTATTTTAAAGTATTAGTAAGTATTTTTGATCTTTCAATTTATGCGTTTTCATCATCATCATCAGCATGATCAACCCATTGCCGGCTCACTACAGAGCACGGGTCTCTTCTTAATATAAGAAGCGTTTGGCCATAGTCCACCACGCTGGCCATGTGCGGATTGGCAGACTTCTCACGCCTTTTGAGAACATTACGGAGAACTCTCAGGCGTGCAGGTTTCCTCACGATGTTTTCCTTCACCTTTGAAGCAAGTGATATTTTAATTTAATAAAAACGCACATAACTCCGAAAAGTTAGAGGTGCTTGCCCGGATTCGAACCGCTGACCTCTGTTTAGGAGGCTGACGCCCTAACCACTAGGCTATCACCGCTTATGCGTTTTATATTTGTGCAATCAACATAATGCCTTATTTGCTAGAATCTGCGACAACGTGACACATCTTATTAATTTACTCCAATTCATACTCGTAATAATATTTAGTGATTTTCGATACAGTTGATATTTTTGTTTTGTTTTGTAATGTATTTCTTGTATGATGATATCTGGTAAGCAACAACGTCAAGCACCCAGTCGTCTAAAACACAATATCTAAGCACGTTTCGGACTTTCATCGGACCATCAGCAGGAGATTTTATTTAACAAAACAGAAGGCATAAAGGCAAAATTTAAATAATAATATAATAAGAACAGACTATTTGAGATTATACAGCAAATAGAGCTTATGTTATTCGTATTGTAACAGCTTCTGTTAAGTAATGCTTGCTTAAACCCATACATATCTTTGTTTACTAAACGCTTCTTCGAAACCAGATCTTTGCGTAAGTCACGCCCGTGTCTGCACATGCCCGCGACTTCCGCACCGCAACGTTTCCATATTCCGCACGTGTAGCGGCACCTTGCGGTTTAAAACCACTACAAGCGCAAAGAACAAGTTCAGGCAGTGCCGTTGTGTGAGAGATTCGACGACCGAAGCTTACTCTAATGGATGTCCAGTGGACATTAGTAAGGAAAATATAGATTTATTACAATTGTCAAAGTTGCCCTTTGCTTATAATATAATAACGGTTGAATTAATAACCAGTATACGAGTATCTATTGATATACTAGTTGTATATACTCATAATATTTGAGTTATTTCTTCTTAACAACTTCTTATTGCCTCCCAACATCATTTTTCTTATTTTTCTCTTGTTTTCAGAAAAATCTCTTGATTGCAGTATTCACTATTTTTTATGTAGTAACTAACTAGTAACTGCTTTTTACTTAGCTCGCTTTTTTGGCTTTTGTATCAATAATATCTATTTATGAAAATCGTTTATTAGTTTTAAGTTTATATCAAAACTATATAGTAAGAACTTTTGTTTTCCAATAAATACCTAGTTGTACTAAGCTTGGATCCATGTCTCACAAATGAGCTTAAACATTTTACGCTGCTGACTGGCTTGGTTTCATTGGTTGGGTCATAACGATATTTATTTTATTATAAATTAGCAGTATTCATTTAATTAACCCGTACATGTAAATTGTTATTGTTACATAAACATTAACCTACCATCTTATTTAGATCTACCCGCAGTCACGAATACACGCGCGTTCGTAGTACTTTTTGCAGATTTTAAAATAAGTAAAAATGTAGTGCTATAAAAATATATAACGATAATTTCCCTATTTTTGTTTGTGTATATAATGTACTCTCACGTGGGTGGATGCCACACACTCATAATCTCCGGGATGTTACCGAGTTTTCATAATGGAAAATGGAAATCTAAATAGTTTCCGGGATTAGAATACAGGTTCTACGATCCGTATTGTATAGAATATAACTAGACCAACGAGTTAATTCATAAAAAGTATCCTCAATAAATTTTAAGTAACCCCAGATGCAACAACGAATGGGTTGGCGACAAAACCACGCAGCATGCTTCAGCCCGTAAGCGCGTCAACCCCGGTTCGGCAGAAGACTTATAACGTGGAAGGCTCAGCGGAGGTGACGCGCTCCACCTCGCCCGATAATACCGACCATGAGATATCCTCCTTGACGGATTTTCCCAACGAAGGTAAGAAATAAAGCCACTACCTAGGGAAAAGAAATAATTATGAACTTGTTGTAACTTGGTAATTTAATTTTCTTTATTTCCTATCGTTTTCATTTGTATCTACGAAATATCTGCTCTCGGCGTGAGAATCGTAATTATGTTTGACCTTAGGCCACCTCTCGTTTTGAGAACATTATAAAGAAATATCAGGCAAGTTGGGTTCCTCACTATGCTTTCCTTCGCCGTTAAAGCAAGTGATATTTCTTTTAAAGTTGCTTAGCTCATCAACGAAAAGATAAAAAATGCAGTGTCTTAAACAACTTCAAAGTATATCCCAACATATTCCCCATATTTTTTTCATTTTCCAGATAAAAGTCCTGGAGATTACATTTCTCCCGGAGAAGAGAAGGCCACATCGACCTTCACTGACTCTTACGCGGGCGCTTCCACCACAGATTATGGATCCTTAAGTTTAGGAGAAGTGCCTATGATTGGAGGTAATTACTATTATAACAAATTATATATATATTATAAGTATATATATATATTATAAGTATATTATTAACAAACTGCGTATGCATGGGCGTGAAAATTTACGACCAATCACAAGACGCACCTTAATGGAATCTTATTCCTTGGTATTGTCGCACGAAGAATGCAAACTTGCATGCCGCAGCGCAACATTTTTTTTTTCGGACTGTCTATTAGCTGTACAAACCCTATTGGTTGCCACAACGTAACCGGGCTCTTTGGCGAGCTTCGGAGAGAAGCTCTGCTAGAAGAAATTTTTAGCCCTAGGGCTCGAAGAAACTAAGGGAACGACTGCCTAAGGGTGCCTCCTTTGAGGACGAACCTCGGCTTAGGCGACGGTTGGGATAACGGGAGGGTCGGACGGTGAGTGGTCCGTACGTCTCCGAGGCCGTGGATGGAGCCCACGTCCGGTTGACGTAAGATAGCGGGGACCTCGTCTTCGCCGGTGAAGACGGTGTGTAGCGTATGATTGTGTGGTAGGTGGTACGAGTATGTTGTCAGTAGTCATCTGATCGTCAGGGTCATGAAGGATATGCTTAGGTCTCCTCTTTCGGAGAGGAGCGCTTAGGTCGGGGGAGGGCAGCGCAAGAGTAATTATCTTGGCAGGAACCTGGTAGTTTATTAGAACTGTTATCTTATGATTGTGCTTTTCGCAGAAACCGTAACGTAACGAAAATACCACTTAGTTAATTTACATAAGAATCTGATCAGTTAAAACTTATACGCAGTGTTATTGAAAAAATATTTTTATTGTTTTTCAGCAAAAAAACTATCTGATTTAGAAATGAGAGATAAAACGACTGATTCACTTGCGTAAGTATTTTAATCGGACACCCTATTGTTTTCAAAATTAATTTTACTCTGAAACCTTATAGCCTTATACTGGTACATATTGTTTAAGACCCAGCGCATTGCTCCGATTCAATTCAGTTTATCGGCTTAAGATAGTTTAAATTTAAGAGTGCTATGCGAATATATAAGAGTCCTCACGACTCTATTATATTCTACGCAGTCGTGAGTACGATAAACTCTAATTAAAAAATATTTCCTCAACAGTTTTTTTCATGCTGATAATGAATGCGTTCGCTAAATAATTTATAACCATACTTTAGATTGTCGACAACGTCGAACAAGATGGAGGAAGCCCTTCGAGCTATAAGCGACGAGCTGACTCGATGCAGGGAACTGCTTCAGGGTCAAATGCCTGCGCAGGTGATACCCGACCTACTGGCCGACTATAGATTTGTTAGACACTAGCGTAGTTTACAATCCTTTACAGTATTTTAGAGTAATTAGGTTAGTAAGTAGTATGTTTAAAGGGAATAAGCTATCTTATTAAAACTTACTCGTTAAGAAGTTTATAATTTAAAGTTTACGATAGGTGAGTAACAAAAAATAATCAATTACGTTGGTTGTGGTTAAAGTTTCTCCATATAATATGTAAGATTAGAGTATGTAGAGATTAGATAGTTCAATTTTTAAAACATCTTTTACTGTATGTTTACGGATTCACCGACAAGTTTACGGATGAACCTGTTCCTTTCAAAAATTTAAGCGAATTCTACGTAACTAGTAATAAAAAACGGTGCTTTTTTTTTTCTTTGTATCAGAAACATTTTCATGCTAAAATGTCTTACTATATATGTAGTAAAAATATTATTATATAATCTTAATGATATGGTTTAATATTTAATTGCAATTGGTAAAAGTTCCTATAATTGTTTTTATTTATAGAATAATAATATTGTAAACGCTGTCTGGGATCATTTAAAGAAATATAAATATGGTCTAAACCACAATTCATTTCAAATGGTCTTATTTTTAATCTACCCTATGCCTTAGCAAATGCAAATTTCATCATAAATTTTTAACATTACTGCCAATTCTATAGTACACATTTTATAAACAAAACTAGCGGGTCCAAGTTCTATATTGAACCCAGTGGCAAATTGAAAATACTACGCTCTGATCAACAAAGTAAATACTAAAGTAGAAAATACATAATTAGGATCTGTCAATTTTGTTTCGTTTAAGGATTTGTGTACAAAGATATTTTGTACCCAGTGTTATGAAATATAGATACCCTATATACCAACATTATTATAGTCATATTAATGCTCCAACGCTGGACACCTGACTCCTTCATCGCCAGGCTATAAAGTGTATAAAGAATAGCAATAAATGTTAGTTAATAACCTGGACTGGAGAAACATGCACACTGAGGAACGTCACTTTCCTAATTCCGGACTTATTTCCTTATCGCTTTCTTAATCCCGGATTGAGGATTTCTACACAGAAAATCTAATATTCAACAGTTTTATGCCAGGCTCCGGAATAAAACCTACGATCTTGTACGGTTCTAGATGATATTTGCTCTAAGATTTTAGTTTTAAATCCCGTCCTAATTATTTTATTAAGGGGTTAGAAAGTGAATGTGGGACTCGTTCGGTTCGATTAACAGACAAACAAATACACTTTCCCATTTATAATATAAATATGGACAAATAATAAAATAATCAACTATCTCATAGAAACCACAACTGCGGACCAACTCGTCGATGACGGAAGAGATTCCCATAGAGTTGCGGAAGGCGGAAGGGAAAGCTCGCATCGGCGGCGCTTCCACTCCTAAGTGCATCTTTACTGTGCACGTGGGCACAGTTGTTTTATCCGACCAGGTTTATAGTTTCCTTCTGCTTGTTATATAATCAAGCTGTGATAGCCTAGGGGTGGACGTCAGCCTCGTAATCAGAGATCGGGGATGCGAACCCGTGTACGCACCTATAACACCTAAATTGACAGGTAATAACTTCAACAGTGAAGGAAAACATCGTGAGGAAACCTGCACGTCTGAGAGTTCTCCATAATGTTCTCAAAGGCGTGTGAAGACTTCCAATCCGCACATGGCCAGCGTGGTGGACTATGGCCAAAACCTTTTATAGAGAGGAGACCCGTGTACTGTAGTGAGCCGAGAAGGGGTTGATCATGATGATGCTGATGATTATACAATCCCATTATTGCTTGGTTGCGCCTGACGCGCATACCTAACTATAAAACGCCTATTCACCCTTGTTTTAGTAACTTAAATCTTCTGTTGAGATACCCAACTTTCTTGGGTAGACCGTATGCATAATTAGGAAAGCTGCCGGATTTTCAACATTTTGAAAACTACCGACGTGCGATGTTAATTTTGAGGTGATCGGTTTTAACCCATCATCGTACGGGAAGATACCACCCTGCGGTCCAACTTTTTTCTAATTGACTGTGTTTATCGTTAAAACTTACGCAATTTTATATTGTGTATCATGCCGTGCCGGCGTTAGAGACGCTCCAAAATGAGGCAAAGTCGATGCATAACTCCAATGTTTGTAATGAATAAATGGATTTTGGGAAGTCTGATCTGCCTGTGTCACCTGTGTACCTTACTACAAGTTACTTTGGGATGTACATAACTTGTTGGTGCGATCTCTGAACACCTATTTTGATAAAAGAAGCAGTATATTTTTATTGTACCATAGGCTGTACTGTGTTCCCGCGGAAAATCCCTTGCACTTTCGTGGCAGTTCTATAACCAAACTGCGACAATGACGCGTTTACTCGCCGGAAGGGTCATGAACGTTGACTACTCTACGGAATACGACTTAAAGATCACTGACCATTTCCTGCACTATATGAAAGTTGTAAGTTCTTTCTTTATTTCTACGAATCATGTTGACTTCTATCGCGTGAAATTGGTTTTCATGTTTCCTTTGGTATAAAGTCTTCTAGAGTTCACAGTTCAGCCTTTCAGAAGAGTCAAACAAAAAAAAATACCCCCAAAAACGTGTTGTCTGGTGGGAAGCTTCGGCCGTGGTGATAAGTAATGATGCTGTCTAGGATACTCGAGGCATCAGAAGGGAAGGCGAAAGCTTCAAATTTACACTATAGCCCACATTTACGCTATAAGACAGTCATCTGGGTACCCAATCCAGCGTAATATTAGTCTATAATAAAGAATTACAGGGTCAATAGAACTTGTATCACTTCGCTATTTTTAAAATGCGTAAACTGTAGTAATGTTCACAAAATAATCACTTCAAAACTTGGCAGAAGTGAACAATCCCATTTAGATAATTGTACAGGTTTATTGGTTTATTTTGAACGGTCGGTGACAATGCCACATCGTTCACGGTTTTGTACAATAGGACGCTTTAAAAAACTCAACATACGATTTTCGACTTGATGCGTGAAATGTTTGTATTTGTGTTTTGGTACGTGCCATACAGTTTGGTAGTGAAGCTGTGATAGCCTAGTGGTTAGGGCGTCAGCCTCTTAATCAGCGGTCGGCGGTTCGAATCCGGGCACGCACCGGACGCCTGAGAGTTCTCCATAATGTTCTCAAAGGCGTGTGAAGTCTGCCAATCCGCACATGGCCAGCGTGGTGGACTATGGCGAAACCCTTCTCACATTGAGAGGAGACCCGTGCTCTGTAGTGAGCCAGTAATGGGATGATGATGACATGCCAAAAATTGGTCAACAACGACCAAATGTTTTATCTTGGTCGAATATTATGATATGGTATAAGATGAAACACGCATACTTCATCAATAGCCTAAAAGGAGTTCCATTGCTTGGCAGAGCTCTCTTTTAAAGGAAAAAGGAATATCGAGTTTAGCCACATCATAAAGTAATAAGATATACTATATTCGATATACTATATTTTTGACGACCTCCGTGGCGCAGCGCGTACGCTGTTGCATTTTAAAGTCGGAGGTCCTGGGTTCGATTCCCGGCTCGAGTCTGGTCTGGTGGGAGGCTTCGGCCGTGGCTGGTTACCACCCTACCGACAAAGACGTGTCGCCAAGCGATTTAGCGTTCCGGCACGATGTCGTGTAGAAACCAATTTGGAGTATGAGTCATATACCTAACAGGTTAGCCCGCTACCATCTTAGACCGCATCATCACTTACCATCAGGTGAGATGCAGTCAAGGGCTAACTTGTGGTAGATAAAAAAAAAATTCGCGCTTTGCTACTGTATTCGGTGTTGCGGGAATGAAGAAAGCTTGAATATGGTAAAAGTTACTCTTTAAAAGAATATTTCATGTCTTCAAGGAGGAATTGTCGATAATAATTTGCGAGATGGAAAAACAAGAGGAAGCGTTTGCGACCTGCACCCTGCCGTTGCGAGACGCGTTGCTGCACACCAATAGAAGAGTTGATATGTCTCTAGCTCTCGTAAGTATTAGGATTTTTTACAAGCTTTTATTAAACTTGCCATGTTAGTGCGTGGGAAAATGTTTGCAACAGAATTTTAAACCAACTGTCCCGAATTCATTGACCTGAAATTTTGTATACACGTTTGGTTTAAATGATAATCCATGATGACTAAGTGATATCATTCAAAACGAATTAAATCCTGTATGGATCCTTATGGATACAGGTAACAAATGTAAGGGTATCCTGAGAACAGAGTGAGGAGTATATGAAAAAAATATTAATAATTAATATACCTGCTCTGCCGTGTTCTCTACTTTTACTTCTCTACTAATTTCATGGACGTGAAAGTTGTGTGAGTCAAGGTGGGACCATCAACAAACAAATTTTGAGCATGTATATGTGTTATGGGATTAAAAAATAAGTAAGCAGCTTAATTTATATTGCCCATGACTGAATTCGCGTAATATATATTACCATTTTGACGCCTTGCCATTATGCAAAAAGTCTTTTGAAAACAAAAACAAACTTTTACCTCGGGAACGGTAAATTTTACGTAATTAAAAACTGGCTTTGAGTATTCCAGATAATCAGTCTCTCTGGCGTGATATAGTAAAAAATATCCATCCATATTCATTTTCGTATTTGTATTAGTAGTAACATTAGTATATGGCGTTTGAATGATTAGATAATAAGAACCGCCTTGTTTCTGTAGTTACTATCCGATTCCTATAAAGATTACAAACTCCTGAACTCAATTCCCAGATCGATCGAGCCAGATATTGTTAGGTTTTTCGTTTAAGAAAATATCAAACAGTTTACCAGTACCAGATTTAAAATATTGTGATTTATTGTGTTTGAAGTTTAGGATCATTAATTTCTATAAAAATAACCGCATCGAAAATGTTGCTGTAAATTAACATTATAATATTTAGGTGGCTGGACCACAACTGCTACGTGAGCAATCTATGAACGAAATGGAGTTCAGCGAGGAAGTGGGGGTGTTGGACATTTGGTGTTTATTGCGGGTCGAGCCTAGCGCGTTGCCTGCCATCACCTCCGCGATTTTCAAGGTTTTTTTTTTGTTATCCTCTACAAGTTAGCCCTTGACGGCAACCTCACCTGATAACTGACCTGTAAGTGATGATGCAGTCTAAGATGGTAACGGGTTAACGGGTTAACCTGTTAGGAGTATGGTAAACCCACACTCCTAATTGGTTACTACTAGACATCGAGCTAGTGAATGTGCATCTTAAAATGATCACATATTATTTAACTATTAGCATGTGATAAGTTGTACTTGAGTGAACTCAGAATATACTATTTATCTTCCAAACACTAGACTCCCTCTCCGCAACCCTCACTATACCAGAGCAAACAACACTCACCACTGATGGATCAGATCCTGGACGACGAACAGTCTGTGGACTATGGGTACTCACAGGACATGCGCATGCGCAGGAGAACGCCATCGGTAATGGTTCAGTTAATCAATGTATCTATTCTGTCTCAATCTTTAAATGTTGTGCTATAAATATACTCTACTGGGAATAAGAAAATGATTTTAAAATTTTACAAATATACAATGCTGGATTGCGAATCATCATCATCATCCTCATCATGATCAACCCATTACCGGCTCACTACAGAGCGCGGGTCTCCTCTCAATATGAGAAGGGTTTGGCCATAGTCCACCACGCTGGCCATGTGCGGATTGGCAGACTTCACACGCCTGTGCCAGAACATTGTGGAGAACTCTCAGGCGTGCAGGTTTCCTCACGATGCTTTCCTTCACCGTTAAAGCAAGTGTTATTTTAATTGGTTAAAAACGCACATAACTCCCAAAAATTTAGAGGTGCGTGCCCGGATTCGAACCACCGACCTCTGATTAGAAGGCTAACGCCCTATCCACTAGGCTATCACTATAGGATTGCGAATATAAACTAATAATAATATATTACTAAAGTAAGATATTCTAACTACAATTACTAATGGGAACTGAGGTGGTTCTAATGCCGTCAGAACAGACGTGTTCAGAATGGAGACAGCATATGGGTGTGTCGGTATCACATTTTTTAAAAGTTTAATAATTAATGTAAATTCCTTCTCAATTTCAGAAAAAGTCAAGTGATTCGGCTAGTATATATGATATATTGAAGAGTAAAAAATGGAGTCGAAGGAGAAGTAAGTACAGGTCTATATATTCTATATTACAGTAATTTCCACTAGCCTTCATACATAGATATACCTATTATGTAATTCAGGACCGCAGATCATCAGTTTCTAGTTGAAGCTCCTTGCCAATTACTACTACTACTTATTATTACTACTTAGTTCAGATTGTTAGCTAAAAATCTAATGAATTGTTAGCATCAGTCAGTCAGTCAAAAATTTCCTTTCCATAAATTAGAGATTTTAAGCTATTCGTTCCCAATCGTATTTTTTAATATGATAATTTGGTCTGGCACTTTGAATCAATTGATAATTGATGATTTGAAAATATACTCCAGGTTCACCAATCAAAGTGACAAGACTCGAAGGAAATAGACAAAAATCCGTATCCTACGATCCTAAGCTGCCCAATGAAAAAAACATACCTATTCTGGAACAAAAAACTGAAAAGGTAGGAAATCAGCTAATTTCTTAGCTCTTATCGTTATTAATCTACATTGAAATTTCTTTATAGTTCGTTGTTTTAATAGGATTTTTTTTAAATTACATTAACCAACATTCTGAGAAGACCGGGGCCTGGAGATTAGAAAGATTCTCATTAATGTACCTAAATGCCATTCAGTCTAGATAAACAATTCAATAAGTCAAACTTTTCAACTTTCTACCTATTAGGATTTGTGAGTGTAGTTATATCCGGTGCCAGAAACTCTTAGTAATAGGATTTCAATAGCAGCCTTTAGGTACGGGACCCAAAAAAACCAAGAACCAATTATTAAGTAAGTTAAAAGTAATTTAAAGTCCTGCTGAAATGGTCCATGATGCATTCCTAAAATTAAAGGTATCCCATAGATCCCATAGACCCATATACAGGATGCAGTGCAGGTGTAGTGGTGGAGACAAGAATAGGTAAAAAACAACGAACTTTTAAAGTATTAACTCAGTATGGGCAAGATCAAACCCGAACCTGGAACGTCGGTTTAAGTTTCATATTGTCCAAAACATAAGTTTTAACATCAGGTAGAAACCCTCAGCACCGATGACACTCTCCAAAGCATCGACATAACAGTCCTGTGGCTCGCCTTGAACGAAGACTGTAAAGCGATGACAGACCCCACGGTCAAGAGGCTCTATGTCGCGTACAGCTTCCTGGGACGAAGCGGTGCTGACCTTGAAACGCCCAACAGTCTGCCGAAGCCCAAACACTACATGGAAAAGTTGCATTTCATGTTCAAAAAGAGTGAGTTCTTGTTACCTACAACACTAACTAGCTTTTATACTAATATGTTAAAATAAACTGGCTGACTGAATTAACACCTTATATTTTGTTGTTTAGTAAAAGTACAGTGAGGTTAACTGTACTTTCACAATATAAAAATTTGAATGAAATTAGTCGAATTGTGATTAAGCATAAATTATTTGATAGTATTGTGGGTTAACAAATTGTTTTGCACTAATAAATACATTCCTACACCATCTAACGACAACGTGCAAATATTGCCCGTTATACCAGATCGTTTAACCTGCGCGTTTGCAAATTTTAAAACCATCTCCCATCTACGGTATTACCTGCAAACAGCATTTGAAGTAATTTAAGGGGTTAGCAATCATATTATTTAATTACTGGCAACGCTTGTGACGCTCCTTTGGAGGTGTACAAATAGATTTTAACGACTCTAGTTACCGAAGATCACAAGCTATCTTGCATGCCTACTATTTATATAAAAAATAATTCAAACAATTTTATTGCCATGTTTTTAAATTCACTGGCTGATGTATCTATGCCGCCTTGATTGAGTTTGGGATAGATGGGAAAGACTACATCGATTCGGCGACGATTTATTTGTTTTTATTTGATGATGTGAATGATTGGATTAAATTACATTTCTGTAGGTCAGAGAAATAAAGTTAGGTCGGTCTACTTCAAACTCGATTCTCATGGTTAAGGTTAAATAAATATTTCAATGATGCATGACACTATTGTGTAGACGTGTTTGATCTGGCAACATTTGTTCAAGGATAAGTAATTATCGGTCGTACCAGATTTGGCCGATATTCGCGATGTTGGCATATAAACCTAATTCGAGTAAGGTGATGAAAGAATGTGTCAATATAGTCTGTAATAATATGTAACAACGCCAAAAATATACGACCTGTCTAGAAGGCCATGTAAACCGTTTCGCTCCTGCAGTTAAATGATTAGTCTAGAAAGAACCATAATACTCTCTTGCTCTCATAATTTCTAAAAGATGCATCATTTCCGTCATAGAAACAGTAATTTGAATTTTGAATTTAATTCTGTTCTACTAAGAGTACCTGGTCTCTTTACCCGAAACTACCCTCGTCTACCCAAATTACCGACAAAGACACGCCCCCACCCCGTAGTCATCCTATATATATTATCATAGGAATAGAAAAACAACGTAAATATGAATATATTTTTGCTTCAGTGTAATAAAATAGTAATCGAAGTAACAAACAACTTTGCGCGAGAAACCTTTATGTAAAGCAAATTGAGTGTTGGTGCGAAAAAGATAAAGAAAGTTTCCTATTTAAACAAAGAGGGGAATATTAAAAATCCTGTTAAAACGGAACGGCCAGGAATCTGGAGCGATCGCCCGCGGCCCGCGCTTTGCGCCACGGTACGCAGATCTTCCCCTGCGATAAACAACGCAAATCAGTTTATAACATTCTCATATTTCCGTTATCTACCTTTTTAACGACGTGTCCTTTTAACTTTCGTTAACCATGTTGATAGTTAAAGCTGGCCTTAAAATGTGCTAGTTCTTGCATGTTATAGAAAATAATGCAATCAACGTTCTTTATTATTTTAGCGTTCACACTTAATGATTGCGACCTACCAATTTTGGGTCACTTGGCGCGATGTAGGCGGCCCACAACCTCCATCGCAAGTGAGCACGATTCCAAACACTGCTTAGTGTTCTCTATAGTAAGCGAACCACCTGAGGACCCACTCGGACTCGACAGCTGTGAGGACATAGGGTGAGTTAACGGCATTCTTCATGAGAGCGCACTTTTGGATTAATTTGTCTGGTAAGAGAATTCGACCATAGCTACTCATCACTGCCGATACGTGCCGACAGAGGAAAGAAGAAGAGACAAATTTATGATGGAAACACCATTGTCTACTTTGATATTTTTTCGGAACTGTAATTAATTCGAGATCTGAAAAGTCACGTCCCCTCTGAAACTAAAGTACGAATTGGCAGCCCCTCTAGTGGTGGTAATTTTATTTTATGTTCAAGAACATATTTTCGACCATCGTATTCTCAATCACAGAGTTAGCAAGTATCGCAAATGCAGCTAACATAAACCCTTCGTTTTAATTCTATCGCCATAGCTTGTTCAGAAGATTGATAATTGCGTCAAAATAATTCAAACATTCCTAAGATGCGTAGATGCTAATTAGTCGATTTCTCGATTTTGTACCACCGAGATTTTATTTGAAGGGTGTAACACCTATGTATCGGTCGTTTGCAGTAGTCAAACATGTGTAGCTTTGTAAATCATTTGTGATTTACGAGAATAATATATCATCGCACATCTAGCTTTAATTTACAGTTATTTCATTTATGTTTTTGATATAGCGCCATCATGTACAAGTCGCAATTATTTTCGCAAATGAAGTCAACAGTTTTAATAAAGCGTGCAGTCGGTCAATAGCTACGGGTTCGAGCGCGTAAGATTTGTCATCCTCATCATCATCATCATCACCTCCATCATGTTGACGACCTCCGTGGCGCAGCGCGTGCGCTGTTGCATTTTAAAGTTGGAGGTCCTGGGTTCGATTCCCGGCTCGAGTCTGGTCTGGTGGGAGGCTTCGGCCGTGGCTTGTTACCATCCTACCGACAAAGGCGTGTCGCCAAGCGATTTAGCGTTCCGGCACGATGTCGTGTAGAAACCAATTAGGAGTATGGCTTTACCATACCCCTAACAGGTTAGCCCACTACCATCTTAGACTGCATCATCACTTACCATCAGGTGATCTTGTACTGGATAAAAAAAAAAAATCATCATGAGCAACCCATTACCGGCTCACTACAGAGCACGGGTCTCCTCTCAATATGAGAAGGGTTTGGCCATAGTCCACCGCGCTAGCCATATGCGGATTGGCAGACTTCACACGCCTTTGAGAACATTATGGAGAACTCTCAGGTGTGCAGGTCTCACGATGTTTTCCTTCACCGTTGAAGCAAGTGATATATTTTTTATTTATTTTCCTCCTCATACACACAACACTTTGTCGTTTTTCTTGTGGTTTGAATCGTGCTCACCAATTTCGACCAATTCTTTTGATATACACTCTGATTTTTAACAGATTTTTAGTTTTGTTATTAAAACTTAGGTGTTCTTGTTAACAGATTTGCCTACCTGTATTTGGGTGATGTACTTGCGTGCAGTGCAGGCGCTGAACAGTACACATCAATATTGACCGTTCACACTGCGGGGCAAGAGGAGTTTGTGTGCGGAGCTTTAGCTGTCATGATAGATGGGCTCAGTTTACTGAGACGCTGCGTGGTGCACTCCTACTCTGATAGAAGTATCCAGATCTGTGAGTCGACTTGATAACATTGGGTGGTAGACAGAGATAGGGTATGTGCGCATTTTTGGACAAGAAGACTGTGTGGAGCCGTAATTGTCATTGTATATGGGCTGAATCCACTGCGGCGTTCCGTGGTGCAGTCCTGCTCCACTCCCCTGACCTAAGCGCTCCTCTCCGAAAGAGGAGACCTAAACATATCCTTCATGACCTTGACGATCAGATGACTACTGATAACATACTCGCACCACCTACCACACAATCATACGCTACCGTCTTTGCCGGCGAAGACGAGGACCCCGCTATCTTACGGCCTCGGAGACGTACGGACCACTCACCGTCCGACCCCTCCGTTATCTCAAACGTCGCCTAAGCCGAGGTTCGGCCTCAAAGAAGGCGCCCTTAGGCAGTCGTTCCCTTAGTTTCTTCGAGCCAAACGGCCCAGTTACGCTGTGGCAACCAATAGGGTTTGTACAGCTAATAGATAGTCCGAAAAAAAAAGTCCTGCTCTGACAGGAACTTCGATATCTTTAAATAGACTGGGAAGCCGCTGTTCGCATTTTAGTGCAGGAAGAGTCTATGTGCGGAGTCTGTGTTATCAATTCGAATGTAATTCTTGTGGTAATGAGTACCGTTATAGTCGTGGAACTTTCTTACTCAAATCTCCATTCATTGCGCTAGAAAACGTCCCAGACTTGTCTTATAAATACATCTATACCCTAAAACTTTTATTGATACTCACTTAAAAAAATCAAATTCGAACAAGAATTGAAACAGAACCTTGAAACCTATTATCTAGTATTTAAAGCTATCGTAAGACGTATTTAATAATGTTATCTAAATCGTTTTAAAATAAATGTTTTAGCGTTTAAACTCCCGTATGTTCAACTAAACCAACTGTTGAACCTGAGCACTGAAAGTTCCTGAAGCGACAGGAACACGAGCGCTGAAAGCAACACTAGGCAACGCACCGTAACAATCAAAGTATGTTGTCAGTGCGAAGACAGTCATAGTGCTGTGACGGCGAGCGACGGACGCGCCCGCTCGCGACCGAAATACTCTACGATCGGCGATCGAACCGTTTCGTAATACTATCGTTTATCCCCGTACCTCCTTTCAGTTGACCCAACCCGTCCCCACATGTGCCTCTGTTTACATTGACCGCGAGTGATCGACACCACCTACAAAACTACCAACAAATTACCCATATAAAATGCTTATTGATATCAAGCTACAATAAATCTATATAAAAAATGAGAATGATGTGTAAATATATAAAACCTTAATTTAAAGACTCAAGTAACTACGCAAACCAAACGTTAACATCGTCATAATTTGAACGATCGTATTGATTTATGAATAAAGTTAAATAAATCAAACAAAACAGTTCACAAACAAACAGAAAACAAAGTTAAACCAATATAATAAATAATTTATTTATTTCTTGTTAATAATGATTCAAAAGTTTTAAAATTCATTAAATAAGTTTAATCCTTACAATGGAATGTCATCGATAAAATAACAAGCAATTTGTATAAACAACCAGTAAACTTAACCAATAAACTGTCATCATACTCTGGTACCAAATCTAGTGATTAATGAACACTTTGCTATCTTGATTTAATATGATTGATTGATTTAATAATGAACTCAATGTATCTTGACCAACACTAACAAGTCTGGTTACTGCAAGAACGATCTATCGAGAACATTGACATTTGCACGTACGTATTTTATAAAATACAATGAGATACGAATAATAAAATGCAAGTAATATACTACTTGTTTCTTTAGTAAAAACTCGATTTTATCTATTTACTTAAAAGATACTTAATAAACTTTATTGTTATCATATTACATGTTGTCAAAGCTGATTACAAATTGTAACTTGATTAAAAATAGTAGAGTAACATTTTACTTAAAGGTAAATTTAAAAACCAAATGTTTAACACTAAGATTACGAGGCCTAATCAGGGCTGATATTTGAGGGCTCTCTATTTAAAGATGTAGCTCACAGGAACTGTGAAAAACTTAGTACTGAGGTAGATGTTATAAAAGTCTATTCCAAACTAAGCTTTGTGTATAAAGATGTAATCAATGATGGAGCTCAAAAGACCTTCCAAAACATCCTGAGCACGTAGTACAATTTTTCGACCTATCTTTTTTATTGGAGTTTTATTATTATTTTGTATTGTATATTGGCTCAAGCAAATGGCATAAGACTTATCTTACTTTGTGACTATTTGTGAACTTGTAAAAAGCTAAACATTGACAATTAGCTCACAACGTTAAAAGTGGTTATGAAAAATGTATTAACTATTGGTTTTCCGTAATCAATAAATTTAATATTTAATCATGTAGATAATGATGACGCTTAAAGATGCTTTCCAAAAGTATATTAGGAGGACGTAAATAATAAAGTCCTAAGCTGAGATTTAAAGGATCACCATGTTAAGATGGAGAAAGATGAAGCTCAAAGGAGCTTTCAAAAAGTAAATGTCGAGCGCGTAGATAACGGGGTCTAGTCACAGCTAAGATTAATCGGTCAATCAATCTGCCTGCATCGGCGCTAGGCGTCCTTGCCCCAGTGCCGTGCCAAGACGCGTACGCATTTAGCCCGCCCTATCCGCTACGGAGCGTACAAACTTTCTCTCCGCATACTTTCGTCTATATAAAATAAAAAAGCATCATCCATGTACGCTTCTTTTTTTTTATTAAATTCCAACTGCTTCTTCGATCTAGAGGTAAGCATGTTTTGCTACAGATAACGATGTCCCGGGTTCTGGACAAGCGTCGAACCAAATTTTGTTAGGTTTAGTATCGGCCCGAAATTAGGAAATTGGCAGTGTCCTCCGCTCGCCTCGTTCCAGCCTTCGATCCCGATTGTTGGCACTATATAATAATCGTTAAAACAAACCCGTATCGGACCAACGAGGTGGGTCTATAGTAAAATTATTGTATTTCAAATCCAAGTCTTCATTTGCGAGATTTCAGGTTAATATTATTTATCAAATGGTCTAAAACCCTTTCTCATTGGAGAGATTGAAAGCAGTGGAACTATAAAGGTTGATGTCGATGAATACCCTGTATTACAGAGCTTTTATAAATACAAGGACGGTCATTATATAATCCTGAGAATAGAAAAAATTATGAACCTCCATTTATCCAACATTTTGGAGGATCTGCATGGTGTATCTTCCAAAAGATTGAAGAAATTATACATTGTACCGTTCAGATTTGCCTCTTTTACGCGGATCTGTGCAAATGTTCATTGTTTTGGTTTGGTTTGTTATTCTGGCGTGATTTACAAACGTTACGTTTTTATAACGTGACTCATCGCGTCATATTAATTTGTAGCATTTCTTTTACCGACAGTACAGTGTTGTTTTTACTATTCATTGATAAAAATAGATTATCCATTATTAGTCATGCACGTTTACGTATCAAAAACACTCGAGCAGATGCTTGAGTGTTTTTTAGTAAACAGTCTGGGATTTTGTGTAATTTTTTAAATTATATTTTTAAATATTGACTCTAAATGCAACAAGTTTATAAACGCGGTAATTTAATAAAGTAAAGAGTAGAGAACTTGTACTAGTCGATTCATACTTAATTTTATGTATTTTCATTTCAGAAATTACTTACACATGAAACTGTGCGGTATTTTACCATAAGATTGCTAGGAGCTGGTCATCTCGATTTCATGTTGAAATGGCTCGTAAAACCATACCATAAAGTATTATTGAAAATAAATCCACTGTAAATAATTCATAACATTAACGTACCGTTCAACAAACTAGTGACGAATTATTATTTGCTAAAGAGTTCCAGATATACGAGGAGACCACTTTATCTCCTTGTAGGCTCCGAAGCTAAAACAGATTTATATCTCTATAGTGCAACAGTAAGCAGACATTACGTGCGCCATAAAGCGGATATTGCTCACTCATCTATTTCTGATATCCATTCAATTGCTCGAGACCGAAATGTTTGGAACTGAAATATTTACCTTCACAGTTGACTTGAAAAACGGAGGAGAAATTTGACCACATGTAGTTAAATACGTTTGTTTCATAATAGATGTCTTAAACGAACCATATTGTTTGATCTTTTAACTGAACGATTTGCGATGCTAAAGTGGCGATTAGCGGGGTCGATGGACGTCTGGGTCCCAAGGTTTAGAGTAGCATCCGCGTTAATTTAAGTAGGCTCCCGCCTAAATGAACATCAAGCGAGTCGCAGGGATTCGCTGAACATATATATTTTTTTTTTATTCACCACATGTTAGCCCTTGACTGCATCTCACCTGATGGCAAGTGATGATGCGGTCTAAGATGGTAGCGGGCTAACATGTTAGGGGTATTGTAAACTCATACTTCTAATTGGTTTCTACACGACATCGTGCCGGAACGCTAAATCGCTTGGCGACACGTCTTTGTCGGTAGGGTGGTAACCAGCCACGGCCGAAGCCTCCCACCAGACAAAATCCAGCAAAATACCGTGGAGTTTGGAAATCCCTAAGAAAGACAAACATGTAGGGTACGTTTATTGGTTGAAATGATAATGAACAGATGAAATACTCTGAAAATTGTGCCTTGATTGCAGTAATCCACGACAGCGATACAAATCCGGCTAAATAAGCTTCCTGTCTACGCAATGATAGACTCAAGCGTTTGATTGCGATAAAAAAACAAGTATTAGAACTAGATTGTTGGTTTTTGTATAATTCTCTATTGTCTTTGTATTTAAACCTTACTTTGTTTACGACAATGACGTAGAAGCCAGGTCCGTATATCGCAAATCAAAAATGGTAGATATGCCACTAATATATTTGCTAGTATTTTAGGGATGTAACAGTGCCTCTAATTTACGTTTGCGTACGTTTGCCTCTAATTGAGTTGAGTGATTGAGTTCAGATTGGACAATTATTGGTAACTTTGTAATATCAATTTCATAGATGACCTTGGAGTGAATTGGGTAGATGTCAGCAAGAAATTTAGTATTATAGTAGAATTTACAATAATTTAGTATGCCTTTTCGTTTAACACAATGATCGCTTCTCTTCACAACTATTTTGTTTACACTGTGTTTATTTCTGTTTATTATTCGCGTAGTGAATCACAGGCTCGACATGTTCTAAGCCAAGAATCATTTGACATTTCCGTCGCTACCCGGCCACTGAGTGATAAAGATTAGTGACTCCAATGCAACGGACGGCACGCGTGCTTCAGTGTCTTTTGTATACAGTGTGTTTATACATTTTTATAAAATATAGTACACTGACGTATATAATTTTCATTCCATATAATGTCAATAAAAATTTGAATTATTTGTAAATTATTTATTTGTATAATTACGGTGAAGCAAATAAACTATTTTATTAAAAAGATATAGAAGAGTTTAGAAATTTGTATTTTTTGAAGTACAAACGTTTTGCTCTTGATTATAATCAGTGCTGCAAGCTGGCACAATACACCAGGTCTTGGCAGAGCTATCCTTCAAAGGGATATTATAAAATAGTAGAATGAGTTGTTCTGGCAATAACAGTTTATTGAGACCAGAGTCAGAAGATATAAAACCCTTTGTGTTATCTGGACCTAGGTTCTTGATTACTTAGCAGAGGTGTCTTATTTTATTTTTAAATTGACACAAATGTAATATGCTTCTGAAATCGCTAGCCCACTTAAGTATGTAAGTTAAATTCCTAAAGTAGCAGCGTTATGCAGTGGTAGTAAATTGCATTCAATTTCAATATAACATTAGATAACATGCGTAAACAGGATGCCACCGCTGTGCAATGTCGTCAGAGACTCCAGCATCGCCATCAGTTCCGTCGTGAGACCTTGATATTATTTTAGATTATTACGGTCAAGCGTGCTTGATATAAATTTAGTGACAGTGTTATAGAAAATTAATCTTTAGTGCCCTAACTATTTTAGTCTTCGTATGAACTAATTTTATAAGAATTTATTTTTACCGATGGATTTCCGTTAAGTAAAGGTCTTTTTTACCCTCCAGGGTCTTTAGGATTGGTGCTATTTTCATACAGCGACTGTACGTGATTTGTTTAATCTCACCTAGTGCAGGGTCGCCACTCCAGCACTATTACAATCAAAGCTTTTTTTAAGCTATATAAGCCATGCGGCATCTTACTGGAAAATTAATTCGCTTGGCGGCACGTATTGTTGTAGATGATTCTTATATGGATAACCTTATACCGCTGACTAGATCAAAGCAAATGGTATTACGTTGCGATTATGAAATAAAGCTCATAACATGATTATTTGAACGATAGCAAAACCCAAGTGCACTATTTACATACAAGATATCAGCATATTTACGATAGTCTTGACTGCCGGCGTGACATACAAGTAGTTTGCAAAGTGCTTTATGTTATGACAGAACCAATTTTGATATAATTTTGTAACTTAGGTTGGGAGAATTGCAAATCCAAGCTACTATATATTGTAGTAAATACGAAAATAGCTAGTTACAATTTGTCGTCCCCGGCATGTCTATTATTTTTCATAGTAAACTAATGACCGAGCGTCATTGAAAACATTCTTTCGGTGGAATGTCAGACGAACGTCCTCACTTTTATTCACAAATTCTTTCGAGAGTAGTAATTATAACTACGTTTGAACGCCGATCTCACATCACATCACAGCGTGTGGTCTTTAGATTGTCGATCTGCGTTCCGCTTTAACTGTTACGTACACTACAAGTAATCTAAAGTACTGAGTACCGAGTGCGAGATGTTCTACTTATTCGATCACGTGTACGTTAACTTAAGTCAATTAGAAACAGCGCCATCTATTGCGTAATAGACGGAGTTCTTTCGATTTCTATACAAATTAACTGCCTTTTAACTTTTAGATTGCCTGTTAACTGCAACTGAGTTTTTACTTATGCATTTAACAAGGTTATTTTTTATATACTGTATTTTTATGTATTTTGTTCCCTATAAATAAATAAAAAAAAATTGAATTACGTTTCAGGTCACACGTTTCAGGCGTTTTTATAAACAAAACGTCGCTTGTGCCATTCTGAACTATCCGAATGTGCGTGCGTCGCACTTCATGAGTCTTTGTATTTGTTTTTAGTACTCTGTGATTCATAAACTCAGTCATAACTCCAAAACTAATCTTTTCGTTTGGTGCCAAATCTATTATTACACAAAATTCTAAAGTTAAATTGATTGAAATTTTTGAAACGACGTTTTTGACACTGCGACGTCGAGAAATTTCAATCTTCCAAAATATGGGCTGATTACATTTGACGATGGATACATCGTCGAATATTGCCTAACAAAAGGATAGAAAATTGAAGTTTTAACAGTTGATGCATATCAAATACTATACATAATTCGATAACCGATAATATATGTACAAAACTATTTTAGAGATTTTATTGATGTCTGTATCTTGAACTGAAATACTTCATCGAGTGTCCCAATTTATTAATGAACTTTCGAAGATATAGTTTCGGTTTCATGTACAGCAGATAGTTTGGCATGATTCACTTGGCAGTACGATGAACGTCGCATACTTATTGCAAATACTGATGTTAGAGAGCTGATGGCATTCTCTTTATAGGATTAGCTTTTCATATTGAGCCTGTCCAAGTTTGCTACTGGTCTGTTAAATCTGGGTTGTACCTTAGTTTGAATATAATCTACCTGAGGTTCCCACTTATAGGCACAGCTGTGTTCTCTGAAACGAGCTGTGACAGTCGTCCAAAATATCATCATATGTATGCCCCAAAAATACAAAAACAAATATTTTGTCGGGCGATAAGATTTATTGATTAAACATTAATATTTTTCTATTCAACAATTTCTTTATTTTAATAAGCATACTTTATGAGCACTTTTAAAACCTCATGTCTGTCTTTTCAAGTGGTTCGAATATAAAAACGAAATGATAATAATTAAGTGAGGTTGAAGTAGACATAAGCAGTTTTTTTTTATCGAAGCTTTGTTATTTTGAACTTCTGCCACTAGCTCTTCACCTATACAGTACACGTGCTATTAAATAATTTTCTCTCAAACTATTTACGTTCAGGTGATGAATTTACGTTTTGGCAAAGTTTTCTCAGCTGATCTGTTTTGTATATTTATTAAAAGAATCTTGCTATTTTGGCAAAGTTAGTTTTGAAAATAGATTATTAGATACAAGCTGCGCCCTTGGGATTCACCCGCGTAGTTTCCGGTATAAGTGATATACGAGGATAACCTATAGCTTATATTCCTCGATGATAAAGTAGTAATCCAATCGTTTAAGTGGTTTAGGCGTGAAAGCGTTTCAAACAAGCATACTATGTTCTATGAACATAAAATACCTGAATGGATATTTTGTAACAATGTGTTTATTTTATTTTATTTTTCAGACCTCGAAATTATGAAAAAATATACAAAATATTAACCGAATTAAATTATTTTCGAATACAAGGAAAACAAACATAAATATTATTTATAAAAACAAATACGAAACATAACAAAAACACTTCAATAAGAGGTTTACAATTTTAACAATAATAAATCCAGTAAACTTAACACAAATATAACGCGTATTTAGCTGTAAATAGTGAAGTGACTGTGATGTGAAAAAGTGCTTGAACATCGAAAAAACAAAACAACAAAAACAAAACAATTACACTTAACTAACACTAAACCATGAAACAAACAAACACTATGGACACAAAACACAACACCTCTAACACGATGAGTAAAGAAGCGATAGGTCAGTGATATAAAGTAATAGAAATGCTTTACGTACTTTATATTTAATTAACAACATCTAAAGCAGAACCTAAATATCTAAAGCAAGACTAGCAAGATGTGTTAAATATTAATTTTAATCTTAATGAAAAAACGATCTCATTAAAGGGAGACCCTGATAATCTATTTAAATATATAAATAGCTCCAGAAATTCGTTTTGACGTATATTTTGAGTGTTTAAGTCAAATAGATTGCATCATACGAAGCAATCCTGGGATTTATAGATTGTGCTCCGACTTTATATACAATTGAAGTGAGACAAATTTATGTGCTCGAAATTAATCGATCTCGTTTTAATACTTAGGCTAAGATTTATTGAACGTACTTTGTAGCCAACAATATAGTTAAAAGGAGACAGAATGTTATTGGACACACCGTTTTCTTGTTTTAACTGTTTCTTAAACCAGAGGTAAGGCTAATCTCCCTTGTAGAACTACTAAGTTTATCTAAAGAACGTCGAACGATACACTCATGTTGGGAGAACCTGACTGCGATGTGTATTGGACATTTAGCAATCCTAAAATCCGCAGCTGGGTATAATGCAGAACGTTACCGAAAAAATAAACGCTAGTACGCTTCTGCCTGCAGGGTTATAACTGATCGTGACCCAAGGATTCCATAAGATGAGAGTGCTGCGTGCGAAAGTTTCTACATAATCGATCGCGTTTAAGTTAACTTAATTTTGTATGAAATCGAAGAAGCGCCATCTACTGTGTGGTAGATGGTGCTCTTTACATTTCTTACAAATTTAAGTCAACTTTCACGCGATGGAATAAGCTGATAATCTCGCACCGGGAACTCAGATTAGAGCAAATTTTTGAGAAATTTAAAATAGCATAGTTTCATGGGATTATGCCACGTCATTGTAAGATCCTTAGCATGGGGACTTTTAAATTCTTAATCTCGTCTTACTTGACTTGCTTTAAATATGATGATTTTTTTTAGTTATATTTAATTTGTAGTTAGATACGCTTCCTTATGTAGTAAATAGTCCGCATAACCAATATTCATTACATGGTAAATAATAATGCAAGAAAGGAACGCAAAAAAAACAACAATTTTTTTTTAACTTTTGTGTAATTAGGCATGAGCGTAAATGCTTACACCCAGCTTTTGTGATTCAAATTATAAATCAAATATAATTTTAGTAGTTTAGTTGCGCTTGTTTACGGTATATCTAATAATTGCGCTTAAAAGTATTTCAAAATTTGAACAGCTTTTCCGTAGTAAAGAACGAAATGTTTATTGTGCCTAAGACTAACGCTAGCGTAATTTTTTATACCTACCCGCGCCAAGAGAGTCTAGACTTTCTGTGTTCCTAACTTACGCAATGCGATATGTTTTTTTTAAACTCTGACTACCATATCGTTGATATAGAACATACTGACCGCACCCAAAAATACTGTAGGTATTGTACCAATTAAAGGCATCTATAAATAACTAGTTGACCCGGCAAACGTTGTTTTGCCATAAATTATTTCTAATTTTAGTCGAATTAGAGTGAAAAACATTCACAATAAAGACGAAAATTGTTCAGTTTTCGACCGGAAAGGAAAAATGATTATTTAATCATTACTAAAATGGCTATTAAAAATAAGGGTTGCTCGTAGAAGGGTGAAAATTGAGGACTGTATGTATTTTTGTATGTTGTATCATAAAAAATAGAAATTAAAAATTTTGTCTAAAAAATAAAAATAAATTTAGGGGTGGACTACCCCTAACATTTAGGGGGATGAAAAATAGATGTTGGCCGATTCTCATAGATACCGGATAAGCACAAAAAATTTCATCAAAATCGGTCACTGTGACACGAGAATTTTATATGTTAGATATTATATGGCATACGATTTAAAATCATGCGTATTAAATACTAATGTAGTTGGACTAAATAAATTGGCCGTCATTGCTAACGTCTATGTCGTAGAACTTGTCTGCACAATCATTTGTATCGCTAGCAACGTACGGTAGACACTCGCTATACTATACCCTTGACGTTAAACTGTTTTCTATTTATCGTTTGCAATGGTTCTTTTGTAAAAAATCGAAGAATAATGACCACATTAGTTTTGCGCATATTGCTATCTGTTGTATGTTTGATATTTTGCATATAAATAATAATTATGCGAATTCTTACTTAAAATAAGATATTTTTACTGCCATTTCCGACATTATGTATAGTCGCATCAGTTACCACTACTGTGGGTGAGATTTCATTATTCATGCACACTTTTTGATCACTGACAGCATATCATCATCATCATCATCATGTTCAACCCATTACCGGCTCACTACAGAGCACGGGTCTCCTCTCAATACGAGAATGGTTTGGCCATAGTCCACCACGCTGGCCATGTGCGGATTGGCAGACATCACACGCCTTTGAGAACATTATGGAGAATTCTCAGGCATGCAGGTTTCCTCACGATGTTTTCCTTCACCGTTGAAGCAAGTGATATTTTTAATTGTTTTTAAAACGCACATAACTCCGAAAAGTTAGAGGTGCGTGCCCGGATTCGAACCGCCGACCTCTGATTAGGAGGCTGACGCCCTAACCACTAGGCTATCACAGCATATTATCAATCGAAATTTGTATTAGTTTACATCTTATATATAATAAGAATAAACTTGCAAAATTCCCCATTTTTTTAAGGTGTGTCCGGTTACAATTTTAAATAGATTTTCGCACCATTAACAGTTGTAAAATATGAGCTTCGAAACTCTGATTATAGTCGAAAATACGAAAGTTAACTAATTTGCTCAGAAATAAAATTATTATAAATAGAAAATAGTTTAATTACAAAAAGATTTTTAGTAAAAGTAGACACTCACACAACTAAACACACTTACTTCAACATACAATGAAAGTAAATCCGTAGACACTAAATATAAACACTAATTTTATGTATGAATGATAAATAATCCAATATAAATCCAAATATATAATGCTTTAGTAGAAGTAGATGTGTTAAAAAAATGCTTAATATCTATTTACTCGATACAATTATTACAAACACTTATCCTATCCCGATTCCAGGGTTCCCTATTATATTAACGGTACTGAATCTCTAAAACGATAACACCTCCTGATTATGAATCCTATATTATTGTTACTAATTTGTTAACCATCCACATTGCAGTAATAAATTATCACTCCATTAATTTTATTCGCATATAGCTTTGGCAGAGGTATCACTGCTTTTCGACTTGCTTTGCTAATCGCCATTATTTCATGGAATGAACGTCTCTCAGCTCTAATATATTGCAAACATCTTCCACGCAAACACCAATTAATATTATCACCAATATTGCCTTTTCATGTAACTTCAAACTATGCCTTATATTAGTAATTCAAGCTTGATTAAATGCAAATATGTATCGTCAGCTACATTCATAATACAATCAAAAGTAACCACTACACTACCAATCAGGAATGTGGGTTGCCCCTAACAGGTTAGCCCGCTACCATCCTAGACTGCATCATCACTTACCACCAGGTGAGATAGCGGTCAAGGGCTAACTTGTAGTTTATATAAAAATAAACCTTAATTTAACCATAATTGCCTGAACAAACCAAAAATTATGCTATCCCCATTTGGTTTTGGATCTAACTTAATCATCACCTTTCACTTGATGCAAGCTTAGCTGGAGTTGCATTTTTATAATTAAACATGTCGCTTATCTTATCTGCCATTAAATAATAATGTTAACAAAAAATGTGTCTTACAACTGTGATTTTTCAGTATTAACAATTTTACTCTCTTAACCTCATTGCACCATCTGCCAACTACTAATTAAAGTTAGTCCAAAAGTGCGGTGAAGTGAGAAGTGCGGTGTTGTGCAGAATTCGGCGAGTGGCTGAGCCGGGTTGCGGTGCCGGTTCTGCTGCGTTCTCGGCGGCGACTTAGCGAGAGAAGAGCCAGGGCGCTGACGCTGCGCTGCATCATGGAAGTGAGTGTTACGTATTTTATGAGATACCTTATGTTATTTGCACCCGTACTTATTCCTATGGACATGAACGGATTGCTTTGTCTTCCCATTTCTAATACTCACAACGGATCCAGAGTAAATGGGCATCTTCTAGCGTGCTTCTGAAGGCTTTGGCTGTATTATAATTTGCTATTAGGTGTAATTGCAAGTCCGTATAGCCGTCAAATGCAGTGGGTCAGATCAGAGTGCCTTGTGCGAACTTTCTACTTATATGATCGCGTGAAAGTTGACTTTAATTTCTATGGAATCGAAAGAGCTCAATGGAAATTGGAATAGCATAAAAAATATTTTTTTGACGTAAATTGTATTCCTGTTTTAATTAAATATTAAAAAAAATTAATAAATTTAAACGTTGTAAATTAAGTTCACGAAGTAATCCTAAACCTCAGATTTATAGTGTGCTCTAGACTAGACTAGACTTAGGATACGAATAATATCTCGTTGTGTTTCTTAAGTCAGATGTAAGGCTAAACTCGCTTTATAATACTGTATCTAAGTTTGTCTGTAGATCGTCGAAATACTCTCTATAGATATGCTCATGTTGAAAGCGCGCTGACCCGACTGTAATGGGTATTGCATATGGCAGTTTACCAATCCAAATATCCGCAACCGGTTATATTGCAGGACGTTACCAAAAATAATTAAACGCTTAGGCCTGTCTCTTCCTGAAGGATAGTTACTGGCCGTTACCCATAATAAGACCAGTCTTACCTACTACACAATAGATGGCGCTCCTATTTTCTATTTATATTTATTATATCTATTCGGTGTGACTACGCAACTCCTTTTTTTTTTCTGCTGGGAAATGCATTTACGCATCCCGCCCAGAATAAGACACCAGACGGGTATGTGGGACTCAAGGCCGACCGCCAAAGCGGAGAAGCCACACTACCCACAAAACCCAGCGCAGCCTCCTGCGTCCCAGATGGAGTGCCAAAGGATCGCGATAACATGCACACTTTGACACCCCGACGCGCTCATCAGTGCACTTGTTAGTGCTTACGGGGGTGGTAACAGGTGCGCGTATCGGCGTCTCCTGCCACCCGTTCTCCTTCTGCGGAGAGGGGGAGCATCAGCCGCCTGTTAACTACGCAACTCCTGACCCAACATGAAAAATACTGTTACCTGAGTTACGAATCTATCCTAAACGGAATAACAGGAAGGTAAAATTTCCTCATTAAATTAAACACAGAATGATTTAGGACACACAAAATAATTCAAGTCAGGACGTTCAATAAACATTAGATTACAACAGTATGCACGACTAAATCGATGACGTAAATCCTATTTACCCCAAGATCAAGCTCAAACTGAAACTATTTACGGATATATTCATGGCTAGCAACAACAGCATGTCAGTAACACAAGTATACAGATAATATAAAGATTTATACCTTCGTTCTAAATAATTATTTGCAATGTTATCAAATAATGTGAAGTATGATCTTGAATATCTTTAAATTTCAAGGCCGAAAAGGAATTACCAATGCATAATTATGTAATAATTGGGTGTAGAAAGAAACTCTAAAAGAGTTACTTTATATGTTCTAGATTTACGGGAAAAAGTAGTTATAATTTCCAATATACTACAGATGTCCAGTGTAACATAAAAAGATGGGTGCATGTCCTTGGAAAATAAATATCTAAATCGAGTGAAATTCTTGGTCATATTAAAATGACCGTATGTTAATTGTAAAAAAGCTGTGATAACCTAGTGGTCTGGGCGTCAGCCTCCTAATCAGAGGTCGGCGGTTCGAATCCGGGCACGCACCTCTAACTTTTCGGAGTTATGTGCGTTTTTAAACAATTAAAATATCACTTGCTTCAACGGAAAACATCGTGAGGAAACCTGCACGCCTGATAGTTCTCCATAATGTTCTCAAAGGCGTGTGAAGTCTGCCAAACCACACATGGCCAGCGTGGTGGACTATGGCCAAACCCTTCTCATATTGAGAGGAGACCCGTGCTCTATAGTGAGCCGGTAATGGGTTGATGATCATCAACATCATCATGTTAATTGTAATGAGGTTTCCATTTGGGATAAGAGCGCATCGTTACAATAATTTCTAGCTTTTCTTATGAGACCTATTTTATTTTATTTTTTTTATTACCTATATTGAGTAGATGCTGTTTATTAATTGGCTATAAGTTGCCTTATTGATTGCTCAACTTTTTCTTTAATTCTTTAACATTGTAAAGTGCATGAGCGTTTACTTAATTAATCTGTAATTCTATTTTCATCTTTTAGGTGGATATGGTTTCTTTATCTCTTAAAAGAAGTATGCTTTCTCTTTGATAAAAAAGTAACAAACAATTCACAAATGTATATTAGTTTGAAGTATCTCTTTTTGTAAAATGTTCCGCTGAGACTTTAAAAGCTTATATTTTACACCCATCGTAATACTCATTACGATGTGTATTTCTGGCATCTTACTGGCTGCAACACCTTTGATCATTTGCTCGAGCTATCTCAGTTCTGTGGTTTAAGTTTGTTATTTACCGAGTTGTCTTTCATGTAGACACGTTATGTCAAATACGAACGGTTTCGAATGCGGACTATTATATACCGTGATCAAAACCTGTTTCGTAATCTTTGGTTGGTTACTTTCTTATATTTCTGTGTTTATGCCACAAGTAACTAGTACTTGCACTTCGTTAAATTGTCTTCATGGAACCTCGTATTTTATAATTTAATGAATTTAAAACTAGGAGGTCTAATCTTGATGAGGTTCTGGTCCATCAAGTGTCTGTTAGTGCAATATGTTTGTCAACTCCACACAAATATTTCAGTTGTGGTACACTCGTAATATAATTCATTTTGTAATCCCCGCACGTCTGCGATACATGGTGATGCCAAATTATTTATCTACAAACTATCTTTAGACATTTTTAGCTGTTTGCCGCCATTTTGCCGCGGTAATTATAGTCGCCATTAGCATTTTTATTATTAACGCCATCTAGCGGCCGTGTGGCGAGGCATGTACTCGTAACACGGTCGCTGAAACGCGAACGTCCCGCTGAAACTGAATTTCATATAAGCGGGAGATTGTGGTTCAGGAACGACTAAGTTCAATAGAATGCAAAAAGATGGCGTTACTGGAATGTTTGCACGAATTAATTGTAAATGATGATAAATGTTATTTTTGATAATAGTAGTGCTAGCACAGTAACCTAATTGTAAATAATAAGCAAACAAAAGTTTATAGGTTGAAATTAATGAAATTGAAAATATTTTTCATCATCTCAAAAATAATATGGTACCTCAAATCATGCCTAACTTAAAATGTACTGGTATCAATAGTAACTCTAAAAACACAAAAATAACTTAAATGCGACGTTATATTGCCTTAAATATCGAAGAAAAAATAGCCGTAGGAATGGAATACAATTCTGGAAAAAGATCATTATCTTCAGCATTATGATATCGTCCCATTTTTGGACACAGGCCTCTTGAGATGTGAGAGAGGGTTCTAGGTTTTTCCTTCTACTAGTTAGCCTTTGACAACAATCTCAAGAGGTGGTAAGTGATTGGCAGTATAGTATTTTAAACTTATTTCCTATTCGTTTTCTATTGGAACACTTAATAGCTTCGCAGTGCTTCTCTATACATATATATAACTAGCCATGGACATAGCCACTGGACTGACCAGAGAGAATTAAGGAATGAAAAATTTCTAAATATTCCCGGGAATCGAACCCGATATATTCCACTTATAACACCACAGCATTCCAAGCGTTAACATGTACGTAATACATACATAATAGGTGATCATTTTGTGGATCTATCAACTCTCCACCTTTAACAGTTATTGAGATGCAGCCTGCTGACAGCCCTCGTCGTCAGCATATGGATATCTATTGAACCCTATTAGGGCTGGCAACATTCGGGTGCGAAACCCCAAAACTAATAACTAATAACTAATTACTAGAACTGAGACTAAGACTCTTGTCTATTTCGACTGCATCCGATCTCCACCCACCGTGTTCTATTTCCATTGTTTTTATCTCTATGCTCGCTCGAATGGCACACGCTAGAAGCGTGTGCCATTCGAGCACCTTTCCCCGATTCTTGCACGCTAATTGCGATGTTATGTCTACGTAATTTGGCGCATAATTGTTTAATTACACTTTCAGCGAGCGGAGCTTTTTGACAAAAACCTGACAGTGATCTGTGGTCAGTTTGACGTATGAGCTTCTTAAATAAAAAGTTTGAAGTAATTATGAGTTTTCGTTTGTCAAAACCTTTGAGTTAATATATTACTGCGTAGTTGAAAGGTATATTATCCATGACGCATACGAATATATCTGATACCATCCAATTAGGAGTACCTATTGATTTAATACTGCCAGACCCTTAACCCCTATTGAAAGTGGGCCTAATGCCCGGAAGGAATGTAGCTTGTCCATCAGGGTAGATTATTTCAGTATTTGCTATTATGTCCATTCTAGTTTTTATATAGATATTGCATCGTACCTTCCTTTGCCCACTCTAATAATATAGGTACCTTGAAATTAATTACTTAACGTAATTCTCATTACAATTATGAACCTTTTTTTTGTTTTTTTTCGTCTAATCAAAAGCACGCATAGAGCACAAAGAGAATTTCAATAATTTGCTACGCGTTTTCCGACAGAATATTTTACTATACACATATATATTCTTCAAATATATTTTTATGGTTCTGTAATTAAAAAACCTGGTTTAGTTTGTCGTGGGCTTCTAAGACCTGAGCACGTTGAAAACCTCCCAGAATTAGTTAGTACCCGGTTAGTGGTTAAATTAAACTAAAATATACTAAGGGGCGTAACTGCTGCTGCTCAAATCGGTGGTAGCCCAGTGGTTAGGTCGTCAGCCTCCTAATCAGAGGTCGGCGGTTCGAATCCGAGCACGCACGTCTAACTTTTCGGAATAAGTAATAACTTTTAATAATAAAAATACTTACCCTTACAAGTGTATAATTAAAAGCTGTTTTAGTTATTAGAAAACGTACGGGAACAAAGTCACGGGCAACCGACCTTTTCTGTTAAAATAATATATCCAAGGTATCCTCGATGCCGGAGTCGAGGATAAATAATACGTCACCGCAGCATTATCTCCTAAACATCGAAAAACATCCCAACACTTGGATGCAGCTGTTTCAAAATTATTCCAACTCATCTCATAAACTGATACAATTTACAAACAAACTCAATGTACATCTTAATTTTCCTTGTATTTTCCATAAGAAAGTTATGTTCGGAAGTTTTAACGGCTGTTTTTTCACACCTGAAGGTAAGTGATGAATTGATGATGCAACTAAAGGTTGATTGTTTTCGCCCAGAATATGTTGATTCACTTTTTGAATGTAATCATGGAGGGATTATGCCAAAAACATAGCTCTTACAAGTATTTATCAAGTTCGGGTTATTAGGAGAATCTCTCTCTCTCTGCGCGTCGTATTCCTCATTACTGAGGGTCGTGACCCCTTCCACTGAAGACTTTCTTGCGGACGATGTCGCTCCATGTTGCTCTGTTGGTTGCGATGTAAAGGAGAATAGGTAGTTATATTTAACCCATTCCACTAATCGATTTCTAGCCGGTATCGTACTGGAACGCTAAATCGCTTGGTGGCAAGGCGATAACTAGCCCCGACAGAAGCCCTATACCTGTTTAATACAGAAATAAAACTACCAAAATTTCCTCTGCTGAGATTAAAACGCGGGAGTGGTAACCATGAAGGCCAAACAAATAAAAATGCAAATTAAATGTTCAGAACCGCCGAGATTGGAACCTCTATATATTTTGCTATCGCGGTATTTGTTACCGATGCCAATCAACGAAGCCATGGTACCGATGCTTAGGTTATGATCTGCACATATGTTAGTCTATTAGACTACATTGATCTGATGTACTTTTTCAGTCTGTCAAACTGTTTAGCCGTGAGCACCGTCGAATAGGAATCATTGAACCAAGGGCAAAATTTAGGCTGAGTAAGCTAGAGAGATGCGAGTTCAAATCCCACCCCAATCAAATCCGTTTCTAATTTTTTTTTTTTGTAAAATTACCTCTTA
This sequence comes from Lasiommata megera, assembly GCA_928268935.1. Taxonomy (NCBI): domain Eukaryota; kingdom Metazoa; phylum Arthropoda; class Insecta; order Lepidoptera; family Nymphalidae; genus Lasiommata; species Lasiommata megera. The sequence goes on along the minus strand of OV743308.1, from coordinate 1,316,025 downwards.
TGGTGGCTTTCATGATTTTTTTAAATACATTACTAGTTAGTCCTTGGCGGCCAACACACCTGATGGTAGGTGATGATGCAGCCAAAGATGATACGGGCTAACCTTTTATGGTGAACCCATAACTACTCCTAATTGGTTTCTACGCGACAGCGTGTGGGAACGCGTAATCGCTTGGCGTCACATCTTTGTCGGTACGTGGTATCTAGCCACGGCAAAGGTGTCCCGTCCCACCAGACGAGACTGGATCCGAGAATCGAACGTAAGACCTCAAACGTTATATTGAGACAGCGCTTGCGCTGCGCCTCAGAGGCCGTTGAATGAGGATTTTATGATGACTTTATAAATAATATAAACAGTCAAATGAAGTTTTCATGCACAATTGTTTGACGGGCCTTATATATAATAAAACGTAGCGTAGAAGAAAAAGGAGACCAGACCTCAAGTGAGGGGATCAAATAGCAGAGAAAAACTTTCATAAATAATATAGAACACTCTGGGCCCCTCTAAACACTCCAGACACAACAGTGTCAGCACAAAGGTCAATAAGTTACAAAACAACAGTATTTTCAGCGAGTGTTTATTATTAGTTATAGTTAAACTGGTTCAGGGCCGGTAACCACGCGCCGCCACCGCAGAAATACTCCGGTTTCTAGGAAACGCAAGTGTTAGGCCGCCCGTTCCTGTAGAGCAGGGCTATAGGATACGTTACTGCGGAAATGTTTGAAAATACACCTACTTCCTTCGACCGATGCATTATCACTTATTTTTATCCACAACTAAGTAGCTTACTTCCAGAAACTTGGTTTTCCGGAGCTAATAAGTACCTATCCTTTATCGCTCACCAGGCTTTAATTGTTTTGTTAAAAGGAAATTTATTAGGAAAAAAAGTTTCGTATCTTACGTCTCTAAGTTTAAGACGATTATTAGCAACCCAAAGCAACCCAACCAAGGTTGCGACAGCGTAACCGGGCTCGAAGAAAATAAGGGAACGTCTGCCTAAGAGCGCCTCCTGTGAGGCCGAACTTCGGCTTAAGCGACGTTTGGGATAACGGCGGGGTGGGACGGTGAGTGGTCCGTACGTCTCCGAGGCCGTGGATGGAACCCACGTCCGGATGACGTAAGATAGCGGGGACCTCATCTTCGCCGGCGATGACGGTGTGTAGCGTATGATTGTGTGATAGGTGGTACGAGTATGATGTCAGTAGTTATCTGATCGTCAGGGAGACGTCTACAGGATACGAGCTATCTTCGTAGCTCATTACCGCAACAAACAACACATACATAAATATACAATCTTTCGAATTTAAAATATTAGTATGGATTTAGTTTAGTTCAGTAACTTACAGGGTTATACGCGGGAATTATTTGAACGACTAAGTACAAATTCTTAGATAGGTGGTGAAGCACTTACTCATTTTTACAATTGCGATAGAATACATTTTATAACAGGCAATAGTCATCATCATCATCATGATCAACCCATTACCGGCTCACTACAGAGCACGGGTCTCCTCTCTATATGAGAAGGGTTTGGCCATAGTCCACCACGCTGGCCATGTGCGGATTGGCAGATTTCACACGCTTTTGAGAATTATGGAGAACTCTCAGGCATGCAGGTTTCCTCACGATGTTTTCCTTCACCGTTGAAGCAAGTGATATTTTAATTGCTTAAAAACGGACATAACTCCGAAAAGTTAAAGGTGCCTCGTGGTTCGAACCCCCGACCTCTGATTAGAGGCGGACGTCCTAAGCATTAGGCTTTCCCAGCTTCAGGCACGCTCTTTCACTTGCGTTGAAGATGCTGATATGAAACGTTGCTTTTTGGGACCTGCCGATACTACCTAATATTTCAGCCGTTCACGTGTCATTTCTGTTTCTCGTTTAATAACAAAACCCAGGTTGCTTTATCAATAATTTTCCTGTTAGCCTACATAAGTTTCACCTCATAAGTTCATTTACCGTGATATCTTTATGGCAAACCATATACAGTTGGGTCAGAAAATATACTCATATCTGTTAAGGCATTATAAATATGGCGGAGCTGCATCGAGCGGCGTGCGGCGGCAATATTTTTCAACCAAACGTAATAAGTAGGGCGGGCGATAAATTTATAAACAAATTAAGAGGAATCCATGCCGCGAGATTTTATGCACCATCACTTACATCTGTCACATTAAAATATCACTCTCAAAATACCATTTGACAGTCCAAAGTGAAGTTCAGTTTATTTTTGGTTTTGTCTTTGAAACCGCACACCTGAACGATGTTTCGTTTTTCTGCGTACTGTAACCTTGATTCCTACGTTTATTTGATGCTCAATATAAATATGTTTGTGTTTAAAATATATTGAAACTGCTAGTCCGTTCGTTATATATAAGGTATGTTTTAACTCATGCCAATGTAGGTTTCACCGTTCAGAAATGATGGACGTTGGGGTCTCAAGATGCTACATTTACCGGTACGATAAATTTAAAGCGATCCCCAACTACATACATCAAGCGAATCGCAGCAAGCCCTAGAAACAAGCTGCCCAAGACCGTGGACTTTGGAACTCCCTACAAAAGAACTATGTCCAGCAGTGGATGTTTATACGATGATGATAATGTTAGACGGTTCATATGATGATGACAATGTTAGTTTCATCATTTCAGATTATTGAGATGTGACGTGTATCTGGTATGTTTTACGTTTTATGGTGATTATAAAAGAATCAACTTCTCAGTATACTGTATATGTATGTGGGGTTGTTTTCATTACAATGTTTTTTTATTCCTCCACAAATTCGGTTGAGTCCTGTACTCCATTCGTTTACCTTGTGACGCCATCGCCAACTCGAGATACATAGCCCATCCAACGCAACCATAGCTTTGAATCTTTTACGGACCTCTTCATTTCACGAACATATACACCGACTATAACAGTCTCCTTCCGAAGCTGAGTGTCTTTGTTATTAGTCCATGTATTTCTAAAAGAGCCAGTTGTAAAATTTTAACAAAACTCTATTTCTTAGCTTATACAATTGTATGAAAGTCGTTTCGAAAGCATTGGGAGTATGGGTAGCTTCCACACCCCTAACAGGGTAGCCCGTTACCATTTTAGACTGCATCGTCACCAGACAACCTGTAATTTTTAAAAAAAAGCAGGCATTACCTTATAAATGCCAATTATATATGTGATTTTGCTTAAATTCAAAATTCATCAAATCAAATTTCAATATTCAATCTTTATTCAAATAGTCCTTTAAAAGGCGCATCAATACATACTAGTGATTTGATGGTGATAACTACATTCGTAAACCTTAAAACTAAAGCTATGAGGGTTCCAAACGCGCCCCGGTCTAAGAAGAAGCCCACAACAAACCTAGCCAGGTAAATTTTCTTTTTGTTATCACCATCTCACAGGCCACTTAAAATTATATTGTCACTTACACAAAGGTATATAACATATATCCAACCATTTAAAAGGATTATATGGTAGCGATCAAAGTACTGTTATGTTCTATGTAGTCTGCATCAAGTGAAATCTATCTTCAATTCCCTTGTTACGTCATACCAGGGGAGGGGAAAGGCGTTAGGGGAAATTTAAGTGACCCGTTTTCGATAAAACAAATCGTGAGACATAAAGCAGTATGCCATTTGCCTTACTATGTAACTACACCTAATAAATAACAGTTCAATAATATAAAGTGATGCATCGAAGGGCACTGCAGCGTATTGGATCGAATCCAAACTAATTATATGACCGTAAATCCATTAGAGATCGCGCACGCCCTTCAGTGTTGCGGCAATAATTCAGCGGAGACGCGCGAGGAGCGCGCTGTGACAAAACGGACGATTAATGCGACGGGCTGTTGTCCTGTGACACGGCATACGACCTCGCGATTTGAGGTATACCTACCCTTACGATTCGCCGGCGCACGGAGCAAGTGTTACAAGTTCCAGCCCCCTCCACTGCGACGTCATCCAGTTGACGTGTTGCCATGACAATAGATTATTGATATTGGTTGAATGATTTTGTTATAACTATATTAGAAAACACACAATTATTAACCTTATTACACATACACACGTAATACAAGGCCGAGTCTGATTTCACAATTGTGTCTCAACGGTCAATACATTGAAAAACTTTGTTAAAATTAAAAAAAATCAAGTGCAACAGGAGTAGTTCTTTGTGAAGAAATTAATGATCACTTGATTGGTATTTTTCGGTTAGAGTACGATATAAGAGAAATAAATCATAAAGTAATAACCAAAAACCTTCCGGAAAAAAATCACTGGATGTTTTTTTTTATATACCTAATTACAATACAGGTAAACTAGTAGATAATAACTATTTTACATCAACTGACCCCCAGTTGATGTAAAATAGTTATTGTTGTAGGTTTTACCTGCGCTCCGAGTCACCGCCAATCCAACTCGGCCAATGTGATACTGGTTTTTTTTTCAATGAAAATCAAAAGGAATCGAAACCACGACCTTTTGGACCACAGTCGAGCATTTAACGTTAAACCATCGAGGCGGAATAATACTTTTTATTAATAGCAGAAGTAGGTAAACCCACTTACCGAATTTCTTATTTTAAACTTACCTACATTGAAAGAGATAAATTTATCTGACAATGCATAAACAAAACCACACTGGATGTGTACGAAAGCCCAATAAATTTCGGCGATCTTTTCATGTCACTCTATCTAAGAAACTACATGAATGTATTCGTAAAAATATACGCGACAAGTTTGCAAACAAAATGTACAAACACATCGGAAGATGTCGCTGACATTTGTTTTCCCGGAACCATCTCCAAAGACACGGTAGTTTCTTGCCCGTTTATATTTTAGGTCTCGCATATTTATCATGCATCCTATATAATCCTTTGAAGTGCATGTAGTATCAACCTTTAGGATAAGGTAATAAAACTGAATGTCACGCGTTATTTTTTTGAACTGTGTTTAGCTTTACAAACCCTATTTGCGTCAGCAAAATCGGGCTGGCCAGAAGATATTTTGAGGCCTAGGGCTCGCAGAATCTAAGAGAACATCTGCCTAAGAGCGCTTCCTGTGAGGCCGAACCTCGGCTGAAGCGACGTTTTGGATGACGAGGGAAATCGGACGGTATGTGGTCCGTACGTCTCTGAGACCGAGGATCGGCCCGCGTCTCGATACGATTGCTCTAGATCTTGCCTCGTTTTCGCCGGCAAAGACGGTGTGTTGGCGTGTGTTGAGATTTGTTGTCTACTTGCTCCGCCTATTATTACTTTAGTTAACATTAAAAATTATCATTTTTTTTTATAAAACGACAATTTGAGAGTGCCCGAATGCGACATTTAAATTGAACTTCGTAGAAGAAAGAATACAATAGGTTAGTATTTATGTTAGAATTTTTATTCATCCAGAAATAAAAACTTAGTTTAGGATTTAATTTTCGGCCGTCTACTCTGGCATCTCATCTTCACCTGCACCGTCTGGTGCTGAAAAAAAAAACATTTGCCGCCAAATTCTAATAGACATGTCAAAACGTCGCCTACGCTTGTGTTTGAATTTTCCCAACCACCTGATAGTTGAGTTGTTAAGGATCGTGGAAACTCGGAACTAATGTTAATTTTAAAAAGTGGTTGACCGAATAAAGCCACTCTAACTACTACTTGGTACAATTATATTATCCACACTCTGTCAAACAATCGTTGTATTTTCCTTGGTTTTTTCTACTTTATTTATGTTGTTTTTCTCGCAATACAGAAATACACCCATTTCTCTTCCAAACATATGGTCTTAAATACATGCCAATACTTAATATCTAAAAACAAACACAGTTGTGCGGTTTGATGATTTTAACCAATTAAATATCAGTTCTGTATTTACTTCTTGGAAAACCTGACTATTTTATTTAAGATGTTAAAATAACAGTGTTCATTCATTAGAAGAATCATTTGCTTAGTATATAGCTTAGTTCGGAATTTTTGAAGTTGGTCGGAGGTTAATCTGGAAGTGGCCGCCCAGACACATGAAAGCTTAAAGAAAATTAATAATAAATGAACACATCTTTATCGTACACCACACATGAGTACAGAAAGAAAATATAAAACAGACACAAAACATATGCTGGTTTTACATAGTGATCGCTCATTGTACATGGCACATGAGTGAATGTTTCCGAAAGCTAACCTCAGAGTGCCTGAGTGTGGAAGTTAACTTACATTTGTATAGAATGTAAAGAGCGCCATTTATTCTTTAACCAATGTCTCTCTTTTTTATTAAATCTACAAGTTAGCCCTTCACGGCAATCTCACGGATGGTAAGTGATGATGCAGTCTAGGATGGTAGCAGGCTAACCTGTTATTATCATGGTAAACCCATACTCCTAATTGGTTTCTACGCGACATCGTGCCACGTCTGTGTCGGTAGGGTGGTAACTAGCCACAGCCAAAGCCTTCCAAGACTAAGTCGAACGAGGAATCGAACCCAGGACTTCCAACTGAATATTTCGACGGCGCCTGCGCTGCGCCACGGAGGTCGTCAAATCCTCTCATTGGTTTCCATAGAAATCGAAGTAGTCTTTCAAGCGATCGAATAAGTAGACAATCTCGCACTCTGGCCGGCCGAGTAAAACAGTCCGTTAATCAGATGGAACGTACATGTTAGTTTTCTTAGTGATTCATACGTTTGTACAAGTTGACAACATTGCGTATGTAGGATAAATTAATCATTGATATTGTTTTAAGTCATTTACCTCGTTTTACTCCTCTTCTTTGAAAACACACATTTTGAACATGAGTCACAGTAAAAATATTGATAGAGAAATGACAACACATTTTTTCGCATATCACACGTAATTTTGTTTTAGATGAACTCATAAAACGCTTTCGCGAAAATATTTTGCATCATTTTTCCTCATGCCGCGTGAAACATCTCACAAATCACTTTTTGTACCCACTTTACTTTATTATAAAAAGAAATATTTTTTGTGTCTGTTTCGTTTAGTATATAGGTGGCATATGAACAACGAGGTCCTCGGTTCGGAATGATCATTTGTGATGTATAAAAGGTACTCCATAACATTTTTCAGGTGAGGTGTAAGTGCCAGCCTAGAGTTAGGATATTGTCCCCTATCCTGCAAAATAATCTTTTATTGTTAGGTATGAAAAAAAGCATATACAGTATTAGCTATAATTATACTAAAGTGCATTCAAATCACTTCTGTGGTTTAGATAGCGCGACTAGATGTTCATAAATTAAATAAACATCTCCGAAACGTTCTTTATAACGTTAAAGTAAGGAAAAGGTCATGTAGTTTTTAAAAAGAGTATGAATAATTTACTATAATATGAAAATTCGCCAGGTTTTTGTTCTAAATCCTCTGACGCGAACTTTCTCGACGCACGCAGGTGAATTACAAACAACGGCCGACACCGAAATAGCTTTTCCTCAACACTCGGAATACAATAATTAAGTACGGAGCACGGACTCGTAGTGAATCTTTGGAGAACACTGTTTTTAACATGATTCCACTGCTAAATGCATCTTAAAATTAACATTTACCCCAAGTATATTGGCAATACATTACTTGATAAGTATAATTATTTTTTAATAACAATGTGTATCACACATTGTTATTAAAAAATATTTTTATGCCACGTTGATCTGGTGGTCCGCATGTTTGAATAGATTACGAGGATTTCCGGGTCCATAAATCTTAAAACCAGAGCAGAGTTAGAAAAAAGAGAAAATTAAAAAGAATAGTACTCTTATATCTAATAAGAAATTGTCTCACTTTATCACTGATTTACGAATTAAAATATTTTCACAGTTTTATTTTTTCCAATTACTATTCCGGATAGCACAAATCAGAAAAACATATTTTGAGTTATTTCATGATAATGCTTTTTAAAGGGTAAAGACCAATTTGAAGTTTTTTCAGTGTAACTTATCTGCCTCGTCGGTTAAAATATAGGACAATAGAGAGTACATCTTTATGTACTCTCTATTTTCTTATATTTTGGTTGGACCCGGTTATTTACATTAACGTGTAACAATATCAGAGGTACAATCAGAGGTCGGCGGTTCGAATCCGGGCGCACGCACGCACCTCTAACTTTTCGGAGTTATGTGCGTTTAAAAAAAATAATAAAAATTAAATATCACTTGCTTCAAAGGTGAAGGAAAACATCGTGAGGAAACCTGCACGCTTGAGAGTTCTCCATAATGTTCTCAACGGCGTGTGAAGTCTGCCAATCCGCACATGGCCAGCGTGGCGGACTATGGCCAAACCCTTCTCATATTGAGAGGAGACCCGTGCTCTGTAGTGAGCCAGTAATGGGTTGTTCATGATGATGATGTAACAATAAGGTGGTAACTAAAATGCATATTCATTCAAATCCATTACTCGTAGAATTGCATCAGCAATTGCAGGACCAGCGGACATATTTTCTGATACCCTAACATGAGGAAACGTAGCAAATGCTACGACATCCGTAGCCCTACGAATAAAATTCGTATATAATATGTTTCATATAACCAGGTATTCTGCAAACGCATAGTAAACATATATAAACTAGTTTTCAGGTATCAAGGTGCATAATATATAGGTGTCATTTTCATGTCACATTAATGTCGCTGGACGTAACGTTACTTAACCTTTATTTAAATGAGGCATTCCTACTTCTGAAAATAAACATAACTATTTGCAATTTAACGGTTACAATGTACAGGGCGACCCTTTACCGAACAAATGAATGCACCTTGATTGTACACCAAGAAAAAATAAACACAGTGGATAGAGTTATAATGAATGTACAATTTGGTCAGTTTACAGTTCTTGAAATATAAAATTTAAGTAGGCCTGCCTTTTATTGGGACACAATACGTCAAATCTAATTACTTATGACTCGACCATAGTTTCAAAAGGCAGATTCTACTACACCTGCAATTTTATTTATTTTTATTTATTTATTTATTTCTCATTTACATCGGACATGGAAGCGTCCATAGATTTGTTAGTATGTTAGTAACATTTTATCCTTATTGACTATGTTAGTATTGTTATTAATATATATATTAACTGACCATAGAAATATGCGCTTTCTTGTTTGAGTTCAAAGATGAGCCATTAAAAAAATTACGTTACAAGAATCATCAATTGTGTTGTCACCTAGATTTAATGAATGGTTGACCAGTGTCATTACTTTAATTCATACTTTCATCGATAAATGTAATGAAATATTATAAGTTTACATTTATCGATGAAAGTATGAATTAAGTTTTCAAATAAAAAGTAAGGTAATACAGTCAAAGAACCAAAGTTTAGTGCAATAGCCCGAACTAGGTTAAGTCGGAGAACCGATAGACGTTGGGATCATGTAGTGCGTTAGTAGACTCCTAAGACCCACTTATTGGAGTGCTGGTAGTCGGACAACATCAAAACGTCCCAAGATCGCGGTATTTGAGGTCACGTCTGGTTTAAATATTCTCAACTGAATATTCTTCGAGTACAAAATAGTTATTTAGCAGAAAATGGCTTGAATAATACGGTTAAGCATTCGAATTCCCATTCAAAAGTTCTACTTATTGGTCATAATATTATGTAAACAGTTTTCACACATACAATTTCATTTTCAAAAAGATATTTTCGAGTAACGCTTATCTATAAATAAAAATAGGTTTGAAAACCAAACACTTTGATTTCATAATATTAGCATTAATTTTGTTTTTCGTCGCGTGCCCTCTTGAACTTCGAGGGAAAACTGTAAATCCTCGTCTTTGTTGTTTTCATTGCGGAATCGTGTCACATATGCGGCGTAAATAAATACGTCTCCCTTTATGATTATAAATAACTCTTAACCGGAACAGATGTACGGCACACCGTCGCAGTCTCGAAGGTGCGAACCGACGCCCGCCATTAAGCCTTGCGCTTACACCTCGCTCCCGCAGTCGCTTCGTAACCTCCGCAACCGACGCACGCGCCTTCCCCGCCGCGAACAAGTCGATAATATAATAAAACTGTCGTGTTTCAAGCCGGCTTTACTTGAGTTTGTAAACAAATAATATGACTACGTGATCGACCGCGATGTCTTTCTGTAGAATAACCGGCCGCAGTCGGGGCTTGCCTAAGCCCAATTATTTTCCACTTCTCGCGCCTATTTCGCCTGCAGACGCGAAAAGATGCTGCAGGATAACAGGAAAATCTTATGGATTACCAACTCATCATTACATTCCAGTGTTACTTGCCGCCCGATCGGGCAAAACTAAATGTAAAATAACCAACGTGTCCGGCGAACTTGGGCCACACCATTATTCGCCTGAAATTAATTATGGAAACAGAAAACACGAGATGCTTGCAGATTATAGGTATATCTTCCCTGTTTTAGACGGGTCTACTGAGGCTCAAAAAGCACTCATGGAAATGCTTTTGACTAAACATGTGACGGATGACAAACAGTACGTATACACGGTTCAAGAGAAAAAATGCAGCTTGGTTTTCTCCGCTCGAATGGAGGCGGCTGTGAGGGACGGTGACGTCAGGGATGTTATGCTCGCTAAAGACACGGACACTGTGCTCATCAAAACTAAACAAGGCCGCAGTGTTTCCATGGACTTTAAAGATTTTACAGAGGAAGTAGAAATGTTTGAAGGAGAGGGACCCAGTGCAGAGGTATTGAAACAGAGGGAGTTAGAGGTACTCGAAGATCGAAAGAAAAAAAGGAAACGCGCAGCTGGTCTTTCGTCTATGAAAAAAATATTTGAAAACAAAGAAAAATTAGCAGAAGTACAAGAAATTGAAGAAGAAAAAATGCGGCAAGAGCGTGTAGCAAAAAAAGCTAAATTAGATGAAACTAAGCACGAAAAACATGATATTAAAAGTTTTTCTTGTAATAATTTCGATCTTCATCATATGCGATCGAAATCAAGTATTCTTATGTGTAGTGGTGACTGGAGAGATCAGATGCATCCACTCCTTGAAACATGGGACTGGGATTTATTTGAAAAAGAAGTAAACAATGAGTTCTTGATACCTAAAGTGACTACACTTCCGTCGCCTCTGAATATAAAACCCTATCATTGTGATACCGAAGTGTATGAAGTGGACCGCAATATAAGTGAAGTTTCGCTTTCTCTCGAAAATGTGCCTTGTGTGAATCCTTTAAAGACAATAAAATCACGACCCTCGGAAGCAGTGTTAAGTGCAGTTACAGAACTTTCTGAAGAACGACTAATTGAAACTTCAAACATTACAGAAAAGTTACTAAACTCTGATAAAGTTGATATGCTCCCTACACTCAACAATTTAACGGAAGTCGTCAAAAATATTAAGAAGGGAAAAAGAGAAAAAATTGCAAAAGTGTCAGGGTTGACTTTAGACATAAATAAAGCAAAGAAGTTTATTCCCGGTCAACATATAAATACACCTCAAGGCCCAATTTTTGTACCAGGCCAAACAGTGGAAACACCTGCTGGGCCTATCTTTGTTCCTGGTCTTTGTGTTAGCACGCCATCAGGACCTGCTCTTATACCCGGACATATTGTTAATAATGAAAACACGAACGAACCGTTTTTTCTTGCCGGCCAAGTTTTACAAACAGAAAACGGCGATGAATTTGTTTGTGGACAAACTATCAAAAATAAAGATGAGACATATCGATTTACTGAAGGACAGACTGTCTTGTCTGAAGAAGGACTTAAATTTGTTCCTGGAAAGGTGATTAACAATGGATCAGAAGAAGTTTTTGTTCCAGGTCAAACAATAATGACTCCAGATGGGGTAAAATTTGTACCAGGGCAGACGGTGACGGAAAATGGCAGTAATGTTTTCACACCTGGACAAAATGCGAGAATAAACAATGAATGGCAGTTTGTACCAGGTCAAGTGGTACATCAAGATGATGAAGTGCAATTTGTTCCTGGGGCTACATTGGCCACACCAAATGGGCTTAAATTTGTTCCAGGTCAAACAGTTACAACTAACGGAGAAACGGTATTTGTGCCTGGTATAAGTAAAATGGGTAGCAGTGGCCTTGAGTTTGTACCTGGAACAACTGTGGATACAATTGATGGGCCAAAATTTATCGAAGGTCAAATTGTTAACACTGATTGCGGGGAAAAATTTGTTCCTGGAAAAACAATTGTGCAAGCTAATGGTCATGTTGAATTCTCAGTAGCCAAGAAAATGGATGATATAACTTTTACAGAAAGCATGCCTGTCGGGTTGCCTATTGATATTAAAACGTGCTCATTATCAGAAGAATCTTTATATGTGTTCGGTCATATGGTGCAATCCACTAAAGGTATAGAATTTTATCCGGGACCTAAAGCACCAGCATTAGAAGGTAAAGTGGTTCCAGGGCGCCTTATTAAAAATGAAGCAAATCAATCGCGTTTTGTTCCAGGCATGATGGTGGAAGGAATTTTTGTTCCTGGACAGATAGTCTTTACAGAAAATGGTGAACAATTTGTACCAGGTCAAGTAGTAGATACCACTGATGGACCTAAATTTGTCCCTGGACAAGTAGTAAACACAAAAACTGGACCTAAATTTGTGCCAGGGCAAACAATACATACAATAGATGGACCTCGATTTGTACCAGGACAAATTATTGAAACAAAAGCTGGCCCAACGTTCATACCTGGACAAGTTATATCGACAGAAGATGAAGGTTCCAGATTCGTTCCAGGACAAGTAGTTGACACTGAAGAAGGACCAAGATTTGTTCCTGGTAGAGTTATCGAAACTGAAGACCAAGGTGTCACTTTTGTACCTGGCCAAATAGTTCAGACGCCCGAAGGTCTCAAATTTGTTGCACCAGATCTTACAGAAGGAGAAGAAGGTCTCGAATTTTCTGTTCAAAGTTTTGTTGTCACTCCAGAGGAACTAAAACTATTAAAAGTAAAAACAAACCCAAATGACACATCTTCTACTAAAGGAGAGTTAACTATTGATAGAAAAATGCTGAGACAGTTGTCAGAAGCAGGAATGTCAATTGGAAGGCAAGTACCAACAGATTTACCCGCTATCAACGTTATATTGAATCATACGAAAAATGTGGAAGCCTTAAAAGCTTTCGTTACAGATTTTGGATTAAAAGATGAGGTAGCAAATCAACTCATGGAAGTTATTACATCTATTATAGAAATGAGTTCTCACTTAAAATCTGAAATACATATAAACAATAAAAACAATGGATTGATTAGCGAAAACAAAATAAGTAGAGTTGGTAAGAAAAGGTTAGAAGAACGAATTCATGATGATTTCAATGGAGATAAAAAGCAGCAGCAGAATCAGGAAAAAGTTAAAAATTCAATAGCAGCTGCGGTATTGGCTGCTTTAGTCACAGCTGAGCAATTTGAAGAAATTAATAATAACAATGGAAAAGAGAAATATCAACATATATTAAAGTCGATTGATACAATATTGGGAAAAACCATCGACGAAGACTTTGTATCTGCTATGTATAAAATTCTTCAAACAGAAGAAAATAAAGAAGTTCTATGTGAAGAAATACTTGAAAATTCCACAAATTCAAAATTAGAATTAGTAAAAATTGCAATCAACAGTGCTTTAGACAAACGTTCCTATACTCAAGAGCAGATAATTGACAAGTTTAGCGACTTTCTTAGCAGTGAGAGTCAAGTACTTGGTCCAGCTTTCAGAAACATTTCTAAAAATGACACAAATTTACTACATCATGTCTTGAGCCGTATATCAGACTCCATTTCATTCATACAAACAGATCATGAAGCGGTAGAAACTTTACAAAAAGCTATCGTATCTGCTATACAAGAAAGTAGTAGTAAAACCTTGGAAACTATTTTTGAAGAGTCCAATAAAGAAATGTTGAAAGAAGTAATTTTGCAATCAGTGGGTCTTGCAAAAGTACTTGGATTGAGTGACGTAGCCAAAAGCTTACTCTGCTTTTTAAATGATGAACACAGTCTATCAAAAATAGAAAATGACGAAATGTGTATTAATATACTTAAAAGACTAACTGTAATGAGAAAGCTTGCAGAGAAAACTCCAAATTTACACGCGGCACTTCGTAAGTTAGAATCAGATCCAGAGCTAGCTCGCACAGATCCTAAAGTTAGGGATTTGGTACGAGAGAGTGCTGCACTTATGATTGTCCCAGAAGAAGCTCCTCTAATGACATCTGATGACATTCCTTTGAATCTTCTTCAACCTGAAAATTGTTTAGCGATGGAAGATTTTCTATTTCAACGTAAAAAACTTCCTGGTGCCTTATTGATAATGAAGAAAGGTTTGCAAGCAGTTGTTCCTCGAGAAGCCAGTCGCGCTGTTCTAACTGGTCAGGTGGCTTATACAGTATTAGATGAAAATGGTATAAGACATTTTGAACCTTTACATGTTTTCTCAGCACTTAATCTCAGTCAACCTACAGCGCACCGCTTTAGTATGTATAGCTGTCCAGTTCTAGATGACAATGATGAAGATCTTCAAGCATTTACTGGATATTGTAATGTTAGCCATAGTCAAAGGATATCAAAATACACAAATGGCAGGAGATATAATGGCGTTTTGTTAGACAGAGAAACCACAAGATCAAGAATTAATAGCCTCGATTACACACCTAGTTATAAAAGATATCATTCCCCATCCTTGTCGAGTACGAGATCTAGATCTACATGTAGCAGAAGTCCCTCTAAGGTAATTCTAAACTAGAAATGATTTTTTAAACCAAAGATGGCATATAATAGTTTTTTTTTAATTTTCTTAATAAAGACATTATTTTTGCCTGAACTCAAGCTAGTTTTGCTTATGAATACATCCACTGACTGTAGTCATGATATAATGTGATGCTGCAAATGAAAACATGCAACAGGAGGATTTATAGAGCAAATAATGCTTATTTACTCTATAGCGTATTATGTAGCGTTGGTCGACCCCCAACAAGGTGGACAGACGACATCAAACGAGTCGCAGGGAGCCGCTGGATACAAGCGGCCCAAGATCGTGGCCATTGGAACTCCCTACAAAAGACCTATGTCCAGCAGTGGACGTCTATCGGTTGAAATGATGATGATGATGACTATAAATCCTGTTGTCCCCGTGACCATCAGACATCGGACATAGATGTATAGTACTGATGGCTTTATTAAACTTTAACAATATTATATAATATATAATATTTTTTATTTTGTTTTAGGTGGACGACATCGTAGTAGCGACATCAGATTATACAGCATCGGCTGATGACGAAGTCTCACTTAAGGCTGGAGACATTGTCGAGGTTCTCGATACGAAAGCCTCTCTCGGATCAAAGTAAGTAAAACATTTACCTTTTTATATGAACAAAAAAAGGCTGTTTTATCATTTTTGAATTTTCTTTACTACATTTGGATTGCATAATCCCAATCGCCTTGTGTGTATGGTTTTGAGGAATAATTTCTACATTGGAGTTACTCGAGTAATTGTCTACTAGCAATGATTCGAATCTTGAAGAGAAGCTAGATTTCAACAACACATGATTGTTTATTTGAACTTTACATAAATTTTTGATCGGTTCTTTAATCATGAAACAAATTTCAAGCAGATATGTGACCAGTAATTGAATTGAATTGTTACTATAAAAATAACAGTTTCTGAATAACTCCAGTGCCGAAAAAATCATGTAAATATTACACTGAAGGCTGTAGTAAATGTCTTCTTGTTAGACAGTAAGTACTGTATGCATGAGCCTTGCACAACCGTGCCCTATTTGATGTAGTACATAAATGTATATTTAACTCGGACGGACGGCGTTGTGAAACTGGAGTTACTTGCGCTTTTTAACAGCACACCGAGAATAACTCCCATCGCACGGTTACATCGCTCAAGTCATCTCTTATTAACACAAATGCACAATACACCACCCTGTTGCCATAATGTAAGATATCACGTAAACTCATTCTAGTTTCATAGTCATTTTATGTATAAAACCTAACCTCATAATGAAGCCTAGATGACGGACTAAGGCACTGAATAAAAATTATCTAACTAGTGAGAATTTCACGTTTAAGTATGTCTGATTTCAATTAAAACATTATAGAGCTGGAAAACCAAACATGTTACGAGCGATAAAGTCAAAATGATTAAAATATACTTTGTAATATTATAATTTTACTATGTTAAGTGGTAAAATCAGTGAAAAAGATGTCTAACAAAAATTTGTTAACATTTTTTTTTAATAACTTGTTCTTATCTACTTTAGCTACTTCTATAAACGCACTTTTAACTGACTTACGTCATGAATATCATCAGGTATCTTGTAACACTGCATAATACTGCAATTCACGAAATATTTTATTAGTTCTTGATATTTCTTATGCTAATAAATAATAGGTTATCATTAAATCTAGGATAATTATTTGAAGTAAATACTTTATTTTAATTAAATCCATATCCATTGTATTGATTCAAATAATGATAAATTTTATTAGGATTCGTTTTGAAGTGTTTAGGTCGGTATTTTCAACACTACGAGCGTTTTTTAAATTCAAATCTTTAATAAGATCATACTATAATTCTTCTACTAATATATTCACAACCTTCCTTAATGTATCCAATTAAGTTACGTTATTCGTCATAATATGCATATTTTTTTTAATTTTGTATCGTACCCCCCCCTGGTACAGTAGTGACCGTTGATTTCTTACAAGTGAGAGGCCAATACTCGACAAAAGCAATTTGGGTTTATTTATGTATGAATTTTCTGTTGTGTATTCTGGTAGGAGGCCTCGGCCGTGGCTGGTTACCAGTCTATCAACAAAAGAAAGGCTTGCCATAAAGTGATTAACCATTCCGGTACGATACCGCCTAGAGACCAAATATACCAAATAAAAATATTCCAACAGATTAGCTCGCTACCATCTCAAATTGCATCATCACTTACCACTTATCTGAGATTCCCGTCGAGGGCTAACTTTTTAATGAATAAAACGAGAACTTTATCCATATTAGTTTTCTCTTAAATAAAACTTGTATGTAATAGTTAAAATAAAGTTTGTATAAACGAAATCTCAGAAGCAATCTAAACATATAAACTTTTTCATTGCACAACATCGCGTGTTTTCAAAGCTTTTGATTTACGTGTAACCTTGTTATGACGTGCTCGTAAATTACCACAAAATGTGGAAAGTGCTCAATCATAATTGAACAAGCCGAGGTGAATGTTTTACAAATTTACAACTTGCTTCGCGGATATTTACACGTACTATTTCAATCACCAACTTCTTAGCCCCATAACAATTGGAATAACATCCATCCACAAAATTACTCCAAGTCAACAAGTTGGCTAAATACGTTTTTTTCCCCCTCTAATAATTCAACTGTCTACGGCTTGAGACATGTACAATAGGAAAAACGAGTACATTAATAATGATTTGACGACTGCGACGTTTTTGCTGGAATGATGCATGGTCTCAAAAAATAGAATATTGTCACTTTGTCTCCATTTTTTTGCGTCTAGTATGTTGAAACGTTTTTGCTCCCGGAAAATATAATTAAAAAAATTAACATGAACCAAAATTTTTATAGCATTATCAACTGTGGGATTGATATAAATTTGCATTATATTCATTATTGAGTTTTAAACGTGACATGTATCTATCACGCGCTAGAAAGCTCTCGTATTGCAGAAAATTGGTGAAGGTACAGACTTGTGCGTGGAAAAGTATAGTTATCGCGTTTATAATATAAAAAATATTTGCACTTATGTCCATGTTATGTGCAAGTATGTCCTAATGCAAGATGCAAACCATTTTTAAATCTATGCTAGAAATTTTGAAATACTAAAAATATACTAAATTTATGTTAAAAGACCGAGTTCATTAGAATCTATTGTGTTGACCTTGGTTAGACGGACGGTCAGACAGAGTTGTCTTGTTGGGGCAATAGGTAAAGCAGATCCGACGAGAATATTAGATAGTCTTTAATAATTCGTTAATTTAACCTATATTATGTCAAAAAATAAAATATCAAACACGATTTGCACACACAATACTACTTAATTCGGAAGCAAACCTCAGATTTGATTAAAAAAAACATAACGATAATATTTGTAAGTAATTTTTTTTGGTAACATAAACTGCTATTTACCCGTATGCAAATAGAAATATTTCTGTATGCGTTTCAATAAAAGCGCGATGCGTGAAACACGGTACGTGGGTATATTTACCTCGGGGTCGATGCACTATGTTGCGTAACTTTCGCGTCTTCCTCTAAAGATATCCCTTTCCCTTCCACCAAGATATGTGTGGTTTTTTGTAAGAAATTTAACTAAGCATTTACCCTTTCTCTTCCAGCTAAAACTAGTAATACGACTAGGTACGACAGTAGTCTAACAGGTAGGGATTACAGTTGCGACCAGAAATGAGACGTTCATAATTAGGTTTTGAAAAAAAAAAAAAACTGGCAAACGCTGTCTAATCTAGTATTGAATATAATATATTGTCACATTGCATACTAGATTAGATATAGTCGGTTTACTAAACTTGCTGTAAAGTAATACATGCAGCTATGACGCGAATGACATAACCTCGAATATATTTTTTCGAGGAGTAAGTATCAGAAATAGTTATTTAAAATTGCCGCAGCCTAGTTGACAATCAACGTATGGTTTTTTTCTTGGAGCACCAACCAACACCGAGTAGTTGTTAAGGCCTCTAATTTGAACTTGTCACAGCCGAACGTGTATTACTGATATCCCGATGAAATTTCAATATATTAAAAACCATAGCATAAATATTAACAAAATAATTTCCAATATTTGGATATTGGTAAGGATAAAGCCATTGCTCTCTCCTTCCCTTTTTTTAATACTATTATTGATATATAGACATTGATTAGTACTTTTATTATAAAACGATTTAAATGTTCTAAACAGTAGATGTAGTAGTTAATCTAATTAAAATATTTATAGTTAAAAAACTAGAGATCTATTAGATATCCTAATGGACGTCGTGTTCATAACCTCGCTCAGTTGTTAGTCTACTAAATTAAACTATACTAATAATAACTAAATCATCATCGCACAATGCTAAATCATCAATGCCAACAAACAGTATGATCATAAAACTCATCTTTTCCCAATCATCATCATTTTCATCATCCCACCAGACTTGTTGTCGTAATGAGTGACTTGTTGGTACAGGTACAGAGGCCGCGTGTATAGATACGACAATCATTTCTTCCAGACCAGGGGTGGCTCACTGGACTATGTGTTCAGTGTGCCCACATACAAAATGTACTATTATTGATCATTACATTTAAGAAGATGCAAAGAAGAAAGAAGAACCCCGACTTAGAGTAATAACACGTAGATCATCGGTTCCCGTAGGATTGTGGCTGAGTTAGCCGTAGAAGCCGGAGTGATTTAGGTTTCATAGCCCGTGGTAAACAACCTCTTGTTAAGAGATTAACACTAATAAAAAAAGTGTCCTAACTAGAAATATGATTGTAGTTTGCTGTTTGTTTGCTACTATAAATTTTATCAGCAATGTTTTCTACTAGATGGTGATAACAGCTGATCAAACTGAAAAATATGCAAACAGAAATTTTCAGCATCGAGTATTTTAAAATATAATCTATGAGTTGGTAAAAATTCTTGGATGACAAAAAAATTTAATACTCGACAACTTAGGTAATGATAAATAAGATCTTTTACCACAAATATTGAGGTTTCGTGCAACAAAAGAGAGGCGAAATTTGAGGAAACGCAGTGTTAAGCCAATGAGGTGTCAGTTTAGACTACAAGCAATACTGATCTGTATAAGTATACATCAACAAGTGTTATTATTCTATGAGTGGTGCAATCATTGTATATAAGCTTTGGCAAGAATTATGTTCGATTTATGTTGTATTTAATTTTAAGTGTTGTGACACCTTCACCATACTATGTGATAACTTACCATTTTGTTTATCATTAAGATATTATATTGACACGCTTGATCACTGTTTTCAAATGTATAATTATTATCGTTTATAACTAAAGTCGCAAAGCAATTGTATCTAATAAAGACAATTAAAATTGTTGAGTTTCTTTTTTTGTTAATTGTTTATTAGGTGAATGTTATTGCATTTTTAAAATTATTTTAATGAAAAATTGGGCTTTTAGAATTGATTTGAATGAATTTCATTAGTTCTGCAGGCGATTGCTGACAACCAATCGAGCTAATTTCCAATCAAATCCAAAAGAAAATTTTGCGTACTACGTTATATGTCATTACAGTGATAATGATAGTATATGATAATGCAATAAATAATAAAAAAGTACCATTATGCTGCTGATGATGGAACCAGAAGGTGTTATTTGACATGCAGGGTTGTAAAGTTCATACCTTCAAGTCGTATATGTTTATTTGATACATTTCGTTACATGGTCTTAATAAGAAGTAACAGATTTGCTAATTGGCAATTATATTGAAGCTAGCCTAAATTGCTTGTTTTTCAGACATTTTTAATGATAAAATTATTAAATTTCGCCACATCTGAAACATTTAATTAGTTCTTTTCAAACAAGTTTTTTTTTACATGCAGTTTGTACTGTTATAAATTTCGAATAAATTTTAAGAGTCAAAAATTCCGAAATGTGCATGGGAACTGTGGCACTGCAATCTAGCTGCGATAGCCAGATAAAATAAAGCGTGGTGCATCTAGAACCCTGATTTTAATCTGAATGTAGCATGGGGTGTGAGGTCGCCCAAGACAAAAACGTCTACTGCGTTGAATACTTTACTTTCACACTTCGAGCTATATACTAAATGTAGCTGTCAAAATATGCATTAAAATATTCTTCTGAGGCACCGATAATAACATTAAGCCATTGCCTATATCAATCAATCATAATCTTTATTTAAATAATCCTTTAAAAGGCACTTTTGACGCGTCAATAATTTACATACTAGTGAGTTGATGGTGATAATTACATTCGTAAACTTAAAACTAAAGCTACGAGGGTTCCAAACAGGCCTTCTCCGTCTAAGAAGAAGCCCAAATCGAACTAAGCCGAGTAGTAATTCTATTTTGTTATCACCATCTTACATGCCACTTATAATCATTTAACAGCTATTCTAAAAGCTTACGTTTTATATAAACTTAGAATATATTGAAAGATATCATAGAAATGCCATATGGCAATTTGTTATTTGAATTTTATACCGTTACCTTTTGATGAATTTATATAAAAGTAAGATAAGTCTTGGAGGGAGTTTTCAATAACGTACCTACCCCAAGGTTCGCTGTATGGCTTATGGCGCGTAAAAGGTCTTAGACTGCAGCATCACTTACCATCAGGTGAGATGCCGTCAAGGGCTAACGTGTGGTGTATTAAAAAAAAGGTACACTGTCATTATACGAAGGAATTTGGCAAAATGAGAATAAGTAATATCCTGTTCGGTTGAGGGACGTTCATAGTTCAAATTACATGAAAGCCCATATGTGTAATGGATTTCAGTACAACATTATAACCCCGCTAAGTGCAATGACGTACTTTACTTGTAGATTTTTTAAGCATTTAAAATATCAGCTTTAACGGTGAAGAAAAACATCGTGAGGAAACCTGCATGACAGAGAGATGGTCTCCATAATGATCTCAAAGGCTTGTGAAGTCTGCCAATCGACACATGGTCAGCGTTGTGGACTATGGCCAAACTCTTCTTATGTGAGAGACTCGTGCTCTGTAGAGAGCCATCATGGGTTGATAGAAGGAATTTTACTTATTTCGAGCTAGTCGTGTGAAATTTTAAAAATTTTACTTATTTCGAGCTAGTAGTGTGTCCTTACTTAAATTTGTTGAGAAAAATAATTTTTATTTTCAATGTTCATATATAATATTGAAATAACAAGGGGCAGTTTAATATCACATACTTTGACTTCCCTAAAGGATTTATCTTGCTATGAGACGAGAGCGTTAACAATATTAAAATAATAGTGCGTTAAGCTATATTTATCTAAAATTATTACCCATTTACCAAAGACACCTGCTACTAAAATACTTTTGATAGTATCGGAGCTATTTTTGTTAGAGATAAAGATTATATATAAAATAGGAGAATCGGCTGTTCTACCTACTATGCATTCCTACATTTTTTGACGACCTCCATGGCGCAGCGCGCGCTCTGTCACATCATAAAGTCGGAGGTCCTGGGTTCGATCCCGGGCTCGAGTCTGGTCTGGTGGGAGGCTTCGGCCGTGGCTAGCACCCTAGCGACAAAGACTTGTAGCCAAGCCATTTAGCGTTCCGGCACGATGTCGGGTAGAAACTAATTAGGAGTGTTGGTTTACCACACCCCTGGTAAGCCCACAAACAGGTTAGGCCGCTACCATCTTAGACTGCATTATCACTTACCATTAGGTGAGATTGCCGTCAAGACCTAACTTGTAGTATATATAAAAAAAAAACAAGACTATATACATATAGACTTCAGGATTACTTTAGGATTAGTTACTTCCAACATTATTCATGGATTTATTTATATATGTTACAAATTAGATGATAAGTATTCCCGCGAAAATCTAAATCTTTTTTTAACGCTGGGAAATGCGTTTGTGCATCCCCTCCGGAAGCGGCACAGGCAGAACAGGGTCGCTACCGGCGGGGTATGTGGGACTCGCGGCCAGAGTGGTGACGTCTTTTTCTATTCCTAGAATTTAATATAATTACATATTAATTACAGTATTTCGATATCGCAGATATTGAGATTCAAATTGAATCAAATCAAAAATAGCTTTCTTTATTCATATAAACCTATTAAAGGGAATCTATGAATCGTTCATATATATATATAACATTTTTCATTATTTCTATTAGTGATCGTGATAACTACACTCGCCAACTTAAAACTAAAGCTAAGATTGATTGATAGTTATTTCAAGAACCATTTATTTTTCATTCATTTCGCTTCGAGATGCCTATCAGTATTCAGGGTAACATACGAAAAGCAGGTCACTGCACTGCTCAAACTATTTGGTTTTACAACTAGAAATTCTGCTTAGATGTTACCTACATTGATACAGCATTCAGGGTGCTTAGTTGCGAGTTTATAACTTAAATTTTATAGAATTGAAATAGCGCCATCTAGCGTCTCTCTTTCGATTCTATAAACGTTTAAGCAAACTTTCAGGCAATCGTATGAGTAAGAAATCTTGCACTCGGAGTTGAGGTTAATTAATTTGATATAAATGTTTTAATTGGCCCATGGTACCTACTACAATAGCGGGCAGTGTCAGTGGTCATGCAATAATATTCAAACTTGGAATATAATTGCATGACCACTGACACTGCAACATTCTAAGTGCGAGATTTATAGATACATTTATAAATTTAGTTTCTTAGAGAACATTTTAACTAACACGTGAACATTTTAACTAAATTAAAACGAGCCAAAGATATGTGTCTGACATAGATCACTCTCGTTTTACTCGTAACACAAACTTTGGGTCGGCACAGTCAAAGTTGGCTATATCTTTAGAGCCCAAGACGATCGACCTCCAGTTTTGAAACGATGGCAGTGAAGAATTCCCACGAACACCTTCGTCGTTGCGGAAAATGCATAGACCTAGATTGAAAATAGGAAATTTAGTGATATAAATGTAGATATCAATTCGCGATAGCGTTGAGAGTGGACGGCGATTAACCTGGCACTTGGCTCCACGCCAACCACTAAGCAGCGCTTCTGAGAAACGGACATCAGACGACTGCTCAGGTACCGCACATGAATATTATCATTCAGTTATCTCTATTATATTGTATATTCTTCTAACTACATATTGCACCTATTGAATAAGTACGGATGCCTCACCAACAAATTAATATTATGAACACACAATATTTAAGTATCTATGTGGGCCTATTTTCAGAAAAGCTGATCCGATTTTGACGATATTTTTTCAAGGCAGCAAAAAAAGAGGATTTGACACTATTTTTTATTTGGGAAATCTCCCTCTAACTAAGGACTTAATGGAGGTTAAAAGATTGTATAGTAAGTTTGTGACTTGTTCTTTTTTAACTTGTAAAGGGCTGTATTATAATATAAACCGAAAAGGGAAATAGGGGTTGGTAGATTTTGTAAGAGTCCTGTGTTTTTGATGTAGCAATTTTTTTATTTGTATTTGGGTTATAAGTTTTAAGTTGAATCTTATAATATGAAAAATCTTATATATCTTGATATAAAAACTTATAAAATGGTGACACAGTTGTACTAAATGAGCTTTCTTTATCATAAACGAGTACGAGTACGAAGTAAAAATGCAAGGCATCTGAACGTAAGAAATGAGTTATAAGAAACTTGAGAAAAGTCTCTTTTTCCCTTATGATTATTTATAGATTTTTATTTCCTTAGCACAGTGTTGGGTTCGGTGGACTTATAAAAGGGTTGTGCCGGGTCCGATTCCCGGCATAGACAATTTAGAAATTTATCATTACTGAATTATCGTAGGTCCGGTTTAGTGAGAGGTTTAGGCCGTAGATAGCTACGACTCTACCGACAAAGACGTGCCGTAAACGACATGACGACGTGGCTTTTTAAAGCGTCTTTTAAAGGACCATTTGAATAAAGATAGCTTTAGTTTTAAGTTTACGAATATAGTTATCACCATGAAATAACTACTATGTCAATTATTGACGCGTCAAAAGTGCCTTTTTAAGGACTATTTGAATAAAGATTATTTTGAATTTTATGATTATGACATAGCGGTTTGGCACGATGTCGTGTAGAAACCAATTAGAAGTTTGGGATACTCTTATGAGTATATTATATTCAGGTTCGCCCGCTCCCATCTTAGACCTTTCGTAGTTATTGTATAGCTGCGTATTTTTACTCGTGTGTTGGACGCCTTAACGCACCTTACATCTTCGAAGACCAGTAGCCATCACCAAAAGAAATTTGACCCTGGCACATAAAAAGCTAGTCAACCAAGTATTAGCGATGACAGTCACAATTTTTTTCGTCGAACAGTTAATTTTTGCAAGATTGCCAAGTGCAGATTTCTAAAAATTGTTAAGTGAGGAAAACTAGGAAACATCTGTCGTATCGGCCTCGCCGCTGAAATATTACCGGTGTGCGCCGCTCTCCCGTCGGTCAGGGGCAAAGGTCTGGCAAAGGCATTGATATCACGTTACTATTCATTACAGCATAGATATATACGAGTATGTATTGTAGCTGTGATTTTTTTTTTTTTCCGCTGGGAAATGCGTTTACGCATCCCCTCCGGAAGCGACGCAGTTTTGACGGCGTCGCTTCCGACGGGGTATGTGGGACTCGCCGGCGGCCGGGTTGGCGACCAGAATACCCACTTAAACCCAGCGATGCTCCTACGCGTCGCCTGGTGGCTGGGTCACGGGAACACCCGCGCACTCGACCGCAACTCAACCAGCGGTGTCCGCCGAGACAGACCCTCCACCGGGGCCGTATGATCGAGGCCCCCTAACTCCATTTGAGGCGCGCCAGGAACATTGGCTGTGATAGCCTAGTAGCCTACTGAGTTTCTTATCTGTGGTTAACTGGTGGTATACCGAATACCTTGTCACTACAAACACGATAATTTTGATGTTGTAAAATTCATAAATAATGGAATATAGGATTGTTTGAGAAGATTTATTTGTATTTAATACTTATGTGTTTTTTTAAACAATTAAAATATCACTTGCTTCAATGGTGAAGTAAAACATCGTGAGGAAACCTGCACGCCTGAGAGTTCTCCATAATGTTCTCAAAGGCGTGTGAAGTCTGCCAATCCGCACATGGCCAGCGTGGTGGACTATGACCAAACCCTTCTCATATTGAAAGGAGACCCGTGCTCTCTAGGACAATGGGTTGATCATGATTTATGTATTTTGTTACGCTACAAGTCAGCACTTATTTACTTACTATGCAATCTCAACTGGTGGTAAGTAGTATAACATGGTAGCGGGCTAACCTGTTGAAGATACGAATATATTACCCAATCTCCTAATAGATTTTTATGCGCCATTGTGGCACCTCATCTTTGTCAGAAGAGTGGTAACTAGCCACGGCTGAAGCCTCCTACCAAACCAGACTAGAGAAAATTCTGAAAGTATGAATTTCTAAATTACCTCTGCTGGGAATTGAACCCGTGATATCCTACTTATGAGTGAGGTCGTCAAAAGTTGTGTGTCGGTTTTAATAAAAAAACATGGCTTGTACCATCAAATATAGCACGTACGATAAACGATAAGGTACTAGGTACTCTGTTACTAATGCAAAGACGTTAATAATAAACCTAATCCATATTCTTCACTTGAAATAATAAAACAAGAAGAGCCATCCAATCAACAGTGAAGAGTAGGCAACGGATAGCTCTGTTGAATGCCAACTATGAACTTAGCTATTGCTAAATACGGGCGTTAATGGGCCCCTGAACATGCCATCGATTCTGTTATAGGAGCGGCGAAAAAAATGCACCTCTCGATCTCGATTGAATCTCGATTCCATAATAAATAATAAAGCACTTGTACACACAATCCTATTTAAAATATCACTATCATAAATTGGCATTTATTACTATAATGATGATAACTATATTAATATGCCAATGTTACTGGAGTTTCTCTAGTCAGCCTCTTATAATAATCATCATCATGATCAACCCATTATCGAGCACGGGTCTCCTCTCAATATGAGAAGGGTTTGGCCATAGTCCACCACGCTGGCCATGTGCGGATTGGCAGACTTCACACGCTTTTGAGAACATTATGGAGAACTCTCAGGCGTGCAGGTTTCCTCACGATGTTTTCCTTCATCGTTGAAGCAAGTGATATTTTAATTTTTTTTAAAACGCACATATCTCCGAAAAGTTAGAGGTGCGTGCCCGGATTCGAACCGCCGACCTCTGGTTAGGAGGCTGACGCCCTAACCACTAGGCTATCACCGCTTCAATAATATACATAGCGCTTATAATAATATACATAGCGAATATATATCAGTTACAAAGTAAGTAACCCCTATCGCGACGCGATGCTAAACATCGCAGTTTACAGCAGGTTTCAGTAAACGCGCGCTATTTCAGGCTGGCCCAGAAACGATGTGACGTCAACGGCGGCACAGTTTCCCACCCCGACGTGTCATTATGTCGATTTCTAATATTTGTCCTAGCACTAGACGACTTGGCCTGCCTTCGTACAACTTATCAAGCATCGTATATAATATATATATACCGACCAGATTATATATAGGAGATAGTCTTCGCATCTCCCACTATGCTCTAATGCAGAATGTCGTGACCTAACCACCTTTAAAGGTAATTGTATACAATTTTATAACAAATTACCAAACGAAATTTTTGGGATGTCTCTCAATAAGTTTAAAATTTATATAAAACGAAAGCTATATACTATAGTGTAAAGGATTATGTAAATGATAAACAAGCATGGATATGAAATATTGTTGTAATAAGATAGCTCTTAACATAATTTTAAGTGGCATGTGAGATGGTGATAACAAAAATAAAATTTACCTGGCTAAATTTGTTGTGGGCTTCTTCTTAGACCGGGGCGCGTTTGGACCCTCTGTATTTTTAAGTTTCCGAATGTAGTTATCACCATCAAATCACTACTATGTAAATTATTGACGCGTCAAAAGTGCCTTTTAAAGGAATATTTGAATAAAGATTATTTGAATTTGAATTTGAACATTGACATGATGTCTGTGTTAAAGAATGGGATGAAAATACATACCAGGATCCCCAATCTGCTAGTACAATTGTGTATTGTGCCACAATGATCGATAACTTATATTTATGTAAAATAAAAAATTTATAGCATTTTATAATGAATAAAATATCCGTTGTTACACTAGAAAAGCTTGCTTCGTGATGTCTACTCTACTTTTACTATTTATTGAACAAAATATTTTAATGTCAATGAATGATATTAATTTGATTTTTTTTTATCAGATATTTTGACGTTATTGATCGCCACAATTGCAATGGCAGACTTCGCTCCCAGATAACTATAAGTTTAAACGACAACCAAAAACATTTTGTACTAGCTGAGCTCCACGCTTTCGTTTGCTTGGGAATACAGGGAATTCGTTGCTTTCCGTTCATAAAAGAATTTTCAAAATTCGACCAGTAGTACCGGCGAGTGTCCCGAACATGACATGATTTTTTGATGACCTCCATGGCGCGCTGTCGTATTATAAAGTTGCAGGTCCTGGGTTCGATTCCCGGCTCGAGTCTGGTCTGGTGGGAGGCTTCGGCCGTGGCTAGTTACCACCCAACCGACAACGATGTGTCGCTAAGCGATTTAGCGTTCCGGCACGATGTCGCGTAGAAACCAATTAGCTGTATGGGTTTACCATACCCCTAACATGTTAGCCCGCTACCATCTTAGACTGCATCATCACTTACCATCAGGTGAGATTGCCGTCAAGGGCTAACTTGTAGTAGATAAAAAAAAACATCCTAATCTGTATTTCTATGGATGGGAATGCACTGCTGGTGGACTAAAAGTGCCTATGAAGCAGGCAAATTTGTTTTCGTCATACGTATTTATAAAAGGAATAGAAATTGTATAGGATCACCCGCACGTGGGACTATGTTGCCAAAATATTGAGGAAGTCTTGCACTTGCCTTGTAGTTATTATTCTCTGTGATGTTGAGTTTGGATTCGATGCGGTCAACAATGTTGCCCCTATGTACAGCTATAGTACAGAAATAAATTTTTAGAGTTAGGGAATCAGGGAATTTACATTTTCATCGTCAATTTACTAGCTTCCGTACCCCTTTAATATACTTCTAATATGATCGGAATAAATGAATGAATGCACGTCACAGAGAAATGCAACATATAATTACATTTTGAAATTTTATCATTACAATATTTTTACTATGTGAGCTATAGAGAATGTTTAGCTTTTCACAGATTCTCACAACGTTTACAAATAGTTTGAAAATATGATACATATAGTAAATACAATTTAGAGTTGATACAATTACCATAAAATCTAATATTATTTTGGATACGTTACTCTAAGGGAGATATTTAAAACCGCCTAAAACCTGCTTTATGACATATACCTCCTAGTTACTTGAAAATCATTTACTTAAGAGTTCTTTTATAACAACAATAAGTGTTATTGCAGCATGTATACCGATGCGGATTGTATACTTCAAATAATTCACGATATATACGATAACTGTGAGCGATGGCTCACCGTGCTTTTCGAGGTATATTCGAAATAATCTTTCAAATTGGCTTTCAAAAAACGCTTCCGACACGTACTTATTATTTTTCTCATAATAGTGAGAAGATGATGATGATTGTATTCGTAAACTAAAAACTAAAGCTGTGAGTTTGGAAAATCCAAACGCGCGGTCTGAGAAGATGCTCATGAAAATATTGTTACGGATATTCTTATTTTATCTCGATCTTTAATCAGCAAACATATATATAATTAGATGTAAATAAATAAAAAAGTTAACGAAGACAATTTAAGTAAATGAGGAACAGAATTGGTTCAATGAAGGATCCCTGAGGAATACCTTTTTTTACAAGTGACCCATTAGACCGTCTTACATTCACGTGTACTTGAATTATTCCTTTTGTATGTATGATATGAGGTATCAGAATACCAGTGATCGGACAAATTACAGAATTTGTCGCTTTTTGAGTGGCCCCCAAGTAAAGCTTCTGGTAGGAGGCTTCGGCCATGGCTAGTTACCACCTTACCGACGAAGACGAAGACCGCACACACACACACACACTTAAATAGTCTCATTGTTAGTTTTAGTTAGTATAAGATAATTTTGTACTCAAAAATTGTTATATTGTATTTTTGGAGGGAACTATCTTCTGCGATACAGGTTTTAGTGAGGGTAGGGACAAACTATATATATATTGTAAAAATCTTAATCTTATCACAAAATAAATATTATCCTATCTAAAATCTTATTTTATCCAGTAATAAATAAAAGCTCCTACAGTCAAGGCTATGAGACAAATCATAATGAGCTCGTGATCTTTGAAACCCGACCGCGTCGGACCCTGACATTGAGGCGTCGCGCCGCGTCGCTCAAAGTGAAGTGTCGACGTGATTGATGCCGGGATGGTATCACTAGCACTCAGGGCGCCGCCACACATGTACGCACTATACTCGCACTTAGTATAATAACATCCGATATATATATATATATATACATATATATTTGATTAACCAGCCTAAGCTGTGATAGCCTAGTCGTGGGAATCTAATCAGAAGTCGGGGTTCGAACCCAGGCATTAACTTCTCCAAGCTATTTGCGTTTTTAAGCAATTAAAATATCAACGGTGAAGGAAAACATCGCGAGGAAACCTGCATGCCTGAGAGTTCTCCATAACGTTCTCAAAGGCGTGTGAAGTCTGCCAATCCGCATATGGCCAGCGTTGTGGACTGAGGCCAAACCCTTCTCACATTGAGATAAGACCCGTGCTCTGTAGTGAGCCGGCAATAGCTTTACACCAGCTTTTGCATTTACGTTTGTATCAGCGTATTATCTTTCGTCTCCAAAAATAATAATGCAAGAAAAAATAAAGCAAGTTAAAGTGAACAGCATTACATTTACTGCTATTCTGAAGCGAAATACTGAAATTGGCATGCCATTTCTTAGATAAAACACTTCTTGGACATGTATATGTAGTATTTATATTTATTTATTTATTTATTTCACTTGATACACCATCGATACATTGTATTAGCATTAAAAATATTACGATATAACGTATAAGCCGAGTACAGTTATCGTTGCAGGTATATACGGCATTACAGTTTCTCCGGTTAAAATTTGCATTACAGTACATTACAGATTTATTACATTATTAGTACATTAGTGTTAAACAATATAAAACAAAAAACTATGAAATTAATTAATAATGAAATATACAGACTTAAAATAAATACTAGGATAAAAATGAGAACTATACATGTAGAAATATTTTTTTCTTAAAACTAGTTAGGGTGTCGTGAAAGATATCGATGTCATGGTTCGTCAAGTTATTGTATACACTAACTGTGGTGGTATGGTCTTGGAAAATTTAGGAACAAATATTTTATGGTTGGGGTGTCTAGGAATACGACGGGGGACGTTGATGCTTATCTGTTGTAGCAGGTCGGTGGAATCCATAAAATTACGAATAATTTTATATAAAGTTATGAGATCAGTCACTTGTCTTCGTTTTTCGAGGGAATGTATTTTAAAATGATTTAAGCGAGCGTCGTAGTCAGCTCTGTAAGGACATATTTTGTCTTTAAAGGCCAGATACCGCGTAAAGGAACGTTGTATTCGCTCTATTCTGTCTACGTGTGTTCTATAGTGTGGGTTCCATACCGGGACGGTGTATTCCAGAATGCTGCGTACTAACGCGTGGTAGATCCTGGATATGCAGTCTGTTCTTTTAAAAACGGCGGTGTTACGCTTGATGAAACCGAGCAATTTCCACGCCTTACAGACAATATGATCAATGTGGTCTTTAAAAGTGAGCTTACTATCGATTATTATGCCGAGATCTCTGATGACATTGACCTCTTCGAGCTGTTGGCTATGTACAAAGTACTTCGTAGGTATTATGTTCTTTTTACGGGTAAATTTTATATGTGCGCACTTTGAGGCGTTTATCGTCATTCTGTTAATGGCACACCAGTTTTGAATGGAATTGAGGTCTTCCTGGAGTAAGCAACTGTCCTCAACGTTTTTTATCACCCGGTAAATTTTGATATCGTCAGCAAAAATTGAGCACTGACTGTACCGAATACTTTGTGTGATATCGTTAATGAACAGTAGGAACAGAATAGGCCCCAGATGAGATCCTTGGGGGACTCCAGATGTGGCAAAGAAGGAATCAGAAGTATAGCCCTTTATGGTTACGCTTTGAGGTCTGTTTTGAAGGTACGATCTAAACCACGAGAGCAATGGCTCGTGGATACCGTAAGCCCCTAGCTTTAAAATTAAGATATTATGGTCGACTTTATCGAAGGCGCTACTGAAATCGGTGTATACTGAGTCGACTTGTTGCTTGCTGTCGACACTCATACATAAATCTGATGCATAGCTTACCAGATTTGTGACTGTGGACCGATTGCGACAGAATCCGTGCTGGCAGACTAATAAGATATTATTAGAGTAATGAGACAGAATGGGACATATTAGTTTTTCAAAGACTTTCGAAAATATATTTAACATGGATATAGGACGGTAATTACGAATGTTGTTTTTGGCCCCTTTCTTAAAAATGGGCAGGATGTTTGCAGCCTTCCATACCGCCGGGAAAATAGACGTTTCTAAAGATTTATTAAAAATAATTTTGAGGGGCAGGGTTAGATGCTTGTGACATTTTTTAATGAATATTAGAGGTAATCCGTCGGGTCCTGCACCTTTGCTGGGATCCAGTGACTTAAGCACTTTACCTATCTCGCGTTCATTTATAGAGATCCTAGACAGTGATTTTTGTATAAAAGAGTCTGAAAAGATGTTTTTGTCTATCTGATTGTTAGTTACGGGATCTGTAAACAGGGAGGAGAAATGTTGTGCAAAAAGGTTGCTTATTTCGTTACCGGAATTGGCCGTTTTACATATGGGTACCAACATGAAGCAATGTATGCGAAAGTTATCAACCAGCCATATAAACCATTTTATCGGCTGTAATCTACTATTAAAAAATACGAATTAATACTAATTGTAATTGTATATTATACTACTAATTGTATATTATATTTAATAATATTATATCATACATAATATAATATTATTAAATATAATATACATACTTGCGTTATTCCATTGACTATTATATACATATATTATGTAAGATTATTGCTATGATTTGATTTGAATTCAACGCCGATAAAAATGTATGTCAAACCAGTCGTAATTCAGTCAAGCAGAAAGTCGTTTGAAGACTTTCTGCGTCTGCTTAGAAACACTGCAAGCTTTCCGCTACTCGAATACGTGTGAAGGCACCCTGACAACTACAGAAACCAATCTATTTATATTAATATCTACGTTTTAAAATAAATTAGGTTCTAGCTCTTCACAAATCTGGGGCTCGTATCTTACTAATGCTGGAGTCTGCTCACTTTCGTATGACAATACATATGTAATAGTATATTATAGTTTACCATACCTAACTATACTAAAATGCCATATGGCCAATATAGAAACGCTAGGCTTGTATATTTTAGTTATTTTCATAGTAGTCATATGGTATTTTATTATGGGGCAATGCTGCCGATATTGACACTATAAAGTATTGTGTATTAGTCTTGGGTTTGTATATCTCGGTGATAGAAGAGAGAGAGAGAGAGAGAGAGAGAGAGAGAGAGAGCGAGAAAGAGAGAGAGGTTAATATTAATATAAGACGCTGCTAAAATATAATTGATATATAATTTAGCAGGTCAGCATACAATTAATATCACATGTAATAATAATAACATATTCAACGTGCTTTGTGAGACACGTAGCTAATGTGACCATTAAAACCACCAAACCCAACACAATATTGTACATATAATTTGAAAGGCACTGATCTCTTAATAAAGGCTTTTCTAGTTTAGGAGTCTGGATTCCTGATGACCTGTACTGAGGTTCAATTTTTTTATTAGATGTTTCAGCTTCATGGCAATCTGTTTTTCAACAATAAGCCACTTCTTTGTTCAATTGCTCAGTTACTGAGGTTCACTAATAAAGATTTTTCGAATCTATTTTAACTGTGAACTTGTACTGAGAGCAAATTTTAACTAGATCCTCTTTTTAGTTAGCTGCTCTTTATCGATTTAGTGAACCAATAAGACAATACGCATAGTTACAAACCTAATATTAACGGCAGCAAGTTAATGAATAACAACCCCTTACGGTCATGCTCCGAGTAAAATCGTTTAAATTTCAATTACGACACTCTTACAGGAAAAGAAAAACTTCTGTAGATTCATGCATATCCTGATCTGTTCAACAAAGAGAAAACCACCTAATTATATCATATATTACCTTGAAAGTCTTACCTATAAAGCCCTTTGTTGCACCACATAACATCGAACTCCCTGCTCAATAGTATATTAGACCCCTCATTTGTGTATTAACACTGTCCCCTCCCCCAGGAACACTCAAGTGGACTCGGAGCTGGACGTGAAGGCTGAACTGCTGGACGTGACAGCTGCTAAGCACAAGTTAGCTGTGAGGCCGAAGAAAAAGCACGCCAGCAAGCAGGTGAAACGGTGCATCACCAGCAATGAAAGGTAAATTCGAGGAATAATATTGAAATACGCCGATATCATCATTATCAGGACCTAAGAAAAACCTTTCCTTTGTATACCTATTATATATAATATATTATGTTATGTATATTATATTATGTAATCATATATGTAGTATCATATAGTAATCAGTATATTAAGTAATCTTTTTCCAATCGAAACACACTAGTTTAACCAACCAACACTTCCAAAGCCCTAATTAATTGAAACTTATCAACCTTTTATTATCCAAAGTTGTTTACAATTCCACAACCCCCACGAGTTAACCCCCCAGGTACATATATTTATATCGTGATTTATGAGAAACATTAATCCCGAGTCATGTTGGTTTGATAATCACTTACGCAATGTCGTTTGATTCCAATATAGGCGACCCTGTGTAGTGAAGTGTTACATTATATGTTTTATAAATTACCTACATGCTCTTGAAATAATATGCTCTCATTTGTTGTAGAATCTACTCTGCGTCTATTTGAAATCGTAATATTTATGAATTCAAGCAGTAATTAAGAAAATTTTAATCAATATATGGCATGTTCAAAAGTTTATAAAAGATCATAGTGTGTAATTTCTTACACACACTATGAAAATCAGTATGGTATGTTTTACATTGTACAATGTATTATTAAGCGGTGATAGCCTAGTGGTTAGGGCGTCAGCCTCCTAACCAGAGGTCGGCGGTTCGAATCCGGGCACGGACCTTTAACTTTTCGGAGTTATGTGCGTTTTAAAAAAATTAAAATATCACTTGCTTCAACGGTGAAGGAAAACATCGTGTGGAAACCTGCACGCCTGAGAATTCTCCATAATGTTCTCAAAGGCGTGAGAAGTCTGCCAATCCGCACATGTCCAGCGTGGTGGGCTATTGCCAAACCCTACTCATATTGAGAGGGGACCCATGTTCTGTAGTGAGCCGGTAATGGGTTGATCATAACGATGATGATGATAAATGTATTATTGTTTGTACAGTAGGTATGGTAACTTATATTTTGATAACAATTGTTACGGTTGCTGTATACTATCCTGGGTATGAAGAAGAAATAGAAGCACCGGTGACCGTTTTTTAGATAAAGCAATAGTACCTTGCTTAAACAATAATTTGCTTAGAAACCGAAAAAAAATTAAAGTATGAAAGTAATAATAATTTCCGCAAAATAATTTCAATTAATTATATTACATATAATTATATTCTTTTTTATCCCGCAGATGCCTTTAAGACACATTCATTTATCTGTAGATTCCATTCAATTTTATTTCTGTAAAGTTTACATACTAAGTATGGTATTAAGTGCCCAAATACTAAGTATTTCTTACTAAATAAATAAAACATGTTACCCATAAGTTTGGCACCCAGCGTTAACGATAATATACTCAATACAACACAACAAACAACATGCATGTATTGGAGGAACCATTTTACTTACGTGACTATTTCTACCAGTTAACTCCTACCGCAAGCCAAGCTAAGGAACTTCAAGATTCCATTACTTTGCCAAAAAAGTTATAATTTGCGAAAATTTTGTTTATATCATACGCAATTTCTATAAGCACCTTCCCAATCCGATGGCTATAGAGATGTTACGTAGATGTCTTTGAAAAACATCACGTCAGTTCATCGTTTTAAACAATGTTTTAAAGGCCAAACCAACAAGCTTTTACATTCATAATAAAAGGAGGGATACTGTGCCTGTATACATACGATATTTATCACTGTGGTACGAGTGTCTAATTTTTTTGCTGTCGGCTTTTTGGGTGACCTGAATTTGTATTACAAGGTGTCTCAAAAGTAAGTTCACATTTGCTTATCTTATTACGCGAAAGCAACTATTCTGAGGGGCGCGGGGGGTATGTCAGTCGGTAGTCTGGCTCTTGGGAATTTAGTCGCTATGGAGCGTTTCTCTGGTGCGGACCGTGCGTTGTGCGTACGTGAGTTTTACAAAAACGGTAATTCGGCGACTGTAGCGCGTAGAAAATTCTGCAGTATTCGACATATTCGTCACTTAAATGATGCGCCTAGCACTCGTCTCATTGCAAAATGGGTTGAGAAGTTTGAAGAGACTGGGTCAACTCTGTAGAAACCAAAATCTGGGCGACCAAGAACATCAAGAACAGCCGAAAGCGTGGACAGTGTTACTCAGTCTATTCGAGATGATCCAAACCTCTCGATTCGGAAGCGTGCTGTTGCTTTAAATGTGCACAGATCTTCATTATGCCGCATTTTACACAAAGATTTAAAGCTGCACCCGTACAAAATTCAGTTAGTGCAAGAACTGAAGCCTCAAGATGCTGGTCAGAGGCTTGCCTTTGTAAATCAGATGATTGAGCGCTTTCCAACGTTCACCAACATCTTGTTTTCCGATGAAGCCCATTTTCATCTGAATGGGCATGTAAACAAGCAAAATTGTCGTTACTGGAGTGCAACCAACCCAAAACAAAAACATCAGAAACCGCTACATTCACCCAATGTCACCGTATGGGCAGCGATGTCGGCGCGAGGAATTATCGGCCCTTAATTTTTTTGAAGATGGAAGGGGACGCACACTCACAGTGAATTCAGAGCGTTATGTGGAGATGTTAGACGAGTTTTTCGTACCCCAACTGCAAAACTTTCCTGGTTACAACCAAAGAACATGGTTCCAGCAGGATGGAGCAACTTCACACACGTCCAACAGATCTCTGCCTCGAGTTCGAGAAATTTTTCCGAACAAATTAATCTCCAGGCGAGGTGACATAAATTGGCCTCCACGGAGTCCCGATTTAACGCCTATGGATTTTTTCCTGTGGGGTTATGTCAAATCAAAAGTTTACGCTAATAAACCGACTTCCCTGGCACAATTAAAAGAAAATATCCGTCATGAAATGGCAGCCATCACGGAGACTACCTGCCGAGCTGTCATAGGCAATTTTAGTGCCCGACTAAATGAATGCCGAGAGCGCAACGGTTTACATTTGGACGATGTTATTTTTAAAAAATAAATTCCCAAACAGTGTACTTCAATATAAAATAAACATTTTTTCAATAAAGCTAAGACTTTTCTTTTAAAAAAAGATTTAAATGTGAACTTTCTTTTGAGACACCTTGTATTATACAAAAGCTCTCCGCAAATCCGCGCCCGAATCCTGTTCTTAACCCATATATCCAAACAAATTAAAAATTAGCTGTCAGTCTATGGTAGCTGAAGGAATCAGTTCATATTATTATTTGATAATATTTAAAATTTGTTTTCAGAAAAACACATATATTACAGACGTTTTACGCAGGGTTTAGGTAAACCTTACACTCTAGCAGTCTTATAGAGTATTATAATAGACATATGTCGTAGCTTCCCATTTCAAATCTATTCAAACAAAGTTATCACAATAGAACATATTCGAGACCATCCCCTATCAAATAAGAAAACGAATGAATCACACTGTAGTGAAAATATGGTAATATTTATGCGATTCAATGCAAAACTCTTTGTATATTTGTTTTTAATAAAATTCGGCATCGAGATAAATTACACCTTGGGAAAGGAAAAAGAATTATTTTCATGCCAGGGAAAATAGGTGGATGAAAAAAAAACCATTAGAAAACCGGCGAGTTGAACTCTCAAACGAAAGGGTTCCGTACCGAGATGGAATATGAAACACTAAATGCTAAATAGTATTAACATTATTTATATCGAACTAATAAACGAAACAAATATAAATCCTGCGAAAATTCAAATTATATGCCTATTACGGCCGGACGGACAGATGGACAGCGTAAGCTCAGTAACAGGGTTCCCGTTGGCTTCCTTCGGGTACGGAATCCTAAAAACGGAAACATAGATAACAAATGTAGTTAAACGCGCCAATTTCTCAAAAGTTGCCCACGCGCTGAATTGCCTATTCATTTTACTCGCAAAAAATGGTGTAATCCACTGTCCAAGAATTGTCACTATGATAAACATTTGCTAATAAAATTAATCGTTTCGCTGTAAACTCAAAGAGTGCGCTCATATCTCGGTTACCCGCTATTTATTGCTGCTCCCATTCCAATTTTTCTGTAATGGCCACTTTTCAGGGTGAATTTTTAAACTGAACATCTTGTAGACAGCTATGTATTTTTTTCAATTTTTATTTAGTTTAAATATCAAACTGCTTAACCTATCATGTATTATTATTTATTTTTATAAAAAAAAAGCATTTTCCAAACAAGTTTATCAATCCACGGATTTCTGACATATCATTTTTTCTTTTTTGTTCTTAAATCAGTTGTAACGTAATGTTTGCTGGGCGCATTGTGAATGTTGCGTACACTTATTATTGATATACGTATCAGTGTGTGTAATAGTGTGTAATTATATGGCGAGTGTATGATATGTATATTGTTAGTGTTCCTTTTAAATAATAATAAAAAAAAACTTTAATACAACCGAATTCAGAAACTTCTTTTTATAAGCATAATTAAATAACTTTTTCCCTAAAATCGAAAAAACAAACAATATGTACATATACATTGATTTTAAAGGGTACTTACGTAGTTAGTAGAATTTATTTTCATATGCAGAAAGGTACCTAAAATTTATTTATAATTATAGCCTTAGGTATATATCAAACACTAAGTTTTTGTTTGATTCCCCTATCATCATCATCATCATTCACACGGCACAGGCCTTCTTGAGAGAGGGTTTTAGAGCATAAGACCCTCACGCTGCTGCGGCTGTGATTTCTGGAGCTGGTGATGTATACTCGCTTCTTCTTATCGTTGTTTGTAAGAATAAGCTCGTTACAACGTCGATATAATTCTCATATCAATCTACTTACGCCCACTGGTCGACATAGATCTTGTTACAAAGTCATATTAGTGAGAACAACCTGGGTTAAAGTGCTGCTGGGTGAGAAATTATTTAGCAGAAAATTTAATATTAAAATAAATAAGTTAGTACTTGCTATAAGTTTATCTTCATCATCATGATCAACCCATTACCGGCTCACTACAGAGCACGGGATCCTCTCAATATAAGAAGGGCTCACACGCCTTTGAGAACATTATGGAGAACTTTCAGGCGTGTAGGTTTCCTCACGATGTTTTCCTTCACCGTTGAAGCAAGTGATATTTTTTTTTTTTAAACGCACATAGCTCCGAAAAGTTAGAGGTGCGTGCCCGGATTCGAACCGCCGACTTCTGATTAGGGCGCTGACGACCTAACCACTAGGCTACCACCGCCGCAATAAGTTAGTAAAAGTTTATAATATCTTAATCAATTAGACCGCGATACAACGCCCGTTCCAAAAAATCACCCTGAATTATGCCAACCATTATCTATTGTTTATATTTTTCATATTATTAATTCCTTTGATGTTGCTTTCAAGATGGTGATATATTAATTTATTTTCTGTTATTTAGAGCGGGAAAATCTTTGGTTGTTCTAAGGGCTTGTTACGATAAATCAAAAACTGTAAGGATTAAGGATAATAATAAATCTGTTTATAGCAAAGCCTTTTGACACTATGTTTTCTTCATTTGGTGTAGTTATCCAACTTTAAATAAAAATAAAAAACCAACCAACTTTACATAAAAATAAAAATACGGCACGATGTCGTCTAGAACCCAATTAGGAGTATGGATTTACCATACCCTTAACAGGTTAGCCCGCTACCATCTTAGACCGCATTATCATTTTCCACCAGGTGGGATAGCCTACAGTGTATAAAAAAACTGAAGTTAATTGACTATCGTCGCCCATGAACATCCACAGCACCAGGCACCAACGATGGCTTTGGCTGAACCGATCCTTGTCGGTTGGTTTCTACGACATCATGCCATATACCTCTGCCCGGAGGGTGGTAGCTAGCCAAGGTGAAAGCCTCCCACCAACCCAGCACAATCCGGAACTTTTTACTTTTTAATATTGCACACACACTACGCCACGCTACCGTACCGTAGCTTTACTAGCGAGTAATTTGGGTAATCAAGTTTTTAAAAAGGAGGCAGGTTTTAAATCTTTACGTGCAGGAATGCTTTTATATCAAAATTCCGTGTCACATTAGAGTCCGATCGGATTAGTCTTCCATTTCTTAAGAAATACGGAGCAAGTATGTCTGAGCACACGAATAATTAATTAGGTGCTTCAACAGTTCATACATTTGCAATTATTCCGACCACAACGTCTCAAAGCAAATGGGTGATGCGGGGTCAACGTACACTGGCCATGAAGGCAGATCGTACACTGGCTACTGTCGTTAGTGCGATAATTTTGACGTTAGAGATGTTCTCTTTTTTGTATTGGATTATGACGCCTAGTCTAAGGCCGAGATCTATAGTTAGTTAGCTTTACCTCCATGATCAACCCATTACCGGCTCACTACAGAGCACGGGTCAATATGAGAAGGGTTTGGCCGTAGTCCACCACGCTGTCCATGTGCGGATTGGCAGACTTCACACGCCTTTGAGAACATTATGGAGAACTCTCAAGCGTGCAGGTTTCCTCACGATGTTTTCCTTCACCGTTGAAGCAAGTGATATTTTAATTGTTTAAAAACGCACATAACTCCGAAAAGTTAGAGGTGCC
Source organism: Lasiommata megera (assembly GCA_928268935.1). NCBI lineage: Eukaryota > Metazoa > Arthropoda > Insecta > Lepidoptera > Nymphalidae > Lasiommata > Lasiommata megera. Next base: position 1,275,264 of record OV743308.1, on the reverse strand, counting down.
CGGATTGCCCGAACCGCCGACCTCTGATCACGAGGCTGACGCCCTAACCACTGGGCTATCACAGCTTTACCTCATAACTTAAGAAATTCAACAGTTTCTGTAACAAGAAAAAGTTATGTATCCGAAATAGATTTGTATCATATTAACACTAACTTAGCAAACTCAAAGTACGCTCTGTAAGTCACAGTATATGTGCTCATTGGCAATTTATCGCTTTCGTGAAATTATGAAAACTAGCTACCATTTACATAGGTAAATACTATACTCATGCTATGCGGTACCATACAATAAAAATGGATCTATTACACTATACATACATGTCAACAAAAGTTAATTATTATAAACTCTAGTACAATGAATTTTTTCGTCCATTACATATCAAAGTAAATCTACAGGAAAACCTTAACCCAGACAAAGTCACTCGCGGGCGTTTCTAATTGATTTTAACTTTTTTCTCTATATAAATACACTATGTCATAATATACTAACACTTAGTATTTATTCCAGCCATTAATACCCAGTTAAAAACAATTGATGTTGTTAAAATAATTAATTTACACATTCTTGTTTTAGTTTTACTTATTTATTCGATATAAAAAGAACAGTTACATCACACGAGTAATACTTCGCTTACGCCATATTGAAGAGAGAGAGCACAAAAAAAAGTATTGCCAATATAAATGTACACAATTACCAACAGATGTTAACTTTTTTTTCTGTATATAAATACACTATATTATGATATATAATATATTCTAGCTATTAATACCCAGTTAGCCGCTAGCCTAAGATTGGCTTTAAATGAAAAAGAAAAGAGAACAAGACTTCTCACCTACATTTATAGGACGCCGCCCACGCAGCCCCGTCGTACATCTGTACCTACAAGTGTACTGTTTCAGTTGCTCTTCCTTTAATATTGTGACTGCCCCCAATCCGGTTATAACGCTAATTTCGGGTGTCTAACACATCATCCCATACGTCAACATATCCGCAACGTGTCGCACAATAAATTGAACATATTATCACACTAATATTATAAAGGCTAGATTAAGTAGCTATATGTTTATAACTCCTTCACAATAAGAACTTGCCTGAAATAAATGGCGATAAATCGTATCCTGGATTAAAACTACTAATACGCTACTTTTTATTCCAAAAAAAATCTACTATTTTTGGATTTAATTTTACGTCGATGGGATACAACTATAGCTTAAGTTTGCTTTAGCTGACTTCCCCGAAATCAGATTTATATGTTGGAAAGGTAAAGAAAGCAGAAACGAGCACAAAAATGGGATAACCTTCTATTACAAACTCATACTCACTCCACAGTATACGGTGATAGCCTAGTGGTTAGGATGTCAGCCTCCTAACCAGAGGTCGGCGGTTCGAATCCGGGCACGCACCTCTAACTTTTCGGAGTTATGTGCGTTTTTAAGCAATCAAAATATCACTTGCTTCAACGGTGAAGGAAAACATCGTGAGGAAACCTGCACGCCTGAGAGTTCTCCATAATGTTCTCAAAGGCGTGTGAAGTCTGCCAATCCGCACATGGCCAGCGTGGTGGACTATGGCCAAACCCTTCTCATATGAGAGGAGACCCGTGCTCTGTAGTGAGCCGACAATGGGTTGATCGTGATGACTCACTCCACAGTAATGTTTAAAACCCCCCAAATGTACGCACATGTCAGCTAGTTCAAGATTACTTTAATTATAGTAGATAATCGTAGGAACCTAAAAATGTTTTACTTAAAGAAAAGAAATTGGCTATGGATTATTTGGGCCTAGAAACTCGCGGGCGTCCCTGGAACCAAAGTTTCATTACAACAACCCAAATACCAAATAAGTATACTAATATATACACTCATTAATTTTTATCTGAAGATACTGGCTATCATCTACTCGAATCGGCATGCCTTGCATTGCCACGTAAATAAATGTTCATTGTATATAGATCTTTTTGGTTCAGGAACCCTCGCGGGCAGTGACATCACAATATTTGCTATTCAAGTCTATAACGAACATAGGTAGATACAATTGAAACAAGTAAACCTATTTATGGCACGCCGTGTACTGTTTCGCCTGTCATTTGTTCAAATCATAATTGCTCCTTTGATCTCATGAAAAAACAAATGAATGCAATCTATCTCTTACTTCAATACGTTTTATCTTTTCTATTTAAACTAGAATTCAGGGAATTCTATTATTTAAACGCGGGTATGAGAAATTAATTCTTACTAACGGATTGATAAATCAACGGGGTAGCGTCGTCAGAAGCACGAATTATTGGTCATATAAATGTTCACTTGTAACGTTGAATTCATAAATTGTGTCATATAATATGTATGTAGAATTCTTAAATTGTTAATGCGTAACAAAATTATATTTGATAGGAACTTCATAAGCTTGCCCCTTTTTGGATGCTTTAACATAGAAAATGCTAGAAATGTATCCTTATATAAATTAATTACTTCCATGAGACGTTATAACCCAAGTTTATAACACGATTATAGGAGTCCGCCATCCATGTTTTTACTTGACATATGTGTTGACGTATAAGGCAACACCAAACAACAACTGCGAAGCGGTGATAGCTCAGTGGTTAGGGCGTCAGCCTCCTAATCAGAGGTCGGCGGTTCGAATCCGGGCACGCACCTCTTACATTCGGAGTTATGTGCGTTTTAAAACAATTAAAATATCACTTGCTTCAACGGTGAAGGAAAACGTCGTAAGGAAACCTGCACGCCTGAGAGTTCTCCATAATGTTCTCAAAGGCGTGTGAAGTCTGCCAATCCGCACATAGCCAGCGTGGTGGACTATGGCCAAACCCTTCTCATATTGAGAGGAGCCGCTACTCTGTAGTGAGCCGGTAATGGGTTGATCATGAAACAACAACTAAGCAAGTGTGCCCTGCGAGACCTCCCTGGCGCAGTTTGGCGATCTTATACTCGTCTATGGGGAGTTTCGGGGTTCTAACCTCGGCAGGGGCAATTCAGGAATTTAGATTTTTTTTTCTCCTGTTTTTTCTGGTGGGAGGCTTCAGCCATGGCTAGTTACGACAAAGATGTGCCGCCAAGAGATTGAGTGTTCCAGTACAATGCAGCGAATTTTTTTCCTGGTCTGCTCTAGTTGGACGCTTTGGTCATGTCTAGTTATTCCGGTACGATGTCGCGCAGACACTGTACCCCTGACAGGATATCCCGCTAAAAACTTGAGTAAAGTTGGAGGTCCTGGGTTCGATTCCGGCAGTGTATACGCCTCTTCAGCCTTGTACACGTATTATTAGTGCACAAAACTGAAAGTGTTCTGAAGCGACGCGAAATTGCCTTTAGTGTATTTAGTAATTTCAGTATAAAATAAGATGTAGGTTAACACCCGATATCAATTTGAAATACTGTCGAAATAACTCGCCGAGTTAACGACCTGCCAACATAGCTAGATGCATCAACTATTAACTCTATTTTTATCGCTAGCAGGCTTCCCCACTAAATAATCCATAAAGCTTTACGGCTGCTCAAATGAATGATTTAATACGTAGTTACCACCATCCTTAGTATAACCACGGGTGTTGTACCTGGCACAATCAAAATTTGTGATTTTGTGATTCAATGTACTGTAAGCCGTGACTGCAATCTCGTCTAGTGATAAGATGATGATGCAGTAAAAGTTTTTGAAACGAAGTTCCTTACGGCAGGCTAAGAGGAGATAGGGATCTTGCTGCGCGACCTAACTGTGATAATATAATAAAAAATGTCATAAAAAAGTCCGTGGAATTAAACCGTTAAATGAGACGTGCGCAGGCGCGACAGTCGTATACACAAGCGAGTAGTGTATATGGAGGAGATAGGGATTTTGCTGCGCGACCGAACTGAAAAAAAATGTAATAGTAAAACAGTAAGAAAAAGTCCGTGGAATAAAACCGTTAAATGAGACGTGCGCAGGCGCGACAGTCGTATACACAAGCGAGTAGTGTATAATACCTTTTTCTTTCTCCCTCTTTCTTTTCGTTCTCTCATCCCTTTGTCGATTCTACATTAGGAACTTCGTTCCTACCTGGTGTCCCACGACACCACATCTTTTTTTTATACGCTACAAGTTTAGCCCGTGACAACTGTCTCACCTGGTGATAAGTGATGATGGTGTCTAGGATGGTAGCGGGCTAACCTGTTAGGAGTATGGTAAACCCACACTCCTCATTATTTTCTACGCGACATCGTGCCGGACCGCTAAATCGCTTAACGACACGTCTTTATCGGTAACTAGCCACAGCCGAAGCCTCTCACCAGACCAGATTTGAGCCGGGAATCGAACCCAGGACCTCCAACTTTATAATGCGACAGCGCACGCACTGCGCCACGGAGATTGTCGAAGCGATTTTGATTATTACATGTACTCGTATTTGTTTGTCTGTGTAACAACAAAACTAATTTGGCTGAAGTTTTGATTGGAGAAAGATTATAACCCTGCACACGTCGGCCACTTTTAATCCCGGGGAAATCCCGCGCCATTTGCTGCTGCTATAACTATGGTATTCCATAAGAAACTGTCTTGAAGTAAAAATTATATGTTGGAAAATAATCAATACACAATGTTCCTTATTCCACATTAAATTATTCGTAATACAAGGTATTTCCTGGATTCTAGTTAAATTACTTTTGTATTGTTTACGAGATTATCGGAATCATTTATATGAAGGCGCCAAATTTTTATTCTGAAAAGATTTTCATCAAACAAACAAGCTCTCAACGGACCATTTAATAACTGGACGCGGAACACGCTGTGAAGCGCCCACGCCTATTATCATTACTTTTAGATCCGGGACAATTATAGACACGCGTTAAATTTACTATGGAAGTTTAATTTTGTGAGTCCCGGATATGACTGAGCAATTGGGCATTTAATATTGTCGCATGTACCATTTTCAAAGCTCACCAGGTTCGAATCCGGGCACGCACCTCTAACTTTTCTGAGTTATGTGCGTTTTTAAGCAATTAAAATATCACTTGCTTCAACGGTGAAGGAAAACATCGTGAGGAAACCTGCACGCCTGAGAGTACTTCATAATGTTCTCAAAGGCGTGTGAAGTCTGCCAATCCGCACATGGCCAGCGTGGTGGACTATGATCGAACCCTTTTCATGTTGAGAGGAGAGCCGCGCTCTGTAGTGAGCCGGTAATGGGTCGATCATGATGATGATGATATATGTGTCCATGTATGGGTAATTGTATGTTTGTTACTCCTTCATGCCGGAACTTCTGGACCATTATCGCTGAAATCTGGATAACATATCAATTATACCCTGGACGAAACAGGGAACTTTTATCCCAAAAAAATCATGGTTCTCAAGGGATTTTGGAAAAACTGAATTATACGTCGATAAGCTACAAATGTAGCTTAAGTTTTCCATAGCTAACTTCCTCGTCAAATTTATATGCTGGGAACGAAAGTGGAGACGGTCGTGTAACGTGGCTTATTCCACAGGAATTTGTACAAACCCTTAATGTAAGCGGATGGTGCCATCTAGTTTGCTTATTTGTTATACTTTGCTACATTTCCAGCTGTGATAGTCCAGTGGTTAGGACGTCAGCTTCCAAATTAGAGATCGGAGGTTCGAACCTGGGCACGCACCTATAACTTTTCGGAGTAACGTGCGCTTTTACGCAAATAAAATATCACTTGCTTCAACAGTGAAAGAATACATCGTGAGGAAACCAGCATGCCTGAGAGTTCTCCATAATGTTCTCAAAGGCGTGTGAAGTCTGCCAATCCGCACATAGCCAGCGTGGTGGACTATGGCCAAACCCTTCTCATATCGAGAGGAGGCCCGTGCTCTGTAGTGAGCCGGGAATGGGTTGACAATGATGTTACTTTTCCATGAAAAATTAATTAGCTTGCTCACAAGAGTGTGCAAATTAATAACGTTGATACTGATAAACCTCATAAATTTCGCGCTAATCACCGGTGTAGTTATATCGAGTTTTTTAAAGGCTTCCGGCCCCAAATGCCACACTCCAGTTCGAGTTCATGGCACAGGGTTAACCGAAATTACGTGCGGTTCCTCTCACTGGCATTAAAACTTACATATAGAACGGAAAGTAGGTAAAGCATTTTTAGAATGACGCGAGGTTCGAGTTGAGCTGCGAAGAAATTAGGGCGGCTTTCGATTTTTTCGTCGTAATGATGACAGGCTTACGTGAACCTAATTACAAATTAACTACCTACTTTAATTTATAAACACTCAGTGGTATCTTTATCATTCTGTTAACTTACTATTTATTATCTAAAACATTTGAAAGGTTTTAGTTAAGATTTTCTCCATTGAATGTTCTGATCTTATTGGCTGTTTCTTATGTCAGAAGTAAGGTGAAGCTTTACCATTACACTTTAGCAAACATGCACTGAGGAGGTGAGGAAAGAAAACATTCTTTTTCAACTGTTTAAGCGCTAAACAATAAACAGCAAGTATAATTTGCTATATTCCGCCGACAACCGGGAGATTTGTATAATATAACACCACACAAAATCTTCCACTAGAACCTCTACGCACGTTTCGACCCGACACCGGATCATCCTCAGGAGATGTTGACTTCACAAGCGCGAAAAGTAAACTTTGCTTTACGTGCGTAGAGGTTCTAGTGGAAGATTTTGTGTGGTGTTATGTTATACTGGTCTCCCGGTTGTCGGCGGAATATAGCAAATTATACTTGCTGTTTATTGTTTATCATGGACTTCCGCAAAGCAACGGCTGCTTCTATTCATTATTTGTTAAAGCGCTGCCTTCTTTGTCGATCTTAGGCAGGTAAAAAGATTACTACCACGTGTTAATAATGAGAACCGAGAATTTTATGTTTTTCCAGTACTGAGATTACCTTAACAGAAAAGCCCTGAAATTTCTATCCGGACTTTTTTACGAGAGCCTAGAGGAAATCGAATCTAGAACATCGTTATCAACTGGACCAACGAACAACGAACAATTAACTAACTTACCAAGCAATACAAAATCTAATTATTGCATGACGATAACCACATTCTATGCGACTCTGGTCATGTTAGGTCTAGCCTATCTATCGGTAAATAGTAAAGAAATAAGACAAAACAGCTCACTTTTAATAACACAAAATCTTATTAAAAGTGTTCTTATATTCTAATTTTTAAAATAATTTAATTTTTGGTGCAACAGAACAACTAAAGCGGATTTGAATGAGAATTGGTACAGAAATAGCACAAAAGATTATTATTCCCGCATAAATAAAATCAAAATGTGTATATGGTTTTCATAAATTTATTTTCTGATCGGGCCGTCAGTGTTCACATAAAATTTCCAATACCGTGCATAATGAAATAACGGGCGGCACATTAATTGAGACTTTCCCACATAATTAGAGTCGGGATCCGTATTTTCGTGTGCCACATAAGCCGCCGCCAGCCCGCCTTCAGGAAGTGAGCCGCTGTCAGCCACTCAGATTGTTGACACGGCCGTCAGTTCGCCCGATTTATGAACTCTAGGATTAACAATCTTCCGACAGTCGCGGTCTATTAATTCGTACAGTCAACGTTAATATTACTTCCATTCAAAATGAGAGAATGCTTACTCTCTACCGCCACTTCCAATAGCTGATGTGTGCACTGCCTGAACTCGATCAACCACATTTTTTTTTAATACATTACCAGTTAGCCCTTGACGGCTATCTCATCAGATGGTAAATGATGATGCAGTCTAGGATATTAGCGGGCTAACCTGTTAGGGGTATGGTATACCCACGCTCCGAATTGGTTTCTGCGCGACATCGTGCCGGAACGCTAAATCGCTTGACACGTCGTTGTCGGTAGGATGGTAACTAACAACGGCCGAAGCATCCCACCATACCAAACTCGAGCCGGGAATCGAACCCAGGACCTCCAACTTTGTCAGCGCGCGCGCTCCGCCACGGAAAAAAATATACCCAATTTAGCGGTCATATGACCGCTAGATTTGGTATATGTTTTTCCGCGGTTCCTAGAGGGATCTTTACTTGTAAGCAGAAGGTACTGAGCAAGTTTCTAAATGGTGGTGTTTTATATAGAGGTTAAGACTTCAATCGTCCTTTCGGGGGTTACCGAGTTCATGACGACACGCACCCTTGACTTTCCGCAGTTTGCGTTTTTTAATATCCATTAATAATACGTAGTACTTTAACGGTAAATGAAAATGTTGTGAGTAATCTTGAATGACTCATAATGTTCGCAAAGGTATTAGAAGTCTGGACGGCAATGTGGCTATGGTACAACCCGTCTCATTCTGAGTGGGTCGGTAATGGGTTCATCATGATGAGGTGATCTTGATCAGTTACTGTTTTGGAAGTTAAAGGAATAGGAATTGCTACGCAGAGTTATTAAGCTTGCACTTCCTAGTCATTGGTCATGAACTTCAATCTTAAAGCAGGTTCTCAAGTGCCAGTCAATAAAAACGATCTTAAGAACCTGTTCTTAGCATGATTATTGATACAGACCATAGAAAATGATATATTTGTCGAGTCTAAACATATCGGAGGCTGACTGTCTCATTTTTTCAATTCATAAATTGTGTCATATAATATGTCGTAGAACTCTTAAATTGTTAATGCTTAACAGAATTTTAGTATTTTTTTTTTATTCACCACAAGTTAGCCCTTGACTGCATCTAACCTGATGGCAAGTGATGATGCAGTCTAAGATGGTAGCGGGCTAACCTGTTAGGGGTATGATAAACTCATACTCCTAATTGGTTTCTACACGACATCGTGCCGGAACGCTAAATCGCTTGGCGACACGTCTTTGTCGGTAGGGTGGTAACTAGCCACGGCCGAAGCCTCCCACCAGGCCAGACTCGAGCCGGGAATCGAACCCAGGACCTCCAACTTTAAAATAGGATATTTAAAAGTTGATAGGAACTTCATAATCTTGCCCGTTTTTGGACGCTTTATCATAAAAAATGCTAGAAATGTATCCTTATATAGATAAAGATTAATTACTGCCATGAGACGTTATAACCCAAGTTTATAACACAAATATCAGAGTCCGGCACCATGTTTTCACTTGATATATGAGTTGATGTATAAGGCAACACCAAAAAACAACAACTAAGCAAGTGCGCCCTGCAAGACCTCGCTGGCGCAGTGGCGATCTTATACTCGTATATGGGGAGGTTCGGGGTTCTAACCTCGGCAAGGGCAATTCAGGAATTTAGATTTTTTTTCCCCTGTGTTTTCTGGTGGGAGACTTCAGCCGTGGCTAGTTACCACCCTACCGATAAAGATGTGCCGCCAAGATATTGAGTGTTCCAGTACAATGTAGCGGATTTTTCCTGGTCTGCTCTGGTTGGACGCTTTGGCCATGTCTAGTTATTCCGGTACGATGTCGCGCAGACACCGTACCCCTGGCAGGATATCCCGCTAAAACTTGAGTAAAGTTGGAGGTCTTGGGTTCGATTCCTTCAGTGTATACGCCTCTTCAGCCACTTTCAGCCTTTTACACTTATTATAAGTGCACAAAACTGAAAGTGTTCTGAAGCGACGCGAAATTGCCTTTAGTGTATTTAGTCATTTCAGTATAAAATAAGATGTAGGTTAACACCCGATATCAATTTGAAATACTGTCGAAATAACTCGCGGAGTTAACGACCTGCCAACATAGCTAGATGCATCAACTATTAACTCTATTTTTATCACTAGCAGGCTTCCCCACTAAATAATCCATAAAGCTTTACGGCTGCTCAAATGGATGATTTAATACGTAGTTACCACCATCTTTCATATAACCACGGGTGTTGTACCTGGCACAATCAAAATTAGTGATTTTGTAATTCAATGTACTTACTGTAAGCCGTGACTGCAATCTCGTCTAGTGATAAGATGATGATGCAGTAAAAGTTTGTGGAACGAAATTCCTTACGGCAGGCTTAGAGGAGATAGGGATTTTGCTGCGCGACCGAACTGAAAAAAATGTGATAATAAAAACATAAAAAAGTCCGTGGAATAAAACCGTATAAATGAGACGTGCGCAGGCGCGACAGTCGTATACACAAGCTAGTAGTGTATATGGAGGAGATAGGGATTTTGCTGCGCGACCGAACTGAAAAAAAATGTGATAGTAAAACAGTAAGAAAAAGTCCGTGGAATAAAACCGTTAAATGAGACGTGCGCAGGCGCGACAGTCGTATACACAAGCTAGTAGTGTATATGGAGGAGATAGGGATTTTGCTGCGCGACCGAACTGAAAAAAAATGTGATAGTAAAACAGTAAGAAAAAGTCCGTAGAATAAAACCGTTAAATGAGACGTGCGCAGGCGCGACAGTCGTATACACAAGCGAGTAGTGTATAATACCTTTTTCTTTCTCCCTCTTTCTTTTCGTTCTCTCATCCCTTTGTCGATTCTTCGTTCCTACCTGGTGTCCCACGACACCACATCTTTTTTTTTATACGCTACAAGTCTAGCCCTTGGCAGCTGTCTCACCTGGTGGTAAGTGATGATGGTGTCTAGGATGGTAGCGGGCTAACCTGTTAGGAGTATGGTAAACCCACACTCCTCATTAGTTTCTACGCGACATCGTGCCGGAACGCTAAATCGCTTGGCGATACGTCTTTGTAGGTAACTAGGCACGGCTGAAGCCTCCCACCAGACCAGACTGAGCCAGGAATCGAACGCAGGACCTCAAACTTTATAATGCGACAGCGCACGCACTACGCCACGGAGATTGTCGAAGCGATTTTGATTATTACATGTACTCGTATTTGTTTGTCTGTGTAACAACAAAACTAATTTGGCTGAAGTTTTGATTGGATAAAGATTATAACCCTGCACACTTCGGCTACTTTTAATCCCGGGGAAATCCCGCGGCATTTGCTGCAGTTATAGCTATGGTATTCCATAAGAAACTGTCTTGAAGTAAAAACTATATGTTGTAAAATAATCAATAAACAAATTTATTATTAAACATTTTTACTGTTGTATTGTTTACGAGATTATCGGAATCATTTATATGAAGGCGCCAAATTTTTATTCTGAAAAGTTTTTCATCAAACAAACAAGCTCTCAACGGGCCATTTAATAACTGGACGCGGAACACGCTGTGAAGCGCCCACGCCTATTATCATTACTTTTAGATCCGGGACAATTATAGACAAGCGTTTAATTTATTATGGAAGTTTAATTTTGTAAGTCCCTGATATGACTGAGCAATTGTACATTTAATATTGTCGCACCATGTTCAAAGCTCACTATTAAATTCTAAAATTTGTATGTATGTGTATATATATATATATATATATATATATGTATATATATACATACATGTGCATGTATGGGTAATTGTACGTTTGTTACTCCTTCATGCCGGAACTTCTCGGAACCAATAACGCTGAAATTTGGATAAGATATTAATAATACCCTGGACTAAACAGGGAACTTTTATCCCAAAAAATCATGATTCCCAAGGGATTTTAGAAAAACTGAATGAGCTACAAATGTAGCTTAAGTTTTCCATAGCTAACTTCCTCGTCAAATTTATATGCTGGGAAAGGAAGTGGTCAAACGGTCGTGTAACGTGGCTCATTCCAAAGGAATTTGTACAAACCCTTAATGTAAGCGGATGGTGCCATCTAGTTTGCTTATTTGTTATGCTTTGCATTTCCAGCTGTGATAGTCTAGTGGTTAGGACGTCCGCTCTTAATCAGAGGTCGGAGGTTCGAACCCGGGCACGTACCTATAACTTTTCGGAGTAATATGCGTTTTTAAGAAATTTAAATATCACTTGCTTCAACGGTGAAGGGAAACATCGTGACCTGCATGCCTGAGAGTTCTCTATAATGTTCTCAACGGCGTGTGAAGTCTGCCAATCCGCACATGGACAGCGTGGTGGACTATGGCCAAACCCTTCTCATATTGAGAGGAGGCCCGTGCTCTGTAGTGAGCCGAGAATGGGTTGATTATGATGTTACATTTCCATGGAAAATTAATTAGCTTGGTCACAAGAGTGTGCAAATTAATAACGTTGGTGCTGACAAACCTTGTAAATTTCGCGCTTATCACCGGTGTAGTTATATCGAGTTTTTTAAAGGCTTCCGGCCCCAAATGCCACACTCCAGTTCGAGTTCATGGCACAGGGTTAACCGAAATTACGTGCGGTTCCTCTCACTGGCATTAAAACTTACATATAGAACAGAAAGTAGGTAAAGCATTTTTAGAATGACGCGAGGTTCGAGTTGAGCTGCGAAGAAATTAGGGCGGCTTTCGATTTTTTCGTCGTAATGATGACAGGCTTACGTGAACCTAATTACGAATTAACTACTTTAATTTGTAAACACTCAGTGGTATCTTTATCATTCTGTAACTTACTATTATCTAAAACATTTGAAAGTTTTTAGTTAAGATTTTCTCCATTGAATGTTCTGATCTTATTGACTGTTTCTTATGTCAGAGATAAGGTGAAGCTTTACCATTACACTTTAGCAAACATGCAGTGAGGAGGTGAGGAAAGAAAACATTCTTTTTCAACTGTTTAAGCGCTAAACAATAAACAGCAAGTATAATATGCTATATTCCGCCGACAACCGGGAGATTTGTATAATATAACACCACACAAAATCTTCCACTAGAACCTCTACGCACGTTTCGACCGGACCATCTTCAGGAGATGTTTACTTCACAAGCGCGAAAAGTAAACTTTACGTGCGTAGAGGTTCTAGTGGAAGATTTTGTGTGGTGTTATGTTATACTGGTCTCCCGGTTGTCGGCGGAATATAGCAAATTATACTTGCTGTTTATTGTTTATCATGGACTTCCGCAAAGTAACGCCTGCTTCTATTCATTACTTGTTTAAGCGCTGCCCTCTTTGTCGATCTTAGGCAGGTAAAAAGATTACTACCACGTGTTAATAATGAGAACCGAGAATTTTATGTTCTCCCAGTACTGACATTACGTTAACAGAAAAGCCCCGACATTTATGTCCGGGCTTTTTTACCGAACCTTAGAGGAAATCTAATCTAGAACATCGTTATCAACTGGACCAACGAACAACTAACTTACCAGGCAATACAAATGTAATCTAATTATTGCATGAAGATAACCACATTCTATGCGGTTGTCGTCATGTTAGGTCTAGCCTATCTGTCGGTAAATAGTAAAGAAATAAGACAAAAAAGCTCACTTTTAATAACACATAAAGTCTTATTAAAAGTGTTCTTATATTCTAATTTTTAAAATAATTTAATTTTTGGTGCAACAGAACACCTAAAGCGGATTTGAATGAGAATTGGTACAGAAATAGCACAAAGGATTATTACTCCCACATATATATAATCTAAATGTGTATATGGTTCTCATAAATTTATTTTCTGATCGGGCCGTCAGTGTTCACATAAAATTTCCAATACCGTGCATAACGAAATAATGGCCGGCACATTAATTGAGACTTTCCCACATAATTAGAGTCGGAGTGCGTATTTTCGTGTGCCACATAAGCCGTCGCCAGCCCGCCTTCAGGAAGTGAGCCGCTGTCAGCCACTCAGATTGTTGACACGGCCGTCAGTTCGCCCGATTTATGAACTCTAGGATTAACAATCTTCCGACAGTCGCGGTCTATTAATTCGTACAGTCAACGTTAATATTACTTCAATTCAAAATGAGAGAATGCTTACTCTCTACCGCCACTTCCAATAGCTGATGTGTGCACTGCCTGACCTCGATCAACGACATTTTTTTTAATACACTACCAGTTAGCCCTTGACGGCTATCTCACCTGGTGGTAAATGATGATGCAGTCTAGGATGGTAGTGGGCTAACCTCTTAGGGGTAAGGTAAACGCACGCTCCGAATTGGTTTCTGCGCGACATCGTGCCGGAACGCTAAATCGCTTGACACGTCTTTGTCGATAGGGTGGTAACTAACCACGGCCGAAGGCTCCTACCAGGCGAATCTCCTTTACAAATTAGTATATGTATTATACAGGTCTCAGTAGAGAATATTCGATAGGGAATTGCTACGCAGAGTTATTAAGCCTGCATTTCTTAGGTTACCAGGTTCTCAAGTACCAGTCAATTTCTCAAGTCAGTTCAATAAGAAAGATCTTAAGAACCTGTTCTTAGCATGATTATTGATACAGACCATAGAAAATGATATATTTGTCGAGTCTAAACATATCGGAGGCTGACTGTCTCTGTCATTTAGTTTTTTGGACTGGTACAATAGCCGTCAGTTGGAGCCAACATTTAGCGCGCCGGCCACCAAAATAAATTCGTCCATTCACGAAGTAGAATGCATGAAGAATATTCATAATATAGTACATATTTAGACACGATTTATAAAGAACATTAATATCATTCTGATATACTACGCAGAGGAGTAATGTGCTTTTTTAAGCAATTAAAATAACACTTGCTTCAACGGTGAAGGAAAACATCGTGAGGAAACCTGCATGCCTGAGAGTTCTCCGTATGTTCTCAAAGGCGAGTGAAGTTTGCCAATCCGCACATGGCTGGCGTGGTGGACTATGGCCAAACCCTTCTCATACTGAGAGGAGACCCTTGCTCTGTAGAGAGTTGAAAATGGGTTGATCATCCGGAGGTATACATACAATTACAATATTTCAACTCCTGGCTGATACTGATCTTGGGAATTAAAGTCAATAAAAATATTTACGATAACTTCAATATTACATTCCTCCTGGAATGGAATCAGTGGCACAGTTTTTTCCATAAATGAAGATTCAATCATCGCTTGGAACGGCTGCCAATTTACAAAAATATCCCACCTACATTTACATCCTTCGCGTGTCGTCCAAATGCATTGATTCATAAGATCCTATTCTTTGTAGGACTTTTTCGTCACTGATGTCACACATCAGGGAATTCATAGTAATAACATAAATTCGCAAGTAACTCTGTTTGTTTGTAAGCTCTCATCACGCCTTTTTTTTTTTTAACGTGGGTAATCCTCATGGATACCCCGCGTCCGAGGAGACGCGGTGGTTATGTCAGACTCTTACTGACTAAACCCCCACGGTGCATATCCTTTCCCGCCGCCTGGGGGCCGGGTCACGGGTTACGCTCGAGCACACAACCGCAACCAGGCCGGCAAAGTCCGTCCTTAGGACGGTGCCAACTCGGGGGCAATATCAGATGCCCCCCAAATGAACCTCTCATCACGCCTAGACCATTAAAAACTAAATAAAGTTTTTTCTCGGGTGCTAGTTGCTGGAATCTTGAAGCGGGTTTTATTCATCCTGGGTCTGGGTTATTGCTGATTGTTAATCAACCTCGACAAAGTGCTGATTAGTAATAAAGTGCAGTTATTGTGATTTAATTTATCCATTTTGCAGAACTCCCAGGTGTGGAGTACCTCGTAATTCCGCGATAAAGTAAACTATATATTGTTAAGAAATGTTTAAATTAAATTAAATTTTACTTCGAAAGTTAGAGAAGGAATGGAATATCAGAGGAATCAAACTCTCCCTCGGGAGAGAACCTTCATATGCTCCAAATCTATAGCGACCGAACCCAAACTGGAGCAGCGCTCTGGGTCCTCCTGATGGGAGAAAAGGAAGGTATGAGGATAATATAATAAAATCAACCTCAAATTACAATAGATAGAGATTACGTCTCTATTTATTCCTCGACCTGATTCCGCTCTCCGCATCTGTCTTCCGTCATCACAATTATATGTAGAGTACGAAACCGGGCTAATCTGGGCTACCTTTGTCATTGTCGCTAACCGCTAAATCTAAACAAATATACTTTTTCCATTTAATCGTGTGTGAAGTCGTTCAGTGTTTAATCCTGATCAACCCATTACCGGCTCACTACAGAGCACGGGTCTCCTCTCAATATGAGAAGGGTTTGGCCATAGTCCACCACGCTGGCCATGTGCGGATTGGCAGACTTCACACGCCTTTGAGAACGTTATGGAGAACTCTAAGGCGAGCAGGTTTCCTCACGATGTTTTCCTTTACCGTTGAAGCAAGTGATATTTTAATTTTTTTTAAAACGCACATAACTCCGAAAAGTTAGAGGTGCGTGCCCGTATTCGAACCGCCGACCTCTGATTATGAGGCTGACGCCCTAACCACTAGGCTATCACCGCTTCAATCAATATCATGCTCGGAATACATGTTCGCAAAGATACGTTAAAAGAATTCGTCGCTGTCGCGCTTCTTCGTTAAGAAAAGTATGGCGCTAGCATCGCCAAGTGAAGGTTAGCTCTGTAATAAACTTTGTTGTAAAAATAAATTCCCTAGAAAGTGAGTTTCTTCCGTGTGACTATTCGATTAATATAAGTGCAAATACGACATGGAAATGTTAGCAAACAATTTCGTGGAGTGATTTTCATAAAAATCGTTACGGAACTTGATGACAATATGAAGTGAATTTAACAACGAAGCCATAAACATTGCTTACATTTTCTAATTTGTAAATAAATATAATAAACAGTGCATCAAATAAATCAAGTTAAATGTATAAAAACTAATGTTAATATGTGAAACATCGAAATCAGTGACCGTTTGCATATTCAAACTAAATGACGTCATAGTGTTCATTGCATTCATTTGGTTTGCGGTGCAGTGACCTTCATAAAACAGTTTGTTGACATTGACTGTGTAATATCGTAAAAATTCACTCGTCACTTGTACAGCTACGTTGGACTGATTGGTGAAACATGTAAATTCGCAATACTCCGTCTTATTGATACCGGGTTCAAATCTTAGCCTCGTAGTCTGGTTTTTTTTTTTTTTTTTTTTTTTTTTTTTTTTTTATTTTGTATGTGCTACAAAATTCCCGAAAAATGGAAAATGTCACGCAAAGAAAACGTCCATTATTTAGATCAAACTCTTGTGAAATAATGGATATAACGGATTTGTCGCCCTCAAACACGATAGAATCTGACTATACATCAAGAAGCATTGACATATCCACAAATCCGAATTTTGCTATGGAAGAATTAAAAGCTGAACTTTCCACATTGAGATCTCTTCTCGACAGTACTCAATGTGAATTAGAAAATGTAATAATGGAAAACAGAGAACTTAAGACCGAAATCATTAAACTTAGTCAACAAATTCATACACTAAAAGGCCTCATCAATAATACCCCTATATCTAGCACAAAGCCTAACACAAATCGGAAAAGAAGAATGCGAAGAAAGCGGCTGTCAGAAAGCTTTCTGAATGATTATGACGGCACCCAGAATGATAACAATGAGAAAGAAGGTCAAAATTGTATAGCTGAACTGGATATTGAAGATAGGGATGAAATTGACAAAAAACCAGTGCATGAATATGATACCGTGACTTCGAAAGCCAAGTCAAAAGACATACAAGACCACCAAATTAAGGCACCAGTGACTAAAGGTACACTACTGGACAGGGGTCAACTACGTAATACAGATCTTTCTAAAAAGAATAAAATATATATCTTAGGAGAACAACATGTTAAAGGACTTTCGCACTCTTTAATTATCAGCAGGGAGGGAAAATGGAATAATAACTACAAAGTAACATCCTTTGTGAAACCCAATGCTTTATCTTGTGAGTCACTTAAGTCCTGTCAAACGCTTAAATATACGTTAGATGAAAATGATATAGTAGTACTAGCAGTGGGTGCAAATGACAAAAATCCCTGCGCCCTATTAAATGAGTTAGGAATTGCGCTCCATAAACTTAGAAAATTCAAAGTTTATGTACTAGAAGTATACTCAAATGATTACCTAAGAACGAGTACTATAAATAATCATATAGAATGCTTAATAAAATTGTATAAGAACTGTAGGTTTATAAAATCTGACATTAAATACTATAACGTAAAGGAATATTTAAATGACATGACATACAAAATTAATTACAATATTGACTTTAGCGATTACAATGATACATATTTGAGTTTTAATAAAACCAAAAAGGACAACAAACAAGAGAGACTAGCTAAGAATGAGCGGACTATGATTAAAGAAGATAAAAATAAAATAACATATTATTTTAAAGCTAAACAAGTGACTAATCAATTAACGGGCATGGATAGACATTCACCTAGTACAATACAAACGAAACGGAGAGATATAGAACACAAAAAAGGAACAATACCATTTTACTTTAAGAAATTCGTAGATGATAGAAAGAAAACTAAAAAATTTAATGACAAAATTAGTGGGTCAGAATTTTTTCGTGAATAACTTGACAGTCTTTCACCAGAATATTGCCGGTGCTCTCAATAAATCAGACATATTGCATATATCTCTACTGGAACTAGGCAAGCAAGTTACGTACAAATTGGATATAATATGCCTTACTGAAACATTCATTAAAAAAGGTGCAGAGAACTTGCTACATATCCCTGGTTATAAGCTATCAGCGTCTTTCTGCAGAAATACAAATCGTGGTGGTTCTTGTATTTTAACAAAAACAAATCTAGATTGTAAAGAAATTAGCCTAATACGGGACATAAGTATAGTAAACGTCTTTGAATGCTGTGGAATTGAGATTTTACCCCATAATTTGATTGTTATATGTATATACAGGACACCAAAAAGCGATCCATGCATCTTTATCGATAAACTCGATTTACTCCTGCATACATTAAATAAAAATAAAAAGGAGAAAAAGATCATACTTTGTGGAGACTGGAATATTGATACTCTTAAGAGTAATAAAAATAGCCGTGAATTAATAGATTTGCTTAAAACTTATAACCTAAACTCCCATATTAGTTGCCCGACAAGGTTATCGTCTTGTATAGATTTAATGGTCAGTAACATCACGACATCAATTGCAGAAATTCACCATTTGGCCCTTTCGGACCATGATACTGCACAAACATTAACAGTTAAAATTAAGAAATTACCTAACAGATCTTCATGGTTTGAATTCAGAAGAGACTACAATAGGGATAATAGTAGGAAATTCATAGAATGCATTTCATCCCTCTCATTTTCCGAAGTTTGGAGCACAGAAAATGTGAATGAAGCATTTGACTACTTTCATGACCTTCTACGCCTCTTCTACTTGCTATGTTTTCCTCTAAAGAAAGTGAAAATAAATAATAATACAAGTAGGATAGCATGGTTAACTAAAGGGATCAGAAAATCTTGTTTACAAAAAAGACGACTACATTTAACGTACAGATTTTCGGGAATAAACAAAAATACTGCAAAGAAACATCTTCTTAAATATAATTCTTTATTAAAAAAATGCATTTTTAGTTCCAAGAAATTACAAAATACTAAATACATAGCAATCCAAAAAAATAAATGCAAAGCAAGTTGGGAGCTCATTCATGAAAATTTAGGTAAAGCAATAGAAAATAATGACATTTCTTTGATTAAGACTGATTTGGGTATAGACTGTGATAATCCTGATGACATATGTGAAATGTTCAATGATTATTTTATTAATCTGGGCAAGAACACAAATTCCATTAATAATAATAAAACGGATTTCATAGCATCTACTAAAAATTCTGTATTTATGAGCCCGACTGATCCATATGAAATTTTAGGTATAATAAAATCATTAAATGACACAAAAGCTGTGGGTTACGACGAGATAAGGACTGACATTATAAAAAAATGTGCAATTTACATATGCAGTCCACTGGCAGAAATAGTCAATCGGTCATTTGAACAAGGAGTCTTCCCTAACAATTTAAAAATTTCCATTATTAAGCCCTTATTTAAAAAAGGTGACCGCTGTGACATAAGTAATTACCGTCCGATAACACTGGTGCCAATTATAGCGAAAATCTTTGAAAAAGCTATGTTAAAGCGTCTTAAAAAATTTTTTGATGACAACAATATATTTGTAAATGAACAGTTTGGATTCCGAAATAATAGTTCTACAACAGAGGCTTGTTTTTATCTGAACAAAATAATAAATGACAGTCTTAATGACAAAGTACATGTTACTGCTATTTTTCTGGACATGACTAAAGCTTTTGACTTTATGAATCATGACATACTATTGAACAAATTAGAGAAATACGGCGTCAGAGGGAAGGCCTATGAGTGGATAGCGTCATACTTGAGTAATAGGAAAATATGTACCGTTATTACTAAAATAGACGATAATACCAAGGTACTATATAAATCCCAATTAAAATACATTAAGAGGGGAGTACCACAGGGTAGTATATTAGGACCTTTCCTTTTTTTGGCGTATATTAATGATATTACAAAGGCGACGACCCATCCTTGTGTGCTATTTGCGGACGATACAACGGTACTAGTAAAATGTAATAATATAACGACATACGAAAAAGACATATATAACGCTTTACAAAACATAATTAATTGGCTTAATAATAATGATTTAAAAGTTAATTTAAGTAAAACCAAGATGGTACAATTTTGTTATTATAACACTAAGACTCTGCCAAAAGCCATTAAATACAACGATACGAAAGTTGAAGAGGTGGAATCATTAAAATTCTTAGGAATGATTCATGACAAAAACTGCAATTGGAAAGCGCACATTTCATATATATGTGCAAGATTAAATAAATTTGTCTATGCTTTGAAGCGCTTGGCCAAGACGGTGTCAACAAGTGCGGCTTTGGCTGCCTACCACGGATATGTATCCTCCGTGCTAAGCTATGGTCTGATACTGTGGGGTAATTCGGTTGATGCTCCAATGGCCTTCCGACTTCAAAAGAAGTGCATACGAGCTATGTGCAATGTTGGGCCATTGGATAGCTGTAAACCACTGTTCAAGAAATTAGGTATTCTACCACTGCCATGTATGTACATAAGAGACATATGCGTATTTGTTAAAAGATATCCGAAATATTTTAAACGAAATTGTGATGTGAATACCACCAGATCCCTTCGATATCCCAACAGGCTTTGTGTATCAAAACGTTGCAATAAAACTTATATGAAAAGTGCTTGCGGCATGGCAGTAAGAATATACAATAAGCTACCAACGGACTTTAAAAATTTAAATTTAAATATGTTTAAGAAACAATTGAATATTATGCTTCTTGAAAAATCGTATTATGACGTTAAACAATATTTAATGGACACAAATTAATATCTAATGTATAATTAATTATTTGACATCTAATTTATTGTATTTTTTTTTATTTAATTGGACATTCAATATTTGATAATGTTAATAATTCAATATTTCATAATGTTAATAATTTATATAAAATTTGCACACTATTAATTTAGTAGAATGTAATGAACTCTTAACCAATTGACATCGCTTAATAACATCTATTGTACATACATTCTGGCAAATAAATGATTATTATTATTATTATTATTATAAGACATCTAACCCGTACTTTTCAAACATCCCATTTTAACTGTTTTTAACGGATATAGTTATGGAAAATTTTCGCCTGCTGTCAACGCAATGCATTATCTAATGATTCCAGCATCTCATCTGAGTAATTCGGGCTGCGGGTTCATAGATCATCAGTAACTTATGTTTCCAGCCACGTATAACATTAGTTCCTTCAAGGGAAGGGTGAATAGGCATTTTCTAGGCAAGCGCGCTCCAACCTAGACCTCATCAGTGCCTTCTGGTACTGATTGTCGTCAAGCGCAAACCTATCTCAAAAAAAAAAATCTATTTCCTTATATACTTGTGTATACAGATAACAAATGTTCACCAGCGGAGAGCTATCCTATGCTCTACTTTGTAGCGACAATATAGTAGCATTAAAAATTGGAACCAAAAATAAAAAAATAAAAGTGTCCGAAAAATATGAAAAACAACCGTCCGATCCCAGAAGCGGTTAACCCAAATATCCTGTGTACATATTAAGAGTATCGTGAGTTTATCAACATGTTGTATCGTGAATTGTACACGTGTTTTCATTTTATTCATGTCACTTTCATTTATGTTTGTTGTTGAGAAAAATTGCCGTAGTGTGAATATTTATATATATTTCTAGTTGTTGCCAGCGCCTTCGAACGCTTATATCTTTTTTTTATACGCTAAATCGCTTAACGACACGTGTTTGTCGGTAGGGTGGTAAGTAGCCACGGCCGAAGGCTCCCATCAGGCGAATCTCCTTTACAAATTAGTATATATATTATACAAGCCTCGATAGAATATTTAGAATGTTTTAGGTGTCAAGAAATTGAAAAGATTTATCATTTTTAATTCTTTCTGTCGCTATTACAAAGCCGTACCAAGCGATTTAACGTTCCGATACTATAGAAACCGATTATGGGTTCAATATAATAGAGATCGAAATAGAGTTATGGGTTCAATAAAACTGTCCTACCTCTAACAGATTAGCTTGCTTCCATCTCAGACTGTACCATCACTAAGCACCAGATGAGATTTCAGTTGATGAAGCCTTCTCTTGAACTTGAAAAACTTGTACTCACTCTACAGTAGTTGTAAAGGCGGAAGGGTCATCCAGGCATTTTGTTGATTTAACTACTAGTTACAGAGTGTTAAGTGAAACTGTAGAACTTTGAGATAGACTAACTTTAGTGCAAGAAAGCGCAAAGAAAATTACGAGAAATTAAAATCGATAAAGGTACAAAAATCATATTAGTTGCAAATTTGACGACCTCCGTGGCGCAGTGCACGCGCTGTCGCATTATAAAGTTGGAGGTTCTGGATTCGATTCCCGGCTCGAGTCTGGTCTGGTGGGAGGTTTCGGTCGTGGCTAGTTACCGCCCTACCGACAAAGACGTTTCGCTAACCTATTAAGCGTTCCGGCATGATGTCACGTAGAAACCAATTAGTGTGGGTTTACCATACCCCTAACAGGTTAGCCCGCTACCATTTTAGACTGGTCAAGGGCTAACTTGTAGTGTAAAAAAAAAAGTTGGACGGAGAAGATTCTGCAAAAACGCATCCCCATTTCTTCCCTTTAGGTAGGTGGATTTAAAGTAAGTTATTCTTAGCGGATGCTAAGAAAATAAATAATAATAAAAAGTAATATTTTTAGCTATAACGTTGGTAATAGAAGAAATATTAATCCTTGCTCTAGATCCGATATTAACGACAAATGTGTGTTTATTTGTTTTATATGATCCAAGACAAACTGGTAACGCGTCCACACGCACGTGCGTAGTTCATATTGAAACGCATTACGAAACTGTTTCGAAGTCGGACTATTTACAGACTGTTGATCAACTGCCTCGTTGGTCCAGTGGCTCAGTGTAGTCGACTACAGACCGCGTGGTCCTGGGTTTGCTTGGTCTCGGTTATCTTATGTAATCCATCATTATCATCATCATCATGATCAACCCATTACCGGCTCACTACAGAGCACGGGTCTCCTCTCAATATGAGAAGGCCATAGTCCACCACGCTGGCCATGTGCGGATTGGCAGACTTCACACGCCATTGAGAACATTATGGAGAACTCTCAGGCCTGCAGGTTTCCTCGCAATATTTTCCTTCACCGTTGAAGCAAGTGATATTTTAATTGCTTAAAAACGCACATAACTCCAAAAAGTTAGAGGTGCGTGCCCGGATTCGAACCGCCGACCTCTGATTAGGAGGCTGACGACTAGGCTATCACAGCTTCAGCTGGTTATTCATATATATGAATAATAAATACCCATACTTACATTTAATTAAAAAACCATTTTGGCTATTTTGTCTTTATCAACGGTTATCACCTTCGATCAATATTAATGACCCACTATTGGGTCCGAACCTTTCGTATTTTTGGAAAAAGGTATATCTATATATCTCTAATATATAAAATTCTTCGGTCATAATGTTCGTTCCCATACTCCTCCGAAACGGCTTGACCGATTCTTATGAAATTTTTTATGCATATTCAGCAAGTCTGAGAATCGGCTACTATTTATCTATCAAACCTCTAAGTGATAAGGGGTCCAACACAAAATTTATTTTTTATTTTTTGCATATATTTTTTTTAAATACATATTTATGTTGTTTATGTTATTTTTATATACCCTCATCGTTCACAGCGCTCGATGCTTCTTTCACTCACATACCACATCCTTACACTATAATAATCGAATATATCAATTAAGTTTAGTTTCGAATTGCTACCTTTGTTTATCGATACCATCGTTCGGGAATTAGAAACTGAGCTCAAAAGCGCGCGAGGTCATCGCCCACCGATTCATTATCACAACGCACACTAGCGACGTAACTACACGTGACATGTCGCAACACAAAATGTTTCTTTCAGTACGTTTGCAACCTCCGTGGCTTATTGTGTAAGCTGTTATATTATAAAATGGAAGGTCCCGGGTTCAATTCCCGACACGAGTTTCGTCTGCGTTCGGCCGCGGGTAGGTACTGGCAAAGACACCAGCCCAGCAATATAGCGTTCTAGTTGGTATGAAGCCGATTAGGCAGGTGGTTCTCTGGTACTGCATATACATATTCATGTTAATCACTTAACTTTAATTCAAAATAATTTTTATTCAATTTGGATTTTATTAATATTTTTGACATTGTTGTGAGATGATGATGGTAACCAAATTCATAAACTTATTAAACCTCTCATATTCAAACACCCTCTCATATTCCGCTTAAAATTATTTGAGATCTATCTTATTAGAGCAATATTGTCGTATATATTATATATACATTGGGGTTATATTGCAAACGAAATAGCTTGATTTCTGGAGGACACGGGATACTTTTTATTTCGGAAAGTTACCGGCAGATAAGGCAATGGATAAGAATTAAAAAAAAAAAACTAAGTAAAAGCCAGAAGACACCGAGGACAGTATAGATATAGAACAGTTAAGATAACTCAAGGAAAAGAGGATTAAATCATACATATACAGTAGTACAAGGTACAAGATGTTGTAGAATGGAAAGTCGATAGTGTGTTTCAAACTAAGCGCTATTAATGCTAGACTTTCAATTTCTTTTCACCTTTTTTATAGAACGATCAAAGTCAGTCTGAGACTCAGCATCTGGGACGTAAATCCATTAGCACAATTGGGTTTACGCACGGAGCTGTGTTTACCTCGACCCCCGTACTGCCAACATGAACAATGGGCCTTGGACAACTTTGTCTGGCACTTGCGCACTAATAAGCAGCTAAAAACTAGCAGGATGGAAATTAGGGTACAGGCTATTTGTAGCCGTAAGGAAACTAGTGTAAAGATTTCGACTCAACACTAACTCGACTTGAATTAAACATTCAAATGTGATTTGTATCATATATATCATTTTCCTAACGTGGTCGTAAATTACAATATTTTTTTTAATACATATAATTTTCGATATGGTATAACCGGCAGAAATCAAACCCGTATCTATCGTTTTTTATGTACCCACAGTAACTTGGCAGTTTCGGGACATAATAACGCACATAATTAATAATGATTTTTTTAATAAGATAGCTCTTAATATAATTTCAAGTGGCATGTGAGATGGTGAAAACAAAAATAAAATTTACCTGGCTAAGTTTGTTGTGGGCTTCTTCTTAGACCGGGGCGCGTTTGGAACCCTCATAGCTTTAGTTTTAAGTTTACGAATCTAGTTATCACCATCAAATCACTACTATGTAAATTATTGACGCGTCAAAAGCGCCTTTTAAAGGACTATTTGAATAAAGATTATTTTGAATTTGAATTTGAAATTTGAATTCAATCTAAATTTTCGTATTGCAGATTGAATTTAAAACAGCCATCGTTATGGAAAAGGAAGGTACGAAAAGGAAAACATATACTAAACACCGATTTAGATGGTGTTAAACGACAGTATAATTTTTTTTAACTTTATTTTTCTTAGTCGATTGCGTTGAGGGATGGTGGCTTATGATATTCTTACTTTTCCACTTGACCGAATGGATCATGACCGCCGTTGACACTAAAGCGTTACTAGAGCGCAAATTAAAATAATGGCTCATCCTTAGTAGCTTCTACAGGATAGACGAACTGTTCCAATATAAATATACTTAAGGCCTCAATTGGAGATCAGCCTATGCGTAACAATTAAAATATTAATATTTTTTTTTTTGGCTATCATGACATTGACTCATTTAATTATTTTTGTTAGTATTTTTAATTTTTCATCATCATCATCATCATGATCAACCCATTACCGGCTCACTACAGAGCACGGGTCTCCCCTCAATATGAGGAGGGTTTGGCCATAGTCCACCACGCTGGCCATGTGCGGATTGGCAGACTTCACACGCCTTTGAGAACATTATGGAGAACTCTCAGGCGTGCAGGTTTCCTCACAATGTTTCCTTCACCGTTGAAGCAAATGATATTTTAATTTTTAATTTTTTTTTTTTTTTATTGAATTGTTTAACATTAGAATATGATGAATGTATAACAATTGTACTGTTGGAATGCCCTGACCGGGTCTCATGTCTGTTAGATATGGAAGCAAATAAATAAATAAATACTAACCAATATGTTTCTGTCACTTACAGGTGGCTGGTTCGAGTGGTGGAGGACGTGCAAGAAGGCGAGCTCTGCACCCGGCAGGGCTATGTGCCAGCGCATGTGCTGAAGGAGAAAGTGCCGGAGAGGGACCAGACTGCGCTGGCTGCGAGGAGACAGTAAGTGTTCAGGTTTTAACTCCTTCCTGACAGAACACAAAAGCTTCTAAAACTAAAGTTCGACTTATAAACCATCTTAAATTGAATTGCACCTTAGAGTCCTTCGAGCACCGTAGCGAGGTCAGCTCCCTTTGTGTGTTCTATCGACTTTATAACGTAGAGTGTAAAACAAAAACGCCTGCGGTGGCTGGGACACCTGCATCGAATGGACTCTCGTCTGCCTCGGCAAGTTCTTCTTGGTGTGGTAGCACACGCGAAGAGAAACGTGGGTAGACCTCGGCTGCGCTTTAAAGATTGCGCCAAGAGGGACATGGCCGATTTTAACATAAAGAACAAGAATTGGGAGAAGCTGGCGGATGACAGGAACGGCTGGAGGAAGGGCGTGGGTGAGGGGTGTAGAGTGCACGACGATGCTTGGTTTGAAGTGTTACCGCAAAAGAGAGCGAGAAGGCGTTTGAGCGGCGGGACTGCGTCTGTGGTCGTTGGGTTCTGCTGCAGTAAGTGCGGACGTAACTGCCGTTCACGGATTGGTCTCCACAGTCACCGGAGAAAATGCCTCCGAGACAATGTATAAACCGTCTAGAATAGACGTAAGGGCCTAAATGGGCTGGAAACAAAAAATCATCCCCATTAGCTGGATACATACTATTTCAATATTACATATCTTCATTGTTTTACGTTGGCGGTTATAATTATACTATATGCAGCTGTGATAACCTAGTGGTTAAGACGTCCGCATCCTAATCAGAGGTCGGGGGTTCGAACCCGGGCACGCACCTCTAACTTTTCGGAGTTATGTGCGTTTTTAAGCAATTAAAAAAATCACTTGGTTAACGGTGAAGGAAAACATCGTGAGGAATCCTGCACGCTTGAGAGTTCCCATAATGTTCTCAAAGGCGTGTGAAGTCTGCCAATCTGTGTGGTGTCTGAAGTGGTGGACTATGGCCAAATCCTTCTCATATTGAGAGGAGACCCGTGCTCTGTAGTGACCCGTCGATGGATTGTTCATGATGATGATGATATGATCTTTACTAAATAAACATACATCGAAAACTATATACGTTTTTGTTTTGATGACATTATTATGCATACTTAAAAAAAATACTGCTTGATTTTGTTAAGACCACGATTTTATGTAAACTTCAATTTTAATCACCTCAATAAACAAAGCAATACTCCAACAGCATTTTTATGTAGTCCAACGCCCTCAGTGCACTTTCAATTATACAGCGAAAATGTCTTAAAGTTATATAAAGGGTTCGGGATGCCGTCGACACGCACAAAGACGTAGGGAAATAAAATTGCAATTCACGCGCGTATGTGACGGCGTGACAAACGATGGATGAATTGCTTCCGAGAATTTCTCGACGGCCATAATTTATTACGGCCATATTATTTGGTGCATGCAAATTTGATTGCGGCCTGTTTACATTATACTAGCCACTTAATATAATAAATTCATGCTATTTAGTTTGGTGATAACAAAAAGATAGTGATAAAAAGAAGACAATTTACCTGGCTAAGTTTTATGTGGGACTCTTCTTAGACCGGGCGTTTGGAATCCTCATAGCTTTAGTTTTAAGTTTACGAATGTAGTTATCACCATCAAATCACTACTACGTAAATTATTGACGCGTCAAAAATGTATTATTAAGGACTATTCCAATAAAAATTGCGATTGATTGATTGATTGATTGATTCTGTCCGACTCATTTGTCTTGTGTTTATTGTGCTCAGCTATGGAACAAAGGGTACTGTGGATTTGTCTTGAATAATATTGTGGTGTAAAAAATCATGACGATCGTTCAATTATAACCGCGAATTTGTCGTAGGTTAAGGTTAAGTGAATATGGATAGGTATATGTAAAGGGCGGATTTACCGATTTCTGTAAACCGGCTAAAAAAAAAATTTATTTAATTTCATTGTCTTCATAACGAACTTTATTATATGTTATGACAGACCACCCTTGAAACGTCCGTTCTCAAACTCATAATATTTTATTTAAAAAAAAAGAACTGGTTATGCTCAATATACGTAATAATGCTAACATAACTACTAGCTACAACTTAAACATTTATACATATCTGGAGTCATAAAGTTGTTTACATCTTCCCTGTATCACACCAGCGCACCATCGAATGCTGGAGTGAATGCTACTGGATTAATGTGAAGCAGTCTTAAAGGTCGCTTGATTTGGTACACCTATAAACTGTTAATTAAAAGACGAAAGAAGTTTATTGTTTGATGATAAATCGTTGGCAGTTCTCGCCTTCCTTCAAAATTAATTTTTGTTTTTTTGAATCTCGTAATTTTAGTATCTTATGCTTTTTTCGTTGTAATTAAAACATGTCCTGTTTTGTTTACACTTATGTGCTGTTTATACTAAATTACTAAAGTATCCAAATCAGAGAACGGTGTATTGGAGTTCAAAGTGGTACAGCGGTCATAGTGCAAAGTAGAGCTCCTTTGTTAGAGTAGTGATGAAACGAGAAACATCTCTTTTGTTATTCTTACTGAGAACCTTATGCCGCATATTGAGTACCTTACTTACTATTTATAATACTATTAAAAAAAATGTTTAGTAAATCCACACACAGATAAGCATCTGCAATTTTATAATGTTATGGTTTGTTTTAAATTGAATTCGACAGGATTACGATCTCTACAAGGTCTGTGTGTAAATAAAGATATCCAATATATCGCTTACAATTTCCAGAAAAGTTTTCACTAAACTACTATGTAGAACATTTCTGTATTCTTATGTTTCCTGTGTATAAAAGTTTTTTTTTATTTTTATCCACTACAAGTTAGCCCTTGACGGCAATCTCACCTGATGGTAAGTGATGATGCAGTCTAAGATGGTAACGGGCTAACCTGGAAGGGGTATGGTAAACCCGTACTCCTATCGATTTCTACGCGACATCGTGCCGGAACGCTAAATCGCTTGGCGGCACGTCTTTGTCGGTAGGGTGGTAACTAGTCACGGCTGAAGCCTCCCACCAGACCAGACTCGAGCCGGGAATCGAACCCAGGACCTCCGACTTTTTAATCAGACAGCGCGCACGCTGCGCCACGGAGGTCGTCAAAAGTCGAACAAAACAATATCATAATTCAGAAACCGAATATAATTTATGTCGAGATGGCAGAAAACGAGTAAAGGAAATGTTCGTAAGAACAAACATGTTTTCAATTTACGCTCAAACATATTGGGTCAAAGCAATTTTTGGCGACGAAATATTGCCTGAGTATCGCAATAATCACATGGCGAGTGACGACGGCAGAAGTACACTTCCGGAGTTGTTTCGGTCGGTCACAAATTTCGGAGATCCCCTTTTATAAGATTAGTTTTTGCGTGAAATATTTATTTGCAGTAATTATTGGGTCAGTGGCAAATGCCATTTATATAATATATGCAAAGTAATGATAGCCCAGTGGTTAGGGCGTCAGCCTCCTAATCAGAGGTCGGCGGTTCGAATCCCGGCACGCACTTCTAACTTTCGGAGTTATGTGCGTTTTAAACAATTAAAATATCACTTGTTTCAACGGTGAAGGAAAACATCGTGAGGAAACCTGCACGCCTGAGAGTTCGCCATAATGTTCTCAAAGGAGTGTGAAGTCTACCAATCCGCACATGGCCAGCGTGGTGGAATAAGGCCAAAACCTTCTCATATTGAAAGGAGACCAGTGCTCTGTAGTGAGCCGGTAATGGGTTGATCATGATGATGCAAAGTAAATAAAAGTAATAATTAAGAAAAAGCAGTAATTTTTTTTTTATCTACTACAAGTTAGCCTTCGACGGCAATCTCACCTGATGGTAAGTGATCATGCAGTCTAAGATGGTAGCGGGCTAACCTGTTAGGGGTATGGTAAGCCCATACTCCTAATCGGTGTCATCGTGCCGGAACGCTATTATCGGTAGGGTGGTAACTAGCCACGACCGAAGCCTCCCTGACTTGAGCCAGAAATCGAACCCAGGACCTCCAACTTTATAATGCGACAGCGCGCGTGTTGCGCCACGGAGGTCGTCAAATGTCAGAGTAAAGGAGCACTATATTTGAAAGTGTGAACCGATTGGCTGTCTTTAACAAGTTCAGTCATAATATTCTTGCATAAGTTAAAATTCATAACTCACCCAGAATATTCTAAAACAAACGCAACAATAGCGACGGTTAAGAATATGTTATGTACATTTATAAAGCAAAATTAATTATAACAAATCCCTTGTCAATTAAAATAAGTCAGTCCCGGTTAGTTTAAAAAAAAATTGTCAATCTTGTTCGAGCTGAAAAATGATTTATAAAAACACGACACTAGCCTTATATCGTAGCCTTATAGTAGCCCCTCGTAAATGTGTTGAACGTCCATTTCTCAATATCCAAAACATGCCAATTAGTCAAGTTCATCACCTTAGTGTCAAATGAGTGCCACGTAATGTTGCCAGCTCAACAATTAATATATCAGAAGTGACAAACGGTACAAAAGCTTATTAATATTTCCGGTGTTATTGGAAAATAACCTAAAGTAAGCCTGATCACACATTT
Source organism: Lasiommata megera (assembly GCA_928268935.1). Classification (NCBI taxonomy): domain Eukaryota; kingdom Metazoa; phylum Arthropoda; class Insecta; order Lepidoptera; family Nymphalidae; genus Lasiommata; species Lasiommata megera. Next base: position 1,244,245 of record OV743308.1, on the reverse strand, counting down.
GACAGCACCGCACCACGTTATAATGATCATTATCTACAAAAGTCTGCGTACCTGTATCCAAAGCACATACACCATTATCAGATACTAGCTGTTGCCCACGACTTCGTCTGCGTAGAATTGCTGATTTTACTTGAGATTGAGGTTACTCGTGCGGCCAATGCCCTGCTTGAGAAAGTAAGCTACAGGCAAATGTCAAATTGCCGATTTTCGTATCTCTAAATTAAAAAACATAGGACTTTCATACAAACTTCCAACCCCTATTTTACCCCCTTCGGGGTCGATTTGGATGAAAAAAAAATTTAACCTTATACTTACGCCCTAAAAAACCTATTTTCAAAATTTCAAGCTTGTAGACTTCATAATAAAAAAATAAGCAAAAACTGTCATCCCCTTTTTTACCACCCTTGACAGGTAAAATTTAAAAAAAAACTATGTACATGTTTTTTATTTATTATTATTAATCTTAATGCAAATTTTTGTGTCTCTAACTCTAAAAACAAAGAAATTTCATACAAACTTCCAACCCCCCTTTTACCCTCTTAGGGGTGGAATTTCCAAATATCCTTTCTTAGCTGACATCTCTTAACTATCAACTACCTACTTGCTAAGTAATAGCTTTACACGTATAATAGTTTTTGAGATCTCGTGTTTAATCAGTATGTCAGTAAGTCAGTATGTAAGTATGTAAGTGACCTTTCGCTTTTATATATATATAGATTCTCCAGAACATGTATGTGACAGCCACTAGTTGTTCTGCAATTCTCAAAGACATGCAATAAAACCTTAATTTGCTAATCTACCCTCTTGCGAATTAATAATTGTATTATCCAGAGAGAGAAACGTTAAACGCCATACGTACTCCATTAGATTAAATTGTATATAAAGTTGCCCACCTAAAAAGTCAACGCAATCATTTGAATTAAAATCAAATCAAAAAACTCTTTATTCATGTTGTCCAATAATTCGTACATATTTATTCCATTATTTAAAAAGCCAACATTCATTTAGTGTTTCCAACAATTACGGATATTTAAAACAATGTGCGAACACATCGGGTCTTCGTATTTACCACACACCACTTGACATCTCGTGTTCCGCCCTATCAATTTATTTATTTTATTTATTTCCTCATTTAAATCGGACATGGAAGCTTCCATAGATTGTTAGTATGTTAGTAACATTTTATCCTTATGTTAGTATTGTTATTAATAACATCAGAAATACAAAATACATTTTTTCATTTTGTTCGCCCAATAGCTACCGCCATACAGTGGTGCAGTATGGGGCAGTCAGGCCTGGCAGCAATTGATCGCTATTATTTATGATAAAATAAAAAACAAAATAATGCAGCAAAATATTTCTGATCTCCAGATCAAAATAAATCAATATTTAAAAATGATGATTTTGGATACGTGTGGGCGGTGCATACGTTTCTGACAAATATTCGTTCTCCTTTATAGACACCTGAGATGTGTGAACCATAAACATGAACTATAAATTATAACGCTTTTAGACAAGCCAAAGTCTCCGAGTGCAAATAACTGTTCACGTGTCAAATGGTCTTCTAAATCCAGTCTACAGCTCATTGGTTTGGCATGTGGATGAAATGTTAGGATATGTTTATATTTAGATATGTATTATTACAGATACATCTAGCCCTATGAATGGCGCTTGCTTTTTGTAATAAAATGCTGTCGTATAATTTCTTGACTACGAAATTCAAATTCACAATAATCGTTATTAAAATCTTAAAAAGGCACTTTTGACGCGTCAATAATTTACATAGTAGTTATTTCATGGTGATAACTATATTCGTAAACTTAAAACTAAAGCTATGAGGGTTCCAAACGTGCCCCGGTCTAAGAAGCCCAACAAACTTACCTATTCGATTATAAAAAAGTAACCAACGTACGTTTATGCATAACGACATTCGCATTTCTTTTGCAAGCAACGGAATATGTCGCTAGTCGTCTCGGTAAAATTTGTTTTCCGAACCGGGTTGTAGTCAATAAAAACAGACAGGCTTGATGTTCCGGAGTAAGCCTACTTGGTATAAATGAATTTTGAATGTGAATTTGGTTGCAAATTTCTAATTTAGTTGTAAAATGAATATTATTAACGAGCTTTGCTGTATGGCGACTCTTACTGTACCCAAGTTGTTTCATTAAAGAAGGACACATCAATAAACTCTCGCATTCATATAATATTTGTAGTTTTGGACGGAAATGTTTCTTTCATGTAATCCTAGTCCTATCATCTGTTAAGAGTTCATATATATTTTTTCGATTAATGTTTAATGATAGAGATAACTAAATAAAACTAAAGTTGCTAGTGTTCCAAACGCGCTCTGTTCTATCAAGTAGTGTTCTTCCAAAACCTAAATATATGGTAACAAATTTAGTTTTTTTTTTGCGGTCTTAAGGAGCATCGGTTTACTGGGTATTCTGACGCAACTGTGACCACCGGCGAGTCCTACATGCCCGCCGGAAGCGGCGCAGTTCTGCCTGCGTCCCATTTCCCAGCGATAAAAAAAAGCTTCCTTAACTTAAAATTACGACGTCATCTAACAATGTGGAATGTTGGCAATAAATTAAAAATAACAATTTAGAATCACAGAGTTATATGTTATAAGTTATGTTATTGATTGATTATGGAAGTAACTGAAGTGTTTTTTTTATAAAATTAAAAATTGAAAGAAAAAAATCACAAACAAAAATGAATATGTAATTAAATATAGATCTATCCAATAATAAAGGACTTAATAAGCATATACACACACACACACACACACACACACACACACACACACACACACACACACACACGCGCACACACACACAAACACAAACGCGCGAGCGCGCGCGCGTTCGCTTTTGTCTTTTTTATGATTGTTAAGTGTTTCATGGTTGTAACAATAAGTGCTCACGGAGCGATTTTGTGAGGAAGAGGGCTGGCTGTCCTTAACACTTAAAATCTAGCAAGGATAGCCAGTACTGATCCTAATAATATAAGTGTTTTGTGCATTTATTGTTATTAGATATGTATTTACGATTATGATTATGAAATAAATAAATTAAAATATTATTATTGTTATATATTAGCTGTTCTGGCAAAGGCTGGCGTTGGTAATGAGACTGGTGAATAATTGGGTACGAAGTTGATTTATCGTGTAAAACGGCTGATTCTGTGAAGAGTTATTATTATTATGTGCTGTGCGTGAACATTATTTTGGCTGCGGTTATAAACAAAATGTAGCAAACTTTGCCCCGATTCTCTTGTGACATGTTTTATATGCACGTAAAAAGTCCTATTTAAGTATAAAGTATATATGTATAAGAATAATGTAAACTTTAAAAACACTTGGGTATGAATTATTGCTTTAGTGAAGCCTTATTATATATATTTAGGGCGTCAGCCTCCTAATCAGAGGTCGGCGGTTCGAATCCAGGCACGCACCTCTAACTATTCGGAGTTATGTGCGTTTAAACTTAAGATAGAATGATCAGTAAAAAGAAAGAAATAACACCGGCAATGCGACTCGGTGGGTTCTTATTATATTGTGTAGAATGATAGAATAGACGATGAATGTTCAAAAAACTCGTAGCATATAATAAGGCTTTTACACAACACCATCAACCCATTACCGGCTCGCTACAGAGCACGGGTCGCCTCTCAATATGAGAAGGCCATAGTCCACCACGCTGGCCATATGCGGATTGGCAGACTTCACGCGCCTTTTGAGAACATTATGGAGAACTCTCAGGCATGCAGGTTTCCTCACGATGTTTTCCTTCATCGTTGAAGCAAGTGATATTTTAATTACTTAAAAACGCACATAACTCCGAAAAGTTATAGGTGCGTGCCCGGATTCGAACCGCCGACCTCTGATTAGGAGGCTGACGCCCTAACCACTAGGCTATCACCGCTTCATTGATATGATTGATAGCATGGCGGCCGTTAATTCGAGCACTGGGAAACTACATATATAGATTTGGTGATCCTTATTTTACCCGGACATTTTTTATGGTTGTCAGCATTTTTTAATGTTGTTTTATGGGTGTTTAGTCTGGTGGGAGGCTTCGGCCGTGGCTAGATACCAGCCTACCGACAAAGACGTGTCGCCAAGCGATTTAGCGTTCCGGCACGATGTCGCGTAGAAACCGATTAGGAGTATGGTTTACCATACCCCTAACAGGCTAGCCCGCTAACATCTTAGACTGCATCATCACTTACCATCAGGTGAGATTGCCGTCAAGGGCTAACTCGTAGTGGATACTAAAAAAATTTAAAAAATCAGCACTTAATTGATCAAAGGTCCCATGTGAGTTGTGTTGTTCCGCAGGGCGGTGGTCCGGGAGCTGATCGAGACGGAGGAGGAGTTCGGGCGCGACATCCAGCAGGTGGTGAAACAGTACATGCGGCCGATGGACAAGGCGACCACCCCCAAGCCCGTGTTCGATAACCGCGAGCTGCTGTTCTCTAACTTCAAGCAAATCTGCGAGTTCCATAACACGTGAGTCAACAGTTTATATAAACATTTCGTTTCTAAAGATAATTCAATTGATATTTTTAATGACAAACTACACAATTTCAAAAATAAAATAATAAAAACACTAGTCTAGTTAGATTTTGCATAGTGCGTATATACCTGTATATATTCCTTATTCGTTATTATAAACACAAGGTTACTTTTCTGTTCTTTTGTAATAAGTTCCTTTTTCTGTTTTTTGTTATTTGCTGTTTGTTGATTCAAAAATTTTGCATACTATATTATTAGCGACATATTAGCGTCGACTTAAGTTATTTTGCATGCTGTAGTTACCTCTAAATTGATTTATATGTATATTATCCTAGCAATAAGGTTTTTATAATGTTTATTTCTTTTACATATAATTCTGCTGTAAATAAATCTAGCGCTGTTACTGATCATCCCAAAGTTATTTATATATACGAGTATAGTTAATAATGAAAACTATTACTCGAGCGTGGTATTATGTGATATGACGATACCAGGATTTTCGTTGTATTCTGCTCATATGCAGGGGTCTTGAAAACTGAAATGCGTTCTAGCGAAGCTTTAGTCATGAGACGAAATATAATATTTGATGACCTCCGTGGTGCAGCGCGTGCGCTCTTGCATTTTAAAGTTGGAGGTCCTGGGTTCAATTCCCGGCTCGAGTCTGGACTAGTAGAAGGCTTCGGCTGTGGCTAGTTACCACCCTACCGACAAAGACGTGTTGGCAAGCGATTAAGCGTTCCGGCACGATGTCTCGTAGAAACCAATTAAGAGTATGGGTTTACCATGCCAAAACAGGTTGGCCCGCTACCATCTTAGACTGCATCATCACTTACCATCAGGTGAGATTGCCGTCAAGGGCTAACTTGTAGTTAAATTATAATGTTGGAGAACCTGGACTTCCGACAAAGACGTGTCGCATAGCGATTTAGCGGTAGCTACGAAGTCGCGTAGAAACCAATTGGAAGTATGGATTTACCGTTCCCCTTAAAAGGTTAGTTTGCTACCAAGTTAGACTGCTCACCAGGTGGCATTTCTGTTAAGGGCTAACTTGTAGTAGAATAAAGAAAAGGTAAGAGTAATCTAGTCGCCTAGCCGCTGAACTGATCAGGTGAAAACACTCACTGGCCTTCCACTTACAACTGCTATCAGAAAAGCCGAGGACCGAACAGAGTGGAAGGCATTAGTTACCAACTTAGCGAAGGCACTTCCATGTATACACGACCTTCAGTAATGAAGTGTGCGACCAAGAGAGAAGAGTAATCTATGCTTATTCATGCAGGGCTCTGCTGGAAGGCATTAAATACTACGCCGAAGAGCCTCGCATGCTCGGCAGAGCGCTGCTGCGTATGGAAAGAGAATTCGACAAGCACGTCGCCTACTGCCGTGACGAACCGCGTGCTCAGAACTTACTCAAGAACGACCCCGTCGTTTCCAAATATTTCAAGGTTAGTTAAAATATAATTGAATTGTAGCTTTATTCGCTGGAGTGTGGATCATTTGTTATTACAAACATTTGACACTTAATTATTAACCTTATACGGACCCAATTAAAGACTACATACGACATAAATCCATCAATTATTGGTCATAAACTTTAGCAGTAGCTTAGCACTTTTGCGTCAATAACTGACAGCAGTGTGTTGATGATGATATATACGTTCGTAAACTTGATACTAAAGCAACGAGAGTTCCGTGGTTTAGGTTAAATTATGAAGGGCTGTTTGCTATTCTAATGCTAATTAAATAAGAAAAAGTTTTTATATCTCCCTTTGAATTTAATATCTATCCAATGCTGTGACATCTATCGGTCACACTATAGACTAAAAAGCAGCAAAACTCATGACTGAAACTTTCAGTTTGATGTCTATGTTGAAGGTTTATTTCAGGACCGCCTCGTAGTAACATACGATGCTGATAGGTGGCGCTGTGTTACTTTAACAACACCGATAGGTGGCGCTGTGTTACTTTAACAACGCCGATAGGTGGCGCTGTGTTACTTTAACAACGCCGATAGGTGGCGCTGTATTACTTTAACAACGCCGATAGGTGGCGCTGTGTTACTTTAACAACGCCGATAGGTGGCGCTGTATTACTTTAACAACGCCGATAGGTGGCGCTGTGTTACTTTAACAACGCCGATAGGTGGCGCTGTATTACTTTAATAACGCCGATAGGTGCAGCTACGTAAGTTATATTTAAGATTAGCTGACGCAGGACTAAGTCTAAGTAGCTCTCTTTTATCTCCCAATATATAAATTTAATTTTTCTAGGCAAACTATACCTACAGTTGTAGCTTATCGACGAGAAATACATGATCAACCCAATCTCGGCTCAATACAGAGCACGAGTCTCCTCTTAATATGAGAAGGGTTTGGCCATAGCCCACCACGCTGGCCATGTGCGGATTGGCAGACTTCAAACTCCTTTGAGTACATTTTGGAGAACTCTCCGACATGCAGGTTTCCTCACGATGTTTTCCTTCATGGTTGAAGCAAGTGATATTGTAATTGCTTGAAAACGCACATAACTCCGAAAAGTTATTGGTGCGTGTCAAGGTTCGAACCCCCGACCTCTGATTAGCTTTTCGGCTTGTATGGTAGAACCGCCACTGATGTTGGAATGCCAGCATCTGTGTTGAAGTTTTGTAGAAATCCACCAACTCAACAAGCATTTCAAAATTTTGAAACTTAATATACTTATATTTTTTTATAATGAACTCACTTTTATTTGTGTTTGCAAGAATAAGACGCAGAAACGTATTTTTTTCTGTATTTTGAGACCGTTAAGAAAATTTCACATATGTTAATTTTTTTAAAGAATTCTAATTAGAAATATCGGGGCCACGTCAATCAGGGGTTCTGCGAACTTTTCGCGTGCAGTAGGCGAATGCCCCTTCAATGAGCGATCGACAGCGGTATCAAACTCGGCACGCATAAGGTGACCAGGTTTCGGATTCTTATGGGATAAAGACTTTGGCCAGCTTTCGCCTATGTCTATCTCTACCTTGTCCTCGCTGGTGAAGAGGGGTCGTAATCGTTTTAATCGAGTGGAAGCGTCTAATGGCAAATTCTTTAACGTCTACTCCTAGTTGAATGAATTTATATTATTGAAACCTCTTAGCTTTAGTTTTAAGTTGGCGAGTGAAGTTATCCCCATCACTGATAGAGATAATGAAAAATGTGATATATATGAACGATTCATAGATGCTTGTTTAATATCTATATGTTCCGAAGTGGTATAGTGGCCTGAATCTTCTCGGAATGGTGACTTCTTTGTCGAACCTTTACACACCGAATCGCCGAACTAGTTTTGTCCTCTTGCTGACGCTGCTAGCTTATTTATTTATTTATTTTTATTTTTATTATTTTTGTACCAAATTTGTTATATCAATAACTTACAAAAGAAGTATACAAAGGAAAGCTTATCCCTATAAGAGATCTCTTCCAGCTACCCGCAGATGTGAGTAAGATGAATTTATAAAGTGGAATAGGTCAAACAAGGTATGTTTAAAGTACATACAAATAACACATATTTATATATATGATATAATATATATAAATAATCAATAAATAAACATACTTAAAAAATAATATTGAATATATATATATATACAGTTATCGACCTGTGTAGAGCGCCCATCTCGCCTAGCTAACTATTATTTTAAATTCATAACATATAATGTATGTATTCTATTGCATCATACATGTAACCTGCATGTATGATGCAATAGAATTGCTCCAATCGGGGAAAATCGCTTAGTGCTACTTATTTATACTCGTATATAAGATCCAGTTATTGCATACATACATACATCAGTTAGAAGGTTCTACCTAGGTGTTGAACCTACGTCCCTGCGAAAGTAAGTCATACAAATCCGAGAGAACTTGAAACAAATAATACAGTTTTTTCGTTAAACGCTTTTAAAACCCACTTCATAATATGAGGTACTATAAAGAGAATAATATTATAAAACTCAAAATTTAACTAATCTTAAGTCGTATAAACTTCAAATTTCTTACTGAAGTGGTAGTGATGGACAACACTGTCGTGTTCCAAGGTATAGGTTAGGTCCGTATTCATTAATCTTATCCACTATGCAATTACCGCTATTTACACCCAGTTAATTGTTGGGTGTTTAGATTTTCGGGATAATTCCGAGATAGTCGTACAAGATGGTGTCCGGTAGGAACGCGAACTATTCTAGTATCTGGCGGGGTGCCGACCGTTTGCCTCGCCGCCACGTACCCGGCGCCCGCTTCCAACATCTGAATTACAGCGCGGACAACAAAACCATCGGAGATGATTGATAAAATAACCCCTCCGAGGGGTTACGAAGCAGCATATCAGCAAATCAACACATCACATGAGCTCATGACGATCTGTGGCGCACCAAATGAATTTAAAGCTGCAAATGGGAACTTTTTATTAAGAGGTGAAAAGGTTTTGTATTCTTTAATAGCAATCAATAGCATTACAGAGGCTTTGCTATGTCATAACTATTTTTCCGTATCGTCGTGGATACCTTCTTCATACAAAGAGAAGTTTGGGTATTGCCTCAGTCATAAGCCCATCACAGTGTTTTGTTTCATTACCTGGTGGATGGCCCTCGAAAACCATCGTAATGTCTTCATAACTATGGTTAAGATGTTTGTTACTGTTTTGTACGTAAAGAAATATTTGTGAGGCTGTGCTAATAATTATTATTGTACATAGTAGACTGCAATAAAAAAATACGGTAGATACCTAATGCTTGTGTTCTATTGATACGCCTTTACATGGCGCAGCCGGTAGGATTAGCACCTACGCTCCCAAATCGTCTTTACAGTCAGTTTGTGCACAGCATCCATAGTGGAATTTAAATAGAATTCAAACCTTGCTAGTCACTTTTGGATAAATAGCGGTTCATATTTTTATCAATTTATATAATTTATATAAATGGCTATCACCATCATCATTTCAACCAATGGATATCGACAACTGGTGCTAGGTGTTTCATTGCTCCACAGCCTTTTGCATCACTACAGCGTCTCGCTTGACATAGTTTTTCCACTTCTAGGTAGGTAATATATATCTTTATTTGGTGAAAGGTAGAAGGAAAAAAAATAGTTTTTTCCTTCCTACCTTGTCCAAGCTATAAACGCTAGCAGATCATAAAAATCTGCGCTGTTCTTTCTTCTTTTCTAATACCCATCGCAAATATCCGAAATACCCACTCGACTTTATTTTTCTTCGCAAAGAACAGAACGAGAAGAACAGGTGAATAGACATTTTGTCCTTGAAGGCAAATATGTCCAACTTAGTCTTCTGCAATCACTTACTATCAGATTGTTGTCAAGCGCTTGTTTATATATTACAATAAAAAAGTAACTAAATAATATTGGAAATATTTATTTTTCCTTGCTTCAAATGTGGAGTTATGCCAATAAGAGTTGTGCAAAAACTCTACAACGCAATTTGTGTTAATTACCTAATTAGTAATAGGTACATAAATCATGTGGTTCTTTTATTTCTTACAAGATTTTATTTTCATAGCCTGCCTGCTTAGCGAATCCAAATGGAATCCATTTTAGACTTATCTTATTATTTAATATGTTCTTAAAATACGCAATTATCTTATATACTCGGTAGTTTTTTATACTCTCTGGACCCAATGTTCTAATTACGGGACCACGCCAAACCTTCTCTGGCGTGGCCAAGGTAAGATCACCAGACTCGAAATTTGATTTTCAGGTAGGGCGGAAGATTGTTGGGAGTTTGGTTTTACTTCAAGAGGTTAATGTAAATACTCTGTAAACTTTAATGTAAGATTGAATAAACTAAAATTATATTAATAGGTAAATATAACGTTGGCATTTCCACCAGATATGAATCCTATGGACATGTGTCTGACCCAACAATGGGATTGCTTAAATTTTATAGCTCAACTATACTTGCTTCTGGAGGAAAGCTCAGCGTTGCTTTTGTATACACTCTAGATGAAGCCGATACCTATGCCTAACATAGTTGTAAGGTGGTGAAGGGAATAATTGGAATCAAACCCAGGATCCCGTGACTACAGAGTCGAACTGATTAAAACAGTTTAAATTTCTTTTTTCAATCTCACCTGCTGGTAGGTCACCTGTTTTTAAGTGAATATCATCGCTCATGAACATTTTCAGCACCACTGGAGCCACCGATGCGTTGCCCGCTGAACTCGTTCTCCCAATCAGTTTCTAAGTGGCATCATTCCGGGACGCAAAATCTGTTGGTGGTATGCCATTGCCAATAAATAGTCGCAGTAAAAATATACTACCCGACCAGAATGGAGCTGGAAATCGAACCCAGAACCTCCCACTTTAATATACTACTTCGCAGGCGCTGTGATAACGACTACTACCGCTCATAAACAAGAATCTCCTTAACTCAAATACTACCTTAAACTGCTCCAATGACAAATTTCTGACTCCAGGGCTCTTAAAGGAACGTTTTTGGAGGCAAGATGGTCACAACCAACCTCCAAAGACGCGCCATTATAGCGGCCCAAACTGCCCCTGTGACCAGACCTAAAAGAAAAGTTCTTAAATCGCAGTTTCATATTACAACTATTAAGTTTATCACCCAACGCATTCGTAATCATAATCTACATTTAAAATGGTCGTTAGATCGCCACAAACATTTCAAACAAACTAAGAATATTCTTGAACGTCACTCTCAATGAATATTTTGACGGTTATTCGAACATTACAAAAATAATATGGAATCCTACGCAAGCCTCGCGTCCGCTCGACCTGACTCAATCCTAATAATAATTTAACTGATGTGAATTCTGTTTGATGATGTTCAAGTTCTTCATTGGCTTATACAAAAATCCTTTTATAATATAAAGGGTTCACATTAACGGTAAAAAAGCTTGGGTGTGAATTTCTCTAACATTAAACTTGGTTCGTTGAGGGCTTCTTAGACCAGAGCGCGTTTGAAACCCTCGTAGCTTTAGTTGTTATGTTATCTATATTTATCACGATCTCCGCTCAAAAATACTAATGTGTGCAAGCTTCACAATTAATAATGAGTGAAAGTTTCATAAGCGACTGTGATAGGCTAAAAGGAATAAAGAAATTTATAATTTTATTTTATTTTGATTTCTAAATTGTGTCTGGTCTCATTTGATAGGCTTCGGCTGTTCTATGATCCATAGCATAGAACGGCCGAATAGCCTTCCCATGCTATTTTATATCACAAGTCATTATTTATCTTGTTTCTCGACTCCCTGGAGTCATAACTCGATGTTAAATAGCCTATAAACCTCCCCTCTGGGAGTTGCCAGATTAACGAATTACAGAGCATTAGAAGAACAGACATCAGCTTTTATTAGTACCGATAGATAGACGTGACATTTGTGTAATTGATTAGACATTGTCTGGCAAAATGTCTTTCCTTTGAGTTTTTCAACTCTTTCATGTAAATTTGTGCTAGCAATATTTCTGATATTAGGACTTGGCATTTTTCACACACAATAGAATTCTATTACATATTGTCCTATCGCTTTATTAATTGTCATGAATCTTAGCCCTGATCATGACCTTTGCGATGATCAAGGTTGTTGCAAAACCTATACAAGGGGTGACAGCCCTTTATCATAAATGATATATGTAAATGAAATGAGTTTACGCATGCCCACCGTAAACGGCCTGCGATATGTGGGCCTCGCTTGGGGCCAGAGTGGCGACCAGAATACTTACTAAAACCCAGTTGTTCTTTCGTGTCGCCTGGTGGCTAGATCATGGGAACGCTAGCGCACTCGTCCGCAACCCAGCTAGCAAGGGTTATCATACCGATAGATCCTAATTGATAGATCTTTACAGGTAGACCAATTACCAGTAGCTAAGCCTTGCCCTTTTCTTCAATTTCAAAGTTTGATATTTAGTTAAAACTTTTAAAAGGGATATAAAAAAGACAACTTTTAACTCAGTCTCCCATGAAATATTAGCTGAAAGAATGAAAGTTAAATTAAGAAATCGAACAGCTGCGACCGACGCAAGGATACGCCAAGGTTTGTTTGGCGACCTTGCGATGTGACCGTGGAAATGATAACAACGGCAACACGTCACCGGAGAAATGGCGTTTAGAGTTATCCTCTAAAAAACATCGTTCTATGTTTAGCGACGGTCCGAGCAGGGCCAGTAGTGGACCAGTCGCTTGGAAGCCGCGGCCGCGAACACCTCGCAAGCTCCAGCGTTGCCGACCTTCGACCACTCGATCGAGTGAAGTGTGTGTCTGTGATTGTGTTCTTAAATCTCTTTTACCTGCCGTCTGCCGACTGTCACCCCTCTCAGGTAGGAGTTCATACTTCTCGCGGCTCAAGTGCATTATATATTTAGACGGGCCGTTGCGAAATCGTGTTTTTTTCCCCAACATTTACGCTACGGGTGTAATGTTTCAAGCATCACGTCTGGTTTATTTTGAGGCGTACGGCGTGGGAGGATGGTCGCTATAGTTGTCTAAAGCACTAGTGGCAGATTCGTATTCGATGGAATACTTACTCTTAGAGATCCGAACGATGACCTTGACCCATTTTTTCTTTGATTAATGATAGGGATTGTAATTTTGCATTAAGCTAATCAACTTATGATGAATATGTAGGTGATCTTATGATTATAGAATAATAATAATAAGATTACTAAGGCATGAATTTTGGATCTAATTAATAGCCAACAATACTAGAGTAAAAATGTAAATACGTGTAAAGACAAATCGAAATACATTTTCTGATATTATGCTTGAAGTTGAAGAAATTGAGAAATCAAACTTTTCGGTAGAGGTAAAAATAGTTTTAATAGTAAATAAAACTTCCTAGGAATGTATTTAAACAAACAAGAAGGAATCGTTATTTCTATAAATTAGTTATTTTATAAGCGATACCTTCTAGTATCGTTTATAAAATAACTAATACGTTGTGAACTAGAAGAAAAATAGACAAAAGGGTACATTGGTTAGTGATGTTTTTATGAAATTTAAATCATGATTTACGATGTATGATGATGTAGAATAATGAATTGTGGCTAATCAGTGGGTGAATAACTACTTAATCCTCACACAATACATAAAGCCACAATTCATAAGTAAGCTTTGAATAGGAATTAAGTAAGCTTTGAAGCAGATGGTTATACGTAGTTATAACCATCTCCTTCAAAGCTACTTATTATTATTTGTGGAATTGGTACGCCATACCTCGGTGTAAATTCGACAAACATATATTTGTTTAAAATTTCATCAGATTTATTTTGTCGTAATAAGACATGAAGAGTACCAACTTCATGTACAATAAATAACAAGAGTAATTTGGTTATTTATTTTATAAATCCTGTATTCTTCAAATGAGTTCGAATTAAGGAATAACATAACACTCTATTAAATAGAATATAGCTGCTTATTTTATTCTCACATACCTATATTAAAAGACCTGAATTTGGTTTAAAGATTAAGTTTAAGGCAAAACTAATCATTCTGTTACTTTCATTCCCATGTCATTAGCTGGTTATCTTGAATAAAAAACTTTAATAATAAAATGCTTTCTTTAAATTTACAAAACTTGTTTAAAGAGAGAGATTAAAGAGAGAGATTTAGATTTTACTTTTGGTTTATTAACCAAAAGTAAAACTTGACTTCAATATTATAAATAATTAAAATGAGTTATGACAATTAGCAATGAGTATGTAAGTAAACACTACTACTCCTGGTAGGTCTACTTCAGTCTCCCTAGAATCGTAAAGTTTGTATACGTTTAAGGTGCCTAATATAACGGCTCATAGAACGGCATAAAAGTTTTGAACGAAGTTTTCTGAACGAAATTATCATAATTTCTAACCCATTTCTTATGATTGAGATTTCCGTTGATTCATGTTTTTCTTTAAATATTTGGCTGCAGTCAACGGTCCAAAACTAATACAACGTAATATGTCAAGGTGCTCTATAAATAACGCGACTTACTTCACGGAATCTGTGTTGTGGTATCCATGCCCTATGCGTCCGATTTCGGACCTTCGGAAGGATCTTCGGAACCTTGCCTAAAGGGACTCCTTTTAATAATATATTTTAGTTATAGTTTTAGCTTTAGGTTCAATTTAAGGTTTATTTTAAGTGTTTAAAGTTACATTGTTTTAGTTGTTAATTATAATTGAATAAATGTTATTGTTATAACTATAAAGTGATATAATACTGGAATTGCATGTACGTTGTCCTCATATAGTACTCTTATTTTACATTGCAATAATCACAACGATTAATATTCAATAATATATACAGGAAGACAGTTAATTGTGTCATGGACGTTATTGTAATCATCTGGACATTGGCCAAATTGTGTCGAACATAACTTCGGCTATCATTTTAATTACAATCATTCAACGAACTCGAAATGTGGAGTTTGTTGCAATCATTATTAATTGTTTAGGAATGCCTAGCAGTTGATAGAATTCATCTTCTTCAAAAACTTCCCATATATTGGTTAAAACATCATGTGGACGATAGCTCTTAATAAAATTTTAAGTGGCATGTGAGATGATGATAACAAAAAGAAAATTTACCTGGCTAAGTTTGTTGTGGGCTTCTTCTTAGACCGGGGCGCGTTTGGAACCCTCATAGCTTTAGTTTTAAGTTTACGAATGTAGTTATCACCATCAAATCACTACTTTGTAAATTATTGACGCGTCAAAAGCGCCTTTTAAAGGACTATTTGAATAAAGATTATTTGAATTTGAATTTGGACTAAAAATCATACAATCATACTTTTAGATCTATACTATACATGAAATCGTTGAGAAAGTAATATTGTTTTAGGTCTACCGTGTTCTTGTTTGTTGTACGTTATTAATATTCTTAAAATGTTTTATTTAAGCCAGTCCGGCTGAAATTATCTCTACCTCTGGAACCTCTATTGGGTTATTACCTCTATTACTTGTTTAGATCATTAAATGAATCTATGTTGCCAATCCTGAATTGGAATGCTCATTGAATGTTGGCACACTATATTCAACGCAAGTGAAAACGTGAAAATAATTCCAGTAGCGATCCAAAGCTAATGCATTAGTTCGCTGAATACATAATATGGACACGCTTTAATGAGTTTTGATATAGTTTAAATAATTATATGAGACATATGTTACTCTCCAGGTTTTGGCTGAAAAACTCGGTGACGACAAAGGACTTACTGAGCATCTAAAATTACCCATCCAAAGGATAAACGACTACCAACTTCTCTTGAAGGTACTAAAGTGTTTCTCTCACTATATTAAACTGTTAGTTATAAGAAATTTAATTTTTATTAAGGATAATGTAATTTATTACTAAGATGATTACGATTAGAAAACAGCGCTACCTCAAGTCTGTCATTGGAATGGTTTTGAAAGTGATGTGCAAATCAACCGCAATATGTCTCTGAATGTAAAACTTGATTCAGTGTAGCGAATTGTTTTTGAGTGCTCTACATCATCCAGAACAAAATGCCCCATCAACGGAGTTGTTTACGATCGTTACCGAACAATGTTCCCGAAATAATTCAGCTTTACTGCGTATTACCCTTTGAAACTACGTAACGCTACCAATTCAGAATTTACGGAAAACGATCAAAATAATTGCTTTCGATTCATGGATTCAATGTTAGGGTAGACTCCCTTTTCATTCATGGTAGTCTTTCAGACCTGAAAATGTGAAAAAATCTTAAAAAGAAACAGTGAAAATACGTTGGATCCTAACATATTACAGCAAACATTCGCTAATTGAAAGTAAAGCAAGAAAATTTGTTGATGTACAATTTTTTTTCTTCTGCTCTTATCTTCCAGGAGTTGGTGAAATATTCGAAGCGACTTGGTGACGACTGCACCGACCTCCAAAAAGCCCTTGAACTTTTCCTTGGTGTCCCTAACCGAGCTACCAACAACCTCTTCATCGATAGCATCGAAGGTTACCGTGGTAACATTTACAAGCTTGGCCGGTTACTTACCCACGACTGGTTTACTGTTGATTTCGGTGACCAAGCTGAGAATAAATACCTCTTCCTCTTTAAAGCAAGAATCTTGATCTGCGACGTTGAAAGCGTCGGTGAGGGTCGATCAATCTTTGTTCTTAAAGACATTGTTAAGGTAAACAACTTTTACCATGTTTTTACATGTTAAAATATTTTTTTAGCACCACCTTTACATGAGCAACTTTGTAAGTCACTTCTTTTTGTAGTTTATTTTCTTTTACTACAAGAAAAACAAAGTGTTCGGTGTGGGTCCAAATACCGTTATGTAAAATTTTAATGTCGCGTCCATACAGTATGAGTGACAATTGGTATTATTTCTTCAAAGTTAGATCATAAAATAATACCAAAATAATTTGTCTATTTGATAAAATATTTATGGAGTCAGTCCTTTTATTTAATTAATGCAATACTTATTTTTTTAAAAAGGAGTGGAATTAATCAGCTACATTCTAATTTAAAAAATAAATAGTATAGAGCAAAACCGATATAATTTAACAACAGTTCTTTAATAAAAAAAAATTAGCTTCCAGAGACAGAACTCAAGGATCTCCCGGAAACAACAAAATTTGAGCTTCATAAGAAAGATCCTCCAATAGTCATCACTCTCAAAGCAACTAAGGAGACCGTAAAGACAGCTTGGCTACGAGAAATCAGACAGTTCGCGACTGACATAGGTATCTATATTTTTTCATATTCTAAGACAGTTTCCACATCAGTAGATATTTAGAAAGTCATCAAAATTAATTATCTTAACGTAATTTATTTTCATATTTTAGTTGCCCTAGCTGAACACGCAGCAGACGATCTTCAAGTGGTACCACCACCACGTGAAGAATCTCCAGCACTATCAGAGGAGAAAAGGAAAAGAGAACCCTCAGAAGAAAACGGAATTGAAGAAAGACTAGAAAAAAAATCACGAGTTGAAGAAGTTGTTGAAGTTTCTGAGGTTTTAGCAGACGAAGAATCTTCGTACGTATCTAAAACTAAGCGTAAGATATCTGTTGAAGGTGAAGTTGCTACCAAAATATCTAAAACTGAAGTAACAGAGGTATCTAGTGTTAGTGAGGTTCAAGAATCTCAAAGTTCTATTAGCGCTGCGTGTGAAGTAATAACTGATTTGGAATCTAAATCATTAGTTACACAAGTCAGTGAAGTTGGGTCAGCCACTTCCCAGTCACAAGTTGATCAACAAAAAGTAGTTCAAGCATCTGAAACTGCAGTATCACAGGTTGAAGTTCAACAAGAAGTCAAATCGTCACTGTTAATTCAAAATACGTCTGTTGAACAATCGAATACAACTGAAACCGTAAAAAAAGAGGAGGTATCATCAAAAAAAGAAGTAAAGTCCAAGGAGCAAAATAGCGAATCTTTGCTAACTTCATCTAAGCAATCAGCAAATTTAATTGTTCATTCATCATCGATCGAACAAACCCACTTAGAGCAAGAAGCAAAAGTTGAAGAAACATCACAGATTCAAGAGTCTGTTTCCTACAGTCGACAAACATCTAAAACATCCGTTGAACAATCAGAAAGTGTTGAAAAGACTGCAGTTCAATCTGAGCTATTATTATTAGAAAAGGAATCTGAACTCATTCAACAACACACTAATACAGAAAAAGTAGAAATTAAAACCGAAGCTAGTACTTTAGAGGCTATTGTAAACAGTACTGACCAGAATTTTACAGTCTTAGATAGTGACTCTAGTAAAGTATCAGTAAAGTCTAAAAGTAATAGCAAAGTTACATCTTCAGACAAGTCAGAACCTATAGTAACTCAAGATATAACTAGAGAAGAAAAAGAAAACGTTAATCCCGCTCCTGTTAATACTGAAACCACTGTAAATGGAACTTTTAGTGAAGAATCAGTAGAAAAAACTAGTGATGCTACTTTTTCAACTCTTAAAAGCGTTATATCAAAAGTAGAAGCCACAGAAAAATCTAAAGTAACTAAAGAAGAAAACTTAGAAGACACAAAACTTTTACAAGAAGTAAAATTTAACGGCAATAACGCGGCCCCCGTAGATTTTCCTAAGGAGAATACAGCTAATTCTCAACTTGTAGCAGAATCTCTACAGGCTGTTGTAAAAAGTAACAACACTGTAAATACCAGTGAATTAGAAAAGAAGGTTTTGGAAGAAAGTCAAGCTGTAATCACAGAAGATAACGCAGACGCTGAAATGTCGAGGTATAGTCGCAGTTCGCGGCTTTCTGGAGAGTACTCCAGTAGCAGTCGTAAGTTATCATCAGGTGGTCGCTATGAAACCTCCTCAACATATGATAGCTCTGGTGTTTCGTCGGTTGCCCGCCGAGAAAGTGGCTCTCGCATAGAAAGTTCTCGCTTTGAATCTAGTGGCGCTCTGGAAGGTTCCGCTGCATCTAGATATGAATCTAAATACTCTACATCGAGCAAGATAGAAGGAGGTTCGAAATACGGAATTGAATCAAGCTACGAAAGCAAGGAAGGTTCCAAATATGCTATCGAATCATCTTTAGATGGTGAAAGTAAATTGGATAGTATAGCATCCAAATATGGTTTAGGTGCAAACTCTGAAACTCAACTTACAGGACGTTCTTCTAAGTATAGCGTTGATACTAGTTACGACGTTAATGCGAACGTAACTTCTAAACGCGGTAGCATTGCTTCCAAATATGGTATAGGTTCGGATTCTGAAATTCAAATTGAAGGCCGCTCGACTAAATACAGTACTGAAGCTAGTTACGATGGCAATTCTTTAGAAACTTCCAGTAAACTTGACACGATTGCTTCCAAATATGGTCTTGGATCTAACGAGAACCGAACTGAAGAACGTTCTGTTAAATATAGTGTTGGAACAAGCTATGACGGCGACGCCGTTGATGCAACTAGCAAAATTGATAGCATTGCGTCTAAATATGGCAGAAACTCCATTACAGAGACTACAAATCGCTCAACGAGATTGAATGTTGATGCAAGTTTAGATGGAAATATTAATGGAGAATCAAAATTGGAGTCGATGTATACATCAAAGAAAGAAGAAGCATCTAAAAGTAAACATACCAAAAAATCGATCCTTTCGAATGGTTCCGTTACTGAGGAGTTTGAATCTTCGAAAACAATTTCTAAATCAGAATCCGATGGTAAACCAATTTTCACGAAGACTCTAGAAGGCCAGGATATCGAGCGTAAGTTTATATCTCCAATATTTAGAGCAGAATTCTAGTCAGACTTCATGATAGAAGTAGTACACTTAGAGCGCTTGTACATATGCTTCTAGTTAAACTAACTTACACAACACATTGTGCTAACAAATGCTTTTATATGTTTTAAGAAATCGTATGGACTGCGGACACAAAACACATCCAATTATAACTGAATCTTAAACAAATCTTTACATATAACAAAGACAATAAATCGATAAGGTAACATAGAAAGAGTTATTTGTCACGTATCCGTACGAATTCTTCGCATAATATAAATTTGGATTCCCAGCGGGTGAGAACGCAGTCTTCGAGGTTGCCGTCGAGGATGGACCTGACGAGATACAAGTAACTTGGTTAAAGGATAACAAACCTATCAACGATCGCCTAATGGACCGTGTGAACATGATAGTAAGGAATGGAACATACCGCCTTCAAGTGATGCATTGTAGAGAAGACGACTCCGGTACATACACGGCAATCGCTGAAAATGAAAAGGGGAACGCACATTGCACCGCACAGTTAGCTGTCCACGAGTGTGAGTGTTTTCTTATTAGCTGATATTTTTTGGCAAATCGATTTCATAAAATACCTTTCTGATATGAAGTAACCTTCGAGCTAATTTATAAAAATATGACGGAAAACAGATTATTATACTCGTGTAACTATACTTTTAAGTAGTGATCTCCTGAATTAGTTATCACCATGAAATAACTACTATGTAAATTATTGACGCGTCAAAAGTGCCTTTTTAAGGACTATTTGAATAAAGATTATTTTGAATTTGAATTATTACTAAGCAGTAAGAAAGCTGGAAGGCTGGCGATCGTGACCTGCCTTGTTTCTCATTTAATGCTTAAATTTGTACAATGTAATGAAAATTACTAACTATTGTTTTGCCTTACCATTGACATAAAGGACAGAACGGGCAACCATAATAAATAATTTTAGGCTGCGTAGCAAAGAAACGTCCTGAACCGGTACTGCAAATACCTTAATTGCATTAAAACCTTCAATGTAAATATATATATACTAAGATATGTGTGAAAATCACTAACAAATCGTTTAGATAATCTACCGTCTTAATCTTAAAACAACCGTCTGGTCTTTCTTTGAAATCAATTTGCCAATATAAAATTTGCACAAAATACAATGTATCTTTACTATAGTTATGCATCACAATTCCGCATGGCGCCAGCAATTTTTCATCGATTAAGACATCGTAAAGCGTTTAACAAGTAGGACTATCTTCTATTTCTTCTCCATTTATAATTTTCCTGTAAACGTCTCTAATTGTTCAAATAAATTTATTTGGCTGCATGTCACGTGATGTACTTTTGGCATAGTATAAGTTTATTAATAAATCCTAAAATCTGATCATTTTCCAAACCATCAGAAGCGTAACTTCTTCGAATGATTTCATGATTACTACTTTTACATCTGCATACACAAATTCTATAGCGACGATAATTAAATTCGCGCAATTAGATAATCAATGCTATTTTTAAAATCTCAACATACTGTTTGAAACAAACAGGGTTCATATTGTGATAAAACAGAAAAAATATCTAAGCTAATAAGTAGCTATTTTTTAAATAATTCAATAATTCGTTATAAAATCATTTGATTCTGAGTTATATTCGTATTGCATACATGGAAAATGGACAGTGATCAGATTACTACGCTAAATAAATGATATGCCTATTAATCTAGCTAATTGGCGTAATTATAGTAACACCAGAGGAAAGGAAGCGAAAGAACGCGCTGAACGCGCCATACTTCTTGGTCGCCCTAAAGGACACTGAGATTCTTTTGAACACGTATCTACGCTTCATGGTCAAGGTCAAGGGCAATCCTAACCCTGAGGTCAAATTGTAAGTATATTGTTGATGCTACAGTAACACATTGTGTAATGTTACAAGTATAGTTATTTTATGTTTTATATTTTAAAAATTGCATTTTGTGTGTTTTAAATATCAGGGCAACATGTGATAGCTTGGCAAGGCGATGTCATCACATACCATATATTCTAGGCAATATACATCTGATTTATGAAAATAACGAGCCTTTCTTGTAGTCATGTATTGGTTATTTTGCAAGCTCGTGACCCTGCAGTTAAGCATTCTTATTATTATTGTGTAGATTATTATCACACTCGACGATCTACGTATGCTAAACTTATTACGACTCGTTTGAATGATTTGACCACTTAGTAGAGGGTAATTAATATTGGACCTAGCGGTGCGGGCGCATACCCGTATGGCTTCATAGCCAAATCAGTACTGAGACAACGTTGATCTACGATCAAACTTCAGAAATAAAAGGCGATAAATATTAGTTTTTGTTTCATAGAATTCCTTACTTCAAATTACCAACCTGGTTAACTATAACGTGAATTATTATGGATATCCTTACTGATATTACTATTTATATTACTCAAATACTTATTTATCTCTTCAATCTCACCAGCTACCGTGACGGCAAGGAGATCACAGCGAATGACGGTGAACGCCTGTCCATAGTGCGCACACGGGCTGAAAGAGGTTGCTACGAACTGGTCATCGCGGACGTTTGCGCGGAAGACGCGGGCGTCTACTCCTGCAACGCTATGAATATATACGGCGACGTGAACACTGAAGCAAAGGTCACTGTTGTTGGTAAGTCACATTGTGTTTAAACTGATCCATTAGTATCGGAGGGAAATTTGACAGATTATAAGAATCTGACTGTTTTAGTATTTCTTTTATTAATAAACTTCAATGTATGTGCCTATTTTATAAAGGGACTTTATGTTTCTAAATTAATGAATCTTGGTTATACTAAAATGATTCTTATTCGATTAACTAATCAATTCATTTTAAAATCTTAGAATCAATAATTGGACCCTTGACCTTGGACTTTTTAACCTTGGACTAGAAATTCAGACTAAAAAGTTAAAAGCTTGTGGCTTCTGTTACTCAACATAATTAACAATCTGGGTTATTGACTCAAGGCTTCTTAAAGTTTTATTTTGTATATCTTATGTTCCTAGGCTAGCATAATTTACGGCCGACATGGCTATAAGCCTTGTAACATTTATCGCCAGGATGGTTGGACAAGATCCAAATTTTATTTGAGATATCGCGATTTGCGAACTACCTAATTGCAGCTAAAATTACACTCAAATAGAATGCCAAATTGTACTAAATATTTACCAAAATACCTTAAAACTGTCATTTATCAAGATGCTCCCTTTTATTTTGCAACGCATTTCTAATAGTGCAAACCAGTAAATAATTTTTAAGTTCAGTAATATAGTAATGCTAATATATAATTAATGTATACTGACGAACATTATTATATTACTTGCTTCAATGAGCAGCATAGTAAGTCTATCTTTCTCTCTCCTCTAAAATTATCCTCCACTTCTTCTGCCCTACTAATATTTTTCTCTGATATTGACTTTCTCAATTTCTATAAATTTTCATCTACATAGAGGACATGCTACCCATTCAACCCAAGTTTTACGACTTTACGAGCTTAAAATTAGAGGACCCTTTTTTAAAAAAGTATATTTTGTTTATCTGGTTATCTATATTCTATCTAAATTAGCCTTATACTGCAGATGGTTGGATTACTTTACTACTAAGCCAACCTCTCAATCGATTTCCACGCGGTACTGGAACAAAAGTAAAATTCTCAGCATAATAGATAATATATAGCATCAATCACAATTATAATATTTACAGGGCCCGCTTAGATTCCTATGAATTTAAAAATACCCGATCAAAGTCATC
This sequence comes from Lasiommata megera, assembly GCA_928268935.1. Lineage (NCBI taxonomy): Eukaryota > Metazoa > Arthropoda > Insecta > Lepidoptera > Nymphalidae > Lasiommata > Lasiommata megera. Next base: position 1,220,773 of record OV743308.1, on the reverse strand, counting down.
AATTATGTCATCTGACCGTTGCATGATGTAAATGCTAGAGAAGTAACAATCAATATGAAATCAATATTTATTGCGTTAAGAAATTGATTACATCTACAATATCGAAAACCCTTTTCTAATAACTCACCTTGCAAATACAGATTTTAACCAAGAAATTAATACTAGCACTAAATTTAAAATCGGTCTGGTTTATTAGCTAGGTAACAGTGCACTAACTCACCCAGTCTCAATAAAGACAACAGTGTGCACAGACTAGACAACAATTAATAATAGAATTGCAGAGATACAATGACCTTATGGCGCGTGCCAAGGGCTATCTGCAGCCTATGTAACCAAGCTTGTATCAAATGAAAATTGTAGTTCGAGATGCGATTATGCCTTGTGATTTTTTTTTAGTTTATTGATCAATACAAATTAATTCATTTTAGAATGTATTGAATTGTTAGTGTAGCGAAAATAACGTGCCTGTGTTAAATATCAGTGCATCCGTCTATTACGTCACCTGATTCACTTTAGCGTTTATTGAAGGGTGGAAAGTGGTGACGTGGTGCGGACACATGTGTCTTCCGTAGAGCAAATTGGCGTTATTGAAACATATGGACGACACAGCGTAGACGTGACACGGACAGCGACACATCCCCTTTACAAGGGGCAAGTGGCATCGACGTGGCGTGGAAACATTCAAACGACTTTTGACGTGAAAGTGCCCACGCCACGTCGACGCCATTTGCCAATTATATGTGCAACTAGAATAAAGAGTTAATCATCTATTTTAAATAAAGTTTCAAGTGATTTTGGTGGAAAACAATAATTGATACAATAAGTATTAAAGTATGGGGAATGATATAGATGATAAGAATATTTTTGGCGAGCTGCCGCCGGGCGGTGAAGGCTTGCTGGCAAAAGGAGAGAAAGCTTCCTTTACGTGGAAAAAGGATGGCGATGACTTCGATCCTGAGGAGCGGTTCAAGGTTAGTGAATTAGTTTTTTTGAGTTATGATAGTTCATTAAACCAATTATACTCAATAATTGTATCATTTCGTACCAGAACGCTAAATAATTTCCAACGATTCCAACGGAACGAACAGCAACGGCCAAAGAAAGTCTATTAATTGGGCTGAACTTGAACAGATCTTATAAAATTGTTCATTATGTTTCACTGAGTTTTGTTAATTAGCCCATTTATAATGGAACTGTTGTGAGATTGAGCCATCGTTACAAAATGATTAATGTCAACTCCAATGTCACGTCAATTTACATCAATACAAATTCAAGGAGCTGATATATGCTTAGGATGAAAAATAAATTCGATTCTTAGAAATGAAATTGGACACATAAAAGCAAAGATGAAAATTTTCCGCTGCTTGATGACACTACTCAACAAGAAAGATATTTTAATAATATGTATTTCTAGGTGCTTCTGGGTGACGACGAGGATTCGCTGGCGCTGGTGTTCCAGCACGTGAAGCCAGAGGACGCCGGACTCTACACTTGCGTTGCCAAGACTAGCACCGGGAACATTTCCTGCTCCGCCGAGCTCACAGTCCAGGGTAAGCACCATATCGTTTGTAAACGGTACCTGTGATTATAAATAGTGTACATTGTTTTCATAAGCATCCTCAGGAGATTGATTTATCTGTGTCATGATGCTTAAACGCCGCATAGAGAGAATTAAGCATATTAGTATTCATTGTGTGACTTGTGCAACAGGAGCTGTAAACTTCTTGCATCGCGAGCCACAGAAGCCAGAGCTGGTGATCGAGCACAGGGAAGCCATCGTATCTAGTGGCGGTTCGGCCATGTTGGAGCTGGTGTGTAAGGGTTATCCCAAGCCTAACGTCGTGTTCAAGCACGAAGGCAAGGTGGTGGAAGCTGATGCTAGACATAAGTAACTCTCCATTTTTATAGTTTTATTATAACTTATGCCATTGCACTTTCATTGACTCTGGTAACGGAAACTTAACATACAGATTTAACGCTATGAAGGAAGTATGATGGAAAGAGACTTGGCGTGTACTTCTTATGTCTCTACTTCTATCCACCATAATTCGTTACATTTGTTATAAACATTTGGTATGTGAACACTAACTTGCTTTGTGTTGTGTGTAAAAAGGCAAGTTAGTGTCCAATTGTACGCATAACTCCGACACGTGAAACGTCGCAGTCACCCAAAGTCTTCACTCAACAATGTTGATCATCATCATCATCATGAACAACCCATTACCGGCTTACTACAGAGCACGGGTCTCTTCTCAATATGAGAAGGGTTTAGCCATAGTCCACCACGCTGGCCATGAGCGGATTGGCAGACTTCACACGCCTTTGAGAATATTATGGAGAACTCTCAGGCGTGCAGGTTTCCTCACGATGTTTTCGTTCACCGTTAAAGCAAGTAATTTTTTTTTTTAAATGCACATAACTCCGAAAAGTTAGAGGTGCGTGCCCGGATTCGAACCGCCGACCTCCGATTAGGAGGCTGACGTCCTAACCACTAGGCTATCTGTTGATGTGATCAATAAAATATTAATCGTCGAAGACACGATTTAATATAAGCAAGCCAAACAACTTGCTTAACAAATGTATATTTCTCTCCCGAAGGTTCCTGCATGAAGACGATGAGAACATGTCATTAGTGATAAAGAACGTGACCTCAGCGGACGCAGGCGAGTATCATATCATCGCCTCCAACGATCTAGGTGAGGACACCACCACCGTGAACTTGGTGGTCAAACAAGCGCCCAAGATCAAGAAAAAGATCGAGGACCAGACTTGCATGGTGAGTAAATCTGTACTTCGAATGAGTAGAAGCTTTTTAAAGTTTAAACTAGCAAAATTAAATTTTGATATAAAGACATATTTCAAAATATATTGTGGCATTATCATATATACCATACCTCGAATATTACCGGGTAATAATGGTAATAATTTATTGAAACAAACATGCGCAGAACAGGTATTATTGGTAGGAAAATATAAAAATTACACTGTAAAGATTTATCTGTTTGCCGCAAATTAAAGATATGTTTACAAAACTATATTTATGACGAACAGTTCATCAGTTCAATGGCTTGTAGAGACTCTTCTAATAGTTTGGAACGTAAAGTCTACCGAAAAGAAGCTAGCAAGTATGTCAGCAGTTACTGTATTCTAACACTTAACATTTTTTAATTTAACAATCATTATTCTATATTGTGTTAGATGAAAGATACTCCACAGAGAGCTTCCAAGATACCTTATCACCAAAAAAATGTTAATTATGTTAATGAAAATGATTTTATAATAATATGAATGTAATAAATTTGTAAAGGCCGAATCTACCCACGAAGTTACAATCGAGATTGAAGGCACTCCATCTCCCGACGTGACCTTCTACAAGGATGGCGTGCAGATCAAGTCCTCCGAGCGCATCACTATCGTCAAAGAGAGCGAGGAAGTGTACAAGATCATCATCAAGGATGCCAAGTTGACCGATACCGGCTCATATTCTGTTGTTGCCAAGTAAGCTGCGTTTACTATCATTAGCCTCATTAAAGTCACAGTACCGAAAGTCTAATATATAATATATTCTCTTAAATAGTTAAAAGGGGTTCCGCTTTTGTTTTCCGTTTTGACTGCTCCAATAATTAGGATGACGCGTTTCTATTGGGTCTTTGTCTCATCAGATTTAAATATATTTGACAGCTAGGCACAGGAAATACCAGAAGGAATATTAAACCCAATTGGAAGCATTGGTGGCCAAACCTTTCAAATATGGATAGGAGACCCGTGTTTTGTAGTTAGCCGGCAATGGGTTGATCATGACTGGAAGCATGATTCTTTTCGGTTCGTATGCTTAGATTATGTACTTCAACTGTTATTACCGGTGCTCGCTTGATACGTTTATAAAAACTACAAAGTTTTTTGTACAACTTACTGTTTGTTTTATTGGAGAAGAGCTGTCCATTTAATCTAGGTAATAGTTCAGTATGACGCCGATGAATACCAAATCCCATTTCCTATTTACCAAAAGGCACCAGCACAACCGACTGATTTATGCTGTCACAACATTACTTTGAATTATTAGATAACTAATTCAAAGTAATGTTGCGATGTTAATTAGTGTTGTTGTTGTTAATTAGTGGGTAACTATACCCGCTTTTTAATCCGATAGTGGTAAACTCACAGCCAGTCCAATAGAATGGAACGCTGACGAAGATCTGTCTGGTGAGCGGAAAAAAGTCTAGAAACTCTCCTTCAAAATTAATTATACTGTTAAAATTGACGTAATAATTGCAACTCAAGCCTTGCTACTTTCGCTCAGAAACGAAGTGAACCAGTGTTCGGACTTCTGGCAGTGGCAAGTGACGTCACCTCCAAAGATCACAAAAAAGCTCGGCGGCGACAAAGTGTGCAACGAAAAGGAAAGCGTCACTTTCGAAGTGCAGACGGAGGCCGATCCAGCACCCACTGTTACGTGGTAAGTGTACACGCGTGACTAAAACAAAACTTTCATAGATTGCATCTCTTATTCACCGACAAATATTTATATTATTGTTATATGTATCAGCGGTAACCTTAAGTAAAGAAACCTTAGTTATTTGTCATTTTTGATGTTATTTACTATTTAAGAAAATGTGCAAAAAAGCTGCATGTTATATTTTTGTTAGTTGATTTTTCAACTAAAAGTTTGCCCCTGATATCTCACAGGGTGTTGAGTGATTATTAAGACTAAGACGGTAGTGGGTTAACCTGTTAGGGATATGCTGAACCTATATGATTAATTGCTTTAAAGAAAGCTTTTTCCAGCATGTTAAATCGTAATATCGTACAGGTACAAGAACAAGACCGAGCTGAAAGAGTCGTCAGTTGTGAAGATCATATCCTCAGGGTCTGCTCATTCTCTCGTCATCACGTCAGCCGCACGCGCTGACTCTGGCGAATATTCATGCGAGGTAACTGTTAAATAGCTGTACCTCCGGGGCCGGGCTTGCAGTATTTGCAAAAGCATTTTGATTCTACTATATTCTCTTTCGGCCTCCATGAAACTGAGATCGACTCGATCTGTGGGAGCATTTAAGTTTCACCTGACGAGACGATTTTCTCATAACAGAACAAAAAAGTTAAGGCAAACAAAATATTTTGCCATTACTTACTTGCTTACTATTTTATTTCAATTAATATATAAATTAATAAATAGTCATTGATATGTTGAAAAATTAAAACTGTTTCAGTATCATTTCTCGAAAAAAAAAACAGCTATAAAGCATTTGTCTCCACAGATCCGCAATGTGCACGGATCATCCAGCGACTCCTGTCTGCTGAACGTGCGATGCGCGCCTCAATTCACCAAGCGCTTGCAAGACACGACTGCGGCTGAGGGTGACGTCAACGTCGAGTTCACAGTCGACGTCGACGCCTTCCCAGCGCCTGATGTTAAATGGTAACTGATTGACTGGACTTATCTAAACTTGTCTCGATCACTCTTGTCAGCTATATAAGTTATTTCGATTACAAGATATAGATTTGAAGACAACTTTTGCCATCGACCCTTTTTTATTGTAAACACACCTGATGCGCGCTTCGCTAGAAAATTCGCATTTTATCTAGATTTGTAGGAACCCAAATCACGAAAGATGGAAGACGGGAATCAGCCTGATGTTAAACGCTTACCTTTACAAAAGTAACACTGAATGGCTGGGGTACATCGCATATATCTGTTTATATTAATAATTATCTCAAAACTCGCAAAGCAGATCTATCAAAGCCATTTTCAAAAAATCGCCTCTCATTAAAATTCCATGGCGCCAAAAATTTTATGGCGGTTATGCTTTGACTTTGAATGTAACTTTGAGTGTCTATATCTATAGAAACCTGTCAAGCCATTTTGTGGTCCTGAATTATAGCATTCTGTAATCGTTACACTATATCGATAGTCTACAACCCACAGAAGAAAAACACTTATTACCTTTAAACCCTTTGACAAACCCCTATTTGTCCTTGAAAGTCCCCTATCCACTAGAACTTTTATATAAAATGTTATACACAGGTACCTCGGTGATGTCGAGATATCCGAGAAGAAGTCTGTGTACACCCGCGTGGATAACGGCAGCAGTCATAAGCTGGTCCTGAAGGAGGTGACGTCGGAGCTGTCCGGACAGTATACGTGCAAGGTGTCCAACGAGATGGGGCAAGACTCGTGTCAAGCCACCTTCACTGTAAACAGTGAGTCTAATTCCTTACCGATACAATAATTATAACTTGGCTGACAGATTAAAAAAAAAATCTAAATCAAATTTGACGTTACTTTAATTTGTTTTACTTATCAGGAAAACCTCGCATCACGAAGAGCTTGATAGACATGTCTGTGGACGTTGGACAGACACTGAAGCTGGAGGTTGAAGTAGAAGGGTGTCCGGAACCGAAGATCAAGTGGTACAAGGACGGCAAGGAGGTCACAACCGACGCCAGGATCAAAATCGAAAGGGACACTAAAAGGTGATACTTATGTCTCATATTTGTCTACTATTAATTAATAGCATTCTAAGCCAAACAGTGTATGATAGTTAGAATCTATAAATGGTTTCTATGCGTTAGCGACAACGCCAGTTTTCTGATGCACCACAATTGAGTATAGGTCTTTTCTCTCATAGGAGGAAGAAATTTAAACATTCCAGTGTGAGTTTGTTTTAAAGATTGTGCTCTCTAAAACTCGGGCCGTTTAAAGTTAAAATCGTAATTCTGCATTATCACTGAAAGCTTCTTGATAGGAAACTCAATAAGCAAACAACTTCAGCCCTGTTTTACCACAGGGCTGAAGTCTCTCTTTATAGAGTAGACAATACAATTTTTACGTGGAATTAAATTCTAGATTAAAGTGTTTTTTATTAATTAATTACAATTTTATGCCAATGACTCTTAGTCTCACACGCGAGTGAAATCGCGGGTAACAGCTAGTTATTTTATATGAACTGATAACTGATACAGATTTCAGGAATGCATTCTATCAGCGGCCTTTCAGTAAATTTATGGTTAGTGATTTTGTTAACCCTGTGAAGTTAGAAGAATTAGAACAAATTAATTCCAGAATAGCATCAAGAAGTTTGATTTAAATTACTTTTTAACGAAAGTCTACTTATAATACACAAATAAAAAAATTGTATCATATCAATTATCATATTTTTCAACAGGCTAGAAAATTACCACCTCACAGTAACGTTGATAAAGGAAGAAGACGGTGGCGAATACGAAGTACGCGCCGAAAACGAGATGGGTAGCGTCTCTTCCAGAAGCATCGTCACTGTGCATAGTAAGTTTCACTACATAGTAATAAAAAAACAACGGCCCCATCAAAATGTTCTCTTTATTTATGGAAATATTTCATGTAAGGGAATGACATCACATCAAAAGATCCATGATAGGTGAAAGGAATGCAAGTGCATTTTTATTATACTTACTTACTTAGGACTTGTGGAAAGACATTCCAAAATATGCTTAAAGATGAAAATCTTCTACAAGCATATTTCTACTTTTATAAAATTGTTAATGTTTTTTATCAGAAAATCTTCTCTATCTAGTCATCATAGTTCTTATGTTTCTAATTAAATGATGATGTTAGGCAAAGATTTGCCATTAAACACATTATCTATTTTCCAATCCAAGTTTCTGTGTTCGAAAGCACTCCAACAAACTAAGCACATACACATTACATCACATAATGGTAAAGTATCACAAAGCCGTCCAAACAAACGCGACCCGACTGTGGAGTCAAACCGCCAGGAAATTGACCACAGAGGTACAGTAGTTAAAAATAATATAGTTTATTATATGAGTAGATAATAACTACCTTGCACGTTTTGATTTCTTCACTTTACCTACTACGGTGTCTTTTGAATAGTTATTTAGTACTCGTAGTGTTAATACATTGAAGCATTCTCTGGACATAAATGCTCTCGTGTGCACGAGTAAACATTTTGCACCAAACATTCCCGCACTCTACCTGATCCTGACATTTGTGTCAATAATATTATTTGTTACCATTTATCATACTTATCGTTTCATATTTTCATTGTGTTTTAATAGCAAAAGAAGTTCATTCGAGGTTCAGAAAAGAAAGTTTAGTAGAAAGTGAACTGGAAGAAGAAAGCAAAGCTAAAAAACTACATGTAGGTGATGCGATTAATGAAAAGAAGAAGAAAACCGCTAAGAAGTTAAAAGCAGAAGAATCGGAAGAGAAATCTCTGGCGGATGAAATAGATAAGATACCCAAATCTGTTTTATCAGACGAGCTTGACAAACCCACTACAGCTGAAACTAAAAACTCTGAACCGGAAGTTGCTGAAGAAAAGTCATTCTGGGATGAAATAGAGGAACCAAAAAAAACACAAGTAGAGGAACCTACCATAGTCAAACAAAATTCGATTGTTGAAGAAATAGTGACTAGATCAATTTCAGTTGAGGAAGTAGACCAATCGGCTCCAGTAAAATCTCAAAGATCCTTCACTGAACCTGATCTGGCAGAAGAAAAGTCATTCTGGGATGATATAGATGAAGAATCAAAGCCGAAGTCGTCTAAAGTTGAGGAAGTAAATAAACCCGCTTCTATAAAATCTCAAAAATCTTTTACTGAACCTGAAAAGGTAGAAGAAAAGTCATTCTGGGATGATATAGGTGAAGATGAAAAGCCAAAGTCAGTAAAAGCATATAAAGTAGATGAACAAGAACGATTGAAATCGCAAAAATCCATCACAGAGCCTGATATCGCAAAAGAAAAGTCAATCTGCGATGAAAGCAATGAATTAGATTCGAAATCAAAAGTAGCATCAATAGAGGAGTTAGGTAGATCAATGACATCTCAAAAATCTTTAACTGAACCAGAAAACATAGAGAACAAGTCTATCTGGGAGGACACGGCTGAAGATAGTAAGCGAAAATCAGTTATAGTAGATGATGTTAAACCATCTGCCAGAAAAGGCAGGAAATCTATTACGGAACCTGAAATTAGTGAAACTAAGTCAATTTGGGACGAAAATCATAACGAGCAAAACAAAAAGCCTATAGTGGAAGAAGTAAACATAGAAAAACAAGAAATTATGAAAGGAGTTTCTGAGCCTGAAGTTGTAAAAAAAGTTCCCGTTGATGAATCACTTAAATCATCAAAACGAAAGTCGGTTACTAAACAATTGGTTAGTGAAGAACCGTTGAGTGCGGAAACTGAAGGTAAAAAACGCGCTTTAAGCTTCATAATCGGCAAACAGCTTTTAGATCCGCACACTCACTCACAGTCGCATGCTCTTGTGTTCTTTAACAAACCAAGTGTGATTTGTTATGTTTAGGCCGAGTTTTCGAAACTGTAACAACGTTCAAGTCGGGTGATGATGGTTCAATAATTGTATCCAAAGTAAGCAGCAGTCTCTCACACGGCGCTATTATTACAGGTCAGTACTAAGCTTTGCACCTTCTTTTCCCGGTTTCTAACTTCATTATGAGGAAAAATCTAACATTCACACGAAATTGCTACTTCAATTAAGGTAAATTTATAAAACTTAACGCGATTTCCATTGCATGCATTAATATCATCGTGTATTGTAAATCAAACTTCAAACTTCGATATAATAATATTTTAACTGGTAGGTCCAGCCGAAACGCGCACTATACACAAAATGACTTCGAGTGCAGTGTATTATGACGAGAATGACGAATATAGTAAAAAAATTGTAAAACCTAATAAACCACACACAACTTCACTAGAAGTTGAAGAAATAGCTAGTCACAGTTACTATCTCTCAGATATGGGTAGTTACATAATACCAGATCACATCAGAAGGGGAACCTATGGCATAATCGAAGAACCACAAACTGATTCTGAAGCTGAAACTAACTCAAGATACGGCAGACAGGTCGGCAGTAGAACAATTTCAATAAAATCTGTTTCGGAGGATGACATGAGTTGGCAAAACGATTCACTTTCACGCGAAATTTCAATCGAAGATCTCACGAAATCTCTTTTTGATATAGATGATACAAAAAAAGTTTTTAGCAAAGACTCTTATGTACGGCAGTCTTCTTTCAAAGAAGACTATTTCACGGATGAAGGGGATGAAGAATCAGTAATTTTAAAGGAGAAAAGCCAAAAGGTTTACGAGAATGATATTACAGAAAAACTCATACATATATCGAAGGAATTTGACGAAAACGAATTTAAAGACACCGCGATTAAAATAGATAATATTAAGAATCGTATTATAGAAGAACTAGTTTTAGGTCCTACAAAAAGTATTGATAGTATAACAAAAAATATAGCAGAAAGTACATTAGAGCGTCAGAAAAAACCAAGTACTGGTTTGTTTAGCGTTGACGAGGAAGTGGACGGTGATGTTGAAGAATTATTAAGACGTAGCCAGAGACAGAGAAGCATTTTAGATGATATACTTAACGAAGAAGAGGAAAAAGGTAATAATCCAGTAATCAAATCTATTATGAGATGGAATATGACGCGCGCGGCTGATGTTGACTATTATAGTAACGCTACTCTGTGTGCGTCAACAATATTAACAACAATATTTTTTCGTGCTACTCTTGATATACTGCTTCTATTAAGATGGCTTAATTTGATCTGTTATTTTCTTCTTATATGAAATTAAAGACTTTTATAAAGGAACTAAATTCACAAATGGTTTATTAACGTTTCGTACGTACATCAGAAGAAAATATCAAATAACTACATGTGATGTCAGCAAATCGCCACTATGATTTAACTAATGTTCTGCCGTATGTTTGTTTTAGCACGCATGCGTAATAACATTTCCTTCTGGCATACTAATAATCGGGTTCCACTCCTTCGAAGATGTAAACAACAACGAACGCACAACTAAGGTAAATTTTATATTATAAGAGCTTTTGCGTGCACGCAAACTAAGCTTTTGTTTGAATTTAACGTAGAGCATAAACATATCAGGCAGATAATGGTACGTATATTACACCATACACTTTGTATATACACAGGAGAAATTATATTTGCACACGAAATATTGGTAAGTTGTATTTATATTTCAGCCAAAATAACAGCTGTATATATCGCAAAACGTCAGGTTATCAGTTATCTGTCAATTTCTGCTTTTATCATTGCGTCTATTTCATTATCCATTTTTTACTTTAGGTGATCTACAATATTTTAAATAGTTTTGTATAGATTCAGAAAGCTTTCATTCAAGAGTCAATATGTATTGTTCTTTGTATAATTAAAACCTTATATTCCTATGGTACTTTAACATCTTCTTTTTATAGTTTTATGTAATTTGTGTAGCTCTTGAAAAACCAAGTTCATCAATATATATTTATTTTCTTTGTCTTCGCATATTCTTTGCATTCATCCAGCGTATCAATTCTTGTCTTCAATTGCTATTTCCTTAACATTCAGTAAAGTAATTTGAAACACATTTACATTGCAGCACCTCCCAAACTTAAAGAAAGCAGCTTGAAGGACGGTCACACCTACGAATCCCTCCCCTTAGTGTACACAGTAGAAGCTTCTGGAACCCCGAAGCCCACGGTCCGTTGGTTGCACGAGGGCCAGGAAGTGAAGCCTGATGGTAGGATCCACATCACTAATGAAGGGGACCTATACAAGCTTGAAATCGATTCCGTTGATATGAAAGACGCTGGAAAATGGCAGTGCGAGATCGTCAATGATCTTGGATCACAGTCTTTACAAGCTGAACTTAAGGTTTCACGTAAGTATTTTGATAAAGATATGCGTTATGTCAAATTATTAAAGACCAATTTTAAAGATCATCAATCTAAACAAACCTGGAAGACTACTTGTCTAAGTGCCTAAAAATCTTTGCAGCCGAATCTGAGCTACGCAAGCCCAAATTCACGGTACCTCTCGAAGCAATAAGTGTTATGCAACGCGAACCTGTCACCTTAAAGGCGGTATGCACGGCAGATCCTCTACCTCACGTGGCTTGGTTGCTCAACGGAAAAGAACTTACTCCGGACGCCACTATCATCACTAATGCTGAGTCTAAGGATCTAGAGCATGGACTTAAGGAGTGTATTTTCACCTTGCATATTCCTACTGGTAAGTAAAATGAAAACCATATGCAGTCTCCCAACAAATCTTATTTTATTCATGATAGCTTTATTAGAGTCGGTATATATTTGCCAACTGCAAGAGTTTGACAAGTTGGTAACTTGATAAGATTCGCCAGAATGTTCAATACACCTTATCAGAGAAATAAGAACTCCTTTCTCCTTCCAAGGTCGTCACGCAGACACCGGCGAGTATACTATCCAAGCCAAGAACAAGTATGGCGTTGGTGAAAGTTCCGCTCGCCTAGACATCCTGTTACGACCTGAAGTTGAGCCCCTTAAAGACGTAACCATAGTTCCATACGAAGAAACAACATTCGTTACGAATATCAGAGCCAATCCTGTCGCTGAGGTTAAATGGTAATATTTTTGTACAGTCTGATTTGCTATTATAAATATCAGATATCAGCTTATAAATATAAGACGCAGACAACGCTTTGTGAAATTTTAACGTCCATATATTACTTTATAATTCTTAACAACTGAAATTACGGATGGCAAACTTTTTCTGATTTCATGGACACTAAATTGCACATTTTTATTATTTGAGTAATTTCTTCTTAGGAGCAAGGATGGCTATGTAATCCAGCCATCACCAAAACATGAGATCGTTGAGGATCGGGATAAGGAGACCTTCAAACTGATCGTAAAGACTGTAGGCATTGAAGATGCCGGACTCTATACAGTCAGCGCTAAGAACGAGCACGGGGAAACCACGCAGCAGGCCAGGCTGAATGTGCATAGTGAGTCATTATGAGAACATTCCCATTTTCCTCGTTTATTACTGACATTTTTGATTATAAACTGACAATGTGGTATTTATACAATGTCGTATTACTTTCTGATTGCAATCTAACTTAACAGAACAAACATGATGTTGACGTATTTTTTACACCGATTTAATAATCTAATGTTACTGGAAATACTAACTTAGTATTGCCGATTATAATTTCTACTAATTATATTTTTCTGCAATAATAATAATAATATTCATTTATTTCTAACTAAATACAAAATTTCTTAAACTACCCTACCAATGGTAGTGAATTTACTTAGTAATACTCGGATCGGTCCAATTTCATTATTAATCTTAATATTCGCAGCCGACAAGCCTTCATTCATCAAGCCACTGCAGAAGCAGATAGTCAAAGACTACGAAGATTGCACACTGCGCGTTCGATGCGACGGCGTTCCTAAGCCTAACGTCAAATGGTTCCTCAACGGGAAAGAGATCACTAACGACGACCGCCACACTATCACCACTGAGATCGGCGGGCAAGTGGATAGCGAACTTGAGATCAAGCACTTCAATGCTAGTGATGCTGGAAAGGTGATTACATGTATTTCAATTTCAACTTTTGAATATCCTTAGAGTTCAGATCAGCATACAAAATTGCTGATAATAGTGAGTAGTAAAGAGAAAAGTTAGAATCTTTTCCTGATGGCTTAACAAGCCTTAACTCCGTCCGTCATTATTATTAACACCTAATAATTATCCTTTTCATATCACATTAATTTCATAACATAACAGAGTTAAAAAAATAGTACACGCCAACTTCATATGAAGCACGTTCAGCAGTGAGACAGCAATAATTAAATTTATGAAAGTGTTGAAAAGGAATATATAATGAAGGAGTCTGGTTTAATTGTAATCATGGTTTTTTTCTACAAAATCATTAATGGATACACTGATTCACCGGAAATCCTGGAGCGTCTGAGGTTTAGTGTGCCGCGTAAGGGTAGTCGCCTCCGGAATCGAAAACCGTTTCATTTACCGTTTTGTCGAACCAAGGCAGGTCAGCATGCGCCTATCTATAGAATATGCTCAATGCTGAATGATCACAGGAATATCTGCGACATCTCCTGCAGTTCTGTGGCCTCTTTTAAAAAGCAAGTAAGACTATCTATTACAGCATTTTAATGCTGTAATAGATAGTCTTACTTGCCTTAGGTATAAATTGAATTATTTAGATTTAAGGTTAATTTTAAGGTTGTGCATGCTGTGGTCATTTCTAGAAAGCCACTATCTGGTGTCTGTTCTTCTGAAATGTTTTTTGTTGTTTTTAGATAGTGACTAGTTTAATGATCCAATAAAAATAAAAAATAAAATAAAAATAAATAAATAAAATTATTTTTTCAACACAGTACAAGGTGGTAGCCTTCAGCGTGTCTGGTGAAGCAGAGTCCCAGGCTGATATATCATTGGCTCAAATCCCGCCCGGCTTTGCGCACAAGCTCGACCGCCAGAAGGACGTTGATGAGGGAGAGCCCCTGGAGTTGCGCACTAAAGTTGACGGCAGTCCGATACCAACAGCTAAATGGTGATTCTCTATTTTATTAACATTCAATATTCATAAATCGTTTACTTTTTTTTTATTCACTACAAGTCGATTATTCGATGATTAAAATCAAGTATCACAGATAGATAGAGTTTTTTTTTTAAATACACTACAAGTTAGCCCTTGACGGCTATCTCACCTGGTGGTAAGTAATGATGCTGTCTAGGATGGTAGCGGGCTAATCTGTTAGAAATATGGTAAACCCACGCTCCTAGTTGGTTTCTACGCGACATCGTGCCGGAACGCTAAATCTCTTGGCGACACGTCTTTGTCGGTAGAGTGGTAACTAGCCACGGCCGAAGCCTCCCACCAGACCAGATTCGAGCCGGGAATCGAACCCAGGACCTCCAACTTTTTTTTAATGACAGCACACGCACTGCGCCACGGAGGTCGTCACTGAACGATATGAGATAGTTATCGATTGAAATTAAGGCCATTTTCATTTTAAAAGGTCCGCAGTTTTGTGTCATTTAAATTTGGGATGAAGATCTTTGTAGATACAGAACTCTGATTTTTTTTGGTTATTCCAATTATTTTGTCATGTCCAGAATTTATACATACAAAATGATCTTGCTCATTTTATTATATAATTAGTATAATTAGTACATGAGGGATTTCAATAACATTCTTTCGAAAAATGTAAAGTACTGACGAGTAAGTTCTAGGTTCAGTTTTAATCTGTTTAACAGTTTATCCGTGACTACAAATATAAATAATCAAATACTAGTAAGAACAGTACGGATATCATTCGTCAAGTCAGTGATTCTTGAAGAAATTTTTTATATTAACCCATAAGTATCACGTCAATAGATAATAAGACAAGTTCATGGAAAGAACTAATTCCCATATATTTTTATATGTCTTGTCCTTTGTCTTATAATTTGTGTTATTTGAATCTTGTATCACAGTATTTTGCGTTAGCAAATATATATCGAGGTTTAGTCATGATCAACCCATTACCGGCTCACTACAGAGCACGGGTCTCCTCTCAATATGAGAAGGGTTTGGCCATAGTCCACCACGCTGGCCATGTGCGGATTGGCAGACTTCACACGCCTTTGAGAACATTGTGGAGAACCCTCAGGCGTGCAGGTTTCCTCTCGATGTTTTCCTTCACCGTTGAAGCAAGTGATATTTTAGTTTTTTTTTTAAAACGCAAATAACTGAAAAGTTAGAGGTGTATGCCCGGATTCGAACCGCCGACCTCTGATTAGGAGGCTGACGCCCTAACCACTAGGCTATCACAGCTTCAAGGTTCGAGGTTTAGTAGATAATTGGTTTAACCCTATACCATACCTTAGGTTCAAGGACGGTGTAGAGTTGTCGCCCGATGATGAGCACGTCAAACAAACTTGCCTACCCGATGGCACTGTCAAGTTGAGCATCGACCACGTGACCCCGGCTGACTGCGGCGCGTACAAGCTAATCATCACCAACCCCAGCGGTGAACATATGGCGCTGTGTGCCGTTGCTGTTAATCGTAAGTACCTATACAATATAATACTGTCTTATAAAGAACATACACACTTACACAAATTAATTAAAAAAATCTCATTCGAAATTATCTCTATTCAAATTACCCTTTGAAGGGCTCATTTCATGCGTATTTTTTTTTTGTTTTGAAGCAATTTGGATATTGAGCCATAAATAGGAGTTAATGTATAAACTATTGCAGCGACTCCTCGGAAGCCGTCGTTCAGCGAGGAGCTGGAGAACGTCAAAGTGGTGGTTGGCCAGCCCGTCAAACTGCAGGCCAGGGTCATGGCGTTCCCAGCACCTGAGGTCAAATGGTTCAAGGATGGTTAGTCCATTTTGCTTATACCGAGTGTCTGACCTCGCGCATTTTTGTTTAAAAAAAAGCAAAATTATATTAACCTTAAGCTATAATAGGGTTGGCTAAAGCAAAATTATATTAACCTTAAACTATAATAGGGTTGGCTAAAGCAAAATTATATTAACCTTAAACTATAATAGTGTTGGCTAAAGCAAAATTATATTAACCTTAAACTATAATAGGGTTGGCTAAAGCAAAATTATATTAACCTTAAACTATAATAGGGTTGGCTAAAGCAAAATTATATTAACCTTAAACTATAATAGTGTTGGCTAAAGCAAAATTATATTAACCTTAAACTATAATAGGGTTGGCTAAAGCAAAATTATATTAACCTTAAACTATAATAGGGTTGGCTAAAGCAAAATTATATTAACCTTAAACTATAATAGTGTTGGCTAAAGCAAAATTATATTAACCTTAAACTATAATAGGGTTGGCTATGATCATTCATTGCAAACGACTTGTTCTTGAGAAACAAAAACAAAGATTGCTTTTGAAAGATGTTTTGATCAAACAGGTGTTCCGATCCGTCCGAGTCAAGCAGTTAACTTCATCAACCAGCCCGGCGGCATCGTAGGGCTAAGCATAGACAGCTGTCGACCTGAAGATGCTGGTTCTTATTCTCTCACCGTCACCAACAAACTTGGGGAAGTCGCCTCGAAAGCTAATATTGAGGTATGATCTAGCTTGCTACTCCCAAAGGACTTTTTCTTGCCTTTATCCAACGATACAAAGCAAAAAAATTAAAATTCTAATATCAATTAATAGGTTGGACAAAAGGAACGCAAACCGGCGTTTATTGCAGAGCTGCAGCCGACCAAGGTCATTGAAGGATTCCCTGTTAAGCTTGAAGTCAAAGTAATTGGACATCCACAACCGACTATCAAATGGTTAGTAATATTAAATATATTAATATTGTCGAAACAATTTAACTAAAAGATGTCTTTCATTTATTAATTTTCCATGGCTAAATAGTAGTACAATATAATAAAGGGCTTATATAAGAGATTGAGCAGAAGGTAAAGTTAGTGCTCAGGGGTCAGATAATGTCCATGCAAAAATGCTCACGCATGATCGCGCCTGAGTTGAGTGCTAAGTTCTTCTCGCATCGGAGCATAACGAAGAGATATCTAAACCCCTATCTATACAACCCAATGCAAAAATGTCTATCGTGATAAGAAAAAGAAACGTACAATGCGAATTTCAATAGGAAAATGCTAGCACAGTCCAATAGTTAAATTAGTAAAGACTACTCAAGGACCACATTTAGCAGAATGTCTTCATAAGAATATATTTGTTATGGAAAATTTGGACACAAGTGTATTTCCCCCAAATAGAAATCAATTAGAATATGAAATTTATTTTATCTATATATATAAAAGCGAAATACCACTGACTGACTGACTGACTGACTGATGATCACGATATCTCAGGAACTATAAAACATACGATCTTTAAATTTGGAAGGTAGATTCCTTTTATGAAGTAGAGGTCAGCTAAGAAACGGTTTTGAGAAAATCTACCCCTAAGGGGTAAAAATGGGGGTTGGAAGTTTGTATGCAAGTCCTATATTTTTGAAGATAGGGACATGAAAATTGGCAACTAAGTTTTTTATTATAAATGATAAAGATCTCTATAATCAATGTTACGAAAATCTACCCCTAGGGGGGTGAAATGGGGGTGGAGCGTTTTCATGAGGATTGTATGTTTTCTAAGTTAGGGACATGAAATTGGGCATTTAGGTAATTTGTTTTAAATAATAAAAACTTTTATACATAATATTATAAAAATCCACCCCTAAGGGGTAGAAATGGGGGTTGGAAGTTTGTATGAAAGTCCTATATTTTTGAAGTTAGAGACATGAAAGTTGGCAACTAAATTGTTAATTATAAATAATAAAGACCTGTATTGATCATACAAAAAATAATGCGAAAATCTACTCCGAGGGGGGTGAAATGGGGGTAGGAAGTTTTCGTGAGGATTCTAAGTTTTCGAAGTTAGGCACATGAAAATTGGCATTTAGGTAATTTGTTTTAAACAATAAAAACCTGTATACGCAATATTACAAAAATCCACCCCCAAGGGGTAGAAATGGGGGTTGGAAGTTTATATGGAAATCCTATAATTTTGAAGTTAGAGACATGAAAGTTGGCAACTAAGTTTTTAATGATAAATGATAAAGATCTGCATAATCAATAATGCTAAAATCTACTCCGAGGGGGGTGATATGGGGGTAGGAAGTTTTCATGAGGATTCTGTTTTCGAAGTTAGGGACATGAAAATTGGCATTTAGGTAATTTGTTTTAAATAATAAAAACCACTATAGGCAATATTACAAAAATCCACCCCTAAGGGGTTGAAATGGGGGTTGGTAGTTTATATGAAAATCCTATATTTTTGAAGTTAGAGACATGAAAGTTGGCAACTAAGTTTTTAATTATAAATGATAAAGATCTGTATAATCAATGTTGCGAAAAATCCCCCCAAAGGGGGTAAAATGGGGGTTGAAAGTTTTCATCAGGATTCTATGTTTTCGAATTTAGGGGACATGAAAATTGGCATTTAGGTAATTTGTTTTAAATAATAAAAACCTCTATACGCAATATTACAAAAATCCACCCCTAAGGGGTTGAAATGGGGGTTGGAAGTTTGTATGAAAGTCCTATATTTTTAAAGTTAGAGACATGAAAGTTGGCAACTTAGTTGTTAATTATAAATAATAAAGATCTGTATATCAATGTTGCGAAAAACTACCCCAAAGAGGGTAAAATAGGGGTTGGAAGTTTTCACCAGGATTCTAAGTTGGTACATTGGTTTGTCCTTCAATCACGTCGCAACAGAGCAATGGATCGACGTGATTTTTGAAAGTATAGTTGAGGATCTGGAGAGTGACATTGGAGAGTTCCCGTAGGAATTTTTACAACTTATTCTGACTGAATTTTAAAAACAATTTCCACGCGGACGAAGTCGCGGGCGCCAGCTAGTATATATATATTTATATGATAATTTTATAAATATTTTTTGCAATGTAACTAGTCCAATGTCAAAAAGCGGTAAATAAAATGTATGGTCTCCACGATACAGGTCACCTAGTGTGGAGGCCAGTGGAAATTATTAGAATTTAGTCTGTTTGAAAATAAAGTTTATTTTATTACTAGCTACAGTTTGCGTCCTGATTTTTCTACCCGATGAGGTCTGCCACTTTTTTAATACATCGTTTTCACAATAATTTAAAAATTATTATTTGTTCGTCATGTTCTCAGGACTCACAACGGCAAAGAGATCGTACCAGACGGCAAGCGTATCCGAGTGGTGTCTCAACCAGATGGCTCGCACTCCTTACTCATCAATGAAGCAACACCCGCTGATGCTGGAACTTATGCAGCCATCGCTGTAAATGATAAGGGCGAAACAGCCAGTAAAGCAGATCTTACTGTGGCCAGTGAGTATTCAAAAAAATATTAATTCTAGATCATTGGTTGGTTGCCTGGAAGCGGTCGCTATGTAGCGATACGGACGCCAAATTGTATACTATCTACTGTTTTTGTGTTATTTTCTGTTTCATATTTCTTTCCAATATTGTGGTGTACAATAAAAGTGTACATTCATTCATTATTACTCTTGGCACAAATGATATATAAAAGATTTCATTAGTGCCAACTGATTATGTAGTAGCAAAGAAAAACCAGAATGGACTGTTTGTTTTAAGAGATTATATATTTCAAATTAATACTAATATTAAAGTGGGTCTGATTTAATTTGAACCTTGAACTAATGTTTCAGAACAAAATTAAAAGATTAGCAAAGATGCATCCTTCATTCAGGAGTTGGACGTATGATACCTTTTAGCTCGAGATAATTAACGGTTCCCACAGAATTGTACAAAGTCATTGACAAGAACTTCTTTTTCCAAATAGAAGATGACTAGAATACTGCCCACATTTTTATATACCTAGCTATATGCATATCCTATACAGGTAAGGTTAATCCATCAACGTAACTTCATTATTTGTATATTCATTCCCAGGCCGAGAAGACTCCTCATCACCTCAAGAGCGTCCCCAGTTCATCCACGGACTGCGCGAGGTGTCGGGCGAGGAGGGACAACCGCTTACCGTCACAGCACCGTTCACTGGCAATCCTGTACCCCAAGTGTCGTGGACCAAGGACGGGCAGCCCCTTAGTCCGAATGAAAGAATCCTGCTTACTTGCGACGGCAAGAGGGTAAGTTTACTCAAGACTTGATCATTCTGACCTATGCAACGTGACAGGCGAAATTCAAGTGTTTAAGTGGTAATAGCTTTTACAGTGACTAATATTGTGAGAAATTGGATTTCGATCGATTTCAGAAAAATATCTACTGCTGGCACAATAATGAAGCCCAATTTCGTTTCTATTCTTTTATTTATATTATTATAAAATTGTTTAAGTAAGTTGTTAAAACTTGGGTACAGGAGTTTCCCTGAAAAAGCTAATATTATAAATAACCACATCATCGTTTAGTTCCCTGTACCTCAATCAATGTGACAAAGACAGCTCAACTGTAATCTTTTAATTGCACTGCAATTTTAGTTTTATATTCAAGCACTTTAAGACCACATACACACAAATATTTACTCAGATGCTTATGACGTTCTCATAGTAAACTAATGTGGCTCTCAAGGTCATTGTTTATGTTGGTTTCAGAATTAGACCACTCATAATTGATTGGATATGTTTCGTTTCAGGTGGGACTAGAAATCAACCCACTAGAGTTACCAGATGCCGGCGTTTATGGCGTAAAGTTAGTCAACCCTCTGGGTGAGGACTCTACGGAAGGCAAACTCAATGTGCGCAAAGTATTCCAGCCACCGCGATTCACACAGAAATTCACCGACTTACAGCAGGTGAGAAAG
Source organism: Lasiommata megera (assembly GCA_928268935.1). Classification (NCBI taxonomy): domain Eukaryota; kingdom Metazoa; phylum Arthropoda; class Insecta; order Lepidoptera; family Nymphalidae; genus Lasiommata; species Lasiommata megera. The sequence goes on along the minus strand of OV743308.1, from coordinate 1,199,633 downwards.
CGTTAGATTTTCAAAACTGATTGTGGTCTTTCAAAGCATTATTCGTCGTCATTATTATAATTGACACAATTATGTATCGCGATTCACACCTGTTTTTTGTTAATTCTATTAAGTTAATTCAAGCGGCTGCATAGAAAAGATTTTATTAGGTTTTTTCAGCACAGAAACCAGGTATCTTTTTATAATGAATTTAAATCTTTCTTATAAGTATATTTCAATTTTATATCTATCACAACACTCTATCTAGGCTATCAAATAAAAATTACAAATATTTTTTACGGTTTCCCTTTTGTAATTTTTATAGTTGCCAACATTCGATGCCAAATTCCCCGCGCGCATCACTGGTATACCCTCACCCGAAATCACGTGGTACAAGGACAACGTGCCTCTCAAACCATCAGACAAATACACCATAAAGAGAGATGGGGACGCTTGTTGTCTCTATGTAAGAGATCTCGTACAAGAGGATGCTGGGCAGTACAAGTGTGTAGCGAAGAACAAGGAGGGAGAAGACAGTTGTGAGGCTGCATTGGAAGTGGTGGATAAAATGTGAGTATAATCTCGTTTCGTACGGGTTTCGGGAAGTAGAAAATAAAGTGTTCTAGATTGGCGAGTTACACAGATTTATTTAATTTTATGAATTGTATTACTTAATTAGTATATAAACTTTCCAATTTTCCAAGGTTCAGTAAAATACATTTTGAGATCTTTTAGTTTAAAAAGTATGCGTAGAAGGAAACGTTAACTAATGCGTGCTTGGCATAAACATATTGAAAAATCGACCATAATTCTATTGTCTTTAAACATTACTTTATTATGAATGTTGATTAATAGATTTTCGATTTCCATTAGCGGGCGCAAGCAAAAGGTGGAACCCCCCACTTTCCTCAAGAAGATAGGTGACGCGGAAGTGTTCCGAGGCCTCAGCGCAAAGTTCACCGCCTGCGCTACCGGCACTCCCGAACCCGACGTAGAATGGTAACTTCATTATTATCTATATATATAAAATGTAAAACATGTCCTGTCTTCGATTCTCGGCTTGAGTCTGATCGATCCGTTGAGAGGCAGCAGCTAGATACCACTTTTGACAAGGACATACTGCCAAGCGATTAAGTTCTGGTGTCATACTGCAGAGAAGAAACATATTGGAAGAGTAGGTTCAGCCGACAACGCTGGCTTCTCCTGGCGTCGGTAATCACATAGAATTAGCTGGCCCGTCTGCTCCTCCTAATTCCGCTTTAGACATTAAAACTTGTTTCAGCCTTTGAGCCGGAATCACATTTGTCACGTGAACCAGGAACTAAAACCCAGGTGGCCTCAGCTGCAATCTCTCTTTATACGCTTTATATATTAAATACCTGTACTAGGCTTACATGAATAAATATTTAATTTGGTACAAAATGTATCAAGCCCTTATTTTGGAGGTTCAGACATGCTGACACTTTCTTTGTACCAAATAAAAAACGATCACTTTATTTTTAAATTTCTAAAATTTGTAACTGTAGTCAGTATTACAGAACATTTATTTATTAAATTATTTATTAAATGAAGCGGTGATAGCCTAGTGGTTAGGGCGTCAGCTTCCTAATCAGAGGTCGGCGGTTCGAATCCTGACACGCACCTCTAACTTTTCGGAGATATGTGTGTTTTTAAACAATTAAAATATCACTTGCTTAAACGGTGAAGGAAAACATCGTGAGGAAACCTGCACGCCTGAGAGTTCTCCGTAATGTTCTCAAAGGCGTGTGAAGTCTGCCAATCCGCACAGCCAGCGTGGTGGACTATGGCCAAACCCTTCTCATATTGAGAGGAGACCCGTGCTGTGTAGTGAGCCGGTAATGGGTTGATCATGATGATGATGATGATGATTTATTAAATTTGTTTTAATTAGGTTCCGCAACGATGAGAAGATATTCCCAAGCGATCGCATTCGCATCGAACAGGAGACCACGGGGTTATTGCGGCTCACCATTGGTGGCGTAACGCCCGAAGACGTAGGGACCTACCGCTGTAGGATATACAACCCGCATGGAGAGGAATCCTGCACTGCAAAACTTGTTTATGACAGTGAGTATACGAAGCAAAACTTTAATAAATACTTTTTGTATATCACAGAAGTTGGTCAAAATAATTGAGCCGTCTCAGTTATTTATTATGATTTATTTATTTATTTCTTATTAATATACAAGAAATTTAATTAGTTATACAATAAAGGCACCGAAAAAACCAAAGAGGTTTGTCCTCGGTGCTAATAAATATATAGTTGATTGTCTACAATAATTCATAACTACTATTATGTTCTATACAAAAAAGTTTGGATATTTCAGACGTCCCGAAACGGTTTTTACAAATTTGTTGTATTCTCCAGCCCTAGAGCCACAGAAAGACAAGAAACCAATCTCAGAGCAGTATTCCGACTTCGACAAGATGAAACGTACCGGCGTGCCTATGCCGCTGACAGACAAGCCGATCATCTCCCGCATGGCCGACCGACACCTCACACTGTCCTGGAGACCCTCGATACCGCACCAGCCGAGGTTCCCCGTCACCTATCAGGTATACAATAATTTACTACTACTAGCCTATGTAATATTTTTGGGTATTGTCACACGCTTGACTATTTGTCTAAACTCCTTTACTTTATTTCTTGTGCATTAATGTAAGCAAATGTTTTCAATGGCCTATTTCTTGCACCATTAAGCATACGACCGAAGGATTAGTTAAATAATATATCTCTATTTTTTAACTAATCCTTCGGTCGGTTCGGTTTAGTCCTACAATAAAAACTGGCAGATATTAATTGTCGTATCTTACGCGTTTCCGGTGTCGGTGCACTCGATAGATTTCATCAATAGCATAATCATGGGAAGCGGTGATAGCCTAGTGAAGCGGTGATAGCCTAGTGGTTAGGACGTTTAGCCTCCTCATCAGAGGTCGGCGGTTCGAATCCGGGCACGCACCTCTAACTTTTCGGAGTTATATGCGTTTTTAAAAATTAAAATATTACTTGCTTCAACGGTGAAGGAAAACATCGTGAGGAAACCTGCACGCCTGAGAGTTCTCCATAATGTTCTCAAAGGCGTGTGAAGTCTGCCAATCCGCATATGGCCAGCGTGGTGGACTATGGCCAAACCCTTCTCATATTGAGAGGAGGCCCGTGCTCTGTAGTGAGCCGGTAATGGGTTGATCATGATGATGATGATGATGATAATCATGTCGTTCATAAACAGTATTTTATGTGTTTCCCATCATATAACGTTTATTTTATGCTTCACTAGGTGGAAATGTGCGAAGTACCAGACGGCGATTGGTTCACAGCACGGACTGGCCTCAGATCCTGCGTGTGTGACATTCGCAATTTGGAGCCCTTCCGCGACTACAAGTTCAGAGTTCGCGTCGAGAACAAGTACGGCGTCAGTGACCCTTCGCCCTTCGCAGTTACTCATCGTGCTAAATTGGAACCTGATCCACCCAAATTCATCCCCTACTTGGAACCGGGAATTGATTTTAGACCAGAAACATCGCCTTACTTCCCGAAGGTAAGTTGACTTTTTTAGCATTGATGTGAATTTTTTTGTAGGCAATTCCTTTTACCATAGCATTTAATTTCATAGTTATGTAAAGTTCTTTTTTTCCACTACAAGTTAGCCCTTGACGGCAATCTCACCTGTTAGTGATGGAGTCTAAGATGGTAGCGGGCTAACTTGTTAAGGGTATGTTAGGCCCGTACTCACAATTGGTTTCTACGCGACATCATGCCGGAACGCTAAATCGCTTGGCGACACGTCTTTGTCGGTAGTTTTTAATTGTTAAACTATGATATGATAATGAATGAGACATTTTCAATTCGTTATTATTTTTATTAATTTTAAATACCTAATAACGATTCAAAAATGTCGATTTCATATTTTGTACCTGCTCTTTTGTTATCATCGATAATTTCAATTTTTCTAACAATAATAATATTACAGTCTTTAGATTTTCAACTAAGTAGCAAATTCCAGATACAGAAATACACATATACATACATAGTATTTTAATTCCTTGACTTAAATGTTTCCTTCCATTTATGTTCACTCATAGTATGCTATGAGTGAACATAAATGGTTATTTTAAGCCTCCTTGGATTGTCAAGCTAAGCCTAGCTTTTGGTTCACAATACTCTCATTTTTTTGTTACAACTTCTATATAAAATTGTTTTATTATGAAGGACTTTGACATCGAGCGCCCACCGCACGACGGTTACTCCCAAGCGCCTAAGTTCCTGCGCCAAGAGTACGACTCTCAGTACGGCATCAAAGGCCACAATGTCAATCTGTTCTGGTTCGTCTACGGATATCCTAAGCCGAAGATGACGTATTACTTCAACGATGAGCCGATTGACATCGGTGGGCGATATGATTGGAGCTACACAAGGAATGGTCAGGCTGCTTTGTTTATTAACAAGTGAGTATGACAAATCCAAAAAATGAAGCGGTGATAGCCTAGTGGTTAGGGCGTCAGCCTCCTAATCAGAGGTCGGCAAATCCGGACACGCCCCTTTAACTTTTCGGAGTTCGAACAACGGTGAAGGAAAACATCGTGAGGAAACTTGCACGCCTGAGAGTTCTCCATAAAGTTCTCAAAGGCGTGTGAAGTCTACCAATCCGCACATTGCCAGCGTGGTGGACTATGGCCAAACCCTTCTCATATTGAGAGGAGACCCGTGCTCTGTGGTAAGCCAAGAATGGGTTGATCATGATGATGATGATGACAAATCCTACTATTTATATACTTGGTATATCCAACTATTTTGCATCGAACATTAAAAAATAATCAATCCGCAATTTAATAACACGAGTGCCAGTCCTGTAATCTTAGTAGTCTACGTGTTAATCGAGGGAAAATAAGTCATAATTAGTTTATTTCAAAGCCACATCAACAATACATTTTGGATTTAAAAAGAACTGTTACACACTTAAATGATTCTTTATGTTACCAGGATGTTAGAACGTGACGTGGGCTGGTACGAAGCTGTCGCCACAAACGAACACGGTCAAGCTCGCCAACGTGTCCGATTGGAACTGGCCGAATATCCAACCTTTATCAGACGTCCCGAGGAGACTGTCGTACTGCAGCGCCGTACTGCGAGGATAGAGGCGCGCGTCACCGGAGTACCTTACCCCGACATCAAGTGGTACAAAGACTGGCAACCGATAGCTCCTAGCTCCAGAATCAAAGTAAGATATGTTAACCCAAAGATGTTCTGTTAACAATGCGTCTCTGGCACACTATAATCGGCTTAAATTTATAATCCACAGATCTTCCATAAACAATAAACATTTTAGGCGTTTCTTCAATCCTATAGTATAAAATAAAAACTACAAAATGTTTCCCATTATCACAACAGATGTTATATGGAAAGCTTTCCTAAATCTTATCTTCTTAAAAGATTAAAGCAATCACAATCACATTGATAACAAATAATAATTTTCACTATTGCCTAATATACTGATGAATACAATAAAATTATCGGATAATGCTTCGAGATATTCTGAAACTGGTCCGTTCTCTACAGTTACCAGCTACATACGCCTTCAATTACATATTTTTGGGGTTTTAGTTCCCAAAAGACACCAAACTATGTCGGAAATGTGTATTATTATTGCTGCTATGACAGACAACAAGTAATAACAATAAATATATTTAAAAATAAGGGAGTTGCCGTTAGAATAGCGTGTTTAAAATTATGTAAAGTTTAATTTTGTACCTTGGTACTGTACCCTTCATGTGCGAGTCCAAGACTTGGCTAGTTTCTTTTATTTACTTTGAAATTATTTACCTTATCATCATCATCGTGATCAACCCATTACTGGCTCACTACAGAGCACGAGTCTCCTCCCAATATGAGAAGGGTTTTGGCCATAGTCTACCACGCTGGCCATGTGCGGATTGGCAGACTTCACACGCCTTTGAGAACATAACTCCCAGGCGTGCAGGTTTCCTCACGATGTTTTCCTTCACCGTTGAAAGAAAGTGATCTTTTAATTGTTTAAAAACGCACATAACTCCGAAAAGTCAGAGGTGCGTGCCCGGATTCGAACCGCCGACCTCTAATTAAGAGGCTGACGGCCTAACCACTAGGCTATCACGGCTTCCTTACATAACATCAAAATCAAATTGATAGTAACATAAAATGTAGTGTAGTATTTTATGAAATGATGATTTCCCTATCCAGATGCAGTTTATTGAGCCGGACACAGTGATATTGGTAATCACTGACGCGATCCTTAAGGACGAGGGTCTCTACTCGGTGTCGGCACGCAATGTTGCCGGCTCCGTCAGTTCCTCCGCCATGCTACACGTGGAGGAGAGTGAACACGAGTACTCCGCCAGGTACACGGCATGACATATTCACATTTGAACTATATTATCACGATAATTTACAAATACTTATATTAATTACATCAGATGCTATGAAATGCATTTTGATTTTAGTCAATTTTAAAATCATTTTTAAATACTAAAACAATGAATTAATTTTCCTAAAATGTGTCTTCTTGATTGAAGTATTCTTTTAGGAGCAATCAAATCATAATCTCATACTTTACTTATTATTCTTAAAACAACTAAAAAGCACGCCTATAGTCAACTTCTGGTTTCTCATTAAAACTTTTCAATGTTAGATCTAGATCTAGAATTTTCTTAGATTAATTATTTATATATTTTAAAGGAGGTGGTTCATAATTTTTAGGCCTTCGGCCAGGCCTTTTTACGTTTTTTTTTTTAATTTCTAACGATATTCCCTATCAAGGCTTAGTTTGATGAAATACTCTTATTATAATATAAGAATTCTGAGGATTGTTACTTGTTACTAAAATATACATAGCGATGACATGTCATCCAATTCAATTAAGTAATTTGTCTTTAGATTCTAAAGAATACAAAGATTGGGATTGTAATGAAAGCCAAATGATTGTGAGATGAGTATAATGGTCTAAATATCAGAAAACGAAAGCAAGGTTCAATATGAATTAGTTATACTATTGATTTTTAACTATACTTATTTATTTTAATATCATTCTACAATACACTATTTAATTATTTTAGGTATCGTACATGATCTAGCCAGATATAAACCATATCCTTTCATTCCAATGTAGCATGTAGTATTATGTTATTTTACCTAATAAAATTACGCAACTACTTTCTTTTCGTTTTAAATTTCTGCAAATATATCTAACTACCTTCTTTATTCTTTCATTATGTTGGCTTTTATGGAATCTTTCCATTGCTTTCGTATAGCTGCTTTTATTCATACCCTCTGTTTCGAAAATTCTAAGACTTCCTAATAATAAGACTAGACTAAGAAGACCGGTAATGTTAAGTAAGTCTTATTACCAAGGTCCAAGGATCTGTTAAAATTATCCAATAAACTATATTATTTCGAAATGTAAGAAAAGTATCCAAGCAGAAGAACTTTTTTTCTATAATATCTAAACCGTTAAAGCTGGTGAAACTTACCGATTATAAATAAATTAGCAAAAAAGACGATCAAGAAAAGTGGTAAGCTAAAATTTGATTGATTATCTTGGATGCTGCTGATGACATCATTCTCCAACAGGTGCCCAAACTGTTCTTTTGTCTCTTTCAAGCTTATGGCTGTAAAAAAAATCACAGATTCACAATAATATGGTCAATAAAATGCTAAAACCGCTTTCCTAAAATCTACCGCTACAAGTTATTAAGCATTTATTGCTTGAGCTTTTTTTAACTCATTTTTTTTTAAATATTATATTTATTGTTATTTTCTTTTCAACATCACTTATGTTGTTATGGTGTTTACTGTTTATTTATCATCAATCTGCATTGTATTATATTATGTGATAATAATTATTATACTCGTAGATAAAACCAGAATTAGAATAAATGATGATGATATGATAAGGTCGATGATGGTTATATCTCATAATATTTCGAATACAGGATCCGGGAGTACCCACCACGTATCAAGCCCAGCACTAAACCCTTCGGTGATTACTACGATTTGGGCGATGAGCTCGGCAGAGGAGTTCAAGGTGTTGTGTATCACGCAGCAGAAAGGCAGAGTGGTAAGTTTGTTGCAATTCTTACCTCAGAAAATACATGTTTATTGGAGCTAACTTTTATCTTTAGAACTATATTTATAATAGACTAGACCCTCAAATTTAATTTTATTAAAATTACGTAACCGTAGGTCTTGGGTTTAGTGATCTTAATAACTTAACATTTAAATTATTAGTAGTAATTATATATAGTATTTCGTGGCAGATTATTATCATCTGATATTGCTGATTCCTTTGTTTCAAATGTCTCTAAAATAAACTTTATTGAAATACCTTGTAGTGTTTTCAAACTGAACAGAACTTTTTGAAATAATATGTCCATTTACTTTAGTTTAAGATTCAGGTTCACAAGATTTGTCAACATTATGATGTTTTAAAAAATCAGCCACATTGATTCTACAGGTTAAACTGACAGATGAGGGAGATTAAAAATTTTGTTAGTGTATAAAATGACGCGTACTACGCAGGTCGAAACTACGCCGCGAAGATCATGCACGGGCATTCAGAGCTGAAGCCGTTCATGAAGAACGAGCTCGACATCATGAACCTGCTCAACGACAGGCACCTTATCCGCCTGTACGACGCGTACGAACACGACCACACACTCGCGCTGGTCACTGAGCTAGCGGCGGGAGGGGAGCTTGTCAGGTATATAACCCATAATGAACTGTATATCAGTAGATATTGATTAAGCAGCAATATCGTGGGGCGTCAGCTCTCTCTAACCTTTAAGGGAAGAGACATGTTTCAAGCAGTTGCTTTGTTATACGCTGATGATAATATAAACTGGGCCAACCCGTTTATCTCACAGTAATCTTTTTAATTTTTTAAACTTACAAACCCAGATAAAATTTAAACCGTTACATGATATATATGTACGTTAAATTTGACGAGCTCTTTTATGTGCACCGTCATTATGGCGCCCCAAAATTCAGTTCTTCAGTTTCATCAGTTCAGTTCTAGAGATTCTTCTGTCACAGTAGAATTGCGGCTCTGCACTTATGTGGTTGATAAGTATTTTCTCCAAATGTCAAGTCACGTTCTAAATTTGAATATATCGAAGTAAAATTTTTGACCGACCATAAGTCGGAATTAGCTATTGGAACCCGGAGGATATTCCTTCTATTTGAGAGCAAAAAATATTTATACCTGTCATGTATGTATATATCTTTAAAATTATCCTACAAAAGGGCAAAACTAGTAACTGTAATATGTCTATTCTTGTAGAGACAGACTCCTCAGGAGCCAGGGATACACAGAACGTGAGGTAGCAGGTTACATACGCCAGCTTCTGCGCGGCATCAAACACATGCATGACAACAGCGTTGCGCACCTTGGACTTACTGTAAGTGTACTTTGGCATTTTTTTTTCCACTACAAGTTAGCACTTGACGGCAATCTCACCTGGTATTGATGATGCAGTCTAAGATGGTAGCGGGCTATCTTGTTAAGGGTATGGTAGACCCGTATTCCTAATTGGTTCTACGCGACATCATGCTGGAACGCTAAATCGCTTGGAGACACGTCTTTGTAGGGTGGTAACTAGCCACGGTCGAAGCCTCCCACCAGACCAGACTCAAGCCGTGAATTGAACCCAGGACCTCCCACTTAATAATGCGACAGCGCGCCATGGAGGTCGTCATTTTAAGGGCTTATATGAACTCAATGATAATTATTTTTATGACCTAAAAGCTTAAAGGCTTACGAGTCTAACATAAGGATTCTACTGTCAGCACCTATAAACCTTCCAAATCTGTAACAGATTGGTGAACTCCTGCTATCTCATGTTGGAAGTGATGAACTCAAGATATGTGACTTCGGTCTCTCGCGAAGAATCCAACTCAACAAACACGCATCCCTCGATTATGGTATGCCCGAATACGTCGCCCCAGAAGTTGCCAATGGAGAAGGAGTTGCCTTCGGAGCTGATATGTGGAGTGTTGGAATCATTACCTACATTCTGCTTAGCGGTTATTCTCCATTCCGTGGAATAAACGACCGAGAAACCTTAACGAAAATTCGAGAAGGGAGATGGGAATGGCACGATGAGGAATGGTGGTCGAGGTTCAGTAAGGAATCGAGGGACTTCATATCCAAGTTGCTAGTGTTGAATTGGCACGATAGGATGGACGTGGATACGGCGCTATCGCACCCTTGGTTGACCTTCGCTGATAAGATTTACAAAGATGAATATACTATTACTACGGATAGACTCAGGAATTATTACAATTTGTACAGGTTAGTCGCTTTATTTAATGAAACTAAAACGTTTAATCGCTTTTGCACTCCTTATCTAGGTCTAACTAACTACTTAGACTTACTGGGTCTAACCAAGGCCAGACCTGGATAAGGAGTGAGTGATATAATGGGGTGGAATCTGATTATCTGGTGAACCTAGTGGTTAGGGCGTCAGCCTCCTAATCAGAGATCGGCGGTTCGAATCCGGGCACGCACCTCTAAGTTTTCGGAGTTATGTGCGTTTTTAAAAATTTAAATATCACTTGCTTCAACGGTGAAGGAAAACATCGTGAGGAAACCTGCACGCCTGAGAGTTCTCTATAATGTTCTCAAAGGCGTGTGAAGACTGCCAATCCACACATGGCGTGGTGGACTATGGCCAAACCCTTTCTCATATTGAGAGGAGACCCGTGCTCTGTAGTGAGCCGGTAATGGATTGATCATGATGATGATGATGATAGAGTGGACTACCTATTTAAGGTGCTGCTTGGCTCCAGATCCACAGCCATCGAACACAAATTACAATAAAAATTTTATTGTTTACCAGGGAATGGATGAGTAACGCACAGTGCCGTACTTGGTTCCGTCGCCGACCGCTCAGTGGTGCATTCGACCACCCCTCCAAGATGGTCTATCCACCAGGAACCATATATACTCCAGAAGGTAAGTTTTAATACTAAAAAAATATCTATCAAACAAACTATTTCTTATAAAAATTAAGAATCCTTGAGCAGTAACTTAAACAGGAAACCTTGAACACGATCATACGCATACGAATTGCAATATTACAGAGGTTTAAAATGCGATTGGCGCGGCACATAGCCCGTTGGACGTTATGGTCAAATGCTATGTAGTGGTTAACTGCTCTTTCAACAATTTTATGATCCAATTTATGATAAATTATGTAAAATCAAGACTGCTACAAACCCACGCTTTTATTCTATGATTCAACTCTGAATAACTAAAGAATTGATCTGTTGTTGTATCCAGGTTCACCAGAACGCGATAGGCCGTCACACGAGCGCCAGCCGAACGAATGGGACCTGAAGTTCAAGCAGTGGGAGCACCCCGACTGGGAAGTCAACGCTACGTCAGAAAGCCAGTAAGTAAAACATCATAGAAATTAAAAGTAGATACTCTTTAAATTTTCAAGTGTAAAAAAGGTTTATGTAGATGATAAACAAGCATGGGTATGAAATATTGCTGCATGTGAGATGGTGATAACAAAAGAAAATTTACCTGGCTAAGTTTGTTGTGGGCTTCTTCTCAAACCGGGGCGCGTTTGGAACCCTCATAGCTTTAGTTTTAAGTTCACGAATGTAGTTATCACCATCAAACCACTACTATGTAAATTATTGACGCGTCAAAAGTGCCCTTTAAAGGACTTTTTGAATAAAGATTATTTGAATTTGACGAGAACCTTGGAAGATTGGAAGACTTTTTTGATACTAATTTGTGATAAATTTGGAGCTATTTTTAAGAAACAATGGATTCATTTTGTGTCTTTTCTAATGATTTTTTGGTGATAATTATAATTGTTAACTTGGAACTAAAGCTACGAGAAATTAATAAAAGTTACGAGATAATTCGAAATTCACCATCTACTCGCTTACTTCGTACTTTTGATCTTAACATTTAACTTGTAAATTACAATGGCTATCTTCTCCCAGCTACCAGAACGGCCCAGACACATATCTGCTACAGTTGCGTGACACTCAATTCCCAGTGAGGCTACGAGAGTACATGAAGGTAGCTTGCATACGATCACCGGGTTACAGCCTTAGCATCCAGGATACTTATGATCCACGGGTAAGATTAAATACTTAGAAGTATGATCATAAAATATTACGAGCCTACTAGTATGCAGCGAAAAACGCATAACGTCAATATTTCTTTGACACACATAATCCCAAACTGGGCTATAGGTATCATTGTCTCCAAAAATCCATTCAAGCGCTAAATTCTTTTGATCATTATTTTTTTAAGTTAAATTAAAGTTGTACCTATTATGTGTTATTTTTAACAGACACCAATAATTCGCGAGCGTCGCCGCTTCACCGACATCATGGACGAAGAGATAGACGATGAGAGACGCGAGAGGATCAACAACTACGGCAGCGAGAGCTACACCATCCGACGCCTGAGACACGAATTAGGCACCAGGCTTGACAGCTATGCGGAAGCGCAGGCCTTCATGGAGTCCAAGAAAGACGGCCAACTACCCTTCTTTAGAGAGATCCCTCAAATACTTCCCATACAAGATGGAGATCAGGCTCAACTTTCCTGCTTCGCCGTAGGTGACCCAAAACCATCCATCCAATGGTTCAAAAATGACATGGTAATTGCTGAAGGACAACGCATTAAAATTATAGAAGACGAAGAAGGAAGGTCCACACTCAAATTCGATCCAGCAATGCATCACGACATAGGCTTCTATAAAGTAGTAGCACGGAACAAAGTCGGACAAACTGTTGCTAGAACCAGGATTGTCGAAGCGACAACACCGGATGCGCCCGACAGTCCCACCGCATCAGAAACATCTGATACAGAAATCCTATTACGATGGAAGCAACCCAAATATGATGGAAATTCCCCCGTTGTATGTTATAGCTTACAATACAGAGAAGGGGATAACGTTGAATGGAAAACTGTAGCCGAAAACATTGACCATGAATTCTTCGTCGTCAGAAACCTTCAACCTGACACAAGCTACCACTTTAGATTGTCCTCTAGAAACCGAATCGGATGGAGCGAAAAGGGCATCCCCACTGAATTAATTAAAACAAAACAATCCGGCGCACCCAAAATAGAAGTCACAAAAGCCATGCATCATTTACAACAATTAACAGAATCTGGACAAGAAATAGTTTTAGACGAGGACAGGCCGAAATTGGACTACTCGATAGAGGAAAATCCTATCGAATGGGACACCACGCAGAACCTAGCAGACCGTTACAGTTTCATATCCGAACTGTGGAGAGGAAAGTTCTCGACCGTAGTCAAAGGCCTAGATAAAACGACCGACAGTATAGTGGTAGCTAAGATTTTGGAAATACGCCCAGAGACTGAAGTTCAAGTGCAAAGAGAGTTCAACTGTATTAGAAAATTGAGGCACGAGAGGATATCGAATTTAATCGCGGCATACCAACCGCCAGGTGCTTCTGTTGCGACCTTGATTTTAGAGAAACTGCAGGGTGCTGATGTTTTGACTTATCTATCAAGCTGTCACGATTACACAGAACAAATGGTAGCGACTATTATAACCCAGGTGTTAGATGGCCTTCAGTACTTGCACTGGAGGGGATATTGCCACTTGGACCTACAGCCCGACAACGTGGTAATGTCGACAGTGCGCTCGATTCAAGTGAAACTGATCGACTTTGGCTCAGCACATAGAGTCACAAAGTTAGGGACCAGCGTACCGCAGGTCGGCGATTTGGAGTACAAATGTAAGTTTTTTATTCTACATAAACAAAATAACCATAGTTATATAATCACACTTAGTAATAACTCATAAAAATAAAATCATTTACCTTACTTTTAGCACCAGAAATTATAAACGATGAAGCCGCCTACCCACAAACAGACATCTGGTCGGTGGGAGTGCTCGCCTATATCCTCCTGTCTGGAGTGTCACCATTCAGAGGGGCAGATGATGCAGAGACAAAACAGAACATCTCATTCGTGAGATACCGTTTCGAGCACCTTTATAAGGAGATCACTCAGGTATGAAAACAGGTAGCTAGGTAGGAAAAAATTACTGCGAAGATTATTGTCTTAATTTTCCCAGTTTTCTTACACAAACAACAATAATTTATGTATGTGGGTATCATACGTTTAAATTATTTTCGAATAGATCAACCCACAGGAAATGGATTCTTAGCAATATTTTCACAAAAAAAGGACAGTTTTTTTTTGTTAACCGTTAGTGTAATAATAATGAAAACCATTGATCAACTGCGATTTCTAATATGCTCCAATGACGAGAAACGATATTCATTGCGTCCTTGCCAACAAGATTACATTAGAGAGCTAAGTTTAGTATAATACAATCCTAAAATCAAAGAAATTGTTAAAAATGCATGTGCGGTTGGAATATTGATCCTAAAACCACGCTTCGAAAGAACAATTTTGGTTCAAAATTCATTTTGTAATAAATACAACTTAGTAAAGTAAATGCGAATCTTCTCTAAGCTCAGTTTGTCTTTTTAGGAAGCGACACGTTTCCTGATGTGGGTGTTCAAGAAGGTGCCACTGAAGCGGCCAAACGCGGAGGAGTGCCACGAGCACCGCTGGCTCGCGCACTCAGACTTCATTCAGAAGAAGAGAGAGCGAGCTGTTTTCTTGGGCAACAGACTTAAGGTAGGACTTTTTTAAAGATATATTTTTGTGTTAAAAGAATTCCTAGAGCTGGTAAATTTACGGATTATAGATCATAATAAAAAGAAATGAAAGTTGTAGTAGGAGTGATGATCATTGTAACCTAGTTGTGTGCAACGCCCTCCATCCATCCGTCATCATCCTTTTCTCGTATGGACCTCCATAGCATTATGTAGGGATTTCCACTCATACTCTGGTCTTTTGTCGCTTGCATCAAACTTGACCTTGGCCCGTTTAAGGTCATCAGCCCACCTCTACTAACCAATTTCCAACTATTTACGAACGCTGTGCTTTCCGGCTTGAGTCGCTATGCCTTATTATAGTTTGGTAATTCCTTGTAAACTTGATCCTTTTTGGAATTTTCTAATCACGTGCAACGAACATAGCTCATTGCCCACCGAGTAAATATAAGCATTCATGAGAGGCCTAATTTAAACGATATACTGTATCAGAGGTGGCACAAAACCTCGGGTACTCAGATATTATAAGTTCTTCTTTTCTATAGCGATTATTTCCGCGGTGAAATTAGGGGCGATCCCTGATGAGAATGAGACTCAAATAAAACTTTATTTGCAGGAATTCGCAGATGAATACCACGAGAGTAAGGCCAAGGAAGCGTCACAAACCGACACCCTGGCCAACTTCGGGCCCCGGGGCCTCGCGCGATCCAACAGCATCACAGACGAACTGCTCACCAACTTTTCAAGCCGCTGACAAATTCAGCCCCTCAATATCATGGACGTAGTTAAACGCAAGAACTTAAGTTCCATTTGGCACATTGATAGTCTTGCATTTGCAAGAACTAACTAAAACATTTATTCAGTTAGTAAGCCTATTTTCCAAAAGCAACAGTTTCCACAGAATGAATATCTTTACTTTGTTATTGATCTTTAGTTTATTTCGTTCATCTATTGGAAGTATATAGCATTATAAAACTAAACACCTTAAGACACGGTCTCTATAAAAATAAATGTGGTTAACCTACGTCCATAATGAAATAAATCCCTGGCCAGTGACCTTGCGCAGGGCTTCGGACCAATTTATACGGAATTAAGAAAATATTTACACAGTGAACCGAATTTAAAAAATTGATAATCATATTTTAAGTTATGGTAACATTAATCATTAGTTGTGATCTTTGGTACTTTCAAATTTATCATTTTTGGATAAGAAAATATAATTTGGTATTATGGCATATTCAATAAATGTCATCATTGATATTAATTACTTCATCATTGAATACATGTATAAATAGGAAAAATATTAAATGCGTATTTTAGAACTAACAAGACATGGAAATTAGATTTTAGACATTGACTATTTATTATAAACTATGGACTTCACTAGAAACTAGAACACTATTTAAGAATTTTTGTTCAGTTCATCACTTTCATTTAGTTTACCAGAAATTAATTTAATAAATAGTTCTAGGAACTATTACTTTGAGTGTCACATTAATTACATCAATTTCGCAGGAAGAAACAATTTAACATATTTTTACGTTGCCACACTAAATTATTCTAGTCATTAAAATTTTTGTACGAAACTTGTAATGTTAAGGATTTAATTTATTAAACATTTTTACCTATTTATTTAATTTATTTATACGATTCTTGCTTCAGTATTATTGAAGTTAAATAAAGAAAGATACTTGCTAAACATGCATTTTTATTTACTCCATTACCTACTGCAATATATCTACTTATACAAATAGGTAATTTAACTACCTACTAGAAGTGGGTTGTTATTATTCCTAATGTATACCATATAACTTTTTTATTTTCAATTATATCAAGCAATTGATACCGACAAAATCATTCAGTAAAGTTATTTAGTAAATAAACTGTTGATTGAAGATATTCTCATATTAGTGTCGTATTTATGCCATTCATTCTTTCATTGTTTAATGGGTAGAAAACGGAAGTGAATTTTTAAAGATATGTCAATTTAGTGAGATTTGTGTTAAGTATAATAGGTAAATACTAATGACATGGCCAAATTCAGTCTTGATTTTAATAAATATTTATGGAATATGGTACATATAAGAAAGAAGTTAGCGAAGCATAGGAAGATCCTTTCGAAGATGCTTTGTTGGTAGACAGTAGAGGGTGGAACAAATCGATTACATCTGAGCAGTCTTGGAGGTATATTCATAGAGAATATGTAACAAAACTCAGTGAGAATCAAACTCTTGAGTTTGTATTACATTCGTTACTAAGCTATGAGATGGTCCCAGTTACAAATGTAGTTGAAATATTTTAAGCGTTCCGAACCTCATACTTCTGTGGTCTTATAGGGGATTGGGAGTGGGAGGTTACGCGCTTTATTCCCTGCTGTGTCTATTTCTGAATTTTATCTGGTCTGCGGGGTGTCTATTTCCGTGGCTAATTACCACAGATATATAGATATCACAGACACAGACGTTCCGCAAACCGAATAACCGTTAAGATACGATGTCGCGTAAGATCCCATGAGTTTAACTTCAATATCCAACAGGTTAACCCGTTACCATCTTCGGCTGCATCATCGGTTACCACCAGATGGTAATGCAGTTAAGAGCTAACTTGTAGTAGAGCAAAAAACACCCTTAATTTATGACTTCGTAGTTTTTGTTAACAGTCTGTAGTTAAACGTCAAAGCGTATCCAAAAAGTCCAACGGTTGGTTTCGTTTTTCTATAGCGAAAATTCCGAAATCCCAAAAACTATTATTTGCAAACAAAAATGAAAATATGTACAAAAATTAGGTTACGTTACACAGGTGTGGAATAAAACAAGGTTTTTTTTATATAAAAATGGTCTACTTACATTCAAAATTCAGCCCTAACCGACTATGGTGATTAGACAACTCAAATAATGTGCAGTGTTGTAGTATTTAGCTAGTGTTTACCCTCGGCAGTAAAGCGGTGTGCCGACAAATGCATTTGTGTGCGTAAAATTCGTAACATGCATCTGCGTGCCGAGTGCGAGAATTTCTACTTATACGATCGTGTTTCAACTTCACTTTGTATATTATATTATTGTATAGAATAGAAACCACGCACTCTGTAGCCTTAACAAGATTTGCACACTCGCAATGGTAGAGTCGCAATCGATCTTTGAAACACTGTGATGTCAAAGTAAAATGGACCTTACAATTATGTTAGAACCGCAATTTACATACTTCCTATTTAAATAGCAAAAAGGTTAGTCGACATCACAGGAGACCGAAGAGCTGCCAGCTACCTCGGACAACGAATTAGTCTTGCAATCCAAAGGGGAAACGCTGCCAGTATCTTCAGACCTTGCCTAAAGGGACTCCTTTTAATAATATATTTTAGTTATAGTTTTAGTTTTAGGTTTAATTGAAGGTTTATTTTAAGTTTTTAAGTGTTTATAATACAGTTACATTGTTTTAGTTGTTAATTATAATTGAATAAATATCTTTGCCAACCTTTTGACTTCCTATTTTAATTTTACAAACGTGTGGATGAATTTGTATTTTAAAACTAGGTAGTATACGTTTCAATCTTATAAGGCGTGTGTCTATTTCGATATTCGAAAACGACTCCACGTTTGTGAACATACCAATGTTATAGTAAACAGTATTGAAGTTTTACACGCGATCGAATACGCGAAATGTACAAAATCTTGTTGTAGGCACTTCATTAACTGTAATATCACATTGCTGTATAGTTTATCGATTAATAGGTATAGCTGCTGCTTAGTGGGGTTGGGTGGGACCAAATAGAGATACTATTTGGTCTTTATCAGCATAAGATAGATCAAATAAAAAACTTTTTCTTTTGATAGCAACTAGCTACCTAGTTGCTATATTACGCGCGGACTTTAGAGTTATGGAAATCGATATTGAGTCGAATAGAATTGATAAAAAACTTAACTTTTTTTTTTTTTTTTAATCTGTTTTTTTTTGGGACTTTGGTCCGAAACGGACATGTCAGCCCCATCAACTTAAGACTTAGATGAAGCCATGCAACAGCGAGAATGTTGAAGTTAGAGGCGATAATATGAGAAAATTAAGACAAAGCATCAAATCTTCTATCTAATACTTCTTCTTCTGTTAGTACTGTTACTAAGAACTTGATTTCTATCAGTGCAGTCAGACAGTTTTTTGGGTTTAAACAGTGCTAGTTATCCATATTTTTGTATTCTGGTCACATTTGGAGAATATTGAGCATGAAAGCAAAGGTGAAGTTGTATATTTATGTTTGATGTGCGGCCACGCTGTGACTCTATATGTATTTAATCTAACATAAAAAGATGTATCTCCTGGTCTCTAGGTTGCCTGGCAGAGGTCGCTTTAGCGATAAGGCCGCCTATTGTACCTTCTATTCTTTGTGTATTTCTTTACCGTCTTGTATTTCTTCTGTTTGTGTGGTGTACAATAAAGTGTATTTTTATTTCATTCGTTTCATTTCATACGGATTAATTTATGACAATTCTACAGAAAAACCTTTGTACCTAAATTCTCACTTCAACTCAATATAATTTACTTTGATGTTACGGTACTTTTAAACCCCTCTGCACCTTTAAGTTGTCTTACCATCACCTAAGATAATAATAATAGATATAGATATAGATATATCTTATATTTTTTTAATTATTGCGTTCTCTCACATTATTAGTTCCATAGATTATCTATAGTAACAATTAAGTAAGTTTCTTCAATTTAATAGTATTTTTTTAAATAATAATTATACAAACGTTTTATACAAAATTCGTACATTTAATACAATACAATATATAAGTAAATTGCTAATTGGAGCACTAGTACATACATCGTATAACATAAACATAATATGTTAAATATTTCTGCAACTTGATTAATTTGTATAATAACTCGGACACTGTAATGTATTTTTTTACACAAATGTATAAAATATGGCAACAATTCATAACTTTTTGTGATATTATAATAATATAGAATGTTAAATAAAATAGGTCATATAATATTCTAGAACTCCTGAGAGGATGCAAGTGTCGAAACATTCTTCATATGATAACAAAAAAAATGCACGCAGGAGTTACTTGCTGAATTCCATGATATCTAAGGAACAGTAAACTTAATTCACTACGGATTATGGACGTGGAATTTTATACTATATTTATTCCTTATATTCCGCGTCACACAGATCTTCCTTTATACACATTTGTCTCAGACACAGGCGATTCTTCAGGAGATGTTGAATTCGCAGTTCAGCTACGTTTGACAATTTCAGATTATAACAACTGCCATCGCACAATGAAGTCGTATGCTACTCCCCATTGAAAATGTCGGTTTAAATCCAAAATACATTTCGTGTATAATAAATACATTTGAAAACAATGACACTCAAAAAGTTGCATAAAAATATCGATCACAGCGATATCTGACCGCCTGATATATTTTTTTATTGCTATATATTTATACATTTATTATTAATATTATAACTAGCTATTGCTCGCGACCTATCATTGTTTTGGTTTAAAAATACCCCCACATATACCATTGATGGATACAACTTATCTGAGTGCAAAATTTCACCAATATCGATTTAGCTTTAAAGTTTTTTATATGTTATATTAGGCCATTTTATAAATAGGGAATAGGGAAGCTGGGATAAGTATATCACTATAATATGTGTGCAAATTTTTTAAATAATCAGTGATTGAGCCAAATAAACTTGTAGGTAAGCAGAAACCAACAAACATAGAAGCATTAAAATATCAAGATTAAAGTAAGAATATTTTCCTAAAATAACTAATTGTAAGACTTTGACTTATTGATTAGCATTATTTTAATAGTTTAAAATGAAGTTACTTTTGCGAAGTCTCCAAATTATTTCATAGTACAATCTATCTATAAACTTAGATATGTCTAATAATTACATATTTTAAATTGAGACTGACTAAAATCAAGTCATATATTAATCAAGCATCTGTCATGTGTCATAACCATTTACATTATCTTGAATTGTAATTTGACAGTGTTGACTCTGTCAAATTATAGAATTGGACATTGGAAGATTGCATTAAGGTAACTATTAGATACAAAGATATTCAAATGAAAAGACTAGGGAGCAATGCGCTTTTCTTTCACGCCTTGAGAATGTTAAATTGGAATGACGGAAAAGAATAACTGCCAAGTTTCATGCAAACTTCCTCGTAGTAGAATCTGCCTTCCCGTTGGTAGAGGTAGACAGATTGCAGAACTTAAATTCAATAGCCTTATATATCCAGTTAGACAGACCACTTCTTCAAGGACTAAAGGATGTACCTCACACTTGAAAACCTGTTACCTTGAGTGATCTAGTAACAAATATAGTTATCACCAGTAAAGTATTGAAAAATCTGTATATTAAGTACATACAATGTATGATTGAAATTGATTAATTTTTTGTTTTCATTTCATTTAATATGTATGTAGAAGCTATATTAAAACGAAATTGCTTAAAATATTGCTTTTCAATCCCTATCATATATAATGAAAATATTTTTCTGATTAGATATTTTAACTATGAATTAAGTGAGACATAAGTATAAGACATAAGATCAAGGCACCAAAGACACTACCGTCACAGTAGTACATTCTAACTGTATTCTAATAAACAATATAAATTGTACAGAAATTTTGTGAAAATAACATACAAGTAGTACATATTACATTCACAATGATTAGTAAATATTTTTACATAACCAAATGTCTCTATACTAATCCAAGACTAACAAAGCTGACTAAAGTTTGGACATTCTTAATCTTTATGATTATAAAACCGATGAATGTATGAATTGTTATAATATAATAAAGCATTATTGATATCATATTATCACGGCTCTTGGAGTATTTGTTACACTATGTACATGTATTTAGAAACTAGCGCCACTTAGGGTGATTGAAACCAAACCAAATTGAAGTTCATAGTACCTCTTAGTGAAGATTCTTGAAAATGAAAATATTAACATCATAAACTAATATTAAATTGAATATAAATATGATAGGTAAGCTGTTACCTAATTTTAAAACTATCTAGGCTGCTCTCTGGTCATTATTACTTTGGAAATTTCTTTAACTATAGAGAATCTTCTTAGTACAGGATGTTGAGGCCGAGACTTCATCACGATCAACCCATTACCGGCTCACTACAGAGCACAGATCTCCTCTCAAAATGAGAAGGGTTTGGGCCATAGTCCACCACGCTGGCCATGTGCAGTTTGGCAGACTTCACACACCTTTGAGAACATTATGAAGAACTCTCAGGTGTGCACTTTCCTCACGATGTTTTCCTTCACCGTTGAAGCAAGTGATATTTAAATTTTTTAAGGTATACCAGTTGTTTTTAGTATGTTCTTCTTAGTTACAACTGGTATGGCTAATCTAAATGTTTCCGTATTGATTTTAGGTACAGTTTGCTACAAGCTTCACCAATTTCTTTAGTATAGTTTCAATCTCCCCAAAAAAGGGCCGCTGTGATATAATGTCCGCTATGTTAACTATAAGTTGTTGTTAATACACTTGCGGAGGAACCTTCCTCATCTCTTCCCCTTGGAGGCTGCAATATACTCCTGCACTTTTGACTGGAACTCCACTTTGTTCTGTTTGTACATCTCTGCTGCTTCTATGTTTAATGGGTCCTCAAAATTTAATAGATCCTGAAAGATAAAATCTTCTATTATATAACAGTAAATTGTATCCTATCCACAACCCGCCATCATGTGGTGGGCTTATTTCCTCTCTTTCCTATTAGGGGAAAGGCCAGCAGTGGGTTATTAATGGGCTGAGGATGACAAATTGGCATGACTGGAGAGACATCTATCTCGGTAAAAAGTTAAGTAAAATAAATAAAAGTTACCTAGTTTGACCCACGTAACAACATCTCAGCCTTTTACTAAAGACTTTTAATTTATCTTAAATACTCATGCTTTCTCTTCTATACAATTATGTAATCCTAATAATATAGTAATATGTAATAATTATTTTATTACATATTATGTTTTAATTTTCATATTTTATTTCAAAGTTTGTTATATGTATGTTGTAATGCTTTAAATAAAATAATGCTTCCCAGACACATTTTGTCTAGAAGATCCACTGTCTCTAAGATGGTGATGCATAAAGGTCAATATAAGGGTCATACATACTGTAAATAAAGCATTAAGTCCCCACACTACATCCTTTAGTCTCCTGGTGGGGGCCCAGCCGTGTTCATCTATAGAGGTTTGGCGTAGCAGTGACAGACATATATCCCCATCTAAATTTATGTTAGGATGCCAGAGTCTTGTCAGACACTTCACTTTTGGAGGCTGTAAAAAATATACTAAATGTCAATAGCAATTCGGCACATAAATTTGGATGTCACAAGAATCCAACTTGGAGACTAATTTCTAATCATGCTTAAGAATGTTCCTGTTAAATTAATTCTGCTGAGAACTTGGTTCAAACTCTAGGACTTTCATAGGACAATCAAGTAGGAAAATAACATTTACCCCAGACCCTAAAGCTCAAAGGAAAATGACAATCTTTGTATAACTGGTGGTAACAACAAGTATTTCAAAATGTTATCTCATGAAAAATATAAATTTTAACATAGGTAACAATTCTGAATAATAGTAAGATAAGAATAAGAATTTACACCAATAGTTCTCTTATCTTTTGGGCAAAGTAGACGACAAATGTGAAAAGATAAATTTATATGGGTGGGACACTGCAAAATTTTATTCTTTGACTTTGCTCAGCCAAAGTTTGTATAACAAAACAGATTCATATTGGATATTAGCCAGGCATTATAGATTTCAGCCTTAGTTTTTGATACTCTCTAACAAGATAAATCAAGGCTGCCTGAAAGAGTAAATTTTAACTCTGAGATTGTGCAACAGTTATTTCTCATCCTTCAGTTTAGATTTAATGACCAAATTGACCATGGGAGCAGCACTCATGCAAGAATACATATTTAACATATTATTTTACTTATATGCCATTAGTTGGGGTGCTGGGCAATATATATAACTTTAAAAAGAAAGCATACAGCAAAAAAGAAGTTAATAGATTAGCCTTCAAGAGGCTAACAATAGTGATGGGAAGGGGGCAATGTTGACCATTGTAATTAAAGATAAATGTTTGTAATTGTGGGTTCATTAACGTCATGCTCATTTTGAGGATCGCATATAGAGCATACAGGTATTGTGTCCGCACAGAACCTAGGTAAGCGAGCACCCCAAAAATACCCAGGCAAGTTAAGGTCCGTTGTTTCGCTAATCGCCATCACAACTTCACAAAGCTGCCCATTCCGTGCATAGAACTTAACTGTCTTCTTACCGCCATATTATAGTCCTCGGTTACAAATACGCTAAATTTAAATTTGCCTCCAGACCAGTAACCTTCATCAGGCGCTACCGTCAACACGAACTCGCTCAAAAGGTTATGATCTTCAAAGTTTACAGAACACGTCACTGGAAGGTTCTCGTTCATCTCTTGAACTTCTTTCACTAATAACTTGTCTCTTATTGATATTCTCTTCACAGGTTCCACTGTTATTCCATTCAGTGGCTCCGTATGTTCCTTCTTTAACTTCCTATTAAGCGTTATCATTGTCTAATTAATAAATAATCTTATAAGTAGTGAGATCTTTGTGGTTTTAAGAAAACATTAATAGCTTTTGAAGTTAATTCTTTATTCTTCTATCGTAAATTGCCAAATACTGCACCCAATGCCCAACGCACAGGCCTAATGCACCGAAAAATTAAATCATTGACAGTTTTGTAAATGTCAAAACAAATCATCTCGAACACAGAACGCAATTGATCTTTCTTTTCATAGAATTGAGGAATATATCTATTGAATGGAAGTGGTTCGTTTAATTCAGTGACAATAATTAATTGAGTATTGTTTATTAATTGGTTTGCGGATTTCATTCAGTCTTATTTAGACATATCACATTGCTTAAGCGTTGTTTGTAATAGCTTTCGTAATATTTCAGATAGCAATCTGTTTATAACTAAAAATATGTACGAATCACATTCGTTACATTATTAAAATAATAGAACCAATTAAAAATAAATAATCAAACAAATTATCCTCATTATGATAAAAGTAGGTATATAATTTATACATAGATATGAATGATTTAGGAAATTCACATAAAATAAGTATTAAATAACTTATAAATACAAAAAACAAGGTATAAACTGTACTTATAATCCAAATAAATATTTTGATTTCAGGAGGATGTGATTTTATTTTAGGGATAAATATTTCTGGGTCTTGGCAGCACTGTGTAGTGTCGTTTGTGGTAGGTATTAAGGTAGGTATTAATCTTGTAGATAGTAAATTAGGTATTTTTTTCCAAAAGGACTAGAATCTGAGGCCATAAAATAATTTAAATAGAAAATTTATACAGACAAAAAAACGGGAGAAGAGACAGAACAGAACCATCTGTGGTGTCAAATGTCATTATTCATTAATTCAATAGCATCATTTTATTTGACAAATGTTACCTTGTGATATCGAATATAAGATAAAAATATATACAAGAAAAGCAAATTCTAATTACGGCAAAATTAGTATAATAATAAATAAGAATAATGGCAGATATAGTGTGGCCCTGGCAATATAATTTTCCACCTTTCTTTACGTAAGTAGATCTGTTTATTGTTTTTAATGATTAACTCAAAACTTTAAAAACATTTTGTCAAACACCATGACTCTAAACGGGAAAAAATATAAATATATAAACGAAGGAAACGCGCACATCGTTTTACACATTATAGACACCAACTATGTGATACGGATTATTAAAGAAAATGGAAGAACCACTAACATATCATCAGTTTCAAATTCTGTTAATTTTGTAAATCTAATCATGGTTCCATTGATTTTTGGTTACAATAAGTATAACCACGAAATAGTTAAGTTATCCTCTGATGAAATAACAACTTTATCAATAAATTTGAAAGAATTTCGACCAAAACACAGACAAGTAAAGTCAGTTTTCAGTCAATTTGCTATAAAAGCACCAAATCTGGCCATGATTACTCCAAAAAGTACAAACTACTGTTTGGAATTAAAACCGAAGGAAGGTTTTTTATCTGAAAGATTCAAGAATATTTCTAAATGCTATTTTTGTCTGAAGCAATTTCTGAAAGTGAACAAACAGCAAGTTGAATGCAGAAGCGACTATTGCCCTTTAGATTTATTCTCTGGTGATAAAATAAGAATGAAAAGAGCTCTGTTGAACTTATTAAAAAATCCACAAAATAATTTAAAAATGTTTGAAAATGAGAATATTGTACATAATGAGCATTCAAATATGAAACATTTTGAAGATCTCATTAAAAATAGTATTTTTAATTCAGTAAATATATATCTGGATTTTATTATCAATATTTTGCTTAGCAAAGAAAACTCAAACTTCATATTAAAAGAATCTCCAGAATCAACAAATACATCTTCTGTACACTGCATTGAAAGTAATAATCTAGATACAGAAAGTTTTCTGTATAAATTACTAGAAGTACAGAAAATATCAGAAATGATTGAGATTGAGTCTAATAATATTACTGGAAATGAAAATGAACACCTTGAATATTTACCACTACTACTTAATTATGTAAAACAACATAATCTTGATTTAACAAATACAATTGATAAAAAAACATTTTTGAACACAGTAGAAGCAGAACATTTAGCCTTAATATCAGCGGTAGCTAAAGATTGCTCTATTATGATAGCTTATTCACTGACCCCCGATGATAATTCAGCTACTGTCAAATTTGGTGATATGAATATATTCTATACAGTACGTGTGACTGATTTAGAACCCAAAGGGGCTAAAACTTTAGCAAAAAGAAGGACAACAGAAAAAATGCTTTTAGAGATATATGAAACGTCAAACAAATCATTACCAAGAATGTGTAAGTACACTTATGCAAAAATAGTTCTATGCTGTTATAATTAAACAATATGATAATTTTCAACATCTCTGAGATTCTATGACTGAAAGAAAAGGAATCTACCACTGAAAATATGAATACATATTTTAACATTTAAAATCTATTTAATGCATTATTTTGAACATTATACAAATATGAATTGCCAACAAAAACAAGGTTTCAAAATCTAAAATATTTCCAACTTTTTTCCAACATAGAAATTGTTTCCAACATAAAAATCTGTATACCATTTGCAGAATTAGAATTTCCCTAGAATTTGTCACTTGAAAAATATTTCTTACCAACGGTTCTTATATATTTTTTATAACTATTGTTATATATCGGCTGCATAATATGTTACTATAGTATCATCATCATCATCATGATTAACCCATTACCGGTTCACTACAGCGCACGGGTCTCCTCTCAATATGAGAAGGGTTTGGCCATAGCCCACCACGCTGGCCATGTGCGGATTGGCAGACTTCACACGCCTTTGAGAACATTATGGAGAACTGTCAGGCGTGCAGGTTTCCTCACGATGTTTTCCTTCACCGTTGAAGCAAGTGATATTTTAATTGTTTTTTTTTTACTATTAGTATAAGCCTTGTTAATTCAGTGTTTAGCATGTTTGGTTAGACATGAGGCAAGACAGACCTCATTTCTTTGTTGTTTGAATAAGGAGTGGATAAAATTGAGTCTTATTTGATTTCTTGGTTTCAGAATTCAACCACACGCAGAAACCAGAGCAAAACAATTAGAAGCTTGGCATCAGTTAATAGCACTATACTTAAAAACTAATAAACAATCAACCATAGACATAAGAGAAGCATTGAACAGTCCACTATTTAATAATACATCTATTAACAGGAAATTGTCACCTGAAGCTATATTAACCATTTTAGAGGATATGGCCAAAAGTGGAAGAGCTGCACCTGTAGATAAGAGCAAAAATATATGGGAGGTTTATTGGCACTCGCTAGATGAATGGGGTAAAATGATATATAATTGGGTGAACTTGAATGGTATGAATAATACTGTGTGCACACTTTTTGAGTTGCGGGAAGGTGATAATTCTGTTGGTGAAGGTATGTTAAAATGCTGCTTACATATTTTGTTTGGAACCATTTAGCAATGTTCGGCTTATGACATAATATAAGCAGAATCATACAGTGGTTGGTGAACTATCATTAAAAGTTCAAACTTAACTTGACAACTAAAATTAATGTGTTGTAAAGTAGGGCTGGTACATTGAACAACTGCCTGATGCACTGTCCTAGACACTTTGGATTCATCAGTCAGGCAATTTTATACAAGCCTTCAAAGGTTTTCCTCAACACAAGTGACACACTACATTGGAAATTGGAAAGCAAGACTTGTTTGAATAGCAGTGATGGTCTATTGTTTGAGTTTTTTTTTATTTGGTTCACCAATAGCCAAAACACTTGAAAAAGTCGATTTATTATCCTCTGAGGTACAACACAACAATGCATAGTCAATTACAGGCAAAGATGATGATGTTAAACATAACAAAATAATAATGAATTTACTATAAAATTTATTAAAATAATTAAGTTAATTAAAAGGCACTTTTGGAGCATCCATAGCTTAGTAGTGTAACTAGTAACGATGTACATTCATAAACTTAAAATTAAAGGTTTCAAATGCGTCCAAGTCTACGAAGCCTACAACAAACTTAGCCGCGTATTCATAATACTTCCTTTACTGATTGCAAAGCTCATGCTCGCAGGTGGTAGGTATAACCGATGAAATTTGAAAAGTTTTCTGAATTCAAACTTAATAATTATGCAGTGCCGAAGGGACAAGTTAATGAAAAGTTTGTGAATTAGCTGCAGGGAAACGTATGTGCTATTGATAGCGGAAATTATGGGTTCCTTATGATTTAGATAATCTTGAGCACTCAATTTATTGCGCATAAGGCCCTGTGATCTAATGATCCTGTTGGTATTGATTGAGTCATGAATATAAGAAGTTGAACTTTGAGAAACAGCTGAAATAACCAAATAATAGCAAAAACCAACGTATTTTATTATTTTTTTAAATTTAAAATTGACCTGCTTTAAACTCCATAGATGATTTTTTTCTGTATATTATTTTTATGCTGTGTATTAGTGTAATAATTTTTTTAAATATATTATATCAAGTTCTGTCTATAATTTTCGTGTCCTTTCGTGTAAGTTTATTTCTGGCTCGAATATATAATCAAAATATTTTATTCCGAATTGATTTTTAATCATGGCATCAAAATGAACTATAATACTCTTATGTTAGGTAATTGAAGTTATTTATACGTTTTATGTCCGAATAAGTTTACCCTTTTTTGTCAAAATATTGTTATATAGCTGAAGTAATTGATTTTTATAAATTATTTGGAGGTCAACAGTCAGTGTGAAAGAAGTTACCGTAAATATAATTTTTACGTAACAGTATATAAATAACAAAAATCTGCTTGTAAAAAAATAATTACGATTATTTTTAAATTTATACCAACATAATAATAGAAAGTTTAACAATAGTCATTTTGTTCTTTCCAGAATTCCACGGCCTCGACATTAATGTATTAATCAAGGCACTGAAATCATTAGAAATGAAAGGAAAATGTGAACTAATAGAATTCGACGATAACCAAGGAGTGAAGTTCTTTTGAGCGTTTGTGAGATTGTTAAATCTATAATAAGAACATTTTCTATTGAAGTGTTAATGCATTTTTTGTTAAGTTATCATATTTGTGAATGTTGAAATATATTGCTTGATATTTTAAGTATCCATTCGTTTCTATTACCCTTCGATGGAAAATTTAATCTAATATTATAAATTCCAATGTAACTCGGTTATTAAAGTATTGAACAGTTTCAATAAAATGTGACAAGACGATAGATTGCATCCCGGGTAACGCCATGGGATGCTTTTTGGACCGAAAAAAAGTGACAAACGAAACAAGGTTCACTGTTTTAATTTAATTTGAATATCAAAAGGAAAGATTCTTGAATTTGTAGTCATTTGTAAATGACTCCATATTCTAAGTGCTGTTTGGCCTATATTAGCTTTAAACTTGAACTCTATATGATATATAGCTGTGATAGCCTAGTGATTCGGACGTCCGCCTCCTAATCGGGGGTCGGAGGTTCAATCAAACTTCTCAACTTTTGAGAGTTATGTGCGTTTTTAAGCAATGATCACAACGCTTCAACGGCGAAGGAAAACATCGTGAGGAACGTTACACGTCTGAGAGTTCTCCACAATGTTCTCAAAGGCGTGTGAAGTCTGCCAATCCGCACATGGCCAGCGTGGTAGACTATGGCCAAACCCTTCTCTTATTGAGAGGAGACCCGTGCTCTGTACTGAGCCGGCATGGGTTGATTATGATGACGACGTTTCTTAATTCAATAGTAATGAGATTTGACATCGAGGACGGCTTATGTGATAATAGAATTCGGGAGCCTGTTCTCCAGCATTTCCTGGAGAACAGGAGTTTCTCTGACTGGGGTGTCCTATTTATTCAGCTAAATTCGACAATAACAAAAGATTTACCACGGTTTTTATTATCTTTTGTATATGTAACATCCATATATACATACCTAATCGTATACACACTGCTTGCTTTGCACTTTTGGGTCTAGCCAACAGTTATTGCCTCCAAGAGCACAGTAAGGTCCCAGTTATTATCATCTTTCAAAAATTAAAACGCGCCAACCATTGACGTAAGATGACTCCGATTTTTTTTTTAATTATTTTATTATTATTATATTTTAAATCTATTTAAGTAATTTCTTTCATTTGTATTTACCTACACTTTTAATTTTAAATTTAAATTTTATAATTTTTTATATGGACCTGTAATAAAAAAGATTTTTTTTTATTATTATTTATTGTATTTTTTTATTATAGCAGCAACATGGCTTTATGCTCTAATGTTTCTCTCGTGAAAGAAGCGAGTACCCATCTGTGGGATGTTAGGAAGAGGATAAAACGTAAGCTTGTAGAAAAGTCCTACTATAGTGTAAAGGATTACGTAAATGATAAACAAGCATGGGTGTGAAATATTGCTCTAATAAGATAGCTCTTAATATAATTTTAAGTGGCATGTGAGATGGTGATAACAAAAATAAAATTTACCTGGAAGTTTGTTGTGGGCTTCTTCTTAGACCGGGGCGCGTTTGGAACCCTCATAGCTTTAGTTTTCAAATCACTACTATGTAAATTATTGACGCGTCAAAAGCGCCTTTTAAATGACTATTTGAATAAAGATTATTTTGAATTTGAATTTGATTATAAGGATATTAATGAATGGGTGCCAGGTACATCAAAGAAAACCAGAAGTGTATACATTTAAGTGTTTTATTTATTATTTTCGTTAATACCGGTCGAGTCAATAATATATTGTGTAAAATTGTACAATTTCAAAACTGATCTTACACACTAGTAATTGTTTCTACAGATATTTTATTACAAACATTTTGTAAAAAATCCTTACGATCTAAACTATGTAAAATCCAAAATCGGGACCATACCGTTATATTCTCTTTGTATACGGATATACAATGGGTATACTAATTAATAATAGGTCTAGTTGGGGAGGGATTACTAAGATTACAATTCCTGATACTCGATTTAGGGAAATAATTCAAATAACGTAGGGGCATATAAGTCAGCTTTCATATGGAATGACCCCCAAAACATGACAACCCTAATTGCAGATTTAAATCGCAAAAGCGCAGGCACAGACAGGTGTTTGTGTCTTGTGTTTTTGATTATTGTTTTAATATTAGCTATGATTATGAACTGAGTCATTTGTGACGACCTGCATGGCTCAGCGCGTGTTCTGTCGCATTATAAAGTTGGAGGTCCTGACTCGTCTGGTGTGGTGAAAGGCCTCGGCCGTGGTTAGTTACTACCCTGACCACAAAGACGTGCCGCCAAGCGATTTAGCGTTCCGGAACGATGTCGCGTAGAAACCAATTAGGAGTATGGGTTCATTATACCCCTAAAGGTAAGTCCGCTGCCATCTTAGACTGCATCATCACTAACCATCAGGTGATATTGCCGTCAAGGGCTAACTTGTAGTGTATAAAAAAAACATTTGACCATAATATTGTTTCGACACCAGGAGGTCTGAGTCTGTCCTACCTATATACCTGGGAGATAACCTTTGGCAGCTCGGCCTGAGAGAAGATCTCCAGGGCTCGACACTTCAGCAGATCGTCACCCTAAGGGGCTCCCGTGTGACTCGGACCTAGACCTGAAGTGGACATTTCGAATATTTTTGTCTTGTTTGTTGTTGGATGGTTGTTGTTCAGTCCGAACACCACCATGGATGAGACCCACGACCGGATGTCTTCAGAAACTGAAGCCTATGGGCTCATACACATGTCATGTACATCCGCATTAAATACCGGTTAATATCAGTTAATACCAGTTAATATATAGTTTTATTGTACTGTAAAGTATACTTTAAATTTAATAACATTTATGAGAAATGTAAACGCATCTGATATTATCAGTTGTCACTGCGTAGTTTTTTAAGGCAACGTCAAGTTATTACTACTCTAAAAGTGTTGAATATATTGAATATGTTTAATAGTTTTCGTTTTTATTATAATTTCTTAATGTTTTTTTTTTTTTTTCGGACTGTCTATTAGCTGTACAAACCCTATTGGTTGCTACAGCGTAACCGGGCTGTTTGGCGAGCTTTGGAAAGAAGCTCTGCCAGAAGAAATTTTGAGCCCTAGGGCTCGAAGAAACTATGGGAACGACTGCCTAAGGGCGCCTCCTTTGAGGCCGAACCTCGGCTTAGGCGACGTTTGGGATAACGAGGGGGTCGGACGGTGAGTGGTCCGTACGTCTCCGAGGCCGTGGATGGAGCCCACGTCCGGATGACGTAAGATAGCGGGGACCTCGTCTTCGCCGGCGAAGACTTCTTAATGTTATACGCCATCTGCTTAATAGGCCCTTTCCAACTAGCCGTGTATAGTTTAAATTATAAATTAACAAACGTCAAAACAAAACATGAATACACCTTTTTGGATGCAGTTGTCAAATTTGTAAAACACTGACCTGATTTACGAAGATCAGTGATGTAAATTGATAGATTTACTTACTAACTATTGTGAGATTTTTTTTTTAATGGAAACGAACTTCCTCATTATCTTTATTACATTCGAGTCGTAATGAAGGGTGATCAAAGTCAGTCGGATTGAAGTGAGCCACGATATGTCGCAAATATAGTTTTTAGGGTTCCATACTTATGCTATCCGATTACTAAGTGTTTGTGCGTTCGTATGTCTGTATATTGTATATCGTGATTGTGTGTACTAATTCCCAATTTGAGTCAAGCGGGCATCGAACTCGGAACCTCCCACTTATAAAACGACAGCGCTCCAGCTACGCTAGGGAGGTCAATTAGATCCCGGAGCCTCCCACTATATTTTATGCTGATGGTGGCGACCGAGGGGGTTTTAGTGGGTAAAAATCCCACATAACCCAAACTTTTCCCCAGCAATAATCGGGTATCTCAGTAGGAGATTTCCCCCCCGAAAACAAAAAAAGAAGGGAGGTCTTGAGTAATTAAAGGATGTTTAAATTTTAAGACAGGTCATAAAATTACAGGACCTTATTATATTGTTATAACCTTATCTCGGAATGGATATGCTGATAGAAATTATTTGATAATAGGGTCACTCTGCGTATTTGTCCAGAAAGTGGCTCACCGAGTTTTAGAGACCCTCAAGATTAACCGGGTAAGGTTTTCTTAACAATATATTTGTTAGAGTCCTTTTTACTAAGGCGCCAGTCAAAACTAATCGTGGTCCACAATATGTAACTAGTAGCCTAATAGTAACATCAACAGATTAATAAAAATTGTTTTAGATTACATAATCTAATACCTACAGAGTAATACATTTATATACAAAAGTTGCAAAAGGTTTGACAGTCCAAACTATGCCTTACGTGATTAGAGCCTCGATGGTCTAGTGGTTAGCATCTTCCACTGATGATCACGTGGTACAGGATACGAAATTATGATTGAATTAAATATTTGGGTTCGTCCCTAAAATAAATGAAAAGAAATGTAATTAGCAAACTGAGTGTTAAGCAGACATCTGTTTAGGCATATCTTTGTATATTGTGCATAATGATTCATTCAGATAAGTTTACAGCGTTCGGAAAAACAAGGTCATAGTTTAATAGTATAAATAGCTTATTTTCCGAGCACTATAAAAATTATGTTATATATTACTAAAAAAGCTAAATGATTTGATTTGACAACGGAATAAACACTATCCGCCTCGCATCGTGTCAAAGTTTTAATGGAGCGACTATCCCGTTGGCATGTATCCCGTTTTATTTTGACAAAAAAAAACTTAATATTTAAATGTGGGCAGGGACTTAATGGTCTTCCTGTACATATAAAATCACTTTATACATAGTGTGGGCTATCTTTTAAATATACTTGTTTAAGATTATTTCCTAAACATATACTATACCTTATTTACAAATAATAATTAAAAAAAAAATAACAAACACATTATTCTAGTTATGACTATGTGAACAATCAGTCTTTAAATAAAATACGCTTTAAGCCACGTATTCACTAGTATACATTTTTCACTAGTGTACCTATTCTTTTGTCAATGATGTTTCTGAAACAAAATATATCAGGGCACTTTCATCAAAATCACGTGGAAAACACAACACACGTGTCTGAAACATGAAATATATAATCTATATATTATATAAAAAGGCAAGGCAAATCGTTTCCTTTTTATGTAGGCACTCTCTAAGTAAACATTTTATAAAATTCGGTCACTTCGAAATATTTTACGCATTAGAAATTGTATTGCTCGTTAAGTGTACAGTTTCTCTTGGGTACTAATATTCGTCGAAGCTTAAATACAAGATATGCAATTTTAGCAGCCTATTAGTTCAGATCAAGGTGACTAGGGTTACCTAAACCTAGTTTCCTACGTAGCTTAAAATCACGCATAAAATAGTTAGGAACCAATAATACAAGAAGCTTAAAGACAGCAAAACAATGATCCTGCAGAAGTATAAACTGCGTTGCAGTAATTATCACCCTCCAAAGAATATATACAGTGTTCAACAAAACAAAGGATAAACAAAACAACATACATAGGCCATATGTCATTAAACCATTAAGTTTACCAACTTACTATACCTAGTTATCAAAACGCATTTCTGAGTTTTAATACCTATACGACTGGAATATATAGAATATAGAAAAGTACATAGACAGAATTGAAACCCTTGTATAGTACAAAATGTATACCAATGAATTCGCGGCTCAACATTTTACCTACACGTGTAAAACAACTCAACAAAAAAATACAAAAATGTGTACTTATATTTTACAACAAACATTTTTTTTATATGTGCTCTTAAACATATTTATAATACTTTATGACATAAATTTGTTTATTATAAAATGTCGAATTATGATATTTTATGACTTTGGGGTCGTTAGGTGCTGGAATTGCCACCCTACCCTGGAGAGTGCAGCGTTGGTAGACCCCCACTTCGTGGTTGCGGTCGATTACGATTACCGATTGTTACCGTGACCCAGCCACCGGGCGACGCCAAGGAGCATCGCTGGGTTATAGTGGGTATTCTGGTCGCCAGTCTGGCCGCCGGGGAGTCCCATATACCCCGTCGGAAGTGGCGCAGCCTTGCCTGCGGCGCTTCCGGAGGGGATGCGTAAACGCATTTCCCAGCATTAAACAAAAAAAAAAGACCCCCACTACGTGATGACAACAAACGGGTCGTAGGGAGACGCTTAACAAAGGTTGCGCAAGACCATGGCAATTAAAAATTGCTGAAAAAGAACTATGACCGGCTGTGAATATGTTGATATGAAGGTAAAGTCGTTTTTGATTCGTTATCGATATTATTTTATACGCAAAACTCAATATTACTAAAAATAAACATAACTGTGAAATCAAAATTAGAAATTAGACACAGGAAAGATAATATATTATATTCCTGTGTCTAATTTCTAAGTTATTATATTAACTCCAAATGATCAGTTATTTTTTCTTAAATTGTGATACGGGGGACGAGTTATTTCTCGTTCTCCCTCACTCGCCTTCTCGCGCATGCCTACATCTATCACAATTTACTGTTACAAATATTTCGGCTTCCCATTAAAGTATTTATTTTCATAAATTAATCATAAAATAATTTCTATTATAAAATTGTGATCACGTAACTTAATAATGAATAGAAGCAGGCGTTACTTTGCGGAAGTCCATGATAAACAATAAACAGCAAGTATAATTTGCTATATTCCGCCGACAACCGGGAGATTTGTATAAAAAAAGCGCGAAAAGTAAACTTTACTTTTCGCGCTTGTGAAGTCAACATCTCCTGAGGATGATCCGGTGTCGGGTCGAAACGTGCGTAGAGGTTCCAGTGGTAGATTTTGTGTGGTGTTATATTATACAAATCTCCCGGTTGTCGGCGGAATAT
Organism: Lasiommata megera; assembly: GCA_928268935.1. Lineage (NCBI taxonomy): Eukaryota > Metazoa > Arthropoda > Insecta > Lepidoptera > Nymphalidae > Lasiommata > Lasiommata megera. The sequence goes on along the minus strand of OV743308.1, from coordinate 1,163,525 downwards.
AGCAAATTATATTTGCTGTTTATTGTTTATCACGTAACTTGTTAAGAAAATAATTACGAAAGTAACAGTAAAGTTAAAGTAGAGTTAACAACCTCATTGTAAAATCGACAACACACAGTTGACCAGTTGTCAAATATTTCTATTTCCGTTTCTATTCCGAAACAGTTACCTTTGGTATATTAGGTATACTATAACATTTAGTTTTTTAAGTTTAAGCACAACTAAACCGATTCTAAGCGATATTTTTAAGTTCTTTCCATTTTCCCATAGGCTTTATTGGCTGCTGATGATGTAAATGTAATGACCATGTCGTATTTCTAGCCGCTGCTTGGAGCTTATCTAATAATAACGCCAAATTACATGCACGGTAATTGATAACTTTCAACATACTGTAACTCTTTCTGCCTTTCTTAATTTAACTCTCTCATACTATCCCCGTTAGTCGTCAGCCCCGTAGAGCTTGTCAAAGGTGTAAGCATAAGCAAAATCATTCATAAGTGTTCACTACACTCTAGAGCTTGGTTACAGTAACCGTTGGTCGCCGTTCCGTTGGTTCGCTCCAACGCCCCGTTAGTGACGGTATTGGGTCCATTGGCGATGGTGTTGGGTACGCCGTTCGTTTTCTCGTGCGCCAAGTCGATCGCCGGCGCGACTGCATTGTTGTTATTACCACCCGGCGGTCGGTAGAACCACCACGCGAGGAAGAAGAACAACACGGAACACAGTTTACCCACCAGTGCTAACGCGAGCATGTACCTGTAAACAAATAGCAAAACACTAAAAACAATATGACGGCAATCAGAGAGCAGCGCCATCTAGTTTTGGAGCCATGTACGACAGACAAGAGAGTGGCATCGCCCCCTCTCTTTACGCAACACTAAGTGACGTATGCAGGTTCTTATAAGACTCACCGGCGCGGGACGGCGCATTGCATTGATTGCACTCGGTCGGGTCGGACCGGTGGTTGAGCTGCGGTGGTGCATTCGTACTTGGTGGAGCGTATAGTCTGCTCCTTATAAATTACCATACTTATAATTGTAGTTCGGTTCTACCAAGAGTGTCTGGTCTCTTTGCCCGAAACTACCCACGTCTACCTAAATTACCGACATAGACACGCACCCGCCCGTAGTCATCCTACAAATATAAAGAAAGGCATGAGGTGGTAAAACGATAACGGATGTTTCGGGATCATGAACTAAAAGAATTATCTGCAAGTTCTAAAAGAATTACCTGCTCATATGTAAATTGTCATATAGTTGACATGCGCCATTAGCCCATAAACGGCAGGAGAGGTCGATGAGGAAACCGAAGATCAGTGGCGCCGGAATCGTGCCCAGCAATCGCACCAGAATCCATTGGATACCCAGCGCGAAGGAGCGCTGGTCTTCCCGTACGCATCTAATGTAACATAAATTATTTAGCTTAGAAAAAATTGTACTTATTAGCATGATTAATTTACGTAAATATTATAATTTAATTTACCACAAATTAATTTAATTTAACTAATTCCATTTATTTTGTAATTTATTTCTTGGTACATATTTAATAACTGTATCTAAGTAGCTATGACATTGTAAATATTTATAAACTGTTTAAAAAAAATTTGTTCGGAGACACCTTGCCACTGTTGAATATGCTTACAGTTGGTAACTTGTAACAGCACTAGTTGTTAACTTAATTAGATAGATAAAAATGTATGTACAACTTAGCTGGCATATCTTATGAATAAAATAAAAAATAAAAATAAAAGGCCATTTAAAATGATCGATTGACACTGAGCTTCAAGAATCAATATATATATAAAAGCCAAAAGAATATATTTGCATACATAATGATATCCTTGTGGTTAGGACGTCCGCCTCCTAATCACAGGTCGGGGGTTCGAATCCGGGCACGCACCTCTAACTTTTCGGTGTTATGTGCCTTATTTAAGCATTTAAAATATCAAATCAAATAAAATATAAAATGCAGCGTCAGAATCTTTATTCTTGCCTTAAAATGTCTAAAAGTTAATATAGTCTAATCTATAGTTAAAAATGTTTGCTTTATTTAGTAGATTTATTAAATGTTAACTTATCTACCTTAAAGTTGCGGAGAGAGCCGGCATAGTCGCGAGGAATGTGAACAGCATCACACAAAAGGAGAGGAACACAAACAGCCAGAGGTACGGGCACTCCGAGTTACATGCGCTGTTGATGGCTTCGTACGATATTGATGTCTTATTTTCTAGAAAGAAATAGGAGTTCCAGTTAAATTTATTATACAAATATATCCTATTGCAAATGAAGCTGATAGATCGGCGCTGGATGCCTTTCTACCTGATTGGCGCAGTCTGTAGGATATGCACCCAATGGACGTTGCGCAATGCATCAACGTGCAACACGCTTTTGAATAAGTTTACTTAACGATGATTAATGATTATATTAATATAATTATTCTCTCATTCCTTTATTATGTTTTTAATTATTAAATTTTTACACAAAATTATAACTAAAAAAATGTTTCAGTTTCAGTTAAAATATTTTTGCACGAAAATATTATTTTGACTAACCTTCGTCATAGTAAGCAGGCATGGTGTCGCTGATGATGCAGGCACACTGCTGGTACAGAGTGTTCGGCCCGCGGCGCAGCGCCCGCGTACAGCCCGCGTGGCACGGCGACGCGTAAACGCGCGCGTCAGCGCCGCAAACCGCAGTCAGATGAGACGCGCTACAGCCGCATCCCATGTTGCATTCCGCTATTAACCTATCCGCCCTGTTGACAATTACATTACATAAAGCAAGGATGAACTAGCCTTAGGTATTCCTCACGAAGGAATTCAGGAACAGGAATTACACTCCGTGGCGACCTCCGTGGCGCAGCGCGTGCGTTGTTGCATTGGAGTTGAAGTTGGAGTTCCTGGGTTCGATTCCCGGCTCGAGTCTGGTTTGGTGGGAGGCTTCGGCCGTGGCTAGTTACCACCCTACCGACAAAGACTTGTCGCCAAGCGATTTAGCGTTCCGGCACGATGTCGTGTAGAAACCAATTAGGAGTATGGGTTTATCATACCCCTAACAGGTTAGCCCGCTACCATCTGTGACCGTATCATCACTTACCATCAGGTGAGATTGCCGTCAAGGGCTTACTTGTAGAGGAGAAAAAAAAAAACACTGCAATAGTGAATCAGTCTACACTATTCATTGTTACAAAATCATAGTAGATGTACCGCTCTCGTCGCAACTGAGTACGAAAGAGACGCTGTGTAGCATCATCATCATCATGATCAACCCATTACCGGCTCACTACTGAGCACGGGTCTCCTCTCAATATGAGAAGGGTTTGGCTATAGTCCACCACGCTGGCCATATTCGGATTGGCAGACTTCACACGCCTTCGAGAATATTACGGAGAACTCTCAGGGTGCAGGTTTGCTCACGATATTTTCCTTCACCGTAGAAGCAAGTGATATTTTAATCGTTTAAAAACGCACATAACTCCGAAAAGTTAGAGGTGTGTGCCCGGATTCGAACCGCCGACCTCTGATTACGAGGCTGACGCCCTAACCACTAGGCTATCACCGCTCAATAGCATCGCTATGTAAAGTGGCCGTTTCAAACCCATCTAGGAGTGGTATTTCACTGAATAATTTAATGTCATTCTTACTTGGGCACAGAAGGGCTGTTATATGGAGTGGTGACCCCAGCGTAGGGGTAGTCGTCGCAGCTGAGTACGAAGGAAAGACTGAACAGGGCTGCTACCAGGGTGGCTGCGACACACAACTTGATGATACCGGCACAGGCCAGCCGCCAGCGCTTTACCAGCCACCCGCCAAGAAACGTGCCTCCCCCTCCAGCTGGAACCGTTATGACACCTGGAACACATATTTTAAAATATATATCATGTTATTTACGACATATATTAAAGGAAGGAAACGAGGTAGATAGTTTAGGGGGTGGGAACCGAAATGAGGACTTATCAGAGAAAACATGGACTAGGAAAGCGGAAAACAGAATAATGGAAAGGATTGGAGGAGGCCTTACCAAAGCTGGGCGAACATACCAAGTTGTTAAACTTAAGTAGTGATAATGACTCTGGCGAGTCAGAGTAAGTTTAATGGTTGGTGGTTAATTTAATATTGAAAATAATATAATGATGAAAAAAAAAAACATAATTGTGGCTTATGCTATTTAATAATTTGTAAACTTTAGCAAATTCCCGTCTCACTTGTATCTCAATAGATCATTCAGATTTAGCTTACAGTGATTTAAATCAACTCAAAATCAAAAAATTGTTTTATTTATTTATTAAACCTAATTCAGGAATTAGGTTTACATGAATAAAACAACCTAAAGCCGGGGTTATATTTATGTTATCACCACGTCATATTAAATAATTACTTATAATGATATATGAAGTTAGAGCAATTCATGTCCAAGCTATTAATTGTTTGTTATGCTTAATATCATAATAGAAGCTCAATAAGCTTACGTTTTATAAAAACATTAAACTTATTTAGAGACATCTCCAACATTTCAGTTGAAAATTTGCTATAAAATATAATGTTGTTTTACTACATAATCATGGAACTATAGGAAAAATTACTAATGAACTGAAGCACTCTAGAACCTTACCTAACAACATGGCCGCCTGTGAAGCGTTCACAGCAAACTGGTTCTCAATGAGCTTGGGCAAAAACGCCGCGAAGCCAGATATGAGCATCCCCTCACTGGCGCCCGCCAGGTTGAGGAACATGAAGGTGGGGTTCCGGAACAGCACTGCAGCAGCTCGCGGCAGCTCGTGCAGAGCGCTGAAAGCGGCGGACTTGGTATCCGCGCTTTCGTGCGCTTCTGATACCTTGGACGCTCGGATTTCCGCCGCTCCTGGAAATAAGATAGCTTCTTTTAGTGCTTCTTTTTTGGATTAACCTAGTTCCGTGGCTCTTATAGGTTCACTCCGTTGTACACCTGCCGCCCATCTACCAGCTTATCAACCTTTTTCTCAGAGAAATATATATACGAATATCAATGGTCCATTTATCGTGTGCAAATTTTACAGGTTCTTGTGAGGTTTGGTCTGGTGGGAGGCTTCGGCCGTGGCTAGTTACCACCCTACCGACAAAGACGTGTCGCCAAGCGATGTTAGCGTTCCGGCACGATGTCGCGTAGAAGCCAATTAGGAGCGTGGGATTACCATACTCATAACAGGTTAGCCCGCTACCATTTAGACTGCATCATCACTTACCACCAGGTGGGATAGCCGTCAAGGGCTAACTTGTAGTGTATAAAAAAAAAACCTTATGGAAACTTTAAAACACATAGGGACACAAACAAACATGGCAAGCCCCGAGAAAAATTGACGAGATTTGGGAAGATAATATTGTACCTGATCCATATAGCATCCAACGTGATTGTCGAACTAACCTGGCAGCTCGTAAGGGAAGGCCAGCAGCGGGACCGCCACTAGTACACACAGCAGCACTGACAGGATGAACCCCACCCACCACGCGCCGATCCACGCCGAGCTCGCCGGGGTTATGCCCAGCCTAGAATAGGTTACGCTGAAATTAATTAACACCGAAACATTCCGGAACAGACGAGTAATTGTAATAAACCAGAAAATTGGACCGATAGATACTTGTTAAAAAAAACTATGACATAATTATTATTATTTTTTATTGATTTGGTAGTTGAATAAATGGCTTTTTTATTTTAGTTTTATTAAACAGAGTATATTTAAAACGTCTAGCCGTTTACTTTTCAAAGTAAGAAAAATTTAAGAAGAAAAAAATTTGAGCCGAGTTCGGAACCTACGAGTATGTACTTTTTATCATTAAAGAGCTCCGGTGGAATTTTCCATACAACTAACAGAGTGAGATTGCCGTCAGGTGCTAACTTGTGGTAGAACAAAAAAATACTAATGTTGAAGGATGATAACCACAACGATTCAATTTGGTTAAAATGTTCTTCATTAGATCTCAAAAAACTTTAACCGCTCATTGATCTTATCAATGCTTTGCTATTGATACTGATGACGACATAAATAATAATATGAATCCGGCCAACCCGGTTTGGTGAAGTTAAGATTTATATAAAATCAAATCAAATCAAATCGTTTATTTTGCACAGATTGTGTCGGTATATTTTTGTTACGAGTACATTAAATTAGTGATGCTTAACAATCTGGGTAGGCATGCAAAAAATAATATTTTAAAATTTATGTTTCTGGTCAATTAATAGTAAAAATCAAATGTAAAATTTAATTATTTATATATGTAACTATATATTTCTGTCTCTTAAATATTCTTCAATTGAATAGTATTGCTTCCTCATTAAAAATTCTTTAATTTTATTTTTAAATTTCGTAAAATTCAGTATATAATTCGCTCTTCTCAGATCTCTAGGCATAGTAGTGAGAAATAAATTGATGCTTACGCTTAACTTGAAATCGTTCGATATGGTTTAAAAGATGCTCCTACCTTAAAACCTCCGCGTTAACAGTTTACTTTTAAATCAGTGAAAAAAAAATAAAAAAATAATTATTAAAAAAATACGATTTATAACATTTATTCGTTGTTGGGACATCCTTTTAAGTCATTATTTTACTTGTGCAAGAATGTCCCGCCTTCCGTAAAATGTATATAATATCAAAATATCCATAAAATACATAATATAAAATGTATATAATCAGTATTTTATATATATCTGTAATATATAATATGCATGTAACAACGTGAACTCTGTAAGCAATCTTTTTTTATCAGTGGATCTAACTCTAAAAATAATTAGAATCCTTTAATAAACAAATGAGTGCGGTTAAAGCACTGAGGAGTTTATCCGGGTTTTAAATATGGCGTCTTCAAAGGCATCACTTGCCACTTTTATTAAAACTCTTTCATATTTGCCACACTCTGGCCACTGTTTGCCGACTGCCCAGTAAAGCGAGACCGACCAAAGTTAAGCTACGCAGTTATAAGTTTTATTTCATTTTTATTTCTTTCGAGCAGCCGCATTTCTACAGAAATGTTTCAGTCAAAGCTAGCGTCTATTTTTCTTCTAAGAGTTCGCTTATTTTTTTAAATTCTTTTGTTGCCTTTTGTGGTGTTTATAAATCAGTGTCAAAATATGCCTTTTGTTAAAGAATTTGTACAAGTATTTTTTGTTTACTCGAAACTCTGAACAAAACAGACTATGTACGGATTTCAAACATTTTTAAATACGGCTTCTTCTTATACCGTTGGCTTAGTAGTTCTAACCGACCCGACGTCATCATAATCAACCTTTTACCGGCTCACTACAGAGTGCGGGTCTCCACTCAATATGAGAAGGGTTTGGCCATAGTCCACCATGAGAACTCTCAGACACGCAGGTTTCCTCACTATGTTTTCCTTCACCATTAAAGCAAGTGATTTTTTTTGTTGCTTTAATACGCACATAACTCCGAAAAGTTAGAGGTAGAGGAGGCCCGGGTTCGAAACCCCGACCTTTGATTAAGAGGCGGACGTCCTAACCACTAGGCTATCACAGCTTTTACTAGGCTATCACAGCTTTATAGGCTATCACAGCTTTTACCTGACGACATAAGCTCATTTTATACATCAATTTCTACACTCCATGATCTTGTAAAAGTTGTATGTTGCGGCTCCGTAGGACTCGTTTGTTGTTTATCAGTTTTCTTTGTGAGAGAACTGTTAAGGTATTTGTTACATTTGTTTTGATATCACACCTAATCGAAAGATCGGAGCACACCGGTCTATTCCCTCTTGTGCTTCTAGTGGGATGTCGCAGGAAACGACAAATGAAGTGGAAGTGCCGAGAAGTCTATGAAATATCTCTTAACCTGGTGAAGGACACTCCACTTTTCAGCAGCTGTTCTGGCTGGTTCCGAAAATGAGATTGGAAAAGACGTCATTAGCCAAAAGCTCCGTACATTTCTGGTTCAGGTTTTGATTGGCTTCCTTATCTTATTATTGTTGCGTTAAATTTTTAAGACAGCCTTGAGACTGACGCAGCACTGGCGTATCATGTTAAGGTGAACCTCCGTTTCTCGTTTTAACTAAGAATTTATTATACTAGGTTTAGGTACGGATAGGTTATATTCAGGGTTAAGGTTCTAGAACTTTTTCTTCTCATTATATGATAGGAAGCCTACATAATAGAGTTTTCAATATAAATAAATGTTGGGTAGGTATTACTTATAACCCTATATCAAATTTCAAATAGCGAATCCCTTAAACGGCCCCCACAAAATTGACAATCTATGCACGATAAAAAAACATGTAAAATTTTCATTCACTCGCAGTTAATTTAAAAGTGAAACCGTATCAAAGGGACCGTTCAAAAACTCGTTTCGCGGAAAATGATATTTCGTTACGGAAGCCATGGGAGTATGAAATGGCGGAAACTGGAATTAATTTGGCTGAAAAGTTGCTTGAGAGGTACAACGAGATGAAAGCGAGAGGAGAGGCCCAGTTGGCTGAGTGAAGCCCGTCGCTGACGAGTTGAAATATTAAAAACGGGAACAAGACGCTCCCGCGGATAATTAAAAGAAACAGTAGTACTAATAAAAAATATCCTTCTAATACTCACAAAGCTCTTGTTTGCGCTCGGTGTTAACGGGCTAATATTGCTTTAAGCTCTTGTGCATAAAAGAGTTATAGTTTAATCAAAATTAAATCATTTATTTTTTTATTTACCACAAGTTAGCCCTTGACTGCATCTCACCTGATGGCAAGTGATGATGCGGTCTAAGATGGTAGCGGGCTAACCTGTTAGGGGTATGGTAAACTCATACTCCTAATTGGTTTCTACACAACATCGTGCCGGAACGCTAAATCGCTTGGCGACACGTCTTTGTCGGTAGGGTGGTAACTAGCCACGGCCGAAGCCTCTCACCAGACCAGACTCGAGCCGGGAATCGAACCCAGGACCTCCAACTTTAAAATGCAACAGCGCACGCGCTGCGCCACGGAGGTCGTCAAAACATTCAAATATAACATTCAAACATTCAAATATAACATTTACACATAGGGCCAATATACCCAATCTCAGAAATAAATATAAAATAAATACTTTGCGTCCAAAAACAAAAACCTATGGTAATAAAAACATATTGTGTGAGGGTGCTCATTTATACAATACATTACCAAACGAAGTAAAAGAATGTAATAACACTAACATCTTTAAAATTAAGCTAAAGAATTACATAGTTGAAAATATTGATAAGTTTGTCATAAAATAATGCGTGCATACGTTCTGTTTAGTTTTTAAGAATTGTAAGCATATAATCTCTTTTTAAGTGAACAGTATGTTCTTTTTTTGAGAAAATAAATATCTTTAAACCGAAAATTAGATGATAAAACTCTATAACCTTACCGATGTAAATATTTTAAGTGCTTTAAAAACTAGGAATTACGAAGTAGGTTGACTCACGTGTCTGAACTGACGGTGACGAAATCGGTGTAAATCTTGAGCATTTGTCCGCCCACTACGTAGCCCAGCGCTGGGCCCACTACCGCCATTGTGTAGTACACACCTGCGAAACAAAAAGAGTTTTTTTAATCAACTTCCAATACAATCCGTCTAATATTCGATATGTATTTCTATTCCTTTGCATATTTTTATACTACCTACAGATGTACGTGTCTTTTTATCCATTCGTTAAAGAAGCTTCTTGTTTAGAAAAAGTTATGCTACACGAAAATTAAAAACGGGTCCGAAACAGGACTAATGAAATTAAATAAACAATGAAATGAAAATACACTTTATTGTACACCACACAAATAGAAGAAATACAAGACAGTAAAGAAAAAACACAAAGAATAGAAGGTACAATAGGCGGCCTTATCGCTAAAGAGCGATATCTGCCGAGCAACCTATAGACCAGGATTTAATACACTAGTGTGACAAAAATTCATGTAACTTCAGTCGTTTCCGATTACATTTATCTTCCTTCATTTTGGCATTTTCAGCCTGCCTTTTATTTAAACATAATTTACCCTCACGAAAGTTTCTACACTGTGATGTTCAAAATGTGACCACCTAAGCTCTACATGTAAGGCGTGAACCCGCCATTACCCCGGCAGCGCCGCTTCCGGTCGTGAGAGGTACGAGAGTTCCCGCAAGGAGGGCAGAGGACTAGAGGCGCGATGGAGCCCTCTTCAGATATCGAGATACGGGCATAGGCTTGTCTTCAGGGACGGGCGAAACTATACAATAATATATTGCAATAAGATTTACAAGACAGACAAGTAAATCCACTTCAGATCTTTAGGAGCCTCTTAATAAAACATTGTTTCTTTTTTTATAGACTACAAGTTAGCCCTTGACGGCTATCTCGCCTGGTGATAAGTGATGATGCTGTCTAGGATGGTAGCGAGCTAACCTGTTAGGGATATGGTAAACCCACACACCTAATTGGTTTCTACGCGACAACGCTAAATCGCTTGGCACACGTGTTTGTCGGTATGGTAGTAATAAGCCACGGCCGAAGCCTCCCACCAGACCAGACTCGAGCCGAGAATCGAACCCAGGACCTCCAATTTTATAATGTGACAGCGCACGCACTGCGCCACCGAGGTCGTCAAAAACTACTAGAGATTGACCGTGGCTTGGTCAGCATTAAGTTCGGTTTCTAAAACATCCCTTGGAAATCAGAATTGTTTTCCCCGCTTAAAATATCACCGGACGAATAGTATGTTTATATAAGGATCAATTTAGATGACGAGTCGAAAATTTGCTGATTTCTTTTCCGAAGATAAATTGAGTATGTTATATATCTAGTCAAAATTTTATTAATATCGGTGCATTGGTTGTGCCGAACATGACTAAAGTTTCGCAATTATAGTACAAGTATAGAAGTACGGATTTGTCGTCTCAGACAACACTTGTAAAACTCGAACCATGGGCGGAGACATAGAGGCTGCGTAAGAGAATTCGTTTTAACTAAGAAATGGATAAATGCATTCATCTTTCAAACGTGATCTATCTGTGTGCAAGTTTAACAGCGCTGTTTCTTGCTGCAGCTGATGTTCATTGGGCCTTTATTTGGTAGTTATCAGCATCTATCTTATGCCGAATTATGTTACGTACGACTGGATATCGCTCCAAATAAAAAACTTTTTCTTCTTTTTCAAGTTTCGTTCGGACTATTCCATATCCTCAGAAGCGGTTGTCTTTAAAATTCATACCATTCCCTCTTGTAAGAGGGCAAGCTTGTTTACGCATGCAGGATAGCGAGAATTGCTATTGCCAGGAACAGAACAACCGATAGAGATGCATAGTGCCTCTTATATCGTTAGCATACATAGATGGCACTATCATATAAGTCGTGTTGTTCTGTTGCTCGCAAAAGCCAAGAGGAAATCGCTGTCCTGCGAACTCCGGACTCCGAGCTTTGAAGCATTTGACCACACCCTCGATTAGTTGTTAAGTTAGTGCCAGTGATTTTATTGTTATATAAATTGAATTAAATATAGACCTTTTAAATGAATAATTATTGTATAGCTTTAAATGAATGTAATTGTTTATGTTGTGAAATATTTAAATGTATTGATTTTTAATCTATATATATAAAAATCAATTGCTGTTCGTTGGTCTCGCTAAAACTCGAGAACGGCTGAACGAATTTTTCTTATCTTGGTCTTGAAATGTTCGTGGAGGTCTAGGGAAGGTTTAAAAAGTGAGAAAAATTCAAATAATTGTCGGTAAAACCCTAAAAACAGCCCTTTTCTTTTTCCCATATAAACGTTTTCTAAATAAAATGTGGAGTTAATTTGAACTTTATTGCTATTGAATAAAGTTCATATTAAATTATAATCACTCACTATTGTCTAAGAAATGTAGATGTGTTGCTAAATTCAAAGAGTCAATTTGCAATTTATATTTAGGCAATATTTTATCCCGGTATTTCCACGGAAACGAAAACTACGCGGGTGAATCCGCGGGTCTCAGCTAGTTTAAAATAAAGCACATAAGCCCTGCCGATAACGCCCTGTGATGACGGGTGCGTATAAAAAAAAAAAAAAGAGTGCAAGCTAACACCCAGTGATGAGATATTAAACGGGTCATTTCTTCTACTCGCATCGAGTGTGTAGCAAGGTTTAAAGCTATTCTGCGGTTGCTTTTAGCTGTGAAAACACGGACTTGTGATCCGTGAAGGGGCTTCAAGAAATGGGATACGCTGAGCCCCCGGCGCAGGCCTGCACTCCCCCCTTCAGTGTGTGCTGTGGTGGCGGCACTTGAATATTTAGCGCACTCTATAGCTTGTTTAAAACATTGGGGCGTAAAGGACTTTACTTTGGCTAAGTAACGATTACGTAAGCGTTTTCCTTTTTAAGGTTCCTTAACCTTTAAAAACATGTTTTCGAACGGAGGACCCCCGACAGTAACGAAGTTCTGTGAACTATGACCATTGGAAACAAGTCTTTAACACATGCTGTGAACAAAAATGGCGGTCAACGCTTTGCAATGCAATACTGAACTACGCTCTGCAATTCGGAACAAAACATCTCGCGAGGAGGGGGTATAACGCTTTTTCCTTACGCGATGATTTCTACCCGTTAACTACTATCGCAAGTTGAGTTAAAAAAACTGTTTTGCGCGCTATTTTGTACCTTATAGGTAACATACATCTGCATGTTCCCTATGGACTCAAAAAACTATTGCAAAGATTGTGATGAAATTTTAAAGCATTTTCAGATCATCTCAGTGGGTGATCCTAGAAACTTTGGACGCGATCGTATCAAGAGAAATAAATGAAATGAACGCGGATGAATTCCTAGACCAATAAGTTTATGTATATTAACCCGACCACTCAGCGAGCAATGGAGAGAGCTATGCTAGGAGTATCTCTACGTGATTAAATCAGAAATGAAGTGATCCGTAGAAGGACCAGAGTTACCGATATAGCTCAGCGAGTTGCGAAGTTGAAGTGGCAATGGGCGGGGCACATAGCTCGGAGAACCGATGGACGTTGGGGTCCCAAGGTGCTGGAATGGCGACCTCGCACCGGTTAACGTAGCGTTGGTCGAGCCCCAACAAGGTGGACAGACGAAATCAAACGAGTCGCAGGAAGCCGCTGGATACAAGCGCCCCAAGACCATGGCCATTGGAACTCCCTACAAAAGACCTGTGTCCAGCAGTGGACGTCTATCGGTTGAAATGATGATGATGAACCCGACCTGTTTAAATAAGTTTATACGTTCCTTACAAAAGTTGTCGTTTCTTACAAAAGTTGTAAGTATTGAAGAAACCGCTTATCTTATCCTGTAAAACTTAAATATATATTGCCAAATGTGGAATCGCGTAAACTCCAGTTAAGATCAAAGTTGCCGATTAAAATCCCTAGTCTACAGGTCTGTGTGCGACGTTTGGCAAATTGCACTGATTTTAACAATAGATTAGAATAACAAATTTGATATTCTTTGTATGATTATTCTTATCATTGCAACATATACCTTAGCTACGTCTGCGAATATTCTATTTCAGTATAACTCTAAATGCCGTCATCTACGTAGATTGCTTATCATCCAAGGATACATAAGCATATACTACACTTATAAATATCTATTTTTTGGGTTCTGGAGTTGAAGCATGGCACTTGTCACGATAATTTTAACCCACTGCGTCCAGTAGGTACTTGACGACCTCTGCGCTGTCGCATTATAAAGATGGAGGTCCTGGATCGATTCCCAGCTCGAGTCTGGTCTGGTGGGAGGCTTCGGCCGTGGCTAGTTACCACCCTACCGAAAAAGTGTCGCCAAGCGATTTAGCGTTCCGGCACGATGTCGCGTAGAAACCAATTAGGAGCGTGGGTTTACTATACAGGTTAGCCCGCTACCATCCTAGACTGCATCATCACTTACCACCAGGTGAGATAGTCGTCAAGGGCTAACTTTAATGTATAAAAAACAAACAGTCGGTACTACAAACAAACACAACAGGTAGGTTATAACAGAAGGTACTCGAACATCTCCAAGTGAATTTGACGTAAACAGGTTTAATCCGGTTATACTAACTGTATGAATTACACAAAAAACTTAGCCTAAAAATGTTGAAATGTCCCCAACATTATTTAACTGTACAAAAACGTGGCGAGCTTATTCGTTGTTGACAAACGTCACACAACAAAAACGCTGTATTTTTATTTACCGGAAAATGAATTTCAATCTACGGAAATTTCTAGCGAACTTTCTACCTCATTGATCACACTAGTGATGACACGGATCATCAGGTAACTGATTCAATTACAGATTGGAGACGAAAATTTTAACAAACCCAGTAAGTACAGGATTGAGAGTTAGGAAATTGCTTTTGTCCGTGCTACGGAGAGCACGTAAAACTATCGAAGTACGTAACAGTAACATTTAAATAATCAATTCAACCAGCTATTGTTTGGAGTATGGAGCTTTAAGGAAAGTTTAATTTTTTGGAACGAAGTTCCTTATCGCGTTGTGAAAGGGGGCTAGACGGAAAAAATTCTTACGAAAAGCTGTCACGACACTTTTTGTTATTGTAAGCTGTGCGGCGTCGCATGTTTCTCTGTCTGTCTCTCTCTCTCTTATAGAAAGCAAGCCAGATATTTTCATTTATTTCGCATTGAACAGTGTGGTGTCGCGACGAATATTTTTGTTGAGTGTATACAAGTTTTTTGTAAATAATAAATAATAACACACACAATAATAACAGACAGTGTATCTGCACAAGTTCCGGATATTGCTGATGGAGTACAAAATTGAGCCTACTGATTAAGTTTATATAACATTATATTTGTTAATAATAAAAAAAAATTATTATAACTTAAATAAAATAAAATTTTATTACAATTCCTTCACTAATTAATCGAAAGGAACTTCGTTCCATCCGGGTGTCCCTTGACACCTCTCAAGTTTTTTTTTTTATCCACTAAAGCTTAGCCCTTGAGGGCAATCTCTCTTGAGGTGTAAGTGATGATGCAGTCTAAGATAGTAGCGGTCTAACATGTTAAGTGCATGGTAGACCCATACTCTTAATTGGTTTCTACGCGACATCATGCCGGAACGTTAAATCGCTTGGCGATACGTCTTTGTCGGTAGGGTGGTAACTAGCCGCGGCCAGAGCCACTAAACCAGACTCGAGCCGGGAATCGAAGCCAGGACCTCCAAACATTATAGTGCGATAGCGCGCTTCGCCACGGAGGTCGCCAAATTCAAATAATCTTTATTCAAATAGCCCTTTACACAAAATAAATTACACAGTAGTGATTTAATGGTGATTACCTACTACATTCGTAAACTTAAAACTAAAGCTATGAGGGTTCCAAACGCGCCCCGGTTTAAGAAGAAGCCCACAACAAACTTAGCCGGGTTTTTTTTGTTATCACCATCTCACATTATCAATAATAATTAAAAATAACAGTAGGTTTGATAATTATATCCATAATTGATTACTGTTTATGATTAAAAAAGACGTGTGGCACTCGGTGACTGCCGCGGTAAAGCTATTGCATAGCATTTTTTATCAACTAAATTATTAATATTTCAAAAACAACAATGAAAATAAAAATATTAAAAATATTGGGGTTTTTTTTGATAAAATTAATTTAAAAAAAAGCAAAAGGGAAATGAGTAAAATTTAACTCTAGATTTGATTACAGACAGACAACGGGACAGGTGAAACTTAATAAAAATGCTTGTCATAATAATAAAAATAAAAAAAATGTGATATAAAATACATATACTATTTGAGAAAGTCTGCACATACTCGTAAGTGCATTATGTACCTTTCCATTCTTCCCTATAATAACCATCCGGTGATATCGTAATCGCGCGAAAACGTTCAACAATGAATTAAACCTGTTCCGTTTCCCAAGCACATTATATGCAAATTCTCAGGTATAATGCAGTAATAACATGATGCCGATAGTAATACTAGTGTAGCCGGGGTCTCACATACATTGTATGACGCTCATATTATAGTACGTGGTAAGTCTGCCGCGAGAATACAATGCTCTGGCGTAGCAGGGAAGTCATTTCGAGGGTATTTGCTACCTCGAGATTACTTATTATTCTATTATTTTTGTAGTTCCGTAGACTGACAAAAAATTGCATTTCGTCGATGGAATTTTGTTTCATTTAATTTCGGAATAACTGATTATTCGATGATTAAAATCAAGTATCACAGATAGAATGAGTTTTTGTTTTTTATATACTAAAAGTTAGCCCTTGACGGTCATCTCACCTGGTAAGTGATGATGCAGTCTAGGATGGTAGCGGGCTAACCGGTTTCTACGCGACATCGCGCCGGAACGCTAAATCGCTTAGCGACACGTCTTTATCGGTAGGGTGGTAACTAGCCACGGCTGAAGCCTCCCACCAGACACAGTTGAGTTTTTAATATGCAAGTAAATTTAAAGAAGGTTAGCTTTCATAATTTGGTGCTTAAGTGCGTTACGGCTTAGGAGTAGGACTGAAATCAGAAATTTCGCATTCTAAATAAAAAGAACTCCCACTAAAAGAAAATCTCAAGTCATTTTGCCGACGTTGAGTTCATAATTCGAGTTTCAATCTTTTTTTAAAATTTCATGTTGTGACACGAGGTTAAACTGTCGGTCATAAATAATTTAATATCCTTCGTGATACAGTAGCGTCAGAATCGGGAAAGCACACCTATATTTATTTTGTACACGAGTGATTAATAGTTTTTTAATTGCACTACATGCTCGTCCGTGACTGCAATGTCACCCGGAATATGTAATGAACCGTAGCGGGTCAACCTTGATATCGTAGCTTCTAGTATATAAATATGTATATATTTGACGACCTCCGTGGCGCAGTGCGTGCGCTGTCGCATTATAAAGTTGGAGGTCTTGGATTCGATTCCCGGCTCGAGTCTGGTCTGGTGGGAGGCTTCGGCCGTGGCTAGTTACCACCCTACCGACAAAGACGTGTCGCCAAGCGATTTTAGCGTTCCGGCACGATGTCACGTAGAAACCAATTAGGAGCGTGGGTTTACCATACTCCTAACAGGTTAGCCCGCTAACATCCTTGGCAGCATCATCACTTACCACCAGGTGAGATAGCCGTCAAGGGCTAACTTGTAGTGGATAAAAAAAAAAAGTAAAATGTCCCCCCCCCCTCTCAGAATATACTTCACATTGGTAGGGCCTTCTGTGTGTGAACAAATAATTTAAATTTGCAGCTTCTATGACAATGTGAAAGGAATAAATGAAATAAAACTTCGACATCGTCGGTATTAGGGCCGTGGCTTAGTTAGAAAAGTAGCGGCCGCGATTGTTGAAGCGATGTCGGTTAAAATCCCGCGGAAAATTTGATAATTTTGATATTTCCAAGCGTAGTTGAAAACACTTCAATCTATATATATAAAAGCGAAAGGTCACTTACATACATACTGATTAAATACGAGATCTCAAAAACTATTGTACGTATAAAGCTATAATTTAGCAAGTAGGTAGTTGATAGTTAAGAGATGTCAGCTAAGAAAGGATATTTGGAAATTCCACCCCTAAGGAGGTAAAATAGGGGTTGGAAGTTTGAAATTTCTTTGTTTTTAGAGTTAGACACAAAAATTTGTATTAAGATTAATAATAATAAATAAAAAACATGTACATCAATTTTTTTTTAAATATTACCTGTTAAGGGTGGTAAAATAGGGGATGATAGTTTTTGCTTATTTTTTTATTACGAAGTCTACAAGCTTGATATTTTGAATATAGATTTCTTTTAGGGCGTAAGTATAAGGTTAGAATTTTTTTCATCCAAATCTACCCCGAACAGGGTAAAATAGGGGTTTGAAGTTTGTATGAAAGTCCTATGTTTTTTAATTTAGAACGAACACGAAAATCGGCAATTTGACATTTGCCTGTAGCTTACTTTCTGAAGCAGGGCATTGGCCGCATGGGAAACCTCAATCTCACGGGAAATCAGCAATTCTACGCAGCCAAGGTCGCGGGCAACAGCTAGTTAAATATAAGATTACAAATAATTCGTGCACAATACTCAACTGGTCGGAACATGTTTTGAATACGTGATTTCAGTTGCATACGAAGCGGCTACTTACGGCCCGATTTAGCGGGCATAGCCATTACTACCCCGCGAGTGGGAAGGGTACGACCGCGTAAACGCTAATAACGTCGGCGAGTGGTTTCTTATGTTGGCGGAACCTCTCTACCTAATAGTGTTATTAAAAGCTAATGCTTTCATATAATGGTCATAACATAACCCGCGTTAAAACATTACGTTTTACGCCGTCCTTAACAGCGGCTTAAGGTATGGTGTTTATCACACTAATATTATAAATGCGAAAGTTTGAATGTGAGTGTGTTTGTGTGGAAGTGTGATGTTTGACACTTTTACAAACTGAAACTCGTTAGGCTGAAATATTAAAGAGCTAAGCGGTGATAGCCTAGTGGTTAGGGCGTCAGTCTCCTAATCAGAGGTCGGCGGTTCGAATCCGGGCACGCACCTCTAACTTTAGGAGTTTTGTGCGTTTTTAAACAATTAAAATATCACTTGCTTCAACGGTGAAGCAAAACATCGTGAGGTAACCTGCACGCCTGAGAGTTCTCCATAATTTTTTCAAAGGCGTGTGAAGTCTTCCAATCCGCACATGGCCAGCGTGGTGGACTATGGCCGAACCCTTCTCATATTGAGAGGAGACCCGTGCTCTGTAGTGAGCCGGCAATGGGTTGCTCATGATGATGATGATTAAAGAGCAATTAAAATGAATGCCTGCGACTTTGTCCATGTAGATTAAGGGTTTTTTTTTATAAATCTGTGGCATAAGGAACATTTGTAATTTTTTTTATACACTATAAGTTAGCCCTTGACGGCATCTCACCTGATGGTAAGTGATGACGGTAAGGATGGTAGCTGGCTAACTTGTTATGGGTATGATAAACCCAGGGTAGGGTAGGGTGGTAACTACCCACGGCCGAAGCCTCCCATCAGACCAGACTCGAGCCGTCAATCGAACCCAGGACCTCCAACTATATAGTACGACAGCGCACGCACTGCGCCACGGAGGTCGTCAAACTGAAGCTTATCCCGTGTCTCATTCCTGTTCCTGTCCCCAAAATATAAATCTAATTTCAAATAAGTTAGCTATGGCAAGCTATAGCTATATTTGTAGCTCATCAACGTGAAATTCATTATTTCTCATCTCCAGCGTGAACCATGAATTTTTCCCTGGATAAAAAGTATATGTGTTAATCCGGGGTAAACTTTGACTCCATCTTTAAATTTTCGCCAAATTGGTACAGAAGACAAGGCGTTAAGGAATAGCAAACAAAAACACAAACAAACTCACATATTTTGTAGTATTAGTGTGATGATTTATGTTGAAAAACATAATTCCAATGAAAAGTAATAAATTCAACATATATCCAGACAAGCGACCTTGCCGATCGTTGCCTAGTAATGCCTATAACAATCAACCTGACATTATAATACAAAATCGTTTATTGCATTTTAATGCTACAACGTCGTAACGTTTATTGTAATCAATGTCTTGTTTGATTACCGGAAATGGCATCACTGACGCATTCATTAAAATGGCGAAACATCACGAAACCATTGTAAACGACGGTTGCTGCAGTTTTTAATTCAAATCAAATAGCTTTAGGCTCACATCGTAGGCTTATTGGATTTAAATACCATGATAGATTTTGCTACGACCGCTCAAGAAACTAATATTTTCGTTGTACTGACAGCTGTTTAAATACCGGTCGGCTTAGAGTATGCGGAAATCGGAAAAGTTAAAGTTGGAAAAATTACAAATTATGAGATCAAAGGAGCCCATTATGGTGATGAATGATTTAGCTTTATGAGAACCTGTCTAGCGACTCGAATCGCGGCTTTATTTAATTTTGTTTTTACAATATATTCCAATACAAATGGTTCCTGAGTAATATTTTAGGCTTAAATTTATCGAGCGTAGTTTGACTTTTAACAACTGTTAAGGCTTAGCTCGCTTGGTAGATCTAGCACTTACATTGAGTTGATTTTTAATAACTACTGGTTTATGTCAGATGTTAAATTGTTAAAATGTTTTCCAAAAACATGATTGCCAAGTGTTTGCGTATTAACTCATTCTATGCAATTCATGTTAAATATTGCATCTACCTGCCTACATTATTACTGTATTGTATCTGTGCCCTTTCACACACCTGTTGCTTAATTGACGCTTAATTAGAATAATTAGTGTCTGATAAAAGACCACCGTCAATTGTTTCTTGAATAATTTCCCAGATACATAACGTGATATATCATTAAAAGGTTAATCATAAGTTTTCAGATTTTTGTTAAATTTGGTTTTTGTCTAATAACCTGATATTGTAACTCACTGAGCACTACTGATGCATTAACATCAGAAGTGGGATTCAAAATACACAATAATATAAACGATACTATTTTTTCAAAGACATACTAACGTGATTTGTTTTCGGTACTTGTATTGGTTAAATATATTAATAGTCCTGTAACGTAGTTCGCATGTCAATATTAACTAAATATTCAAAACTGTACGGTCTTGACCCGCTAATTTTCAGTTAATCCCTGACTCGTTTGATGTCATCCGCTTACCTAGTGAGACTACCTAGGCAACGTTTTGCGATACAGGGTTACCCATTAGGATCTCATCTTATCGGAACTATTAAACAATATTCACTGTTCATTTCAACTTGACGATTTGCGAAATATCGATACCTTTCATTCTTGTCTGTAAAAGTTTTGTGACACTGTTTTCTTCTTTGCCTGATCTCATTCTTCAGTACCACCAAGTATGAATCCTGCTATCGATTAATCAATGCTCTCGATTGATTGATCTTGAAGGCGGTTTAGCAGACGCGGTTTTGACAACATAAATACGTACTTTGAACCCAGATTTGGATTTCTATTGAAAAATAACTTACCCAAATAAACGGAAGACATCTTCTTAGACACGTTCTCGTCTATGAAGGTGACTCCAAGAGTAAACAGCGGTGTGGCGCCTGCGCCGTGCAGCAGCTGCGCCAGCACGAAGATGCCCACCGCCCACGCTCCACCCTCCGAAGCCCCGCCGCCGGGCGAGCTGGACTACGACAGAAATAACAGCAATCTATCTTAATACTGTTATACACGCAAAAGTTTGGGTAGCAAATATCCATTTTTGATGGTTATGATACTATCACGCCCAAACGGCTGTATGGATCAGGATCAAATTAAGCATAGAGTTCTGAAACTGCACCTCTAGCCTTAATTTATTATTAAATTTTATTGCTTAGGCAAATTTACAGCTAATACTCATAAAAGAGAAAGTGGAACAGACGAAGTAGTAGAGTATAGCCAATCACACGTATAGCCAATGTTTTCACATGTTTTCAAAAATAAAGCTAAATTAAAAGTGTGCGACACCCGTGAGATGAGTTTTTGAACACTTTTGAGTCACTTTTGAATAATTCCAGCAAAATTGTTATGTGCTGCGCTTTGAATCCCACTTCTGATGTGTTAAACACTGTTACTTAAGAAGCCTTAATGTTTAGTTACGACTGTGGCATACAACCTTAGCGTATGAGATTAGCTAATACTCTGTATTTTTCCCGAGATCTACATATTTTCCTCTTTATCTACTTTAAAGTACCGAACATAGATGTGACGGAATATCAATATATAAAACATATCTTTTACTACTTCTTCTTTGTGGGTATTTCCCCTTTACCATACGTACTTTGAAGTAGGTACCTCAAGCAGGTATATTAGTGAATTAATTCGTATGAAATAAGTGCATCGTTCAGGTTGACCAGTATAAACTAGGGCCTGGACCGGTTCACCGGCGCAACGGGCTATTGTCGACTCCGTCAAAGCAATGATCTCATTCAAGGCTCGCTGCAGACCTTTTGTGAACAAGTTGAATCGTTCCATTGCGCTCGCGTCGATTGTCAAGCTCTTTGTGTTTGCATAAAAAGAGGGCAGATCGTCTGGGAATTTGACAGTTTTTTTGAGTCTCTTTTTACTGAGGAAATTTATCGAAAATACCTACGTATTACACAAAATCACGAGACGCGTTGTAAGATTACCTGTAATGGTTAACGTTAATGGCGTAAAGTTTAATTCGAGAATCGGCAAAATCTGAGTTTCGTATATAATTG
This sequence comes from Lasiommata megera, assembly GCA_928268935.1. Taxonomy (NCBI): domain Eukaryota; kingdom Metazoa; phylum Arthropoda; class Insecta; order Lepidoptera; family Nymphalidae; genus Lasiommata; species Lasiommata megera. The sequence goes on along the minus strand of OV743308.1, from coordinate 1,141,427 downwards.
GAAGGTAGATCAAATAATATATAATTGTTTTCAAATTATAAAGTTATCCACAGACTGAGTTACGGGGCTGGACAACGCCTTCACAACTCCGGTCTGGAATGTCTTAATAGAAAAACCCAATGCGTCAAGATGTAATGTTTTTTATAGGGGGGAGATACTTATTTATAACAACTAAAAATATTAAAAAATACAATATAATTACTAAAATATATTATTAAAAGGAGTCCCTTTAGGCAAGGTTCCGAAGATACTGACAGCGTTCCCACTTTGAATAGCTAAACTAATTCGTAGTCCGGGGTATCTGGCAGCTCTTCGGTCTCCTGTGATGTCGACTAATCTTTTTGCTATTTCCCTAAAAAAACCTATGGCACTGTGACCCCACGGACCAAGGGTCTCGACACCGAAAGGGACAAAATCATTTTCGGAGCCTAGACCTCTGTATTTGCATGCTTTAGCTTTTCAGCAGCTTCAGAAGCCGCACCAACTCTATTGTTGGTTCCATGTAGGTGAGTAGTGTTATTATTATTTGCAAACCTCTAAATGTTCAGTACTATAACTCTATATTAATGTAGGAACTTAGTCACATACCACTGTCCCATTCCCAATGCAGAGATCATCAGGTTCCTCCCCTGCTATTTTGTACGGGGGCACCAGGAAGTGTGGCAGCGCGAAGAGCAGGGAGCCGGTCCCCATGACCAGCACCCCCCAGCCCAGCCAGCGGGGCTTGGACGAGTTGGTTCTACCCCCCAGGTAGGTCACTGGAGCCAGGCATACAAAGGAAGCCATGTCGTACCTGGTGGAGTGCGAAACAATTACTGTTATCATCATCATCATAATCATGATCAACCCATTACTACAGAGCACTACAGAGCACGGGTCTCCTCTCAATATGAGAAGGGTTTGGCCATAGTCCACCACGCTGGTCATGTGCGGATTGGCAGACTTCACACGCGTTTGAGAACATTATGGAGAACTCTCAGGCGTGCAGGTTTCTTCACGATGTTTTCCTTCACCGTTGAAGCAAGTGATTTTTTTTTAATTACTGTAATGATACTATAAAAATCATCATCATCATCATCATTATCATTATCGCATTACAAAGTTGGAAGTCCTGGGTTCGATTCCCGGCTCGAGACTGGTCTAGTGTCGCAAAGCGATTTAGCGTTCCGGCATGATGTTGCGTAGAAACCAATTAGGACTATGGGTTTACCATAGCAGTAATAAGTTAGCCCACCATCTTAGACTGCATCACCACTTACCAAAAGGTATAAAAGAAAAGGTCAGCCTCATCCTTCATCAGGTCACAATAAAAATCACAGTAGGGAATAGCTATTTGTAGGTGAACTCACCCTCCTGCAATAACCCCAGTCTGCATGGAGCGAAGACCGAACCTCTTCTCTATTGTGGTGATCACCACGTTCACAAATCCGTTCACCACCATACCTGAGAACAAAACAGAGAAAAGTTATTACTGACTTTCGTCCATCGATGTGAAACAATTACGATACGAAAGTGTTTTTATTAAATTTATATGTGAAAATTATTCTTGCCTGATTGTATGACTCACCACAAATGTTCATGACATTGAGTTGGTGGGTATTTTGATTTAAAAAGAGACTCATCCAGAGTATAGACATCTAACTAATTATGTTACACATATATTATTGATAAATTCAATAAAAAAATGGACTGTAACGCACTGAACATCAGAAGTAAAAGTAAACTTGTAGTACCGTTTAGTAGGCTGCACAATATTAGTAACTCATTCAAAGGAAATTGTATTTTATTTTATAATAAATTACCTATTGATATCTTGGAGATATCTATCAATAAGTTCAAAGTTTTTATAAAACGAAAGCTTGTAAAAAAATCATATTATGATATTAAGGATTATATAAACGATAAAAAAGCTTGGGTGTGAATTGCTCTATCTCCATAGGTACTATAGTTTATTATTCATTATGTGAGATGGTGATAACGAAAAAAAGAAAAACCCCGGTTAAGTTTGTTGTGGGCTTCTTCTTAGACCGGGGCGCGTTTGAAACTCTCATAGCTTTAGTTTTAAGTTTACGAATATAGTTATCACCAAGAAATAACTACTATGTAAATTATTGACGCCTTTTTAAGGATTTATATAAAGATTATTTTGAATTTGAATTTATTCATTGCGTAGGCGAGGACAAAGAAGAAGGTGAATGCAGCAATTGCTAGAATAGTTCTTCGGTAATCGAGTTGTTTATTCAGCTATGACTTAAATAATATTATTATCAACATTATCAGTATATAGAACAAAAATACTATGAAACATAATAATACAAATGAACCTTTTGACAACCTCCGTGGCGCAGTGCGTGCGCTGTCGCATTACAAAGTTGGAGGGGTTCGATTCCCGGCTCGAGTCTGGTCTGATGGGAGGCTACGTCCGTGGCTAGTTACCACCCTACCGACAAAGACGTGTCGCCAAGCGATTTAGCGTTCCAGCACGATGTCGCGTAGAAACTAATTGGGAGTTTGGGTTTACCATACCCCTAACAGGTTAGCCCGTTACCATCCTAGACAGCATCATTACTTTATGCATTCATTACTAACTTGTAGTATATATAAAAAAAAGTGTATAAAGTAAAAAAGTGTATAAGCCATAAAGCCAACAAATTTTCCAGGCAGGATTAAAATATATATAAAAAATAAAATAAAAACAAAAACAAAAACAGAAAAGAATCCAAATACGTACTCACGCACACGCACACACACCCTCACACACTAAAGGAGCACTTTCCCAGTCACTCCGTGATATCAGCATGGGTTATGCCTGAAAATCAGCGCTGCAGTCAATTTTGACACAGCATCAAGCTGAGGCAGCGCCCTGTTCAGCCAATTTCAGGACACATTCGTTTTTAGTTGTGATGTAATTTTTTCCTTATAATGGCTGAATAAACGAAATTTTAATTTTTTTAATTTTTTTTTAATTTTTTACTAATGAAATGAAGACATCTAACTAATTATGTTACGGTAGTCTGTATAGCTTATAAAAATCCTATTACATTCTTTCGTTTGTTGGTACAATTTTTACTGGAAATAAATCAAGCCTGCCTTGATTGACATATTCGTAGCATGAAGCAGCTCTCCAAGCGGCCGATTGTTGGAGGATGTTAAACAAATCAATTCCGATGACGAATAGGAGGCTTCGACGCGAACGAAAATATCCGGAGCTATTAATATTTCACGTGCACGGACAGACCGACAGAATGCTCGGAAATAGACTGGCACACGTCAGCTTTTATTATTTTACACTCCTGTTTCGAACAGATTTTTTGCTATGAATATTGTATGGATTTCATTATATAAATCTGAAGGGAATTCGGTGATACACGACTGGAAATCAATTCCAATCAAAATTTTCTTATTTCGAATGGTTTTATGGTTAAATGTGAGAACTTTCAATAAGGTAAAAATTAATGTAAAAGACGACGGTCTTAAAAGATCGCACAAAAAAAAATTAAACCTTTTAGTCTTTTCATATAAAGGGATACCTAAATAAGTTTTATTCAAATTCAAAAAGAATCCAATGCTATGTCTTAGTCAGACAGAAAGCTGTGCCTTTGATAACTTGTTTTGGTGATGCGGTCTTAGCTTAGAAGGAAGAAGAAGAATGGTGAGCTCCCATATAGATCCGGCCCACAGTATCAAAATAATTAATGCTTGTACTATTAAACCAAACTAACAAAAACGGCACTCATATAAAGTTAAAAAAACTAAAATAATTTTAAACTGAACTTAAATTTTCTTAAAGTTCTAAAAAGCGCCCTTTAAATTTTTAATTTTGTACGGGAATTATATATTCATTGCGTAGGATAAGGCGAGGACAAAGAAGAAGGTGATTGCAGCAATTGCTAGAATAGTTCTTGCAGGTGCTGAGTTATGTATTCTCAGCTATGACATAAATAATATTATTTTCAACCTTATCAGTACATAGAAAAAAAATACTATGAAACATAATAATACTAATGAAATGATCTCCAAATATAAATGGTTTCAAAAAAGTGGGCTCCAGCTTCGCCTTCCTCATTTTTAGCGTCATCTTCTGCGCCACTCCTTAATTTCAGTCTTGTGAGGTAATCACGAGAAGGCGTTAAAGCAGTCGCCTGAAATCGCTGATTCGTAATCTTGACGTCAATTGGTTCAAAGTCCTCACATTGATTTTCACCATTTCCTTCAACAACGCACGCAATAAAGTCTTTACGAGGTTATCAAGTTCAAGGATTAAATTGTTTTTGGAGCAAGTTATTTTATTGGTGGCCTCGCTAGATTCATTTTGGTATATGTGTATAATATGTCTATAATAACAGTTGGCTGACCACTTTGCTATCACAGCTTTATATGAGCATGGTATATTAGTTATGATAAATAATAAATAAACACATCATCATGACCAACCCATTGCCGGCTCACTACAGCGCACGGGTCTCCTCTAAATTTGAGAAGGGTTCGGCCATAGTAAACCACGCTGGCCATGTGCGGATTAGCAGACTTCACACGCCTTTGAGAACATTATGGAGAACTCTCAGGCGTGCAGGTTTCCTCAAGATGTTTTCCTTCACCGTTGAAGCAAGTGATATTTTAATTGCTTAAAAACGCACATGACTGAAAAGTTAAAGGTGCGTACCCAGGTTCGAACCTTCGACCTCTAATTAGGAGGCGGACGTCCTGACTACTGATCTATCGCAGCTTCAATAAACACATGTCTGCATAAATACATAAGAAGACAAGATACAATCCTGCATTGGTGACACTCGCACGGTTCCTTCCGGGGCGGACGTGCTCCAGCATAATTCCAATAAAAACACGTGCTGGTATGTATAAACAAAAGTTATTTGGGTTAAGAGAGGCTTCCCCTGCCATATTATACAGATTACGTGTGCTTGCATTCATTTTTTGCATTAGTAGTGACGTCTTGATTGTTCAAGTAAACTAAATGTCGCAAAAATTGTTACGCATTAATTTATTTCATAAGAATGACCAACTTCATAATTTTATACGTATATGACAAAACTGTCATGTGACGTTTGTTGTCTTGACAAATTAGTCTCAGTCGAATTTGAGAGAGTGAGTGCGAAGTTAAACTCGCTCAAAGCCGGTTTAAAAAAAAATTATATATATATCCAGGCTATTAAGCTTTGGAATATGTGTGATATTTAGATATCAGAGAATCAAATAATCTATAAATAGTTTTAAACAACTCTTAAAAGATCACTTTTTATCTAAAACACTCAATCACACCCTACTTTCCCCATTTTTTATTTGAGGATATACTTATTTCTATATAAGTATAAAGATTTAAGTATTTTGTATTTATTATACTCTAATTAGTAGGTATATCTCTTATAACTATACATAATCTGTACATGTTTATTTAAAAGTGTGTTTGTCCATTTTATTATTATACCACTTTATTGCCAACTTCTGAAAGAAGCACAACATGATCAACCCATTACCGGCTCACTACAGAGCAGGGTCTCCTCTCAATATGAGAAGGGTTTGGCCATAGTCCACCACGCTGGCCATGTGCGGATTGGCAAACTTCTCACGCCTTTGAGAACATTATGGAGAACTCTCAGACGTGCAGGTTTCCTCACGATGTTTTCCTTCACCGTTGAAGCAAGTGATATTTTAATTTTTTTTTAGAAGCACAACACAATAAGAAAATAATATTCTTGCAAATGGTGTTGAATATAACTAAACAAATCAAATATATATATTATATGACACATGGTCTTTTATCGATCTCTTAAGAGACAAGGTGTCATTTTATCACATTTTTTATCGTACACCACACAAACTTTCGACTGGTGTACGATAAAAGTGTATTAATGAATTCACAGGTGTATATTTATTTCATTTGCAACAAGCGAAAAATAGATCGCGTTGCAATTTTCCGCGAACACTTGTAAAGTTCAAACAATGGAGAATGGTTTCCCCCGCGGATCTGTGCTGGGCACTCTGCGGGAGTGACGCGCCGTCATCTCATGCCCGGTCACGTACCGCCGAAATCGTTTACGCGTGCAGCACACTGAGATAATAAAGTTTTGTTGTTTTGCATTTTTTTACACTCATAGTGCTGATGCGGCGACTCGTTATGCAAATAATGATGTGTTTGTATGTAGACTTTATTGCATGTCACAAATATAAAAACCGTAAAAATAAACAACGTAAAATTTATTGTACTTTAATTGTGAGACCATATTTATAGCCGCCTACTAACTTTTCGGAGTTATGTGCGTTTTGAAGCAATTAAAATATCAATGGTGAAGGAAAACATCGTGAGGAAACCTGCATGCCTCATGCTCTCAAAGGCGTGAGAAGCCTGCCTATCCACAATATGCCGTCAAGGGCTAACTTGTTGTGTATAAAAAAAAAACCGTAAAAGTAAACTTTTGATTTGAACCCTCTTAGGTTTTAAGTTGGCGAGTTTAGTTATCACTATCACTAATGTGTTATAAAAATGAAAAATGTGATATATATGAACTATTCATAGATGCCTGTGATAGGTTTATATTGATAAAGCTATTTTTAATTTGATTTGATTTGAAAAAGTGGGACGCTGAGAAAGGCTGATAATAAAACTTAAGTTACATCAGTACATCAACAACAAGAATCATACAGTTTGTATATAAATGTAACAACAGAATTGCTGATCAGAATGAATGATCAGAATTGCTATCTATATGTTTTTATTCATAAAAATATTGCATGTAATTTCAGTGCTCTCTTTCTGTGTGAATGAAGATTAAACCAACAAATATACTTACAAATTTAATAGTAGGAGTTTAGTCAAACTCGGTGTACCGTTAACTTAAGGATTACTTTCAAAAGATTCGCAATATGACCGAGGCATTTTACTAAACGTGCGAAAAGCGGTTTGATAAATTGGCTATTTATAAAGCACAACTTTCCACCCGTCATCGTGATATTGGTTTTTCGTTTCTGTATCGAGCTAATGGCGCGGGGAATTGTTCTGAACTAATTAATCAAGTCCATTGTTTGCGAAAAATTTCAAAATTAGTAATAATAATAATTTTATATGCCTTTATTCAAACCGGCGTCCTAGTTAAAGTTTAATGGAAATAATAATAATAAAACTCTTTATTGCAAACTTTATAAAAAAAAATACAATATCCTTTACTTTACTTACCACTTTACTTTTCGCGCTTGTGAAGTCAACATCCCCTGAGGATGATCCGGTGTCGGGTCGAAACGTGCGTAGAGGTTCTAGTGGAGGATTTTGTGTGGTGTTATACTATACTAATCTCCCGGTTGTCGGCGGAATATAGCAAATTATACTTGCTGTTTGTTGTTTAATACAATATCCACCGTAGACAACGCACGGCGTTAATTTAGTTAGCGAAGAGACATTGGAATGGGTGTTTAGTAGTAGTAACTGGCTGGGATTCCCATGACCTAGCAAGCCAGAGAAGCATTGCTGGGGTTTACTGGGTGTTCTGGTCGCCAATCCACTGGCGATTTCCACATACTCAGTCGGAAGCGGCGCAGTTCTGCCTGTACCATATCCGGACCACCTACGCATTTTCCAGCGTTGAATAATAAATAGTAACAGTAACGAGGCAATTTGCGATTTTAAATTTTACAAATCTTTTCAGTGAAGTTCATTCTATTTGACACAAACGGGAAAGTTCATCCTGTAGAATAACGTACACAGAACCGTCTGATGGAATCACGTTTCGCCAAAAACTAACAGGAATGAAATTCATACCTACCGTATGATGAAGTTTCCATGCATTTTATATTTACCTACGAGTAGCATAGCATGGTTGTACAAAATTTTTCTTCTTTTTTCCATATATAGGTATTTTAATGTATGGTATACATTTTGACAATACGTGAATGATTAAGTAAATAAATTATGAAGTACATCATTATTTATTTAATTATAACAAATTAACTTTATTCCGATTGCCCAAAGAGAAAGAAAGATAATCTGGAGAAGATAGAGATCACTGATAATGAGATAGGAAAGATATTTATTTATGCACCGAGCGATTAAGTAATGAAGATGAATGGGAAGCTTTCATTTTGCCCGGGACTTGATTTTTGCAGTCCCACACTCAAAAATAGATTTTCTAATATTTGTTCTGCTTAACTAGACTAACAAAAGAGGCAATGAAAGTCCGTCATAACGTCAACTGTGTAGCAAAACATCGTGAGCAAACCTGCACGCCTGAGAGTTCTCCATAACGTTCTCAAAGACATGTGAAGTCTGCCAATCCGCACATGGCCAGCGTGGTGGACTATGGCCAAACCCTTCTCATATTGAGAGGAGACCCGTGCTCTGTAGTGAACCGGTTGATCATGATGATGAATATTTGATTTTCACATATAATGTAGTTTATAATTAAGATTCAGTTTTTAATTTAGTCGTCTACAATATTATAAACGCGAAAGTTTGTATGTATGGATGTTTGTTACTCTTTCAAGCAAAAACTACTTAACCAATTCGACTGATATTTAACATAGGCTTGTTTATCCTGATACGAAATATTGCTCTAATAAGATAGCTCTTAATATAATTTTAAGTGGCATGTGAGATGGTGATAACAAAAAGAAAATTTACCTGGCTAAGTTTGTTGTGGGCTTCTTCTTAGACCGGGGCGCGTTTGGAACCCTCATAGCTTTAGTTTTAAGTTTACGAATGTAGTTATCACCATCAAATCACTACTTTGTAAATTATTGACGCGTCAAAAGCGGCTTTTAAAGGATTATTTGAATAAAGATTATTTGAATTTGAATTTGATAAAATGTATGTCTCGTGCGAACCAAAAAATGCGAAAATGCGAAGTCGAAATCTGCTTATAATTTTATTAGTTTTTGGTTTTAATAAAGTAATTCCATGTGTCTACCACTCTTCCCTGTCAACTGGACGTTAATTAATGGCTCCATTTGTTGGTATATAAACAAAGCTGAAATCCTTTCAACGATATTGAATTTCGTAGTTAGACATTGATACGGCCGCCCGATACGCGGCTTAATATTCAATAACAAATGGCCGATATTCATTCCATTGTCCTGCTTGTCGCTGTTCATTCTCTCTGTAAGCCGATAATACCATGTCAGTGCATCACAGTGCCTAATTTATTTATATATAATATTATTTTAGTTATAGTTTTAGTTGTAGGTTCAATTTACGGTTTATTTTAAGTTTTTAAGTGTTTATAATACAGTTACATTGTTTTAGTTGTTAATTATAATTTTATTTGGTGCTTGTTAAACAAAAAATATCAAAACATTGTTCCTTATATATTAATAGGGGGCATACGAGCTGACGTGTCACCTGATGTTAAGTGATTAAGTATTTAAGTAAATTATTGATGAGTTTTTATTAATTTTTTATTTTAGTTAGAGTTTATTTAATTAAATACTTGTTCGCTCACTTTTTGTGATTTCCGCCATTAGTGAAATAAACCTTTTGCATGCGGTGTTTACTTTAAATTAGCTTAACATTAAGATTTAATAACGTAGAATTTTTGAAAGAATTTTTTAATTTCTGTATTACGTATTACAGGATTTATATGTTGTTCTTAACTCAAGTGTCTTTACATAGTTGATAAAAATTCAAATTCAAATTCAAAATAATCTTTATTCAAATAGTCCTTAAAAAGGCACTTTTGACGCGTCAATAATTTACATAGTAGTTATTTCATGGTGATAACTATATTCGTAAACTTAAAACTAAAGCTATGAGAGTTTCAAACGCGCCCCGGTCTAAGAAGAAGCCCACAAGAAACTTAGCCGGGGTTTTTCTTTTTTTCGTTATCACCATCTCACATAATGAATAATAAACTATAGTACCTATGGAGATAGAGCAATTCACACCCAAGCTTTTTTATCGTTTATATAATCCTTAATATCATAATATGATTTTTCTACAAGCTTTCGTTTTATAAAAACTTTGAACTTATTGATAGACATCTCCAAGATATCAATAGGTAATTTATTATAAAATAAAATACAATTTCCTTTGAATGAGTTACTAATTTTGTGCAGCCTACTAAATGGTACTACAAGTTTACTTTTACTTCTGATGTTCAGTGCGTTACAGTCCATTTTTTTCTTGAATTTATCAATATTTTTATGAACATACATTAAATTTTCATATATATATTGGCAATGCACTGTCATTATTTTATAATCTTTAAATTTATCTCTTAATGACTCTCTGGGACCTAATTTATATATCGCACGAACAGCCCTCTTCTGCAAAACGAATATAGTGTCAATATCAGCAGCATTACCCCATAATAAAATACCATATGACATAATGCTGTGAAATTAGCTAAAATATACAAGTCTGGCAGTCTCTATATCCGTCAAATGACGAATCTTTTTTACCGCGTAAGCAGCAGAATAATATTAATTGTAAAAAAATAACAAACCTATATATAAGTGTGGAATGGTCATTTTTAGGTTTAAGTTTTTTCTGTTTTATTGTTTTATTGCACCTTTGTACTTAGCCGTAAGTATTTTGTTCCGAAAAGGTTTTAAATAAAGGGATTAAGAAAAATTCCCAAATAACAGATGTTAGATACCGAACAGATGTTATACCGATGCGGGGGTTGAGGAACCCAGGTAGTAAGTAAGAAATAATTGTAAGGGACTGAAGCAGGCAGTCCCTAACTAACTTTGATGTAAGACAGACCTCTCTGTCCTTTTATCTCTGCAATAGCATTCTGAATAAATACTCACTTAAATATTAACCGCCCCGTGATTCCTTAATAATAACATCTTAATTAATTTTAGTATCCTTCCTTAAAAAACGATACTACATTTTGGGGGCTCGTCCGGGATCACGGAAATCGGAAAATTAAGAAGTGTGTAAAAGACGTGTCGGTGTTGTGTGAAAGTTCATATAAGTGCGCGAGTTAGTAAGCCATGGAAGGTGTAATTGACCAGGTTGCAAGAGGTATTGCCGCGGCGGATTTGGAAGACGACCAACTTCCGCGACTGAGAGTCCCAGAGCTCAGAGAGGAGCTAAGGCGTCGGAATCTCCGGGTGACAGGTCGAAAACCAGAGTTACTGGCAAGGCTAAGAGCTGCACTGTTGGTGGAACGGGATCAGGTAGCCGACAATGATGAAGAAAATATTGCAGACCTTGTAGACGACGAAGAAGAAGACGATTTGGAAGACGCTCGAGCTGTCAATGCTGAGGGACTCCCAGGAAGAGGAAACCATGGTGTACGTCTCCGAAATCCTGTGAATGATGGCCGAGAATACAACGACGACGATGACGCAAATAGTGAGCGTGCCAATCGTACTCCAGTGATTCGAAGACGTGAAGAATCACGAGTATTACTTACCTTTAAGGACGTTGAAGGTTCGTTAGAGAAATTCAGTGGGGATGACCACACAAATGTCCAGCAGTGGTTGGATGATTTTGAGGAAATGGCGGAGCTTTGCAAGTGGAACGAGATCCAGAAAATTGCATACGCCAAAAGGTTACCAGGCGGATCAGCAAAAATGTTCGTGAGCTATGAAAAGTGTGCGAAAACGTGGAAGAAGCTGAAACAATCCTTGAAAGATGAGTTCGAGGAAACTGTTGATTGTTTAAAGATTCATCGAGAGCTGAGTAAGAGAAAGAAGAAGACTGAGGAAACTCTGCAAGAATACGCATATAAAATGTTGCAGATTGCATCACCAGCGAAGCTAAAGGTACAAGATGTGATACAATACATAATAGAGGGTATTCCTGATGACGTGGTAAATAAAGCTGTGCTATATGGAGCTAAGGATTTTAAACAGCTTAAAGAGAAATTTGGACAGTACGAGAAAATGAAGCAGGAGATGTCCAAATCAAAAGCACGACCGCCGGAGAAGAAGCTGGAGAAGACAGGACGACCACAGAGCTACAACCAAGGAAGAAGGGGAAGTCCAGGAGGTGTAGTTGCAACTTCAGGAAAGCAGATGAGTACGAAGTGTTTCAACTGCGGCGGAGATGACCACGTGAGTGCGATGTGTCCCGAAAAAGGAAAGTTTTTGGGTCCCTATCGTATTACTAAATTACTAAGGGGTGATCGCTACGTCGTTGAGAAGGTAGGCAAGCACGAAGGGCCTCAACATACATCCACAGCCGCCGACCATATGAAGCCATGGGGAATGGGTTCGGAGGAAAACTACAAAATAACTGATGTAGTAGACGATGACAATTGAGGGCAATTGTCGATGCAGGATGGCCGAATGTGGAATGGTCATTTTTAGGCTTAAGTTTTTTCTGTTTTATTGTTTTATTGCACCTTTGTACTTAGCCGTAAGTATTTTGTTCCGAAAAGGTTTTAAATAAAGGGATTAAGAAAAATTCCCAAATAACAGATGTTAGATACCGAACAGATGTTATACCGATGCGGGGGTTGAGGAACCCAGGTAGTAAGTAAGAAATAATTGTAAGGGACTGAAGCAGGCAGTCCCTAACTAACTTTGATGTAAGACAGACCTCTCTGTCCTTTTATCTCTGCAATAGCATTCTGAATAAATACTCACTTAAATATTAACCGCCCCGTGATTCCTTAATAATAACATCTTAATTAATTTTAGTATCCTTCCTTAAAAAACGATACTACATTTGTTATATGTTTAAATTGAATAAAGAATAATAAATTGGCTTAAGAAGTTAAATTATAAAACCTTAATGCGGGTATTTAGCTTAAGATTTAAGATCATAATCTATTATACCGAAGTAAAGTTTACTGTTCTTATAGTTTATAATGTCTTTTCCCAGTCAGTTTTTCAATATATAAATATTTACGCTTGTACGCGATTTATTTGTATACAAACAAAAAAAAAAGAGGAAAAATAAAATGTTTAAAGTTGAAATGAATGAACTCGAAAGTTACGAGTATAATCGACTCTACCGAAAACATACAATTGATACAGTCATAAATTCTTTTTCACCGAAAAGCCACACATATTACCTAAAACCCGTCCACAGTCACGGGAATTATTAAAACGTACGGTCGTAAATCCACCGGCCCTTCCGGAAAAACCTTCGATAGTTTTCCACGATATCCATACATCCGGAACTAAGTCCGTACATTAATTTGGGCGCCGGAGTGGTCTTTGTTTCCTAACTCTTATTAATGGCGCCCTCGTTGATAATAATTGTAGGATTTTTCCACTGCGTTGTTGATGTTACGAATGGAGCCCGTTGCCAAAAAGTCAAATATGGGAAGTATAATATAATATGGCAACAAGGCTTGGCTCTGTTATTTTATGGTATCCTAGTACCTGCCTGTGATATTTTGAATCCGTATGTAAATTTATACCTATGCGTTATTATTGCATATGTATAAATAATTTGCTGAAGCTGTGATAGCCTAGTGGTTAGGGCGTCAGAGGTCGGCGGTTCGAATCCAAGCACGCACCTCTCACACACTCACGCAACTTTCAAAGTTACGTGCGTTTTGAAGACATTAAAATATCACTTGCTTCAACGGTGAAGGAAAACATCGTGAGGAAATTAGCACGCCTGAGAGTTCTCCATAATGTTCTCAAAGGCGTGTGAAGTCTGCCAATCCGCACATGCCCAGCGTGGTGGACTATGGCCAAAACCTGGACCTTCTCATATTGGAAGCAGACCCGTGCTCTGTAGTGAGCCAGTAATGGGTTGATCAATGAAATGAATAAAAAAAAAAGTTGCCAGTAATATATTTATTCCAGTGTACTTATTAGCAAAAGTCGCAAAGTAGAAGTTGCAAGTTGCAACGTCGAGAATCGACTGTATTTTATACAAAGAACTTGAATATAGCTTATATATATAGTTGAAACATGATGATGATGATGTAATTTTATACCTATGCGTTATTATTGCATACGTTTAAACAATTTATTAATGGTATTCATATATTATGTCTGACGAAAACTCGGGTGTACCCGGTCACCACCCTACTGACGCTGGTAATGGTAAGGAACTTAAAGATTAAGCAAAAATTTGTAAACAATCTAAACAAGCCTTCATGTTATTTCTAATATCAAATTAACTTCATTATATGGGGCGGTACTTGAAAAATGCAATATACCGGCCCATGTTCTCAGTACGGGAGCGCTGCCGGTTGGGTGCGTTCACTTACTCCGTTATTGAATTTGATACCGACTGGTTACCTGTAGACTCCGCTGTAGTGTTACCAAACTAAATTTGGTGCAAAGGACAGTCCGGAAATAAATTTAATATCTTTTCTATTGCAGAATTAAATTTTATGTAAGGCAATATCTTATTTTGACGACCTCCGTGGCGCAGCGCGCGCTGTTGCATTATAAAGCTGGAGGTCCTGGGTTCGATTCCGGCTCGAGTCTGGTCTGGTGGAAGGCTGCGGCCGTGGCTAGTTACCACCCTACCGACAAAGGCGTGTCGCCAAGCGATTTAGCGTTCCGGCACGATGTCGTGTAGAAACCGATTAGGAGTATGGCTTTACCATACCCCTAACAGGCTAGCCCGCTACCATCTTAGACTGCATCATCATTTACCATCAGGTGAGATTGCCGCCAAGGGCTAACTTGTAGTGGATAAAAAAAAATCTTTGATATAACGAAATAAATAAGGAAGAGAACACAGCATAATCACAGAAAACTATTTTGAAGTTAGAAGAAGTATGTATCTCGGACATTGTATAACCCAGCGCTTTAAAGGTTGTACGAGGTCTGGGTCCAGCACCTGTGATTTTGTGAGCGAAATATTTTAAGCGGTGGAATCCTTTAATTTCAGTACAACAATAACTAGTGTTTGAACGATAATCCTCGGTTGCAGCAGTAGTAGTACAATATGCTATGGATACTAGCATATTGAATTACACTTTTATGTCTGGTTCAGTGAAATGGGTATTTTCATTTCATTTCATTCATTTGGGTAATGAGTAGGCAGTCGCCTGCTATTTTATAATTATATCTCATTAAAAATACGGCAGTTGTAAATTAAGTAAGCTTATCATCTGGGTACTCTTCCTCTACCAGCGAGAAACCAGTGGTTAGTTATCGTACAATACGACTTTTTCCCCTTGATTATCAATGAAAATAATTGGTCTTCTTTATTAAAGTTTTGAATATGTATAAAACTGGTAATGACAATTTCAGAAGCGGGCAAACAGTTGGAATCATCATCATCATGATCAACCCATTACCGGCTCACTACAGAGCACGGGTCTCCTCTCAGTATGAGAAGGGTTTGGCCATAGTCCACCACGCTGGCCATGTGCGGATTGGCAGACTTCACACGCCTTTGAGAACATTATGGAACTCTCCGGCGTGCAGGTTTCCTCACGATGTTTTCCTACACCGTTGAAGCAAGTGATATTTTAATTTTTTTTTTTTTTTTTTAAACGCACATAACTCCGAAAAGTTAGAGGTGCGTGCCCGGATTCGAACCGCCGAACTCTGATTAGGAGGCTGACGCCCTAACAACTAGGCTATCACCGCTTCACAGTTTTTTCATTCATTCAGATGAGACTTTTCAGTCTACCTTGTGTTATGAATACACATTCAATTGAATGAACAGTTGGAATATTATGATTATAAAACTAATAAAAATATAATTGGAAATACGGAACGCATGGTCCGCCTACCCGCGTTGTACTACCCGTAATGTCATGCAGTAAATGCTTTTAAAGTCTTTGGCTAAACCGTGCGTGAAGTCGAGTGTGCGGGCTGGTTTACCATTGCCCTACACCGGGTAGCTATATTATACGAGTACATACACAGTAAGAGCTTATGCTGCTATATTGTTGTAGTAGTATACGATTAGACTAATAGACCAGGCGTATAATATTAGACTAAAATAACTCGTAAAGATCGTAGGTTAAATTTCAATGGCTCAATCTTTGCTAATCTGCTATTACAGATTTTTTTTATACACTACAATTTAGCCCTTGACGGCAATCTCACCTAATGATAAATATACCTACTTCACTTCACGAATAGAAATAATGAAAAATGTGATATATGAACGGTTCATGCCTGTAATAAGTTTATATGAATAAAATTTGTGCTATAAATGGAATTTTTGCTGCCTGTATCACTGCTCATTCAGTTTTTATTAGCCAAAATCCTTTTTTTATATATGTTCTCCGAATGGACCGATCACACAGACTGGACTGGTTTCGATTTTGTTTTTTTGTTTTTGTTTTAAAGGCTGTACTTTCATAAATATTTATTTTATGCTGTCATTTGCTTACCTCGTAATTCATTCTCTTTTTTTTCTATAACGTGAAGAAAAAATTAAGCATACATCTATCTATACAAATAAATAAAATTGGAGTGTCTGTATGTAATATTGAAATAACCGTTTTTAAATACATGCATATGAATATGTATACGGTACATACACCAAAGTAACATTTTTTAAAATTTTTGTCTGTCTGTCTGTTTGTTCCAGCTAATCTCTGAAATGGCTGGACCGATTCTTACGGGATTTTTATTGGCAGGGAGCTGATGTAATAAGGAGTAACTTAGGCTACTTTTATTTTAGGAAAGTCTTTTATTTTAGAAAAATAAAGTAATGTTGCAATATCCAAGTACAGTCCAGTACCGCGCGCAGCTCACGCGCATGCCACCGCCTGTGCCATCACATCTCGGGCGCCTCCCACTTCTCCCACCAATTGTTTTAGTTTAGTAATTATTTCAAGTAATACGGGTTAGCAATCTATTGCTTTGTTAGTGAAAGACAAACAAACACACTAACTCAACGCAGACGAAGTCGCGGGCGTCAGCTAGTTATAAATAAAATGTCAAGAATGACAGATAGCTTGACATCACTTCCACAAGTGTGTGTTAGTTTGAACGTGTGCATTAATCAATGTTATCAACACAATATGTTTCAAGAAACTGTACAGTTATCCCTCCACTAGAATTAAGTTCAGAATAAAAGTTTTTTAGGATCATAAAACCCACAATACCCCATCGGGGCGTCAGCATCATGCCAAATTTCCAAATAGCCTTGTGTAGTAACTAAATAACCAGAGTAGATGGCGTGACATGCTGTACGGGAAAAGTGAGTTATATATCACAAGTTTTCTAACCTCGAATTTCTTGAGCAACGTAAAATTAGCCCTACATACATTCTAACCTCTAGCCCAAATAACAAACTTATAGATTCTCGGAGCATATTTCATGTTCGTATTTAAAACATACCATCGTACCCCCTCGCATGTGAGTGGAAGGGTGGGGAGCACAAATTAGCAGCTACATTTAATCAAGTTAGCGATACTTGAGACGGCTCGGCTATCAAGGTTCGCGAAACCATTGGCTTAACGAATGCATCGTTTGCCACACGGTTATATATCCTAATGATATATACTAAAGACTGAAGCAACAATACGTTGAAGTTTGATTTATTCCAATCAAATAGATGTCACCCTCCATTTGTTTTTGTTTTGGAGCTTATTCATTTATATCCGCCTTAAAAGAAAGTAGAAACTTCCTAACCAGTTTGTCAAAAGTTTTTCTTATACCTATTAGTGAACGCATAGTACTTCATATACATTATTTTGGGTACCGATTTTAATTATTTTTGCGTTGAGTTCAGTTAAATTTTGAAATAATTATATTCAATATTTCCCCTGTTATCGGATATAAATAGAGACCTTTCAAAATGCTGCACAAATTTTGATGAAATTGTGCACAGAGATAGCTTAGTCAGTCTTGGAACTCACTTTGGAAAATTACCTCGTACATGTTTCTATAGGTGTTACTTGAATGGAAATGTTTTTACGAATAAAGTAGTGATTAAATGTTCACATATTTTTGTAGAACTAAATATAAAAAGAAAAAGAAAGTAGGTCGCGCAATAAAAACATAAGGCTTCATACGAATAACTACATAATAATAGACAAACCAGATTACATACATAAAACAATATAATAATAATTAATGAATAAATATGACTTATAATATATGTCGGCGCGAAGGAGTTATTAACTTCATTCAGCGGCGCCAAGAACATCAAGAATTCAATAATTACCCACATTCGAACTTTACACACAATTTAGACAGTAGCAATAAATTTTGTACAACCATCATCATCATCATCATGAACAACCCATTAACGGCTCACTACAGAGCACGGGTCTCCTCTCAGTATGAGAAGGGTTTGGCCATAGTCCACCACGCTGGCCATGTGCGGATTGGACAACCATGCTTTGCTATAAATACGGTCGGTCGATGCCATTCCTGGCATTCTCGCTCGAGACGTCAGACTGTTCGGATCTCTTAGTTATTGTCGCAATGAAAGTGTAAACCCACAAGTTGTGGTTTTAATTACTATGAGCGAAAGTAAACAAAATCCTGACGTCACCCTTACAAAACACAACTCGGACGCCCTTGACTCGTCATATAAATGAAAAGGAATAAAATAAATATATAAAAATAATAGTCGTCATTTTTACGATAGATAATGGCATTTGAAACCACTTGCAAAAACTGCGGGGTACCTAGGGAACCGTACAAATAAAATAAAAAAACTAGGTTATTCTTATCGAGGTCTCTGTGTACATCAATATTTTTATTAGAATTATTCAACTCAATACACTATAATACAATATTTTATAAATTGTGCTGTTTTGGAAAACACAAAGTCAAAATTTACATCTGCATAGAACGTATTGAGTTCGCTGAACTTTCGAACTGAGAGAAAGTTTTTCAGTCCGAGCTTATAATATCGCTTTTTCTTATTTCAAAGTTTCAGATGAAGTACACTTTGTAATCGAGTTGTTACGTGAAAAAGTTTAAAAAAATCCTATTTTTCCGGAAATTACTGTTAGGGTGCAAAATTTTAAATACAAAAAGGAGAATTTTACTACTTTTGTTGGGCGAAGTTTGTCCATGTCATCATCATCATCATCAGCTTCTTAATGTCTAACATCCAGGTAGAGGTTGTTACTAAGGAAGATTCTAGTGCATAGCCTAACCACGCTGTTTCAATACGGGTTGGTGGTGTTCACCGCTTATAAATAATAATTAATTTCTTTTTTTTCACTACAAGCTGACCCTTGACGGCTATCTCACCTGGTGGTAAGTGATGATGCATTCTAGGATGGTAGCGGGCTAACCTGGTTCCTACGCGACATCGGGCCGGAACGCTAAATCGCGTCTTTGTCTGGTAGGGTGGTAGCTAGCCACGGCCGAAGCCACCCGCCAGAACAGACTCGAGCTGGGAATCGAACCCAGGATCTGTGACTTTATAATACGACAGCGCATACACTGCGCTTCACAGGTCGAAAAAAATATTCTAATATTGGAATCTGACGGCTAAGCGTGCTTTCCCAGGCACGGGAGTGGACGTAGCCAATTTCCTAACTCGGGCATGCTATTGAGAATTTTTAACAGAAGAACTCATTAACCAATCAGTCTTCGCTCCCGGGAAAACCCCGTGATTTAGTATGTCACTCGATATCACCGTAAATCTAAACCGATGTAAATATTTTTTATCATTAGACGGGCAACTGTTTCCTTACATTTGCATTGCATTTCAATTCTATTTTTACCCTCGATCACCCCAGGTAAATAAAATGGCAGCCCAAAATTATATCACTTCACTATTAAAAATAATGCAAATTGTGTTATACGAGTATATGAACGATTGTAGAGAAGTCCGGTTATAGTGTCAAGGGTATGTAAATGATAATTTAAGGTGACATGTGAGATGGTGATGGCAAAAATAAAATTTACCTGGCTGGTCTGGGCTTCTTCTTAGACCAGAGCGCGTTTAGAACCCTAATAGCTTTAGTTTTAAGACGTAAATTTTTGACGCGTGAAAATTGCTTTTTAAAGGATTATTCGAATTAAGATTATGATTGATTGATTCATAGATCCCTGTAATAGGTTTACATGAATAAAGCTATTTCGATTTTATTCAATTTGAACCGCAGTTAAGTTAGCAGGCAGTTTGTACTAAACTAAATAGTAAAGTTCCTTTTTCATTTTATTTCATTAGCCTTCTTAAAACACAGCTGGGCAAAGTTAAGTCCTCGAGAACTTGCCGCTGCACCAGAGTTATATTTATAAGTGTTTTTAAATTACTTTTATTGTAATCTAATTGGAGAAGTTCGGAGTTTGGATTGCGTACAATTTTATATTAAACTAGCTGATGCCCGCGATATCGTCCGCGTAGAAAATTCCCGTGAAATAAACAATGTTCCGCTCCCAAAATATAAATCTAATTTCGAGGAAATTTGCTTTGGGAAAGCTCATCTTCGTGAAATTCAGTTTATCATGAATAATGCGAAAACCGTGGATTTTCCCAGGATAGCCTACGTGAATTAGAAATTTCGGCCTTATTGGTTCAGTAGTATACGCAATTACATACAAACTTTCGCCCTATCGAACCAGAGTTACCGACATAGCTCAGCGAATTGCGAAGTTGAAGTGGCAATGGGCGGGGCACATAGCTCGGAGAACCGATGGACGTTGGGGTCCCAAGGTGCTGGAATGGCAACCCCGCACCGGTAAACGTAGCGTTGGTCGACCCCCAACTAGGTGGACAGACGACATCAAACGAGTCGCAGGGAGCCGCTGGAAGCAAGCGGCCCAAGACCGTGAGCATTGGAACTCCCTACTAAAGACCTGTGTCCAGCAGTGAACGTCAATCGGTTGTTAATGATGATGATGATGATGTTCGCCCTATTAATGTTTAGCATGGCTAGTTTTTGATAGGGGCTTCGCTCATGTTAAGGTCGGCGTTATAGTGTTTGCATCTTCAAAACTTTCAAATTTAATTCCCGTATTTTGCTCCCTTAATGGATGAATGATAAATGTTCGTAAAATCGTTTAAAGCGGACGCTTATATATGCAAGCCAACTTTAGCCCGATCTATCCAGTGGTTCGAAATATGCGTTGATAGATCAGCCCATCAAACTACCAGTCAGTCACTATTCTTTATATAAATATAAACAGAACAAGAAAATTCAAACCTGACTTTCATCCTTCTTTATAGGTTTGTTGCTGTTTATATTAAAAAATAATCGCAATTGCAAACCTACCTACTGCCTTCATGATACCTTGAGATATATAAACTATAAAGTCGGAAATATCCTAAACTATAAAGTCGTACGTAGGAATGCATGGAACTTACACATATTCCATCACCATGTTGGATTGCTGTCATCAAAATTATAACTCAGTCACACAATCCCATCCAAATATGTTCGCCATTCCAAAGTCTAGAAAAACAGTCATACATACAAACATACAAATAGGAGTGCAAACATAAGAATAGGAATATCACTATATTGACTTGTTAATAATACTTATAAACAAATATTTTAAACGGGACATGAAGTAGATCGAATAAGTAATATATTCTCCCCCCCATTTTGCCGAGGGTGGGCGTGGGGAGGCTATAAAAATGTCCAAAGTTTAATGGACTGAGCGTCGCACCTGTTGTTCCTACGAGATAGGGGCACCTGGGCTTAACTGGGCTTATTAGTTATAAAGAGTGGAGAATTGGGGGGGGGGGGGGGGGGGAGAATGGCTGCAGTTCGTTTCTTGTAAAAATTTCATAACTGTTGTACCGGGCTTCTCTCTCGTGAAGCAAAAACTTAAATTATTTTTATTATTTAGCACTACAAGGTAGAAGCTTTGGTGTCATCATCATTAGCCTATGAATTAACATCACTGACTCAACTCACCTCATAACAGAGTGAGTTTTTGACCTACCTGACTGCTTGATTTTAATTCAATCAATGAATCAAAAACTTAATTCAAATAAGCTTTTGATACATGAATTATTTACATGACCCTTTATACCTCGTATTATAGAACTTTTTCTACAAGTGTACTTTAATATAAACTTTTTAGTATTAATTTTTTGTTTTGCTTATTTAAAAGATTATTATTTCATCATAATAATGGACACCAGTTCTCTCGAATGCATAAGAGTGGATATCGTCACTTTCCTAACAATTGATATTTCTTGTTCATCATCATCATCATGATCAACCCATTACCGGCTCACTAGAGAGCACGGGTCTCCTCTCAAGGGTTTGGCCATAGTCCACCACGCTGGCCATGTGCGGATTGGCAGACTTCACACGCCTTTGAGAACATTATGGAAAACTCTCAGGCGTGCAGGTTTCCTCACGATGTTTTCCTTCACCGTTAAAGTAAGTGATAGTTTAATTTTTAAAAAACGCACATAACTCCGAAAAGTTAGAGGTGCGTGCCCGGATTCGAAGCGCCGACCTCTGATTAGGAGGCTGACGCCCTAACCACTAGGCTATCACCGCTTCAAGTTTTTTGTTAAGTGATCTTAAATCAAGAAAATTAAATGAAAAACCAAAACTAAGTTTATTACATTATCTTTTCATTATTGACACTTATGGTATCATATGTTATTATCTGAGTTATAATTAATACCAATTAAGGCCATCACAATTATTGTTTTATTTGTTCTAGCTTTGTTATATCGTGTCTTGTGAACTATTTAACAAGATAAAAGACGTCAACTACCTTCAACTAGTCTAAGATGAAAGATACCAATGACCTTGAGTCTAAGTTGACATGGACCTCCATTTCATGTCAATTTAGATCAAGGCATGTAGCGAGATTCCCTATAGTTTCAACCTCGCCTTACTTTATATTTTATTCCTGCTTTGTACTAGGTTGCCTGGTAGAGATCGCTCATTAGCGATAAGGCCGCCTATTGCACCTATTTATTTTCTGTGTGTTTATTTCTTTTCTTTTTTTTCTTTTGTATTGGTGTGCAATAAAGTATATTTTCATTTCATTTCAGTTTCAGCCCCAGACTAAAGACCCCCAGTCCAACATTCACCAATCATACTTCCGATACTTGAACTACTAAACGAGAATAACAAGAAATGCAATGAAAGTTAATAAAATAAGGAAAGAAGAAATAAAATATTCAAATTCAAATTTTAAAAGGCACTTTTGACGCGTCAATAATTTACATTACATTTGATTTGATGGTGATAACTACATTCGTAAACTTAAAACTAAAGCTATGAGGGTTCCAAACGCGCCCCGGTCTAAGAAGAAGCCCACAACAAACTTAGCCAGGTAAATTTTCTTTTTGTTATCACCATCTCACATGGCACTTAAAATTATGTTAAGAGCTATCTTATTGGAGCAATATTTCATACCCATGCTTGTTTATCATTTACATAATCTTTTACACTATAGTATGACTTTTCTACAAGCTTACGTTTTATATAAACTAAAATTCTGAGATACGAGTGTATAAAGAAAAGTACTAATAAGCGCCTGTTTAACCTTAGTTTTCGAGCGGAGAATTAAGCTATTGCTATTATGGTTCACTCAGGCGCAGTATATCAGACAATTGTGACGCTAATAAACTTACAAATAACAATTTACGACAGCAAAATTCAAAATAAATTACTTAGACATGATAATCAAATGTGTTCTGAATCTGAAGGGACGGCAGAGACGTTAAGGTAAAACACACTAGAAATAACATGTAGGTGTCAGTTGCCTTGGTTCTACAACGAAGCTATCCATCACTCACAGCACGGTTCTCAAGTTGGCTGGTGTGCTGTGGTTCCGGCACACCTCTAACCGGCGAAACTGGGCACGTCGTGCCCAAGGAGGGTCTGCTGCGGCGGACACCCGCTGGTGGAGTTGCGGTTGTATGCGAAAGCTTTCCCGTGACTCCACCATACAGCGGTGAGTAGGAACACGTGGGGGTTTTAGTCAGTAGGAGTCTGACATAACCTCTGTGCCTCCCCGTGGCGCAGAGGTATCCATGAGGATTTACCCACGATAACAAAAAAAGGTTCTATAACGAACAAGGGATGTAATAAGTATAGCTACAACTCCCGTAAACGTGAAACTTAATCAAAGCAGGAGCTTAAATATTTCACAGACAATCAAAACTTATCCCCACGTGTCAATTTGCACATGTTAATGTTGCGTGTTAATTAATTTGGCACCTTGGACGCGTTGCTCCTAATTAAAAAAGTTCCCTCAAACAAGGGGTAGCTCGAGCGCTGTTACGACAGTTCCAAATTAATTTTTGATCAGATACAAAAAATCTTTTGTGTTTGTGCAAAAAGTTTTGTTTTTCGCCCGTCGACGTAGGACGACCATAGTGAACCGGTGGGGTTAATTAAAACTCTTGTAATAGAACTGGTTTGCTTGATATACCTTTTTCCCATAGACAAATGGTTGCCAAACGAAAGGTATATACTTGACGTTATTGGTAAAGAGTATATAAACACCTCTATTTTGCTAAGTTAAGAGGATTAAATGTTTTAATAGTATGTGGACAGTTTACCTGCTTTCCGCCATTTAATTCATCATCATCATCATCATGAACAACCCATTACCGGCTTCCTACAGAGCACGGGTCTCCTCTCAATATGAGAAGGGTTTGGTCATAGTCCACCACGCTAGCCATGTGCGGATTGGCAGACTTCACACGCCTTTGAGAACATTATGGAGAACTCTCAGGCGTGCAGGTTTCTTCACAATGTGTTCCTTCACCATTGATGTAAGTGATATTTTATTTGCTTAAAAACGCACATAACTCCGAAAAGTTAGAGGTGCGTGCCCGGATTCGGACCACCGATCTCTGATTAGGAGGCTGACGCCCTAACCACTAGGCTATCACCGTTTTATTTATATTTATATTATTCTAAAATAGAACTTTCGCATAAAACCATTATTAATCAATAACATGATTAATCAAAACATGTATTTCTTGAGATAAAATCTTCTACAGCGTCAATTTTCGGAGATATACATAAGCTAGCAAAGTTTTAAAAGAACCTAGTGCTTAAAAATAACGACACGATTTTACTCTTACTTATTAATTAATGAAAATTCAAATGTAGGCAACGAAAATCAATACTTCAGAGCTAATTTGTGTCCATGTTTAACGTAAGTATTAATTATTCAATGATGTCACCGTCGCCAAAGCTGTACTTTGATAGCTTTTATTTTATTTATTTTTATTATTTTTGTACCAAATTTGTTTTATCAATAACTTACAAAATAAGTATACAAAGGAAAGCTTTTACCTATTAGAGATCTCTTCCAGCTACCCTTAGATGTCAGTAAGATGAATTTATAAAGTTGAATAGGTCAAACAAGGTATGTTTAAACTACATACAAAAATATACTTAGATAATTAATTTTTAGTTACCTGGCACTGTACAATATTTTGTCTTATACAATTCTCGTATTGATTCTAAATATTTATTTATACATGTTGTTTAAACTGCCGGTGCTATTAACTAAAAGTAAAATTCAAACCCTGTTGCTAGCGAGTTCCGTGGCAGGATAACGTCTGCCTATTGCTTTAGTATCATCATTAGCAGATATCTGGCTAAGTCTAGGCCTTTGGTGACCTAGGATATAGGTCTACGGCTAGACGTACGCGGCGCAGCGCGCGCGCTGTTGCATTATAAAGTTGGAGGTCCTGGGTTCGATTCCCGGCTCGAGTCTGGTCTGGTGGAGGCTTCGGCCGTGGCTAGTTACCACCCTACCGACAAAGACGTGTCGCCAAGCGATTTAGCGTTCCGGCACGATGTCGTGTAGAAACCAATTAGGAGTATGGCTTTACCATACCCCTAACAGGTTAGCCTGCTACCATCTTAGACTGCATCATCACTTACCAGGTGAGATTGCCGTCAAGGGCTAACTTGTAGTGGATAAAAAAAAAGAAAAATTAAGACAAAAATTATTCTTGAGAAAGTAAGTAAGATCTTTGTACCTGTTTTATTTTTTGTTGTTCCTTACCTTCACGCAATAGCTTCGTAAATTTTACTAATTCATCACTGGCTAGTCCCACACGGTCTCAGGCGATTAAGAGGCTAGGCCGCCTCTGAGTATCACATTAAAATGTGTCTAACTTAATATAAGGCTCTCAGTTTAATCAGTAGCTCGTTATGGGCGTTGCTAGTCAGGATTTAATTGCAATCAAAGGGCCCGCTTCGCGCCGGCGACAACTCAATTAACGGATAAGCAACTGAATGCGCCGGAAGTGCCCACCTACCGACCAATATGGCGGCGCTTCCGGCTTAGAATAACTGCTTATTGCAGTTATACCAGCTCTATTCCATTTTTGTTCTTATTTATTTATTTTTTCCCTCGTGGCAACGTCCGTTCGTTCAATTTCAAATGAAAATAGCATATGTAGTTAGGGGTAGTTCAGTATTTCAATTGGAAAAATCGCTACAACGTTGCTCCGTTGCTGCGTGAAGAAAATTTGTAAATTTAAAATATTGCACAGTCATAGGAGTGGTATATCATAGATTCATCACGCTGTTCTAATCATTGTGGGATTTAACGATATTTATTAAAACATGTTATTGATATAAACAGTTGTTTTTCCGAAGTGATGATAGCTGATAAACCTATTGCTTATTACAGCGTCACCAGGGAGTATTAAGCAGCGCAATGCTCAGCATCAGAGAAGAGCACCAGGGCTCGACGTCATCGGGCGTACTTCTCCCTAGTGGCATCTCCTGCGAGACTTGAACCTTCATTTTGCCAATTTGGTTTGTTGGAGTAGGAGTTCAATCCAAACACCCGTGACCGTTAATAATGCCTACGTCCGGATGACGTCACAATTCTGGGACCTCGTCTTTGCTAGTGAAGACGCTGTGTTTCTTTTGTCAGTTAATCGTCCGGTCAAGGGGTCGCGGTTTGTAGTTGGACGCCCCAACCACTAACGTTTTGAGGTGTCTGAATTATGGACATAGAAATTATTTCTTGGCCTGACCCAGCACCTTATGATTCACACTCGAGTATTTTATTCACTAGACCAACGCGCCTAGAACCAGTTAGATCAAACTAGCCGATTAAAATCCGTAGTCTACCGGTCTGTATTCTGTATACGACATTTGGCAAAATGCGCTGATCTCAAGAATAGATTAAGATAGCTATATTCAAGTTCTTTGTATAAAATACAGTCGGTTCTCGACGTTGCAACTTGCAACTTCTACTTACTTTGCGACTTTTGCTAATAAGTACACTGGAATATTACTGGCAACATTTTTTTTTCATTAATTTCATTGATCAACCCATTACCGGTTCAACAATTGGTGCTAAGGAAAAAGTTTTAAACACTTTTTGCACTCAAATTCGTAACCTCATCGTCATGATCATTCACCCATTCAGATCGTCACCCATTACCGGATCACTACAGAGCACGGGTCTCCTCTCAATATGAGAAGGGTTTAGCCATAGTCCACCACGCTGGCCATGTGCGGATTGGCAGACTTCACACGCCTTTGAGAACATTATGAAGAACTCTCAGGCGTGCAGGTTTCCTCACGATGTTTTTCCTTCACCGTTGAAGCGAGTGATATTTTAATTGCTTAAGCAATTTTTTTTTTAGTAACTGTCAAATAGAATGGTTGCATAATTATGTTCCCCATAAAACACTTAGTTTCTAGCAATAAAGCTAACTTTCTCATTGATTTTACTGTGTTATATTTAAGCAAGTTATCATTTATGTAAATGCAATGTGAGGTCAGCTTCACCATGATACTTTTTTAAATTTACAAAGTGATATGTCAAACTGATAATTTTTTGTCACAAGGATTAAATTATAAGTTATTTCGAACTTGTATTCATTAAAATGTCTATTTGTTTATATCTCACGCTTCATTAGTAAACTACTCAACTGTTTATTGCAATGTAAGACCGAGATCTTCTGACATAGGAGTACATTTAAGAAGATTGCGGACAAAACAACGTTATTTACCCAAAGTTTTTTCTTAATAAAGTAAAGAAGTAAGTATGGTTTCATAAAATAAATTTATCTGGGGAAAATTTACTATTTTTTTTTATACACTACAACACCTGATGGTAAATGATGATGCTGTCTAGGGTGGTAGTGGGCAAACTTGTTAGGAGTATGGTAAACTTACGCTCCTAATTGGTTTCTACGCGACATCGTGCCGGAACGCTAAATCTCTTGGCGACACGTCTTTGTCGGCAGGGTGCTAACTAGCCACGACTGTAGGCTCCTACCAGACCAGACTCGAACCGGGAATCGAACCCAAGACCACCAACTTTATAAAGCAACAGCGCACGCACTGCGCCCCGGAGGTTATCTAAAATCTCTCAAATAATTCTTATTATTAAGATTATAAATTTGAGAGACGCCTCTTTCCTAATTAGAAAAAAGACATTCTTCATTGCATTACCCCAGAGATTACTTTAAATTAGTCAGTCAAGGATGTTGCAACGACACCGTATTTGACAGTGCGGTGTGGTGACTTCAAGCTTTATATCCCACTCTCCTATGAGATATAAGACCCATGCCTAACACCCGTATCCGTGTAAAGTTAAAAAACTGAGAACGACCACTAACGATCCTCTCAAATACTCTTAGTATTTGCAAAAGTCGAGTCAATAACTTATGTCGTAACGCAGTCGTTTAAACCCAAATTCCTTTACACTAAACAATATTAAATTTCACGAATACGGGTGAACTGTTCATAAAAATTCGTCACATAATACACTACCTCATTATAAGCTCGCGGCAATGAATGTAAATTCACCAACCCCTCGCAATATACATTGGTAAAGTCTGTTGTCCGTAGCGAGGCGAAAAATGTATATAATATATAGAAATATTTAAACCCAAAATCAACAAATTATCACCCAAAAGAGCGGGAATTGCTTATTTAAAGCTTCATCATCATCATCATCATGATCAACCCATTACCGGCTCATTACAGAGCACGGGTCTCCTCTCAATATGAGAAGGGTTTGGCCATAGTCCACCACACGGGCCATGTGCGAATTGGCAGACTTCACTCGCCTTTGAGAACATTATGGATAACTCTCAGGCGTGCAGGTTTCCTCACGATGTTTTCCTTCACCGTTGAAGCAAATGATATTTTATTTAAAAAAAAAACGCACATAACTCCGAAAAGTTAGAGGTGCGTGCCCGGATTCGAACCGCCGACCTCTAATTAGGAGGCTGACGCCCTTACCACTGGGCTATCACCGCTATTTAGAGCTTACGACTTTGTAATTGTTAACCTTAATGGTTCTTAATAGCGTCAGAAGTTAGTTTAGTGAGCTTTAGTGAGCTCGAGACGAAGCAGCAAAGATTCTCAACCTAAGGATGCCTTATGGACCTTAAGTTTCTTATTAAATCTTTTTGTACTTTTGTATGATTTACTACAATTATTTTTTACTAATTAATTCGTACAAGTTAGCCCTTAACCGCTATTTAACCTACCTCTTAATTAACAACTTTTCCTTTAACAAATTCGTGACAAATTGTAATCTCCATGCTATATTAACGATGTTGATCTAAACATAAATAAATACTTGAAGCAATATCATTATTACTGTGAAGTAATGGTTATGATTTAACAAATATACCATAAAACCGATATAAAAAACTATTCAAATTATTGTAATAAACGAAGAAATTTCAAACAACTACCAATGTATTAGCTGTTAGCCTGTTTAAGAAACTAAAGTACATATGATTTGACAGTATTATAAAAAAAAACTGGTTCTTTTCAAACTACGCGTTTTGCAAATTAACTACTTGAAAAATGTAACCGCATCGGCTAGCTTGTGGTGAATTATGATGCAAACTATGATGCTAGTAATTATGTTTTTTCGCGGTATCAAATTTCAAATTCAAATTCAAATAATCTTTATTCAAATAGTCCTTTAAAAGGCACTTTTGAAGCGTCAATAATTTACATAATAGTGATTTAATGGTGATAACTACATTCGTAAACTTAAAACTAAAACTATGAGGGTTCCAAACGGGCCCCGGTCTAAGAAGAAGACAATCGGTTTAGAACGCTCGACTCAGCTCGGTGTTTTGGCTATACGTCTTTGTCGTTAGTTGAAGAGACCGCTAAGGAGGAACCTGCCGCGTCGCATCGCGCTTGCTGTAACATAGCTATCTGTCGGTGGGGTACCGGCCGGGCGGGCTATCGTGCACGCGTGCAGCCTCGCGTTTAATTTTATAAGCTCATGATTTGTGTCGTCGACGCGACGGGCGCTGGAATTTCATTTTTGTGCCATTATAATACACAGTGCGTTTTGTCGTCTTTACTCACCCTCCCCCATTGTCACAGCTTCCGGTAAATGGTTCGGTGTTTATTACTTGTACTTCGCATCTAACTGTGACCTCGGTTTGTATGGAATCAACTTATTTATTTACTTATCTAAACAACTTTATTGCAATACTTATAAAGGACGTAACGACGACCTCCGTGGCGCAGCGCGTGCGCTGTTGCATTTTAAGAGTTGGAGGTCCTGGGTTCGATTCCCGGCTCGAGTCTGGTCTGGTGCGAGGCTTCGGCCGTGGCTAGTTACCACCCTACCGGTAAAGACGTGTCGCCAAGCGATTTAGTGTTCCGGCACGATGTCGTGTAGAAACCAATTAGGAGTATGGGTTTATCATACCCCTAACAGGTTAGCCCGCTACCATCTAAGACCGTATCATCACTTACCATCAGGTGAGATGCCGTCAAGGGCTGACTTGTGTAAAAAAAACATACATAAAAACAACAAATCAAACTTCTACCTGCTAACCCTTTTACTTTTAATAGGCACTTGGTTGCCAATTGGTTCATATTCGCTGTTTTGTTTAGAGCAACAGGTTAAACAAAATTCTTTTCTTTCTAGAATGGTATCATACATAACGCTCATACATTCAATCTTTCAAAAGTTAAGACAAAGTCCAGATTGGAATATTTTACAATTCTTTGGAGACATACTCCAGGTACTACCATACCAGGTACCAGGCCGTCTATTTGACCACCCGCTGGAGTGTAAGATTTGCCATCATGATGAACCCATTGCCGGCTCACTACAGAGCACGGGTCTCCTCTCAATATGAGAAGAGTTTGGCCATAGTCCACCACGCTGGCCATGTGCGGATTGGCAGACTTCACACGCCTTTGAGAACATTATGGAGAAATCTCAGGTCTCAAGGTTTAACATAGTTAAAATTTATTTTTAGGATAAAATACAAATAATTTAAAAATTCAAAAAATCAAAAAAGTCAAAATCCAAAATAGCCTTATTGATGTTGACCTATTACAGGCATCTATAAAGCGTTCATATATAATACATTTTTTTTTATTTTAATTCGTGCGGTGATGCTGATAACTACACCTGCCAACCTAAAACTAAAGCTTAGCCAGGTCTAAGGCAATACCCATAAAAAAGTTAGCCAGGGTTTTTTTGTTATCACCATCTTACATAATCAATTATAATTTATAATTGCAATTCACACCCCAGCTTTTTTATCGTGTATATAATCCCCCAATTTTGCAATATGATTTTCCTATAAGATATAAGAATAAAACGTCAAATGTGTTCCGGTGCAAAAGTCAGCTCGAAAATGACAAAACCAATTCGTCTTATAGTTTTTCTCTAATCCATATAACAAGTCTAAAATTCTCTCTCATGAAGAGTAAAAATTGGAAACCTTAAACATAAAGAAAAGGCGCATCTAAAACCTAATTAGTAATATACCTACAACTACAGTAAAAAAAATCTACTAATATTTTTTGCAACACATAGACCTGCCTACTAGTACGTGTCAAACAGATAATCTGACAACAAATATTTACTTACAGATGTACTAAAGTTATTTTGTGTCATGTTAGAACGTGAAAAGTCTGGTCTGTTGGGAGACTGCGGCCGTGGCTAGCTACCGACAAAGACGTGTCGCCAAGCGATTTCGCGTTCCAGCACGATGTCGCGTTGAAACCAATTACGAGCTTGGGTTTACCATACTCCTAAAAGGTTAGCCCGCTACCATCCTAGACAGCATCATCACTTACCACCAGGTGAGATTGCCGTTGATTGAGAAAAAAAAAAAGAAATTTATTTGTGTCAAATTTCGCCCACTAGGCCACCGCTTGCAAAAGATTAATGTGTGTCTTTGTAAGTCCATCTAACACACTCGCAGTTCAAACGTGATCCAACAAATAGCGTACAATATAGCGGCGGTGGAACAATGGCAAGTCACCTACACCTGTTGGCGGCCATAACTCTGAGCCGACCTAAGCCAGATTT
Source organism: Lasiommata megera (assembly GCA_928268935.1). Lineage (NCBI taxonomy): Eukaryota > Metazoa > Arthropoda > Insecta > Lepidoptera > Nymphalidae > Lasiommata > Lasiommata megera. Next base: position 1,109,390 of record OV743308.1, on the reverse strand, counting down.
ATGACGCCGAGTTTACCCCGCCGCCATACAGCGCCTGGGTGTGTCATACGCTACGCTGCCCAGTTATCAATCCGACACCCCAACCCTCTCGTAGTTGCGGCTTCGTTTTACTCCCCCGACCTAAGCGCTCCTCTCCGAAAGAGGAGACCTAAACATATCCTTCATGACCCTGACGATCAGATAACTACTGACAGCATACTCGTACCACCTACCACAAAATCATACGCTACACACCGTCTTCGCCGGCGAAGACGAGGTCCCCGTATCATACGTCATCCGGACGTGGGCTCCATCCACGGCCTAAGAGACGTACGGACCCCCCCGTTATCCCAAACGTCGCCTGGGCCGAGGTTCGACCTCAAAGGAGGCGCCCTTAGGCAGACGTTCCCTTAGTTACTTCGAACCCTAAGGCTCAAAATTTCTTCTGGCAGAGCTTCTTTCCGAAACTCGCCAAAAAGCCTGGTTACGCTGTGGCAACCAATAGGGTTAGTACAGCTAATAGACAGTCCGAAAAAAAAAGCTGCCCAGTTATTCAGTCAATCAATTAATCGATCATAAGCTTTATTCAAATAATCCTTTAAAAAGCGCTTTTGATGAATGAACAATTACGTAATATTCATAAACTTAAAACTAAAGATTATGAGTTCCAAACGCACGCTAGCCTAAGACGAAGTCCACAACAAATTAGCCGAGTAATTATTCTTTTTGTTATCATCATCTCACCGGCCACTTAAAATTATTTAAGAGCAGTATATTAATATTGCTTATAAAAGCTTAGCCCTCTTTGTGACCAGGCACAGACAATATCCATCTGTCTTATAAAAGAAAGGGATAAAGAGCCTGGGTCGTTACACTGCTCGGCTAGTTACGGAATCAGCCAACATTATCACATATCACTTATTCTCTCTCTCGCGGTGACAAGTCACGGTGGTGGCCATCCACATAATAACAAATACTGTAACAGGCCGTTTTTTACTATTTTTATATGTGTATTCTCCTACCACTCTTCATTGTCAAAAGTTGAGATGTATAGAAAATCCATACGAAGTTTTAAACCATTTTTCACTTACTTATGGAATGATCGTAAAATCCATATCCAAATTTCAAATATCTAGTTCCACGGTTACCTGTTCAGCCCCTGTTCCTCAACTAAGCCAAGGCATCCCTCTCCTATAAGCCAATAAATAGAGCATACTTTAATTTTGCTTAGCCAAAGTAACTGTTAAAGCGAGACAGAATTATGTCAGTCATATAACTATGTTTCATTTTTAACTAAAGCTAAAAAGCTATAAAGCTAAACTTTATAAATATCGACTCATCTCTAAAAAATAATAATATATATATTTTTTGCATTCATCAAGGGTCCATTTTTGACCCGACCACTAAGTCTAATGAGATACCACCGATTAACAATACAGAAAATACGAGACCTAAATAATCTCACAGTAATCTTTCTTTTGCATACTAAACTTATCGACTCCAAGACTACTAAGAAATTTCCAGTGGGAAAATACTGACTAGGAAAACATTTGGTAGATTCATTCTGTCATCACTAAAACAATAAAAGCGCTAAGATATCGCGCATAGATAAGATAAGATGCAAATAGGTAATATAATAATGAAATGTGTACTTTTGTCGCATGAATCTAGACTAGGTATTTACTCGCGGAAAAGTACTGCACACACTACATAAGGTAAATATATCGTGGAAGTGAAGGTTAAATACTTTTTATTGCATTTTGATTCGATTCCATGACGTTGCATTTAAGTGTCTTTATATCTCAAAGATCAAAATTTATAGATAGATAGATAGATAAAATCTTTATTGCACACTACAAACATGAATTCAGAATAAATGAAACAAAAATAAAATAAAAAACCTGTATACACTCAACAAAAATAATCGTCACGACACCACACTGTTCAATGCGAAATAGAAATGAAAATATCTGGCTTGCTTTCTATAAGAGAGAGAGAGAGAGAGACAGACAGAGAAACATGCGACGCCGCACAGCTTACAATAACAAAAAGTGTCGTGACAACTTTTCGTAAGAATTTTTTCCGTCTAGCCCCCTTTCACAACGCGCGATAAGGAACTTCGTTCCAAAAACAAACATAATGCGCAAAGGCGGTCTTATCGCTAAAAGCGATCTCCTCCAGACAAACTTTTGTGAAAGGAAAGAGTTAAAAGGAGAGGGGGATAGCGCAATAGTTATAATAGGTAATATGTTAACCTGGTCTGTGTCTCACAAAAACGCTTGTTTTTTTTAATAGGTTTATTTTGTACCAATGCCCACTTCGAATAACTTTCAACGTAAGTAATAACTGTTCTTTTGTGGGTTAGAAGGACATAAGGTCATCCAGTTATAAACGTAACATAATTAATTAAATTCCAATCACGGAAGTTTAATTTTTAAAACCCAGGAAATCAGCTGTGTAGTTTCAGAAAAATTGAAATTGAAAAAATAAGTTAAGACCTTTTAGTTTAAAAGCTTATAGATCGCTATGTAGCGACAAGGCCGCCAAATTGTATACTACTGTTTCTGTTATTTTCTGTCTTTTTTTGTTTTATTTTTCCTTTTTCGTGGTGTACAATAAAAGTGTCTAAATAAATAAAAGAAATTGTTGTATATAGTCGTTATATATTTTATCTATGGACCTGTCTCTAAAGTGACAAACAACATATCACGACATTATATACTTAAGTTAATTCGATAGTAACATATACATAACTTTCCTTCTATCTTTTTTTACAAACTAATTTTACCAACCATAATGTGCTGTCCAACAGAATTTTAATTACTATAAATCATTTTGCAATTTGTTTAGGACATTAAGTAAAACATAATGTATTATTAATAGTATTATTAGTAATAGAAAACCGTTGATTGATTTGATTATTAAATATAGTAATTTATACGAAATCCAGTATTTATTCCATTCTTGTATTTATTTCATTCATACTGAAAGTGAATGCATTCATTTCCTCTCACTCAGATGTGCCGGTAAAATATATTGTGTTGACATATGTCAGACGGCATATACGAGTACATGTCATCGCTGGACTTCGTGTGATCGTTTTTAAAAGCACACATACACACACAAGTTTCCGAGTCATTAGCTGTAGGAGTAAGAAATCCCACCTTTAACTAAATCTAAATTTTGTTGTACAAAAAATCGCGAAGTCTTAAAATTTTCCGTCCTTTCCACAATGCACATAGTGAAAGGAATAGTATTCAGTACTTATAAACAGAATATTATTAAGTAATTAAAACGCACACGCATATACGATAATAAGTAGACTAAGTTGTGTAAAAACTCAAATACCTGGCGTATTTATTTAAGTTTTTAATTGAAACCTTTCTCCAAAAATATCACTCAACTTATAACAATGGCCCCGTGGCGTCCATTGTTATTGCTATTTTGCGTGGACCAATCACTGGCAATCGTTTCGGCGGGAACCAATAGCGTGGCGGCACGACATGATGACAACCAACTTAATACGTTAAATACATTAATAATAGTATTCCAGTCAACTTTTATACTCTTTTATACGTATACAGATTAATAACATTTTAACGCTTACAAACCACTTGTAAAATATATGCCTTATATAGATATTTATCTTCTTAGAATCGCGGCGAAAATAGTTGTAACAGGCAATGAATTTGCTCCACTGATACCACAGAACATTCTGTATCTCTATAAATTTTGTCAGTTTCTATTCCAGCGGCTCTACGTCCGGGGTTCATATTCACAATGGTTGAACACAACTAATGGGTTTCGAATGGCGGTTGTAAAGCTTCTGGTTAATGTAAAAACATTGACTATTACCCATTCGGAGTTATGTTATTTTTTGCACATCATAAAGCCTCCATAGATAACTAGATATTTGGATGGGTTAATAAAGGGTTGACTGAATTTTGCGAAATTATACATGTGCTTAGCTGAAATTATACAGTAACATCGCTGGACAGGACTAGTGATTATACCCTGGGTAAATAATATATTTATTTTTTACTCAAGGTAGAATCACTACCCTGAGTAAAATAATAATTCTACCCTGGGTAAATAATATATTTATTATTTAATAGGATAAAATATATTAAGTATTTTTGGTTGTGGGTGGTACTTTTGGAATTTAATATTTAGTTCTGACAAAGCCTACGACTAGGCTGTCATATCCTTAACTTAAATAAACACAACTCTGTAATTTAGATGACGTGTCATTGTATCGATTCAGTGAAATCACACTAAACTATAATTTGACAGAACTAAATTAAAATTTCATCCTCTTGAATGTATTTGTGTCAACTCCGGAATTCAGATTCTATTTTTATTTATTACTTTATTTAGAAAACTCACACGCAAAAAATATATGATACATATAAAGAAGAAAAACTTAACGATTCTGCGGTTTAAAAATAGTAATTAATTTTCTGTTCTCCGTTGATAAGTACCTTTCTTCATGTCTAAAATTCGTTATTAAATCCTTTTTTTTCCTTTAAAATTCGAATTAATAACTGAAATTAAAAAAAAAAATCTGCTCAACTGAAAAGCATCGCATATACTAACTAGGTAGTATATGCTACTAGGTAGGATTAGGTATTATTAGTAACGAACAACTACTAATAATAAGGACTACGTTTTTTGTGACTCTTGCCTTTTAGAATTTGAATTTTAAAAACGAAACAATTTATTTATCTCGTGTACCGAAAAACCACATATCTGGTGACTCCAGAGCTCAATTCAGCCCAACGGCTAACAGCCGAAATTAATTATCAATCTAATCCAAAACCTTCGGACAGTAGATTAAATTTAGTAGTGCCATCCTTTACCTACTCTTACTTGACGATAAGGATGGCGCTACTAAATTCTGCTATGTTTTAGTTTTTGGATTACATTGATTACGGTGTTAGTAGCCATACCTACTAACAGTCAACAGCGCTTAGGGTACTATGCCCTTAAATGATCATTTGGACGGCATTTTTTATATAAATTTTCCACTCGACGATCCGTGACGCAGCGCGTGCGCTGTCACATTATGAAGTTGGAGTTCCTGGGTTCGATTCCCGGCTCGAGTCTGATCTGATGGGAGGCTTCGGCCGTGGCTAGTTACCACTCTACTGACTAAGACGTATCGCCAAACGATTTAGCGTTCCGGCATGATATCGCGTAGGAACTAATTAGAAGTGTGGGTTTACCGTACCCCGAACAAGTTAGCCCGCTACCATCATAGACTGCATCATCACTTGCCACCAGCGTCAAGGGCTAACTTGTAGTGTATAAAAAACTATTGAGGTTGTTTAAAGTTCTTGTAGCAGCAACCGCAAAATTCATTGATAACCAAGCAAATTTCGTTGATATTGGTTCATTAGTTTTCCATAAGGGCAACATCAATTTCTCATTAATGAGGTAAGGTTAGGAAATTAGGATTCTAGCAGACCGATCCTTTTAAAAATATCTTATAATCCTTTGCAACATTTCCATCGAGTTAACAAAAGTTCGTCTTCATACAAACGCATAATTTGACAATTGTGTGAAGATGATTGGTTACCACGTTACGTCAACCGTTAGCACTGGGAACTGACTAGGTTACCGATTTGGCATAGTGGTGGTAGCTATAGGGAGTGAACTACATTGTAATATGTATATATAACATACGAAGATAGTGTCGTGTATGCAAAGTATGCCTATAAAGCAGTTTGTATATCGTGGTCGAATGGAAGGTGAAAAGAATTAATTAAAACACACAGCTCCGTGACTGTGATTAAAATATTTACGCGTGAAGCCAATAGTCCGCGTGCTGATAAACTAATACTTGCAACTTTATCATCATGTATTTTTTTTATGATGACTTTAGCAGTTTTATCAAAAACTGCTAAAGTCATCATAAAAAAATGATTGGTTACCACGTTACGTCAACCGTTAGCACTGGGAACTGACTAGGTTACCGATTTGGCATAGTGGTGGTAGCTATAGGGAGTGAACTACATTGTAATATGTATATATAACATACGAAGATAGTGTCGTGTATGCAAAGTATGCCTATAAAGCAGTTTGTATATCGTGGTCGAATGGAAGGTGAAAAGAATTAATTAAAACACACAGCTCCGTGACTGTGATTAAAATATTTACGCGTGAAGCCAATAGTCCGCGTGCTGATAAACTAATACTTGCAACTTTATCATCATGTATTTTTTTTATGATGACTTTAGCAGTTTTATCAAAAACAATTTGAAACGTTTATATACATTGTACGTCATGTAATTACACGTAACGTAACATAAACGTTTCAAAATTGTATCCAATTATTACAAGACTATTTGAATTATATAATAAATTAAAACGATACTTATTGCTTATCTATATTTGTACTAGTTTTGTACAAAATAAAGAAAATTTTATACGAAACTAGTACAAATATATATAAGTATACCACTATAAATAAGTAATACTTATAAGTATCGTCTTAATTCCCAATGCTGATTTTATGCAATTTTTAGGACTTGTATTTGTCATTATTATTTACTCTGCTCTTGCAAACATTAAACATTGCGAAATGTTTATTTTTAAACTAGCTATTAAATATTCAACGTTTATTTCGGTTTATTTGGATAAAAAACCTACAGATAAAAAAAAGATAGATAAACAAGCTGTCAAGGTTTTACAAAATCATAAGACACATTTTTTTTTCCACATTTTTCACAAGTTGTTATTGTATTTACTAAAGGTTTATAATTACTTATTTATTGATACAGAAATAAAAGCCAGTTCATTTCTATAGCTGGCTCTCACTCTATCACGCATGAAACAATATCATTTTTTTCTATTGCAAACGTAAGTCGTAAACTATAAATCATTGAATGTTAGGAATTCATTAAAGCATTTTGAACATGCTAGATCTATTTAGGTGTAGTGTGGCAATCATTGAACTGCTAAGACACCCTTACCCAGGTCGATTACTGAATGTACTTCTGGTCGTCGACATACTGTCGTACTCGTATGTACTTGGCGACCTCCGAGGCGCAGCGCGTGCGCAGTCGCATTATAAAGTTGAAGATCTGGGTTCGATTCCCGGCTCGAGTCTGGTCTGGTGGGAGGCTTCGGCCGTGGCTAGTTACCACCTTACGGACAAAGACGTACGCCAAGCGATTTAGCGTTCCGGAACGATGTCGTTTACAAACCAATTTGGAGTATGGGTTTACTATACCCGTAACAGGTTAGCCCGCTACCATCTTAGATCGCATTATCACTTAACATCAGGTGAGATGCCGTCAAGGGCTAACTTGTGGTGTATAAAAAAAAACTTATAAATGGTAAAGGTAACTGACTGATCTATCTAAGTATATAGCTCAAACTAGTCAATGGATCGGGCTAAGGCACACGGATAGTTTTTACAAAGTAACGATTATAACGTAGGGTTTCGTAAAGGATTATTGAAAGTTCATCACATTTGGTGGTAAAAGGGATTTCAAAGTTTCAATGTGGAAATTATAAAAATTAACGCTACGATTTTTCAGAGCATTGATCCCAAATTTCTCTCTCTTTTTGAAAACCCTCCTGTCATGATTCCAAATGTTTTAGATTTCAGTGTATTTGAATTTACATAAATAGAATATCTTAATTATTAAATGAGAATATATAATTGAAGTATGTGATTTGACTTAAATGATTTAGCTTTATTTTGGACTATTTTAATGAAATCTCAATTGACTGTTTTCTTAAGATACCGGATTTGAATAAGGCAAAACGGAAAACATGACGTTCGAATCGACCCTTTATAAGTTAGTTAGTCGTTGGTCATTGTTGGTCAGTTATTGTTTAGTGTTGGTACCGAAAAGTGGTCTCCAAGGTTCTGGTTCTACAAAGGTGTGTAAAATCTTATAGGTAAACAAGTATAGATATTGAAGAGTTGTGTTCATTATCAACAAGGTGTGTACCATCCTGTAAATAAATAACAATTGATACTGAAGAAGTGTGTTTTTTAACATTCCAATCATATAAAAAAATTGTTGGTAAAAAATTTTGCAAATCATTGTTTTCTAATTTGTAATGCCCCGTAAAAAAAATATTTGTTTTCATAGAAACTATAGATTTTTCTTACCCTGGATAGCTCCAGCCCAGCATAGCCAGAATAGTGCCCACTTGGCTGTGCGAAACCGCTGCAACCACGCCGGCCGCAAGACGCCCCATCCGCAACGCAGCTCTCGCTCCTCGACCCATTCCCTGGTATCCACCTGAGCAGAAAACGATGTTTATTTAGCCTCTGTCCAGCAGTTATATTAACAGGCTTTAGATGACGATCTTGAGAGCATTTTTGAGGACCTCCGTGGCGCAGTACGTGCGCTGTCGCATTATAAAGTTGGAGGTCCTGGGTTCGATACCCGGCTTGATTCTGGTCTGGTGGGAGGCTTCGGCCGTGGCTAGTTACCACCCTACCGACAAAGACGTGTCGCCAAGCGGTTTAGTGTTCCGGCACGATGTCGCGTAGAAACCAATTAGGAGCTTAAGTTAACCACAGGTTAGCCCGCTACCATCCTAGATAGCATCATCACTTACCACCAGGTGAGATAGCCGTCATGGGTGTATTGTATAAAATGCTTGAAGTGTATAAATAAAAACAAGATACTACATATTTTATTTATTTATTTATTTTTATTATTTATGTAACAAATTTGTTATATCAATAACTTACAAAAGAAGTATACAAAGGAAAGCTTATCCCTATAAGAGATCTCTTCCAGCTACCCTTAGATGTGAGTAAGATGAATTTAGAAAGTGGAATAGGTCAAACAAGGTAAGTTTAAACTACATACAAATAACACATATTTATATATATGATATAATATATATAAATAATCAATAAATAAACATACTTAAAATATAATATTAAATATATATATATATATATATATATATGAAGAAAACTAATAATAATAAATAAATGTTAAATATAATATTAACAAATAGATAGATAGTGCTCTTTTAATCTAACTTTGAAAGAATGAACCGATTGGCTGTCTCTAACAAGTTCAGGTAAAGAATTCCAAAGTTGTACAGCATTAACAGTGAAAGATCTACGATAGAAAATAGAATTAAAAGAAGGGACATCTAGAGGATTCCTTAAGACGCAAGACCGTAAAGGTCGAGAAGGAAGGAGAGAAAGTTTAATACGCTCACGTAAGTATTGAGGAGAAGAATTGTGAAGAATCTTATAGAGCAATGTTAAAATATGCACATTCCGGCGAAAACGAACGAACGAACGAAACGAACATACATAAAACCCTATACATAAAACCCTAAATATATTTTGTACATAAGCAGCGTATACATTATTTAATTACGAACGGTTGTGTACCTAAGGCGTGAAAGCGTTACACTCAAGAAACAAACAGACACGTCAGCTTTTGCGATATTAGTAATAATAAATATCGGTGTTCATTATTTAGCATTTTTTAAGGGATTAAAACATTTGTTTAATCCCTTTTTAGCAATATTTAGCATTTGTTGTTTGATCTTATTACCGGCACTTGGTCCTTATCAAGCGAGTTGTTTTATCTCTTTATCTTTAAACGGGTCATCCTATTTAAAGTGGATTAACCAACAAAGCACCGGAACTAATAATTTTGTCACATTCCGTTTAGATCATGATTTAATGCGGTACCTCATGGCCCCGCCTGACGCCGTCTTCCCACAGGCCAGCCAATCGAAAGAACAAATTATAAGAAATACTTCTGGGTTAACAATGCAGTATAAATACTAGTATCATTTTTAGGCAGACAATAGATTGCCATAACAAATTAACGTGCCATAACGCTGGTATAATTATACAGTGTTTTGTCGCACTTTAAACATCAGAGCCTTTCAAATTTCAAAGCGAGACAAAACACTGCACTATGCCGATTTCCATTGTTTTAAATATATTTTTATTGCGTTAGCATATGTTATACTATATAAAACAAATTATGATTTTAGGCTATTAAAATATTTGCTTTACAATTCGAGTACATATATTAATATTATCTGTTAATTTCAAGAAATATTAAGGAAATGTTAGCATTATTTTAATCGGGTATGATTGTTATCCAACGCCAACGCTTTATAAACAAATGAAAAAACTACGCCAGTTGGTAAGTAAACGCCGGGATGTAGTGGGTGGGCCAGATTGCTGGATACGGTTGCATTGAATCACGCTGCAATCTTTAACTGCCACTCCAGCTTATTTATGACTCCAGCCTCATGCCGACTTCACAGCACACATATAAATGAGTAAATAAATTAAAAAAAAAACATTTATTAACCATTGTTTATTTGTAGATAATAATTATTTATTAATGTAAAAGCTAAGGTGCCCTGACAATATTCAATAATTATTAAATATTCTCGGAGTACCACTACATTGTTTTCTATAGTTTTCTTACTCATCATGTGTTGGTAGGGAAACCAGTAATTAATAATAATTAAATTTAAATAATAAATAAATCTAATAATAATTAAATTACTAACGTAACGTAATTTGGACTACATCCCTAGCGCAGTTCTTTCGCTGTGGTCTTATAACTGGGAGGTACAGGGTTCAATTCAAGCAGGGACTATTTATAATTTTATAATTTTTTTTGGTCTTGTCTGATAGGAATCTTAGGCCGTAGTAACCACCGACAAAGACGTGTCGCAAAGTGATTTAGCGTTACAGAACGACGTCGCGTTAAACCAATAAAAAAAAAACAAAAATAGCTTTATTTATGTAAACCTGCTACAGGCATCTATGAAGCGTTTATATATAATAAATTATTCGTTAATAACTGCTCGACAACTTAAGACTAAATCTAAGAGGGTTCAAATCGCGCCAGGTCTAAGAAGAAGCCCATAAAAAGCTTAAAACGAGTTTATTAGGAGTAAGGATTGACCAAACCGAACAACATTTTAGGGTTGCCTGCTACTACTGTATTTTTGTCGTTTAATGTAATCTAAAAATATAATTATTACTGTCACATTTGTTGCTTACATTTACGAATGATATAAACTCGCCATTACAGTCTTTTAATTCAGTACGTTCAACATTGCTAAAGAGCGCTCTACGGTCGACTGGACGAATATAATTGAAGCAAATTAAAAGCCTCAATAGGTCATCGGTATAGGCAGACTGCAATGCAAATGGCTGGAATCATCCTATAGAATGCTCTCGCCCATTTCCTTCCTTGCGGACAGGTACATAAAAATGAAATACTAACAGAGTACTTGGCTTTATTCAGCTAAAGATCTGTGCGTACATTGTTGACAAATTTAATGTCATAAAACACGAAACGCTGCCAGTATCTTCGGAACCTTGCCTAAAGGGACTCCTTTTAATAATATATTTTAGTTATATATTTATTTATTTTTTAAGATTTTTAGTTTTAGGTTAATCTAAGTTTTATGTAAAATGTTTAAACACGAAAAAAGTGTCCACTTATTTAAATTCAATCGAAATGGTTAAAAGTCACAGAAAACGGGCAAAGTATTTAAAACGTTATATTAGCGAAATTGATATGTAAAATGAGCTTATATCGTCGGGTAAAAGCTGTGATAACCTAATAAGCTGTGATAGCCTAGTGGTTAGGACATTCTCCTCCTAATCAGAGGTAAATGGTAAAGGAAAACGTGAGGTAAAGGAAACGAGAAAAAAAGCAAGGTAATACTGTTTTTTTATATAGCCAACAAATCTCCTTTCTCATTTTCGCAGAAAACTAAAGAGTACTAAACTAAACTAAAGGACGCCCCCAGTCTAGGACACGGTGTATCGTTAGTCATCCTTTATCTATTCTTATAAGAAAATCTAGAAATAACACACCATTTTGCATGTGTTCGCATAAATCATAGACGCCATTGTTCTGTGCGCCCAGTTCCCGTTAGGTAAGAATCTCTGTTGCGGTTTATTCACATAATTTGTGAGGTCACGGAAGTTAGAAGTTGCACGAAAATTAAACGCACTCTCTTTAGTTTAGATTTGGCTTCGTATAATGTGACGTATTTCTTAACTTTGCAGATGTGCTCAAAGCATTTTGCAGTGGTCGAAAATATAAACAAATCATCATCATAATGATCACCCTATTGCCGGCTCACTGCGTTAAGTTATAGGACGAATCTACTCTCAATATAAGAAGGGTTTGGCCATAGTCCACCACGCTGGTCATGTGGGGATTGGCAGACTTCACACGCCTTTGAGAACATTATGGAGAGCTCTTAAGCATGCAGGTTTCCTCACAATGTTTACCTTCACCGTTGAAGCAAGTGATATTTTAATATCACTCCGAAAAGTTAGAGATGCGTGCACGGGATCGAACCCCCGACCTCTGATTAGGAGGCGGTTGTCTTAGCCACTAGGTTAGCACAGCATTGTGGTCGAATGCGCGAGCGTTCCCGTGACCCAGCTACCAAGCGTCGCGAAGGAGCATCGGTGGGTTTTAGTGGATATCGCTCGCCAGTCTGCCCGCTGGGAATCCTACATACTTCAAAAGCGACACAGTCTAGCCTGCGTCGCTTCCGGAGGGGATGCGTAAACGCATTACCCAGGTCAATCCGATACCCCAACCCTCTCGTAGTTGCGGCTTTTTTTTACTACCCTAATGACGACCTAAGCGGTCCTCTCCGAAAGAGGAGTCCTAAACATATCCTTCACGACCGTGATTATCAGATGACTACTGACAACATACTCATACCACCTACCACACAATCATACGCCCTTAGGCAGACGTTCCCTTAGTTTCTTCGAGCTTCGGGCTCAAAATTTCTTTTGGCAGAGCTTCTTTCCGTAGCTCGCCAAACAGCCCGGTTACGCTGTCGCAACCAATAGGGTTAGCACAGCTAATAGTCAGTCCAAAAACATAATTACCCAGCGTTAAAAAAAAGGCTATCACAGCATAATCAAATAAATATTAATTCGTTTTTCCCCAAGGTTGTCAACCTTCATTGTGCGTATCCGAATGCATTGCCTTAGTACTGTTTCTAAAGTTCCTATCAAGACTTGTATAGCAGTCCTAAAGTTAAATATCTGCTTCAAATCATGTCACGTACGCTTGAACTAACTCAATGGAATCTGCTCTACAATAGGCTTACAATAGCCAATAGCCGGAACATGTCGCTATATCATTCCATTATACACCTTAACGGCAATGCGATAAAAGCGATATATTTCAACACTCTCAGTTCAATGACGTTAAGCTGTGATGATGAAAAGGCATCCTGTGCTTTATTCTAACTTATGGACTAACCACTCTTCAGTTTGGTAGATATCTAGAACCTTCATACACAGTATCTAAAGAGTTTAAAAGTATGTTTTTTGTATGCAAGCGCTTTTTTCCGAAACTATCAGTCTGATGTAGGTATCAGTATTCCGCGTTTATTGAATGTTTCAAACAGTTTTTCCGAGCTTTAACCTTCATACCCAGAATCAGTCTATCAAAATCTGTTTATTGTTCAATCTCAATATGTTTGTTCGTGTTGAGAAAAATACAGATACTTTGAATTATTAACATTAATGTTAAAATGAAAAATCTCCAAACAAGCTTTCACCCTGTAAAAACAGCTTTGCACTTGAAGCTTATATTGAAAAAAGAATACAGAAAATATTTTTTTTCTTATATTCTTTCAAAAATATTTTTTTTTCTTTAATGATCTTAATAATACTAAGTATGTGTTTCATATGGCACAGTAGTCCGAGACCCTAGTAAGTTCTCTTGTCTCCCTCGCAATATATAATAATAGATAATGAACTTATTTTTTTCATTGTTTTTTTATTCCATTCATATGCGAGCCTAATATGCAATGAGTTTCCTAAATTGCGTAATTGTACGCGTAGGTATGTAAGCACTGAACATAATTTTGTTGTAGTTTTTTTTGTTCCAATTTAACAGCACATTTTATTGATAAACAGGCTAAATTCATGAATTGCGTTTTTTTTCAAAACGGTGGGTATATTTGGGTTTTCTTAAGAGATCGCTAAGTATTGCATATATAAATATATTTTCCCTAGTTCCATGTGAGCTTAAAGAAAAGTGTATTAATTCATTACTTTTCACGAATAGTTTATAGGTAGGTACACTTCTAAGAACAGATTTATAGGTATGAGTTATATGAAAAAGGAAATATTTTAAAAATAGGATAACGTTAAACCTACATGAGGTACATACTAACCACATGTACAAAATATCTTTATGTTGAAAGTAACTAAAACTAAAATAGTAAATATTATTATGAAAACTTAATTAATTAACTAAAGCGACTTAAAAAGCCATAATGAATGATTTTTTTTAGGTAAATAGGTAGTTTTTAAATGGACGGTATTTTAAAACAGATTTTTAAAGCGTCTTAAGCTTATTAAAAATATATTGAGTAAGTATAAGATACAATGAAAAAATATAGCCTTGACGATTTCCAATTACTTATAAAGAAAGCCTTAATTTTTTTTTTGTGAACTAGATGTAACTTAGATAAGTACTTAATTTCGAAAATTCTGAATTAAATAGATATCATCTATTTATTTGGAACAATATTATTAAATTCATAAAAACCTACCATTTCAGCGCATCGAACGACTCGTCCAACCGAAAAAGAAATATTAATTCAAAACATACTCATTAGAGTCACAAAAACCTTCCAACGTATTTTAGATCGTGAAAAGTTTGTCGTGCAGTCGGGAGCGGAGTAACGGTACCTCCCGGTCCACCCCACGCGGGAAACTGAGGGTTCAGATAACCCGCTACTGTATATAAACAACTGGAGGATAGAACATGTTACGTTTTTAGATGCCGTTCTCATTATTTTCAAGATGATAAATCAGGACTCTTATTATTTTTAACATTCAACAAACACACGTCAACTAACAACAATGTACAACGTTATATGGCAACAGTTTCAGTAATAATTAATACTTTTATGATTCTAATTACAAATCGTCGCATGCGAATAAATAAAGAATTAGGAAAGAATAAGATAGACAGACACTATGGATTGATATTATAAAATATAGCTCACATATTCGAGCAATTTTATACCCATGCTTGCTAGTTCTTAATATAATTTTAAGTTGCATGTTATGGTTATAACTAAAAGATAATTTATCTAGCTAAGTTTGTTGTGGGCTTCTTCTTAGACCGGGGCGCGTTTGGAACCCTGATAGCTTTAGTTTTAAGTTTACAAATATAGTATCACCATCAAATCACTACTATGTAAATTATTGACGCGTCAAAAGCGCCTTTAAAGGATTATTTGTATAAAGATTATTTGAATTTGAATTTAATACATTCTGTATTCCACTAACTACGCGATTAACTACATGAAAAAGTAACTAATATATTTCTATTAATAGTTAAATATGTACATTATAAGATTGAAAGAAGTATAAGCGTATTCAAGTACATTAAAAAGTAACTGAAATATTTATATTTGTAGTTTAATATTTACATTATTAGTTTAAAAGAAATATAAGCGTATGCAAGCGAGCCTTTTATATAAATATAGACACTAACAGTTGAATCTTTAACCACCATGACCACCATGATCAACCCATTGCTGGCTCACTACAGAGCACGGGTCTCCTCCCAATATGGAAGGGTTTGGCCATAGTCCACCACGCTGGCCATGTGCGAATTGGCAGACTTCACACGCCTTTGAGAATATTATGAACTCTCAGGCTTGCAGGTTTCCTCACGATGTTTTCCTTCACCGTTGAAGCAAGTGATATTTTAATTGCTTAAAACGCACATAACTTTGAAAAGTTATAGGTGCGTATCCGGATTCGAACCCCCGACCTCTGATTTGGAGGCGGACGCCCTAACCATTTGGCTATCACAGCTTTCATCTTTAACATTAATGAAATAATTTAACAAAACGAGGGCCTACTAGCTCCTGCTCATTTTTTACAAATGCTTTTATCAAAAGGTTCCCTTTGATAAATCTACTATATTTAATGTATTTATTAAAACAAAATGATTTGGTACCATTTGTTACAAATACGTTGCTGATAATATTTACTGTTTAGCTTAATAATAAATCACTATTATGTGTATATAAGTGGATCTTCATTATTGACTGTATAATATCCTAGTGCATTAAGTTTCCTTAAGATTGCATCTGTTTATCCCGCATATAGTACCGCCGGTGCTACTGCGCACGTGCCGCGAACTTGATGCGACTTTAATTTGATTTCCGAACGAAATTTAAACCCCGCCATATTTACGGGTTTTGGAGGGAAAACGGAAAATAGCTTCGCAGAACTCCATTAGCGTTTAGGTTTTCTTTGTTATTCTCGATACAACATTTACTAAGTATTTAAACTTAACTTTGACAGTACCGTCCAGTTATTGGAATTCGACCAATACGTACACTGAAAAAAGATCAATCAATCAAATTCAAAATAGCTTTATCAAATCAAATCATTTATTTGCATAGATTGTGTAGTTGATTGGTTTAATTAGAGTTTCTTACAATCTACCGGGTAGGCGTGAAAAAATAATATTGTAATTACATGTAAATCATTTAAAAAATGTCAAGAAATAAACTAAATAGCGATATTTAAAAATTCACTTAAACAATAAAAGCATTTATCTAATAACCATTGGTGCAATCTTTTTTTAAAAACTTTTAAAGGTTTCAACTCCTCAGGCAATTTGTTATATATTTTAATATACATGCTGTAACAACTTTTACTAAAAGATACAGTTCTGGAGTTGGGTAATAAGAGTCTGTTGGGATAACGTGTGTTAGTGACTGTACCTATGGCTTTTTTTTTATTCATGTAAACCTGTTATAGACATCTTTAAAGCGTTTATACATAACACATTTTCCATTATTTTAATTCGTGAGGTGATGGTGATAACTACACTTAAAACCAAAGCTAAGAGTATTCCAATCTTAAGACTTAATCATAAACTTTATTCAAATAATCCCACTTTTAATGCGTCAATAACTTAACTAGTATACCCAATAATATCATACTATAAGTCTTGTTTTTGACGACCTCCGTGGCGCAGCGCGCGCGCTGTCAGATTATAAACTTGGAGGTTCTGGGTTCGATTCCCGGCTCGAGTCTGGTCTGGTGGGAGGCTTCGGCCGTGGCTAGTTACCACCCTACCGACAAAGACGTGTCGCCAAGCTATTTAGCGTTCCGGCACGATGTCGCGTAGAAACCGATTAGGAGTATGAGTTTACCATACCAACCCTAACAGGTTAGCCCGCTACCATCTTAGACTGCATCATCACTTACCATCAGGTGAGATGCAGTCAAGGGCTAACTTGAGGTGAATAAAAAAAAAATAGTATTGTTAAGATTCTTTTAACGGGTAGTTGCCAGGTAGCCCTTTTCTAAATGACCTTGAATGAACCGCGCCTTGGCGGTGCGTCGTCGAACATTTACCGATCTCAGCGTGCCATCCTCTCGCCGCGCGCGCAGGTCTATGGTCTGGAAACCGTCGTCCAGGCCCTCGAAGGCCTTGTTGACCACACCACCCGCGTCCTCCGCCATCAATACCAACTGAAAATAAACAAAACATTAATAAGCTATGTTTTTTTTTTTATTTTTTTTTTATCCACTACAAGTTAGCCCTTGACGGCAATCTTACCTGATGGCAAGTGATGATGCAGTCTAACATGGTAGCGGGCTAACCTGTTAGGGGTATGGTAAAGCCATACTCCTAATTGGTTTCTACACGACATCGTGCCGGAACGCTAAATCGCTTGGCGACACGCCTTTGTCGGTAGGGTGGTAACTAGCCACGGCCGCAGCCTCCCACCAGACAAAAGCTACAAGCTATGTACCCAGAATCATACTATTGTAAACTACTTAAATACACACATAGCCCTTGACATGGAAAAGAACATAGGCTACTTCTATCCCGATTCCTTAATTAGTTTCCGAGGGTAAATTAAAAATAGTTTACGAGCTAAACCGCGGGTAGACAGCTTTGGGTATACACGTCACGTATGCTATGGAAAAGGACATGTATTTTCCACACTCAAATAGTTTCCTTGGGTAGATTGAAAATAGAAAGGGCAGAAACTAGTATAAACAATAAACAGCAATAATAATTTGCTATATTCCGCCGACAACCGTGAGATTTGTATAATATAACACCACACAAAATCTTCCACTAGAACCTCTACGCACGTTTCGACCCGACACCGGATCATCCTCAGGAGATGTTGACTTCACAAGCGCGAAAAGTAAAGAAAAGTTAAAGTTTCGCTCTTGTGAAGTGTGTTTATCATGGACTTCCGCAAAGTAACGCCTGCTTCTATTCATTATTAGAAACTAGTATGTTATATTAAAAAGTACTCCTTTCCAACCTTCATGAACGAGTACATTCATGGAGACCATTAAAAAAAATTCTAACGTTTTTTTCAACCTAATCGATTTATACATTAACAGTCATTACCACTTTCCCCTACACGTAGCGCAGTTCATATAAAGCTCATGGGAATCGCATTGCACACTGCCTTCAGCCCGCGCCTTTCTATTTAATGTGACGTCACATTATGTTCTACATGAATGCACGGCTCTGTAACCAATGACCAATGCATTGAAAATATATAAAACCGACTTCATTTTGAGTTCTCGTCAAATCTATATTCCTAGGAAGATAGTACGCAGGCTGTGATAGCCTAGTGGTTAGGACGTTCGCGAAGCTGTGATAGCCTAGTGTTTAGGACCCCAGTCAGAGGTCGGGGGTTCGATCCACGTACCTCTAACTTTTAGGAGTTATGTACGTTTTTAAGCAATTAAAATATAACTTGCTTCAATTGTAAAAGAAAAACATCGTGAGGAAACCTGCACGCCTGAGAGTTCTCCATAATATTCTCAAAGGCGTGTGAAGTCTGTCAATCCGCACATTGCCAGCGTGGTGGACTATGGCCAAACCCAAAGAGTGCACGCACTGCGCCACGGAGGTCGTCAAAAATCCATCGAAACGTGGAAGACGTCTTCTCTTATGCCACAACCTGGACAGTTGGGGGAGGGCGCCTTTCCCAGCATAAATGCAAATCTTTCCAGTTGCAAGTGAGCGAAGTCTACATGCAGTAACTGTGTCCTGACCATCCATTTCTCAATTTTCTATTTTTTTTTATATGCATAGCGAGCAAACGAGCAGGCGGGTCACCTGATGGTAAGTGATTACCGCCGCCCATGAACATTTGCAGCACCAGAGGAACCGCCAATGCGTTGCTGGCCAAGACACAACAGTTAACTTGTAGTGGATAAAAAGTCTGTTCAGAACACAACAGTTAATGTAATAAGAAAATTCAAAATAAACTAGTTAGTTAAAAAAAGGTTTTGGACTAAACTCATAATATCGATTATATACAAAGTACTAACTTACCAGCCAAGCGTGCACCTGGTGGTACTTTACACAGCCATAATAATATGAAGTGGAGTCACAGCCAGTGTGCTCAGGTGGCTCACGGCGGACAAATTGGCTGCCGGTCGTGCCTCGACCGGCGACCATGAATAAATTCATGTTATTCAACCTCCATGCATACATTACGCTGTAATCTTAATTTCGCTACCGTTTTTTTGTTACACATTTTATTTTTTGCATACTCGTTAACTTTTCAAGAAAAGATTAACTTTTATTTTGTTTTATCTCTTTATTGCCTGTTTTTGTTATTTTACCATTTTAAATGTGTTACGTGGGTAAAACAAATTTTGCTAGAAAATCCCCGTAACAACTTACCGTGGTAAGGAAGAGGGTTCACAAATATCCAGATAATATCATGGAAGGCTTTGTCGTGCAAGGACACTGGTTGGCAACGCGATACTCAATGGATGACTATCCGATCGTTACCCATTAATAAAGAAAGAATATTCACTTGATAGTGGTAACGCTCTGCTTAGCAAATATTTAAAATTATTTATATATAACGCCTAAGTATAAACCTACATTAAATTGTTAAATAGTTATATATTATAACTATTTTTTTTTTAAAGGGAAAAATCTTTATCCTTCCGTCTCACTTAATCCAGCCTTAATTAAGTTTATGTAATCTTATTATTTGTTTTTTGTGTACAATAGAAAAAAAACAATATTTAGAATACCATCACAAGGTCATCTGTCTTTCAGTATTCAATAAATTTATTTTGGAGAGTGTTCCCATGAACTCAGGAACTATTCACCTTAGTTCGACCTTCACCCTTCTGCCAACAAACCGCGAGGCAACAAAAGAACCTGTGCTTACATAGTTGATATTCTTTCGACAAGTACGAAGAACTAGGAACCTCCCCTTTGGCTTTCATCTTCACCGCTATATTATATAAGTAATAACCCTCCTTTAAATAACGCCTCATCATCTAGCAAAGCGCACTTCATCTTAGGCTGCATCGTCATTTGCCAGTGTGATGACAGTCACCATAGATAAATAAAATTCTATATAGCGTCTGTCTTTCGTTTCGAATAGCTGCAACTTATTCAGCTTCGACCTTTACTCACGTCCCGTGGTCAAACAACCACGTTGAATAAAACAAAACTGAATCTATGGAATCCAATATTCGAAACTTATTATGCAGGTAGGAAGGTTTTTGAAGCGAAAATAAGAAAACAAACGTAAAATTAACAAATACAAACCTAATATTATTGCCTTATATTGTAACGAAATGTCTGTCTAATAAATAATCTGGATTTGTTAAAAATGATGCACCGAAAATTGTTATTATTTCAACAAATGCGCATAAAGTGCGCTCGAACTTCAGATAAATACCGTTATGTTAACTTTAAGAAAACATTACATTTTGAGCAAAGGTATGGTATGAATAATTCATAAAGCCTAAAGTAAATGCGGGAATCAGCTAACTGTAAATATTATGTCCGTTTACTAACCATATTATGACTAGCTCAGAATTTGTTATTTGCTAGTTACGCTCACGCCTAAACTGGTTTTGAAATTTTAATTGCTGTGTTTACCTAATTCTTAATAACTGAAACGAGCGAACGTATGTAACAAAAATTCAAATGCAGTTTTTAAATTCATTTATTTAAGCTAGGCGTACTTGGTAAGCACCTTGGAAATATCAAGTCTGGCTATTTATTGTGTGTCTACCTCCGGTTTGGACAGGTTTTACCGAGACGAATCCGATAAGAAACTCAGCAGTTGCTGTCATAAATGTTAAAAATATTTTTTCTATCTTGCGAGAGATTAAAGAACGCCTGAAAGCAGTCCGCTTTTAGGCGGTCTTAATTGTTAGCTTGCTACCGTCTTAGCCTGCATCATCACCTATCATGAATCATCATCATCATGAACAACCCATTACCGGCTCACTACAGAGCACGGGTCTCCTCTCAATATGAGAAGGGTTTGGCCATAGTCCACCACGCTGGCCATGTGCGGATTGGCAGACTTCACACGCCTTTGAGAACTTTATGGAGAATTCACTGGCGTACAAGTTTCCTCACGATGTTTTCCTTCACCGTTGAAGCAAGTGATATTTAATTATTTTTTTTAAACGCACATAACTCCGAAAAGTTAGAGGTGCGTGCCCGGATTCGAACCGCCGACCTCTGATTAGGAGGCTGACGCCCTAACCACTAGGCTATCACAGCTTCGATCACCATCACCTATCACCAGATACAAATTTATGAAGACCTCCCTGGAGCGCTGCAGTCTTAAAAACTGAAGGTCCCGGGTTTAATCAGAGGCAGGGGATCTATCAATCAGTGGTAATGGGAGGTTTTAGCCGTTGGTTACCACTCTACCATCAAGACTTGCCTACAAGCGATTTAGCGTTCCAAGACGTTATAGTGTAGAAGATTAAAGAGTATGGGATTTATCGTAACAGTTTAGCCCGCTACCTTCTTACCACCAGGGCTGAGAAGACCCTCAAGGGTAAATTATTCGTATAAAATAAACAAAAACTTAGTAGTAGTAGTTAACGTAGTGGTAACACTGTCTCCACGATACAAGTTATTTATTTAAAGACGTGTCGCCAAGCGATTTTAGCGTTCCGGCACGAACTCGCGTAGAAACCAATTAGGAGCATAGGCTTACCATACTCCTAACAGGTTAGCCCGCTACCATCCTAGACAGCATCATCACTTACCACCAGGTGAGATAGCCGTCAAGGGCTAACTTGTAGTGTATAAACAAAAAAGGCCAGTGGAAATGGTTTGAATTTAATTCTGTTTGAAAATTAAGTGTTTTTTTTTTTACTTTAATAAAATATGTATTAAAAAAACAAATTACAATGTACAGATTTATCGGAATAACTCGTGAGTAAAGAACGCACTTTCGCAGCTGCAACCGCGTTGAAATCGATTATGTGCACAACTAATCAATCTACTGCGAATGTTTTTGAATGTAAAAACAAATCAATGTCAAATTAGCGCCGTTTCAAATTTCAATTCAAATGATCTTTATTCAAATAGTCCTTTAAAAGGCGCTTTTGACGCGTCAATAATTTTCATAGTAGTGATTTAATAGTGATAACTACATTCTTATTATTCATACTTTTGTCTGGTGGGAGGCTGCGGCCGTGGCTAGTTACCACCCTACCGACAAAGGCGTGTCGCCAAGCGATTTAGTGTTCCGGCATGATGTCGTGTGGAAACCAATTAGGAGTATGGGTTTTCCATACCCCTAACAGGTTAGCCCGCTACCATCTTAGACTGCATCATCACTAAAAACAAAAGCTATGAGGGTTCCAAACGCGCCCCGGTCTAAGAAGTCCACAAGAAACTTAGCCAGGTAAATTTTCTTTTTGTTATCACCATCTCACATGCCACTTAAAATGATATTACGAGCTATCTTATTATAGCAATATTTCACACCCATGCTTGTTTATCATTTACGTAATCCTTTACACTATAGTAGGACTTTTCTACAAGCTTTCTGTCAACCTAACGTGTAACCTAATGTTGTCAGCTAGTCGTCAACTAAATTCAGATTCACTGTGAAAATTGCAACACAAAATTTAGGTCGACCTATTTAGTTCAGAGATTTACGAGTGAATTAGTGTTGAATATATATATATATAATATTTACGAGTGAATTAGTGTATAATAATATGAAGTGTAGAGTTTGGTTAGGACGTCCGCCTTTTAATTAGATGTCGGGGGTTCGATCACGCACCTCTAACTTTTTGGTGTTATGTGCGTTTTTAGGCAATTAAAATATCACTTGCTTCAACGGTGAAGGAAAATATCGTGAGGGAACCAATAACATAGGAAAAAATAGTCCAAAACCATGATCTTGACAAAACTTGTTTACTTGCTAGTTATTACCCCCCTCTTTGCTACATTTTTCTTTCAATGAAGTTTGTCCATAACTAGATTCATCATTCACCTTATAAATCCCCTCTGCTGGGAACAGGCCACCTCTATCTTAAGAAAGAGGGTGAAGAGTATTAACCCAACACACTGCTCTAATGCGGTTTAGCAGGCTTAATCGATTATCACGTGCGTGTTTAACAAAATTTGGTTTGGTAAGAAATTAATTCTATAGAAAAATTAAATTTTTGAATAGTCGACCCGAACCCAAGACTTCGTTACCTGCAGTTGAACATGCTAACCAATGAGGCACAACTTTAGAACTCGATTATCTGTGGCTAAAATTAAATCATAAAAGTAATAAGTAAATATTTACTCACATTTTATGATCACTTATACCATCGTTCGAAATCCTCAAAGTTGGAACAGATGCTACACAAATAGCAATGCACAAATAAAAACACTGACGTCACACAGCACAGCACAAGTTAAAATAGTGACACACTTATTATGTAATAAAAAGTAAAAGTGAAATGCGCGTGCGTCGATCGCGGTTCGAATTTTGAAATCGCGCTCGAATTTATCGCCGCGGCTTACGCGAAACGGAACGTGCGACGTTTCACCTGTCGCGCGCTGAACTGTGGAGCGCGCGCGCCGGTAGTGCTGCGACGCTGACGCAACACATGTCGATAATGAGATTACTGCTGCCTTAACCATAACCGCACTACGCACTTAAAAAGTCAATAGTGTTTTATATTCTGTTTTTTGGGACATTTAATTAATAAATATCTATTCCTACTCGATCAGAAAACTGAATAGAGAATAATCTTGTAGAGTTGATACTAAATAAGCAAAAAATTAATAGTAGACAAAATATATTAATAACAGTTAAGCCAATTATGGTAAGTAGGGCAATTATTAATCTTATCTCAGTAACTCTTTGGCATTTGTAATTTATGCTTTGTGTATACGAGTAGACTTGCTGTATAGTGCTGCAAGCTTTTTCGATTTCCCCGAATCCAATGCTGTATTAATTTGGCCCACTTCTAGCTCCTTTGTCTTGAAAGATAATTAATTTTAGCAATTTAATAGAAAAAACTTGATGACTATAAGAACTGTAATTTAGTCAGACAATTGTATATAGTATAATACGCTATTGTTACACTAATAATATGCAAGTTTATATATTAAAGTACATAATCAACTTAGCTGAAATTTTGGAGCTATAGTATACCCAGGATTAACTTTGAGACTTTTTTATCCCAGGAAAATCCATGGTTTCAGCGGGTAAATTTAATTTTTCATACGAATTTTTAAAACCCTTAATCTACGCGGACTGATTCGCTTGCATCAGCTATAATTCATAATATTAGATATTATATTTATAATTTTATACCTTCGTAATTAGATAGAGTATTTTATAGAACATTTATATTAGAGGCAATATAAGCACAAATCATAATCAAATATCTATTTATATGGATACTTATATGGATACTTGATTATGGTAAATATTTTATACATATATTCCAATCGAGTATCGATTTATTACTGCAATTGTTTCAGGGTAATTATCGATAGTAGTCACACAATCACGCGTGATTTTTTCACTTAAAATTACTTCAAATATATTTTTAATATGACGGACGGTATGATATATCCTATATTGTGCACTTTTTGATTGCATTAATAATAGTTGTTACTTGAACTGTTTGTATGAATAATACCAGAAAAAAAAATTTACAACCGTCTGTGTGTCACTAGATAGTTGAAATTTGAACACAAAGTAGGCAAATGTAATTAAAATGCTGGAGGCGAGTAGCCCTATCGCATGTTTAGATGGCGTGGCATCTATTTATATGGATACATGATTATGGTAAATATTTTATATACATATATACCAAATGTACGAGTCATGTATCGTACAGGGCACGCGCGCGCATTCACATCAGCACTTTTACATCACTTCACACGAAACATAGTTTAAAGCCACAGTACACGTTCAGCACTCACATACAGCGGTACTCACCACATCAACATATATAGAATTAGTTACTTGTTAGCGAAGTATATTAAACAGATATTCTTTGACTATAAGTGATTTATTCCTATATAAAATCTAAAGTTGTGTACGCCACACTCAGCAGCGCATACATCTTTATGGTCCTTCGAGCCTTAAGGACATCTTTATGGTCCTTCGAGCCTTTATGGACATCTTTATGGTCCTTCGAGCCCTACAAGAAACCTCAGGTACGAAGTGCTTCTATCTATGATAGCGAATCGGTTTAGCTGGTCTTCCACAAGCGGATCGCCCCAGTCAGATTGAGAAGGCGCACATATCGTAGTGGAGATACTTTCTGATCCTGAGATCATCATCCAGCGGCAACAAATACAAGAGTTCATTGAAGCACATGAGCAGCATTTTCAGAAGCAGATTCGGTGACTCGGAGTATTTCTTACTTCTTACTCATTACCCATTAATAAGCATTTTTCAACATGGAGGGAACTATTGAAACACAGTACCAGATGCAAGCCATGAACAGCAGAATCGACGAGATGTTACGCAAACAAAAGAGTAATGTCAAAGCATTCCAAAGAACAGTATCCCAAATCAACGTCGACCTCCTTAAGGAAAAGTGGCAGTTTGAAGACGCCTTAAAGTTGTTGGAATCGAGGTGGGTAGCAGTCGATTCACTGTATTGGGAGCTTGACAGCTTAGCCAACGAAGCTGAAGGGCAGTACGAGATTTCATACAACGCATGTGAACTCGTCTACAGCCAATTAAAAGGAACCATCAACACCAAAATGTGGTCAGTTTCTCACCGAGAACAAGCAACACCAAAGATAGAAATACCAACATTTAGTGGCAGCTACGAACACTGGACCGCATTCAAAGATCTATTTGTTGAGACAATCCATTCCAATCCATCGCTTTCTAAGGCACAGAGAATGCAATTTCTCAAAAGCAAAGTGAAGGGAGAAGCTGAAAAACTCATTCAGCATCTATCGATCAGCTCGGAAAATTATGAGACTGCCTGGGAGATCCTCAACCGCCGATACAACAACAAAAAACTGATCTTCTCGTCACATCTCAATTCCTTGCTCGGTATACCTAACACTCAACATTTATCAGCTGCGTCAGTCAAAAAGCTCCACGACACTACGCAAGAATGTGTAAATGCGATTAAAAATCTCGGTGTAGACACGTCATCGTGGGACCCCATATTGGTACACTTACTTTCACAAAAATTGGACGCCGAGACTCTCAACGACTACTTAGAGTCACTAGTAGAGCCACGTGAGCTACCCAACCTAGCAGACTTTCTCAATTTTCTAGAAGGAAAGTTCGTATCATGGGAATCATCTCGGCGTAAGCCCGAAACATCAAAAGGATCCCAGTCGGAGCCTACACATATGAAAAATAAATATCACTCATACAAAGCATTTAGTGCAAAACAATACAGAAACGACGATTATAATTCTAATTATAAATCGAGTTCACTGACTAAGGAAAATGAAGGTGCATCAAAATGCCCACATTGCGATCAAGCACATAAATTGTTTTCGTGCAAAGAATTTCTCGAGTTACAGCCTTACGAAAAACGGAAGTCGGTTGCGAAATACAATTTATGCAAAAATTGCCTAATCGTGCATACGCAAGGCAACGGATGTTTGTCAAGAAAAAGATGCCGCGTCTGCAATTCAGATCATAATACACTTCTTCACGACGCTTACGGCAAATGGGGTGGACAGACACCAAACAACAGATCACTGCAGCAAAACACAGCCGTCGCTGATAGCAAGACAACTACTAGCACCAACACCAATCATGTGTCTCAAGAAGATTTATCAGAAACTCTGCTTACCACAGCATTAATCAACGTGCAAGCAAACGATGGGTCCCTGATAACTTTGCGAGCGCTCCTCGACCAGGGTTCACAAACATCCCTGATAACGGAAAAAGCAGCGCAGAGGCTACGAATACCGCGTGGCCGCTGCAAAGGGGTTATATTCGGCGTCGGAGCTAAAGAAAATAATTGCAAAGGCGTCATGCGAATCACATGCAGTGCAATTCATAGCGATTATACATTTGATACCGATGTTTTCATTATGCGCAATTTGATAAACAATTTGCCGAATAAATCATTTACAAAACCAAAATCATGGAAGTTTTTAGAGAATATCACATTGGCTGATCCAGATTTCAATGAAAGTCGCCCCGTAGACATTTTACTTGGGGCCGATATATACTCAAACATAATTCAAGAAGGCATCATCAGGCACGGAAAATCACAACCAGTTGCACAACAAACGCGCTTGGGCTGGATTTTATGCGGGACCGTGCAAACAACATTTCAGTGCAACGTTGTGATAAATAACATCGATGACATTCGACAATTTTGGTCAGTTGAAGACATAGCAGAAAACTCGAAGATGTCACAGGATGATCTGGATTGTTTGCAGCACTATAAGAACACAACAACTCGTAACGAAGAAGGTTGTTACACTGTCGAGCTGCCACTCATACCAAACTTTCAAGAAAAATTAGGAGCTTCGAAACCCATGGCTTTGGCACAATTCCGGCAACTTGAGAGGAAATTTATCAAACAACCACAATTAGCAGAATCATACAGACATTTTATTCATGAATATCAAGTAATGAATCATATGGTTGAGTGTACCGGTAACATAGCACCGGCCTGCTACTTGCCTCATCATTGTGTTCAGCGCGCCGATTCTACAACTACTGCATTAAGAGTAGTATTCAACACATCGGCGAAGACATCCACGGGACATACGTTGAATTACCTCATGAAGCGTGGCCCGAATTTACAGCAAGATCTCATGTCATTAATCTTGCGATGGAGGCAATATCAGTTTGCTTACACAGCGGACATTGAAAAAATGTATCGACAGATACATTGCAGCAATGAACATCAAAACTATCAGAAGATACTTTGGAGGAGCTCTCCTGACCAACGGTTACGTGAATATCAGCTCACGACAGTCACTTACGGCATGAAAGCAGCCCCTTTCTTAGCCATGATGACTTTGAAACAGTTGGCAGCTGATGAAGGCCACAAGTATCAGAACAGCAGAGCAGGTAAAGCGTTGCAAGAAGAATTCTACATGGACGACCTTGTAAGTGGAAGCTTCACATTGTCATCGGCCAAACAACTGCAGGAAGATTTAATCCGATTATTACGGTCGGGAGGTTTCAACTTACGAAAATGGTCATCTAACCACGAGGAATTACTTCAAAACGTCAACAGAGCGTCGTCAAATCAAGCATCGTTCGACTTCAAGAATGCCGAATCAACAAAGACACTCGGCCTGAAATGGAATCCCAATGAAGATACATTCTCGTTCGAACTAAAAATAGGCGAAACAACAAAGGCAGAAAAACGTACAAAACGTTCACTACTATCCGATATCTCAAAGATATTTGATCCACTCGGTTGGCTAGCTCCGATTACAACAACATTGAAACTTTTATTCAAACAAGTATGGCTCTCTAACATTCAATGGGATGAACAGCTTCCAGCTAAATTAAGCATCGAGTGGGAAAAGGTTAACGCAGATCTACAGAACATAAGTGAATTCAGAATCCAAAGATGGTATAAGATTGGGAAACATGACACAATCCAATTGCACGGCTTTTGCGATGCTTCAATAAAAGCCTATGCATGTGTTGTGTACTGTAAAATTGATACCTACGTCACACTCGTTGCAGCAAAAACAAGACTGGTGCCAGAGAACAAGAAGCTAACCTTACCACGTCTAGAGCTGTGTGGAGCGCATCTACTATCATCACTTATGCAAAAAATAGTTCAAGCCCTCCACGGTCGCGAGATCAAAGTATACGGTTGGAGTGACTCAACGGCAGTTCTAGGCTGGATTCAAGGCGATATCAACCGCTGGACACCATTTGTGGCGAATAGAGTCAAACAAATCAAAGACGTCATAATATCAGACAATTGGTATTACGTAAGATCAGCTGATAACCCAGCTGATTGCGCCAGCCGTGGTATCACAACAGCACAATTAAAGCAACATCACTTGTGGTGGAACGGCCCTCGATTTCTGCCTGGATTCGATGAGTCATCGGTAGCAGAGAAGCCCGTCTACGTCACGGATCACGAGGAGCGAAAAATAAAACAGAGCAACGTCATAGTTCGACCTCATAGCGATGATGTCATTCAATACATACTGCATAGAAACAGCGATATGGCACGCGCTCTACGGATACTTGCCTGGGTGTTACGTATCACGCGACGTCAGCGCAAGCACTCTGGTTACTTGCATGCGAAAGAATTGGACACCGCGAAACATATGATTATTAAATACGTTCAAGAAATGGAATTTTCTGACGAAATAAATAGTCTACGAAAACAGGAGCTAGTAAATCGGAAAAGTAAAACTTTATGCCTCAACCCGTTCTTGGATAAGGACGGCCTATTGAGAGTAGGAGACAGTACTAGTTCTTCTTTGTCGGTGGTTTTATCGACGTCGGCAGAGGAGCGCCGACTTAGAGTCGAACTCCGAAGTGCAGCCTCCAAAGGTGCCGGCGCGCAGAAAGCTTGCCACCTCCATCGCCGATTCTACGCCACACACAAGAAGAGACGCAAATCATCAGTCGCGCGAAGAGACCGTTGAATTGAGGAATTTTAATAGCACACTCAGCAGCATAAAGCGGCACAAGAAGACACCTCCAGTGTTCACCAAACCCGTGTCTACTGACAGTGACTGATCCGGTTTATGTCTAAGCATAGATTTAAATTATGTATTGTTAACTTGAGTTTAATTTATAAGTTTATTAGCATTTAAGCATTTTTTGTAAACTCATGATCATCACCCACTCACATCTCTCGCGCCCGGGAATATGTACGAGTCATGTATCGTACAGGGCACGCGCGCGCATTCACATCAGCACTTTTACATCACTTCACACGAAACATAGTTTAAAGCCACAGTACACGTTCAGCACTCACATACAGCGGTACTCACCACATCAACATATATAGAATTAGTTACTTGTTAGCGAAGTATATTAAACAGATATTCTTTGACTATAAGTGATTTATTCCTATATAAAATCTAAAGTTGTGTACGCCACACTCAGCAGCGCATACACCAAATAGAGTATCGATTTACTACTACATTTTTTTCAGGGCAATTATCGATAGTAGTCAAACAATCCCTTCACTGGTCAAGGACCGCGGCAACCTGTTTGACCGGATGTGTAGGGTGGCTCAACGCGCGGGAAAATTATGGATTTTTACGCCTGGCTGCACCGACAGCGCTCCGTTGCTGCATAACTAGCTGATGCCCGCGACATTGAGTTAGTGTGTGTGCAAGTGTGTTTGTTTGTCTTCCAATCACGAAGCAACGGATTACTAAACTGATGACCTTGAAATTATTACATGATCATCATGATCATCCCATTACCGGCTCACTACAGAGCACGGGTCTCCTCTCAATATGAGAAGGGTTCGGCCATAACCCACCACGCTGGCCATGTGCGGATTATGGAGAACTCTCAAACGTCAATTACATGATAAACAGTAAAAAATAATGAGTGAAATCGGAGTACCCGTTAGTGAATTACAACTAAATACACATTTTGACTTTCATCTCCTCTCCTAATTCCGGGATAAAAACTATCCTATATGTTGAACCGGAGTATCAGCTACTTCTATACCAAATTTCATTAAAATCCATCCAGTAGTTTCGGCGTGATGCGCGGCCAAGGTACACACAGACAGTATCTATAGTAAAGCATTCTCCAATTAAAATTTTCAAAATATAATTAATGTACATAATTCGTCCTTTTATATTGTAGATCAATATATATGCAATCCAGGTACTTATCACATATTATTTTGGTTAATTAATTCGCCTACTAAATGTTCTATTACTGTTATATTTTCTTGGCGGAGTCACTTTCGAGTATCGCAACACCATGACATCAAAGTAGAATGGACCTAATGTCTCTAGAATTAGAGTCGCATTTCTCGTACACCGTATTATTTTACAAACTTGTGCTGGCTGTGGAAGTGTAGACGAATTTGAACTTTAAAGCTTGGTGTATACGTTTCAGCTTTCTCTGTGTTTCAATATTCAAAAGCAATGATTGAGAGCATAAAAACTTTATACTAAGGGTACTGCTCTTTAAACATAAATTTTTTGTTGTTTTTGGTTTTGACGACCTCCGGGGCGAAGTGCGTGCGCACTGTCGCATCATAAAGTTGGAGGTCCTGGGTTCGATTCCCGGCTTGAGTCTGGTATGGTGGGAGGCTTCGGCCGTGGCTAGTTACCGACAAAGGCGTGTCGCCAAGCGATATAGCGTTCCGGCACGATGTCGTATAGAAACCAATTAAGAGTATAGGTTTTCCATACCCCTAACAGGTTAGCCCGCTACCATCTTAGACTACATCATCACTTACCATCAGGTGAGGTTGCCGTTGACGGCAATCTTGTAGTGGATAAAAAAAAACTTAAAACTTCGGATTTCTGTGCGTTTTCAAGTAATTAAAATATCACTTGTTTCAACGGTGACAGAAAACATCGTTAGGAAACCTGCATGACTGTAAGTTCTCCATAATGTTCTCAAAGGCGTGTGCAGTCTGCCAATCCGCACATGGCCAGCGTGGTGGACTATGGCCAAACCCTTCTCATATTGAGAGGAGACCCGTGCTCTATAGGGAGCCGGCAACGGATTAATCATGATGATGATGATGTCAGACGTGTCTACGGAACCCTAAACATTAGTTCCTGGAAACGTTCCCAATAGACATTGAGACCCTATCGGAAACGGCAACATGCTCGATGGGTGACTCGCTAAGTCTAGACCTTAATCTGAAGTACAAGTTATCATAAGAAGCTCTATTATTACGCGTTAGCAATTAATCCCGCTTAGGTGCTACTTAGGTCTTCAGAATGAAGACCTATGTTTACACTTAATGAAACCTAATATACACTTCCTCGCTGTTCCAAGGGCTAGTATGTTTCACTACGTTCATAAGTTCGATGCCCGGTTTTGGCCTGAAATTGCACTGGCTATAAAATTGCTAGGTTGCACTGGCTATAAAGACTTTTTTACGCGCGAATTACGAAGTTAACGTATATTATCGAGTTTACGGGGGAATTATTCCCTATTTGGACTCGCTGCAGGTGGGTGTCCGGTGGCTCCCTGAATAAAATACAACGAGATTTTAAAGGAAAAACCTGGAAAATTTGAAATTTTTATGTTTGTTTTTCCTTTGTGAAATGTTGGGTCACCTCAGGGACGTGTATGCAATAGCTGAAAACAATTAAACAAGAAAAGTGCAAATAACAACTATTTTAGTGAGACGAATTCGGACGATTGGATTACGTTTTTTTATTATCTTCAGTATTCCGTCCGTAGTTATTCCGTCCGTGCCTTAGAGAGCACGTAAAGCCATTCCTGCTAAGTTACCAATACGTAATAGTTATACCTATAATTCATTGAGGCCAATGCACGCGATGTTTAAAAACGTATATTACACATACTAGAAAAATGAATGAATACTGTGACAGATAATCAAAGTAACAAATTGTAATAATTATAAATATCATGTGATGATAATCGTTGAAATCCCGTCAACATTGAAGCAGATTCGTGGGTATAACCACTAAACTCCTCCTCTAAATAACGCCGGTGCCTAGCAGTGATTCCTCTTTTTTTTATACACCACTATTTAGCCCTTGACTGCACCTCACCTGATGGTAAGTGATGATGCGGTCTAAGATGGTAGCGGGCTTACATGTTAGGGGTATGGTAAACCCACACTCCTAGTCGGTTTCTACGCGACATCGTGCCGGAACGCTAATTCGCTTGGCGACACGGTTTTGTCGGTAGGGTGTTAACTTGCCACGGTCGAGGCCTCCTACCAGACCAGACTCAAGCCGGGAATCGAACCCAGGACCTTTAACTTTAAGATACGGAGATCGTCAGATGTTATGATAAAGTAGTTATGATAAGTATTATAATAACTTTAACTTCTTTTTTTATTTATTTACATCGCGGGCAAACCGGTAACCAGAGAAGCCACCATTGCATTGCCCGCCCTCCTCCTTATCGGTTTCTACTCATTATCATACCGGAACCCTTACTTAGTAAGTGTACAAACAAACACCTATTTTGCAGTTTATAATATTATATATGTATTGATTGAACATTCGTAAACAAAATAAATTACGATATAAATAACGTAAAGTTTAATTACTGGGAAATAATATCGGACTTATCCATAGACAAGTGCGGTAAAACATTTTTGTTTCACAAATATTATTTCGGCAGTCGATTATAAAAAGGCACGTTTTCATTAAGGTGCTAGGCAAGATAAGGTATCTCGACACATCGCCTTAGGGTCGGTGGTACTCGCTATTTCTATGCCAGTAGTCGCCAGATTGTGAGCGAGGACAAAGGAGGTGGCCCACTTTTGAACGCCGCACAAAATAGGCCGCAATAAGGCCTTTCAGCCAATGCTTAGGGTCTTTTATGTCGACTTGTCTTTGATGCCAGGTACTCCACCTTTTTTTAGGTTATTTTAGTTTATTTTTCACTGGAATGTTTCATCCGCTGTCCTTTAAAATCTTATTTTCCCACTCATACATTTATTTGCAAGAGTTTTTTAATATGAAATTGATATAAAACATCATAGATACTAACGATATAGTAATTTAATAAGTATATTATATTACATTAAAAGTTTACTATAGTATCATCATCATAATCAACCCATCTCGGCTCACTACAGAGCACGGGTCTCCCCTCAATATGAGAAGGTTTTGGCCATAGTCCACCACGATGGCCATGTGCGGATTGGCAGACTTCACACGCCTTTGAAAACATAATGGAGAACTCTCAGGCGTACAGGTTTCCTCACGATGTTTTCCTTCACCGTTGAAGCAAGTGATATTTTAATTGTTTAAAAATGCACATAACTCCGAAAAGTTAGAGTTGCGTGCCCGGATTCGAACCGCCGACCTCTGATTAGGAGGCTGACGCCCTAACCACTAGGCTATCACCGCTTGTATATAAGCGATAAATTAACTGGCTTTAAATTCGGAAAAATTCAGTCAAGTCAAATAAAAGATAGCCTGTTTCAGGTAAGGCTGTTTTTTTTTATACTTGCATCATACGCCGATTCCGATAAAACTGTAGATTTAAGGATAATATCCCGCGAGACACATAACGCCATCTAGCAACCAATTGCAAGCTAAATACAGAGAAAACAATCTTGCTTTCTTATTATCTATGAAAAGTTACATTTATAACCTCCTTCTGAAACTCCACGAAAGCCTCAATTGCCATGGCGACAGCCTTATTGACAAAATGTTACACAGTAATTTTGAAATACATATACAAAACTGAAAAGTTATAAATGGGAAAAAAATACTCCACAATGAGCTTAATTCTTATATAAATTGAGTGATCAACGAACAGACAAACAATGAAGCTACTAAAGTTCCATTTGAGGTATTACCCGCCCGGAATCGTTTTGGAGTATGTACAAAAAGGTGTTGTGAAAAATAAGGACATTGACCTCCGGGACTTGAATTGCAAGTAAGATTATATTTGTAAAGCTATAAACCTTTATTCCTTACTAGATCATAATTCAAGTAAGGTACTTAACCTTACAAGTAATCGTTACTATATTATAAATGCGATTGTGAGTTTGTTTGAAAAATTTGAAATGTTTGAACATATTAAATAGCTTTTTATTGGGAAATGAAAAAGTTCCCAGGTTAAAATTTAGAATCGTGCGGCAGGAGTTTCGGGGAGAAAGATGTTTTATTCGGTAGAGGTTTGATCCCCGATTGTCACAATAGCACTCGCATTACAAGGTAATTCACTTTTTTCGAGAAAACAAAAAAAAACTAACATAACCTATAAATAGGTAAAACTTCGAAAAAATAATGCAATATTACGGGAGAGCTAGATAGCATATATAATTTTGTATAAGTGCATCAAGGACGTAAGATAATGTCAAAGACTACTGTCACAGTATTTTTATTTTTTTGTAGTCTGTGGTTAAAATTTAGAATCGTGCGGCAGGAGTTTCGGGGAGAAAGAGGTTTGGTTCCCGATTGTAACAATAGCACTCGCATTACAAGATAATGCACTTTTTTCGAGAAAACAAAAAAAAACTAACATAACCTGTAAATAGGTAAAACATCGAAAAAATAATGCAATAATACGGGAGAGCTACAAATCAAATGGGCTACGCCAGACGACTCGCTCCGTCGCCCCTTCATTCAGCTTCACCTACTCGACCTTCGTTTCGCTACGAAGGTCGCCGGCTCGCTCCGCTCGCCACCTCCCCTCTTCGCTCCACTCTGCCTCGTAGGCTCGCTTCATTCAGGACCTCCTTCGCGAGCTTCTGGCTTCGCACTTCATAAAACACTCTAGGGGTAGGGCAGACAAGACTACGTGGAGTAGGGGTTGGCCAATTTGGTTCTGTCACACTATTCGACCTACATCAGCTCATGTCGTTTCCAAGTGTGAAGTTTTCTTACCATTAGAAATTAGTAGTTCGTCATATTATGTTTTGACAGTTGACAGAGAGCATAGACCACGTGACACTAGTCTTTGACATGATCTTACGTCCTTGTTGCACTTATACAAAATTATATATGCTATCTAGCTCTCCCGTAATATTGCATTATTTTTTCGATGTTTTACCTATTTTTAGGTTATGTTAGTTTTTTTTGGTTTTCTCGAAAAAAGTGAATTACCTTGTAATGCGAGTGCTATTGTGACAATCGGGGACCAAACCTCTACCGAATAAAACATCTTTCTTCCCGAAACTCCTGCCGCACGATTCTAAATCCAACCCAGTTCCCAAGTTATAAAAAGAGAATCGATAGCTATTTTGTTTAAAGTATAACGAAGAACGGGCGAGATTTTTCTACAGTTTTAAACTAGTCTTGATTACCCCTTAAACGAGTTGCCGGGGCTATCGATATAAATGAATAGATGTGGTTACAAACCCACAAATTAAGCGTGATATCTCTTATAATACTCGTGAACTACGGACCGTGAATGACTTGCGTTGTATATTAAGTACTGCAGAACCTTTTTTAAATGACTTTATGTGACCGACAAGTTAGGGATCAATTTTATTCTGAAATAATCGTACTGTCAAGCCAACAAAACAAGGTTATCTTATGCACCCCCTGGTGCTCTTTCAATATTTTAGCACCAAATTTTCGGTGACTTTTGTTAATTGTTAATTTTGCCTGTAAGCGTTGTTATATATACGTTGTTCTGCTCCGCTAACCTCCCCTATGAGGGATATGATCTTTCATCTCTCTTCGTTACGGGCACATTTGATAATAAATTTTGTAAACTCTTCAGTAACTGGAGGTATGACAATACATATTGGACAGATTGATTAAACATTCCAGTTCAGACATAAAAGAGATAGCCGACCGGCTCTACCAAAAGGAGCTGCTCATCACAGAGGATGTCCGCGAGCAATTGGAGCAGTGCCTGGAGACGCTGAAGAAGAGGACCGAGCACGAGGGTCCGACGGGCAAGCGGTTCTATATATACAAAACCTTGCAGACGCATGTTTTGCCTTTGACCAACGTGTGCTTCAATAAAATTGGAAACAAGTAACTGTTCATTGTCATCCTATTTAAATAGTATAATAATAGTCTGTGTTCTCCAGTCGCACTTTTCGTCGCAGAAGCAAATTTCACCCTCACCACCTGGATGCCTGGTCCTCTTCCACCACCCGCTATTCCAGGTAATTTCTGCCACGCACTTGCAAATTGTGGAACCAGCTTCCATCTTCTGTGTCCCATAGTGGTTATAATATGGGGATCTTCAAAGGGCGGATTAACGAATAGCTCAAGGGCCAGCAACGCATTGGCGGTTCCTCTGGTGCTGCAAATGTTCATGGGCGGCGGTAATCACTTGCCATCAGGTGACCTGCCTGCCTCGTTTGCTCGCTATGTATATAAAAAAAAATAGTAGTAGTAGTAGGTTTTGTAGTAATAGTCCAATTGTGCAATGACATTGACCTGATGTAAAATAAACTGAAACGCCTACACAAGAAAATAGTTTGAACGCAATCTCTAAGTAAGATCCTGTGTAATACCCAAAAACACAGCAGACCCAGCAGATAACTTGTACCTATCTTTGAACGTGAACCGTATGTTCTTGCTTCTTGCTTAGTAAATTCAGAGGAAAACAATTATTTCCTAGACCTACACATCACATATTTCCAAACAAATATATCAAGAAGAACGCCTCTTGATTTACTGCAAGAGTTGCGAATATATGCCATTAATGCCATTCATTCAAACAAACTCTTAGTAATAGTTATTTGCAGGTGTCTCTCCGGCAGCTACGATAGAACGTGTAAAGTATGGGACGTGGAATCGGGCAAAGAGCTGAAGACCCTGGCGGGGCATCAAAATGTCGTGTACTCTGTTGGCTTCAATTTTCCAGCTTGGTAAGTATTGTTACACCTTGTTTATCTATTTATATATATTTACCTTTAGTTGTACGCAAAGAATGTTCGCAATGTAAAGGTATATTTTATATTGACTCTTATGGACAATTCAAGGGGATTACGAAGAATTTGTTAAATCGAGGAAGTCGTAATATTGAGGTACGTTATATTAAGGTTGCACTGTATTACAAACGCGAAAGTTTGTAAGTATGGATGGATGTTGGTAACTTTTTTACGAAAAACTACTTAATGGATGTTTATGAAACTTTACAATAATATAGCTTATACATCAGAATAATACATAGCCTACAATTTAATATGACGATAAGTGACAAGTGAGTAGGGAAAAATATTTCATCTGCGTTATAATTTTAATGTCATAATGTTAGTTCTTTTCTACGCCACGCTAATATAAGCTACTCGAAATACTATTATTAATTTGTCCTAAGCCGCGGGTTCTAGCTAATCGTTTTATAAAAAAATATAAGGCATACATAGTTTATGATAACATTTTTCAGCGGACCATGCGCGTCTGTGTGCCACTTAAACTGTCTAGAAGAAAATTGTTCCCGCGAATTGGCTACACAATTTTTGGCTCATAATAAATTTTCAACAAAAAGTAGCCTTTGTTTTGTTATAATATAATAATGGTATAATCTATCTCCATTCAATATGCCAGCCTATTTTGATTAGAAGTTTCGGAGTACCAAGAGTAATAACAAATACGCTTACATACAAAGTTCTACTTTTACTGTGATAACTATAAAGATATATGGATAATTGTAGGAACCCTGTTACTACAGGGTTATTTAACTAAATTTAGTTCTAAATTTAGCTTGCCATAGTTTAATTCTAAATTTAGCTTGCCACTTAATTCTAGGAAGTGAAAATCTTTTTAGGAATTTCTTAGTATTCTACGTGTCAAAACCGTATCAATATTAATGTTTATAGCACTAGAGTTATAACCGGATCGTTCGACAAAACTGCCAAGATTTGGGATCCGGACACGGGTTCGTGCCTCGCCACTCTGTACGGCCATTCCGGAGAGGTGGTGGCAGCGCAGTTCAGCGCTAAGGGTGACTTTGCAGCGACTGGCTCCATGGATCATCTCGCTAAACTGTTTGATGCTGAAACTGGTAAGTCAATTCACGTTCAACGGTAAGTCTATTCAAAGAATCCGGGAAGAAACTCAGAAGATGCTCTTTTGATATACTATTTTACCTTTAGTTGTATTTTTTTATCCTGAGAACAGATGAATGCGGAGTAGCTTGCTCCAA
The DNA here is from genome assembly GCA_928268935.1 of Lasiommata megera. Taxonomy (NCBI): domain Eukaryota; kingdom Metazoa; phylum Arthropoda; class Insecta; order Lepidoptera; family Nymphalidae; genus Lasiommata; species Lasiommata megera. Next base: position 1,070,393 of record OV743308.1, on the reverse strand, counting down.
GTACAGTTCGTAATTAAAATAAAAATCAAGGTTTGACAATTTATATTTCGTGAGCTGTTATGGAGCCCTAAATATGGACAGAAGGGAACTAGCGAAGCGAAAAAAGTCAATTTTGGTCTGCTCTGGAGACTTTGACTACTTCAGCGCTACTAAGCACAAGTTTTCCACAATCAAAAAACTTGGAAAATCATATTATAGCTTGTAACTATATTCAAAATCAAAAGTATAAACAGATCAAAAGTCTAAATTATATCTCTAGAAAGAGGAAACGGAAGCGTAAGGTAAGTAATCATCATGATCAACCCATTACCGGCTCACTACAGAGCACGGGTCTCCTCTCAATACGAGAAGGGTTTGGCCATAGTCCACCACGCTGGCCATGTGCGGATTGGCAGACTTCACACGCCTTTGAGAACATTATGGAGAACTCTCAGGCGTGGAGGTTTCCTCACGATGTTTTCCTTCACCGTTAAAGCAAGTGATGTTTTAATTTTTTTAAAACGTACATAACTCCAAAAAGTTAGAGGTGCATGCCCGGATTCGACCGCCGACCTCTGATTAGGAGGCTGAAACCCAAACCACTAGACTATCACCGCTTGTAAGGTAGGTAATAGGTACTCCCAACAACGGATATACTGAATATCTGTACTTGGGAGTAAGCCAGAAATTGCAATCTTGTTTTTTTTTCCAAAAAATCAAACATGGAATTCTTGGCCAAGTGTCCTTCACAATGATGTTATCACGATTTATGAACACAGGGTTAATTTAGCACATGTATGACCTTTGTTTTTCTTACACCCATGACCCAGATTTAATCTGCAGTCTTCATGCGTTTACACTAACAATGAAAATCGTAGCAAAATAACTCCCTTAAATTTGTCAATATCTAATTTGACGAACTTAACGACTGCTATCATTTTTCAACAGGCGCTGAGATTCAAACATACATAGGGCACACCGCTGAAGTTATCGCCTTACAGTTCGATCCCAACGAAGGTCAGAGACTCATTACGGGATCTTTTGACGGAACCATTTCGATCTGGGATACCAGGGTCAATAAGTAAGTGTACTTTAATGAAAAACAACATCAATGTGGCTTATGCTTTAATATGTTTACAATGCCCAAATTGTAAAATAAATTATAACATCCACTGTTTTTATCACAACAAGTGGTAAGCAAGACCTAATTATCGCCTGGCAATGTAATGAGCTTTTCTCCAAAATAGTAATGCGTTTCAGATTACAGAATTTCAGCTCTCCACTGAATCATACTTCTGAGGAGAATCTGCATTAAGATGACTTCTTCGACATCTTTTGTATATAATACGAGTTGGTAATGTTCTGTACATACTGCCTACTTGTCATTGACCTACATAATGCTAGTTACTTATGCGTGTGATAATTTTATAAAATAAAGAGTATTGTTTGTATCCCTAATAAATAAATTAAAAATAACTCTATATTCAATAGTTGAACCCAATTTTTTTTTGCTATTCTCCTATTTTCAGTCGTGTATCGGTACTAGTTGGTCACGAGGGTGAGATCTCCAACGTGCAGTTCAACTGGGACAGTTCCCTGGTGGGCTCAGCTTCCCTGGACGGCAGCGCGAAGCTCTGGGACGCGCGCAGCACCGCCTGCCTGGCTACCGTAGCATCGCATACTGATGAGGTATGATTTCATGATTTCCCTGCATTACCATCTTTACCTGATTTTACATCGATTTCCCAGCATATTTTACCTACGTCTTAGGTTATGTTTTAGCCTCAATAGAAAAATAATATCGGTCGGAATAGGTCAAATTCCAATATTAATGAAATTGTATAACATTGAATATACACACAGGTACAAATTTATGGTATCTTGTATGTATCTTGTTCTGGAAACTTGACAGACAGAGGATTTTTTTTTTTTCGGACTGTCTATTAGCTGTACTAACCCTATTGGTTGCCACACCGTAACCGGGCTGTTTGGCGAGCATCGGAAAGAAGCTCTGCCAACAAAGAAGCTCTGCCAGAAGACAGAGGGAGGTACCTGGCGCAGTGATGAGCGCTGTGGTCTTTTAAGAGGGAGTGTCTGTCCAAACTCCGACAGGGGCAAATGAGGACTGAAATGTTGTATAAAATGTAAATCCATTAAAATCTTTCATCGAGATGCGTTTTTCAAGTTATTTCTTATCTATAGTCCAGAGCTCGTTTCTTTTTTCTATCCATATTTCTTTGGCTTACACAGGTGCTGGACATCTGCTTCGACTGGGCCGGCCAGCGCGTGGCCACGTCGTCCAGCGATAACTCGGCGCGCGTTTACGACGTCCGCGCTGACTTCAGGGAGCTAGCTGTCATGAAGGGGCACCGAGAAGAGGTGTCCAAGGTATGATTTATTGCTTCTATGATCTCATAAGCATCGAAGGCCACTGACGGCCAACTGCCGGTGTAAGCCGCATGTCTACTAACATCCATATAATTCCAAAGCTAAAGGTTAAAGGCAACATTAAAAGGCGGCCTTATCGCTAAGTAGTGAATATACCTACTCCAGAATGAAAATTATCTTTTAATTTTTTTGGGTAATATTGAAAAAGTGTATGGAATTAACTCTTTAAAATATTCATTAATTTATACATTTTATTTGCACTCCGCGTAAAGTCGACCACAATGACAGGAAAAACTAATACATATATAACGAAGTAAGATAAAAAAAGTCGGCTTTATCGCTTATAACCTAAATATACCGATAACTACATACTGGTACTGAACTGATATTCAATTCATTCATTCATTCTTCTTCTTTTTCAATCAGTTTCTCATTTCTTAGTAGTATCTACAAGTTTGTCCAATTACGTTGTGTGGAACTTGGCCTGGAATGTTTGGATAGCTGCTACAGCTCATACACTATAACTGTATCTAACTGGTTCCAGGTGTGCTTCAGCCCCGCAGGTGGCTGCCTGCTCACCGCCTCAGCGGACCGCAGCGCCCGCGTCTGGAACACGACAACTGGCAACTGCGTACAGGTACGACCTGCGTTACGACATTATAAAATACGAAAATACAAATACAATAGAGTAGTCAAAGTCCAGTAAAGCTAATAAGTAATGAATAGAAGCAGGCGTTACTTTGCGGAAGTCCATGATAAACAATAAACAGCAAGTATAATTTGCTATATTCCGCCGACAACCGGGAGATTAGTATAATAACACCACACAAAATCTTCCACTAGAACCTCTGCGCACGTTTCGACCCGACACCGGATCATCCTCAGGAGATGTTGACATCACAAGCACGAAAAAAACTCTTCTACTTTTTTACAAATCTCCCGGTTGTCGGCGGAATATAGCAAATTATACTTGCTGTTTATTGTTTAAGCTAATAATTAGCTATTAACAATCTATAATATAATAAAACTGTAACAGGACGAATTCTATACATTACAAATATTTTGAAAATTTGAATTGGAGGATACTTTACTATCGATTCTGAGCCCAAAACAATTTTTTTTTTTTCATTTTTTTGTCTGACTGTATCTTGGCCGCGCATCACCCAGAAACTGATGGACAGATTTTGGTATAGGTAGGTAGGTAGCTGATACTCCGGATATAGCAAATATAGCAGGATAATAGCAAAGACATCCATGCACCTAGATGATCGCGTCAAGTTGCTTTATTTTTAAAGTTAATACCTTAACCATGATAGTGGTTATGTAGCAAGTTAGTTAGACGACCTCCGTGGCGCAGTGCGTGCGCTGCCGCATTATAAAAGTTGGAGGTCCTGGGTTCGATTCCCGGCTCGAGTCTGGTCTGGTGGGAGGCTTCGGCCGTGGCTAGTTACCACCCTACCGAAATAGACGTGTCGCAAAGCGATTTAGCGTTCCGGCACGATGTCGCGTAGAAACCAAGTAGGAGTGTGGGTTTACCATACCCTACCCTAACCCTAACAGGTTAGCCCGCTACCATCTTAGACTGCATCATCACTTACCATCAGGTGAGATTGCTGTCAAAGGCTAACTTGTAGTGCATAAAAAAAAAAAAGAGAAGTAAACATGTTAGAGATCAGAGAAATTGCTCTCCTTTTCAAAAGTGGTTTCAAAATCTGCTAACGGAACTAATAACGTTGTTACCAGGTGCTATCAGGCCACCAGGGTGAGATTTTCTCGTGCGCGTACTCGTACGCCGGCGACGCCATAGTCACCGCCTCCAAAGACAACACCTGCAGGATCTGGAGGTGACTTGACTGGTGGCTCGGCTAAACTTGAAGACGGCGGATAAACAGCAATAGAGGCATTTCATAAAGACGGAAAGTTACCAATACGTGATAATTATACCTATAATTCATTGGCCTATAATTCATTGGGGCCAATGCACGTGATGTTTATAAACGTATGTAAACTAGAAGAATGAATGAATACTGAGACCATTGATTTACCACTAGCCGTAGATAGAGCGCGTCATACAAAAACAAGGCGAGAATTTGTCACTATACATTCCTACATATCGGTATATCGATGTATTACAATCCGTCTAATACACTAGACATCTAGCCGTTATAATATCTATAGCGGCGCGTAGTGCTTTGTAATTCATTCGGATTATACGGCTCGAGTGTTAGAATCGGTAACTTTCTAGCCTTGTCACACACTGGGGGAAAGGAGTGCACGCGTCGCTATTTGTGCACTACTTTTCCGTCCCATTTTGAGCGATCGTAATGATCGATCTACGGCTAGTGGTAAATCAATGACTGAGACAGATAATCAAAATAACAAATTGCTATCAGAGTTATAGAATAAGTTGCGTAGACTGAATACCTTATTAAGTGGTCTTATATATTTTTCTCCTTAATAATGTACAAAATCCACTTTATTCATTGCACCACTGTAGGTGCAATAAATACTACAAAATTTTAATCACGATATAGAGTTCTACTATTTGTACATTATTGGCAAATTTTAAAAACATAACACATAAATAATTAAAATTAAGTTATTTTATAAAAACAATCAGAAAATTATCAAACATTCGTCAAACGTTATCAATTTGCGTGTATGTATGCATTAAAAAATTCTAGTTTTTATCTAAATACAATACTGCTCAATAAATTATGACAGATTGGATGGTGAATGCATGTCTATAGATATTAACGGAGCGTGGTGCAAACGACGTGCTCAGTCTTGTAAAAAAAGCGACGACCGCATCGGCCTGTATAATATGGACTATTTCAAACGTATTTTAAACATAAAAATAATAATTTAACATTTTTTATCTACGATTCTACATAGAACGTGGCTTATATATTATGTATTTAGTAATTTTATAGCATACCTACCTAATGATTTAACTGTTGTACAAAAATATTGCTAAAAATAGTAGCTAAATAAAATAAATTTAAATTACTCCAACAAGTTTTTTTTTGGTCCTATCATATATCCTATCATATTTTATCCCTAATATGCGACAACATTGTAGAGATAATATCATAATCAGGTAATATTAATAGAATAAGATTCAGTTATTGCATATATTCTACAGTTTAGACAATTTCTTGTTATAAGATTATTCCTAAAAATCTTTTATTTTATTACTTAATATCGATCGATATTATTTCTTCAGAGATAGTGTTTTTTCCACGGATTTTCTGTATAAATTTACTACAAACGTACGCCTTTTATACCACAAAGTTTAAATAAGTAGAACATTTAGTCGACGCACGCAGATTAAGTAATTCGGTAGCTATTATCTGTTTTGGGTAGCTATTTTCGTCTTTCATAGCGAATTCAATTATTTCTGGTTGAAATCCTATCACATCAGATTTAACTACAGCCAATGTCAATTAAATAGCTTCAGTGTTTTCAGATTTTTTTTTTAATCTTTTCATGGCTTTATACAGATTAGCCAATGTCAAGTTTATAGCAATGTAGAATTGAAGTTAGGCAAAAATGACGGGAAACTTCGCACTCGGCGGACGCGGCTCCCTCAAACCTTTCCCAAATCAATACCTGTTAACCATTCAGAAAACCAGCCACTACACAAACGACACCAAAACTGTCCACGACACAACCAATACCAGTCCTTTTCAAAATTAGCCAACAATCATTAATACAAGGAAAGCGTGTAAAAACCGCGCCCGCCATATACGAAGTCTACCGCCTTTTCGCCAGAATTACAATTGTAAATAAAATAAACAAAGAATCAAAGACATTTTTCTTCTATATTGGTACAGATAAAGAATTAGCTACTAAGAAGGTACTATGAAGATACGTTTATGCGCTTGCAGAGCAAAGGTCAAACGTGGTGATAACATAACAGGTACAATCGACGACCATTATCTGGATTGTTCCAAGAAATTGAATCATGGCGCGTTGGATGGTCAGAGTTCGACGACCTAGGGACGGCAGATAAAAACTAACCACTCTGGACTGAACCTAAATAACATTTTGGGGTCGAGGCAAGCATGCATTCTGCATACAAATAGTTGTCATATGTTTTAGAGGGTGGTGACCAAGGAGGTGACGAATTTCGTACCAACGTCTCTATACTCCAAGAACTCTGCATTAAACAACGAATCTCGTCGTTAGTACAGTCGCATTTTAAAATTTTTTGGTCACGTCTCCCGACGTGAGAGTGACTCCACTGAGCGTCTTGTCGTGCAGGGTAAGCCTTTAATCCATGCGATGGACCGATCAGATAAAGTCTGGAGTGGGTGGTCCTTTGCATGAGTGCACCAGACTTTCGGCCAGCAGAGGGAAGTGGCGAATGCTTGTGAGGCGCATAACATCTGCAAAAAAGTGTAATGACGAAGAAGAAGAAGAAGACCCAAGAGGCGCAGCGTATTATATAGTGGAAGGTCCTGGGTTCAATTCCCGGTTTTATACTGTCTGGCGAAAGCCGTGGCTAGTTATCCTACTGGCAAAGACATACCACCAGGCGATTAAGCCTGTTTACCGATAATAGGGATAGTCAGCAATCAACGGTGGCTACTCTGACGCTGCAAATAGGCGGCGGTAATCACAATTAGGCTTCGGTCGTGGTTAGTAACCACCCTACCGACAGTAATTTAGCGTTCCGGCACGACGTCGCGTAGAAACCAATTAGAAGTATGGTTTAACCATAACCCTAACAGGTCAGCCCGCTACCATCTTAGACTGCATCATCACTTATCATCAGGTGAGATTGTCGTCAAGGGCTAACTTGTAGTGGAAAAAAAACTTAACATAATGTGAAGTGTCTGCTCGATTTGCCCGCGATGTATATAATATTTTGATGTTACAATCGTCACATTTGGTCTACATTCGGGTTAAAGTTTAACTAACGAACACTAGAGTGTCAAAGTCCGACAATGCAGTGTTTGTACTTGCATACGGCTCAGATATCGACGACAATGTTGACAACAAAGCGACAGTTAACAATGTCATGATCAACCCATTACCGGCTCACTACAGATTACAGGTCACCCCTCAATATGAGAACGGTTTGGCCATAGTCAACCACGTTGGCCATGTGCGGATTGGCAGACTTCACACGCCTTTGAGAATTGAGAACATTATGGAGAACCCTCAGACGTGCAGGTTTCCTCGCGATGTTTTCCTTCACCGTTGAAGCAAGTGATAATTTATTTTTTGGAGATATTGTATATTAACCGCTGTGATAGCCTAGTTGATAACAACTAGGCTATCACAGCGGTTAATATACAATACGCTGGCGAAGTCCAGATTGGTAGACTTTACATGCCTTTTAAAATGTTGTAGGTATATATTAATTATGGATGAGTGCGATGGTGCCCTCGTAAAACCCTCGTAAATAAGAGTGTCATTAAATCGTCCATGTCAATCGAGTTCCCAGATATAACAGGGAAGATTATAGTGAACAGGATGTGATAGCCTAGTGGTTAGGACGTCCACCTCCTAATCACAGGTCGGAGGTTCGAACCCGGGCACGCACCTATAACTTTTCGAAGTTATGTGCATTTTAAAGCATTTTTAAGAAACCTGCACGCCTGAGAGTTTTCCATAATGTTCTCAAGGGCGTGTGAAGTCTGCTAATCCGCACACGGCCAGCGTGGTGGACTATGGCCAAGAGGAGACCCGTGCTCTGTAGTGAGCCGAGAATGGGTTGATCACGATGATGATGATGATCCGTTTAGAGTGGTGTATAGTTCAGAATCTGTGCACCTAAGAGTACATTTTACCTAAACTACTTTTTGAGCTTGTTTCCTTGTAGACTGAACGCAATTGTGGTAAATTGCAAATAACACAAGCCGGCTAGCGGCTATGTGAGAGCTATATCGTGTCCCTGATACAGTTGTATCGCTCAGTTAATCGGCCAATTTGTTATCGGATGACACTTTAACCGACCACTGTGCATTACGTCACCTATGACCCACGCCCCTAGTACGTATTCGCGCATATCCGCAACGTTATTAGTTTTCGTGATACCCATACTATAAATTCGAAGTTGCAAAATATACCTAATACAAATTTTGGCATTATTTTGTACTAACGGTTTTATCTTACAAATTTATTATTATTGAAACGAAGTTCCTTATCGCGCGTTGTGAAAAATTGTGTCTAGTTGTGCTAGACGGAAAAAATTCTTACGAAAAGTTGTCACGACACTTTTTGTTATTGTAAGCTGTGCGGCGTCGCATGTTACTCTGTCTCTCTTATAGAAAGCAAGCCAGATATTTTCATTTCTATTTCGCATTGAACAGTGTGGTGTCGCGACGATTATTTTTGTTGAGTGTATACAGGTTTTTTGTAAATAATAAATCCTGACAGTGTTTCTGCACAAGTTCCGGATATTGCTGATGGAGTACATAATTGAGCCTACTGATTAAGTTTATATAACATTATATTTGTTAATAATAAAAAGAATATTATTATAACTTAAATAAAATAAAATTTTATCACAATTCCTTCACTAATTAATCGAAAGGAACTTCGTTCCATCCGGGTGTCCCTTGACACCTCTCAAGTTTTTTATTATGGATGAAAGGGAAATTCCAGTTGATCCATTAGTTCCCATCCATCTATCCATTTCCCCTTCATTTGGTGAAAGAGTACGAAGGCTCAGCAATTTTGATAAGCCCTATGATTTGAAAATAATGGGTAAACGTCTTCCTTAAAGTGCTTCTTATGCAGCTCGATTCACAATTAATAAACAAAGGTAGTGATGGTATGCTAAGGTTATGCTGTTCTTTACGTCTCCCGAGATGGTGAAATATACAACATCTAAGTGACGTAAGAGATAAGTCAAAGTGTCTTCGCTGACCAAAAATGGCACTGCACAAAATTCGTGATATTTTTATTTGTCCCCGGTAAGCTTAAAATATTGCAACTCCTACAAACTTCTACGGTTATTAAATGATTTTTAAAAATAAAAACAAATGCTCATGTCACCCTACGCAAAATTGGAATTGTAAATGAAATAAAGTTTAATTGTTTCTTGGATTGGTGTGATAATATTTTGGTACATAAATATGAATATTATTAATTTCTGTAGAACAAAAATAACCGCTATACTTGCCGTCCCTAATATATAATAAACTAACTTTTAACCTATAGATAAATCCACCACTGACTGTGCACAGTTTGTCGATACAAATGCAGCACTAATTCTACTGAACAACCACGAATTATTCAAATTCAAATAATCTTTATTCAAATAGTCCTTTAAAAGGCTTTTGATGCTCAATAATTTGCATAGTAGTGATTCGATGGTGATAACTACATTTGTAAACTTAAAACTAAAGCTATGAGAGTTCCAAACGCGCCCCAGTCTAAGAAGAAGCCCACAACAAACTTGGCCGGGTTTTTTTTTGTTATCACCATCTCACATTATAAATAATAAATTATAGTACCTATGGGATAGAGCAATTTGCACCCAAGCTTTTTTATCGTTTATATAATCCTTAAAATCATAATAGGATTTTTCTATAAGCTTTCCATTAACATTACCGTTAGGAATTTGAGTACAAAAAGTGTTTAAAACTTTTTCCTTAGCACCAATTGTTTGTTTCACATGTTTAGCACCAGTTATTGATAAACGCAAACTCGCATTAAGGGTTACGATCGCCGAGTACCGGCGTCTCACTGATTGTTTATTGTTACAGTGGCTCCAGTACTGGGCACACGTCAAAATAACATCCACAAACATGCCGGAGTTTTACACCTTCCTTAGCGCTATAATACTTTCGATACTTGGCTATGCAAACTGTGAGTACGGGTATGAAACGAAATGGTTCAAAGTTCCGTTGGATCATTTCGGGTACCAGAGAAACGAGTCGTTTAACATACGGTATCTGGTGAACGATACTTACTGGGACAAAGGTGGCGGACCCATATTTTTTTACACGGGCAATGAGGTAAGTTCTTTTATTCGTATATACCAAACCCATGATATATAATTATATATAAAAAAATTATATATAAAATAAATGGTTACATTGGTTCCTTAAGTACATCGAGAATTACAAAGTGAAAAATAAATGAAGATTGACAAGCATATTGCATTGATAAGCATAACTATAATAACTGAGTAGTTTATTATTAACCTGATGTGCACAGACCTTCTCGCTTATAGGAGAGGGTGTTTAGGACTATATATATTTTTTTTCGGACTGTCTATTAGCTGTACTAACCCTATTGGTTGCCAGTTGCCACAGCGCAACCGGGCTGTTTGGCGAGCTTCGGAAAGAAGCTCTGCCAGAAGAAATAGTATAGACCCGTCACGCTGCTTCAACATAGGTGATTGGGTTTCTAACGATTATTATCATTTGTTAGCTATAGTACTGAAAAAGTTCTCTGGCGATAGATTAGCACTGGACTGGAAAAATCAAATATCTAACAATTCTCAAACCAACTCGACAAAGGAATCTAGGGTCACGTGAATTCATGCTAAACACTAGACCAACGTTCTTCATCCTTTCTCAATACTATATATGGATAAAAAGTTTACTGATACTTTTTTTATAACCAGGGTCAAATTGAAACTTTCGCCCAACACACTGGGTTCATGTGGGACATCGCATCGCACTACAAAGCGAAATTAGTGTTTGCGGAGCACAGGTACGGAAACCTTCTTAATATAAATTGGACGTAGTTATGCGAAACAGATCCAACTTTAAGCAAGTTTGAAAAAATTTATTATGAATTGTGACGTTCGACCGAAATTTGTTAAGTAAGCCTGCCATAACAGAAGTTTGGAGATTAAAATATTATTATTAATATCCGATCATTTTATTGGACATAACTACATTTTTTCATATTTTTGTGGATGAAACCTTCTTAAAAATTGCTTAAAGTATATTTCCCATTAGTCTCGAGTTATAGTCATTGGTGATAAGAAAATAGAATTAGAAATCTCCCCACATAATGTGAAGTTCTCAGTGAAGTTCGAAACTGTTATGTTTCTTAGGTGATGCTATCAATCGCTTTAAGGCTTAGAAAGGTGAAGATCCTAAATTTACGCATCGAAGGTAATAAGACCTTTGCTGAATTGGCAAATACAAATGCCGCGAGGCAGATAGGGGTTCTAACTCCATTGGATCTGCATTGCAATTTTAATAATTTTCATCTTGATTGCCTAGGGGTAAGATTTCGTCCTCCTTTTCGTGGGGTATGAGTTGGATCGTCAGCACGCACTGAACTCAGAGTTATGTGCGGTTATATAGTGTTAGAAATTCGATCAAAGGTTATAACAAATTACCAAATGAAATTTTTGGGATGTCTCTCAATAAATACACAGTTTTCATGAAATGTAAGCGTGTAGAAAAGTCTTACTACAGTGTTAAGTATTATGTAAATGATAAACAAAGCGGATATGAAATATTGCTCTAATAAGATAACTCTTAGTATAATTTTAAGTGGCATGTGAAATGGTGATAACAAAAAGAAAATTTACTTGGCTAAGTTTGTAGTGGGCTTCTCACTCATAGCTTTAGAAATGAATTTATGAATTGAATTTATAACTTTTAATATTTAAATTTTTTAATTAAAATTAAGTATTTTACTATAATGTTCTCAAAGGCGTGCGAAGTCCACAAATACACGCTTAGCCAACTTGGTACAACGGCCACAACTCTCCACAAACAGGAAATCCGCGCTCTACAATGGCCCGATAATGGATGATGATCTGGATAGCAAGGATTATAATTGGTATGGATTATTCCAGGTACTATGGACAGTCAATGCCATTCGCTAATAAGTCTATGGACAATGAGCACATAGGATACCTGACGGCGGCGCAAGCGCTGGCGGATTATGCCGACCTCGTCAACTACCTGCAAGGTGATAAGTTGCGGCCTACATATCCCGTCATCGCTTTTGGAGGTAAATTTAACTAATTTAGTATCTATTGCGTACGAATCCTATGCTTGCCTAGATTGCTTAGATTGATGAAACGGTTATAACCTAGAAGAGAGCGTTCCTTTTACTTTTGGAAGTAATGCGCGTGCTTGTTTTAACTTAAGCATATTAAAATTAAATATCACTTGCTTCAATGGTGAGGAAAACATCGTGAGCAAACTTGAAAGCTCGTTTCTTTATTGTGTTCTCAAAGGCGTATGAAGTCTACCAATCTGCACTTGGCCCGCTTGGCGGTCTACTGCCACAACCCTTCTCATGCTGAGAAGAGAGAGAAGCCGGTAATGGGTTGATAATGATGATCTGCGAATATCCGATCTAGAATCATGTGCAGGGATAAGGGGTGCCAAAGACATCGACGCTCTACTTTACACCTCGCACCACTTCAATACAACATTTCGGAAATAAATTTTCAAGATTTTTGAATAATCTATATTTTATGGTAACGGGTCTGGCAAGGGACACTCATAGGGTCATAAATTAAAATGAAATAGCATTATTGGAATGAGCAGTTGACACGATTTTTTTCGTATTTTGGGCGTTCTTAAATAAAATCACAGAAAAACCCATAAGTGTGATGGATATTAGTTTAATATCACAACTCCTGTTGATAACATATATATAACCTGGTCTTGAAGTAAGTCATATTTGAGCATGTTGTGTGTAAAGTATGTCGTCCCAATCTACAACCAAGCAGAGCAGAGTCTTAGCTCTAGGTTTTTCTGTCTCTGCTATTTCAGAGGACCTGTGCACAGTAATGTTAATAGTCTTAATTTTTAGGCTCCTATGGCGGTATGCTATCGGCGTACTTCCGCATGAAGTACCCCCACCTAGTCACGGGAGCTATCGCAGCATCAGCGCCAGTTCACATGTACCCCAACATGGTGCCGTGCGAAGTCTTCCACAGGATCGTCACTTCCAGCTTTAAGATCGCCAACCAGAAATGTGTCGATAATATAAGGAGCTCTTGGAGCGAATTGAGGTAGCTATATTCTGAGCATTTTGAATTTGTTTTAAAATAATATGAAATTTATTTTAAAATAATTTGTTTTAAAATAATATGAAATTAAATTTATGAAGATCCTGCTAGAACTTCCATATTATTCTAATATACAATATTTTCTTTTTACAATATGAAGAAAATTCCTTGGAAGCCAGAACAACAGTGATTGGTTAAAATCAAACTGGAACCTCTGCGCCCCTGTCAAAAACTCCTCAGACGTTCAAAGTCTAGTGGACTACCTCCAGTCCATGTATGAAACACTGGCGATGGTGAACTACCCATTTGAATCGGACTTTCTGATGCCGCTACCAGCACAGCCTGTCAGAGTAGTCTGCCAATATTTGAGTGAAAAGTTGAACGGAACACTTCTCTTTGAGGTATTATTCTTTATATCTGATGAGCTTGCACTTGAAGACTATTCTGTTAATATCTGATGAAAAATGCCTTTTTGCATTAACTATTCTTAAGATAGACGTAACAGGAAACACTGATGGATTCCTGAAGGTTTTCCCTTGATAAACAACGTTTCAACCTCACATGGACGCCACTGCTTACAGCGTCTCGCTGTTCTTTGGAAAAATGGCGAAGGAAGAAGCGGACTTGTAAATTCGTTTAATCTGCTTACTTCAGAACTTATTATCATATTTTACCATAATGCCAGCTATAATTTACCAGTAGGGTAGTGTTTATGTAATGTATCTTCCACTCTTGATGGTTATACTGTTATGTTTCAGGCTATAGGAAAAGTAATTCAAGTATACGCTAACTACAAAGGAAAAACTAAGTGTGTGGATTATAAAAACACTGATTACGGAAACCTTGATGCGAGTGGCTGGGACTATCAGGTATGGCAGAGATGCAACCCTTGATTGAAGTATGTCGATCATGCATGCTATATATTGTATGAAGTCGTGATGCTCTTATGAAAACTAGTTCACTTCAAAGAATGGGAAATTCTACATTTTCTGTCCATTTTTAACTTCGGGCACCAAAAGAGTCTGCTCCGTTACGCAATTGAAATATTATTATTATACAACTACGAATCGCTTTGTTTCCTCCTTTCTAATACACACCACAAAAATCCTATATGTCCTTACGGATTCCGTTATAACCGATTCGGGATATCTATTGTTTAGATTCCTTCATCTATCTACCAAGAAGAGTTAGAAAAGATTTTCTAATTCAACGCGCTCATCCTTATAACAATATCAAATGTGATTGCAATCAAAATTACTAAACCATATTGTACCTAGAAGTACTACGACGAACTTAACGAGTAGTTATTCTGCGAGTAAAATGTAGATCATTATAATCATACCAGACACAAACAAAACTTGCAAACTTAGAAACAAAGAAAGAAATCATCATCATCATCATGATCAATCTATTACCAGCTCACTACAGAGCACGGGTCTCCTCTCAATATGAGAAGGGTTTGACCATAGTCCACCACGCTGGACATGTGCAGATTGGCAGACTTAACACGCATTTGAGAACATTATGGAGAACTCTCAGGCGTGCAGGTTTCCTCACGATGTTTTCCTTCGCCGTTGAAGCAAGTGATTTTTTTTTTTTTTAAACGCACATTAATCCGAATAGTTAGAGGTGTGTGCCGCACCGAACCGCCGACCTCTGATTAGGAGGCTGACGCCCTAACCACTAAGCTATCACCGCTTAAGGCGCTGTGTATAGTGAAATTGAGTCGAATGAGTATCGTTTTCTGCAAAATCTATAGCTCATAGCATTATGAAAAAAAATATGGTTACACTTGATCGTATTTCTGACGTGATGGCCGATTTAGAAACACGATTTAACATAGTTTACTAGATAAAAAAAAATTGCAATCGCACCTCTGAAAATACTTAAATACTAATTTTTCTCAGTTATGCCTAAATTGATTAGGGTGAAATTAAGTACAATTATTTGTGATATATTAATAAAGTAATTGGCCGATTTACATTTTGCATAAAACGTATATTATAATTTTAATAATTTTTATTACGATTTGGCACTTAGGTCCTTTGCATCCGAGTATCGGCGTCCTTGTTACTCGTACGCAAACCGACAGTGATCGCTGAGGCGCGTTGCTAGGTGGACCTGTGACCAGCTGCGATCGCCCGTCATTCAAACATTATTTTCGATTACATTAATTAAAAATTTGTTACAGGAATTTATTTCGTTTATATTAATTCATTTAAACATAGTGTCTGTAATAAAAGGTGTAAATACGCGTGTTTATAAATAGTTCTGGTAATCTAATCATATTATCACAGTATAATCAAATTGCTTAAGGTAATGAATAATGTACCTTAATTTCCCCCGTATTGTTATAAGAACTGTGGCTCAGTTGAATCACGCTCACATGTGGTGCATTAGATAAGCGGGAGTTCGGATCCTAAAAGGTTTCAATAACTTTTTTTTCCGTAAATATTTTTATATTTTTTATTATTTTCGTATTTTGTATTTTTGAATATTTTTTTTTTATTTTAATATATTAATTTTGAACAGATAAAGTTTTTTGAAGATTGATTCTGATGAACCGTCAACCGTCATTGTTTTACAAGAGTGAGGATAATTATTTGCTTGACCTGAGTAATAATCAAAAATACCGCCGCTATCAATTCGGCGTATGCTGCCTACTTTAGATTTAAATACGCCGACTTCTTTGGAGGTACGCCGACTACTTTAGAGGTTTGCTGTCTATTTTTATCAGTCAGCATGCGTAGTAGTATTTTTGTGGGTTCATTAGAGTTTCCCTTGGTTAGTTTTTGAGATTGTTTCAATAATAAAATAAAATAAAATAAAAAAAGCCATTTATTCTACTACCAAGTCAATAAAAATAATAAATTATGTCAATGTTTTTTTTTCTTACAAGTTTCAGTCAAATTTTATATTGTAATATCACAAGTGTTTGGTAGAA
Source organism: Lasiommata megera (assembly GCA_928268935.1). Taxonomy (NCBI): domain Eukaryota; kingdom Metazoa; phylum Arthropoda; class Insecta; order Lepidoptera; family Nymphalidae; genus Lasiommata; species Lasiommata megera. The sequence goes on along the minus strand of OV743308.1, from coordinate 1,054,128 downwards.
GTCGCCTCTCTGGCGTAGGCCTCCCCCAGCTCTTTCCAAGTCTTCCTTTCCTTAGCTTCTCTGGTCCATAGCGGGCCACTGACGCGAAGGAATAAGTCTTCTTGGCCTTCCTCTTTTCCTTTTGCTACTACGCGGAATCCATTCTGTGGCAATTTTTGTCCATTTTGTATCTGTCATCCTGCAGATGTTGTATCACTTTGATATCAGAGTCGCATGCGGAGTCCCAGAGCGGGATTCCAAATTGCCAGATTGGTCTGAGTAAAGCCTTGTAGGTGAGAAGTTTGTTGTCAGTTGTGAGCTTTGCGTTTCTTGAGAGTAACCAATACAAACCAGTGTACTTAAGTTTCAGTTCGACCTTTTTAGCTACAATATTTTGTCGGCAAGTCATCTTTCTATCCACAAGAAAGTGTGACAACCACCGGACTTTGGCTTTAATCTCCCACGCTAGCAAATCGCCACTTTAATCAAAAATCAAAAGGCAAATCTCTGAAGAACAGGCAGGCTTTGTTAAGGGGTACCCGCGAACAGATAGTCAACATCAGACTAATTATAGAGAAAAGCTACGAATTTGACAATCCTGTCATCATCTGCTTCGTAGACTATAGCAAAGCTTTTGACTGGACCTGCATGTGGAAGGTTCTCTTAGAACTGGGCGTACCTCAGCATCTTGTGGCACTACTACAAACCTGATACAATAACAGCCAAGGTTCCGCCAGATTAGATAAGACCATGACAAGCTCATTTCACTTCCAAAAAAGTGTGCGTCAGGGATGCATTTTGTCACCCATACTTTTTAATGTTTATGTTTAGTTCATAATCCGTCGCACTTGTGAATCTTAGGATGGGGGCATAAACATTGGCGGCACCACAATTACTAACTTGCGGTACGCTGATGACACTACACTTTTGGCATCCAATGAAGCAGAAATGGTGACTCTCCTTAGTAAGTTGGAAAATGTAAGCAAGGAACTTGGTCTTTCCATTAATCCATCTAAATCAAAGATCATGGTTGTGGATCGAAGTGGCAAACTTAATCTCACGGGTGCACTCAAGTTAGAAGTGGTGGATAACTTTGTTTATCTAGGCTCATGTATAACAAACAATGGATCTTGTGTACAGGAAGTGCGCAGGGGAATTGGTATGGCAAAGAATACTATGTACCAGCTATCCAAGATCTGAAATAGCAAGAGCATATCAATTCGCACCAAGCAAAGACTAGTAAATGCTCTGGTTATTTTCCATATTTCTATACGGTTCTAAAACATGGACTCTTCGGGCTACAGATCGCAAACGCACTGATGCTTTCGAGATGTGGTGCTGGAGGAAGATACTAAAGATACTACATTCAGGACCAACGCATCTATCCTGAAAGGGCTGAAAATTACAGCAAAGCTGAAAACTATATGTATCAAGCGCACCTTGGAATACTTCGGACACAGCCCTGGGAATTTAGGAAACTACTCGTGACGGGCAAAGTGAAGGGAAGAAGGCCAAGAGGACGTAGCCCCATGCGTTGGTCCGATCAGATCAGCACTGCACTCGGTACATCATTCCACGCCACACCACATAAAGCCGGAAACAGAACCATCTGGAGAAACATCATACGGAAGAAGATGATCCATGCTAAGGATCGCGACCCTCAGTAATGAGAATGACGATGCAAAGAGACATCTTTCTATGGAAGACGATTGTAGGGTAGTTGTTTGGTGCTAAGCCTAACTGGAGGGCAGTCACCTGATCTCAGAGTGAACGTTATGTGCTGTGATTTCAAAACAATAGCTAGAACTTTCTATTTATCATGGATGGACAAATGTCTGAGTTTCTTGGGAGGCTTTTTTGTAGCATTTCAGATGCTTTTGCAGGTTTCTCGTAAGAAGCAAGTAATGTAGTATCATTAGCGAAGGTTTCTACAGATACTCTACAAGTTTTTGGTAGGTCGACTATAAATAATGTGTATAGGATTGGACCTAACACTGAGCCATGAGGTACTCCAGCTTTAATATAGTAGAATCTAGAGGTACATTCACCTTCTGTGACCTTAAAAATTTAAACTAGTAAAGCAAAGTAGGTGTGTGGTAGAAGCATTTTGATTTTCCGAAACAAGCCTTGTTGCCAAACTTTTTCAGGCTTGTTGTATATCAAAGAAAACATACAGTTTTCGTTCATGTGCTTTTCTTATGATTTGACATACTCGGTGAACTTGTTCAATAGTTGCAGTTTGTCAATAGGTCTCTTCTAAAACCCAATTTGTTGGTCAGGCAGTATTTTTCTGTCAGAGATTACATGCAGTAGGCTATTTAGCATTATCTTTTCAAGTGGTTTGGATAACGGTGGCAGCACACTTATAGGTATGTCTATAAGACGTAACTTTACTAGAAGATTTACCAGGTTAGCAGATCAGAGATTTGAGGGATTTCCACAACAGTGGGAAATAACCAATTCTATTTATGCTGTTGGAATGGACAGTACGATACATAAGGCCTTTTTTTGGAGGTTCTTTCATTACTCTTTTGTCTATTAGGTCAAATCCTGGAGCTTTCTTGTCTTTGAGTGTTGTGACTGCCCTTCGAATCTCCTTCGGTGCGACATACTTAAGAGCTAGATATAGCTGGAAGTCCTGATCTTATGAATGTCAGATTCATCTGCATTTGCTAATTCCATATTTGGTGCGAATAGTATTACAAATGTAAGTATTACAATCTTCAATAGGAGAGGTAGAAACAGCAGGTCCAGTAATATTTATAATTCCTTTCATAGAGAATATCTACGGGCTTTAGTAGGAGAGAGCGATTCAATGCTAGTTTTATTTGTATCATCCTCAGCTTCTACAATCACATATTTTAAGGAATGTCCATTAGGACATTAATATACCCTTATACTTTTATGTTATGTATTTTTTCCACTTTTCTTTTTGTCCTTATATTATGCAATTAAGTTGGTTAAAATAAATAAAAAATAAAATAGCTAGATAATTTTCTTTTCGCTTGGTGGCCATCGCTTTCTATTGCCATGGATAAATATATAGAATAAGTGTAATGGGCATGAGTCCAAATGCCCACATAAAAAAAAGCTGATTTTTTGACCAGGTACCCCAACACCTCACTAAACTTTCATCACATATTCTAGAAACACAGCAAAGGACAAGCATATCAACATCATTTTTTATTTATATAAAAAGATGGATCGTTCACTCCGAATCATATAAGTAGGTAGTAGGAAGAAATACCAATTTTCCAAATTTGAAATTTTGATTGAATTTGAAATCCGATGTTTATCAGCGAAAATTTAATTTTTATGTACGAAAATATATTGTAAACAATATAAAAACATAAACAATATTTAAAAAAAAAAGGATATGTTGTTTAAGATGCGAAAAATTCGAATTCAAGTTGTATTAGTCCAGACGACCGTTCAAACAAGTGACGAAATTAAGGTAACGTATCTACTATACCTATAGTTGATAAGACTTGTCGCGAGCCGTTTATTGCAACTGTTATGGCGAGCTGCACTAAGTATTGCGCGAGGTGGGCGGGGCTAACCGTCCGCTACTGCCGCTGCTTCACCCCCTCAAATACCTAAAGTTCGTCTATACAGAGCGCCTTAAGAAAGAAATATAAAAGAATAATTACATATTTTCTTGGATCTAATGCAGAACAATCGAAAGAATCACCACCATCAATCAGGTCAGTTATATAAATGAGTCTCATTCCAACCTTTTTTTCAGGCTTGCACGGAAATGATAATGCCGATGTGCACGACTGGCGTGGACGACATGTTTGAAGCTTCGCCCTGGAACTTCACTAAATATGCAGAGGATTGCCACAAGAAGTACAATGTGTACCCGCGAGCAGATTCTGCGAGGATAGAGTACGGAGGAGACAGGATAAAGGCAGCCTCGAATATAGTTTTCAGCAATGGACTATTGGACCCTTGGGCTGGAGGTAACTACTACATTGACTTAGGGAGACCTGTAACCTCCGTGTTAGATACATTCATTCAATTTTCGAAAATAACTTTCTTAGACCGCTTACCGATCATTTATTAAGACGAAAATTGAGAGCGTATTTTCAAGGACTCTTTGGGACATTTCGTTACATGAAAGAAGAAGAAAGATATTTTTCAGAGCAAATGAGCAAGAGTGCATGCAAGCGACAATTTTTTTTTTAAAGATGTATCTAAGAATGAAGCAAATCTGAAAATGAAAAAGTTTTTCTAGCCAATGTATTAATCGCTGCTTGAGATAAAGTAGCTAACCTTTATCTCAAGCACAACAAAAAAAGCATCTGATTAATTATCGAAAACTGTTGACTACCTACATTTATTTAGTTTCTGTCTAATAAGAATAAACTTTTACTGACGCTGATTTTACATCGTGTTTCGATTCATTGATTTGGTCATTTTACTGAGTCACTTTCAGAGTTTGTTTTCATACAGTTTTTTTTAATATTTCAATTGATTATAACGGGACTCGTGAATTTTTGACCAAGTTTCATTATTTTAAAAATGAAAATTATGGCGTTGGCGTTTCTTTCAAGTCAAAGCAGAAAAATTTTCCGACAAATATTTAACGAACATCGTCCGTCATTCCCTACCATGACCGACAGGTTTTTGCTAAAATATAATAACATATTATTTATACTTATCCATTACCAGGTGGTATACTTAACAGCATCAGCAGCTCAGTCACAGCAGTGGTGATAATTGATGCGGCACATCATCTCGACCTGATGGCAGCCAACGTCCACGACCCCGAGTCTGTCAGGATGGCCAGGAACATCCACAGGCAGAACATTGACAAGTGGCTGAGAGAGTTCAAAGAGGAGCTATCCAAGAGACAGTGAATTGCTACCCAGTACCAGAGCCAGTGAAATCATTACCTACTAATAAATTGAAATACCCCATATTTGCATTTTTTATTCTCGGTTACTACGTAATAGAGATAATAGTGCTAATTCGCTTGTAGACACTTCTCTCGAGTTCAGCGATCAGTGATCAACTTCCACACAGCAACATCTACTGACAACCAGATAATTTTTTATTATTACATTTATTTACCTTTTATTTGTGTCTTTTATTCTCTTTATTAGTTACTACGTAATTACAGATTTACATATCATCATAGTGAACATCTCTAACTTTAAATGCCACATCTAAAATAAAACTTACAAAGACCTCATACAATCCATTGCAAGCTGAACCAAAAATCATAGAAATATACGATATCGAGTAATCCAAGCTGAAAAATGGGCATGGGTATTTCGAAAACGATTATAGAATATAGAGGGTAAACAATTAAATATTTATAGTATATGTTTCATTTCAACTTCTAACATATTATAAAAGTCCTTACAAGTCGATTATGTCGGTGAAGCCATGGATCTGGGGTGCATTTGAAATTGAGACAAAGCATCATATCTCTCTAGTTTTTCTTTGTACTGGCTTTGTTGCTGTATTACTAAGCACCTGTTTTGTATCTTAATTTTATTTTAGCAGTTGCAGCGTTTGATATTTTTTTAGTTTTCTGGTCACATTTGGGGAAAATTATGCATACCTAATAACAAACCTGAAATTGTATATTGCTGTTTTAGGTGCGGTCACATGGTGTCTTTATCTATCTGAGACTTTGATAGATATCAATTTGAAATAAAATCTATGAGGTCTGTGACCTATGTATCAATTATTATTTATGTGACAGACAGTATTTATACTAAACAGTGACCAATATCTGAAACATACCAGGTTCTAAGATTATCAGAAAGGCCGTAAAATAATTTAAAAAAAAAACTCTGATTATGGGTATAGTATATAATGTTCTGTGGTATCTTTGACCCTTGTTTTCTAACCAAAACAACCAACGTCAAAGTCAAAACTCAAAAGTAATCTATTGGATGTAAACAATAAATGTATACAAGCGTCTTATTAATAAAAATTGAGAAATGAGTACCACTTGCAAGTACTGTAACGAACCTGAAAACAAGCAGGAGAGGCCCGGATTAATATGCGAGATTTGTATATGTTTCGTTCATTTAGACTGTTTGCGACGTGAGGGCACTCCGGGTGACTTTGCTTGCGATGTATTCTTCGATTACATTTGTGCAGACTGCTCCCCGTCAAAGGAGGAGGTTTTTAAACGTAATAAATTTCCATGGTAAGAAATTGAAATACAAGAATGCCATCCAAAATCAGCATTAAGCAGTAACATCGCCGGCTTTTTCGATCTCTAGGTTGCTTGCTTCAGACTAACAAGGTTTCATTTCTTTTATAACTTAAAGAAGATATCCACATTGTCACAATGACTGACTGCTGGCATAACTTAAGTTTGGGTGTTCTATAGACTTGGTTATCAAAATCTTTGGCGTTGGTGCCTACAAAACTTACTTATTATTTGATTTGATTTTAATATTACTTATAAAGTACTGTCCATGATCCAGTCAAAGTAAAAATTTATCACACAGACTTAACTCTGCTGCTTATGCGGTAAAAAAGATCCGTCATTGACAGATATAGAGACTGCCAGACTTGTATATTTTAGCCACTTTCACAGCATTATGTCATATGGTATTTTATTATGGGGTAATGCTGCTGATATTGACACTATATTCGTTTTGCAGAAGAGGGCTGTTCGTGCGATATATAAATTAGGTCCCAGACAGTCATTAAGAGATAAATTTAAAGATTATAAAATAATGACAGTGTATAGCCAATATATATATGAAAATTTAATGAATGTTCATAAAAATATTGATAAATTCAAGAAAAAAATGGAATGTAACGCACTGAACATCAGAAGTAAAAGTAAACTTGTAGTACTGTTTAGTAGGCTGCACAAAATTAGTAACTCATTCAAAGGAAATTGTATTTTATTCTATAATAAATTACCTATTGATATCTTGGAGATGTCTATCAATAAGTTCAAAGTTTTTATAAAACGAAAGCTTGTAGAAAAATCATATTACAATATTAAGGATTATATAAACGATAAAAAAGCTTGGGTGTGAATTGCTCTATCTCCATAGGTACTATAGTTTATTATTAATTTTATTCATTATGTGAGATGGTGATAACAAAAAAAAAAGAAAAACCCGGGCTAAGTTTGTTGTGGGCTTCTTCGTAGACCGGGGCGCGTTTGGAACCCTCATAGCTTTAGTTTTAAGTTTACGAATATAGTTATCACCATCAAATAACTACTGTGTAAATTATTGACACGTCAAAAGTGCCTTTTTAAGGACTATTTGAATAAAGATTATTTTGAATTTGAATTTGGTCTCAGACACCTGCCCAAGATACCCCTCCATTAGGGGCACTGAATGAATGAATGAAGAATCAAAATACTTATAGTAGACCAACTAAAGTACATAGAAAACAGACACAGAGGCTTTATAGCTTGAAACTATCTCTTCCAGGCAATCTAAAACAGAAAAAAAACACAAATTACTGATGTAATTTGAGTAAAACAGTAATAAAAATTATAAATGAGTACCTGTTTATAAAAATTGTGTTACAGACTTTCATCTAGATTCTAAAGATAGTTCATTTTAGAACAAAAGAAATACTAAAGCATAAAAAAACTCACTGTATATTATTTTTCTAAGTATATTAAAAAGGACTATTCTCAAACACTTAATGGGAGGGGCACCAATGGATAGAACTGGGACATTCTGACCTTATTGCTTTGTTATTTTTTCAAAATTATCATTTCAGGGTGAATGTCTTACTTCTAACACTAAACCACCTCAGTATTCACATGCAGGGCATCAGCAACAATGGATTCTTCCACTACAAGACCCACATCTGCTTCTTTATTGACAGATACTGGTCAATGCTATTTGGAGCCAACTGGTAAGATTGTTTGACCTTATCGTTATTTTGTCTGTTTATTCAGCAGTTCAACGCTTTGTATAGTGGCTGCAATATTATATGAATGAATAACAGCAGAAGTGGAATGGCCATTCATATCACTAATTACTTGAATAAAAACTTTTGACTTTTTTTTTTTGGACTGTCTATTAGCTGTACAAACCCTATTGGTTGCCACAGCGTAACCGGGCTGTTTGGCGAGCTTTGGAAAGAAGCTCTGCCAGAAGAAATTTTGAGCCCTAGGGCTCGATGAAACTAAGGGAACGACTGCCTAAGGGCGCCTCCTTTGAGGCCGAACCTCAACTTAGGCGACGTTTTGGATAACGGGGGGTCGGACGGTGAGTGGTCCGTACGTCTCCGAGGCCGTGGATGGAGCCCACGTTCGGATGACGTAAGATAGCGGGGACCTCGTCTTCGCCGGCGAAGTTTTGACTGTATGATAACTACATTAATGGGATTCTATAGACAAGAAGAGAGAGACTTTTTAGTGCAAATAATTATTTAATTTTGACATACCTATTATTTGTATTATTGGACATTATAAGTAAATTATTACTTCTAAGATCAGAATTACATTTATAACAAAATCTAAAATTCTGATCTGATCTGAAAGTCTGATCACTACTGGAAAAGGGAACTACTTTGTTTCAGCAAACAAAAGAAAAACTGGATAGGCACCATAGCAGGAGCCCTATCAGTGTACAGTAACCTGTTCTTCCGTTCCGGCTCTATTGCCCTCGGAGAGACAGGCTGGTGGAAGCTGTTGCATTCCTTCTCACCGGCCGTCGCAGCACACATAAGTACTTGCTTGGTTTTCCTTTACAATTTGAAAGAGAAGATGGTTTGCATGGTTTGATCGTTAAAGTAAGATTGAAGAATATCATGACATCAGATGGGTGAAGAATTTTTGTTTTCCAAAATACAGTGAAAAACAAATACTGCTTTATGCCACGTTAGTAAGCCCATTCTGGCATACAAAATAATATTAAAAAACAAACTAAACTATCACGGTTGTTACAGATCAGGAGATGGCTCGGGATCGGCCCAAGGGGCGCGCGCGGAACCAGATGTCACTGGACAAAGCGCTATTCTTTTCCAAAGTTACCTTGTTAGGTAAGTTATCATGTATGAGTATATATATGCTATAATATGATTATAGCTTTGTGTATGTTATTGTTACAAGCTGATCTGGGATAACACGTGAATGAAACTGTAAACTTTAATATAACGTACGAGTTATGGTCTCGCAAAGGTGACTCAATAAGTTTATAAATACAATTATTATAACTTGGGTGTGAATTGCTCTAACTTATTAACGTATTAATTATTGAATATGGGAGATAGATAGTACCAAAAAAAGACCGCGTCGGGAAACCTTTTTATTAAGTTAACGAATGTAGTTATCACGACTTAAAAATATTTACAAATTTATTTTATGGACGATTCATGCGTATTACAGTTTCGCTACTTTTTACTTCCAGAATGTTCTTTACTCTAAGATTTTGTGACATCATAATATACACAAAACACACATTCGTTTATCGGAACTGATTTCGGAAGGTCGAATCAGTTATTCCATGCGGCTTCCAAGGGTTTGCCAATATCGTTCGTTTTCGAAAAAAACTATTTTCGAAATCCTGTTCCCGGCAAACTTGATGGCGAATTGGAAAGAGGCGATAACATATAACTCATGCGTTTGACCTGACCTTGCAGCTATCCCAAGAATTTGTTCTACAAGCACCTAACTTGAACCTGAAAACTTGTTGCCAGGCTACAGGGAGTATATAAACGACGTGCTCGAGGTCCCGCTCAAGCCACCAGAGTCCGGCGCCAAGAAGCGACGTCGCCTCGACACCGACGAGTCCCCCGGCGGCGGGTCCTCCACTGACGGGCCTGAACTGTTCGACCCGGACAAACTGTAATTATGTTCGCACTTTGATATTCTGTATTTGTTTCATTAGCAACCGCACAACGCATTGATGTGATTTTGGCATAGTTTATGGCCCGGTGTAAAGTATAGGCTACTTTCACCAAAATGCAGGGTTCCTAAAGGGATAAAAAACATATTTTTATACAGGAACATTATGCCTGTCTGTAATACTAATCAGAACTTTTGATGCAATTTGGTATTAAGTAATTTATTGTGAGACTTTATAAGCTCTATAATCTCCAGTGTTCCTATCGTCATCATCATTATTTATAAGTCATAAAGATTATCAAGATTGATGATTGATTGATGCAGTGGGGCGATAATGACTCGTGCCCTGTGGCTCAGCATAAGAAGTGTTTTGGCCTCGGATAGGGTGGGCTCCACACCCCCAGGACAACATTATCCAGAATTCTTAGAGATGTTTCCTTATGATATTTCCTGATAGTCAATTTAAATTTGCCTACAATTAAACGCACATAACTCGGAAAATTTAGAGATGTAAATCGAATTCGGTTACATTAAAGTGCTTTTCCTTATCTTACAAATTGCAAAGTGTAGTACCTTCTATCTAGTAGTACTTGATATGCATGAGACAGATTGACGGTGACGTCACGAGGCTAGGCCGTTGCAGGAACGCGAGCCGCTCGCAGCTTCGCGCCAAGGAGTGGGAGCCGTCGGAGGAGCCGCTGGAGCACGCGCTCACGCTCGTCACGGCCCGCGACAACTTCAACGACGTAGAGAGCATCTTCCGAGGGTTCTCCTTTACGCCCGCCTCTACTCTGGTGCAACCAGTGAGTATTTTGATTTTAGGGTCATCATCATCATCATGATCAACTCATTACCGGCTCACTACAGAGCACGGGTCTCCTCTCGGTATGATAAGGGTTTGGCCATAGTCCACCACGCTGGCCATGTGCGGATTGGCAGACTTCACACGCCTTTGAGAACATTATGGAGAACTCTCAGGCGTGCAGGTTTCCTCACGATGGTTTCCTTCACCGTTGAAGCAAGTGGTATTTTAATTATTTAAAAACGCATATAACTCCGAAAACTTAGAGGTGCGTGCCCCGGATTCGAACCGCCGACCTCTGATTAAAAGCTGGCGCCCTAACCACTAGGCTATCACAGCTTCGATATCAGATTTTAGGGTAGTTTCCCTTTTTGCGTACCTGCAAAAATTCTTTGTAAGAACTGAGCATTATTTTCAGAGCGACACGTCGAGTACGCTATCCAACTGCGAATCATACGGCTCCCACACGCCCGCCGAACCGCAGTCCGAGGACGAAAAACCACCTGAACTGAAGAAACTTGACCCAAAGCCCAAAAAACCCGACGAAAAACCCTCCTTCCCCACCGAGTCACTGTTCTCAACTCTACCAAATTCGGTAGACATGCCGTGGATGGACAAAGAAGAACAGGAACAGAACGACAAGTCGAATTTGGTAGAAATAACGCCATATGAAGAAATACAGCTTTTAAAAACTGTGGAGAACCTGATACCTAAAGTGAAGGATCCAAATAAAAAAGCTTATCTATATCGGTTGAAAGCTAAACTCGCTTTGAGGAGATTGAAGAGACACCATCATTTACCAGTTTTCGATTTGGATAAGTACGTAAAACTATTAATATGTATGAAATTGCATAATTTCGAAACTGAATATTATTTTAACACGTACATTGAAATTGAGAGAAATGTTTTTTTTTATCCACTACAATTTAGCCTTTGACGGCAATCTCACCTGATGGTAAGTGATGATGCAGTCTAGAATGGTAGCGGGCTAACGTGTTAGGGGTATGGTAAACCGTTACTTCTAATCGGTTTGTACACGACATCGTGCCAGAACGCTAAATCGCATGGAGACACGTCTTTGTCGGTAGGGTGGTAACTAGCCACGGCCGAAGCCTCCTAACCAGACAAAAATATGATCTTCTTGGTCGCACACTTCATTACTCAAGGTCGTGTCCACATGGAAGTGCCTTCGCTAAGTTGGTAACTAATGCCTTCCACTCTGTTCGGTCCTCGGCTTTTCTGATAGCAGTTGTAAGTGGAAGGCCAGTGAGTGTTTTCACCTGATCAGTCCAGCGGCTAGGCGATCGGCCACGCGGTCTTTTCCCCTCTACCTTACCCACAACTATAAGTTTTTCCAAGTTACTTGGCAGCCGTCGGGCAATATGACCAAAATAACTAAGAATCTTTTGGAAACATATGGTAGAGAGTCTGACGTCAACACGAAGCTGCTGCAGGATTGACAGGTTGGTACGCATCGCGGTCCATGGTATTCGAAGCATCCTTCTCCAACACCACATTTCAAAAGCATCAATTCTTCTGTCCGCTGCTCGAATCGTCCATGCCTCAGATCCATAAAGGAAGATAGAGAAGACTAAAGTTCTTACGAGTCTCTTTTTGGTGTTATTCGAGATCTTCCTGTTCTGCCAAATTCTTGTTAACTTACTCATTGCACCTTTGGCTATTTGGATTCGTCTTCTGATGTCGTGTTCACTCCCCCCTTTGTCCGACAGCAACGATCCGAGGTACACAAACTCGCTGACAAACTCCAAGTCCGAGAGTTCTCCAGTCCTAGATAGTTGACTACTTCTATCAACTAGCATAACTTTCGTTTTCGACTTGTTTATGCTAAGTCCAGCCAGTCCACTCTCAAACTCCAGTCTACGGAACAGTTGAGCAAGTTCTTTCTCCGATGATGCAAAAAGTGTGGTGTCATCCGCATATCTAAGGTTGCTGATCTTAACACCCCCGATGGAAATTCCTCCCTCCCATCCTTCCAGGGCTCTTCTCATTATGTACTCCCCATAAATATTAAAAAGAATAGGAGACAGGATACATCCTTGCCTTACTCCCTTTTCGGGTTTAAAAGGTGTGGAGATGACGTTATTGACTCTAACCACAGATTCGCTGTCTTGGTATAAGTTTGCGACCAATACAATAAGGTGTTCAGGTACGCCCATTTTCTGCAGAATGTCCCATAGACAGTCCCATCTTACGCAATCAAATGCTTTGGAGTAGTCGATAAAGCACATGAGCATAGGTGTATTGAACTCTCGACCTTTCTTGATTAATTGCCTCACATTCACAATCTGCTCTCTTGTGCCTCTTCCTTTAACAAATCCCGCCTGCTCTGTAGGTATTTGCCATTGAAGAAATGATTTTAGTCTGCCGTTAAGTACATAAAGCATTATCTTGCTCGCATGGGATATAAGGGCCACTGTGCGATAGTTCCCACATATTCGAGTTGATTTTGTAAACATATTCATGTTATTTAGTTCTTATTTGGCCATAATGTGGGTGATCTAACTCCTCAACAGTTGATTAGGATATCTATTTAGGACATGGGGAACTAAGTATATGTTATATTATTTTTAAACACTTGTATGACCTAATAGTAATAATCTGTAAAGTTAACTACTTACGTCTGACACTAATAATGATAAATTTTGAATTCCAATAAACTAGAATTAAGAACTAATAGTTTGCAATGTCTCATAGTATAAATTCTTCGCTAGCTTAGATGTTTGCAAGATATTTACCATAAAAGGCTGACGTAAACACTTGATGCAAAAAAAAACTGATATTCTGATAAACACAATATTTCTTGAAATTATATGGAGCGAACTAAATGGTCGCAATTTAAAATAATACAAACGTGCAGGAATATATAATTATAGAATTTTAATCTTGTTTTAGGACCGTCAAGATACTGGGCGGTTATGTAACAGAAGACCCGAGGGTTGTGATGAACGCGGAACGAGTCTTGGACCGATTCCAGAGATCAGTAAGTGATCAGTTATACTGACGACATAAGGCTGCTTAACCCCTTTGTAAATGGTCTTTGGAAATTATGGTATCAGTTTGTGCCTAGGCACCATGGCGACACCAACAGTCGCTAACCCTTCCCCCCAGGAATGTCAGTTTCAAATTGATCCGTCGGAATGACATGGTCCTTCTGGTAGCGCAACTGGTAGTCAAGTAAATAAAACGCCAAAAAGTTCTATATATTGGTCTGATGGTAGGCACGGGCCCTAATTAACCTTCAGTCATTCCGTTAAAAGACTTCACACGCCTTGGAGAATATTATGCAGAACTCTCGGTCATGCAGGTTTCCTCACGATGTTTTCCTTCACTGTTGAAGCAAGTGATATTTTAATTGTTTAAAAACGCACATAAAGTTAAAGGTGCGGGCCCGGGATCGAATCTCGACCTCTGATTCAGAGGTGGGCGTCCTAACCACTAGGCTATCACAGCTTCTTTGCTGAGTTTAGTTGTTAAAATGTAAGAATTGTTTTAGCAATCTAAATCTACTCGGAGATCTCCGCTCGTTGCCGTAAACTGTATCCCTACTTTATTAATGCTATAAAATCAAACATTCCTGTATTGAAGATGATCTTAGGCCGATATCTATAGACCGTACTTCGTATTTGCTAAGCCAAAGTTATATTAAAACGAGATAGACTTATGTCTTAGACCTTAGACTTAAGAAACAGTTTAAACGAGAAAATGTTATGTGTCTGACATAAGTATCTCATTCTAATGAGATATTTTTTACTTTGTACACATTTTAGAACCTTAGATCTTAAATTCCTTGTTTTTTTTGCTGCGTGAAAAAGTTTCAGTCCAACAAAATCTTTCCCAGCTTTAACGATAGTAAGATTGTTTTTTGCTTCTTTTATGCCTTTATCGCACGCTATGTGGGGTCAGCACAACACGTTTCCTACTTCCACTTACTTCTATCAACCGTCACTTCACTATTCAAACCTTATTTATATCGTCCGTGTAATAATAAGTAATGTATCGTGTAAATCCTTTTGGTTTTTTTTTTTGTACTCCTTTGCCCTTTCACAGTCATATTTAACATTATTTTGGTAACATTTCATTTTGGTTTTCTTCCCTCCATATTATAGTAAATACCATGCTAGCTTATTACTCCTTATCTTTTCTGTGACTTTCCGTCACCTAACGTTACTAGTGAGTTAATATCCTGTATTATTGATTCCAGTATCTTATAGACAACCTTTGCGGAACGATAGCGAGCACAAACTACGGCACCCTGCTGCTGTCGCACATCGAACCCACTGTCTTTCGATCGGGGTACTCCGGCACGACGCTCAAGCCTTTCATCCGGAGGGATTCCACCACAACCCCCATCTGGCTGAAAGTCATGGACGAACTACTTCGGAAAACTAATAGGTAAAGTTTAGATAATTCAACATAGTGCACTGCACCGATGTTGACGAAATTTCGCACAGACGAATTTCCGAAAAAGACAAAAACGTTTTCCACGGGATTTTATAAAAATGTATGTTTTTTTTCTGTCCAAATTAATCAATCAATATTTGTTTAAATAACTTGAATATAAATTTCTCAAAATAATATAATAAGGCGTACATTATCTTGGAACGGATGATCCTTATTATTTTTATGTTTTCAATACATTAATTGCGTGTAACATCTTATATATGGATTTACAAGCAACTGTTTTTTCAACAGGCACATAATAGACTACCAGCCACCTCCGCGAGCGACGATCGACTTCTCATACGTGAGGCCTCAACACATTGCCGCTGTTAACAACTTGTGTGCGCAGTTCTTCTGGCCGGGGATCGACTGTAAGAGCGTTCACACACCATCCAACAGATGTTACCATCCAACATTTGGTTCTCGGTTGATCCCACTTCTGAAAGCCCGAAGTTTTAGGACTGGAATGTTTTTAATGGACAAATTAGTCTCTTAGAACGTCAGTTTGGAAAATATCAGCTGTGTAACTTTTAGTTGTGGCGTTGTCACTAAATACTTTTTGAAAGTTACATTAAGTTGGAGTTGGAATCGGCTGCGAAGCCAATATGAAACACTGCATATTACTATCATGGAACAAAAAAGACCAAAATTCCATCCATCTGTAATTTTGAATTTTATTTTATTTTTATTCTTTGTTGTTATAGCGGTAATAGAAAATATATGCATTCTGTAAAAAACTGTTTTACATATTACGATTTATGAGATACAACCTGCTGATACACAAACGGAAGGATGGACAGACCACCAGTGAGAGAACACCCTAAAAAGTTTTGTGTATGCATGATGGTTGAATATCATTTAGTCATTCAACATTCATTATTTTTATGCCACTGGTAAATAACGAGTTTGTTTTTTTATTTGCTACATCATCATCATCATGACCAACCCATTGCCGGCTCACTACAGAGCGCGGGTTTCCTCTCAATCTGAGAAGGGTTTGGCAATAGTCCATCATGCTGGCCATGTGCGTATTGGCAGACTTCACACGCCTTTGAGAACATTATGGGGAACTCTCAGGCATGCAGGTTTTCTCACGATGTTTTCCTTCACCGTTGAAGCAAGTTATTTGCTAGGCAAAAATTATAAATATTAATTTTAACCTAAGACAAAGTTAAAATGTATCTATCTACCAGTGACAGAAGCCCTGGAATACCCGGAGTTCAGTTGCGTGGTGACATACAAGCGCGTAGTGGTTGCGTGCGCGTTCCTCGTGCCGGACAGTGGCCACAGCGAGGCGTACATCTCCTTCATACTCACCAGACCCGAGTGGCGCAGAGCCAAGATAGCTTCCTTCATGCTCTACCACTTGCTGCAGGTTAGTTTAGAATGATGATACCCAAAATGCAAGACACTCATTACCACTGGAAAAGATTAGGGCCTACAAGCTGAAAATTAATGTCAAACATTGGATATCTAACTTCTAGGAATTTTTCTATGATTGGGCCAAAAACTGTAATTAAAAATCTCACCAAATAAATTTTGTTGCAGACATGTTCAGACAAAGATGTGACCCTGCACTGCTCTCCCACAAACCCGGCTATATTCCTTTATCAAAAGTTTGGCTTTAAAGTAAGTACTAACAACATGGACATATTTATTGTCTGCTTATTACTTATTTCTTCAAAATGGTTTTAGTATTTTGACTATATTTCAATTTGGCCAGAGATACGATCTTTGAATGAACCAATTTAGATCAGACAGTGCTTCTTAATTGCAAGTGTATTAGTATTTATCCTGAATTTCATATTATGGCTACCAGAATTTTTGACACACCCATAGTTTACTACTTCCAAATTCATTATTACAATATAAGAAACATTTCTGAGCCTTCAATATTTATAGCATAGTCTAAAAAGCATTATATTCGAAAAACTCTGATTATTGAACTGTAAACCTTCTATTGTGAATTATGCTTTATGCAAATAAACATACTAACTACCATGTCTCAACAAAAGAAAGTTAACTGTTGTCTTTGGGTCTAAAGTAAAGATTTTCATACATGACAGTACAATTTAACAGTACAGAGCACCCACAAGTGGTTAGTCTAAGCCCTGTCTCATATATAAGAGGACGCCTCAAGACCTTAAAAATGATGACATCATAGTGCATCATGATCAACCCATTACCGGCTCACTACAGAGCACCGGTCTCCTCTCAATATGAGAAGGATTTGGCCATAGTCCACCACTCTGGCCATGCGCGGATTGGCAGACTTCACACGCCTTTGAGAACATTATGGAGAACTCTCAGGCGTGCAGGTTCACGATGTTTTCTTTCACCGTTGAAGCAATTGATATTTTAATTTAAAAAAAACGCACATAACTCGCCGACCGCCGACCTCTGATTAGGAGGCTGACGCCCTAACCACTAGGCTATCACCGCTTCACTAGGCTCTCACTGCTTCGCATTAGTGCATATTGTGATCTATATAGTTGAATTAGCTTGTAAGTTCTTAACCTCAGGCAATATAGATATTACATGGATTAGGAACTTCATATTATTGAGATATCATGAACATCAGTTACTTTAATTTTATTGCTTTTTAATCTAACAATATTGACCAAGTGCAATTTTTTTTTGGAGATATCAAAATAAAAGAAGAGTATTTTTAATGAATCTTTATTCTAAGGTTTTGAAATGAAACCTTCGGACAGAAGATAATCATATATCTTCCTTGTTTTGTTCACATCAATTTTAATTATTCGTCTTGCATCAAGCAGACGTAAGAACCCAATTTTATTGTTCTCAGCCATAAGCAACCTCTTGATTTCAATGTAATTTTGAGGTATTAATCTTATTAATGAACATAGCGACTTCTCGCTCTCCGATAAAAGGTGGAAACCTGGTAAATCCATTATGTCTAATGGTATAGATGTTTTCCTATTTCTCTTAAGTACATTACCAAACCAAAATTTTGATTTAACTGGGGACTGGCTGTCAAATTTTTTTAGCATAACAGCTGTTGCATATTTCTGTTCTTTGCATGCTAATTCATTATGTTGTCTTAATTGCATAAACAATTTTGCAGAGTACAATGTTCTGATACCATTTTTGCGATACTCACATAACCTAATAATCTTGCTAAATAACTCCTCTTCTAAATTCAAAGATTCCATGAATGCGTCAAATTGCATTCCTGACATAAACTGCATAAATGATAACAACTTTTCAGATTTGGCCCGAAGTAAAGTCATGTCAAACATTTTAAGCCAAGCTAATAGCTTATTTGGCATTATTAGACCATGGTTTTGTATTATTTTGTAGCGACGCTGCCTCTCTCTCAACCTAGTGTTTAGAGCACTAACTAAACTTACTTTTAATGCATCCATACATTCATCATCATCATCAGAATAACTATCTTCAAAATTAAACATGTTTTCTGCATTATGATCATAGCTTAGTTCAAATTCTGATCGGTAAGCATTATAGCCAGCCAAAAGTTGATCTGATTGGTTATTTCTAGGTGGATTCGTACTTAACTCTGTATTATACAAATATGGTGTTAGAGGCTTAGGAAATAGTGATTGATCAGTTTCTGGTAATAATTTAAGCTCTTCGTACTGAACTTTTTCTATGTAATACTTTTTATAATGTTCCTGACACTCCAGTTTTGTTCTTGTGTGAACACTCTTAGAGATTTCTTCCCAATTTCCGTAACCATATGTAGAGAGGGAAGCCAACAACTTACATTCTTCTTTTGCAGACCAATTACAGTTATCAAAGAGCGGGAAATCGTTTCTTCTTATCGCGTACTTATGATCGTTTTTATGCAAACCTTTCTCTTTGCCTGACGAAAAACAAGTACAACACAAATTCATATTATCACATTCGCAACACTCTATATACGGCTCGTGAGCAACGTCGTTGCATACATCACAGTTAACTTGCAGTATATCACTGGTCATTTTAATTTTACAGGTGGAAGAGTTAATACAAGACTTCTACGAGAAGTACTACGATATCGACTACAAGGGGTGTCGGCACGCCCTGTTATTGCGATTAATACGATGATTAAAAAGTGTTGTTGCGACTCGTTGTTTTATTCACCTTGTTTGTCAAACTTTCTTTCATATTAAAGCTCGATTTAGCGACAGGTAGTATTATCATTATCAATAATCAAGCACGGTGCAAACAAAAATATTTCCATTAGTGTCAGTTGTCAACTGTCATGTGTCAATTATTCTTTCTAAGAGTCTGTGGTCCTACGCACAAAAAATTTAAACCCAAGATTTGAGATGGTTACTGAACTTTGCTTTCTGATACGGAAAATTTAAAAGCAACCAAGAATTGAGGCTATCTTTAGAAATACCTGTTTTGGAATAATTAATTGCAAAACAGGATTATCAGGATATCTAACATATACCATAGGATCGATTGCTCTATGGTTCGCCCATTGCAGATTCTAGCGAGTAAAAGAGTCGCCACTATTTAACGAAGCATCAAATCAATACTAGACTAATAGAATTTCCTTCAGAATGTTTCTGAATTCAAACCTCCAGTCAATGCAATATGCCAATGTGTTGACGCAGGTACTTCTAAACCTTTATATGTTGTACTAAGGAGGTGTTGAAAACTAATTATTATCAACAATTACCTAAATCTCTTCTAAGTACGCCGGTGCTATCCGCATTACGCGCCGCAGTTAGCATACATTAATAAATCAAATGACTTTATTTTTGTGCATACACAATTAAGCTGCTATTGCTAAATAATGTGTGTATTGAGAAGTCTGTTTTTTATTAGCAATGTAGGTATTTCTTTTTTTTCGGATTGTATATTAGCTGTACTAACCCTATTGGTTGCCACAACGTAACCGGGCTGTTTGGCGAGCTTCGGAAAGAAGCTCTGCCAGAAGAGATTTTTAGCCCTAGGGCTCGAAGAAACTAAGGGAACGACTGCCTAAGGGCGCCTCCTTTGAGGCCGAACCTCGGCTTAGGCAACGTTTGGGATAACGGGAATGAGTGGCCCGTACGTCTCCGAGGCCGTGGATGGAGCCCATGTCCGGATGACTTAAGATAGCGGGGACCTCCGGGTCCGGGATGTGTAGCGTATAATTGTGTGGCAGGTGGTACGAGTATGTTGTCAGTAATCATCTAATCGTCAGGGTCATGAAAGATATGTTTAGGTCTCCTCTTTCGGAGAGGAGCGCTTAGGTCGGGGGAGTAAAAAGAAGCCGCAACTACGAGAGGGTTGGGGTGTCGGATTGAGATTGATAGCAATGTATGTGCAGTCATGCCAACACCGCTCGGCACTTAATGATTGCATGTTTCTGCTACCTACTAATGAGGCTACGTATCAGAATACATATTCATAAAGGGTCAATAAAGTCACGAGCATAGAGCTGGAGCTTAAACGATTTATTGGAAAAAATATATAATAGAGCTAGCGACGGATTCCTATTATTATACAAATATTGGTCACAAGAAGACACTTTTCACAGATAATACCTATCAATGTAATAATAATCCAATTACCTTACCATCAAAGGTGAGATGCAGTCAAGGGCTAACTTGTGGTGAATAAAAAAAAAAATTACCAGTAAATTAAAAAACATACTAACACTTTTGGCATGCATGAGGCGTAAATAATAATTAATGACTACACATTTTTTATAATATATAAAAGAATTACAACGGATGCTGGCGGTTACAGTGCTATTTACTTATCATGACAAAAGACGGCCACTGCCACTATTGGCGCGACAGGACACTATTCCTACACGTATGCCCCATGGGTGTTACTCGATGAGTCACATAGTCATCCAACACCCAATGTTTTCGCGAAATACACAATGATAATATTTATACATACAAATCCGTTACTAAATGACTTCGAGCGGGAATAATTAATATCAACATACAAGCCTTCCTCAAGTAAAAAAAAAAAAATGTTACAGTGACACAAATGGTATGCAATCGACAGGCACTTGACAGTAACTGGCCAGTCACACAGCGCTAGTTCACTGCAGTAACTCACCTGGCCAGCTCACACAGTGTAACCTCGGCTTATTTTCAATTTGGAATAAGCACTTTCTTCTATAATATTCTAGTGTAGGTTTAAAAGATCTTTAATTCTGTTGTGATCCATATGATTCTAATAACGCCAATTTCTTTTGTCTTTTATTCAGGTGTACCTATATGGTAGCATATTATTGATGGGGTTATAATTTATGATTAATTAGACAATTAGTTCTTAGGAATACATATATAACTTAGATTAACCTAAAACTAAAAATCTTATAAAATAAATAAATATTTAATATCATAACTAAAATATATTATTATAAGGTGTCCCTTCTTTTAATAATATATTTTAGTTATGAGTCAGTTCTTTTTCATATTATTGATTATAGATTGATATGAGTTGCATATAAAGCTCTTTTTTTAATTACTTACCTACATCGTTCTCTGTAAACATTATAGACAGGTATACAAATAGTTGTTGGTAGTACGATAGGTATTGTACGTATATAATATCTATATAGCCGGGGCATAATATCTATTTTACCCTCAAATTTGATCTTTGCTGATTCTGGTTTTCCCTTCTCATAATATTAGTTACTGCCGGTAGTAGGCAGGTAAGTAGGTTACCTACATTATGTAATGCAGTAGGTAGTAGACAATTTTGAAACATTGATGCTTTTTCATGTGCGGATTTACAAGAAAATAAGAAATACTTAGCTTCCGTTTTATTTTTGTTAATATAATTTCTTGATCACCTTTTTAGGCAGATTCTTACTTTTCTTTTGTCTAGAATATTAAACACGTGAGCTCGTGGCATATTTCTTGACCCACATCCCGCTCACGTGTTAAATCTCGTACATGTTGGCATTTAGCTAGGTATATACCTACGATACGAAGACCTTGGTTTAGTCTACTCTTCAAAGTTTTCAGTAATTTTTCATTTCAGTTATATATTCAAATGGAAACTTCTAGTTTTCCCATATTTATTATAGTAAAACTAAAACGTAAAAAGTACTTATTTTATCTTTAAAATGTATAAACAGGCGCATGTGCTAGCACTTGTTAACTTTCAATTTCATACCATATTGCTATGCAACATAGCTCAAATTTGGTTAGCTTACTTTATGGTATAGAACCGATCATTAATATTATTTCCCTTTCTATATAAAAAACGGCGCATGTGTAAATTAGTCTGTTGTCGTTACGTATATATCAAATTCAAGTATTTTCTGCTAACCGTTTCTGGAACTTTTTTTGAATAACTGTATCGTGATTAGTTAGTATTATTACACTGGCTTTTCATTCGTTAGACGTGGCTCTACCTGCAGCACAGTCAAAAAGGGGCATTGAAAACACACTGTTTGCATAAGCGACGTCAAGTCTGCGTTCAATACACAGTTGTAGATGAACAGCTGAAATTATATTTATCCCTTTCTAACGCAAGCTTTCGTGTAGCGTGTATTTATGTTTCTTCTCCCTCGCGCAACGAGTGAAGGCCCTAGAATGTTCTAGACGTTTTAATGTATATATTTTGCCGCGACAGCAGCGCTTCGTTTCATTCATTTTTGAAGTAGATAGTGTGAGCTTGTGAATTGTGTGTGTGGAAATTGTTTTCGAACATTCATTTGTTCTAGTGTATTTTCATAAAAAAACTATTCTTGTAAGTATTTCTAGAGTGGTTTAATTGTAGAGATTTAATAAATTAGTGTAATCGTGTCATAAATATCCGTCCATTACCCATTTGCGAACGTGAAGACGTGTAGGATTGCGTGAATTCGAGTCAATCTGCATCTCCAAAAAAGGTGTCGACGAAGACTAAAGGACTATTCCTCTTTGTTTCAGGTAAATATTTCACAATGGGAAAGGATTACTATAAAATATTGGGGCTCTCTAAAGGCGCGACAGACGATGAAATCAAAAAGGCATATAGGAAGTTAGCTTTAAAATACCACCCCGATAAGAATAAAGCTGCTGGCGCTGAGGAACGTTTCAAAGAGGTAGCGGAAGCTTACGAAGTGCTTTCGGATAAGAAGAAACGGGAGATCTACGATACTCATGGAGAGGAAGGCCTGAAGGGAGGTATGGGAGGTCACAACGGACCAGGTGGCGGCCAGTCTTTCTCGTACACTTACCACGGCGACCCACGAGCAACATTCGCCCAGTTCTTTGGCTCCGCAAGTCCGTTCCAAGCGTTCTTCGACCTGAATGGCGGGACGGGTGGTACCACTATGTTCTTCGACCGCGATATGGACGTAGATTTGGATCCATTCGCCAACCTAGGCATGGGACAAGCACGCCCTGGCGGGCCAGGCGGCGCGTTCAGAAGTCACAGCTTCAACTTCCACGGATCACCCAATAGGAAAGAAAAAACTCAAGACCCACCCATAGAGCACGATTTGTACGTTTCTATAGAAGATATTGCTCGTGGATGCGTCAAGAAAATGAAAATTTCGCGCCGCGTCATCCAACCAGATGGTACGTCAAAGAAAGAAGACAAAGTCCTAACTATTCACGTCAAACCTGGCTGGAAGGCAGGCACAAAGATCACGTTCCAGAAAGAAGGTGACCAGGGCAGGAACAAGATTCCAGCAGACATAGTATTCATCATCAGAGACAAGCCTAACCCATTGTTCAAGAGAGAAGGATCTGACATCAGATACACAGCCAAGGTTTCGCTCAAACAGGTATGTAATTTGTTTGTTTACTGTCTTTGTTCCTTTAAAAGTTTATGTATACTTTCCACATATTACAATTATAATAACAATATATACATACCAATCTACAATAACTTACTGAATTGCATCAAAAGTAATGAATATTAAATAAAATATATGTCCTTACAAATAAATCATATTTTAAAAACCAAATTAGTTCAATGACCTCTGATAGGCATGGTTGCCAAAACTAAGCTTATTTGATTTTTAAGTACCTACTGTTAAATTTAACTTAACTGAATGGTAATAGAATGAGTGGCTATTTGGTGTTAATATTGGTAATTTAACCAAAATGTGGGGTGGTCACTGAGAGCATTGTTAATCTTTCATCACACAAAGATTTTTAAAATTACAATTGAATAGAGTATGCCTCCCTACCATATTACTTGTGTCACTGATTATGTATCTACATTGTTATATTTTTAAATTTACCTAATCCATTGGTGCTGCATTTCTAGCACAAGCTTTACTTTCTTTGAAGTGGGAAGTGGGATTAGTCATATATATCTGTTAATTTCCATGGGGTATTGCTTGGGAATTGAGTTGATTCATAGTTTAGTGCCTCTTGAATATGTGACTCAGTAATATCAGGCATGCATGTTAATAACATAAACATGTGGCTATTCAAAACAATCTAGAACCTACTTGCCACTGATAATTAATTGATTACATTGAGTTGCTTTGGGAATTTTTTAAGCTGCAATTTAATTTGAAATTTAACTCCACATGAATGATAAATCAATTTAAATAAAAATCCAGCTGAATTCTTATTATGTCTAGTTTAGTTATTATTTATTCTATTGTTATTTATGGTTACCATTAATGATCTACTAGGTTACTAATATTTGTTTTTTTTTGTTACAGGCACTCTGTGGGACCATTATTGAAGTACCTACCATGTCCAACGAGAAGTTAACAGTCAACCTTCAGGGAGAAGTAGTGAAGCCCTACACTGTGAAGAGGTTCCCTGGCTATGGTCTACCCTTCCCTAAGGAACCCACGCGGAAGGGTGACCTGCTTGTAGCATTTGACATTAAGTTCCCTGACCGTCTTAGTACAGGAGTTAAAGAGATACTTATGGATACGTTACCAAATTAGTTTTCTCATATGAAGTGTATTGGATACCTCATTAGCCAATTTGAGCTCTTATTCAATGACTATTGAATACTGACAGACCACCCTTATTCAGAGATATCTTAAATATTGGTATTGATTTTTGCCTTTATTTTAAAATTTTGCATGATGCCTTTTACATCTTAGTATTCACAGTTACCACTAATAATACCACTTGTGAAACATACTTCTTAACATCAAGTGATTCTTTAAAGTTATTAGTATTTTTTTTGCTGTATTCATTTAATCATAAAGGTAAAAGCAATTTCAAACAAGATGACTATAACATAAAATAGTAAAAAAACTATGTTTCACATTTCTTTATTTTGAATGTAACATTAGAATCTCCTTAGGGGACTGGAAATGCTCAACAGTCAGTGGGACATTTCTACAGGATTTCAAATCAAAATTCTGACTCAGTGGTTAATTTGTGGAATATACTTGTTTTGTTTGTTGAGTGTGTAAGGTTGATTCCAGTGGAAGGCTCAATTTCATATAGTATGGAATAGGAAATCAAAGACCTTGCACAAAATTACCAAGCACACTCTGCAAACTATTACAAATCATCTTGGCTTCACTAGCATGGGTAGGAGAGAAAATATTTTCCCAGTACAATAGGCTAGTGCATTTTATGCCTTGTCAGTGTATATAATTGGGGATAAAAATTTTGTCCCCTGCCCATCCTAGGTGTGCAGAGCATCTTGCTTTACAAGCAAATTTCTTCACTGTTTTGGATCAAATGCTTGCATGTCAAGCAATAGGACTATCAAAACTTCAAACAAGTCAATGCAGAAGAAAATCTCACAAATGTAATTTTTTTAATTTCTTTCTTTCAAGAGCATTCATTTACAGATGTGCCAAGAAGTCCTCTGCCAACATTTTCTGATTAAGTTGTACCTACTGACTTAAGTTGGTCTCAATATGAAAAAGCTGCTTGACTGGGGCTAAGAGTTGGTATGTCTGTAGATCTGCTATGAATGGTATTTAATTTTGTGAAAGTGTGTATGTTTTCTATCCGTTTTAGTATAGGAAGCAGTGCAGTGAGTTTGAAACTTTCTGATTGTGTATGATGCGTATTATTTAATAATTTTGTAAGTTGTAAATATTTTGTAACTGTAAATACTTGATTGAATGTGCAGTGATTGTAAGTTTTAGGTTTTGTAATGATTGACTGACTTATAAAAAGTTAATTATAAAAATAGTGACATTATTTACTGTTTTTTCAGTGATGATATGGGGCACCAAGTACTAACACTCAAATCTACCATCTTTATATGGTAATGGGGTTGTAAAGTGAATTGGACAATTGTATATCTTCAAGCAAATTTGTCAACTGGATGGGTAGGCTTGAATGTTGGTAGAGCCCTTAAAACTTAATTATAAATTTATAGTAATCTAATAGCAATATTTTTAGCATTAATAGTTAGTAGATTCCCTTGACTGCTTGTTGCATATATTTAATATATAATGTCAGAATATAAAATATGCAGTTTTTGTTTGCAGACGTTATTTTGGCAAAAGAAAACTTATTACTTATAATTACTGAGAAAATAAACAATATTGAAAATATTTAAATCTGGTTTTTTATTCCTCAAAACCATCACATTACTATATCCTAGTACGGTTGTAACGACGCAAACAGTTGTGACATGCAGAGTTAGATAACTAAAGATGCATCCTGCAGATAATTGAACTTAAACTGTACTGAATAGATTAATAGTAACAAAAACAAATAATAAAAATAGAAACTCGTACACCGGCCATCTATCTGATGTTGATTGGCCGTTGCTTTAATTTAAAAACTAACTTATATAAACTGTCTGAAATTTCACCAAAATTCCATTCATGTTATATTTGTTTGTATACATGTACATTATACACGTCCCTACACAAGTACATTAATAATTCAATAACCTCTAAATCAAAACCTAAGAATTTTGACCATTCGTGGACCCAACCCAATCAACGTGGATAGGTATATCTTGATTGAAAATATTATCTAGTTACCCTAGCCCAACCTTTACCTAGATCAATGCTACCAGAACTTCATTTAGCTATCAATATATCTTGCTTTTTCAGCATTTCAGTACTGCGTAAAGCATACATACCTACGTAAGATGTACTCCTACCTACTTAATATGATTAGAGTCTAAATGTTGAGACAGAACATTAATATGCAGTGAGTAATATAAAACACAAGAACAACAGTGTAAAATAAAACACGAATGTTTTATATCTCAATCATGTGGATCGGTTTAATAAAATCTAAATTACGAGCAAGTGATGTAAATGAAAAAAAAAAATATTCATAAAATACGTTTTACATAACATTTATCGGTTGTTGGGACATCCTTTTAAGAAATTAAGTATGTAAATAAAACAAAAATATTAAGATATCTAGATATAAGTCAGTGCACTTGTACAGTCGGAGCTGACTAGAATTTACAAATCGATTTAGTTACCCATCCATGTCAAGTTAGAGAGATTACCTAAATATCCTACTTTACTCACTAAAGGAACGAATAGTCCAAAGGCATAAATTGTTCGATATAAGAATTACTGTATGTAGGTAATTCGATTCATGTTCAACCCATTATCAGCTCACTACAGAGCACGGGTCTCCTCTCAACATGAGAAGGGTTTAGCCATAGTCCACCACGCTAGCCATGTGCGGATTGGCAGACTTCACACGCCTTTGAAAACATTGCGGACTTCCTCAGGCGTGCAGGTTTCCTCGCGATGTTTTACTTCACCGTTAAAGCAAGTGATATTTTAATTGTTTAAAAACGCACATAACTTCGAAAAGTTAGAGGTGCTTGCCCGATTACGAACCACCGACCTCTGATTAGGAGGCAGACGCCCTAACCACTGGGCTATCACAGCTTGCTGGTATTCGATTATTTATATCATTTTTTTTTTATTACATATTGGAATATTAACAATATTTATTATTCACGTCAAAATATCGATAATATTGGCATTTGGCACATACTAGATCTAGTTCATACTGGTTTACATATCGACAGAACTTCCGTTGATATGCAACAATAGTTTCGCTGTAAAGGCTTTTCCAACGTAATTAACGTAGCGGCTCAACCAACGTAGTATCGCAGCTACTTTTCCAGTGTAGACGTAAGACACCCCTGTTGTTTGTCTCGTTTTAGTTCCAAACATTGGATTTCCGTATTGATATTTTCGCTCACAAGTTTCAGTCCAAGTGCAAAGCACTTAAAGCAGTAGTTAATACGACTGCCGGGGACACGTAATGGCGCTCTCGTCGGTGTATAAACAGCTGAGAGGAATGAGAGACGTCATCCGCCCTGGCACGGGTGCGGACCTTGGCGCGGGCTGGAACCGCGGGGCCGCGCCGCATTACAGCCACGAACTGAGGGGGCAAGAGGCCGTTTAAGTATTTAGTAAGCAGATTTTTTGCAGTTATTAACCCATTCGTCAGCAAAAGTAACCAAAGCTTTTATCTCAATATAATGAAGAACAAAACACACTTTTAAAATTTTCTTATGTCTTCTATATATACAAATTTCTCGTCCCTCATCGTTTGTAACCATATTCTCCGAAACGGTTTGACTTATGAAATTTATTGCCTATATTCGGTAGGTCTAAGATTAGGTCTTAAACTATTTGAATTCTCCTAAGTGATAGTCCACCCTTATTTTATTTTAATTTGTTATTAAAAATACCTATATACCTTGAGGTAAACATAAATTTATCCATTCGTTAAAGTCATTGCTCATAGGCGCCTATGTTTGTTTGTTGTTTGTTTGTTTTTTCCATCTTTATTGCACAATCTCAAACCTCCCCATAAAAGCGGTAGTGATGTTATAGAACTTAATGAATAGAAGCAGGCGTTACTTTGCGGAAGTCCATGATAAACAATAAACAGGAGATTTGTATAATATAACACCACACAAAATCTTCCACTAGAAACTCTACGCACGTTTCGACCCGACACCGGATCATCCTCAGATGTTGACTTCACAAGCGCGAAAAGTAACAATAAACAGCAAGTATAGTTTGCTATATTCCGCCGACAACCGGGAAATTTGTATAATATAACACCACACAAAATCTTCCACTAGAACCTCTACGCATGTTTCGACCCGACACCGGATCATCCTCAGGAGATGTTGACTTCACACATTACTTTTCGCGCTTGTGAATATAGCAAATTATACTTGCTGTTTATTGTTTGTTATAGAACTTCTCCTAACTATCTTCGTTACCTTTCCTATTTTATATCTTCTATTATGTTGACTGATCTGAGTCTTAAAATAATTCAAGTACAATAACAGATAGCATAGCAACAAACAATATTGCTTCTTCGAAAACTGACAACACGCATGAGTAAATGAAGTAACTAATCAGTAAATAGGTACTTACCAGACTTGAATGACAGAGTTAAAAACAAAATGTTAGCTCAAGCGAACCTAGCGAAGTGCAGACACACAATATAAAGGTGAGCTTCACATATCATATTATTGTGAATACTGAATTGGATTATTACCCTTTTAACCCCGCCATCCTATTACCTTATCGAGATTTTAGTTTTAATTATCTATTATTTTTGTTCTAATGTCATTTTAATTTTCCTCCCTGCAATCATTAGTTTTGTTTCTGTTTGCCAATGATATTGAAATGCCTGTTTCGTGGCCGCCCTGCAGACGTGTGGGACATTGAAGCGTGCAAGTCGTCACAAGCGAAAATATCTGCGCCGCTTCCCCGCCCCCTGCGCCCCGCGCCCCGCCTCCACGCGCCTCTTCATAATTGATTTCCCGTTCATTAGACCTTCAACAAATTTGATCTGTATAAGTGGAATATTAAAACCCAGAAAACATGTTCATCAATGATGTTCAATTTCTATGAGTATTGGTAGGTAGCTACACCGGCTTTCAGGTTCAATAATCATCATTTAGGCCTTTACGTCTATTCTAGACGGTTTATACATTGTCTCGGAGGCATTTTCTCCGTTGACTGTGGAGACCAATCCGTGAACGGCAGTTACGTCCGCACTTACTGCAGCAACACCCAACGAGCACAGACGCAGTCTCGCCGCTGGAACGCCTTCTCGTTTTCTTTGCCAAAGCGAAACCAACGCCATTAGCCACGCGTCCACGGTGGCTTGCGAAATTGAGTCTTATTTGACCTCGATCACAACACACTCGTTCACCTGAACCTAAAAAATCACCCATCCCAATAGTTCCAAAGGTCTTTTCATCAGGACGCTATAAGACGGAACTGTATAATTACTCTATTTTTCCGGAATTTGTGCCGCCCACACAAACTGGTCACAACCGGAAAACTGCCATGCGGGTCGATGCCTCTCCGGCTCTACCCGCACTACACCACTAACCTGTCAGAATAATTATTATAGATAGATATAATATATTATATAATAGATAGATAGATATAGGTGATTATTATTATTTATTTAACCGCCTGAGAGTTCTACATAATGTTCTCAAAGACGATTGAAGTCTGCCAATCCGCACATGGCCAGCGTGGTGGACTATGGCCAAACCTCATATTGAGAGGAGACCCGTGCTCTGTAGTGAGCCGGTAATGGTTTGATCATGATGATGATTTAACCGCAGTAGGCGTACAGTGTCTAGGAAGGTTTTGAAAGATTCTAGGAATTGAGAACTTCTCATTTGATGGCAGCAGAGGAGTTTAAGGGTAGACAGTGCTTTTTTGCATACATATAGTGCACTCCGCCGGTACCGGTTGCCAGGAAATAGGAACACGATCAGTTTGACCCGTATGTGGGTAACTGGAGCGTTCCCAATAATAAAGTTCGAAGAACTCTAACCATGAACACGTCATTATTAGTACAGTTAAAAATAAAACACCTACTTTTTTCATAGCTAGATAATAGGAGATGTTGTTTTCCTTTCTTTTCCAGAACAGTATGGATAATGAAATAAGTTAACTAAGGTATATTCCATATTACGGAATTCTGTAAACAATATACCTATGAATCTGCACTTTGTATGGACAAAATTACTTTTCACACATTCTTGCCACTTTGAAAGTAGTTATTTGGTCCCTCTTGTAAAATTTCACCGTAATACAAAGCCAAAAAGGGTCAATCAATTAATCATAAAGTTATTCAAGTAGTATTTAAAATGCACTTTTAATGCATAAATAACTTACATACTTAGTAATGAGTTGATGGTGATAACTACAATCGTAAGCTTAAAACTAAAGCTGTAAGAGTTCAAAACGCTAACTTGTAGTGGAATTAAAAAAGTATAAGATATATCAAACCGTAAATATTTCAGTTCAAAGAACATCGCTTGTTGTTTTTTATTACAGGTATTATTGTTGTCCGAAGTGAGCATGACTCTTTCCTATTATCTCAACGTGGGCGCTGACATTTCACACTTACCTACCGCGTCATGCAAAATACTGGCTCACTTTCACTTCCCGTGTAAGTCATCTTTGACGCAAGGAAGGATTTCTGGTACATGTGTTTTATTATATGTCAGTGGCGTTTATACGTGCTTAAAAGTAGTGCATACCCTACCCTGGCTGCATATTTTTCGTAGTAATCCTAAGGATGTTATGTCAAAAAATAAAATCTATGTTTGCTTTATGTCGTTCATATAATGATAATAAATAAAACGATTATGTCGTTCCTAATTGTTTTGTGACGTTGTGGTATGTAAATATTATTAACTCATGGCATGTCGAATGAAAGCATTTGGGTCACCGTCCGACCCCCCCCCCCCCCCATCCGAAACGTCGCCTAAGCCGAGGTTCGGCCTCAAAGGAGGCGCCCTTAGGCAGTCGTTCCCTTAGTTTCTTCGAGCCCTAGGGCTCAAAATTTCTTCTGGCAGAGCTTCTTTCCGAAGCTCGCCATACAGCCCGGTTACGCTGTGGCAACCAATAGGGTTTGTACAGCTAAAAGACAGAACGAAAAAAAATTTTGGATCATTGGACATTTGGATCTAGATTTTAGACTTATGGCGTGATAACATTATCTGGGAGGAAATTCTCATGGATGTCATTAGGCCTGGACCAAATGACATGATCAGCGGCTGTCTGCTCAGACTTCGTTCACTTTTAACCGATCCCGTTCATCCTTTAGGCGGGTTTTCTAATTTTTTTATTTTTTGAGTTTATCTTTTTTTAATATTCTCCGAGTGAACATAGTTAGCTGCAGTCGCCCAGTTAATGTTATATAACATAAAGAAAGTACAGATAGGAACTGAATTCATAATACATCGGACGATTACAAGGCGGACAGAAGTTTCTCGAACAACTGCTAAGCATGTTGTATCGTTGATTGAACATTTAGTCCGGAGTTCCTTCGAGAAACTGTGCGGTAAACGAGCTTCGTCGACTGCGCTGGTATTTGACCGACAAACCCGTTATAAGCGACTACGCTGTCTCGCCAGGAGACTAGTTAAAATTTCCATATTTCGCCTTAGTTTAGACGATAATTATTTTAAAAGTATAACATAAATATAAATAACACTATAGGCACACGATTAGCTTAAAAACGTAACGGGTAAGTATATATAAATATATAATACTAGCCGATGCACGCGACTTCGTCCGCGTAGATTAGGGTTTTTGAAGTTTTTAATGGAATAATAAACCAATTCAAGGAAAATTTGTGTGGCAAGCTGAATCTATAGCTATAGTTTAATGACGTGAAATTCAATCCCGCGGGAACGGGATAAAGTATCCTATGCCCATCTCCTGGTTCTAAACTACCTCCCCACCGATTTCCAGCCAAATCGGTTCAGCCGGTCTTGAGTAATAAATAGTGTAACTAACACAACTTTCTTTAATATATATCTAGATATGATGAGACAAATGCACAATGTACCTATAAAGCTCTCTCTTAATTCATAAGAGGGATCACTAGACTGATCCGATTCTGGTCATTGGTTACCATTCGCTGACTCTGTAACATGTTAATTGTAACTTTGGACCAACGCAACAAGATTTTTTTAAATATGAAACATTTGTCTGCATGTGACGCAAACCATTTTTCTTATTTCTGGTCAAACCATAAACAAATCACCGATTCGAACCTACTCTTTTTGATTGCGGAGTTTTATAAAAGTACAGAGAAGTTAGAATCTAGCCTTTTTGATAGGAGTGTAAAAAAACTGAATGTTATTGAGAATAAGTAGTAACTCAGTAGAACGAAAAACAATTTTTTCGTTTTACTGAGTTACTACTTATTATCAATAACATTCTAACAAAAAATACAACAAAATTTGAAACAACAGTATGCCTTTCAGACATTTTATTTATAAATGCATTTAACATTACATTTAACATCAAACAAGATTGCGGTAAAAAGGTACCGAGGTAACCTATACGAAAAAAATCGAGAAAAATAATTTCGCAAACATTTCCCATTAAAACTGGGACTTAATAGTGACTGGCATCACCAGGTGACATTGATAAAAAAAACACGTGCGTTTGCAAGACACGTGTCGCACCACGCTGATGCGAGAAGGTAACCCTGACTGATTCAAAAGACCTCTACAGCGGTTAGGTAACACTGATTTATAACGGCCTCCAAAAATAGTTGGTTATCATTAAGACGTAAATGGTTTTAATTGGCGATGTTACTCAATATTTCCGTCTGATCTCAAACTTTTTTTTATTACACCCGAATTAAATACAATAATATAACTAAAGACTTAACAAGTTCAAGAAACTCACTTTACTCATCATAATTAAAATTAAAAATTTATAAATTTAATAAATTAATGCTATTAGTAAATCTACTACATGCTGCTATTTAGCATTCATATAATATATTTTTCCTTATTTTTATTGTTGAGGTGATGGTGATAACTACATTCGCTTACTTAAAACTAAAGTTAGGAGGGTTCCAAAACGCGATCAGAGAAGCGCCCAAGAAGAAGATCACAACAAACTTAGTGGTTTTTTTTGTCACTACCATCTCACATAATAAATAATTAATTATAATTAGCTAAGAGTTAGAGCGTTTCTCCCCCAAGCTTTTTATTGTGTGTGGAATCCTTTATATCAACATATGGTTTTATACAAATTTACATTTTGTACAACCTTTAAACTTATTGAGAGACATCTCCAAGATGTCTGTCGATAAATGTCATAAAATAATGTACCTACAAATTCCGTTGAATGCGTTAGTAATTTTGTGCAACTAAACGACCATTGTTTTCTTATTAATTTTTTAATATTATTGAAAAACATAATATTTTTATATACATATGTATATATTGGTAACGCACTGTCATTAGTATGTATTCTTTAGTGTAAATCGCGACCATCGAAAAGAGTGACATTTGATCGATGATATCAACAAATGTGACGCTTGGAACGATAGTATTCGAACTACGTACAATGACTTCTATTTGACAACGACTCGAATGGAGAGGCAAAACGCTTTTTCCTTACGTGATTATTTCCAACGTTTACAACATCGTTTCAAAAACAAAAACTGGATACGTTTTTTCCTTACACTGGGTGGGTAGTAACCTACACTAGATTTCCTAGGGGATTGTATGTCAGGTTGCCGTGTCACTGTGGTAACGGAAAAACGCGGTTACTTATCTAGTCAACTATATCTTCGCGGGCTCTAAAATAATCAATCAAACGTGATCCAAGCCAGTTCGTTATCACGTTATCAATATCATCACAAGGTCACTTATTAACTTTGTAATAACGTATGTGTTTACTAATTGTATGGGATTTTTACTGGAATTTTTGTAGTCGAACTCGAAAACGTCGTGTGAAATCTGTTGGTCTTTTAAAACGTCACGTCATCCCCGGGGCATTTTGTCATGTAGCTTTTCAAAGACTGAAATTAACTATTAAATATCATTTATTGATGGTATTTCCGCATTGAATATAAAGGTGTGACTTTGGAAGGTGGACTAGGTGCTTAAATATAATATATATCTTAAATACATATAATAAATTGACAGGAAGTTAATAAGAGATAATAAGATAGATAAACAGATGGAATTTTTCTGACCTAACCTAACCTAACGAACGCGTGATTTAAATTGCCAAAACCCACAAGAAAAAATATTTTAAAATCACAGACCGAGTAATTTTATTTGTTTGCAGTAAGTATCTCACGTTCTTATAGATACTTCTGGAAGTAGCGTCTTATCACTTCACGTGTACCCCGCACGTGCTCTTTCAGTGATAAGCCGCTTCGATTCTTACCTACATCAGGCATTTAGTTATAGGTAGGCATTAAGAGAGTACCTACATATAACTAAACATACTAATCTTAATATGCTTCATCATCATCATAATCATTTCAACCGATAGACGTCCACTGCTGGACATAGGTCTTTTGTAAGGTCTTGGGCCGCTTGTATCCAGCGGCTCCCTGCGACTCGTTTGATGTCGTCTGTCCACCTTGTTGGGGGTCGACCAACGCTACGTTTGCCGGTGCGAGGTCGCCATTCCAGCACCTTGGGACCCCAACGTCCATCGGTTCTCCGAGCTATGTGCCCCGCCCATTGCCACTTCAACTTCGCAACTCGCTGAGCTATGTCGGTAACTCTGGTCCTTCTACGGATCTCTTCATTTCTGATTTGATCACGTAGAGATACTCCTAGCATAGCTCTCTCCATTGCTCGCTGAGTGACTCTGATAAATATGCTTGTCATTATATATTGATCAATGTTTGTCTTCATAGAAAGACTACCGAGTACTTACTGATTGAGGTGTAACCTAAGTCGCTTTGTGAGAAAAAACAATTTGTATCTTTGAAGCAGCGTATATTGTATGTCGTAGGATAATAGAACAAAGCTTGTCTTTGCGAAAACTTGAGGTTTATTGCAAGCACCGGATTATTGGAAACTATGGAAGTTATCGCATTCAAGATTTATTAAAAGGACATAAGCAACTAAAATGTAGTTTTCTCTAAAGATACAAAAAGACTAGATGGTAGTCTTTTTTTTCTTTTTTACTTGTATTCACTACTAGTTAGCCCTTGACGGCTATCTGACCTGATCGTAAGTGATGATGCAGTCTAGGATGGTAGCGGGCTAACTTATTAGCAACTAACTTAAAACGCACATAACTCCGAAAAGTTAGAGGTTCGTGCCCGGATTCGACCGCCGACCTCTGATTAGGAGGCTGACGCCCTAACCACTGAGCTATCACCGTTTCTTTACTTTATCACTTCTTCTTTTACTTTTCTCAATAACACTAAAATAGGGGTGTTACAAGTAGCACTGTATGTGTGTTCAGTTTATAGGTGTCTACTACTATTTAGTGATTAGGTACCCTCGCCCATACTGCAGTATCGGAGGAGCTACCGATGCGTCCTAATCGATTTCCATACCGTCCGACCCCCCCGTTACCGTCCGACCCCCCCGTTATCCAAAACGTCGCCTGAGCCGAGGTTCGGCCTCAAAGGAGGCGCCCTTAGGCAGTCGTTCCCTTAGTTTCTTCGAGCTCTAGGGCTCAAAATTTCTTCTGGCAGAGCTTCTTTCCGAAGCTCGCCAAACAGCCCGGTTACGCTGTGGCAACCAATAGGGTTAGTACAGCTAATAGACAGTCCGAAAAAAAAAAAACGATTTCCAGTCGGCACCGTGAGTGGTAAGTGTCAGGCATTCTCGCTACATAAAATTAAAACCTTCCTTACACGCGTTATGATTTAAAATAGGTATGTATATAAATACGCTGCCCGTACATAACCAATGACGTGATGCAACTACGCACGAGCAGTACGCGCATCTTGCACTCGTAGGATTTACATGCAAATTCTATTAAATAACACTGCACGGTAAATTATCCAGTACAGAGCTAACGAGAATAGTGACGCAGGAGATTTCCTTATCTATTTTGATTGTCTTGTATTGTTTCGCACAGTGCCGCGCAATTAATTCCCAGTTCATAATGTTAATATTTACTGACGCACGTTGGCAGTATCGACCAGTGCGCCGTCACGGCAAACGGCATGTCGCTCACTTATGCCACCGTGCCACCTTTATTTATTTATTTGTATACCACAAAATATAAAAACATTAACAAGACTATTTTGCTATCACAAATTACGGTACACGGTTACTATAAGAAATTTTGTTTAAATGTGATAAAATTAATTAACTAAACATTAAGTATTATAAGTAATTAAGTATTATATAATATAGGTATTAGAACCTAACCTAACCTAACTATAGAATATAGTTAGGTTAGGTTGGGTTATTATATTTCTATAGTTTGTTAATATTAATCTTTTTTTTCATGCTGTGCAGTCAATTAGAATTACAATTAGATATAGAACATGTAACTAAATGAAAATTTAATTATAAGGATTGTAATTTGTTATGATTGTCAAATAAAATAATCAAAAAAAAAAACAAAAAAAGGGAGGGATGATGTTTGTAACTCAAGCACTCAAGCTTGACTGAACGGATCAGGATGACATTTTGCACATATATAGATTATAGTCGAGAATAACAAATGGGCTTCTATTTATCTCCAAAAGTTTGGTTTCCATCGATATGTTTTTTTATACATAATACATAATGCTATTTTAATAATGCTAGGCTGTTAGCCTAGCATTATTGAAATGTTTTTAATTAGCCGGGCGTCCCTTGACTGCCATATTTTTTAAAAAGCAAACGTTTCAGTGCTGCCGATGAAAATCTGTAGCAGAAGAGACACCATTGCGTTGCCGGATTGTAAGGAATTCGTTTGTCCTCATGTAAACGACACCAACACGTAATAGTTCTGAGGGCGTAATGAATGGAAACTTGTTAATACCTAACTGCCTCTTAGTGGTAGTGGATTCCACCGTAAGATTTTAGTTTTATTCTGAGATGGGCTATATCTAGTCATCATGATCAACCCATTACCGGCTCACTACAGAGCACGGGTCTCCTCTCAATATGAGAAGGGTTTGGCCATAGTCCACCATGCTGGCCATGTGCGGATTGGCAGACTTCACACGCCTTTGAGAACATTATGGAAAACTCTCAGGCGTGCAGGTTTCCTCACGATGTTTTCCTTCACCGTTGAAGTAAGTGATATTTTAATTTTTTTTAAACGCACATAACTCCATAAGAAGGTGCGTGCCCGGATTTGAACCGCCGACCTTCTGATTAGGAGGCTGACGCCCTAACCACTAGGCTATCACCACTTCTATATCTAGTAAATTGTTAGATTATGGGGTTTTCTTCCGTTGACGTTTTCCTTTCGAGAGCACATTAATCCGCCGGTTGGTTACGTAAAACATTGTAATAGCGACAGCTATAGAAAAGCGACATCGGTCGCAAATATCAAATAGTATGTAAAATAATGTCTCGTATAAAATAATAACAGACGTTTGACGCAACGATTATAAGGTTAACGCCTTAAGCCTGTCGCAATAACGTAATCACCCGGCCGGTGTCTATAAACAACATACCTATTATTATAATTGTTTAACCCCACCCACCCGTACGGTGAAGGGTTCAAATCTGTTTTAAGTATGTGACGTTTTAATTATGTTCAGCAGGACATGAATAAATATTACAATAACGATGATAAGATAAGATAGATAAAGTCTTTATTGCACATTTAAACTTAGAGTCTAAAACAAATAAAAACAACATACGTAGAGTCAGTCAGAAAGCCCGTTTTGTTCTTAACAGACTCTACTTCATGATTAATAAACGCAGTAGGCTACCTCTCCGTCACAAAGTGACATTATATAAAACTTGTATCCGCCCAATCATGTCTTACGCGAGCGCCGCTATAGCGCTTCGTCCCACGTATAAAACCTTTCAAACGATTCAGAATCGTTTCATGCGCACGGCAACCGGCTGTCCCTGGTATGTGCGTAACGTAGATCTGCACAGAGACCTAGAACTTGACACTATCGCTCAGCACTTTAAGAAACTCTCGAAAATCTATTTCGAGAAATCAATCCGACACCCCAACCCTCTCGTAGTTGCGGCTTCTTTTTACTCCCCCGACCTAAGCGCTCCTCTCCGAAAGAGGAGACCTAAACATATCCTTCATGACCCTGACGATCAGATGACTACTGACAACACACTCGTACCACCTACCACACAATCATACGCTACACACCGTCTTCGCCGGCGAAGACGAGGTCCCCGCTATCTTACGTCATCCGGACGTGGGCTCCATCCACGGCCTCGGAGACGTACGGACCACTCACCGTCCGACCCCCCCGTTATCCCAAACGTCGCCCAAGCCGAGGTTCGGCCTCAAAGGAGGCGCCCTTAGGCAGTCGTTCCCTTAGTTTCTTCGAGCCCTAGGCCTCAAAATTTCTTCTGGCAGAGCTTCTTTCCAAAGCTCGCCAAACAGCCCGGTTACGCTGTGGCAACCAATAGGGTTTGTACAGCTAATAGACAGTCCGAAAAAAAAACAAAATATAAAAACATTAATAACACTATTTTGTTATCACAAATTACGGTACACGGTTGCTATTTTTTACAACTTTGCATACTGTTATAAATATAATATATATGAGCAATATAGACATTACATACAAGATTACAAATATTTATTATTGCATATCAGACAACTAAAAGTCTTTCAAACGATGATTAGTAAGCACAGAAAGTACGGACTCATGTGTGCCCCATTTCAGGAAATTAAAAATCCTCACCCTCCCTTCAATCTATATCTTTGAAATGTGCAAATTTGTCAAAAAAAAAATCTATACTTTTATGAAAAAAAAAGAAGAAAAACCTCGTCGATTTCCCGAAAAATGTGCTAACAAACTAACCCTCCCACCATCAAAGCTAAAACTCCACACCTGTAGTCCCTACTTAATGTCTGTGAAAATATATAATGGTCTGCCAGACTGCATACGAAACTTAGACAGTATTAAAGAATTTTTTATTGGAGAAGTGTTATTACACAGTAAAAGATTTTTTAAACGATGCAAGTAAACATAAATGAAATCGGTCTCTCTACTACGGTCGATTCCAGACCAAGTTGCAACACCCAAACTGGGTATGTGTACACAATATGCAACGAAATAAATAAATAAATTAACTAAAGATGTTGATAAATGTATTAAATGTACCCAAGTGGTAATCGAATGCGGAACCTTTCGCGTCAGATGTCGTATCACATACTAATTATAATCGCAGGGATGCTAAATATAGAAACACCCAAACACCGTCATTCTTACAGCGCGCGTCGGTGGAGTGACATAACGTGGCTAGCCGCGGAGCTGATGGCAGAAGTACTACCGCCGACCGCTTCGCCTACATGCATGTTTGTGTGTGTCATCGTAACGGATGGACCGATTTCATCATGGTCATGATAACCTTTCATGACGACCTCCGTGGCGCAGTGCGTGCGCTGTCGCATTATAGCGTTGGAGGTCCGGGGTTCTATTCCCGGCTCGAGTCTGGTCTGGTGGGAGGCTTCGGCCGTGGCTAGTTACCACCTAGACCCTAGACAAAGACGTGTCGCCAAGCGATTTCAGCGTTCCGGCACGATGTCGCGTAAAAACCAATTAGGAGCGTGGGATTACCATACTCTTAACAGGTTAGCCAGCGGGCTACCATCCTAGACTGCACCATCACTTACCACCAGGTGAGATAGCCGTCAAGAGCTAACTAAGCCGCTAAGGGCTGCAGTGTAAAAAAAAAAGAAGACTTTCTTGGGAAAATAGTGCAGTGGTTTCCCCTTGCCTTCTTCACTTTTTTAGACATTTTAGGAGTTATGTGAAACTCCAAGGCCGCTGCAACCTTTACCCGGTTGCTCAGATAGGTGTGTAATGGATATACCGCGATTGGTCGGTCGCCAGAACCTCGTTCGTTGCCTAGCAGGGGACAGCTGTTAGGGAGGAGTGGAGGCGTGTAGTGAAGCGTGCAACACCCAAGGGACAACCACGGCCGCTCTGTCAAGAGCGTATCGATTAAGAAGAAACCCAATGCCGGCTTACTATAAACACGGGTCTGCTCTCAATATGAGAAGAGTTCGGCCATAGTCCACCACGCTGGCCATGTGCGGAATGGCAGACTTCACACGCATCAGATCTCAGGCATGCA
The DNA here is from genome assembly GCA_928268935.1 of Lasiommata megera. Taxonomy (NCBI): domain Eukaryota; kingdom Metazoa; phylum Arthropoda; class Insecta; order Lepidoptera; family Nymphalidae; genus Lasiommata; species Lasiommata megera. The sequence goes on along the minus strand of OV743308.1, from coordinate 1,013,227 downwards.
GAACCGATTTAAATACGGGTTATTTTAACTGAAAGTGCGTTTCATCTGGTTCTTAGCTTTATTTTGATGAATATGTTGTATCATTTGGCGATTGAATTAGGTATTTACTTAAATATCAGGTCTTTTGCAGCAGGTGGAGGGAAGTCAGTTTCTTCTATAATATTAAAGAAATTTTAAATTCGGTAATTTAATCCTAATCACAGAATATGTCACTTGTTGTTTTTGTATTACAAATTTAAACATGAAAAAAACAAGAGTTTTATTTTGCGAATTTTTCACCTTTTTTCATTTAGAACAGTAAATAGATTTCAATTGTTTTACATGAAAAATGTTAATTTTATTTTTTGAATAATTATTACTATTCCTGCGAAGGGCACTGTATAACACATTTATTAAAGTTTCAGAACTGTATCGATTTTACCACGAGCTCTTTGGCTAAGCGCCGTTGCAATGTAGCGCCAATGGATGCCAATCCGTCGGTAATGCCAAATTAGTTTTATTTGTGCCAGCCAGTGCCAATGTCAATGCCAAGGCGCCTAATAGACCATTCGTTTAGGTATCCCATTTCAAGGCTCTTTTATCATTTAGCACTAAGTGATCTCGCTAGCCCAGAAAGAGTGTGCAGGCCCGTGGATCTGACCGCTGAGCAGATTTTCTACTACGATCGCGTGAAAGTCAATTTACGTCACCGATCTGTCAAAGCTAGTACAATTCGCGCACGCGGTAGCTCAAACGTGTGTCATCATATTATTATTGTGACTCCTAGGTGATGTGACCGTAGATCCCGGAGCCTCCCACTGTTTTATGCTGATGGTGGCCATTTTTTTTTTTTTTTCGGATTGTCTATTAGCTGTACAAACCCTATTGGTTGCCACAGCGTAACCGGGCTGTTTGGCGAGCTTTGGAGAGAAGCTCTGCCAGAAGAAATTTTGAGCCCTAGGGCTCGAAGAAACTAAGGGAACGACTGCCTAAGGGCGCCTCCTTTGGGGCCGAACCTCGGCTTAGGCAACGTTTGGGATAACGGGGGGGTCGGACGGTGGTGATGGTGGCCACCGAGGGGGTTTTAGTGGGCTAAGAATCCCACATAACCCGAGCTTTTCCCCAAAGCAATAGTCGGGTATCTCACTAGGGGAAACCCCCGTAAACAAAAAAAAAAGGTGATGTGACAGTGACGGATCATAAACGGGAGCCAGGACTTCATGCTCTGCGATCTGTTGATAAAGCAGAAGGGAGCAGCGCTTCGCACGACGCATGTCGCTTCTATTTATGCGCCGTATTATACCTAACGACGCCTACGCCATTTTATTTATAATCATCTTCAAATATTTATAATTCGTAAAGTACGTATCTCCGGTTTTTTACGATTTGAGAGTTTTCGTTAGTGACAATTTTATTGGCGATAATATTTTTAATCCAAGAAAGATATTTCTCCACTTTTGGATTGTGTGCCTAACTACAGGGCTCGTACTTACTTACTACTTATTAGAGTAGAGTTTCCATATTATACAAGTTGTGAGAGAGCACAGTACTCGTCGTCTATGGACGTTGCAGAAACATATATAATGGCGACCATGTTCTGGAAGAGGTAGCGATGGTAGACCGTCGCTAGGTGGACAGAAGCTATCAATCTAGTCGCAGTGAACCGCTGTTTAAACTTTTGCAGAATAGGTCCACTATTCTGTTTAAACCTTTGCAGAATAGTTCCACTATTCTGTTTAAACCTTTGCAGAATAGAATAAATAGTGGAACTATTCTGCAAAAGTTTAAACAGAAATTCATAGGTTAATGATGATGATGATGAAATGTTGTGACTTTTTAAGTTTGAGTCGAACAACATCCATTCGGTAGCGTTTTACTTTTACCGCATAACTGTTGGCTCTCAGGGTCTTTACGGAACCAAGATCTAGTTCGGTGAAATGAAGTTAAAAATGGGAGTCGAATAATGTTAGAAATTTAAAATCTATCTGATAAAAAAACTTCAGCTAGCAGATGAAACTCGTTCGATTCCATTTTAATTGAGCTTCGACACGATCGATAAAGAAATAAATCTTGAACTGGGCTCTGTGATACCATCTAGTTTACGCCGTGAGTTAGGTTTTCTTTCGGTGTATGTTTCATCTATAAGTTCACGTTCGGAGCATGACATCCTACTAATATTATAAATGTGAACTTTCACATTTATAATATTAGTAGGATTAGTAGGATGTTTATTACTCAATCAGGCAAAAACGGCTGAACGGATTTGGATGAAATTTGGCCTTTGACCTTTTATCCCGATTCCTTAAGTAGTTCCCGAGGGAAAATTGAAAATTGCTTACGTGAAGCCGCCGGCAGACAGCTTTGAAATTAGGTATGCATTGACATGCATACTATGGAAATGGGAATGTGCTTTCTATACCGATCTCTCAAATAGTTCCCGTGGGAAGATTAAAAATTTTAAGCGAGCGAAGCTTAAGAACCAATCCTGAAGTCCAAGCAGATGAAGTCGCAGGCAGAAGTTAGTATTTAATACCTTGTTTTTTAATTACCTTGCGTTCGTCAGTCCAACGCCCTAGACTTACATGGATGGGTACCTTATTAAGCATGATTTTGTTTCGTTTTTTTATCAGTTAATTGTATGCAAACTATGCTATTGATACTGCTGAGGCAAAAACATTCAAGTGTCCGCGAAAAACCTCTACAGATATAGAGCGCGACACCTTTCTTGTAAGCAGTGGTAAAAACGCAGCGTTTGTTTCAGAACCTAGCAACGAGTGTGATTCAGAAATCCTCTTAGCATTTTTATTTGGCTATCCGTAGGAAGGAGATGGCCTTGCGCACACAGACTATAAGAAAAAAAGGAGACGGCATGCCTGCACATAATAACGCGCGGACTTGATTTGCTTAATCGGAAAGGTACAATTATTCCTAAAGACTCCAAAGATAATGTTACACAGTACTCTACTGATGTGCCAGCAATCTGTGAACCTAGCAATACCTAGTCTGGTCCATTAAAAATGACCTCCATCTTTAGATAATTATGTCATTTGTTGTCATAATTATCTAAAGATCAGTTTGACAGACATTTTTCAATTGGTATTCCAATATATATAAATTAAGTTGTTATAAATTTTAAAACATAGGTTATTATAAAAAGATAAATAAAGTAATTGGTAAAGAATTAGTTATTTAATGCAATAATGTTTTTTTATGTAGGTAAACAACAAAGAAATTGAAACGTGAAACTAGTTAACTTTATACAAAATAAAACCTTTAATAATACGTCTATCTTGTTATTATATTCTGTACCCCTACTTTATAAAAACCAACATAATTTTGTACACAAATACCAAAATGCGTCGCAAACTCACCGTTACTGCGATTTTAATAAGAGCTACGAATTCTGACGCTCTTCATAAAGTTAATATTGTAGTTCCGCAAGTAGTGACGTCATATGGGTTGGCGGATCGGTATCCTGGACCTCGGAAAGCGCATGACATAATATGGCAACTGAGTTATAATAGAAGGTCACATTCTATTAGTATGTGAAAACGTGTTATTGTTCCTTGCAAACACAGCTTTATTCAAGTTTATGAGTACTTAGGTTTTCTTTTACTAATCGCACACTCCTGCAAGACTCGAAAAAGTTAGGCTGCTTTTCAGATTTTGTGTTCAAATTCAAATAATCTTTATTCAAATAGTCCTTTAAAAGGCACTTTTGACGCGGCTATAATTTACATAGAAGTGATTTTATGGTGATAACTACATTAATACAGTGTAGCCAATCACTCAGCTTGGGAAGTTATGTGGAACCTTAGGAGATCCAGGATATGAGGTACTTTCCCGTGAGGCTCGGAACAGGCGTAAGGACGCTCGCGCACTCGTATGCAACCTAGTAAGACAGTATGGGTGGCCTAAGACATCTTACGCCAACGTTCTTTTCTCCAAATCCAATTTTTTTTTAGTACTGCAATATTAGTTACTATATATTTTGAATAAATAATTATAATCATCATCATCATGATCAACTCATTGCCGGCTCACTACAGAGCACGGGTCTCATCCCAATAACTCCGAAAAGTTAGAGGTGCGTGCCCAGGTTCGAACCCCCGAGCTCTGATTAGGAGGCGGACGTCCTATTACTATCACAGCTTAATAATTAGAATATATAATCGTAATTTTATAAGAATACTAATTAGGTATTTTATTATTAATTGTATAAATACACTATTATTATAGTAGTATATATATTAGTTATAGTCGTGGAAGTTTGTTCTTAAAATCGCTTACACTGCTTCTCTATCAATTGTTAATAACATTCTTATCACAGTTACCGTTGGAAAACTGATGGTAAGTGATGATGCAGTCTAATTTGGTAGCGGGCTAACCTGTTAGGGGTATGGTAAATAATCCTAATTCGTTCTACGCGACATGGTGCCGGAACCCTACATCGCTTGGCGGCACGTCTTTATCGGTAGGGTACACAAATTTCTATAAATAAAGATGACTTTGTTTCTTATATACTTAATGGAAGTAAAATCTAGTAAATAAAAACAAAAATTGAAAGGCTGTTTGCATATTGACCTCCTTCTTTAGTTAAACCTTCGTTGTCCTAAAATTAACGCGATGATGAAGGGCAAAAACGCGTTTGAATCGATAAGGTTCTCGAATTTGCTGTAGGCGAGAAATGTGTGCGATTTTCGCGGGTTTCGCAGCAGTGTGCTCTACCTATAGATTTCCCGTGCTCTAAGCAAGGTGTCGCCAGATGTCTCGATTTTCTTGTGATAAATAAATACTTATTCCTTTGCGGGCGTGTCACGGTCTAACTTGACATTAATGAGTAGATTACGCTCGAAACGAATTTTCGAACCACATGTTATTTGAAGACCGCAATGGTTCAGTGGTAAGTGCCGTAACCAGAGAGTTTAAATAATGTAATATAGAGTGCTTAAATCGCATGTCTTGCGCATATTAACCTATTTTCTAAATGGCCCACTATGTCAGTCGTGGATAAATGGTTTTTATGTATGTACCATTTTATTAACTTTGTGGTTAAAAGTAATGTCTGAGTCAGCAGTGTCTGAATGAAGTATTTATGCAACTCTAGGCTCTAGCACTGTGCCACATAACCTTCGTCCTGCCCAAGGGACGAAAATAGCCATTAAACTTTTGACGACCTCCGTGGCGCAGTGCGTGCGCTGTCGCATTATAAACTCGGAGGTCCTGGGTTCGATTAACGGCTCGAGTCTGGTCGGGTGGGAGGCTTCAGCCGTGGCTTGTTACTACCCTACCGACAAGGACGTGTCGCTAAACGATTTAGAATTCCGGCACGATGTCGCGAAGAAACCAATTAGGAGTTTGGGTTTACCATACACCCTAACAGGTTAGCCCGTTTCCATCCTAGACTGCATCATCACTTACCACCAGGAGATAGCCGTCAAGGGTCAATTTCTAGTGTATTGGAAAAAAACACAAAAAGTTCGGACTGGGCATATGGACTGCCGCTTGGAAAATGTTCATGTTTTTTCGAATCCGTCTTTCATCCGTTCCACGTACGTTCATAGCACGCCCGGTCTAATATCACAACAGCGATAAAAGATAAGTGGTAAACACTTATCTTTCATCATCATCAGCGCTTCAACCGGTAGGCTTCCACTGCTGGGCGTAGGTCTTCTGTAGGGACTCATAAGTTCCACGGTGCTGGGCTGCTTGTTTCAAATGGTTCCCTTCGAATCGTTTCAAATTCAAATTCAAAATAATCTTTATTCAAATTCAAATTCAAAAACTAAAGCTATGAGGTTTCCAAACGCGCCCCGGTCTAAGAAGAAGCCCACAACAAACTTAGCCGGGGTTTTTTTTTTTTTTCGTTATCACCATCTCACACTGAACATACATTAAATTTTTATATATATATTGGCTATGCACTGTCATTATTTTATAATCTTTAAATTTATCTCTTAATGACTCTCTGGGACCTAATTTATATATCGCACGAACAGCCCTCTTCTGCAAAACGAATATAGTGTCTATATCAGCAGCATTACCCCATAATAAAATACCATATGACATAATGCTGTGAAAGTAGCTAAAATATACAAGTCTGGCAGTCTCTATATCAGTCAAATGACGGATCTTTTTTACCGCGTAAGCAGCAGAGCTAAGTCTGTGCGATAAATTATTTATATGTGGGCCCATTGAAGTTTAGCGTCTAATGTTATGATCAACCCATTGCCATTGCGGCTCACTACAGAGCATGGGGCTCCTCTCAATATAAAATGGGTTTGGCCATAGTCCACCACGCTGGCCATGTGCGGATTGGCAGACTTCACACGCCTTTGATAACATTATGGAGAGCTCTCAGGCGTGCAGGTATCCTCATGATGTTTTCCTTCACCGCTCAAGCAAGTGATATTTTAATTGTGGTGATAAAAATCGAATCGTTTGATGTCGTTAACTAGCTGGTAGTCGGAATCGGCCAGCACTGCGTTTACGTCAATGTCGGGGTCATCGCATTTTAATGTTTTTATTTATTTGTAAGCGTCCATTCGCTGCACTGTAGTGCTTGTTATTAACTATCTCTAGCAGATTAAGACAGTAGGATAATATTATCCGCCTCGTTTGTCCAGTGTACATGTTAGAATACACACAATTAGATAACGAGATAGTCGGTTTGATTTTCTAATTGTATAAGTACTATTTTGTATTGTTATTTTTGTGCATACTTTTGTGGTACACAATAAAACTGCTGCAATTCAGACATTCCCGGGCTGGGCCAAGAATATTATAAGTCTTGATATGATATTAGTTTTTCGGAAATTAATATATTTGATATTTAGTTGCGTGGAAGAGATCGCTATGTAGCGATAAGGCTGCCAAGTTGTATACTAATGTTTCTGTGTTATTTTCTATCTTTCTTGTTTTATTTCCTATATTGTTGTGTGCAATAAAAGTGTATTCATTCATTGATATATAATTCCAGCATTGGTGCAGCGCCGCCGAGTGGGCATATGCTCTGAAGCCCTCTCTTCAACTAGACACGAGGCCAGGGTCACGTAAGCGATGGGCTGAGGATGATTCAATAATTCACGATACTGTGTTATTGAAATGAAACAAGGTATGTAAGAAAATCAAAAAACAATTTAATAGTATAAAGAGTGACGTCATACAACTTCATAATAAATAATTCTAGCATTACATTGTGGCTGGTCAGGTACGTCATAAGCTACGTATTCATTTGTACACTAATGTTTAAGGTACAACGGTTGATTATCTACAGGTATAACTTTGATTTGTTAAGCGAAAATCAAAGATAAAGTAACGGTTATGACTTACTATTTAAATGCAAGTTGACAGTTGCCTCTGCAACTTTACCTAGGTAAAAGACAATTAACAGAGAATATAATGTAAAATAGCTAACAGAAAATCAAGCTAGGGCTTCATCATGATCAACCTATTACCGGCTCACTATAGAGCACGGGTCTCCTCTCAATATGAGAAGGGTTCTGCCATAATCCACCACGCTGGCCGTGTGCGAATTGGCAGACTTCTCACGGCTTTGAGAATATTATGGAGAACTCTCAGCCGTGCAGGTTTCCTCACGATGTTTTCCTTCACCATTGAAACAAGTGATATTTGAATTTTTTAAAAACGCACATAACTCGGAAAAGTTAGAGGTGCCCGGATTCGAACCGCCGACCTCTGATTCAGAGGCTGACGCCCTAACCACTAGGCTATCACCGCATTAGCTAGGGCTTATGGTTGTAAATTTATGCGATACAATACTTAGCGTATCTTCCTGTAAGGAATACGATCTGATTCCTTCTTCATCTACGGAATCTAGGCAAATAGGCAATCAAGGTTGTTTTCAGTCATTTAGCGAGAAAAGGACAAAACAACTGACGTCACAGAGCAGAATCAACATAGCAGCGGTAGTAAGCATAACAACGGGACACTGCCTGTTAAATAGACCTCTCACAGTTAAGAAAAATGCTGATCCAACTTGTCCATAATGTGGTGAGGTAGACCAGCTTTCACTACTTAGCTTAGTGCCCAATGTATTCGCTGGTAAGACGGAAACTGCCCGGTAAGGATAGTATAAGTGAAGAAGACCTAACAAATTAATCTGTTGGTTTTAGGTTCCCAAAAGCAACTGGTTTCAGGGGGCATGCTGCCGGGACATCGTAAAACTCAAACATGGGGAAAAAGGTGTGCCGTGGATTCGTCTCCAAGTAAACAACGGTGTTTAAGCAATCAAAAGCAGTCAAGTATCTACGGAGACACTTGACAGCTTTGAGAATTTGAGCGTTAGTTCTAGCAGATCTCCCAAGCTTTTACCACCTCTGGGGATGCTTTATCTTTCATGGAAATTTTAACAAAAAATATTTATACAGATTTTGTATTTAAAACATTGTGTACAAAGTGAATACGTGGCTTTACTAACTAGAACTCCACATTATATTAATCAAACAATTAGGTCTTCATACTACTAAGTATGAAGACCTAATTGTTTATGCGCAACTTCTACTACAACACTACAAAGCATCATAACAAAATGTACAAACGAAAGTGAATTGACTAAGTACCGTATAAACGTATTATGAAACTGAACATATACTTAAGGCTTATCAAATCTAGTATAAGTTGTGTGTCCAGTGCCACCATCCTATTTGCGAAGTGAATAGCTGGTGACAGTCGTTTGCGAGTAAGCATGTTTACCCTCAACGAAATAAAACAATAGATAAACAATTCGCAGGCAATTGTCATGATAATATGTTAAAAAATATGAAAATTAAAAAAAAACTTTTGACTCCATTTATCCTTCATGTCCCCATGAATCATGAAGGATAAATGAAGTCAAAATTTTCTTTTTATTACACATGTGTGCGAAATAATAAAAATATAAGCTTTAGAACAAATAGTTCAGAATTGAATATTCTTTTAAACGCCATTGTAGTTGCAGGCACTGTACATGGGAATCGGTCAAAAATACAATTTTTGTGATTTTGGCACATAAGTGATTCACAGATTAGTATTTTGTTGTTTCAAAATATCTAACAAATATTAACCATAGTAATTAATCTAAGATCATACTAATTATTAAATACGACCTAAATTCGTGATATATGAAAGAGTTTAAATTCCAAATTCCGGATGAATTGGGCTATCAACCTTTTCCATTTTGAGTAAGTTCCTAGTTTCTAAGGCCGAGATCTATAACTCACGCATAACCTTATCTCGGTCTTAAGAAACAGTTAAATGAGACAGAGATATGCCGGACGTAAGTGTGGTTAACTATAACACTAACTTTGGCTGAACAAAAATTAAATACGCTCTTTAGGTAATAGATCCTAGCCTAAGTCGTCGATAAAATGAAAAAAAAAAAAAACACATCACATAATTTTTATATAAAAAAAATTGCTTACATAAAAAATAGCTTACTTATAACCTTATATGCATTTTTAAACGTTCATGATTTTCATATAAGGATTATTAAATTAAACGCATTTTAGGATAGCTGTATGATGTTTTATGGTAAATTTACGTTTAAGCTGACATCACATTACATTAAAATATACTTAGTAGGTGGTAGATAAGTAAATACCCTTGGGTATATCTCAGTTAGGTACCAAATGAAATGTAGTTTACTTAAGTGACATATCTTTTAGTTCGTCAGGTATAAGGTTTGCGAGCTGATGATCAAGTTATCGTCAACTTTTTCGCTATCATACGGCAATAAATCGAGAGTAGTTCTAGCTGACAGTCAGGAAAGTGCAGTCATAGCAAACTGGGTGTCAACTTTTGGTTTGTAGTAACAATTTGTTAACTAACATGGATATTTTGTAGTCCTAAATACATGCCTTACATATAACTATTGGTGAGGAATGCATAAAGTAAATTTAGTAGTTAGTACTGTAACTACAACGTTCGTACTTTTCTCGACTTTGATTGATATTCAAGCTTAATATCTGGCATAATTTTAATAAGTTTAAGAGTTTATTATGTAAATATAAAAAAAATAGATAATCCGTAAAAAGAGAGATTGGATCGTTTCCAAGTTCAAGCCGAACTTGTAAGCGATTCGGATATCATAAATCACTAAACACGGGACTTGCAACAAAAAAATAATATTGTACCTTATTCGGCCTCTTTGGCCTTTTATTTTGTACTAGGCTGAATACTTACCTAACATCTACGTACCAAGTTATTACTTACTTAAATCCTTTATTAAATATACATTATTTTACATAAAGAATTCAACACTACACAATACCTACGTAATTCATAACCATATATTTTGGTTTTTATGTTTGATTTGCTATCTTATACTATTTTATTTGCTATATTTGTATTTGGACGTTTAAAAAGTGTGGGCTTTGCCTAGAATAAAGATTATTATTAAGTATCGTTAAAACAGACTCCCTACCACGCTCTAAATATAAGTATGGTAAGCTAAAAATGCGAATGTGAAATGTGGTAATATATAGATATAACAGTACTAATCCAAATACTTACGGCTTTAAATTTAGATTAAAATTATATATATATAATTAAGAGTGAGTGTAAGTAAGTGGGTAAGTACTTGGCTAGATAACAGATTATGTTAGTAGATCATTCATCAACATATTCAAAGTACTAAGGTTTAATATGTTTTTTTTTGTGTAAAACCTTAAAGTAAACTTACAGTTTAAGTCAGGTGCCAATTCTGATGTACATAAATATGTTGATGAAACTAAATTGACATGTCCTGTCCCTTTTAAGGATACAATTTTTTTTTTTTCGGACTGTCTATTAGCTGTACAAACCCTATTGGTTGCCACAGCGTAACCGGGCTGTTTGGCGAGCTTTGGAAAGAAGCTCTGCCAGAAGAAATTTTGAGCCCTAGGGCTCGAAGAAACTATGGGAACGACTGCCTAAGGGCGCCTCCTTTGAGGCCGAACCTCGGCTTAGGCGACGTTTGGGATAACGGGGGGGTCGGACGGTATAAGGATACAATGTAACAACACAAAAGTAGGACAAAAATACCTTTACATAATTTTGTCGATTAAGTTAGCTTAGAGATTTGTGAACAAATAATTGGACCCATTATGCACCTACCTAAAGTGATGGGTCTGTTTAAATGTAATCAAAAAGAAAATTAAAAATTATGTACTTACTATAATGAGGTACCTAGAATAGATTCTTCCAACTTAATCTTTCTTATCGACTTCTATTATATTATAGAAGACAGAATCATTATATATTATGTTAGTTATACCTTCCTGATATTTATCATTATTCAGTAATAGATATCTAAGGCCAGGGTTTCTTATGTGCGGGTTTATTGGGTTCCGGTCCCATAGCAGCGGGTCCAGGCATCTTCCAGGGTTTGAAGTCTGGCTGGGGCAGTTCCTTGCAGTCTACCAGGGGATTAGTGGCGCTTAAAGCTTCCATGACTCTAGGTTGAGCCTGGTCCAGTAACTCTTCGTTTGCGCAGATTACGCCAGCTAAGGTTGTTTTGCGTATTTCCGTCAATTGCTCTGAAATAATAGTATTAATGGTATAGGGAAAGCCGGCTCAGCAAGTTTGAGTCAAGACGATTACTGGATAAGGGAATATCAAGGGAATTCAAAATCATAAAATTCTTACCTACTGAGAATCCAATGATCTCATCAGATGTCTCGTACCAGAACCTGTCTCCGACTTTCAATCTGAGGAACTGATCTGCGATGAGGCAAGTGAGCGTGGGGCCCAGGAGACGGCCCCGGGGTTCCTCGGCCAAAGCGCCGCTGTATAGATCAATGTCATCTACGCTCCTGTACAAAAAAATAAGATAAATCATGTGGTAATTCCTAGAACATAATGCGTTAAAGATGGCGGGACTCAGGATTAGTTTAAAAAAAAATTGGAAACAAACGAGAACTTTTAGCGATTCAGGGCCTTGGAGGTGATAAGATGATATGGAGATAGCACAAGCAGATAGTATATGATGGAAACCACGTTTTTGCTTCATACACAACAACCTCCTGGCGACCGCCGTGGCGCAGCGCTTGCGCTGTTGCATTTTAAAGTTGGAGGTCCTGGATTCGATTCCCGGCTCGAGTCTGGTCTGGTGGGAGGCTTCGGCCGTGGCTAGTTACCAACTTACCACCCTACCGACAAAGACGTGTCGCCAAGCGATTTAGCGTTCCGGCACGTTGTCGCGTAGAAACCAATTAGGAGTGTGGGTTTACCATGCCCCTAACAGGTTAGCCCGCTACCATCTAAGATTGCATCATAACTTACCATCAGGTGAGATTGCCGTCAAGGGCTTACTTGTAGTGGATTAAAAATAATTTTGGATAATAATACACTACACAGTTTCAAGATAGCAGAAAGAAAGATAACTTATCAGAGAACTGTGAAATGTGTTCTTACTTGTAAATCTTACAAATCCTGCTGTAAGACATTGGGTCAAAGATTGTCTTGAGGTCGGTGAAGTTCTGCGGCCGGGACAGACCGCAGTGCTCCCGCCAGGCCGGGTACGCTGGCAAGCCGTGGTCTCTGCCGCGCTGGATGTTGAGGGACACCAGGTCTAAGCCGCAAGGGGTGGCTTTGTGTGGTGACGGCGTTGCTGATACGGTTGCGTTGATGATTGATTTCTCGAAAAGATGTTCACTCAGCTATAAGTAAAGTTTTACTATATTTAATTATTGATTTCACATTTTACAAGGCGACCTACATGACAAGGAAATGTATTCTAATTTAGTGTGCTTATTTTAGTAAAATTACGGGTCAAGTCGCGGGCTTCAGCTAGTTTGGAATTGTTACGACGTTAAGGCGCTGTGTATAGTGAAATTGAGTCGAATGAGTATCGTTTTCTGCAAAATCTATAGCTCATAACATTATGAAAAAAAATATGGTCACACTTGATCGTATTTCTGACGTGATGGCCGATTTAGAAACACGATTTAACAAAGTTTACTAGATAAAAAAAAATTGCAATCGCACCTCTGAAAATACTTAAATACTAATTTTTCTCAGTTATGCCAAAATTGATTAGGGTGAAATTAAGTACAATTATTTGTGATATATTAATAAAGTAATTGGCCGATTTACATTTTGCATAAAACGTATATTATAATTTTAATAATTTTTATTACGATTTGGCACTTAGGTCCTTTGCATCCCAGTATCGGCGTCCTTGTTACTCGTACGCAAACCGACAGTGATCGCTGAGGCGCGTTGCTAGGTGGACCTGTGACCAGCTGCGATCGCCCGTCATTCAAACATTATTTTCGATTACATTAATTAAAAATTTGTTACAGGAATTTATTTCGTTTATATTAATTCATTTAAACATAGTGTCTGTAATAAAAGGTGTAAATACGTGTGTTTATAAATAGTTCTGGTAATCTAATCATATTATCACAGTAAAATCAAATTGCTTAAGTTAATGTAATGTACCTTAATTTCACCCTTACTTTTATAAGAACTGTGGCGCAGTTGAATCACGCTCACATGTGGTGCATTAGATAAGCGGGAGTTCGGATCCTAAAAGGTTTCAATAACTATTTTTTTCCGTAAATATTTTTTTTTTTATTATTTTCGTATTTTGTATGTTTGAATATTTTTTTTATTTTAATATATTAATTTTGAACAGATAAAGTTTTTTGAAGATTGATTCTGATGAACCGTCAACCGTCATTGTTTTACAAGAGTGAGGATAATTATTTGCTTGACCTGAGTAATAATCAAAAATACCGCCGCTATCAATTCGGCGTATGCTGCCTACTTTAGATTTAAATACGCCGACTTCTTTGGAGGTACGCCGATTACTTTAGAGGTTTGCTGTCTATTTTTATCAGTCAGCATGCGTAGTAGTATTTTTGTGGGTTCATTAGAGTTTCCCGTGGTTAGTTTTTGAGATTGTTTCAATAATAAAATAAAAAAGCCATTTATTCTACTACCAAGTCAATAAAAATAATAAATTATGTCAATGTTTTTTTTTTCTTACAAGTTTCAGTCAAATTTTATTTTGTCACAAGTGTTTGGTAGAAGTCGCCTCTCTGGCGTAGGCCTCCCCCAGCTCTTTCCAAGTCTTCCTTTCCTTAGCTTCTCTGGTCCATAGCGAGCCACTGACGCGAAGGAATAAGTCTTCTTGGCCTTCCTCTTTTTCTTTTGCTACTACGCGGAATCCATTCTGTGGCAATTTTTGTCCATTTTGTATCTGTCATCCTGCAGATGTGACCAGCCCATTTAAATTTAAGCAATCGTATTTGGCTGATGACATCTTTGACCTTGGTTTTTTTTCCGAATATTTATGTTGCTCACCTTGTCAGATAGTTTGATACCCAGCATGCTCCTCTCCATTTTTTTTTATCCAGCAGTTGCAGATGATATCCGGCCATAATTCTTTATAAAATAGTAATTTCACACATATGCCACTTGTCTAAATATACTTGTATACACTCTAATTATACATGACTTTTTAATTATAAGTTATCTCGTTTATAAATATTTCCCATTGGATATATTAATATTTTTGTTAGAATGGTCAAGCTCCAAGATTCCTCTTGTCTTTTTTCACTTTGGGCAGTCTGGTACAGTTAAATGAACTGCTAACGGATTTGGATGATGTTTTAGCCGCAATTTGTAGTTTATACAGAATGTTGGATTTCCTGCTTCACAGTATAGTGATACATCTGCGTTCATGGATCTCGCTATTTCTTAAAAACCATAATGCGTTGGCTTTTTGTTTGAGTATGTAATCCTCTGCCCGTTGTATCACTTTGATATCAGAGTCGCATGTGGAGCCCCAGAGCGGGATTCCAAATTGCCAGATTGGTCTGAGTAAAGCCTTGTAGATGAGAAGTTTGTTGTCAGTTGTGAGCTTTGCGTTTCTTGAGAGTAACCAATACAAACCAGTGTACTTAAGTTTCAGTTCGACCTTCTTTGCTACAATATTTTGTCGACAAGTCATCTTTCTATCCACAAGAAACTTTCCACAAGAAAGTGTGACAACCACCGGACTTTGGCTTTAATCTCCCACGCTAGCAAATCGCCACTTTAATCAAAAATCAAAAGGCAAATCTCTGAAGAACAGGCAGGCTTTGTTAAGGGGTACCCGCGAACAGATAGTCAACATCAGACTAATTATAGAGAAAAGCTACGAATTTGACAATCCTGTCATCATCTGCTTCGTGGACTATAGCAAAGCTTTTGACTGGACCTGCATGTGGAAGGTTCTCTTAGAACTGGGCGTACCTCAGCATCTTGTGGCACTACTACAAACCTGATACAATAACAGCCAAGGTTCCGTCAGATTAGATAAGACCATGACAAGCTCATTTTACTTCAAAAAAAGTGTGCGTCAGGGATGCATTTTGTCACCCATACTTTTTAATGTTTATGTTTAGTTCATAATCCGTCGCACTTGTGAATCTTAGGATGGGGGCATAAACATTGGAGGCACCACAATTACTAACTTGCGGTACGCTGATGACACTACACTTTTGGCATCCAATGAAGCAGAAATGGTGACTCTCCTTAGTAAGTTGGAAAATGTAAGCAAGGAACTTGGTCTTTCCATTAATCCATCTAAATCAAAGATCATGGTTGTGGATCGAAGTGGCAAACTTAATCTCACGGGTGCACTCAAGTTAGAAGTGGTGGATAACTTTATTTATCTAGGCTCATGTATAACAAACAATGGATCTTGTGAACAGGAAGTGCGCAGGCGAATTGGTACGGCAAAGAATACCATGTACCAGCTATCCAAGATCTGAAATAGCAAGAGCATATCAATTCGCACCAAGCAAAGACTAGTAAATGCTCTGGTTATTTTCCATATTTCTATACGGTTCTAAAACATGGACTCTTCGGGCTACAGATCGCAAACGCACTGATGCTTTCGAGATGTGGTGCTGGAGGAAGATACTAAAGATACTACATTCAGGACCAACGCATCTATCCTGAAAGGGTTGAAAATTACAGCAAAGCTGAAAACTATATGTATCAAGCGCACCTTGAAATACTTCGGACTCAGCCCTGGGAATTTAGGAAACTACTCGTAACGGGCAAAGTGGAGGGAAGAAGGCCAAGAGGACGTAGCCCCATGCGTTGGTCCGATCAGATCAGCACTGCACTCGGTACATCATTCCACGCCACACCACATAAAGCCGGAAACAGAACCATCTGGAGAAACATCATACGGAAGAAGATGATCCATGCTAAGGATCGCGACCCTCAGTAATGAGAATGACGATGCAAAGAGACATCTTTCTATGGAAGACGATTGTGGGGTAGTTGTTTGGTGCTAAGCCTAACTGGAGGGCAGTCACCTGATCTCAGAGTGAACGTTATGTGCTGTGATTTCAAAGCAATAGCTAGAACTTTCTATTTATCATGGATGGACAAATGTCTGAGTTTCTTGGAGGCTTTTTTGTAGCATTTCAGATGCTTTTGCAGGTTTCTCGTAAGAAGCAAGTAATGTAGTATCATCAGCGAAGGTTTCTACAGATACTCTACAAGTTTTTGGTAGGTCGACTATAAATAATGTGTATAGGATTGGACCTAACACTGAGCCATGAGGTACTCCAGCTTTAATATACTAGAATCTAGAGGTACATTCACCTTCTGTGACCTTAAAAATTTAAACTAGTAAAGCAAAATAGGTGTGTGGTAGAAGCATTTTGATTTTCCGAAACAAGCCTTGTTGCCAAACTTTTTCAGGCTTGTTGTATATCAAAGAAAACATACAGTTTTCGTTCATGTGCTTTTCTTATGATTTGACATACTCGGTGAACTTGTTCAATAGTTGCAGTTTGTCAATAGGTCTCTTCTAAAACCGAATTGGTGGTCAGGCAGTATTTTTCTGTCAGAGTTTACATGCAGTAGGCTATTTAGCATTATCTTTTCAAGTGGTTTGGATAACGGTGGCAGCAAACTTATAGGTATGTCTATAAGATGTAACTTTACTAGTTGATTTACCAGGTTAGCAGATCAGAGATTTGAGGGATTTCCACAACAGTGGGAAATAACCAATTCTAATTATGCTGTTGGAATGGACAGTACGATACATAAGGCCTTTTTTTGGAGGTTCTTTCATTACTCTTTTGTCTATTAGGTCAAATCCTGGAGCTTTCTTGTCTTTGAGTGTTGTGACTGCCCTTCGAATCTCCTTCGGTGCGACACACTTAAGAGGTAGATATAGCTGGAAGTCCTGATCCAATATCTTATGAATGTCAGATTCATCTGCATTTGCTAATTCCATATTTGGTGCGAATAGTATTACAAATGTAAGTATTACAATCTTCAATAGGAGAAGTAGAAACAGCAGGTCGAGTAATATTTATAATTCCTTTCATAGAGAATATCTACGGGCTTTAGTAGGAGAGAGCGATTCAATGCTAGTTTTATTTGTATCATCCTCAGCTTCTACAATCACATATTTTAAGGAATGTCCATTAGGACATTAATATACCCTTATACTTTTATGTTATGTATTTTTTCCACTTTTCTTTTTGTCCTTATATTATGCAATTAAGTTGGTTAAAATAAATAAAAAATAAAATAGCTAGATAATTTTCTTTTCGCTTGGTGGCCATCGCTTTCTATTGCCATGGATAAATATATAGAATAAGTGTAATGGGCATGAGTCGAAACGCCCACATAAAAAAAAGCTGATTTTTTGACCAGGTACCCTCCCCAAAACACCTCACTAAATTTTCATCACATATTCTAGGAACACAGCAAAGGACAAGCATATCAACATCATTTTTTATTTATATAAAAAGATGGATCGTTCACTCCGAATCATATAAGTAGGTAGTAGGAAGAAATACCAATTTTCCAAATTTGAAATTTTGATTGAATTTGAAATCCGATGTTTATCAGCGAAAATTTAATTTTTATGTACGAAAATTATTGTAAACAATACAAAAACATAAACAAGATTTAAAAAAAAAAAAAAGCATATTTTGTTTAAGATGCGAAAAATTCGAATTCAAGTTGTATTAGTCCAGACGACCGTTCAAACAAGTGACGAAATTAAGGTAACGTATCTATACCTATAGTTGATAAGACTTGTCGCGAGCCGTTTATTGCAACTGTTATGGCGAGCTGCACTAAGTATTGCGCGAGGTGGGCGGGGCTAACCGTCCGCTACTGCCGCTGCTTCACCCCCTCAAATACCTAAAGTTTCTCTATACAGAGCGCCTTAAGGAATATTCCCGAAGGACGTCATTGTTTCAGTTTCCATTTGGAATACCTACAGTTCAACGAACCTGCTTGTTTGTTTACCAATGCTTAGTTAATGAACTATTGTTAACTTTTTCCCACGCTTGTTAACTCAATTTTGCGCTGGACGTCGCCCGAACTATCTAGATTTTCAGGATAGGTGCTTCTCTCGAACTTTGTAGAACATGTCGAGTGGTAGTTAGAATTAAAATTAGACTTTTAGCAAGCACATCATTATTATAATCCACAACCTATCAATATCCCAAACACATTGTCTTTAGAGCCTATGCTATACTCTCCTCTATTAAGGGCCTGAAGGCTATCTTCCTCAGGCGTAGGTTTCAACAGTTTCCTGCATCCATGGCCCCATCATTCACCTCCCTACGCCCTACCTAATCATGTCGCTTTTGTTGTCCCATAAAAATATTGTTCGTCCTTTTCCCATATTCAATCTTAATTCATCGAGCCAAACATTCTTCCTCTGATATTTCTTCCTATGATACTTTACCCATTACTTAAATTTTCTAAATGTAATCAGAATTATGAGCCAAAAACAAAACTGGCAGTTTTCGGTTCGGCCAATTCGAACCATAATCAGACATGCTAATAACAGTAATAACTAACACAGCGAGGTAGGAAGGCAACTTGAATGTAAGCAGCACGCGACGATTGCATGTGGAATTCCCCACCACATATTAGGGGTTAAAGTATGAAATTGCCGTTTTATTGTAATAGATACTTCGAATTGACATGAACCTTCATGGTTTGAGATTTTTGAGTGAAACTTTTTTCATACGGTACCGATGTAGTTCTTCTTTTAAAAAATGTGCAACATTCGATTATCAACTTTCAGTTGTTTTTTTATTCAGCTTAGACAATAAAGATGGATACTTCGAAAATTCGTGTGATTTTTGAACACGAGTTCCGACGCGGAACTAACGGGGCAGAAACAGCTCGATATTAATGTTGCGTTTGGAGAGGGGACTGCTGCACGCGGCGCTGACTAAATATATTTAGTCAGCAGTGCATTTCAATGGGCTGAGATGACAAAGGAACAATTTTCCTTACCATCTATTGAGCCACCTTTGCACGCCGTGACCTTGGCTACTGACACTCTAGTGTAACTTATCAAGTTAATATCAAAAACATAGCTGTTAGCATTACCCCATCATATTTATAAGCAATTGTCAAATTAAGAAAGTTTGCTCCTTTGAAAAAATTACAGATTAACTTTTACTTTTATGTGAAATTATTCTTCACACGTACATAATATATGTCGAGTCAAGGGCGTCAGAGTTGTTTTTTTGTAAGGGTGACGTCACGATTTTGTTTATTTTCGCTCATAGTAATCAAAAACCACAACTTGCGGGTTTACACTTTTATTGCGACAGTAACTAAGAGGTCCGAACAGTCCGACGTCTCGAGCGAAAAAAGCCACGAAAGGCATCGACCGCCCGTATTTATAGCACAAAGCATGCTTGTACAAAATTGATTTTTACTGTCTAAATTGTGTTAGCAAAATCATCAATAGTTAATATGCCGCTGAATAAAGTTAATAAATTCTTCGCGCCGACATATATATATTCCGGTCCATATCTATATTTACGGCATATATATATTTTTAAATTTTTACACCGCGGCTGAACCCACACTTTTGCGAATAGGTTTCTACTCGGCATCATACTGGAATGTTAAATCACTTGGCGGTATGTCTGTATAACTAGGGTTACTACCCTACTTATAAAGACGTACTGCTGATCTGGTTACTAATAGTACTAGTTGCTACTAGTACAGTAACCAGATCAGCAAACCCTACCCAAAGCTCTAGACAACTAAAAACGGGTAAATCTGCAGGGTTCAATTCATAATATCTTTACTCGTCACTCATCATACCATAAAGGTTTTTATTCGTTAGTTCATTGTTACTTTACATGAAAACTTATACTAACTCATGTGCGAACAGAGACCTAGAAACTGAAGAAGAAGAGGAGAAACTCACCTCTGAAGTAACATGCGGGTCTACACTGTGCACAGGCGTGTACAGAGCTGACTTCACTGCGTACTTGGGACCCATTTCTGTGTACAGAGCGTAAGGGTTGAACAGCATCTCGTGTAAATGGGTGTAGCTAACCGTGCCCGTGCTCGCGTCTACGTTGTGGATGAGGCCCTGAATACGATAGACAACAATAAAAGAAAATGTCAACGTTCTAACTCAAAATATTGGTAAATAAATCATAGTAGTAGAATATGCTCAGTTAAATAAAAATTAAGAACTTGAAGAAGTTTAATTTTCAGATTTTTCGGGGGGTTCCTTGTTGTCTTGTATTTCTTCTTTTGTATGTGTCATCATCATCATCATCATGGTCAACCCATTACCGGCTCACTACAGAGGACGGGTCTCCTCTCAATATGAGAAGGATTTGGCCATAGTCCACCACGCTGGCCATGTGCGGATTGGCAGACTTCACACGCCTT
This sequence comes from Lasiommata megera, assembly GCA_928268935.1. Classification (NCBI taxonomy): domain Eukaryota; kingdom Metazoa; phylum Arthropoda; class Insecta; order Lepidoptera; family Nymphalidae; genus Lasiommata; species Lasiommata megera. The sequence continues at coordinate 992,578 of OV743308.1, read as the reverse complement.
TGAGAACAGTATGGGGAACTCTCAGGCGTGCAGGTTTCCTCACGATGTTTTCCTTCACCGTTGAAGCAAGTGATATTTTAATTGTTTAAACGCACATAACTCCGAAAAGTTAGAGGTGCGTGCCTGGATTCGAACCGCCGACCTCTGATTAGGAGGCTGACGCCCTAACCACTGGGCTATCACCGCTTCTTTGTATGTGTATTTTCAATTCATTTCATTCCATGTCATTTATATCATTATAGAATTTCAGGGGTTAATGTCGTATTCACAGGATAGTTACCGGTAGTAGTGTATGAGCAAATCTGAAAGCAGCCGCGGCGAAGTGGTTGGCGATGGACGGATCCACCGTCGGGTCGTACACGTCCGTGTGGCCGGAGTCCATGAGAGTGAGGTTCAGTGCCCACATCACGTCTTGACCTGTTGGCCGAATCGTTCTAGGCTAATTATAAGAATATCAGTAAATTATGATAATAGAAGGATTGATGAGGTTGAGCGCCAAGTCGAACTTTTGTATTAAAAGAACGTCCTGTTGTTCCCAATTTATTTTTACATAGTCAATTTAGTATGTTACTGAAGAACATCTCCAAAACATAACTAATATCCAGGAAGAGAGTTTCCAAATTGCCCGCTAATAGTCAGCAATTGGACATTATCCTTAAATTAAGATTCACCAAGGTATCCTGTAAAGGAAGCCTTCCTTGCGCTTGTTGTTTAGGGCTGGCTACGCTCGACACAATCCTATAAGCTCACATGCCTTTCACCTATATGTTTGTGGGGTATTTAATCCAAACTTTAATATTATAATACGAAGGTGTCTGTTTAATTCTTTATTTAGTACCATGTTCAACTCAACCGCAGCACTAATCTTGAAGAAATTTGGCACAGAGATAGCATGTGTCCTTGAGATGGACATACTTTTTATCCTGGAAAAGCAATCAAGATCGAGCTTGCATCCTCGAGATATACGAAGGATTTTTAGTCCAGTTTTTTAAGTTGCAACATCATTTAGCTAAGACTAAGTTGAAATGTGAAAAGGATTCTTGTGCCTTCTTGATTGTTGTGATACTTTAATGCTGGTAATGGACAAATTAAATATTTCAAGATACTAACTGTTAGTGGGAAAGTAATCTAGTATAATATCAGTTAGAAACTTCATACTTTCAATTTATTCAAAATTATTCTTACCGAGAATTGCGGGCAAGAACTCCGCGTAGGTGATATGCTGCATCTGAGCCCCGACTATTCTCCTCGACTCCTGGAACAGAGTCTCGTCGTCCCAGGTGGGGTTATGCTTCTTCAAAATGGCCGCTAATCTGTTGTGCTGACGCGCCCAAATCAGATGCATTGTTGTGAGGTGGAGGTTCTCGTTTGCTCTATCGTCACCTATTAGAGATCAAAAAATTTATGGTCTCCAATTTTTTTTTTTATATCAAGCGCTCACATTCTATCTGCTGTGTATCCCTTTTATTTTACACCCATATCAACGCCATATTGGATTTAAAATGACATCACTTGGCTACCGTGTATTGTAATCCAATTCGATTATGAATTTTATTCAGCTCAATCGATTATTTGTTATAAATTCATTTGGCAAACAGATTAAGTTTAAAATTACTTATTATTATACCTGAATACTGGATCTGTTCTATATTTTATTGCAAAACTACACGATCACACAGTATAAAACAGTTTATTAATTATAAAATACAGATTCAAGAAGTAACTGATAGGTATAACATACGTGCGTATGATATATATTATACTCTATATCTTATTAATTGAATAACCTTTTAATAGAATATAAGCAAGCAATATTTAAAATTACCAAAATCGGACTCTTGGCTTACAATCTCGTTATATTGGTTAATTTGAGATAACTGTCTCAAGATTCAGTTTTGACGCACACATAGGTTAAGTTAACTTATGAGTTAAATTAATTTCTTAAATCTTTATTTCTAGAAATTAAAGGTGGATTTAAGACTGATTTCGATGTTCAATATTCGAAAATTGCGACATTTTCAATTCTGGCTTGGTTTTTATTCAAAAACCCACCATAATAAGTCTCTTCGCTTTAAGGTCACCAATTACACTTATCTACTACTATTCTAATTCTGGTTTTGTTCCTGATTATTTTCCAAGTGATGTACAATCGAAAGGAAGTCATTAAATTAATTAACAGATTACCTACCAGATTCAAAGCAGTATCGGCCCTTAGCGGTCATTTCAGCAGTGTTACAGCCATCATTAGGGTCAGTGGATGGAGGTAGAAGCTCCCAGGGCCCTAGCTTAAGCATCCGAAGCTCTCCGTCTGTACCCTCGCGAAGTTGAAACGACTTGACCTTTGAGAAGCTGTACACCGCTGAGGCATCCAGGAAGGCGGTTGCTTGGTTTAGCTGTTCACGTGGACCTGAAGAAACAAGGAATAAGGAGTGTTTCACCATTAATCACACCTTCTTTCATGGTTGATTTGTTATTCCGTTAATGTGTACAGTAAAAGTGTAATCTTTACTGGCCATGAAAAAAGCATATGTAAACATATTTAAAATTGGAGATCAAAACAGCGTAACTTGATGATATAATTTGGAAAGTAGTAGATGGAAAACCGAATCATAAGGATGATTTTACTGCCTTTGACTTTTTCAACGAAGCAAATAATACCAACCACTGGCCTTACCAACACTTGAACAAAGTGCTCAAGCATTGGCGAGTCTTTTTTACACGCAAACTTACTCAGGATGCTTTTGGAACTCAGAACGCAGTCTTATTAGAAGTGATGGCGACTTTTTTCGCATTATCGGAAAGAAGTATTGGTATGTTCTTGTGCGAACATACCCGACACTGAACAAAACCGAAAAGCATCCTAAATCCACTATTATACTGAACCCTAAGAGTGTCCATGCCTTATTGTGCGTAATTGACCCAAAGGCCTCCCATCTAGAAGTTCTGGCAGTATGCCTTGTATATCGTTTTTTTGGTTTCTTTACTACATCGGGCAAACCTACGGGCCAACATACTGCACCTTACCGCCAAGGCCCTTCCTTCACGCTTGATATCGACATGATCCTTAAGGTCCTCCGTAACATAGTGACCCAGGTAAATATAAAATAATGTACATACCGAAAATGTACATTATTTTAAATGTTGTGAAATGAAGCGGTGATAGCCTAGTGGTTAGGGCGTCAGCTTCCTAATCAGAAGTCGGCGGTTCGAATCCGGACTTGCTTCAACGGTGAAGGAAAACATCGTGAGGAAACCTGCACGCCTGAAAGTTCTCAATAATGTTCTCAAAGGCGTGTGAAGTCTGCCAATCCGCACATGGCCAGCTTGGTGGACTATGGCCAAATCCTTCTCATGTTGAGAGGAGATCCGTGCTCTGGAATGGGGGGGGGTGATCATGATGACATACCGAAATGGCAGGTAGGTGCAGGCGCTGAACGCACGAATTCCATGCAAGTGAGGTTGTAGGTCTGGTAGTAGGGGTCCTCTACGTCCAACCGTACCGCGAAGCACTCCGGGTGGGCGTTGTTAGAGCTACAACATGATATTGAACTGCTGTTTTGACCTGTAAGCAATACAAATGTTTTGAATGGAAGGCTTTGTAGTTACCATTGCTTTACAAATCAATCAATCAATAATCTTTAGGCACTTTTGACGCGTCAATAATTTACATAGTACTGATTTGATGGTGACAACTACATTGGTTAACTTAACAATAAAGCTATGAACGCGCCCTGGTCTAAGAAGTCCAAACGCGCCCTGGTCTAAGAAGAAGACAACAACAAACATAGGTAGGTCAATCTTCTTTCTGTATTCTCATATCACATGCCACTTAAAATTATCTTATTAGAACAATATTTCATACCCATGCTTGGTTATCATTTCCATAATCCCTTACACTATAGTAGGACTTTTCTACAAGCTTACGTTTTATATATAAACTTTGAACTTATTGATGGACATCCCCGAATTTTCACTGGTAATTTGTTATAAAATTGTATACTTTGAATGAATTTCTAATTTTTTGTAGTCTAGTAGCGTGCAACACAAGTTATTTTTTGTTCTGATGTTAAGATTGTTGTAATCGCATTTTTTATTGAATTTTATTATATTCCTATGGTCATACAAATTATGTCTCGGAAACATTTCCGTTCCTTACAGGTTAGCCCGCTACCATCCTAGACAACATCATCACTTACCACCAGGTGAGATTGCCATCAAGGGCTAACTTGAAGTGAAAAAAAAAACACTTGAATAGCGTTACGTAATAATGTGGATTTGGGAGACCTCCTACATAACATCAAGTAAGGCACAGGATCGGCTGGATCGGGGAGGAGATGAAAATGACTTCAAGAGACCTATGTCGAGTAATAATTGTTCATTTGTTGTGGTGAAGGCGATGTTGATTCCTAACAGTCGAAGACTTGAGACTTGTGAATCGTAAACGTAACTCTGTGAGGACGAACAAACCCATACCTTTGCTCAGAGCTGTTGCCGTGATGTCGTGATCGATGAACTGTCCCCACACCGCCAGCATGACAGTGAACTGCGTGTCGTGAGCGTAGCTGGGGCGGTGGACGGTGACGCTGACGTCACGGGCACTCGGCAAGCTGGCACCGTCCACACCTTCGCGCGGCGAACTGATTCCTGCAATAAAAATGCGGCAATAGGACTAAAATTCAGTAAAAACAATCACACATCAAATATTTGAGAAGGCAATTATTCCTCGAGGTCCACTACAAGTTAACCCTTGATTGCAATCTGACCTGTTAGAAAGCGATGATGCAATCTTAGGTAATAGCGGGTAACTTGTTAGGGGTATGGCAGTTTTCTCTCTCTCCAGTCGTTCCTTCATTACTGAAGATAGTGGCCCTGGTGTCCTTGCAACCTCGGATTAATTGCGGATTAATTGTTTCCACCGGCTACGTACCGGAACGCTCAATCGGCCAAGGCTATAGGCTACCACCGTACCAGAATGGTTGAGTTAGTCAAGTCAACTATCTTCATGTTGATATATGGCAACGCTCCTCCTGGCAACCTTCAAGTCATACTCTAAGACCTAAATGAGTGTCTTAGTATGATACTCATCTAGAGAACGACATGGAGGTTCGATTTCGGTCTAAATACCTTTGCTTTGTACTTAAGAGAGCAGATTAAGCTGTCAATCTCTGTGCTACTCACTAACACCTGATAATAATGGCCAACTGAAAATTGCAGAACCTACGTTACATAAATCCGCCAACCAACTGGAGCAGCGCCATTCAGGTCTGTACCCAGCAGCGAGACCTTCAAACAAGGCTGATGATGATGATGAATTTTAGTACACTAGTAGTGTCTTAAAACATTGACGATAATTAATTTAGCTAATTATTTAGATTGATTGATAATTAGTTTAGCGTTTATGGGGCGACGTTTAACTATTTCGAAAACTACCGATTTGTTTTCTACTAATTGTTACGAGTAGTTCTACAAATTTAGTTAGTAGTTATTTCTACATTTTCCTATTTATTTGTTATATGTGTTAAGCTTAACATTTGCTATGAAATTTTTATAAGGGATCGTCGAGGCACATTGCAATATTTGTAAACCAATCTGACAATATTTTGTAAATAAATGGCCTTATGAACTTTACGTGTACACATATAGTTTCAGCCATATAAAAAAATCTAAATTAAATAAAAGGTGGCACATTCGTAACCGTGATAATAATTACCATTTTCACAGCTATTATATAAAAACTTATTTCGGTCACATTACATTAATCAAGTGTAGCACCAATGGGTTTAGTACAGCTAATACTCAGTCCGAAAAAAAAAATAGTCGAGTCAGACAGAGGTTGCAGGAAATGAATTAAAACAATATTTGACCTATTTATTAACATAAAGCTAGATTATAGCACTGAAATTCGGAAAATTAGGTGATAAAGGTAATGTTAGGATCTAGGTGATAAAACATACCGTCTCCATACGCCGCTGGCAGCACTCTTCTGAATGGTGTGTTAGAAACGCCCCAGCTTAAGGGATGCTCCAGATTGTTACAGGAACCGTCCTGGCTTCTGTATTTGGAGAGCACGCAGGGTGTAGTGGGCGGGCGGCAATAGGCAGGTTCAGCGAAGGAACTGTTGGTTGGTGGACCACGGCCTAACCCACTGCTGGGTTTGGAGAGATCGGTTCTGTAATAGAATAACATGATGATTATTATCGTCATCATTCTCATGTTAGTAATGTTACGCATCAGGTTACACTCCTGGCGGCCTTACTACTTACTCAATTGGAGAGGGATTTGGGGAGGATTCTTCTAAACTAGATATTTAAAGTTAATTTTAACTTTTATTAATATAATTTATATAATGTTACAAACTTACGGCTCTGAAACGTGGTTGCTCACTATGGGCCTCATAAGAAGGCTCAGAGTCACTCAGTGGGGGATAGAAAGAACTATGCTGGGAGTATCTCTACGTGATCAAATCAGAAATGAGGAGATCCGTAGAAGAACCAGAGTTACCGACATAGCTCAGCGAATTGCGAAGTTAAAGTGGCAATGGGCGGGGCATATAGCGCGGAGAACCGATGGACGTTGGGGTCCCAAGGAGCTAGAATGGCGACCCCGTACCGGTAAACGTAGCGTTGGTCGACCCCCAACTAGGTGGACAGGCGACATCAGACGAGTCGCAGTGAGCCGCTGGAAGCAAGCGGCCCAAGACCGTGAGCATTGGAACTCCCTACAAAAGGCCTATGTCCAGCAGTGGACGTCAATCGGTTGTTAATGATGATGAATGTTACAAATATTTAGTTATTGTCATGGATAAATAACGTTTATTAATTTTATGATCTTCATTTTTATCATAAAGCATACTTTCTTGCATAGTTTTAATTTTGTATAGGCAGTCAAAGACAAAACTTTTTTATAAGCCATAAGGGAATACCCATGGGCTTGAATGATTTGTGTAAAGGACTTATCACGTGTGTTTGAATCTACACGCAAACCGTCTCTCAGAAAAATGGTTGTACACGTGCAGAGACATTGGATGATTCTTAAATAGTTCCAATTTCCTTTAGTAGGTTCGGAAATTTAAAAAACTAGAAATTCGAATTTGTTCTGTGGTCAGCAGCAAAGAGAATTTATAATCACTAGGTTGGAGAAAGGCGGGAGACTTCGTATATGACGGACGCGGCTTTTTCACGCTTTTCTTGAATTAATGTTTGTTGGCTCATTTTGTAAAGGACTGGTGTTGGTTGTGTCGTGGACAGTTTTGGTGTCGTTTGTGTAGTGGCTGGTTTTCTGAATGGTTAACAGGTATTGATTTGGGAAAGGTTTGAAGGAGCCGCGTCCGCGGAGTGCGAAGTTTCCCGCCATTTCTCCCTAACTTCTACATTGCTATAAACTTGACATTGGCTAATCTGTGCAAAGTTATAAAAAGAGAGAACTAATAATAATTACTAGGTTCTAGTTAGCGATGTCGTTACGCGTAAGAGAATCACATCGCTTGTTTTTATTTATCAATAAGCCCTTCGGTGAGGCCTCTGGACGAAAAACAAGAACTTTATAATCAAGTTCTCTGAATGTTTGAATAATGTTATTAGTCGATCATTATGTTAACAAAATCAAGTATTTCCTTGGTTTATTTTACGATGTTATTCAAATTCTTTTGGTTTCGGACGGCATTCATAAAGCTCAATTATTAATGTTGACTCAGAAGTCAGACCTACTGACCAATATATGGTTTTCAATGTATTTAATATGTAAAGTAAGAGTTTTAATTGACTAAAAAACGGGGGTCTTTGGCCTACTGAACCAATTTGGCTGAAACAATGAACAAGCAAAAGTCTTGTCGCGCTTGTGAAGTCAACATCTCCTGAGGATGATCCGGTGTCGGGTCGAAACGTGCGTAGAGGTTCTAGTGGAGTATTTTGTGTGGTGTTATACTATACTAATCTCCCGGTTGTCGGCGGAATATAGCAAATTATACTTGCTGTTCATTGTTTGTCATGGACTTCCGCAAAGTAACGCCTGCTTCTATTCATTAATTTGGCTGAAATTTTGAAATGAAGATAAATTGGACTCTGGATTAACACACGGGCTACTTTTTATTTAGTGAAATTGATTGTAATTTGATTTAAATGAGCTATGGCCAGCGGTGAAAGCCTTGTGGTTAGGGCGTCAGACTCCTAATCAAAGGTCGGCGGTTCGAATCCGGGCACGCACTTTTAACTTTTCGGAGTTATGTGCGTTTTAAAAAAATTAAAATATCACTCGCTTCAACGGTGAAGGAAAACATCGTGAGGAAACCTGCACGCCTGAGAGTTCTCCATAATGTTCTCAAAGGCGTGTGAAGTCTGCCAATTCGCACATGGCCAGCGTGATGGACTGTGGCCAAACCCTTCTCATATTTAGAGGAGACCCGCGCTCTGTAGTGAGCCGGTAATGGGTTGATCATGGAGCTATGCCGAACTATTTGCTATTAGCTCATGAAACTTCCTCGAATTCAGTTATTATGTTGAGAAAGAGAGCGGAAACGGAAAGCCCTTGACAGCATTCACCAGATGGTAAGTGATGATGCGGTCTAAAATGGTAACGGGCTAACCTGTTAGGGATATAGTAAACCCATCCCCTAATTGGTTTCTACACGACATCGCGTCGGAACGCTAAATCGCTTGACGATACGTCTTTGTCGGTAGGGTGGTAAGCCACGACCGAAGCCTCCCACCAGTTAATAAGTAAGACTAGTGAGTAATAACAAGTGAGAAATGGACAAAAATTGCCACAGAATGGATTCCGCGCAGTAGCAAAAGGAAAAGAGGAAGGCCAAGAAGACTTGTTCCTTCGCGTCAGTGGCCCGCTATGGACCAGAGAAGCTAAGGAAAGGAAGACTTGGAAAGAGCTGGGGGAGGCCTACGCCAGAGAGGCGACTTCTACCAAACACTTGTGACGATATTATAATATAAAATTTGACTGAAACTTGTAAGCAAACAAAAAAAACATTGACATAATTTATTATTTTTATTATGTAAATGTTTTCTTTTGTAGAATAAATGGCTTTTTTATTTTTATTTAGTGAGTAATAAATAAATTAGTAAACAGCGTGGTGGACTATGGCCAAAACCCTTCTCATATTGAGAGGAGACCCGTGCTCTGTAGTGAGCCGGTATTGGGTTGATCATGATGATGATGAAATAAATTAATTTACGTAATAATAGACTAATGATATATAATATGGCGGTTAAAGTCGGGGTGTTAGGAGTTAAGGCTATTACTGGTGTCGGGTGTCGCCGGCGGGCCGTGCTGAAGCCAAACTGGGGCGGATTGGGTTTCGCGGTTAGGTGCCCGTCACACGTACAACGCGGTCGCCGCGGTTTTTATGATACAGCGGCGTGTTATCTGTGCTTTCATTGTGGACATGACCTAGTATTAACAGACACTAGTATAGTACGTTACAGACGCTATTAACTACTAATATAGTACGTAGATGTACATTGGGGCTGAGCACCGTAATCAATGTTTTTTTTTTTATATGCATAGCGAGCAAACGAGCAGGCGGGTCACCTGATGGTAAGTGATTACCGCCGCCCATGAACATTTGCAGCACCAGAGGAACTTGAGCAATTTGTTAATCCGCCCTTTGAAGATCCCCATATTATAACCATTAGGGAACACAGAAGATGGAAGCTGGTTTTCAATGTGAAATACAAGACGTACATCTTTGAAGTATGTATTCCACTCCTGGAATTCATATATTTAGTAAAAAGTCTTAATTTTATTCGGACTTCTTGTATTAATAAGATGAAATAAAAGAAGAATAAGAAAATGCTGAGTATACTAATAGAAGGTCTCTGATTTATACTAGGTATATGCATTTATTATTGAGGAAATGCACTTATAATTGATGAAACTTTGATTTGAGAAGCGGTGATAGCCTAGTGGTTAGTGCGTCAGCCTCCTAACGATTATTTAAAAAACGTTTTTTAAATAATTAAAATATCACTTGCTACTACAACGGTGAAGGAAAACATCGTGAGGAAACCTGCACGCCTGAGAGTTCTCCATAATGTTCTCAAAGGCGTGTGAAGTCTACCGATCCTCATGGCCAGCGTGGTGGACTATGGTCAAACCCTTCTCATATTGAGAGGAGACCCATGCTCTGTAGTGAGCCGGTAATGGGTCGATCATGACTGGTTTAAAGATCTTTATTCTCAAAAGAAACAATTTCATTAAATGAGAAATTAAAAGTAAAACAGTTTACATAAAGCAGTAGCAGTCCAAAAGTGGCGCGTTTATAAATTTAAAAAATGCTTGTTAAGTTTCTTCTTGAAAGATGCAAAGGACTTTTCCAGAAAATCTCTTTAGGTAGGTTATTATACATCTATGTTTTAAGTTTATACACTGTTTTTTTATACACTACCTTGCTATATACGTTAGCCCTTGAAGGCAATCTCACCTGGTGGTAAGTGATTTTGCTGTCTAGGATGGTAGCGGGCTAACCTGTTAGTAGTATGGTAAACCCACGCTCCTATTGGTTTCTACGCGATATCGTGCCGGAACGCTAAATCGCTTGGCAACACGTCTTTGTCGGTAGGGTGGTAACTAGCCACGGCCGAAGCCTCCCACCAGACCAGACTCTAGCTGGAAATCGAACCCAGGACCTCCAACTTTATAATGCGACAGCGCGCGCGCTGCGCCACGGAGGTCAAAGGTCGCAGGGCACATCAAGTTGTATAACATATAAATATAATTTAAATGCAAATAATCTTTATGCAAATAGCCCTTTAAAAAACATTTATGAAGCACGCGTCAATAATTTACATAGTAGTGATTTAATAATAGTAATTTACATAATGTGATAACTATAATATATTCGTAAACTTAAAACTACAGCTATGAGGGTTCCAAACATGCTCTGGTCTAAGAAGACGCCCACACCAAACTTAGCTGGGTTTGTTTTTGTTATCACCATCTCATATAATCAATAATAAATTATAGTACCTATGGAGATAGAGCAATTCACACCCAAGCTTTTTTATCGTTCATATAACCCTTAACAGATCCTTAATTAGACTATAAAGTTCCCGTTCGGATGCTCCTGGTACTTCTCTGCATATCAGAGTGGACTGTGCGAGCATCTGGGTGGGACACGAGGGGGGAAACCAGGGCCCTGTCGGTTGCTGGTGGCTTTCGGGCCGGGAGGAAGAAAACCTCTTTAAAAAATTACAGTGTGGGTGGAAACGCCCTGCGCGGCGGGCTCTCCGGCCTTAATGGCTGGTGGGCCTTGGCTCCGGCCACCGTCGGGCAACCCGTAACCCGCACTGAGCGGGACCGGGGGCACCTCGCATGGAGCGAGGGGCCGCGAGGAAGACAACCTCTATAAAAATTACCCCAATCCCAAGGTCCGGCGCCCGCCGATGGGATGAATGGCTGGTGGGAAACCAGTCCCGAGGGCGTCACAATGGGGGGGGAATGGGGAAAAAATAATAAACATGAAAAGTCGACTTGAAAACAAAACTACCCGGGCGGGTCCCCGAGAGGGGGAATCCCGTGGTGCGCCGGAGGCGGCGCATCGGCCCCACGTATACGGGGGGGCCACAAGTCGAGAGGAGCAAAATTTGGGGGGGAAATTTTGGACAAAAGAGGGAGATGGGAAAGTAGGAGAAACGGGGAGGAAGAGAACGGGAGTTGAGACGGATGAGGCAGCGTCGGAATCTGACGCCAGTATCATCACCTGTGGGAGCCCAGATCGGCGACCCAGATCTGGTTCGGGCTCTCCGGTGGCTGGGTTGGTCTCCAAGCCTGGAGTAAAGCGACCTCGACTCAGTGAGGGTGAAGATATGTCCACCGACTCGGAGGAGAGGCCGCGAACGCCGGTACCTCACAGAGGCAGAGGGCGTCCGCCCACTCATGGGCGTTACGTTGGCCTGGGCAAGGCCAGGGAGGCTCTCCAAAGAGAGAAAAAAGCCGAGGCAAAAGCCCAGGCCCAGCAAAAGGCGGAGGAAGAACTCCTTAGGGAGGCTGCTGTTGCCCGCTTCCGGCGAGAGACGAGAAGGGAGGTTCCGGCTGGGCGGGTCGACGATAAGACGGCTGCCCAGTTACGGGATCAGGTGATGGAGGATCTGGACCTCATTAGTAAGGTGGCGAGCAAGTCCTCCCACCTGAAGGGCACATTCGTGCGTGACCTAAAGGACGCCGCGGCTTCCATTAAAGGAGCCGTCGGGGTCCTCGGGTTGCGCACGACCTCAGAAGAAACATTGAGGCTGCAGGCGGACAACGCTCGCCTGCAGGCGGACAACACTCGCCTGCAGGCTGAAATAGCCAGCTTGCGGCGAGATCTGTTAGAAGTGCGGCGGGAAATGGAGAGTGCGCGGAATCAAGGTTCTTCTGCTGCACCGACGCTGGAAGAGATCTGTCGGGCAGTAGCGATATCTCTCGAGGGCAGACTTCTTCCAGAGCAGAGACTTCGGCCGCCTCTGGCGTCCGATGCCAGGAGGGACGGACGCACGTATGCGGCCGCGGCTTCGGGGTCCGCTGCAGGCTCCTCCAGGCCAGTTGGAGGCAGTACGGCTCCAGTTAGACCTGGTAGGTCCCAAAAGCAGGCGCGAGTGGCTACTGGGGGCCCAACTCCTCCTCCTTCTTCTCGCCCACCTCCTACGGGTGGGAGGAAAAAGAAGAAGAAAAAGAGGAAGAAGAAGGGAGTGAGTGAAGGCGAGGGGCCTGGTCCACAACAGGAAACGGGGCGGTCACAACAGCAGTCTTCGGGATGGACGAAGGTGGGTCCCAAGACACGGCCGGACGCGAAGAGTCGCGCCACCAAGCTCCGTACACCCCGGTCTGCAGCGGTAGTCCTGACGCTGCAGCCTGGGGCGGAAGAGAGAGGCGCGACTTACGCGAAGGTGATCGCCCTCGCGAAGTCGCGAATTGACGTTGCTGACCTCGGTGCCCAGGGAGTCCGACTCAGGAAGGCAGCCACTGGAGGCCGTCTGTTCGAGTTCCCAGGGGCCTCCAGTGCGGAGAAGGCGGACTCTCTGGCCAATAAGCTCAGAGACGTCCTCGGGGACGAGGTTGTCCGGGTCTCGCGACCTATAAAGTCTGTGGACTTGCGGATCTCCGGCCTGGACGACTCCGTCACCGGTGCCGAAGTGGTCGCCGCGGTCGCTGCGACAGGAGGGTGTCCCCCCGAGCAGGTGCGGGCCGGGGAGGTTTCTGGCGGCTTCGATGGGCTGGGTTCAGTGTTGGTTCACTGTCCCGTTGCAGCCGCCAAGAAAATACTGGCTGGAGGGAGGCTTCGCGTGGGCTGGGTCTCTGCTCACGTGAAGCTGCTGGACGCCCGCCCCCTCATGTGTTACAGGTGCCTGGCACCTGGGCACATGGGTGTTCAGTGCACGGCGGGAGTCGATCGCAGCAGTTTGTGCTACCGCTGCGGTCGACCGGGACACAAGGCTCGCGGATGCTCCGCTGCACCCCACTGCGTCGTCTGTGCGGCAGCTGGCGCGTCGGCGGAGCATCGCGTGGGGACGAAGTCCTGTGTCTCCCCACCCAAGGGAAAGAGGAGAAGAGGGACCGCTGGCATAGAGGCCGAGCAGCGTTCCCCTCCATCCCAGCAAGCGAATGGGGTTGAGGAGGTTCCAATGGCCGAAGGTTAATGGCCCTGAACTTCCTCCAGGCGAACATCAACCACTGCGCCAGAGCTCAGGACCTCCTGTTCCAGAGCATGGCGGAGTGGTCGATCCACGTAGCCGTGGTAGCCGAGCCCTATCGTGTCCCGGCTGGGAACGATTGGGTGGGAGATAGGGATGGAGTGGTGGCCATGGTGTCCCGGTCCATAGTGGGATCTCCGGCCTTCGTCGACGTAGTCCGAGGTCGGGGATACGTTTCGGCTCTTATCCGCGACGTCACAGTGGTTGGGGTGTACTTCTCGCCGAATCGGAGTCTCGCCGACTTTGAGCAGTTTCTTGCAGAAGTCGGCGTTCTGATCAGCAGAAGTGACACCGGCCGCGTGCTCCTCGCGGGGGACCTCAATGCCAAATCTGTGGCATGGGGGTGCCCGGCGACGACTCCTCGCGGGCGAGAGCTCCTGGAGTGGGCGACGGCGACTGGACTCACGGTCCTGAACCGAGGGTCGGTCAACACGTGCGTGCGGAAACAGGGCGGCTCCATTGTGGACGTCACGTTCGCCGATGCCGCCCTGGCGCGCCGTGTTCAGGGCTGGGAAGTGGTGGAGGAAGTGGAGACGCTGTCGGACCACCGATACGTGAGGTTCGGCGTCTCCACCAGTCCGGCTATCCCGAGCGGCCCAGACCAACCCTTGAGAGGGGACGGTCCTCGTTGGTCGTTGTCGCGAATGGACCGGGACTTCATGGCCGAGGTTGCCCTCGTCGAGGCGTGGTTTTGCGCGCCTAGAGAGGGCAACTTGGAGGAGGTTGGGGTTGAAGTGGCGCGTCTCGGTGTGGCCATGACACGTGTATGCGACGCGGCCATGCCCAGAGCACGCTTCGTTCCCTCCAGGCGAGCGGTGTATTGGTGGTCTGGAGAGCTCACGCTGCTGCGCAGATCCTGCGTGGCGGCGAGACGCCAATACACCCGTCGCCGCCGGCGGAGAAGACGGGACCCGGCCGAGGAGGAGCGGCTCTACTCCCTCTACAGAGAAGCGGTGAGGTCATTGCGGGAAGCCATCGGCGAGGCCAAGAATCGGGCCGACGACGAGATGCTGGCAACTCTGGATAGGGACCCATTTGGGAGGCCCTACATGGCAGTAAGGGGGAAACTCCGGCCTTGGGCTCCGCCTCTTACCCAGAGTCTTCAGGCATCCGTCGTGGAGTCGGTGGTCACTGCACTGTTCCCAGACCGATCCGAAGGCGTGGCGCCTCGCATGGCGCCTCCAACTGTGGAGGAAGACTGGAACCCAGGCGCACCCCCAGTCACAGAGGGAGAGCTGCGGGCGGCGGTGTTGCGCATGCGCGCGAAGAACACCGCCCCAGGCCCTGACGGCATCCCTGGGCGCGCCTGGGCTCTGGCCCTAGGGCCGCTCGAGCCGTGGGTCCGGTCTCTGTTTGGAGCCTGTCTGGAGCAGGGTCAGTTTCCAGTGCAGTGGAAGAGAGGGAAACTGGTCCTGCTCCGTAAGGACGGGCGCCCGGCCCACGAGCCCTCGGCGTACCGACCGATCGTGTTGCTGGACGAGGTGAGTAAGCTCTTTGAGCGTGTAATAGCTGCTCGCCTCGTTCACCACTTGGAGAGTGTTGGCCCCGATCTCAGTGTCAACCAGTACGGCTTCCGCAGGGGTAGGTCCACCATCGACGCAATAGCGCGGGTGAGGGCCCTAGTGGAAAGCGCAGTGTCCCGAGACGAGGTGTTGGTGGCGGTGTCACTAGACATTGCCAACGCCTTCAACACCTTGCCCTGGAGCTGCATCCGGGAGGCACTGAGGTACCACATGGTCCCTCTATACCTCCGGAGGGTCGTGTCGGCCTACCTCTCCGAGCGCTCGGTCAGGTTTCCGACCAGTGAAGGCTGGTCGGAGAGGGCTGTGTCGTGCGGTGTCCCACAGGGTTCGGTACTTGGGCCCCTCCTGTGGGACATGGGGTACGACTGGGTGCTACGTGGAGCCGTTTTGGGGGGCGTCGACGTCATTTGTTACGCCGACGATACCCTAGTGACGGCTCGCGGCAGCACCTTTCGGGAGGCTAGATGTAGGGCCACAGCCGGCGTGGCCCACATTGTAGCTAGGATTCGGACATTGGGCTTGGAGGTCGCTTTGCACAAGTCCGAGGCCCTGTGCTTTCATGGGCCTCGGAGAGCGCCTCCCGCCCGGTCCGAATTGGTGGTGGGTGGGGTATCCATCGGTGTCAAGCGTACGATGAAGTACCTTGGACTCGTCCTCGACAGCCGGTGGACCTTCGTAGAACACTTTCGGCGTCTGGTCCCAAAGCTCGTGGGAGTCGCTGGAGCCCTTAGTCGGCTCCTGCCTAACCTGGGCGGTCCGAGCTCGCGGTGTCGGCGTCTATACACGGGCGTGGTGCGATCCATGGCACTCTACGGAGCGCCCATCTGGGCGGACGCTCTGACTGCCCAAACTCAGGCCCTGCTGCGGAGATCGCAGCGGGTCATGGCAGTTAGAATGATACGCGGGTATCGCACCATTTCGTGCGAGGCAGCTTGTGTGTTGGCGGGGACACCGCCGTGGGACCTGGACGCCGGAGTGCTCTCCGAGGCGTACTGGCGTAGGGTGAATGCCCGACTCCGGGGTGAACACCCTACGCCAGCGGAGGATCGTGCGTGGAGGCGGTTGGCGGAGGCTAATCTCGTCGCCCTGTGGCGGGAGAAGCTTGTCGCGCCGACAGCTGGCCACCGCACGATCGAGGCGATCCGGCCCGTCCTCGAGCTCTGGACGGGCCGGAAGCACGGGGCCCTGTCCTTCCGCCTTGTGCAGATCCTCTCGGGGCACGGTTGCTTCGGGAGGTATCTGTGCAGGGTCGCAAGGCGGGAGCCCACGGAGGAGTGCCATGAGTGTGGCTACGCTCAGGACTCGGCGCAGCACACGCTGGAATCGTGCGTCCAGTGGTCGGTCGAGCGAGCCTTACTCGTGGCACAGGTGGGGCCTGACCTTTCGCTGCCCACTGTGGTTCGCACCATGGTGGCCAGCGAGACGTCTTGGGCCGCTGTCGCCTCCTTCTGTGAGGAGGTGATGATGCAGAAGGAGGCGGCAGGACGGCGCCGGGAGAATGACGCAGACGCGCACCCTCTCCGGCGTCGTAGGGTGGGGCGCAGGCGACGGGCGCACGATCGCCGCCTGCCCCCCTGACGAGGAGCTCCGGGTGATGGATGAGAGGCATCCTCACCCGTCGAGCCTAATCCTCGGGTCGGGAGGCGCGTCCAATGGTCCTGGCGCGCCTCGGACGGAGCTCGGGGGTCAATATAGGCCCCCCGTGGAGGGTCTGCCTCGGCGGACGCCGCTGGCTGGGCCGCGGTCGAGTGCATCAGTGTTCCCGTGACCCAGCCACCAGGCGACGCGAAGGAGCATCGCTGGGTTTTAGTGGGTATTCTGGTCGCCAGCCTGGCCGCCGGGGAGTCCCACATACCCCGTCGGAAGCGGCGCAGTCTTGCCTGCGTCGCCTCCGGAGGGGATGCGTAAAAGCATTTCCCAGCGGAAAAAAAAAAAAAAAAAAAAAAAAAAAAAAAAAAAAAAGACTATAAAGTCATAAAATAATATACGTGAACGTTAACTAATATTGAAGTTATAAAAACGCGGAAAGTGGAACGTTTTCTAGTGTCGAATCGCTACGTTTTAATTTTCAATCTGATAGAACTTCTACTGGGAGATATAATTACAGCTTAGGATCTATTTCAATAAAGATTCATTTTATTCCGATTTCGTTATTGTCTAGGGTATTATGTTATCGTGAAGGTTTTTCAATGATCATTTTATCGATGGGAAGTATGTGAAAACCAGTAATATAAAACATCTCCCCCTTCCCTCCGGATCTCTGTGGAGTTTAGACGTGTTTTAAGATAATTTAGTTTTGCTATTTTTAAACTGTAATTAATATCTTTTAAATTTTTAATACGTACTCAAAAATAGGAGTGCATAAGTCTGCAAGAGCTTCTTTTGGCTTTACGCAAAGAGTGAGTAGTTTTATAAACACAAGCGTATCGTTCATCTGAGCTGAGACAAACTGTCTTGTTGCCTGCTCTAACTTTGTGACTCGCAAATAAAACGCTACATCGCAGCTCGACTAGACAGAAAAGGACGGCACTTGTTTCCACTGCTTCGCACCAAATAGAAGTGGCACGTTAGTGTACTGTACTGTGCGACGCGACGGTTTAACGTAACCATCTATACCCTTATACTATCCTGGTACATTTTTCTTAACGATGCCGCTAAATCGTACTCCACCACCGACATTGGATGCACCTACGTCATCAAGACTTTTGTCAGAGCAAAATGTACCGAAAGATATGGAGTTTGATTATGAAAATACACCAAACATACCCTTCCACATTAGACGTAAGCGGTCGGGGGACACAATTAGTACCGAAATTAAAAGTTTTATGTCGGATATGAGAATTCTTTTTACAGAGTTTAAATCCGACCAAGATTTAAAATATAATAAATTGTATGAAAAGATGGAGGAAGTTTTAAAACAAAACTCCGAAATGAGAGCGACAATTGACTTTTTGTCAAATACCTGCGACAGTCTTAAATCACAAATAAATGACCTGCAGTCGGAACGAAAAAATTACCTACAACAATTACAGTCAACGGAAGACAAACTAGAATCTTTGGAACGCAAGTCGAGATCTGCATGTATAGAAATCAGAAATATACCACAAACAGACTCTGAAACAAAAGATACATTGATTAACATCACTCTTAACATCAGCAAGAAAATTAACGCTTCGCTGCAACCACAAGATATACAGGATATTTATCGTATTAACTCCCGGGAACAGAACCGTAAGACTATAATTGTGGATCTGACTAGCGCCATTCTTAGAGAAAAATTTCTTACTATGTTTAAAACTTTCAATAAAAGGCAACGACTAGACACAGAGTTTCTTAAAATAGAAAAACAGCCCATACCTATATTTATATCCGAAAACTTAACATCTAGAACTAAAAAAGTTTTCTTTTTAGCCCGAGAATTTGCTAAATTAAATGATTATCGGTATTGCTGGGTGACTAATGGAAAGGTGTTTCTGCGAAGGAGAGAGGGAGAGAAGTATGTGCGTATTAATGACGAAACTGCGCTTAAGAAATTAAAAGAAGGACGGGCATGACTATTCCCTTTTACCTGTAGCTTCTCCAATGTTAAGTTTATAGAAATCCAAATTATTATTATTACTTTAATGTTGGCGGTATCTTACAAAACCAAAATATTACTCCTATCCACCTGTAAATATTACCTTAAAAGGGTGTTTAAGTTGATAAAATTCATATTTTTACTCATAAAGTACACTTTCACACAAACACAACTCATGCAATTCATACTCAAACAAAACACAGATCACTTTTGTCACACAAGCAAGCAACTGTATAAAACGGTACCTAGGCCAATACCCGTACAAGTACCCGTTTTGATGTTATTTAAATTGTCACAATTTGATTATGAAAATCCGAAATGTTTAATTATTTATTTTATTCAGTTATCCAAACTGGATTTACTTGAACTAAGCTCCATTAAAATTGATCCTATGTTGTTAAAACCTAGTAGTAATGGATGATCGTTTGAAGATAAGTGAAGACATTAATTCATTAACTGTTTCAGAGTCTTTCCTTTGTAACGCAGAGCAATGCGTCTATTATTTAAAAAACTATAACAAAGCTATAACAATGCTGCATGTTAACATACGTAGTATCTCCTGTAACTTTGATAGTTTGACCATCCTATTAAAACGCATCGGCTCACCTATCGATATTATAATATTGTCAGAATGTTGGCTGAGTAAATCTCCACTGCTCCCTGTATTGCAAGATTTTGTTACGTACCAATCTAGTTTTACTAATCAAAACGACGGTGTTGTGGTCTATGTAAGAGATAGCCTTAATATTTCGGTAGAAGAGCCCATGATAACCGAGTCAAACTGTTTAATTCTGAAATACCGAAATGAAATGGCTATTGTTGCCATATACCGCTCCCCTTCCCATAAAAACATTAGTCTTTTTTTATCCAGCTTAGACAGTGTATTAACTAAACTCAACTTTAGCACCATTGTACTTATTGGGGACTTAAACATAAATATCTCTTCAAACAGTAAGGACCCAAATTCTGATGCATATTTAGATCTGACGGCATCTCATGCAATGTTACCGGCACACACTTACCCAACGCGTAACATGAACTGTCTGGATCATGTCATATTGAAAACAAATAATAAAACTGTGACCCTGGTCCTTGATTCCGAAATAACTGACCATTTACCGGTGATGTTGTGTTGTGATATAAGCAACAAAAACCCGAACGTAAACAGCATTGTAAAACATGTTGACATGGCAGCAGTAATCACAGCCCTACAAAATACCGATTTTTCAATGCTGCAAAATATTGAGGAACCAGAAGAAGAGGCCACAACACTTGTAAACATGTTAACCAATATAATAAAAAGTAACACGCGTACTGCTAAAATCCCCAAGAAGAAGGAAATCCTAAAGCCATGGATCACTAAAGGTCTCCTGCGCTGCATGCGCCACAGGGACAAATTATTTCGAAAGACAAAAAAGTATCCAAACGATCAAACACACAAGAATATATATATACGCTACAGGAACTTCTGCAACAATCTTATTAAAAAAGTCAAACGAGATTATGAACATAACGAATTCTTACTCGCAAAATCTAAACCTAAAGCCACATGGAATGTAATTAAACGTGTCGCTAACATTCATTCAAACAAGAACAGTAATGTTAATTTATTAAAAATTTCCAGTGATGAAAATGCTGCTGTTAATGCTGTCAATAAGCATTTTGCTCGTATTGGTGAAACTCTTGCTTTAAATGTTATCGCATCTAATGTATGTACAACAGTATCTACCCCCTCCTTCGAACATGTCGTACAGCCTAATTCCATGGTTTTATACCCCTGTGACGAAGAAGAAATTAAGAATGTTATTCTTGGGCTACGTGGGGACTGTGCCACAGGATGGGATAACATTTCCTGTTCTTTATTAAAACAAGCCAGGCATATGCTGTCACCTGTTCTTTCACACCTTTTTAACTCTTGCTTCGTTAAGGGCATTTTTCCTACTGTCTTTAAAAGAGCGGTAATACATCCTGTTTATAAAGATGGTAACAGAGACAATGTCAATAATTACAGGCCAATTGCTATTCTTCCTTCTATTTCAAAAGTTTTAGAAAAAATTCTTAATAACCGCCTTGTCAAATATCTGAATAGGTTCAAGTTATTGTCAAACAATCAATTTGGCTTTCGAAGTGGAAAATCCACAGAGGATGCAATATTAGAACTCACCGGAAAAATAACAGAAGGACTAGACAAGAGGGAGAAAGTTGTTGGTATATTCCTTGATATCTCAAAAGCATTTGACACTGTTTCTGTCCCAATGCTAATTCAAAAAATGGAGGATATTGGTATAAGAGGACTTATCCTAGAATTACTAAAAGATTATTTAAGAAACCGTACTCAATGTGTAAAAGTTGGCAAATGTATAAGCCAAGATGAAAACCTGACGTATGGAGTTCCTCAAGGAAGTATACTTGGACCAACGCTCTTTCTCATTTACATAAACCAATTATGCAATATCTCCATACCAAATATTAAAATTTTTGCATATGCTGATGATATGGCTGTTATCGTATGTGGTAAAAATTGGACCGAAACACAAATAAATGCAGAAATTGTACTAAATAAGATTATGACATGGCTCTCAACAAATCTGCTTTCATTAAATCTAAATAAAAGTAAATACGTAACGTTTTCATTAAAAAGTAGTACACAACCTCTTACATCCTTTACAATAAAAGCTCATAGATGTGGACTTAAAAATGCTATAAATTGTGGATGCTATAATCTCGAACGTGTAAGCTCAGTTAAGTATCTTGGAGTGATTCTAGATGATACACTCTCTTGGGCTCCCCATGTTGATAAACTTATTGGACAAACAAGAAAAATGATATACATATTTAAGAACTTAAAATCCATACTCGACAAGAAAACCTTGAAAACAGTATACTTAGCGATTGTACAGTCGATACTATCCTATTGCATCACTGTCTGGGGTAACTGCAGTAAAACATTACTCCTACGACTAGAGCGAGCTCAAAGAGCGATCCTCAAAGTAATGATAGGGAAGCCAATTGTATTTCCAACCCGTGAGTTGTATGAACTGAGTGATGTCTTAACGGTCAGACAAATCTATATTCTTCATGTGATTACGCGAAAACATAAACAAATTCATTATGATCCTGGCTTACTTCAGCGCAAAAGAAGATCTGACAAAGTCTGTCAGATCAAAACATGTAGAACTGAACTTGCAAGAAGGCATTTCAATTTTTCAAGTCAAATACTATATAATAAAATAAATTATAACCTAAACATATACCCGTTGAATGTCAGAAATTGTAAATTATTGATAACCAAATGGCTTAAAACACTTACCTATATTGAAACTGAGGATTTCATTAGTTTGAAATAAAGTGCAGTTTTTTATACAAACATAGTTTTAATTTTTGCTTGCTGGCACACATAAAACGCACACACACACACACACACACACACACACACACACACGCGCACACACACACACACACACACACACACACACACGCATGCACGCACACACACACACAACTATTAATGTGTAATCTTTAAGCACACATATCTATTTTTAATTTTAAGCTCCAAGGAAATCCCCGGAGGTGGGCGTTAATGTCTGTGACACAGTTTTTCAACTAATACAGATGTTATCGTTCATTAAATTTAAGATTCCTCTGTAAATTTGATACACAATAAAGAATTTTTTCATTTTTTTCATTTTCATCTACCGATTGCAAAATACGTGGGATGTAATTGGGATTTCTGTTAATTTCTAAACTTCTTAATATCAACCCGGAGTAAGGTTTCAGGCTAGGCAATACGCACTCCCGTGCCTTAGAGAGCACATTTAACCGTTTATCCGGTTATCATCATCATCATGATCAACCTATTGCCGGCTCACTACACAGCACGGGTCTCCTCTCAACATGAAAAGGGTTTGGCCATAGTCCACCACGCTGACCATGTGCGGATTGGCAGACTTCACACGCCTTAGCGAACATTATGGAGAACTCTCAGGCGTGCAGGTTTCCTCACGATGTTTTCCTTCACCGTTGAAGCAAGTGATAATTTAATTTTTTTAAAACGCACATAACTCCGAAAAGTTAGAGGTGCGTGCCCGTGCTGACGCCCTAACCACTAGGCTATCCCGGTTATATCATGTGATGATAATAACCATTAAAGCCTGTCTACGCCAATGCGGGTTGCAATTAAATTATCATAGAGTAGTAATTATTTTGACCAAATGTAATGTCATTTTGCACAAGTGCACCAGACTTTTGGCCAGCAGAGGGAAGTGGCGAATGCTTGTGAGGCGTATAACATCTGGCCTCGAGAGACTTTGTTGCGTGATGACCACGACCGCTCTGCAAAGAGTATAACGACGAAGAAGAAGAAGAATGTCAGTTAATTCGATTGTTAATAACCTTATTGTAAGAACCCAATACAATATCGCGCATGCGAGGAAGCCGGTGCTGCGACGGATAAGTAAAAATTGGACTAAAAACTTTTTGTAGTGCTCAGTATCTACTGTGGTAATCCTAAAAAATATGGACCCGGTTATTGGATCGATCCTTTATAGGTACGTTAAATGTTTGTACTAAATTATAACATTATTTTGTTGTTAATAATTGTTTTTTTTTTGTTTTTTTTTCTTTATTGTTTTAATAAAGTATCTATGTCAATACAAACACGTTTTGATGTTTATATTTAGAATGTTTTGATATAAGAGTAGTAAAACACGTTTAAAAAAAAGGTGGTAACATTTTGATGAATAACACTTAGGTATGTATTTTATCCAAACTTTATTGTTACTCGCTTAAATGAAACCAAATACTCTTTTTAAAACTAGTAAATTCACCATAGTATACTTAAGGTAGGTGGGTTTTTCGTTCTTGACGACCTGCGTGGCGCAGCGCGCACGTTGTCGGATTATAAAGTTAGAGGTCCTAGGTTCGATACCCCGCTCGAATCGAAGAGTATGGCCACTAGCACCTTAGACTGCATCATCACTTACCATCAGGTGAGATTGCCGTCAAGGGCTAACTTGTCGTGGATAAGAAAAAAACGATATACTATGGTGCATTCAACCAGTTTTCTTCAGTACTTACAATAAATAGCAATAATCTCAAATAAATCTGACTTTATTACAGCTAGTAACAGTAAAGTACGGTAAGGTAGGTAAGTTAAATCACCCTAAAATCTGCACAGTAACATTTACAATTGCTTAATCTTTGTTAACCTTCGATGCTTGATGATCCTTGGGGGACGTTGATTGCACAACGTTGTGTCTGTAACACCTTCATCGGTGTGATACTAAAACAATTATGACCTCCGTATGCATTCCAAAAATAACTTTTGGGTCTAAAAATGGCACGGCGGTGACTGGGCCGGCCCATAAACGGCAAAAAAGGACCTAAAAGTAGACCTTTAGCGCACTTTTTGAACTTATAAATAGCTGAAGGCCTGATTCTTTGTAAGCTCTTTCGTGTTTATTATTCCTTGGTGTATTAACGAGATGTCTGTGGTGTTGAAACAGCTGTTTTATTGAGCTCATATTATGATTTAAAAGTGCCTAAATTATTTGACTCTTAAGGTTTTGACCCCAATAACAAGTTTGGAATGTTTGTTTGTTTCTAGCCGAAATTTTATAATGGGAATTTTATATTTTTTTCAAGAACCGGATAAACAACTATTCTACGAAGACTTAAACAAGATTTGGTATATTTAAAAACGTTACCCCAGATTTGATTTTTATCTCTTCTTCGAATTTTGGAGATGCGCCTTGTCCAGGACTGGCACAGGGGCAGTCTTGGACTTGGTCAATATAATTTATTCATAATTGGTAAGCTAAAGTTTTACCTAACCCCGATAACTACTGAACTACTGAACTGAAGCTGTGATAGCCTAGTGGTTAGGGCGTCAGCCTCCTAATCGGAGGTCGGCGGTTCGAATCCGGGCACGCATCTCTAACTTTTCGAAGTTATGTGCGTTTTTAAATAATTAAAATATCACTTGCTTCAACGGTGAAGGAAAACATCGTGAGGAAACCTGCATGCCTGAGAGTTTTCCATAATGTTCTTCCAGGCGTGTGAAGTCTGCCAATCCGCACATGGCCAGCGTGGTGGACTATGGCCGAACCCTTCTCATATTGAGAGGAGACCCGTGCTCTGTAGTGAGCCGGTAATGGGTTGATCATGATGATAACTACTGTTCGGTGCATATTAATTCATTCTCGCGTAATGTACGAAGAGCTGGTCTGTTGGTCTATTGTCGGGAGTTCTAAAGTCCAGTGTCTTAGTCCGCTTCCCAGTGGCCCCTGTGACTGGGTTGATGTCGTCTGTCCAATAATTACAAGTTGCAAGCAAGCAAGTTCAACTTACCCATTTAATAATGCCCTGGTCGCTTCCTCAGCAGCGAAAGCTGTTTCAGCTAAAGGTTTAACGTTTGAAGATGTTGCCGCCGCCCTTTGCGCCCGGGATGCTGGAGTATCGGCGTCTAATGGTATGAGACTCTTTTCCGTAAGCTGTCTTCTTTTGAGGGCATCTTTGCCATGGATCACCGCTGCTGCGATGGCTTGCGATGTCAGGTTTGGAACTGTCCACGTCGGTGACGATTCTCCTGAAATAAAGAAGGATTTGAAGTTTAGTGTTCCAGACTTTCGAATCAGTAGATTTACAATTTATTTTAGCCTAAATATTAATTTATTTCATAGCTCTTATTTTAAATTAACATTATTGTTTTTTCTCGTTGTAAGATTTTTGTTGCACGGCTTTTAGGCAGAATGTGTTAGGCTACCCTTTAATCTTAAGATCTTGATATGAATGTACCACTTTCATGCAATAAACGAATTTGAATTTGAATTTGAATTTTAGACTTTGAGTTCTTACGACTTTAAAGCCTGGAATATAATGTCACAAGGTAGATGTCTATCGATCTCTACAAGACACATTTATGAATTTTACAAGCCTTTACTTAATTATCTCGGTGTCGTTCATATCAAGAATGAACTGTAAGAGAATAAGTGAAAATGAAGAGTAATAATTATTATCATAACTTAAAATAGAACCTAAAGACAAACAGCAATGCAGATTTGACAGACATTGTTTGTGATGAGGTTTGCGGTGCCCAAAGGGTTTGGCTTAAACTCCTCGAATCATCGTAATCATATCTACGCTAAGAAGTAAGGGCCTTGCGACCATTACCCTACATCGTAGAAAGAACAAATAAAAGCAAAGTAATGTCTATACCTCTACCAAACGCGCTAAAAAATCACCATCATTACTTACTATCTGACATTATTTTAGTTTATTTATTTATGTATTTATTTAAAGCGCCACTAACAGATTTATATGTAAAATAATAAACATTTTAATAACCTTAAGTGCTAGGATATACATATAAATCAATTTAGAGATAACTATAGCATGTATAATAAATAACTCAAGTCGACTCTAATAGGTCACTAATATTATAATATGCTAATTTTTTAAAATAACTAACAGCAAAAGACAAAAAACAGAAAAAACTTATAACAAAAGAACAGAAATAAGTAACCTTGTGTTTTATTAATAAAGTAAGAAATAAGGGAGATATTCAGGTATATACGCTTTCACGCTTCAAAATCTAACTAGACTAGTGTTTTTTTTTAAATTGTGCAGTTTGTCATTAATTGAATTATATTCAATTATGAGTTTCACGCAAGCATCATCTTCATCAACATCATGATCAGACTAATAAAAAGCTAAGGGTCTCCTCTCTTGACGGAGACTTGGGAACAGAAGCTCACCGCTTATTTCCTAACACCAAGCTGAGAACTGGTAAAACTCCAAAGGTAACTCTCTTGTTCAATGAGGCACTCGGGTCACTCCCCCGACCTAAGCGCTCCTCTCCGAAAGAGGAGACCTAAACATATCCTTCATGACCCTGACGATCAGATGACTACTGACAACACACTCGTACCACCTACCACACAATCATCACGAGGTCCCCGCTATCTTATGTCATCCGGACGTGGGCTCCATCCACGGCCTCGGAGACGTACGGACCACTCACCGTCCGACCCCCCCGTTATCCCAAACGTCGCCTAAGCCGAGGTTCGGCCTCAAAGGGGGCGCCCTTAGGCAGTCGTTCCCTTAGTTTCTTCGAGCCCTAGGGCTCAAAATTTCTTCTGGCAGAGCTTCTTTCCAAAGCTCGCCAAACAGCCCGGTTACGCTGTGGCAACCAATAGGGTTTGTACAGCTAATAGACAGTCCGAAAAAAAAAACTCGGGTCATATAATATAAGTTCATTTTGATGATCTTCACTGTTCTTTTAGATGTGACGTCCGTTCTAGTCGAACAAAGAGTCTGTGCTATTATTATTTATGGATAAGCAAAGAATGAATGTTATTCTTAGGTTAGTTTCGCTAAAAGGGCAAATTATACGTTTAGAACAAACTTTATTGATAACGAGATGTTTGCAAATTCTTTCATTAATTACAAGCTGTATCTCACTTCTTAGTCAGCTCATTAAAAAGCCTGGGGTTGTTTCAACGGGATAAAAAGTCTTCGATGTGCATCTTCAGGTAATGAGCTGTACATTCCAAAAATTAAATTATAATCGGTGAGAAGTTAAGCGTGAAACTATAGCAAACAAACACGGAATTTCACATTCGCTTTGATAATATTAGTTATGATTTTGTAGAGATTTTTCTTTATATTAACTATTAATTGTTGCGTGACAAAAAAAACCGTACTGTGTACGCCTCTACCGCTATAATACTTTTCTCAATAGATAGATTCAGAATCCTCGAGGTTAAGGTTGCATCAAAGAGTTTTTTTAGAAGTTCTTCAGTTATCATTATAGTATTTAAGGACCACTGGATTCAAAATTTTGATAAAAAATTATATCAAGAACCAGGCTTACTTTTTTAGCTCTCTCTGAAATAAGCAAGTTATTTGTTGATTGTAATACCTCTACTACTAGTTCAGAAAAGAGATTCTAATTGAAAATAAGTCCGCAATAAACTTGTTCGTCAACATTTATCACGGCTACTTTACCGTGTCTTTAAGAATATAACTAATTTTGTAAACTAGCCTATGTGTAGTAGTCCTCCCCAGTCTACGGCTTTAACACATCGTTCAAACTTACGGTACGTACTAAATTTCTCAAATTTTGTGCCCAAATGTTGCATCACTACTTAAGTTCCCATAAAAAAAAATATCATATTATTATTATATAATGAATAATGAATAGAAGCAGGCGTTACTTTGCGGAAGTCCATGATAAACAATAAACAGCAAGTATAATTTGCTATATTCCGCCGACAACCGGGAGATTTATATAATATAACACCACGCAAAATCTTCCACTAGAACCTCTACGCACGTTTCTACCCGACACCGGATCATCCTCAGGAGATGTTGACTTCACAAGCGAGAAAAGTAAAAGACTTTTCGCGCTTGTGAAGTCGCTTGTGAAGTAGCAAATTATTATATATTATATTATTATTAATACAACTTACGAAACATTCGGATGTAATAAAATTACACAATGATAAACGTGTTACGAATTAAATAACATTACTTTTAATAAGATATAGTAGAGTAATACTTACCATCCAAAGGCCAGCTTCTGTTAAACAGTGGAAGCAGGTCATCGTCGATGCCAAATTTGAGTAGCGTGAGGTTTGCAGCAGCAGTTCCGTTGGGGAAGATTGGGTCTTGATTGTGGCTGAGATTGTACGACACCATGATCAGCAGCGATATGGAGAGTACGACGCTGCTGGACAAAAGGTTACAAAATAAAGGTGTAAGAAAGTGCTGAGTTTATAATATCCACCGCTAGAAACGTGCCGTCAATATAAAGTACCTACTAGGTGCGATTGTAGTCAACGGTTTTTTTTTTTTGTGTAAACAAATATTTAGACGATGATGAAAAATCATTAAATTGTCCAGAATATTTTGTGTACCACTTCATAGTAATATAAGGCATTAATATAAGGCATTCATGATTTTTTGATAATGTATTTTTCAACATACTTTAGCAAAAAAAATTATATATACAGGTATAATCCCCGGAAGGCACAATTTAAAAATATCCTGAATTATCTCTGGTCTGGTCTGGTCTGGTGAGAGGCTTTGGCCGAGGCTAGAGCTGGCCTACCGACACCGAGACCTACGCATGTAAAATATATCGCATTTAGTGCTTTGCATCTTGCGCAAAAACTAATCAAATTACTCGTTAGTGACATATAATCTACGCATTGCGAAATTCGATAATTTGACACCTTTAGAAAGGGCAAATAGATATCAAAAATATCTATAACTTATTGGAATAAAATGTATGAACATAAGTAGAATATAATGTGTGTAGTCTTACTGTGATCACGAGGTTCCAGATTCGATTTCCGGGTTTGCGCGATATTTTTTTGGTATATATAGCTAACAGATACTGATAAGTCGCAACCTTCATTGAAGCAATGTGGAGAGTCTAAGCTCTTTTCTCTTCTGTATCAGACAGAAGGCCTGTCATTAGTTGTAAAAAATTTAGAGGCTGGGAGGACATATTGAGCCAAAAGAGCAACAGTTTAAAGGTCTCTAGTGAAATTACTTAGTATTAGTTCCCAGGTAAACTAACATAGCAAATAAATTTCTCATTTCGGCCTCAAGCGTATTGATTTG
The DNA here is from genome assembly GCA_928268935.1 of Lasiommata megera. Lineage (NCBI taxonomy): Eukaryota > Metazoa > Arthropoda > Insecta > Lepidoptera > Nymphalidae > Lasiommata > Lasiommata megera. The sequence goes on along the minus strand of OV743308.1, from coordinate 963,170 downwards.
TCAATTCCATACAAGTTGGATTAAAAAGTTACACTGTGTGTGTGTATGTGTGCGCGCGTGCGTGTGTGTTTGTTAATTAACGAGAATACGTACAGTAAAATAACGCAGATGGCGCACTGGAAGTGGCGCAGGCGCTTCTGGTAGCTCCGCGCCAGGCTGGACTCGAAGGCGTAGGTGGGCGGCACCAGCGGCGTGCGCTCCGAGCTCGTGGTGGGTCTCTGCATGCTGCACCCTGCACAGACGACACCTTGACACACTCAACACGTCATGATCATCACGCTTCAGGCAGACAAAACTTTGTGAAACTCTTAACACTTTATTTTTATTTATTATCTTTAGTTTAATACCCGAAAAGGAGAAAAAGGAGGTATAAAGAAGTGGGATACATGGTTATGTATCCCACTTCTTTATACCTGGGTATGTTTTTTTCACCGGGGCTTATCGCTTAGTAACAATCTTAGCCTCAGGATTAGGAAAAAAAAGAGAACTTAGACATCTCCATAAATCAGAAGGCTGTTTTAAGGTTTATTTATTCAGGTCTCATTTATTTTCATTGAATACAACTCATAAGATTTTTTTTATTATTATTTAATAATTATCAAAGATTATAGAAATATTATGTAATAAGTGATTTTATAATCGTATCTATTATTTGTCTTCAAGTTTGACTGGTAAGGAGCATGCCAGATGTTCGAGTTGTGAAATGGGTAAACAAACGACTTTTAAAGTCTGATTTTGGCCCGTATTTTTCCACTGCTGCTCAGATAGAACGTTAGGCCGAGAGCGCGGTCGTTATCATCAACAAACATCTGATTATTTTAATTATTATCACAGAGTGATATTTAACTAAATTCCTCAATGGGGGCAGTACTCAGACCCGGTTTTGATTTAAGATAAGGAAGGATGGTCAGCTTTCATCAGTTTCAGTTTCTATATTGTTTTTTTTAATAGAACTTATTTTTAAATCCTCTTTATGTTGGCGTTACGTCTATGTATATAGAGGGTTGTAACTAGTCAAGGCCTCCAACCAGACCAGAGCAACGAAAATTCTATTACATATATATTTATACATTTTCAAATTTACCTCACCGGGCTCGAACCTGCGACCTATCATTTATCACACACGCTCACCGCTACGCCATGGAGGTCGTCAATAATAATATACAGGTATTCTGTGGAAATTTAAATGCTAGCCAAGGTCCGTAAAAATCTAAGTGATTTTTAAGTGTCAAAAATAAAATCATTAAATACGGGTTTTTGTGTAAAACAATATATTTTAAATTATCGAAAAACAAAAATGTGTTATCTCTACGAAGTAGGAAATAGATTTTGAATAAACATTTTTTACAATTTAGTGGTTATAAGTGGCAGGAAATTTTTGAACGAAATTTTTAATTTGCTTCATTCCTATTTCAGACCATAACTAATCAATATAGGTATATAATATATTTATAAATTACAATGTATGTGTTTCGTAATTACACCTTTAGTCTATTAGATCTAAAACTCTTGTAAATATTGACACTGACCCATGTACAATATACCCGGTGTAATATAATAGAAAAAGGGTTTGACCTAGTCCACCACGCTGGCCATGTGACTTCACACGCCTGTGAGAACTTATGGAGAACTCTCAGGCGTGCAGGTTTCCTCACGATGTATTCCTTCACCGTTGAAGCAAGTGACACTTTAATCGCTTAAAAACACACATAATTTCGAAAAGTTAGAGGTGCGTGCGCGGACTCGAACCCCTGACCTCTGATTAGGAGGCTGAGGCCCTAACCACTAGGCTATCACCGTTTTTATCTTTATATATAATTATTTATATATATAATACTTTCCATTTCTCCTGGATGCACTGCGTTCATACGAAGTACCATTTACTAAGCTCGTAAGTATAGTCTAGACTACAGTATCCGATATAGGTTAACAAGAAGTATGGACGCATTAATTGGTTCAAGGAACTGATATTGAGGTCTATCCGCTGCTTAGCTTAATTGGAAGAAACCTTACGATCTCGTTATCCTCCTTTCTTATAGGTGGAGTGAGTGAGTTTTGTGGTAAGAACGATATAGTAATGCTAGATACATAATTTGCTAATTATACCTAGGCTATAAACTATACATAGGCGTTTTCGTTGCGAGACTAGAGTCCAAAAATCAATAATGATTATCATCAACCCAATATCGGCTTACTACAGAGCACGGGTCTCCTCTCAATAAGAGAAGGACCACAGTCTACCAAGAACCATGTGCGGTTTGGCAGACTTCACACGTTCAGGTTTCCTCACGATGTTTTCCTTCACCGTTGAAGCGAGTGATATTTTAATTGCTTAAAAACGCACATAACTCCGAAAAGGTGCGTGCTTAAAACCCCCGACCTGTGATTAGGAAGCGGACGTCCTAACCACTAGGCTATCATAGAATTATTAATGATAAGCCTGTCGTAATTACATTCATGTATAAATGCTAAAAATTATTGGTTGATGAATGAAGCAAAAGCACGGGTTTTTTAAATTTAAAAACAGTTATTCGAAACTTTGACACGTTACAATCGCGCAGTTTTACGCAGTGTTTTGTAAAACTGATATTTGAAAAATGCTATCTAAAAACACAGTTTATTTGTAAGGCTCTGTTTGAGGAAGGGAAGCGAATCTGTTGTGCAAGTTATGCCACGCTTTTTTTTTTGTTACGCCTGTTAAGTTTTACTGTTAAGTGCAGACCACTCGGCCTGACCGGAACTTCCGTTTATTTTGAAGCCGATTGAAAGTTGTAGTGTATCTACATCTCTAAGAATCTTCAACAGAAGAAGAGATATGTAGATTTTAATCGTGTTATATAATAGCGAAATTTAACCACGGACTCTCCAGCTCGAGAAGTGTTGATCACCTCTCTTCACCATAGCACCCTCGAGGACAACATTCCAAGACATCGCTACTAACCGCTGTCGTACAACCTTTTTTTTTTCTTAAACATCGTGGGCTATCGACTATTTGGGTCACCAGACGTTATGTGATTACCGCGGCCAATGAACATCTGCAGCACCAGAGGATCCACAAAAATCCTTCTGTTCGGTTTTTCACACGGAACACCTGTACTTTAAATCGCTTGGCGGTATGTCTATGCCAGTAGTGTTGTAACCAACCAACCAACCAAAAGCTGCGGCCGAAGACTGCCAGTAGACCAGACTCGAGCCGGGAATCGAACCCAGTACCTCCCACTGTACAATATTGCAACACAAGCAACGCGCCACACAGATCATGGTAAGGGACCTGATGGTTTTGTTTTCGTTCATTTTTGTGCTTTTTAAGGCAGAGAGACTTAAAGGTCTCAGTTGCTCGAGGTCTTGTTAAATAAAATAAAATCCCTAGAAGCAGGCAGATATAAAATTTGCTAAGTCAGTGAGTAATGAGGCGAGAATTTATGGAAGGTACTCTGCCTCATTACGGGGGTATCGAAAACGTTTTAGATTTAATTAAGTTTTATTTTTTTCATACCGAAGTTATTTTTGTTTACAAATAATTTAAGTAACAGAGAAACATAAAGAAATTATAGGTAGTTATAAAGTACATATTAAATTTACAGCAGTCGTCACATATTTTTTTATATTTACTACACACTTTATTATCGTTGAAAACAGTAAATGTTTATTTAGATTATCTTTCGATCCCTAGCATTAATTATTAAAATGCTAAGTGCCAAAACTATTTAAAATGATAAGAATCCAAAAATAAATTATCTTTATAAATAAAAAAATCAAAAGCTTACCTATTCTAAATTTAAATGACGAGTAGATTCCAAATTAAATTGTATTGCTTTCCGGTCCCGCGCAATTTTCGTTTATTAATATCCTTTTATATTAAATTTCTGAACGAATTAATATTAGGATATAAAAAAAACTATTTTTTAAACTTCAAAAACTTAGGCACACCGCACGCGTCCCTCGCATCGGTAAATAGTACACGCAGCCGTCAACCGGTAAGTCTTACGAACAACTGAACTTACTGAAGTGATAAACATTAGTACATATTTTCTCGCCTTAACTTGAACGTGAATTGATCCTCGTGGCACTGTTACAATTATACAATTATCGGTATCAAATATCCCTTTTTGGAAGCCCTATGTTGAAAAGGATCTACTTAAGTCCATTTAGTGTGATAATAATTTGTTACTAACAGGGTGACGGCTTAGTGGTTAGAACTTCACATTTAAACCAACTGTTCGATGCTAAATTATCTGCAATTGTGTTGTCAAGTCGAAGCAATTGTATATATGTTGAGGTGTATAAAAATTGAAAAAAATCGAATTTACCCCAAACAGATTTACCTGCTTTACGCTGATAATAGAAAATTAAGCTTTTCATTATAATTATATAATGTTTGTGCGTAGATTTTGTATGCGAAATGCCATGCCTGAGTGCTGTTCATGTCCTCAAAGGCTTCTGAAGTCTACCAATCCAAAGCGAGATGGACTACTGTCATAACCCTTCTTATTCTAAGTGGAAATCCGTTTTCTTTTTATACACTACAAGTTAGCCCTTGACGACAATCTCACCTGGTGGTAGTATGATATAGTCTAGGATGGGAGCGGGCTAACCTGTAAGGGGTAAGGTAATCCCCGAAATGGTTTCCACGCGACATCGTCCTTAAACGCTAATTCGCCTGGTGCATGTCTTTGACGTTAGGGTCGTAACTAGCTAAAGCCGAATCCTCCCACCAGACCAGACTTGACCCGGTAATCGAATCCAGGACCTCGAACTTTATAATGCGACAGCGCACGCGCTGCGCCACGAAAGTCGTCAAACCCGTGCCATTTAATGGGCTGCTAATGGCTTGATAAAGATAATGGAAACGTAACATTCGTTTTATTGCAAACGTAACCAATATCAACAAACGAGCGGTATAATTATAATTTATTTCTGAGCACCAGCTTCCTCTCTTTTAGATGAGAGACAATCGGGGTATTGAGCCACCACGCTTCTTCAATGCGAGATGGCGAGGAATTACTACTGACGAAGACTGAACGTGATCTTTGAGACACAAAAGTTGACATTGCCAAATTCCAATTCCAATTAGTTACTATAAATATATCTGGGAATCGAAACCAGGACCTTGTGATCCGAATTTGAAGATGGTAACCACTGGACCAACGAGGCAGTTTCTACGGGAATTCTGTACTACTGATTTTTGTTTACCAAACGTTCGGCAGTTCCATATTATTTACATATATGTATGTATTTACATATACATATTACACATACCTTAATATAGTATTATATACCTACTTCTACTTTGTTATTCACAAACTTAGTTTAATATTAATTAGTAAGGCCAAAATCTTAAAAGTGTAAAATTTATATGGCTATTATTACTATATATTTATAATACAGTCGAGTATTATAAAGGCCAATTATAGGCTTATTATCCCGCTAAAATCCATGTTTTCAAGTAAATAGATTTATATAAGTTAAGGGAGCAGAGCGGGGAACGAGAACTGGGATGAGATTTGGAATTATTTTCAATTTGTTGTCAATTCCACGGAAGTTTTTCAATACCCGTAATCCTCGCGGCTAGGTTGCGGGCATCAACTAGTATATATAATTTAACCCAGTATCAAGTTACTTTGTGGTTTATCGAAGACTAACCTAGATCTTATGAAATTATGTATTTGGTAGGGTCATATCCCCTCTATGCGTTCCATGCCCTGTTTATACCCAGTTCATGGAACCCTCTTATAAAAAACAAAAAAAAAAAAACTCGAATTTTATTCTTTCTGTACCAGATTACCATATGTATAGTTTTACCCTTTTGCGACCGAGTGGGCGAGAAATTGCCATTCTGCCATTTGAAATGGATCTTGATTCGAAACTTTTCGAGTGCGATTTCGATTTTTTACAAGTTTACAATTTTTTTTACACTTACTTGAATACCTGTAAAATAACGTCATCAGTTCTCCGGCTGTTCTATTTTAAAAATGCAGCTGTAAAGAAATATGTTTAAGAAAGGTTGCAGGGATATACGGTCTCTTTCAGGTTGTTCAGTTTTAATATTGAGATTTTGTTTACTTAAAAGATTAGCAAGACTTATGTAAAAGTCTTTTAGAATTCAGTGTTATATTCGTTGTATTTTTCGTTTTTTTGAATCGCTGCACGTGAACTTAGGTCAGTAAAGTGATCGCATTTTAGATCTGTGGCATGGCTGTCATTTTGACGTGACTTGCGACTTGTCATTAATAGTACTGACGTGTGTTGTGTGATGACATTTGACATTAATAATAGTGATATGATTTGAGAAGATCCGTGTTCAAGTATATCAGTATCTTTTGTAAAAATCCTAGTTTATTGTATTAAAAATGGCAACAGTAGCTGAATTACAGAAGAAAATAAGCGAGCTAGAAGCTAAACTAGCAGCCGCACAAGGAAATGTTGGTCCGGTGCGTCAGAAAATCGACGTTATGTCGTCCGAAGTTGTGGACTCCAATCCATACAGGTATTCGTCAAAATGACAACATATGTTACTTGAATGTTTGTGAAATGTTATTCTTAATACGCTGGTTAACGTTACCTGACTATTAGGGCAGTGGTTATAATATCCTAGCAAATTTTCAGTCTTCACTTGAATATTCCAATTTGGATAAATAGAGGAACATGGTACAACTCGTTTACGTTGCATGTACGTGATGCATGTATGCATTGATATCTTAACCTGATGCTATTACCGACACTTGTTCAACATACAATGGATGTACATAATTTGACAAAATTTTGTATCTATCAAATATTTAAGATCATAGACCATAAGTTTGATTTTTAAATACAATTTTGTCCACGCACCAACCATTATGGGGTATAATTTGTAAGTTTAAGATAATCTTAAAGCAATGTTTGGTGCTTTATACAAGTTTAGTAACCATCTCAATTTTTATGTTAATTCATGTTATATACTGTACCATATTTCAGTCGTCTGATGGCTTTGAAAAGAATGGGGATAGTGGAGAACTATGAGAAGATAAGAGAACTGTCAGTAGCAGTGGTGGGAGTGGGAGGTGTGGGGAGTGTCACCGCTGAGATGTTGACTAGATGCGGCATTGGCAAGGCAAGTACTTAATCACCATAGCATATTATAGAATAAATATTAATTATATCAAAATCACATGTAGGATGATTATCATACAATATATCTTAGAAGGCTTCAATAAAAGACTAGGCTAAAAGTATGTTAAAAGAGCAGCTGGATAAATAGAGACAAAGAAATATTTATTTAGCTATGGAGGAAAGCCAGCCAGTCTAGGGAAAAGAAAGTGTGACTATAATGAAATGAAATGAAAATGAAAATATACTTTATTGCACACCAATACAGAAGAAAAAAAAAAGAAAAGAAATAAACACACAGAAAATAAATAGGTGCAATAGGCGGCCTTATCGCTAATGAGCGATCTCTACCAGGCAACCTAGCACAAAGCAGGAAAAAAATAAAAAGTAAGGGGAGGTTGGGGTGTACAATGATAAATAGAAAATATAAGGTCAAGACTATAATTCTTAGGTTAGAATAAGTTATTAAAATTTAATGTATTTCTATATATTCTAGTATTTTAAAATTGTTATTTTATATACCCCTTTACCATTAAATGTGTTGTCATGGTTGTATTGTTATACTTTTCTTTTTCTTCTCAATGTAGAATAACCAGTATAAATAGTGAAAAACTAGTATACAACTATTTACCTTTTAGAGACTTTCAATAAAATATATATCTACATACCCTATAGAGATAACAAAGTTAGTAAAAAAAAATGAAACAGTTTCAAGATTATTTCCTTATTTTCAAGATTTTGAGATTTCTGCGGCTGTCATGTTTACATATTTCATTTCATCACATTCTATCTCTTTCTTAGTTTCTAATTGTAATAATAATAAAAAATGATTGAGAACTAAAGTTTCTTGTATAGGACCAAAACCGCATATTTTAGTGATTTTTGCTTGACCTTCAAAAATTAATTATTTCACAATTATGTAGTTTCATTTTGTTCCTTAATTAGAAATTCTTTATAAATTCAAATTAATAATTTTTTGTTCCAGTTAATATTATTTGACTATGACAAAGTGGAGCTAGCCAACATGAACAGGCTATTCTTCCAGCCTCACCAGGCTGGCCTCAGTAAAGTGGATGCAGCTGCAGCCACCTTGCAAGCAATCAACCCCGATGTAGCAATAGATGCATATAATTATAATATCACCACTGTAGACAACTTTCAAAAGTTTTGTGATACCATAAGGTAAGTTTATTAATAAATAGGTAAGTTTTTAATTCTCCTACTAAATATTGTAACCATGATTATACTAATGATCGTTATCTTATTTTCTTTTTTATTTGAACTATATTTCCACTTTTCTGCTAATATTAAACAAAAATTACAAACTCACTTTCTCATTTGCTGTGTAGCACCTTACAAACTGATAAAAAGTTTCATGGTACAGTTACCATACATTTATATAGGCAAGTTTATTGGTATTTAAGACTATTATTATCTATCTATCTTAGTGCCAAGTTTCATCCAGTGCCATTCTGTCATATTTAAGTATTATATATACATAGATCACATAGCGGTGATAGCCTAGTAAGTGGTGATAGCCTAGTGGTTAGGGCGTCAGCCTCCTAATCAGAGGTCGGCGGTTCGAATCCGGGCACGCACCTCTAACTTTTCAGAGTTATGTGTGTTTTAAAACAATTTAAAAATCACTTGCTTCAACGGTGAAGGAAACCATCGTGAGGAAACCTGCATGCCTGAGAGTTCTCTATAATGTTCTCAAATCCGTGTGAAGTCTGCCAATGTTAGTTATTCTCATGTTGTATGATCTGTGATGATGTATGATGATGTTAGTTATTCTAGATAGATAATCTACCTCAAAAGAAAATTTCAGTATGATCTTTGATATGAGGGTATTATACAATTGCTCTTTATAGGCTCACTTTTGCATATATATATATATATATATATTTTTTTTTTTTTAATTTCATCTATCTTTAATCTTTCCAATATCATAATAATAAGTCTTTTCCACTCTTTGGCCTGATAACTATCACTGTGCTAAACCGACATTGATATATATTGCTCTGTTGGTGTAAAAAGATCTTTTCATCTATTTTTCATAATTCCATTTATTCCATGTATTCCAACACTCAAACTGATTGTAAACTAAAAGTTAGCATTAAACATCATTGAAGAAATTGGTACCCCTTAATAACTCTACAAAATTGCAATTGCAATGGAGGTTTGCTGTTGGCATAATATATGTTACTCTTCAGCACAGGCAGCTTGACTGATGGCCCAGTAGACCTGGTGCTAAGCTGTGTGGATAACTTCGAAGCTCGCATGGCCATCAACACAGCATGTAATGAGCTCAATCAACGCTGGTTTGAGTCTGGAGTGAGTGAGAATGCAGTGTCAGGACATATTCAGTTCATTATACCTGGGGAGACTGCATGTTTTGCGGTAAGTTGTTATTTTTTTTTTATATACATAGCGAGCAAACGACCAGGCGGGTCACTTGATGGTAAGTGATTACCGCCGCCCATGAACATTTGCAGCATCAGAGGAACCGCCAATGCGTTGCTGGCCCTTGAGCAATTTAAAATTATTAGTTATTTTCACTAGAAGTTTGTTATATTACAATTATTTATTTTATTTACAATTATTATAAAACTGTAGTTATTATATGTATTATTTTTTTATATTCTTGTTATATTATCTATTCAATTCAATTATTGTTTAGTGTAATATTGTTGACAGATTTTGAACTGTGACTGATTTTGTAAAATATGCATCAGCTACATTGATTGTCTGAAAAAAAAATCTACGTTATTCTATTGGTAGTGTGTAATTGAAGTTATGTGTTGAAGTGGAAAGTTTAACAGAAATTAAAATCTTAATTGATTGGGACTCATTGCCAAACAGTGCCACAAACTTTTATTGTTGTAAGCTTTGTTCTGATACATGGTTGCTTACGAAAACTCGAGAGCTATTCTGTGGGTGATGAAGATCTTTACTTACGCTCAGAGTAATTTTGTGATCGTAAGGAATATTTGATAAATTGAACACTATTAAGTTCAGAATAAAAAGATAGAACCGATGGATGTTGGGCTCCAGTTAACACAGCGTTAGTAGACTCCCAACTAGGTGACCTGAAAGCCGTTCTGGAAGTTTGGAACTGCAAAGTTAACAAATTTGGAATTTGAATTTGAATTTGAACTTATAACAAAATACTTCCATCCACGACTTTACATTCATCAGCTGATATGGCGATGATATGATGAATTTTTTTATCACTTGGTATCAATCGACTTGTTCGAAGTCTCTACTACTAATAAGAAAATTAAGCTAGTAAATATTTTAAATAGCTAATTATATATAATTGGATTTATGAGATGGTGATTATAAAAAACCCGGCTTAGTTTTTTATGGGCAGAGTCTTATTACTTGTCAGATTTGGAACACTCCTAGGTTTACCTTTAAGTTACCGAATGTAGTTATCACCATCACACCTCACGAATTAAAATAATGATAACGTCGATGAATGACGCTTCATAGATGCCTCTGTTAGGTTTACAAGAATAAAACATTTTTGATTCGATTTGAAGCCTTAGCTCGAGGAATACCACTATTACCATGTTTGTTACAGTGTGCCCCCCCATTAGTCGTCGCCTCCAAGATAGATGAGAAAACTCTGAAGAGGGAAGGCGTTTGTGCGGCCAGCTTGCCCACCACCATGGGGATTGTAGCTGGATTTTTAGGTATGCAGCCTTTTATACCTAAGATTTTTTATTTTCTGTATGCGCGGTGTCGTTGCTTCACAGTTAGTATAAGATTTGTATGCTTGAATAGTAGTCTCTAACATCATAGTAAATTAAAACATATTCACTTTCTTTTAAGACTCAAATTTGCCCACACTTCCACAGCGGCAAATATTTTGCATACGTTCAAACGTTTGTCAAATATTTTTTAGGGAAATTGCGACTTTAAACCTAACTCTATAAGATCCATTTTACTTTCATGTTATAATGTTTCATGTGCGACTTCACGTGTGCAAATTTATACTTAGGCTTCTGTAGAGGTTTTTTTTTAAATATTTTGTTGGCATGAATAAAAATAAACAATTTAATATAATAAAAACAATAAAATGTAAGAGCCAATTGAAATAAGAGTAGTTTATGTCATGTCGCTACACGAGAACGAACATATGTGTATGGACCTCGGTGGAAAATAGTCAACCAACGGTATATTTTGTTTCAGTTCAAAACACATTGAAGTATTTGTTAAATTTCGGGAACGTCAGTCACTATCTGGGATACAGCGCTTTAACCGACTTCTTCCCTTCTATGACTTTAAGGGTAAGTAAACTAACATCTACATTCTTAAGGTATATGATTCATCATGATCAACCCATTACCGGCTCACTACAGAGCACGGGTCTCCTCTCAATATGAGAAGGGTTTGGTAATGTGCGTATTGGCAGACTTCACACGCCTTTGAGAACATTATGGAGAACTCTCAGGCGTGCAGGTTTCCTCACGATGTTTTCCTTCACCGTTGAAGCAAGTGATATTTTTTTTTAAAACGTACATAACTCCGGAAAGTTAGAGGTGCGTGCCCGGATTCGAACCGGCGACCTCTGATTAGGAGGCTGACGCCCTAACAACTAGGCTACCACCGCTGGCCATAGCTCATTTAAATCCAATTACAATCAATTTCACTAAATAAAAAGTAGCCCATGTCCAATTAGTAAGTTATCCAGGGTCCAATTTATCTTCGTTTCAAAATTTCAGCCAAATTGGTTCAGTAGGCCAAAGACCCCCGTTTTTTAGTCAATTAAAACTCTTACTTTACATATTAAATAAATTGAAAACCATATATTGGTCAGTAGGTCTGACTTCTGTCTCAACATTAATAAGTGGGCGTTATTAATGGTGTATACTATTATACTATATTTGTTAGGGGGCGTCCATAAATTACGTGAGGTGTTTACGGGGGGGGAGGGGGTCGAGTCAAATCTCATCTAATCTTACGTTGGAGAGAGGGGGGTCTCGGCAAATATCACGCAATTTTTTTTCTGATTGAAACAAAAAAAAATTATACCATATAATCCAGATTGTACATGCTTAAGATTTAATCTTAAGCGTAATCGTAATACGATTAAGATCATTTACTAATTCGTTCGAAATCTCACGTGAGATTGGGGGATGGGGGAGGGGGTTGAATAAAATCTCACGACATCTCACCAGGGGGGGAGGGAGGGGCAGAAAATTAAAAAAAACACCTCACGTAATTTATGGACGCCCCCTTATTGTCGCATAACATGTTCTAGACTAAAAACATTGTTTGTTTTCGCAGCCAAATCCCCAGTGCGACGACTCGTACTGCCGTCAGAGGCAAACGGAGTTTAAAGCGAAGCCTGTAGTGGAGCTAGCGACGGAGGTGACTGAGGATTCCAGCCCCGTGCACGCCGACAACGAATATGGTGAGAGTTCTTTCCAAATATAACGTGGACTTTGTGCCTGTAATATGAGAACATTTCTTATATTTTGAGAATCTTATATTTTTATTAGTGTTTTTACCTACACTTTAAAATAAAATTCAAAAAAATTCAAAATTCAAAAAAATTCAAAATTCAAAAAAATTCAAAATTCAAAATAATCTTTATTCAAATAGTCCTTTAAAAGGCGCTTTTGACGCGTCAATAATTTACATAGTAGTGATTTGATGGTGATAACTAGATTCGTAAACTTAAAACTAAAGCTATGAGGGTTCCAAACGCGCCCCGGTCTAAGAAGAAGCCCACAACAAACTTAGCCAGGTAAATTTTATTTTTGTTATCACCATCTCACATGCCACTTAAAATTATATTGAGAGCTGTCTTATTAGAGCAATATTTCACACCCATGCTTGTTTATCATTTACGTAATCCTTTACACTATAGTAGGACTTTTCTACAAGCTTACGTTTTATATAAACTAACATACTTTTTTTTTTTTACACACTACAAGTTAGCCCTTGACTGCTATCTCACCTGGTGGTAAGTGATGATGCTGTCTAGGATGGTAGCGGGCTAACCTGTTAGAAGTATGGTAAACCCACGCTCCTAGTTGGTTTCTACGCGACATCGTGCCGGAACGCTAAATCGCTTGGCGACACGTCTTTGTCGGTAGGGTGGTAACTAGCCACGGCCGAAGCCTCCCACCAGTCCAGACTCGAGCCGGGAATCGAACCCAGGACCTCCAACTTTTAAAATGCGACAGCGCACGCACTGCGCCACGAAGGTCGTCAAAATTGGACTTGGAAGAAATTTCAAATTTCTAAATTTAATATGCATATTCGGAACCGGCCGGATGTGACCCCACATCTCGTCGTCAATTATTGCGGCCTGAGTGCTTTCCCAATGAAGCAACGGTCGACATATGCAGTTGTTGTTTGTATTTAAATTCATAAATGACATGGCCGGATTCTGCCCTAATAATCAATTCATAAGTGATAATTACTTTTAAAGTAAATGAAAAAATATCGATATTTCTTCTACGTGAAACCCTTTTTTAATATTATTATTCCTGAAATAATTAGTTTCATAGCGTATTATGTCGTTGTAGTTCATGAATATTATGTCGTCGAAATACTTAGGCGCACTTTTTTGTTTTCTATTATACGACCTCTCGCTTGGTCTCTGATCATAAAACTTAAACGGATGTAAACACATACTTATAAGCTTTAATATGATGTACTGTATATTAGTGAACATGAATATTTTAATTAGGTTCCATATACATTCCGGCCATGAAGCGATGATAGCCTAGTGGTTAGGGCGTCAGCCTCCTAATCAGAGGTCGGCGGTTCGAATCCGGGCAGGCACCTCTAACTTTTCGGAGTTATGTGCGTTTTTTAGGCAATTAAAATATCACTTGCTTCAACGGTGAAGGAAAACATCGTGAGGAAACCTGCACGCCTGAGAGTTCTTCATAACGTTCTCAAAGGCGTGTGAAGTCTACCAATCCGCACGTGGCCTGGGTGGTGGACTATGGCCAAACCCTTCTCATATTGAGAGGAGACCCGTGCTCTGTAGTGAGCCTGTAATGGGTTGATCATGATGATGATGATACATTCCGGCCATGTTATTTATAAATTTAACATTTTGTGATAGATTCTTTATCTGTTGCACACATGTGACAGCAATAATATTTATATTTTTGACTTGTGTACGTTCACAAGCAAACTAACGTAAAAAGACACTAAATTCGTGATGGGTTTCTTTTTTTGCTAATTTTTTTATCGACAAACAGACAAATAGTTCAATAACAATACTAGATACCCTGTCTCTGAATGCTATAATATCATTTCACAGGTATAAGTTTAGTGGACGAAAACTCGCCCGAGGAAGAAACACCCAACTTAAAACTCGTGGATGGTGTACAGGTAAGTTTAAAAAATAGTTGAAGCTAGATTCAATTGCACTTTTACGCTTACCTACATGTTAATACATAATGTGATTTAAAAATGCCAATATCGAAATCATTAAATCTTCATTCATGTGGCACCCATCACATGGTGGTGAGATGATTTTGATAACTGCACATTTTTTAACTTAAACCTAACGATACAAGGTTCCAAATGTTTCCGTATCCGTCCATGCTAAACCGAAGCCAACAAACTTAGCAAGGTATATTTTTGTTCCACTTCTTACTTACTTACTTGCTATTAAAGAGCTGCCCAATTAGATCATTAATTCTAAATTAATTAATGGTTTAACCGTTACTTCAGGCATATTTTTAAAACTTATTATTAAGACATCATTGTCTATTGCAACCTCTGAAGAAACTCATAATTACATATGTGTGAATAATAGCTGCTGATTGAAAACAAATTTACATACTGTTCGTGTTGAAGATGAGTTTTTTATAACAGTTACCAATTGAAATCTCGGAGATGTCTCACAATAAATTCAAAGTTTTATAAAATAGAAGTTATAGAAAAGTCTAATTATGATTCAGATATCATAAACGATAAAAAAACTCATTATAATTAATTATTTTACGGTTTATTAATTATGATACGGTGATAACCAAAGTAACCCGGCTGTGTTGTGGGTTTCTTCTTAGACCTGGACCTGCTATCTTTAGTTTTAATTTCATGAATGTAGTTATCACCAATCACCTCACCAATTTGAATAATTGAAAATATATATGAAAGCTACATATATGCCTTTTAAGCTATTGCATAGCTTCTATCGAGGGCCTTGAGCGCGGGGACCGAATCCAGAAATTCCGTAACGAAAAAAAAACCTCACGCTCGCCATTATATATTTTTATTTTCATTGTTGTTTTTGAAATATTAATAATTTAGTTGATAAAAAATGCTATGCAATAGCTTTACCGCGGCAGTCACCGAGTGCCACACGTCTTTTTATAGGTTTGCATGAATAAATCAATTTTTGATTTTAGTTTGATTTGATTTGTATTATTTTATCTGAGGTTTACCATCCTTCCCACAAGGTGGCGTACAGCATCCCAGTTGACAATAGCACTCCGGAGTCCAGCACCGGTGGCGCTGTTGCAGCGTCGGAGCTGTCTCTCGAGGAGCTCATGCAGCAGATGAAATCTATGTGAATCCTACGCGGTATATCGTGCTTATGCATTACAAGTCGCGTCACCGAAGTTGAGAGTAGTTAATTAATTGGGCATATCATGCTTAAGAAGTGAAGGGTGGGTCAGTTGATGATATATTTACTAAAGGCTACACAGAGTTACGTTTTAACCATTTGCCACTTTTACATCTGTGGATCAGAATTGATAACATAATCGTTCAATGAATTTAAAAAAAAAACATGTTTCGATACTATAAATCAGATCCTACTTGTGTGGAAATTTTCTAAATTATGTTGTTTTTAAATTATTTTGGATTTTAAAAATTAACCCTAACCCTGTATACGCGAGGGCTTTGTTGGCGCATTTTAGCTGACAAATATATATCCCTAAAATGCAAAACTGTAAAATGGCAACCATTCCATAAGGTGGTATTTATTTGAACGATTTTCTAAAATAAGTCTCAAACTCAAAAGTTTTGCAAGTTATACTTGCAAAACTTTTGACTTTGAGACCAGATTTTAGAGAGAGAGATCCAGTTGATTAGGTGCGAAATTTATCAATGAAAAAGTCCCGTCCAGTAGATTTTAAGTTGATCAATGAACAAACAACATGCAAGTTTATTTTTTTCAATACGTTTTTTTCTTTAAATTTTGAATCTGCAAAGCGATCTGAGCGATAGCGATATTATCGCTATCACTCAGATTCAACAATTTACTATTTTTTTTATACAACACAAGTTAGCTCTTGACGGCATCTCACCTGATGGTAAGTGATGATGCGGTCTAAGATGGTAGCGGACTAACCTATGATAAACCCATACTCCTAATTGGTTTCTACACGACATCCTGCCAGAACGCTAAATCGCTTGGCGACACGTCTTTGTAGGGTGGTAACTAGCCACGGCCAAAGCCTCCCACCAGACCAGACTCGAGCCGGGAATCGAACCCAGGACCTCCAACTTTAAAATGCAACAGCGCGCGCGCTGCGCCACGGAGGTCGTCACTATTCAATAAATATACATCCATAACAATATGACGTAATGGTTTCTTGTGGCGTACATTCAAAATATGGGATAAACTATAAATATGTATGAATCATTCCAGTTAATGACAATATAAAAAAGAGTTACTTAAGAATTTTAATTTGTTTTGAAAAATAAACACGTAGGTAAGTCAGCAGAATTTTAACATCAAAGTTGATAGTAGAATTAACGTAGAGGGGACAGCAAAAGCGTCGTGCCGTTTGCCGTGACGACATTCGGGTCAATTTCACTGTGAAGGCGCGCCAACAAATACGGAAATTTAGAATCGAACTGACAACGACAAATATAATTCGCAATTATCTTTTAATTCTGATAGGGTCATGTTGAATAACACACGTAGCGAGCAGCGACAACCGAGTTATCGCATCATACTATTTTCGAAGCGGTGATAGCCTAGTGGTTAGGGCGTCAGCCTCCTAATCAGAGGTCGGCGGTTCGAATCCTGGCACGTACCTCTAACTTTTCGGAGTTATGTGCGTTTTAAAAAAAAGAAAAAAAATATCACTTTCTTCAACGGTGAAGGAAAACATCGTCAGAAAACCTGCACGCCTGAGAGTTCTCCATAATGTTCTGAAAGGCGTGTGAAGTCTGCCAATCCGCACATTCCCAGCGTGGTGGACTATGGCCAAACCCTTCTCGTATTGAGAGGAGACCCGTGCTCTGTAGTGAGCCGGTAATGGGTTGATCATGATGATGATGATGACTATTTGCACCACTTTATAGTTCAGATCACTCAGTTAACTTTGGTTAAGGATTTGCGTACGTTCGCCTATCTCATAAAAAAATCGTTGTGAGCTACATATATATACGCTACGCTATAAGCTTTCGTATGAGTGAATAATGTATAAGGTTTATATTTAGGGCATTGTGAGTACACGTAACGTAACGTCGGAATTGTTATGCAGTGTTTTGTCTCGCTCTGAAATTTGAGAAGCGGCGAAACACTGCATAACTTTTCCAACGCTATGCCGCGTATATTTGTAAGTGTATCGTCGTGAGTTTATATTCACAATATACTTATTAAACTCAACGGAGTTTTCGATGCCGTGCTGTGCGAGCTACTCGACGACACTAGAAACTAGTCGGCCATACGCCAACGAAAATAAGAGTGAGTTCAGCCGTACATACAAGCCTTATTTGGAAGCGGGTTGGGGGGGGGGGGGGGGGTTATGATGCATTACCAATAAGAAAATACAGTATGTGACTTCTTACTTTACTTTACCACTAAAAACTTTTAGCGAATTATCCGTATATAGTTGTCTAAGAAATAACGCAATAACAACCAAAAGATCAGCCGTTTTCGATTTTAGGTCAAATGGGTCTGGAATTACAGTGGCATCGGGAAAGACCCGGCTTAATGCATGTTGGACTCAAATACATATATTTCCGTACCAAGGTGCAATATGAAACACAACTGTATTGTAATAACTAGCAAAATACAAGGACCCCCCTTTAGTTTCGACATTATTTTATTTTGTCTCCCAGCGTCTAAGAAGACGTACTGAAATTATAATTACGGTCATAATATACGGGCGGACGAAAAGTCAGCAATTCTTAGGCTTGGATCTAAAGAGTGTGTTGTGCTTGTTAAAAGCTTGTTAAAAGCCAAAGTTAGGGTTCCAACCAGACATATCTGGTCTCGCTTAACTTTTTCTCAAGATTACCCGCGCATTATAGATATAATCCTTAGTGATTAGGCTTTTGACCCTAGATAATCTTCTTCTTCTTGTCCTTATCCCACATTATGTGGGGTCGGCACAACACGTCTTCTTCTTCCACTCACTTCTATCAGCCGTCGCCTCACTACCCACAATTTTTACCCGCATATCCTCTTTTACACAATCCATCCATCTCTTCTTTGGTCTTCCTTTACTCTTTTGCCCTTCCACGTTCATATATAATAGATAATATTAAATGAAAAATTCGCGCACACAAACATACACACGCACACACAACCACGTGTCGATGTGATTTAAATTTATAATAATTAGTAAGGGTCATTAATTTTCTTCATCATTAATTGGAATTATATATTATTTTTCTGAATAATGTATTTGCGATTGTATTGTAGGCGTACGCCCCTTCCAATTAGACTTGTATGTTGCTTAAGATAGAAATTATATTTAGTACAATTGCACCTTTTTTATTTTAAATTTTGTGTTTTTTTTTAAACTTAATTGCATTTTGTACAATTATGTTTTAGATATATCTCTTTCAAAGGTTGCTAATACTATATTTGTAAGGGTCACAAAAACGACAAAAAGCTTGTCACATATTGTTATACAATAAGGTTGTATTATTCAAAAATTGTTAAAAAACTTCACTTCGAAGTCAGCGTACACCTGTCTTGTATTTATTCATTCATTTAAATATCTTTATTGCGTAAGAAACAGAAAGAAAATGAAAAAAAAAAAAAACACTAAACATAAAGCAAAGTCGACTTTGTCACTAAAAGCGAACTCTTCCAGGCTACTTATTCGAAAGGAGCCAACAGATATATGTAAGACGGAAAAGCAATAGTTATACATATATACACAACCAATAACATACAAGTAAGAAAAAACAATTGTATTTATGGAGTTGTGCGATTTTTACATTTAGTTCTCCATCCCTTCTGGAAGTGACGCAGGTAGGACTGTGGTAGGATGGCAGGGTATGTGGGACTACCCTACGGCCAGATTGGTGACCAGAATACCCACTAAAACCCAGCGATGCTCCTACGCGTCACTTGGTGGCTGGGTCATGGGAACAACCCTACATACAACCCTACTGAATAAAATTGTTTTATTATTAGTTAAAAAATAAAACTTCTTTTACTTTTTATTGTTAATTTTGTAAATCCACATTCCAATTGAATTAAATATACAAGTCATCATATTATAATGCTAGTTAGTAAGTTTTGGGTAGTGAATTTTTTTTACAAATTAAAAATTAAATTTTATATTAATATATTTACTGTCATGTTTCTAGTGCTAAGCAAATTGAATATCAATGTGTTTTAATATTAAAAGAGATTTTATATAATTAAATATCTTCTGCGAGAAGCTGCATTTTTATTATATCGGTGATGTTTTTGAGTTTCGATATTATTTTCTTGTCGGGCGTAGGTAGAGTATTTTTCTGTAATTATAATACATTATAGTAATTGATCATAGAAACGTTAATAAATTTCTTATACCCGTCTTGATATTAAAAAGTATATAGCTTGAATCTATGAATTTTAATTTTATTTACCCGCGTCATTAAGGCGCGTTGGGCATTTAATTATAAATAAGATAAGTGAACTTTATAATCATTACCATCATCAAATAAAAATATAATTTTTCAGTACTTAAGCATGTTTTACAAGTAAGTTGTGATCACAAAGTTCGTTCTACCCCCGGGTCAAAAGACAGATTTTAACGAGAGGCTAGTAGTAGAGTAGCTACCCAAGGTAATGTCTTACTATTTCTCACAGCCCTCTTCTATAATATAAGATAGAGAAGAGGTTATACTCATAGAAGAGAATTATAGAACTGAGCTATGGAAACTGTTTTAAACTCAAAAATCTTGTAAAAAAAAAAACGTTTTTTCGAGTTGGTTTCTAGCCGCGGAACCCCAGACCTCCCATTTGTATGTCCATATATGAGGAGGTATTACATTACCGGCGGCGTATTCAGCTTTAACATTTAGTCTACCTTCATAGCGTCAAAGACCTCCCTAGCCCGGTCCACGATGTGAGCGTCGATGCCGCTGGCGGCCGCCACCTCGTGCGCGAAGCTAGACTCCGAGGCGCCCTCCAGCGCGCGGAACAGGAACACGGGCTCGCCCGCCTGGACTATGTGCTCGAACCTCTGAGATAAGCACAGTATTGACAGGCATTGCTGTTAGGCTATGATAAAAAGCCTATATTATCAGGTTCAGCATGTACAAACTACGTAACCGAACTAGGTTGTTAGGTTAGGTGTTTGTGGTTCTTAAAAGAACGACCAAAAATCCATGAAATCTATATTGGTAAAATGTACCGGAAGTACCATATCTTACAACATAACCTTAAAACATAAATATTAAATGTACTCGTATAGTACTGTTATAAGAGTACATTTATTATTATTTATTTATTTATTATTAATATAAAAGGAATATAATTAGTTATACAATAACGGCACCGATAAAACCAAAGAGGTTTGTCCTCGGTGCTAATCTGTAACTTAACAGCTTAAAACTAGAGGAACTGAGTAAGCATATTAGGCATGAAAAGAACATTTCCTAACTGAGTTAGACGGTCGACACAAATGAGTCAACCGTCCAACTCAGCCAAAAAATATATAAAAATATATTTAATATTTCATATTATACATTTAATATTTTAAATACAGTGGGCCCCCGATAATCCGGCCCTGTCTAATCCGGCGCCCCCTGTAATCCGACATGACTTAGAATTACTACTTGACGACTAAAAAAATTGATGAATATTTCAAAGCTTCATAATTTGATATAGTATTCACTACATGATTTTGATTAATAATTCTTGATTATTTTGGTAGATATGTATGTGCATTTATGCTTAATTTTATAATAAAACGTAAGCTCTCAATTGTTATTTAATTTACTAAATTCGACTTACATAAATTAAGTCTGATTTGTACTTCAAAGTACATACATATGTACGCATAATATATAGATTCTTGTCATTAGATATGTAATTTGTCGGATTACAAGGTACTCTTTCGTAAAAAAATCCGGACTATAGGGGTCTTAGGCAGTGCTCTATAATCCGACAAATTCGATAGTCCGACACTGCCCTGCATAATGTTTGCCGGATTACCGGGAGTCCACTGTATATTATTAACACGTGTCTTACGATGGTACGATCAGTCTTGTGTCAGTCTTGTAAGCTTACCATAAACCGGACGAAAGGCGTGTCCACGATGTACTCCTTAAGATTGAGGAAGTGCGTGGACAGCAGCAGGTGCGGGCAGTCGTCTCCGCGGCACAGCAGCGTGTTGACGCTAGCGGCCAGCAGGGCCAGCCCGTCCGACTCCGACGTGCCCTTGCCGAACTCGTCCACCATGAGCAGCGAGTTGCTGGACGACTCGCGTAACGCCAACGACATCTTGGACGGGCAAGCGTTGACACATTATACACTTGAATAAATATTTATATCGTAATCCAATACTTCGAGTAATTTTGCAGGATAAATAATGAAATAAAAAAGACGTGATCTGTAGATTATAGGGCACCGGAATAGATCGACGTCTGACGAAGCTAAAATGGCGATACACTCTGTTCCAGTCCGGAGCAAGGACACTTAACTTAACATGCCATGGGGGTAATGTAGTTATACAGTCGCTAAATTCAGGCTGAAATATTTTTATTACTGAAATAAAATAAGGCCTATGTCACTTTGGTATTCAAAAGTCATCTTTTGACGACCTCCGTGGCGCAGCGCGCGCGCTGTTGGATTATAAACTTGGAGGTCCTGGGTTCGATTCCCGGCTCGAGTCTGGTCTGGTGGGAGGCTTCGGCCGTGGCTAGTTACCACCCTACCGACAAAGACGTGTCGCCAAGCGATTTAGCGTTCCGGCACGATGTCGCGTAGAAACCAATTAGGAGTGTGGGTTTGCCATACCCCTAACAGGTTAGCCCGCTACCATCTTAGACTGCATCATCACTTACCATCAGGTGGGATTGCCGTCAAGGGCTAACTTGTAGTGGATAAAAAAAAAAAAAAAATCTAATGCTTTAAAATCTGTTTGTAACTCCCAAGCTTATAGATAACATACAAGTCTTTATTTTTATAATATTAGTATCTTCATAGGTACATTATTGGGGGCAGGGGGTTCCTTACCTGTCTCAAATCAATGAGGAAGGCGGACATGTGAGCGGCGACGCACTCCGTGGATTGTATCCGCGAGTAGATGTGGCCCACGATGCCGATGGTCGCTGATTCGGCAGGCACGAAGCTGCCTATGTGCGCCAGGTATACTATCAGACCTGCAAATTGCATTGCTGTATCGATAAAATAGTAAACTCGTACCGTTCAGTAGGCTGCACAAAAAAAGTAACTCTTCTCTTCTTCAAGTGCCTCTCCATTATTGAAAGTCAGCAGTCAGTTTCTTTAGTTACTTATTCAAGGAAATTGTATTTTATTTTATAATAAATTACCTATTGATATCTTGGAGATGTCTATCAATAAGTTCAATGTTTTTATGAAGCGAAAGCTTATATAAAAATCATATTACGATGTTAACGTTTATATAAACTATAAAAAAGCTTGGTGTGAATTGCTCTAACTCCAAAGATACCATAATTATTGATTATTAAATTTACATAGTATTCATGTTGAAAAAGATAAGTATTTCATTTTACCTATAAGAGTTACCAATTGAATTCTTGGAGATGTCTCACAATAAATTCAAAGTTTTACAAAACCTCCCGCCAGTTCAAACTCGAGCCGACTCCTGTTCTTTTCTTACCTATCTGTTTCATATAGACAGACTTCCCGCTGGCGTTGGGTCCCGTCAAGATCTTAGCATACCCCGCCTCCAGGCTGCACTCGACGTCATTGGGCACGAAATTTTCGATGGTAGTGATGTACAGCGGGTGTTTGCCTTGCTTTATGCTTATCACCTTGTCTGTGGTCAGCGTCGGTTTTACGAAACTGTACTCCTTGCACACTTTCGATATAGTTATTAGGCTGTGGATAAAAACTTTCATATTATCAGGTTTATTCCGGCCCCATACATAGTTTAGTTAGATACATAGATTGATAACTTAATTGCACTCAAATTTATTACAAGTACACATCAAGTAAGTAATGTATATTTTTTCACAAGTATTAGTATGCAAAGGGAGACCTCCTTGACATAGGAGATGTCTATCAATAAGTTCAGTTTCATAAAAGCTTATAGTATATTAGAGATTATATAAACGATAAAAAAGCTTGGGTGTGAATTGCTCTATCTTTATAGGTACTATAATTTATTATTGATTATGTGATGGTGATAACAAAAAAAAACCCGGCTAAGATTGTTGTGGGTTTCTTCTTAGACCTGGGCGCGATTTGAACCCACTTAGTTTTAAGTTGTCAAGTATAGTTATCACCATCAGTTCACTAATAGAAATAATTAAATGAACGATTCATAGATGCCTGTAATAGGTTTATGTGAATAATGCGATTTTTGATTTTGATTTAGCAATCTCTGCCGGATAACTCTTGGGGAGAGTAATCGGTAGCAGTGTAAACAAAACAAACACAAAAATTATAATAGAATATGACATAGAAATATTTTTTAAATGTATTTTGAATATATTCTCCGGAAGTCAGTTTTCGACTTTTGGAAATCGGACTTTAGAATTCAAAATGCCTTCCCCTGAACTTTGCTGTGGGCGATGCCGCTATGTTAGCAATTGTGCGGTATTCGGTCTCACCAGTCCAACTCCGCGCACTTGTCAATGGCGGCCGCGAGTGTGTGCAAGTTCTCGAGAATAGTGGTAGTTAGTCGCATCATGATGCGCGTCTCGTGGGCCACTATTTCAGGATACGTGTCTCCTATCATCACGTCGAGTTCTAAAAGGGTTTAGTTCATTCTAGTTCAAGTGAGTGTTTTTTAGTTGAGTTGACTAAAATGGTAGTATTTAGTTATCCTACCCTCAATGGAAACCCATATAGCCTAGTAACATTTTCAGTGCTTTTGAGTCAAATTTCAATAGTTTGGTACAAGTTCTTGTATGTTATAGGCCAAAATCGATCGATCCAAAATAAAGCTATTTTTTTTTATCAACTACAAGTTGGCTTGACGGCTATCTCACCTAGTGGTAAGTGATGCGGTCTAGGATGGTAGCTGGCTAACCTGTTGGGAATATGATAAACCCACGCTCCTAATTGGTTTCTACGCAACATCTTGCCGGAACGCGAAATCGCTTGTCGACACGTCTTTGTCGGTATGGTAGTAACTAGCAACGGCCGAAGCCTCCCACCAGACCAGACTTGAGCCAGGAATCGAACCAAGGACCTTTAACTTTATAACGCGACAGCGCACGCACTACACCACAGAGGTCGGTCAAAAATTAAATATATCATATTGTGAACAGTTTATTGGATTTTCTGTACCATCATCATCATCATCATCATCATCATGATCAACCTATTACCGGCTCACTACAGAGCACGGGTCTCCTCTCAATATGAGAAGGGTTTGGCCATAGTCCACCACGCTGGCCATGTGCAGATTGGCAGACTTCACATGTCTTTGAGAACATTATGGAGAACCCTCAGGCGTGCAGGTACCCTCACGATGATTTCCTTCACCGTTGAAGCCACCATATTTGTATAAAAGTTTCATATTTATGTCTCCTAAATCCATTGCTAGGAATTTTTCAATAGTTTGTTTCTTGTATGTAATAGGCCAAAATCGATCGATCGAAACTAAACCTCACTTTAACTACACTATTACAGTTAAGTAAGAATTACAAATTTGATTGTGTCATACCTTCACAGCCTCGGCTTTTGTAGTGAATGTAGTCATTATTTTGAAACTGTAAAAAATGATATAAAAGTCAATGTAACATCACCTTAAAGGCAATATTATATAACACAACGACTCAACAAAATATAACACAAAACTCCTATAGATACGATTAATATTAAATTGTGGGTCACATAGCATATAACTAGGTTACGGTTATTGATAAGTTTTCATATAACGTAAGCTTATACTAACATCATATTACTTGGAGGCGCGAATGCCGCCACTGTCCACCTTCGAAAAGGCAAGAACCAGTGGACTGTATCGTTTATTAATTTTGAATTTAGGCGTCCACGTGTCGGGCAAAGGGGCGTGAAGGAAAAGGGAAATCGTGCACTAACCTTAGCAGGTCCGCGACCTATACCTCGGCGACGAGCACAAAATCACGCTCAACAGTCAGCACACACCCTGGCGCGCAACACGGACACCTCGCGGGATGAGATGGCACTCGGCAGCACCCACGACACCACACTTCTAAGATGGCGGTTGCGAAAATCGACCCGCTCCACGTACCGTGCGATCGCGGAGAGGTCTCGAGCCGACTTGAGGCGGCGCTTGCGTCGCGCCGCGAGCGTAGGTGACAGTACACGATAAGGAAGGGAGGGTAGATGGATAATAATCGTGGACATTGTTCGAATAATAAATCCAAAGATAGCCAATAGTTGGCGTTACCATTTCTCCCGCCCTTAAAGGGTCACCTTTAAAAATATATAAGGTATATATGCGGATATAATTATGTTGTGTAAATGTGCGGATATAATATAATATAGAGATAATGTATAGTAGTATGTATCCTAGCCTAACCTAATTTTATTCTTAAAATAATATGTGTACACTAATAAAAGAGCGGGTTATTGAGTAGGCAGAGGACACAAACGAATAACCGGACGGAGAAAAGTTCCCTTAGCCGTCCTAACGGTAGCTACGCGGGCAACACCGTCTTTGGAAGGATGGATCCTGTCTACTACACCTATCGGCCATGCTAAAGGCGGGGCGTTATCCGTATTTATGATTACGACAGTTCCGATAGCAACAGGAACAGAATGCGAATTCCACTTATGTCGAACTTGTAGTTGGTGTAGGTATTCTACTCGCCATCGCTTCCAGAATGATTGAATTATTTTATTAAGGAGTAAATGCCTTTGCGGTAAATTTATATTATTTGGTTCTTCGTCTGGCGCAGGAAGAGAGTTCAAAGGAGCTGTATGCAAAAAGTGACTGGGAGTCAATGCTGTGGGTTCCGCCGGATCTGAACTAAGCGCGGTGAGCGGGCGTGAATTAAGCAAGCACTCAATCTGTATGAGAACCGTATTTAATTCTTCGTAAGAGAGAAGTTGTTGCCCAATTGCCTTAAATAGATGAGATTTAATTACTTTAACCATGCTTTTCCAGCAGCCACCAAAATGTGGAGAGGCCGGCGGAATGAATCTCCAGGTAATACGATTTTCAGTAAGTTCTTCTTCAAACCTGGATCTATAATTCTTATTAATAAAGTCATACAGTTCCTCCAACGAGCTCCGACAAAATTGCGACCCTGGTCGGTATGCATAAACTTTATTGGACCTCTTCGTGCCAGGAACCTTTTTAGCGCAGCTAGAAAGCTGTCAGTGCTTAAATCCGTTGCTAATTCAATATGAACAGCACGAGTAGTCAAGCAAGTAAATATGCACAAGTAAGCCTTATGACTGCGAGCGCCCCGGCGCCTTATTGGAGTATAGGGAATAGGGCCTGCGTAATCGCAGCCTGTATGTATAAAAGCTTTGACGGCGGGCGTGACTCTGCTACTCGGCAGGTCAGCCATCAAAGGTGGCGATAAGCGCGGTTTTAATTTAAAACACGTATTACATTTGTGAACGCGAGTTCGTATTAAACGTCGGGCGGATAGGATCCAGAATCTTTGACGCAGTAATGACATAAGTAGTTCCGGTCCGGCGTGTAAATATTTTTTATGGTAATAATCAATTAACAAATTAATGACATGATCGTTACGTGGCAAAACAATAGGATGTTTTTGCGCGTGATTCATGTCGGAGTTTGCAAGACGGCCTCCAACTCGAATAAGCCCGTCTTCCAGAAATGGCATTAATTTTTGCAATGCGGGAGAACATTTTTTAAAGTTATTTAAATTAGATAAATCTTGTGTAAAATATATGAGTTGCAATACTTGAAAAACTTTATTTTCTACAAATTCAATATCACTCAGTGTGATATAGGGAGATTGTCGACGTGGTAATAGCTTTGCGAACCTAAATACATAGACGAGAGTATGTAATAATCTCGTCCACGACGACATCCGAGTAGCGAGCGCGTATATAATAGACTCTTCTCTAACAGTTACTATAGTATGCGAAATAATTTTCCGTTCAGGTATATCAGTCTCCGATATATCATCCAGTTCCTTAATTGGCCACTGGGATGGGGAGAGTGACATCCACTGAGGCCCATGGAGCCATAACGGATGGTCAACTAATTTGCTAGGCGACAGCCCACGAGATAGGCAGTCTGCAGGGTTTTGTGATCCTGGTACATGGAAAAAATTGCTCGCGGCGATGTTGTCATTAAGAGTGACAACCCTGTTGGCGACGAATGTTTGCCAGCGATGCGGTGAACCTTTTATCCAATATAAAGTTATCGTGGAGTCAGTGAAGGCGAACACACTCATGTTATATCGCGGGTTATAATTATCAAATACTCTACGAAGTAACTTGGCTAATAGCACAGCTCCGCATAGCTCCAGACGCGCGACTGAGAGTGTCTTGACTGGAGCTACCTTTGACTTCGCGCAAACTAACTGCACTGCGTTGCCACTCGCAGATTGTACGTGTAAATATACCACAGCTCCGTAAGCGTGCTCACTGGCATCCGAAAATCCGACCAGAGTGACTATTGTACCATCGGCTACACCTAAATGGCGGGGTATAGTAAAATCGTTTAGTGATGGTAGCTCAGAACAAAAAGTCTTCCAAGTCTTGATAATATAGGAAGGCGGTTCGTCATCCCAATCGAGGTTAAGTAACCAAAGCCGCTTAATAAGTAGTTTTGCATATAGTATAGTCGGAGCCAAAAAACCCATAATGTCCCACAGCCTAGCAATAGTAGACAACATTGCGCGTTTAGTGCATGTTTCTTCCGGAGGAGAAATTTTGAAAACGAAAGTATCCGTAGAAGGTGCCCAGCGCATACCTAATATTTTGTGTTGATTAATTTTATCAAATTCGATATCGGTAGCCAGTTTATGCGAAGAGGGAATGCTATTTAAAACTATTAAAGAGTTGCTACTCCATTTTAGCAAGTCCCACTGTGCCCCTTTAAATAAAGCGATTAGTTCTCTGGCGGTGGCAGTCCCCTCGTCTTCCGTCTTAACTGAATAAACTAAATCGTCCATATAAATCGACGAGGAAGCAGCTTTGCTCGCTAGTGGATACCGGTGCCCGTCATCAGATATGAGCTGTTTCACGGTGCGAAGCGCGTGATACGGACTCGATCTTAATCCGAAGCAGACTCTGTTAAATTCGTAAATAGAAATCGGTTCACTAGGATTGAAGCGGTAGAGGATGCGTTGGAAGCGGCGGTCGTTGTCACGAACCGCAATCTGTAAAAACATTTGTTTACAGTCCGCGGACAGAGCGACTGCGAATAATCGAAAATTTAAAATTATCTGGAAGAGGTCGCCTTGTAAATTTGGACCACTATAAAGAATATCATTTAAACTGACCCCCGAACTGGTCGGACATGTTGCGTCTAAAACTATACGTAACTTGGACGTGGCTTTGTCTTCGCGGAGGACATAATTGTGCGGTATTATGTACGTAGGCATGATGCAATTGTCATGGCTACTACTAAGTGCGGGTGATAAATAATTATTTTGTATATACTCGCGTATTACGTTATCATAGGCTTCTCTCAGCTTTGAGGAGGCTTCAAGCTTCCGCTCCAAGCATAAGAAGCGTTTATATGCGACGTTATATGAGTTGCCTAACGAGAAAACATCTTCGCGAAATGGTAATGCGACGGTATATCTACCACTAACGGGATCTCGCTCGGTAGTGGCGCGGTACATTCTTCACACTCAACATCAGCGGTACTCAGAATGAGTGCGCAGGCAAGCTCTTGAAGCTCCCAAAACCTTCTAACTAGCTGATCGATAGTAACCGTATTTGGATTATAAGTTATTGTGCAACAAGTCGTTCTTAATTGCGCATTAGTAGTAGGTTGCTGAATAGGCACAGAACCCATTAAAACATAACCGAGTACGGTATGTATAGCGGGCGGTGCAGACGGGCTGCCGCGTACAACATCTGGTAATAATAAATGCGGAAATATTGAAGCTCCGATCAACATATCAATCGGGTTCGGAATCGCGAACGTATCGTCTGCAAGCGGTAAATTATTTATTTGTATGAACATGTCCTTATCTATTAGCGTCTTAGGCAAGTTGTCAGTAATATGATCAACAACTAGCGCAGAGATATCGAATTTAATATTCGTATTATATTTAGAATAAAACTGTAACGATGCAGACTTGTTAATTAATTTTTCGGCACCGCTAATACCCTTAACAATCGTACGTGGTACGTCCTTAAGGTCTAGATTTAGTCGCCTACTGCAATCCGCAGAAATAAAGTTACTATCCGCGGCACTATCTAACAAACATCGTATAAAGTGCGCGTCGCCTTTAGCATCGTACACGATAACCTGAGCCGTCGCAAGTAACACCGAAGTCGATGTACGTTGAACGCAATGTTCAATGGAGCTCTTATCGTAAACACGGCGCGACGCGGCAGTGGATGACGCACACAACGCGATGCTATTGTTCGATGCAGTCGAAGAACCGGTTTGAGCGTTCGCCGGCGAGAGGCGTGCGGACATAGTACTCTGCGGCGCGGTGGTTACCGAGTCGGGCTTGCGATTGACGCGAGACGGGTTCGAATCCGTCTTATTAAGATGAAGCCATGATGAATGTCTGAGATTACATTTTTTACAGTTATTTATAGAATTACAAACGGACACTCTGTGCTTAATAGATAGGCAGTTTACACACGCGTTACGATCTTTAACCAATTTAAAACGATCCTCGGGCGATGCCTGCATAAATTGCGGGCATTTAAATAAATGTTGATGTGCTATATTAGAACACAAGCATTTCGAAGCGGGATTATTATTATTAGTGACAAATGCGAGTCTCTGGGAAGAGATATTTTTATTATTATCAGCGCGGGTACGATCGACAATTTTCT
This sequence comes from Lasiommata megera, assembly GCA_928268935.1. NCBI lineage: Eukaryota > Metazoa > Arthropoda > Insecta > Lepidoptera > Nymphalidae > Lasiommata > Lasiommata megera. The sequence goes on along the minus strand of OV743308.1, from coordinate 932,758 downwards.
TTGTGTTATTAATAACAGACTTTGGAGACGAGCGCTGCATTATTTTAGCTTGATTTTTAATAAAATTTGCTAAATCTTCGAAGCTAGGTATCGTAGAAGAATCACCTAGTCGTTCGAAATTGCGTATAGACTCTGAATCTATTTTCTTAAGCGCGATATGTAATACAATGAAATCCGTTAAGTCTGCAAGCTTGATGTTCTCGAGACCTCTATACGCTGCAACAAACTTTTCCGTGAATAAATCAAAGTTATTTGCGGAGGCAGTGATATATTTAAATTCTAATAACTGATCCAAATAAGTGGCAGCAATCAATCTCTTGTCGTCATATTTATCTATGAGTGTCTGTAACAACACAGAATAGTTTTCTGCGCAGGGTGTAATACCTGAACAGGCGGACAGCGCCTTACCGGTTAATTTACCAAGAAGGTAATACATTTTCTCTGAATCGGTAAGCGTTGTATTGTCGTGTATCGTTGATTTAAAATTAGCGTAAAATAAAGGCCATGAGAGAATATCACCATCGAACGATCTTAACTCGATAGGCGGTAAAGTAGGCTTATTAACTCGTAACGAAGCCTCCATGCCTTGAGTCTGAGGACTAAGTTGTGAGCTTACTAATTTGATACGGCCATACAACTCGTCAAAGGAAATTAAACTATAATACTGAGGTGTCGCATCAGGATCAATCGTTAACAAGCGGTCATTGTATTGATCTAGGAGATTTTGAAATTCCGTACGAAGCGTATCTACTGTGACGACAGAACTAAGAAAACTTTCCTTCACGTTTATGTCTGTATGTACGTTAATCGAAGAATCATAAATATTCTGAATTCTTTGGAATATAACATTGCGCTTAGCCTCTAACAACTTCAATTCCTTATCATTCGGTAGGGGGGAAGCGGCTTTTATTCCTCTATTTTTGTCCGTCATGGTTGTACGTATAAATTATATCAACGGGTAAATAACGGAGATAACGCTTGTTAATGCATGCGAAGCGCTCGCAATGTCACACTAGCGGCGTTAATGTAGGTAGGAATATGAAACTATCGAACAATGAGAAGTCGAATGTGTATTGTGTTATTTAATAAAATACGTAATATTTTATAAAAATATGCGAATATATAAATATATAAGAATGCGGGAGATGCCTACAACTCAATTGTTGTGGCGTGTTATATGCGATTGCGATGAAATGTGACGATTATTACGCCACGCGGTATATGATATATATATAAAATATATTAAATATACTTATTAGATAATCCTAATAAGGGCGGAAGCGGTATGTTAGGACAAACCAGAGGGATGGACCACCAGTAATAGTCGCAATCCACACGTGGTCGACCGAACAAAGTTCGAGATCCGACTCGAATGGTACCAAAAAATATGGAGGCGCGAATGCCGCCACTGTCCACCTTCGAAAAGGCAAGAACCAGTGGACTGTATCGTTTATTAATTTTGAATTTAGGCGTCCACGTGTCGGGCAAAGGGGCGTGAAGGAAAAGGGAAATCGTGCACTAACCTTAGCAGGTCCGCGACCTATACCTCGGCGACGAGCACAAAATCACGCTCAACAGTCAGCACACACCCTGGCGCGCAACACGGACACCTCGCGGGATGAGATGGCACTCGGCAGCACCCACGACACCACACTTCTAAGATGGCGGTTGCGAAAATCGACCCGCTCCACGTACCGTGCGATCGCGGAGAGGTCTCGAGCCGACTTGAGGCGGCGCTTGCGTCGCGCCGCGAGCGTAGGTGACAGTACACGATAAGGAAGGGAGGGTAGATGGATAATAATCGTGGACATTGTTCGAATAATAAATCCAAAGATAGCCAATAGTTGGCGTTACCATTTCTCCCGCCCTTAAAGGGTCACCTTTAAAAATATATAAGGTATATATGCGGATATAATTATGTTGTGTAAATGTGCGGATATAATATAATATAGAGATAATGTATAGTAGTATGTATCCTAGCCTAACCTAATTTTATTCTTAAAATAATATGTGTACACTAATAAAAGAGCGGGTTATTGAGTAGGCAGAGGACACAAACGAATAACCGGACGGAGAAAAGTTCCCTTAGCCGTCCTAACGGTAGCTACGCGGGCAACACCGTCTTTGGAAGGATGGATCCTGTCTACTACACCTATCGGCCATGCTAAAGGCGGGGCGTTATCCGTATTTATGATTACGACAGTTCCGATAGCAACAGGAACAGAATGCGAATTCCACTTATGTCGAACTTGTAGTTGGTGTAGGTATTCTACTCGCCATCGCTTCCAGAATGATTGAATTATTTTATTAAGGAGTAAATGCCTTTGCGGTAAATTTATATTATTTGGTTCTTCGTCTGGCGCAGGAAGAGAGTTCAAAGGAGCTGTATGCAAAAAGTGACTGGGAGTCAATGCTGTGGGTTCCGCCGGATCTGAACTAAGCGCGGTGAGCGGGCGTGAATTAAGCAAGCACTCAATCTGTACGAGAACCGTATTTAATTCTTCGTAAGAGAGAAGTTGTTGCCCAATTGCCTTAAATAGATGAGATTTAATTACTTTAACCATGCTTTTCCAGCAGCCACCAAAATGTGGAGAGGCCGGCGGAATGAATCTCCAGGTAATACGATTTTCAGTAAGTTCTTCTTCAAACCTGGATCTATAATTCTTATTAATAAAGTCATACAGTTCCTCCAACGAGCTCCGACAAAATTGCGACCCTGGTCGGTATGCATAAACTTTATTGGACCTCTTCGTGCCAGGAACCTTTTTAGCGCAGCTAGAAAGCTGTCAGTGCTTAAATCCGTTGCTAATTCAATATGAACAGCACGAGTAGTCAAGCAAGTAAATATGCACAAGTAAGCCTTATGACTGCGAGCGCCCCGGCGCCTTATTGGAGTATAGGGAATAGGGCCTGCGTAATCGCAGCCTGTATGTATAAAAGCTTTGACGGCGGGCGTGACTCTGCTACTCGGCAGGTCAGCCATCAAAGGTGGCGATAAGCGCGGTTTTAATTTAAAACACGTATTACATTTGTGAACGCGAGTTCGTATTAAACGTCGGGCGGATAGGATCCAGAATCTTTGACGCAGTAATGATATAAGTAGTTCCGGTCCGGCGTGTAAATATTTTTTATGGTAATAATCAATTAACAAATTAATGACATGATCGTTACGTGGCAAAACAATAGGATGTTTTTGCGCGTGATTCATGTCGGAGTTTGCAAGACGGCCTCCAACTCGAATAAGCCCGTCTTCCAGAAATGGCATTAATTTTTGCAATGCGGGAGAACATTTTTTAAAGTTATTTAAATTAGATAAATCTTGTGTAAAATATATGAGTTGCAATACTTGAAAAACTTTATTTTCTACAAATTCAATATCACTCAGTGTGATATAGGGAGATTGTCGACGTGGTAATAGCTTTGCGAACCTAAATACATAGACGAGAGTATGTAATAATCTCGTCCACGACGACATCCGAGTAGCGAGCGCGTATATAATAGACTCTTCTCTAACAGTTACTATAGTATGCGAAATAATTTTCCGTTCAGGTATATCAGTCTCCGATATATCATCCAGTTCCTTAATTGGCCACTGGGATGGGGAGAGTGACATCCACTGAGGCCCATGGAGCCATAACGGATGGTCAACTAATTTGCTAGGCGACAGCCCACGAGATAGGCAGTCTGCAGGGTTTTGTGATCCTGGTACATGGAAAAAATTGCTCGCGGCGATGTTGTCATTAAGAGTGACAACCCTGTTGGCGACGAATGTTTGCCAGCGATGCGGTGAACCTTTTATCCAATATAAAGTTATCGTGGAGTCAGTGAAGGCGAACACACTCATGTTATATCGCGGGTTATAATTATCAAATACTCTACGAAGTAACTTGGCTAATAGCACAGCTCCGCATAGCTCCAGACGCGCGACTGAGAGTGTCTTGACTGGAGCTACCTTTGACTTCGCGCAAACTAACTGCACTGCGTTGCCACTCGCAGATTGTACGTGTAAATATACCACAGCTCCGTAAGCGTGCTCACTGGCATCCGAAAATCCGACCAGAGTGACTATTGTACCATCGGCTACACCTAAATGGCGGGGTATAGTAAAATCGTTTAGTGATGGTAGCTCAGAACAAAAAGTCTTCCAAGTCTTGATAATATAGGAAGGCGGTTCGTCATCCCAATCGAGGTTAAGTAACCAAAGCCGCTTAATAAGTAGTTTTGCATATAGTATAGTCGGAGCCAAAAAACCCATAATGTCCCACAGCCTAGCAATAGTAGACAACATTGCGCGTTTAGTGCATGTTTCTTCCGGAGGAGAAATTTTGAAAACGAAAGTATCCGTAGAAGGTGCCCAGCGCATACCTAATATTTTGTGTTGATTAATTTTATCAAATTCGATATCGGTAGCCAGTTTATGCGAAGAGGGAATGCTATTTAAAACTATTAAAGAGTTGCTACTCCATTTTAGCAAGTCCCACTGTGCCCCTTTAAATAAAGCGATTAGTTCTCTGGCGGTGGCAGTCCCCTCGTCTTCCGTCTTAACTGAATAAACTAAATCGTCCATATAAATCGACGAGGAAGCAGCTTTGCTCGCTAGTGGATACCGGTGCCCGTCATCAGATATGAGCTGTTTCACGGTGCGAAGCGCGTGATACGGACTCGATCTTAATCCGAAGCAGACTCTGTTAAATTCGTAAATAGAAATCGGTTCACTAGGATTGAAGCGGTAGAGGATGCGTTGGAAGCGGCGGTCGTTGTCACGAACCGCAATCTGTAAAAACATTTGTTTACAGTCCGCGGACAGAGCGACTGCGAATAATCGAAAATTTAAAATTATCTGGAAGAGGTCGCCTTGTAAATTTGGACCACTATAAAGAATATCATTTAAACTGACCCCCGAACTGGTCGGACATGTTGCGTCTAAAACTATACGTAACTTGGACGTGGCTTTGTCTTCGCGGAGGACATAATTGTGCGGTATTATGTACGTAGGCATGATGCAATTGTCATGGCTACTACTAAGTGCGGGTGATAAATAATTATTTTGTATATACTCGCGTATTACGTTATCATAGGCTTCTCTCAGCTTTGAGGAGGCTTCAAGCTTCCGCTCCAAGCATAAGAAGCGTTTATATGCGACGTTATATGAGTTGCCTAACGAGAAAACATCTTCGCGAAATGGTAATGCGACGGTATATCTACCACTAACGGGATCTCGCTCGGTAGTGGCGCGGTACATTCTTCACACTCAACATCAGCGGTACTCAGAATGAGTGCGCAGGCAAGCTCTTGAAGCTCCCAAAACCTTCTAACTAGCTGATCGATAGTAACCGTATTTGGATTATAAGTTATTGTGCAACAAGTCGTTCTTAATTGCGCATTAGTAGTAGGTTGCTGAATAGGCACAGAACCCATTAAAACATAACCGAGTACGGTATGTATAGCGGGCGGTGCAGACGGGCTGCCGCGTACAACATCTGGTAATAATAAATGCGGAAATATTGAAGCTCCGATCAACATATCAATCGGGTTCGGAATCGCGAACGTATCGTCTGCAAGCGGTAAATTATTTATTTGTATGAACATGTCCTTATCTATTAGCGTCTTAGGCAAGTTGTCAGTAATATGATCAACAACTAGCGCAGAGATATCGAATTTAATATTCGTATTATATTTAGAATAAAACTGTAACGATGCAGACTTGTTAATTAATTTTTCGGCACCGCTAATACCCTTAACAATCGTACGTGGTACGTCCTTAAGGTCTAGATTTAGTCGCCTACTGCAATCCGCAGAAATAAAGTTACTATCCGCGGCACTATCTAACAAACATCGTATAAAGTGCGCGTCGCCTTTAGCATCGTACACGATAACCTGAGCCGTCGCAAGTAACACCGAAGTCGATGTACGTTGAACGCAATGTTCAATGGAGCTCTTATCGTAAACACGGCGCGACGCGGCAGTGGATGACGCACACAACGCGATGCTATTGTTCGATGCAGTCGAAGAACCGGTTTGAGCGTTCGCCGGCGAGAGGCGTGCGGACATAGTACTCTGCGGCGCGGTGGTTACCGAGTCGGGCTTGCGATTGACGCGAGACGGGTTCGAATCCGTCTTATTAAGATGAAGCCATGATGAATGTCTGAGATTACATTTTTTACAGTTATTTATAGAATTACAAACGGACACTCTGTGCTTAATAGATAGGCAGTTTACACACGCGTTACGATCTTTAACCAATTTAAAACGATCCTCGGGCGATGCCTGCATAAATTGCGGGCATTTAAATAAATGTTGATGTGCTATATTAGAACACAAGCATTTCGAAGCGGGATTATTATTATTAGTGACAAATGCGAGTCTCTGGGAAGAGATATTTTTATTATTATCAGCGCGGGTACGATCGACAATTTTCTTTGTGTTATTAATAACAGACTTTGGAGACGAGCGCTGCATTATTTTAGCTTGATTTTTAATAAAATTTGCTAAATCTTCGAAGCTAGGTATCGTAGAAGAATCACCTAGTCGTTCGAAATTGCGTATAGACTCTGAATCTATTTTCTTAAGCGCGATATGTAATACAATGAAATCCGTTAAGTCTGCAAGCTTGATGTTCTCGAGACCTCTATACGCTGCAACAAACTTTTCCGTGAATAAATCAAAGTTATTTGCGGAGGCAGTGATATATTTAAATTCTAATAACTGATCCAAATAAGTGGCAGCAATCAATCTCTTGTCGTCATATTTATCTATGAGTGTCTGTAACAACACAGAATAGTTTTCTGCGCAGGGTGTAATACCTGAACAGGCGGACAGCGCCTTACCGGTTAATTTACCAAGAAGGTAATACATTTTCTCTGAATCGGTAAGCGTTGTATTGTCGTGTATCGTTGATTTAAAATTAGCGTAAAATAAAGGCCATGAGAGAATATCACCATCGAACGATCTTAACTCGATAGGCGGTAAAGTAGGCTTATTAACTCGTAACGAAGCCTCCATGCCTTGAGTCTGAGGACTAAGTTGTGAGCTTACTAATTTGATACGGCCATACAACTCGTCAAAGGAAATTAAACTATAATACTGAGGTGTCGCATCAGGATCAATCGTTAACAAGCGGTCATTGTATTGATCTAGGAGATTTTGAAATTCCGTACGAAGCGTATCTACTGTGACGACAGAACTAAGAAAACTTTCCTTCACGTTTATGTCTGTATGTACGTTAATCGAAGAATCATAAATATTCTGAATTCTTTGGAATATAACATTGCGCTTAGCCTCTAACAACTTCAATTCCTTATCATTCGGTAGGGGGGAAGCGGCTTTTATTCCTCTATTTTTGTCCGTCATGGTTGTACGTATAAATTATATCAACGGGTAAATAACGGAGATAACGCTTGTTAATGCATGCGAAGCGCTCGCAATGTCACACTAGCGGCGTTAATGTAGGTAGGAATATGAAACTATCGAACAATGAGAAGTCGAATGTGTATTGTGTTATTTAATAAAATACGTAATATTTTATAAAAATATGCGAATATATAAATATATAAGAATGCGGGAGATGCCTACAACTCAATTGTTGTGGCGTGTTATATGCGATTGCGATGAAATGTGACGATTATTACGCCACGCGGTATATGATATATATATAAAATATATTAAATATACTTATTAGATAATCCTAATAAGGGCGGAAGCGGTATGTTAGGACAAACCAGAGGGATGGACCACCAGTAATAGTCGCAATCCACACGTGGTCGACCGAACAAAGTTCGAGATCCGACTCGAATGGTACCAAAAAATATGGAGGCGCGAATGCCGCCACTGTCCACCTTCGAAAAGGCAAGAACCAGTGGACTGTATCGTTTATTAATTTTGAATTTAGGCGTCCACGTGTCGGGCAAAGGGGCGTGAAGGAAAAGGGAAATCGTGCACTAACCTTAGCAGGTCCGCGACCTATACCTCGGCGACGAGCACAAAATCACGCTCAACAGTCAGCACACACCCTGGCGCGCAACACGGACACCTCGCGGGATGAGATGGCACTCGGCAGCACCCACGACACCACACTTCTAAGATGGCGGTTGCGAAAATCGACCCGCTCCACGTACCGTGCGATCGCGGAGAGGTCTCGAGCCGACTTGAGGCGGCGCTTGCGTCGCGCCGCGAGCGTAGGTGACAGTACACGATAAGGAAGGGAGGGTAGATGGATAATAATCGTGGACATTGTTCGAATAATAAATCCAAAGATAGCCAATAGTTGGCGTTACCATTACTATATTAAGGATTAGGTATATAAACGATAAGAAAGCTTGGGTGTTAATTGCTCTAACTTAGTAGATAATTATAATTTATTATTGACTATGTAAGATGGTGATAACAAAAAAAAACCCCGGCTAAGTTTGTTGTGGGGTTCTTCTTAGACCTGGGCGCGATTGGAACGATATAAGCTTTAGTTTAAGGTCTGCGAGTGTAGGTATCACCATCACCTCATAAATTAAAATAATGAAAAAATATTATGAACGCTTCATAGATACCTGTAATAGGTTTATATGAATAAAGCTATTTTTGATTTTATTTGATGACGTATTATCGATTATCGTAATTTATTTTATTTATTTATTAGGAAGCCCACATTGTGTACAATGTGACTGCTGACTGCAGTACAATTTTTTACATAATATTTTTACTGACATAGCCATACCCCATTTAAGGACCAACTCAACATGTAATTATAAACTTATTTTTACTGAGACGGTTATTTTGCTTACATACTATAAACTGTAAAAAAAAACAATTTACACAAAAAAAAAGGTTCTACTCAATCTTCCAAAAATAAAACTAATTTTATTTTTGTTTTTGTTGTTTAATTTTACGCTTGAAAATCCCTGCAGAGTTCTGAAATATTATATCTAAACCGAATATATCGTAATCGAAACGTGAAGCTAAGTTGGTTGTGGGCTTCTTGTTAGACCAGGGCGCGTTTGTAACCCTCATAGGTACAGTTTTATGTTTACGAAATTAGTTATAACGCAAGTTTAAAACTAAAGCTATATCGGCATTGGCTATACACAACTAGATGATTCTTACCATAAACCTCATATCTGGCAGTTCCTTTTGTTCCATAGTAAGGTTTTCGTCCCAGGCCTTGACGCCCAGCAGGTACCCCAGGTGAGGCATGTAAAGCATTGTACACTCCTCTATAAAAGACGGTAAACGCTCCAACTCCACCTTAGCCGTTTCCGACATCAGCCCGTGGAGACTGGCCATTGTTTGTTTTTCTATAATTTTATCAGTATACTAGGACATTTAACACGTGGTCGTTACCATACCATTGGCCAGAATGAAGAGTTACTTCAGACAAACAAAACTTGATGTAAACTCATCTGTCGCATTATTAAGTTGGAGGTTCTGAGTTCGATTCCCGGATCGAGTCTGGTCTGGTGAGAGGCTTCAGCCATGGCTAGTTACCACCCTACCGAAAAATACGTATCGCAAAGCTATATAGCGTTCCGGCACGATGTCGCGTAGAAACCAATTAGGAGTGTGGGTTTACCATGTCCCTAACAGGTTAGCCCGCTACCATCCTATACTGCATCATCACTCACCACCAGGTGCGATAGCCGTCAAGTGCTAACTTGGAGCATATAAAAAACAAAAAAAAAAACCGTTGTCAACCAATCAGAATCGTTATATTTTGACCTTAAACATCGATGAACACGCTATACAAATGTTATTGCAGTTTATGATTTTATTATTTTAATGTTATAAACACATTGATAATTGAGAATACTTTTTAGTATATTTGTCTCTAGACAATCTAGCTACCGCTTGAAAGTCGGCTTGTACCGAAACAGAAAAGCCTTTAGGATACTCAGTTGCTCTTTTCAAACATCGTTGTTATACAAGCTACCAAGTTGATATATCTTGAGGGTATATAAAGGGGATGTAACGGGGATAACATTGCTTCCGTGCCACGTAACTATTCCGTCATATAGGTTATAAAGAATGTCGGCGCGAAGAAGTTATTAACTTTATTCAGCGGCGCCAAAAACCTCAAGAATTCAATAATTACCCACATTTTAACTATTGATGATTTTGCTAACACAATTTAGCCAGTAACAATTAATTTTGTACAAGCATGCTTTGTGCTATAAATACGGGCGGTCGATGCCTTTCGTGGATTCTCTCGCTCGAGACGTCGGACTGTTCGGACCTCTTAGTTATTATCGCAATAAAAGTGTAAACCGGCAAGTTGTGGTTTTAATTACTATGAGCGAAAGTAAACAAAATCGTGACGTCGGCAATGCTGATGCCACCCTTACAAAAAAACAAATCGGACGCCCTTGACTCGACGAGCACATAAAGCAATTTGTGGCTATAAATTTAACACACTGTTTAGAACTGAATTTACAAAAAGGAATCTTGACTCACTTAAATCGAGATCACGGTCTACGCCAGCCTTTACTGTAAATTTTCCCTCGGATTTAGATAAATCGAAGTCTATGATTCTGTTCATGTACAGCGCCATCTATCGGTGAGGTCATATAAAAGTTATTTCTTTATATTGTATGTCCTTCATTGATTGCTAACTACGTACTACAGAGTTGTACTTTAAAGTAATTTTTTAATAAATATTTGTTATAGAGCTGAACCATTTACGTGACTATAAAGCTCACAAGAGCTCCACAAGGATTGTGAACAAACACCTTCATGATCAACCCATTTCCGGCTCACTACAAAGCACGGGTCTTCTCCCAATATGAGAAGGGTTTTGGCCATAGTCCACCACGCTGGCCATATGCGGATTGGCAGACTTCACACGCCTTTTTGAGAACATTATGGAAATCTCTCAGGCGTGCAGGTTTCCTCACGATGTTTTCCTTCACCGTTGAAGCAAGTGATATTTTAAATTTTTAAAAACGCACGTAACTCCGAATAGTTAGAGGTGCGTGCCCGGATTCGAACCGCCGACCTCTGATTAGGAGGCTGACGCCCTAACCACTAAGCTATCACAGCTTCCGAACAAACACCTTAAATACTGTTAATGTATGAAATTTGTAAGACTTGTTTTTTATACTGACCTCATACAATTTATTAGTATCATAATTGGCCAATTGTTCCAGATATTCTACTTTTTGGCCGACATTTTCACATATCTCACAGATGAGAACCACGTTGTACAGTGTCTGGGAAAAAAATATTTTGATAAGTTAAGAAAGAGCTGTGAAAAAGATCTTTGTATAAAATAGTTTATACGCTAAATAAAATTATTAAATTATTCTACTAACTAAATTTCACGCCTAAACCAGATAAAGCTACATTATCAGCTAGTAACATCCCTGACGAGGAGCTCCGGGTGATGGATGAGAGGCATCCTCACCCGTCGAGCCTAATCCTCGGGTCGTGAGGCGCGTCCAATGGTCCTGGCGCGCCTCGGATCCAGCTCGGGGGTCAATATAGGCCCACCGTGGAGGGTCTGCCTCGGCGGACGCCGCTGGCTGGGCCGCGGTCGAGTGCACAAGTGTTCCCGTGACCCAGCCACCAGGCGACGCGAAGGAGCATCGCACGGTTTTAGTGGGTATTCTGTTCGCCAGCCTGGCCGCCGGGGAGTCCCACATACCCCGTCGGAAGCGGCGCAGTCTCGCCTGCGTCGCCTCCGGAGGGGATGCGTAAAAGCAGTTTCCAGCGTGAAACAAAAAAGCTTACTAGCTTTTCTGTTTCACGCTGGAAAATGCTACATAGCTATGTAATGTTACTACATAGCGTATATTTTATCCCCGTATTACCCGTACCGGGTGAAACCATGGGACGCTAAGTAGCTACAAATATGTAACTATAAATTAAAAAAAAACAAACTGGGCTCAGTTAAACACTGAAAAACAACTTAAGGTACCGTTACTCCAATAACCCATATATTTTTTTAAAGTATTCGGCCTCTCAGTATGAAGTCGTTGGCAATGCTTACATTGTAAAGGGATTTCCACTGGTAAGCTTTCGCAGATAAAGCTTTTATTTTTGTTAAAATGCCCTGTAACAAAAACATCTGACACTACAGAAATATACTATGTACCTACAATTGAAATCAGGCACCTTTGAAATCATGTGAAATATGAATATAATTATGCATAAATTCCGTTGGCATTGAACGATACTAATTAATTACTAGTACTTCTTACATCATTTGTCATTAGGGTTGGACGGGAAGCATATAATATATGACTAGGATTAGGGATCTCGGAATAAATATGTCGGCTGACCTGATATCTGTGGTCACATAGAAGATATATGTAAAAAGCATAAAACCCAAAGCCTATAGAATGCTGGGGTTGGTACTCTGACAGAAAATTTAAATCTAGTACTATTATAAAAGTGTTAAGGAATACTTTTGTTCGCAGTAAACTGGGATGAAATGCAATCTGCATTCCAAATAATACATTTACTGTATATCTGCATATACAGTACATTGGCATGATTGAAAAAGTTTATACGGTGGTTTAATATAATTAAGAATGTATATAATTAGGCTGTGATAGCCTAGTGGTTAGGACGTCCGCCTCCTAATCAGAGGTCTGGGGTTCAAACCCTGGCACGCGCCTATAACTTTTCGGAGTTATGTGCGTTTTTAAGCAATTAAAATTTCACATGCTTCAATGGTGAAGGAAAACATCGTGAGGAAACCTGCACGCCTGAGAGTTCTCTATAATGTTCTCAAAGGCGTGTGAAGTCTGCCAATCCGCACATGGCCAGCGTGGTGGATTATGGCCAAATCCTTCTCATATTGAGAGGAGCTCCCCGCACGCTCCGTAGTCAGCTGAGAATGGGTGATGATAAATGAGCAATACAAACGAGAAAAAGAGCGATACATACAAACATACATATATGCATACATTTAGACTGGTGGCGTCTTACGTTAACATTCTTGATGAATCTCAGAGAAGCGCAGATATTCCTCATGACGGAGTCGCTCTGGGGTTTCATGAAGTACGCCACCACGTCCTGGCGACGCTTCAACATGTCTATGTCTTTCGTCGGGTGACGGAGCAGGACCCTGGCGAATGCCTTAATTTCATTATTTCCTCAACTCTCTCCAAATGAACTTTTCTGACGACCTCCGTGGCGCAGTGCGTGCGCTGTCGCATTATAAAGTTGGAGGTCCTGGGTTCGATTCCCGGCTTGAGTCTGGTCTGGTGGGAGGCTTCGGCCGTGGCTAGTTACCACCCTACCGACAAAGACGTGTCGCCAAGCGACTTTAGCGTTCCGGCACGATGTCGCGTAGAAACCAATTAGGAGCGTGGGATTACCATACTCCTAACAGGTTAGCCCGCTACCATCCTAGACTGCATCATCACTTACCACCAGGTGAGATAGCCGTCAAGGGCTAACTTGTAGTATATAAAAAAAAAAGACATTAAAAAATGTACTAACAACTTTCTTTTTCTTAGATAATACAAGATCTGTTCGAAGCCAAATAAAAACCGCTGTAACGTTTCATTCATACTTCCTTTCTTGAATTTTCTAAAAACAACTCTTTTCGAGTTCGCTTCTTTTTACTGATTACCCACCGCCCATTGGTTTGTCCACGATCACTTACCTCATTCTCTGATGTCCAACTTTCGAGGAACATTTACTGAAGAGCTGGTAAAGACTCAAGCCCTCCCGGTTACTGCCCTGGACGCCCTTCTTGAAGCCACTGGGATGCGAGAGGGAGCTGAAGACCTGTAGCCCTCGGTATGTATCTTCATCCATTGCCACTATATCAGCCCTGGTGAATTTCAATTCAATGAAAGATGAAGATTCGAATGACATTTTATTCGTTCACTATTTTCAGCGTTGATCTTTCGATAAATTATATATAATATACTAGCTGTTGCCCGCGACTTCGTCTGCGTAGAATTGCTGATTTCCCGTGAGATTGAGGTTACCCGTGCGGGAAATTTGCGTAACCCTGCTTCAGAAAGTAAGCTACAGGCAAATGTCAAATTGCCGATTTTCATGTTTCTAAATTAAAAAACATAGGATTTTCATACAAATTTCAAACTCCTATTTTACCCCCATCGGGGTGGAATTTCCAAATATTCTTTCTTAGCTGACATCTCTTAACTACCTACTTGCTAAATTATAGCTTTATATGTACAATAGTTTTTGAGATCTAGTGTTTTATCAGTAAGTATGTAAGTAAGTGACCTTTCGCTTTTACGAGTATATATATAGATTACATATCAAAGGTTGAGCATTAGAGGTTTTAGTTTTAGAGGATAATACAAATGGTGCCTTCGGATTACTTTTAAAATCCAAGTGAATAAATCACTTAGGCCTCCTTTAACCTAACCTCCTTTGGTAAAGTGCATTTTATTTTTTTAGCACTATAAAAAGCCATAAACAAAAGCCAGTCCGTTTTTGAACTTGCTTAAGTAAGTGATAAGCGAACTTTTATATTTTACTCACAGAGATATCCGAGTTAAACTTAGGCACTGGGGCTTTCCATGCAAATCCATGATCAAATTGGACCAGTTGAGGTCCAGGTATCTCAGCATCGCACCCAGGGCGTGCACAGTCTGTGTCTGAGCGAAGTCTATTACGGTGCGGAGGAATACAATGCGTTCCTCTTCCGTGCAGTTGGCCGGCTCGTGGGGCAGAGTGAGAGAGTGAATGCGACGCTTGCACGCTTCGAAATCTTTTGAAATAAAAAAAAAATTCAAACTTCCTCAATAGATAATGAACTTTTTTAACGATTTATGTTAATGTTTATTAATCATTATACTTGTAGTAACGACCCAAAAACATTCGGGACTCTGTTAAGACGGGTGTTTTTTTCGTTCTCTGCTTGAGATATCAAAAATAGAAGAAACAGACCAGGAACTTACGAATTAGGTATTACCGTTTGTAACTTGTAATCGCACTTAACTATATATGTACGAATATATAGGTAATACTATACATTCCTTACAAACAGTTAACTGCGAGCACACGAAGGGTTCCACATGTACCATAGCACCATATGAAACCAGACTATTCAATATTGGCATGATTAAAATCTACCAAAATCGTATTCTTTAATCGCAACAATTCACTTTTTTTTAATCCATATATAAAACAATAAAATAAAAAATTGCTTACTATATTCCTTAGCCGATATAAAGGTAAGCTGGCACTTGGTACTCTGATCAGTGTCACTGGCCAAGACGACTCTTTTGACGGCACTCACGAAAGTGCCTTGTGATTTTCCATCAAGTATCAGCTTAACTGGATCTACTTGGTTGAATAAGGATACAAATATCTGATGTTCTGGAGGTCGGTCTACTATCTCTTCTAATATCTGGAGCTGTTGGACATTTTGGGAAAAAATCAGCTAATATTATAGACATAGGCCTATGAAGCAGCGTCAACTCGTCCTATCTCCGGCTTTTCGCAACCAGTCAATGCCTGCTACTTTCGGAGATCATCGCGCAACCTGGAGGACGGGTCACACGCCGTTTTCCGAGACGTGGTCTCCACTCGAGGACCTTCCGACTCCAACGTCGTTCCTAAGACAAACGTGACCAGCCCTGTGCCATTTCAGCGTGCTAGCCCTTCGAGCTCTGTTTACTTAAAGAATCACAGAATTGTTTGCGTGGAATTTATTTCATCGCCTAGGATTAAGTTGCTTGCTTATATGAACTATAAAGCCGTAGTCTGTGTTTTTATCGCGAGAACGTAAGTTATCACGGTGCCAAAGGATAAAACTTTTGGAAATGCTGTTAAATTTGTAACTATCCAAGCCTCATAACACAGTTCTGTTCTGTTTACGGTTTTGGAATCGACGTCTGTTCTCCCTTCTAGATTTGCTGAGTGCTTAAGGTGTTAAAGTTAACAAATAGATCGGCAGCTAAGCTACTTTCAGTGTATACAAAATGATAATTATATTTCAGATTAACCTGCTAAGTTACCATCTTATCCGAAATTTGTGTTGTAAGTTCAATATTAGCTAATTTGTGTGATGTGGTTTTAGTTATATCATAGCTAACCTCTCCAGTTTGCAGCGTGTAAGAAGCAGCACCCAGCTTTCCAGATCTGCAGCACACTGTCAGAAGACGCTGGACCATGGAACAGAATTAAATACAGTTGTTCAAAATTTTGAGAATTCCCACGATAGAAGGTCGTATGTATATTATGACTAAATATTGCCATTAAATTAACAATACTACGGGTACAGTGATTTAAAGGCGTGCTATTCCAGACTAAACTTCCAGAATCCATAAAGCAAAGGCTTGGATTCTGGAAGTTTCTTCAGTTAAGAGCTTTACTTATATAAAAGATGTATAAAATAATGTATATTGTATAATGTATAAAAGAATTGAAATCAGAAACTCGATCAGGAGTAAGCCGTTCATAGTCATAAGCTCGGAATTCTTAGCAATTATGTTATTAGGCTTAATTTCTTTTACTAACTGAAAAATTTTCGGCAGAATTAATTTACTTCTACGTTGGAAAGTTCTAGAACTATGCATTATGTACCTAACAGCAAGCTATTTCGCTCATAAGGATAGTTCATTCTAATCCGTTCCGATTTATTTTATCAAATTTCCATTCCGTTCTAATCAAAAACATATTATATATTCAAATCACATGCTTGTTTCAAAACACAAAGTTTTTTAAGGTATGATTAACCTAAGTATTAAACAGGTGATTAATATTCCTAAAAAAATGTAACAGGCAATTAAGTGTTGTGTACTTGGGCTAATTACGATTGTTTTGCGTGAATTGATAAACTAAGATTAAACCATGAGTTTTTGGGGTC
The DNA here is from genome assembly GCA_928268935.1 of Lasiommata megera. NCBI lineage: Eukaryota > Metazoa > Arthropoda > Insecta > Lepidoptera > Nymphalidae > Lasiommata > Lasiommata megera. The sequence continues at coordinate 915,975 of OV743308.1, read as the reverse complement.
ACTGCCTTTTTTTGGTAACATGCAATCAAGGTTTTCTATTACCTCACATTACGACTGTAGCCGTGCCGGGTGACCGAAATTCTCTGGCCCAATTTTGGTATTTTATTAAAAGTATTTTTTTTTAATATTAAAATATCAATTGCTTCAACGGTGAAGGAAAACGTGAGGAAACCTGCACGCCTGAGAGTTCTCCATAATGTTCTCAAAGGCGTGTGAAGTCTGCCAATCCGCACATGGCCAGCGTGGCGGACTATGGCCAAACCCTTCTCATATTGAGAGAAGACCCGTCCTCTGTAGTGAGCCGGTAATGGGTTGATCATGATGATGATGATTAAAAGTTTGGTTATACAACTGAACAGTTACTAAACAGCTGCACTGCGAACATAACAACGCATATTAAACGTGGTGATAATTGGCCAAACTTTGAAGATGACGGCACTATTCCTAGCTTTGGCAACAGTTAGAGGAACGGCAGGGCTGGAGGTCAATCAATGGAAAAGGGCGTATGTACTAAAGTATATATACCTCTTCAGCATCAGAATCTTCCGTAGATTCCTTATCTGTGGTTTGTTCGGCCGGAGTAACTCTTGCATTGCTACAGGAGAACATCTGCATTAGGTAAGTAAATAATAACCCACATTGGGGCTGCGTGGTGGATGCCATATAACTCCCTATGAGAAAGGAGACCGTCCCAAAAGGTTAAGGAATCTTGCTTAAACGGGGGCTTATCTAGGGCTTGTACGTAAACTTGAACGGGGCTAAGGACCAATTTTGACGTTGTTGTTTGACTTTACCTTAAATTTTAGCCGCGTATATTATGCTTTGGAGAGTGAACTGAATAAGAACCGCCCGTTTGTCTAAAGGTAAGAATGTTAAAAATGTTTTTATTTAAATAGAATTTTAGAAATTATTCATCACAAGGTCGGCCCTCATTTTCGAATTCTTACATTTGTTAAATACCCATTAGTATTTATCAAATTCAAATTCAAAATAATCTTTATTCAAATAGTCCTTTAAAAGGCGCTTTTGACGCGTCAATAATTTACATAGTAGTGATTTGATGGTGATAACTAGATTCGTAAACTTAAAACTAAAGCTATGAGGGTTCCAAGCGCGCCACGGTCTAAGAAGAAGCCCACAACAAAAATCCTAAATTTTAATAAAAATTTAATAAATTCTTAATATCCTAAATTTTATTGCGAGTTCTGAGTTAGGAAATTAGATATGGCCTTGAAGAGCACAAATCCCACCTTACCTGTTACGTGTACACTTAGCAATAACAACATTGCTCGATGTTCCGTCACTCGTGGAGCGACCCGGTGCAGACGTCTCTTCTTCATTTTCATCCATTTTAGTTTAAATTGCAATTTTTAGTTCGTTATGTACCGATAAAATTAAAAAGTTTGAATGGTAGGTACCTCAGGTAGCTAAATTATCGAAGTGAACGCAGCCGCAGATAAAAAAACTATGTGGTTAATTTAAAAAATTCGCGCCATTTTATATTTTTTTAATTATTTATATCAAGGCATGTGCATATTCTAAACATCCGCTTAAAATAAATTAAAAAATAAGTATTTATTGTAACATTAAAATTTAAACATCTATAAATATTTATTTACTACATTTTTAGGTAGGTAGATAAATTATTTAATAAAATAAATTACTTAATTTAAGTACAAAATGTTATAGTTATTTTGAAAGTAGGTACTGATTTGCTCTTATATATTTGTTTTAAATATTCCAAGAAGGCACTTATTGGTTCTAGATTTCATGTACCTTCACCTATGTACATTAAAATAATTATTTATTCCTTAATTTCTAACCGAAAATAATTATTGCTTATATTATCATATACCGGGGATGACTTAAATTGTAAAACTTGCTTAAGACATACACCTCCGTGCGTTTAATTAAACTTTAATAAAATATAATATTTAAAAAAGAAAAGTGTCATCTCTCGCTGAAATGTGGTTCATTGTAATATGGACCTTTGGATAGTAGAATATTTCCTATTAGATGTCGCTACAGTCGTTATTGGAAGGTATACATTAATTTCAGGGTTGGTAGTATGTGGATCGACGATTATATGCCAAAGCACTCCACGTTCGCGGTGAGATGTGGGTTAAAGTTGGTAGCATTTCTCGAACAATAAATTGGTCAAATATATTATCCAAATATACAAGAATATTCTAGACTATCAATAAATCGCGTTCTTCAGGCGCGTCACGCCTCACGTTGACGCGCACGTGCCGACAAACATGGCCGATAGCTTCCATAGTTGGCGCCACTGTGGCCGCCATGCACGACTGCACGAGTGTCCTCAGCGATGCCCAGTAAATCTTCAGGCATCGCAGGCAAGGCGTTGTGCACCAGATTTGCTGGAAAACCACAAGATATATTAAAAATGCTATAGGAGTTTACGGTTTAAAACTTTATTGTACGGTACGTTTTGATAAACGTATTATTTATTTTATTAAACATATTATTATTTATTATTGACTAAAAGACTTTATTGAAGCACCTATTATAAAGACAGGTTTTATTTTAATATAAGATGTGTGAGTTTTTATAATTATCTTTTCAACATTTAATCATTTATTGATAGGTTCATGAATATTTATAGAATATATTATGTATATTATTTTACCAACAGATTTTAGGGCAGGTGTCAAAGAGCATACAAACACTGTGGCATGTGCATTAAATTAATTGTCCAGCTATTAGTTTAATATCTATGGACTTGGTTATGATATACGAAGAACTCATAGGGCGTGTTTGTATGCAGGTAATAAATGTTACATTCTGGTGCTCTTCTTACATGCAGTTATTCATTTGTTATCTATGGTCGCAACTGCTGGGGATTAATGTCTATTGGTATGGTATAATTTATGCTATGAAATTATACGAGTATTATACCTCATTGCTAGATCTGAGAACATAATTTTTCAAGTAACAGGTACCTCAAAGGCTAAACAAGCGAAACCGCATCCCAGCAGCAAGGCGCACGGGGGAGCCGCGATGACGGCCAGCAAGGTGTAGCACGCATTCCTCGTGTGCTTGAAGCACAGGTGGCTGAGCCGCCACGCGCACTCCGGACTCCTGGCACCTTCCGGCTCTCCCACTATGTCGTCCCAAACGATCTGGAATCATGGAGAATATCAGAACAGACTAGAAAAGGAGAGAAAGGTCGAACGTAGTGAGAGACAATTGTGGGTGGTGTGCAACGTAAACACACACGTAGGCATATAAACAGCTGGGGTATCACGCTTCGTGTTAATATGAAATAAGTTATTCTTGAATCTAGCAAATAGTGCTGTGTGCTTTTTCTATTTTAATAATCTATTGGTACGCCTTGGCAGTAATATTATCCCATATGCCGTCACGGAAATAGGCATAACGCCGAGTTCTCGACTCTTTTGCGTGTGTGGGTGCGCGTATACGTTAATAAATGCATCTTTTATTATTAATGTTATAAATAATAATAAGAAAAATATAATTAGGCACCTATTGACCTGGGTAAACGGTATTCTCTTTATTTGCTTTTTATTTATCGAAATAATATTATAGCCATTATATATGTTTCGCATCTAAATGCCGAGCACAAGATTTTTTACTTGTTCGATCGAGTGAAAGTTAACTTAAATTTGTATACAATACACAATGTATGTCACTGCATTACTATGCAGCTAAGTACGTAAAATTCACGCAAGCGTGACGCACTTGCAGACAAGATCTTTGTATACCTCGTCATCATCATCATCATGATCAACCCATTACCGGCTCACTACAGAGCACGGGTCTGCTCTCAATATGAGAAGGGTTTGGCCATAGTCCACCACGCTGGCCATGTGCGGATTGGCAGACTTCACACGCCTTTGAGAACATTATGGAGAACTCTGAGGCGTGCAGGTTTCCTCACGATGTTTTCCTTCCCCGTTAAAGCAAGTGATATTTTAATTGTTTAAAAACGCACATAACTCCGAAAAGCTGGAGGTGCATGCCTGGATTCGAACCACCGACCTCTGATTAGGAGGCTGACGCCCTAACCTCTGGGCTATTGTATACTTAAACGGGCTGAAACGTTATTGCGTAGGTAAAGAAACAAAACCGTTGCTTTTAATAAATGGATCCGAAAATAAAATAACCACGCGATTACGCTCACTAACAAAGAAAAGAAAATGAAAATATAGCGAACTAGTCGGAGGCTACATAGCTAGGCATCACGAACATCGCGTGACCAGCGCGCCGTCCAGCCTAGCCGGGCGAACCCGCAGCAGGGCCTGAGTGGACCTCGGCCAAATTGTTTAAAGAAACCTTATCTGATTACACTTGGATTGTGTAAATCATAACGTGACTTGTTAATTTTACATCGTTAATAACGTTGCCTGCTTTCATGTCGGTGACGCATTTGTTTGTTTGTTAAACTCTTAGTACCAAGTTATGTTTTCTATAATTCTGAATTGAATTGTAGGTCTATGCCCAGACCCTTTACCCACAAATAGACGACCTCTGTAGCAGCGGGTGCGCTGTAGGGGGACAAACTGGGACGTCTCGGGTTCGATTCCCTGGCTCGAGTCTGGACCGACAGTGGCTAGTTACCCTTAGTTATTATTATCTTCATCATGATCAACCCATTGCCTTGGGCACTACATTTAGTAACACGTTAGTAATAAGTTCTAGTTTTAATGCAATAATGTAAGTGTAGCCGTAAGTAAACCAAATAAGCTTGTAGAAAAGTCCTACTATAGTGTAAAGGATTACGTAAATGATAAATAAGCATGGGTGTGAAATATTGCTCTAATAAGATAGCTCTTAATATAATTTGAAGTGGCATGTGAGATGGTGATAACAAAAATAAAATTTACCTGGCTAAATTTGTTGTGGGCTTCTTCTTAGACCGGGGTGCGTTTGGAACCGTCATAGCTTTAGTTTTAAGTTTACGAATCTAGTTATCACCATCAAATAACTACTATGTAAATTATTGACGCGTCAAAAGCGACTATTTGAATAAAGATTATTTTGAATTTGAATTTGAAATAAAATAAATAAAACTAAAGTAAATAAAATAGCTGCTATGCTATAATATACTTTGAAAGGGAGTTTATTTCTTTACTTTCTGCCATATTTCTATTAATGGTATTTATTAATTTTGTAATGAAAACTCATTATTGTAAGTGATCCAAGTACCTACCAACCTGTCATTCAAATTTCCTGTATCATAATAATTTTCTAGTAGGGAGTTAAATATACATTTTTCATATTTTTTTTCGAGGTGAACAAAGTTCAAATTAATGTCCTTAGCTCGAATTCAATTCTTTATACAATGCGGTCAGCAGATGGGTCACCTGATGTATTGCCAGAAAAATCTATCCTCCTTTTCGGTATAATTATAACTGAAGCTGTGATGGCGTAGTTCTCCGTAATTTTATCAAACGCGTGTAAATTCAGCCAATCCGCACAAGGCCAGCGTGGTGGACTATGGCCAAACCCTTATCATATTGAGAGGAGACCCGTGCTCTGTGGTAAGCCGAGAATGGGTTGATCATGATGATGTTGATGATATCTTGCAAAAAGGTGGACTGCTAATTCAATCACATTGTACACCCTGCGTGAAGTGGCATATACGGCGATATGACAGCAGCAGTAACTATTATAATAATCAGCCCGCACGTCACCGCTCGCCGCTGACCTTTCGCGACGTTACTGTGATGGAATCCAAAAATAATTCTGTTCGCTTGAAAGCTTCTAATGCTCAACATTTGTAATTCCTATAGTTCGTATGTTTTGACCTATATAGGTTCCGTTGTGACAACTGGCTAGGGGAGAATTTGACGATTTCAGTGTTGCAGTGCGTGAGCTTTCGCATTATAAAGTTGAAGGTCTTGAGTTCGATTCCCGGCTCGAGTCTGGTCTTCAGCCGTGGTTAGTTACCACCCTACCAGCAAAGACGTGTCGCCAAGCGATTTAGCGTTCCGGCACGATGTCGCGTAGAAACCAATTAGGAGTGTGGGTTTACCGTACCCCTAACAGTTAGCCCGCTACCATCCTAGATTGCATCATCACTTACTACCAGGTGAGATAGCCGTCATGGCTAAAAATGGATTGAAAAAAAAATTGAGAGCGTTTTTATATTCAAGTTGGATGGATGTATTATGTATTGTATACGAATGTATTTGGAGTTCGAAGCCCGAAATCATAGTTTTAACATCGAGAGCATTATTTTCAAAATGGTATTGTAACGGAGCTCGTCGGTTTTGCGACGCTAAAAGAGTACCTATTCTCTGAACAGATGACTGAATCTGGTCGGCAACGGCCGGAGATAGTTTCGCGTAACTCCTTGTGTATACTCGTATTGTAGTGTTATGTAAAAAAATCATCACTTTGAAATTGAATTTGGGTCGATGAAAATGAGGCTTTACTGACCTGTATATGCTGATTAAGTCGATTAGGATCCCTGTCTTCTAAAGTTTCCCGCATCCCGCTGTCAGGTTTAGCCATGGTGGTTCTCGGGAAGAACTGAAGCCGCCGCTTGCTTTCTTCCTTTTCAGCCGCCGGGGCAAAAGCCGGCGGCGCGGAAGACGGCTCCGGTATTTCGGGTAACAGCTTGACTTCGTTGCTGATAGCTTCTGGTGAAAGTCGCCTTATTCGAGCGGCGTTATTGTAATTATTTTAGCTGATTATGCTTATTTTTCTCATTATGTCTGTTTCTAATATTCTAAAGGTTATACGGCAAAGGTAGTATGAATGTTTTCCTCCAACTAGAGAAAGTATTTCTTCGCAGAAAGCGCAAGATGAAACTACTAAGAGTTAAACAGTAAATTTTTTGCACAAAATATTATTCAATGAGGTATTTGTGTAAATATTTTGTGTAACCTAATTATATAGTCAAATGTATTTAATTTTTACCATATAGCAATAAGGGATTAGAACAATTCAACTTTACAATGCACTGCATATGGAGAATTTTTCACTTTTATATGTGAATTTAAATATTTTATTGTTACATATATTTTAGATTTCAATAGGTAACGTATGTTACTGTATTACCCATCTGCTTATGTATTCATAATTTTGAACAAAGCTAAAGTGAGGTGGGTACCATGTGAAATGAACATAACGTATTAAATCTAACTACTCCTTTGTTTTAAAGAATTCTTAGTCACGTCAGCAAGTTCGAGGTAGGTACGTGGTAATTCGAAACGCCACTCCGAAAGCCAGCAATAGCACTAAGCATGTTTCGTTACTTACTGAAAACCCTTTCAGCTGCCCTGTAAACACCACTCGTTGCGCATGCTCCGTGTCACGGATATTGTGCGATGTTCCACATACATTGCTCCCTGAAAACTTCGAAATTCTCTTATCTTGTGGACCCAACTATAAACTATTGTACATTGCGGGCTTAATAAAAGTAACCAGGACAAGGAATTAAATTTTACGAAGAGTTAGGTCTTATTAAATGTTACACTAGTGCCTTCACTCAATACCTGTAGTATGTTAAGATTTGTATGCTAATTAATCACTATATCACTCAAAGTAAATTAAAACGTTTCCACCTGATTTCAAAACTCAAATTCGTTAAACTTTAAACAGCGAGCATAAGTTTGTAAAATCAAAAATTGGATAATGAAAATTGCAACTCTAAACCCATAACATAAGGTCACTTTTTCTTTGATATTATAGTGATTCGTTACTCGATAGCGACTCCACGATTGGCAGTGTGCAAAATTCATACCAGCTACTATACTATTCATACGGCATTCAAATGCCGATATTCAACGTGGGTGCAGCGATTTTGCTGACTCGTGCCAACAATTGCATGGCAGGGAAATCGGACATAGTACACTGTACTTGACATAATTTTTCGACAATAAACAGCAAGTATAATTTGCTATATTCCGCCGATCATCCTCAGGAAATGTTGACTTTACTTTTCTCGCTTGTGAAGTCAACATCTCCTGAGGATGATCCGGTGTCGGGTCGAAACGTGCCTAGAGGTTCTAGTGGAAGATTTTGTGTGGTGTTATATTATACAAATCTCCCGGTTGTCGGCGGAATATAGCAAATTATACTTGCTGTTTATTGTTTATCATGGACTTCCGCAAAGTAACGCCTGCTTCTATTCATTATAATTTTTCAACGAATGTAGTTTCCTAGTAGGCGGGGTTTGTCGTTTTTATAATTTCTAAGCGGTCGTAATTTCAGAACGTTGCTCCCGCTTTCATAAGCTATTTATTTGTCATTAGCATTGAAGCAATATTTGTTCCCTTCCGTTAGTAAGTAAACATTTAATGTAGGTCAATCACCGTGCTATTACATAATAGAGTAGACCCGTCGATCTAATCTATACAGTGAACGTCGATGGTATAATAATATCCACATAAAAATAATCTTTATAAATTAAAAGACATGTGATAGACTGACTTTTCTATCACGACACACCATTTTACGGATCTGGATGAAATTTGGCATAATGACACTTATTATTAAGTATATTTTCAAGAAAAAAGGATTTTTCACAATTATTTTCCTATGGTTGCAAAATAAGGGTTTGAAATTTCTATAAAATGTAAACTTAACGTGAGTGGAGCCTCGTAACGGTAGTAATAATATTATGAAATAAGCAACTATTACAAAATACTTGATTGCATTAGTTACTCATTTGAAAACAATATAGCCTCCTTTTTCATATATTTCCCTTAGGAGGGAATCTGTGAGAGCCTAGTGGTTAGGGCGTCAGCCTCCTAATAGGGGTCGGCGGTTCGAATCCAGGCACGCACCTCCAACTTTTCGGAGTTATGTGCGTATTTAAACATTTAAAATATCACTTGCTTCACAAAAGGAAAACATCGTGAGGAAACCTGCACGCCTGAGAGTTCTCCATAATATTCCCAAAGGCGTGTGAAGTCTGCCAATCCGCACATGGCCAGCGTGGTGGACTATGGCCAAACCCTTTCATATTGTGAGGAGACCCGTGCTCTGTAGTGAGCCGGTAATGGGTTGATCATTATGATGATGAATATAGGAGTTGACATACATCCATCAACTCTAAAACATCACAACGCTTATCTGACCGCCGCGGTCGGCAAGACAAAGAAAAGAAAAGTTTAAAATATAAATGTTTATTTTCACTTAATTTTTATATTAGGGTCTTTACAAATTTACACGCCAAGTTTCGCACCGACAAAACGTAATGCTTAATGAATATATCGTTCCATTAGTTATATTATTGTATCAATATTTAATGTAAATACTACGTTTAACTTAAATGTTAATTGTAATAACGATATACGCCATTGTTCAAATATATAATTAATAATAGAACCGCAATCTCGTTACTATTTCTTGTTTCACCTAGAGGACATTTCGCTTTATAATGTTTCAGATAAACACAACATTAGACAAACAAGCATAATTCTTTTTTATTGACTTAAAATAATTGGGTTTATGTAAGTTAAGCTTGTCACAGCGTAAATTTAGAGTTTCTCTAAAATTATTGATCTCAGGCAAAAGACAGGCAACAGTTGTCCATTATCCTACACACATATATATATTGACTTTTTAATTACAAAATATTTGTTGCCTTTTTGTGTTAAATCATATAAGCCAAAGATGCTTGCTGGAGTTTTATTGATAAAAATGTCCAATGTACTTGCAGATTTTATGGCTGATTTTTATGCTGTTAAAAAAAAATAAGTACAATAAAATTAAAAATATTAAATTGCATATTTAAACATATTACATTGAGCGGTAATTACATTCCATTTTCACTTCGTAATAAGCTACTTATAAATAAAATCGCAGAGAATGTTAATATTTTTTATTTTTATAAAATATATTATTCATAAAACTATAAAATTGTGTTATAAGATTAGATAGAAATAGATAAATAACAAATAAAGTATATTAGACGGAGTTATTTTCGTAAGAATAACATAATTGCCTGTCTGGAAGAAATCGTTATTTAGCGTTAAGTCCGCCAAATTGTACCTACTGTCTAACCGCTTTATTGTATTTGCATTTTATTTTTATCTGTGGTTTACAATAAATGTGTATTCATTCATTCATTATTCTTACGCTAATTGTCTGTTTACAATGCTTTATAGCTTCTTACACGTAGAAAAATCGCCGACACACTGGCTGCTGTTGACAAACTGTACAATTAGCTACATGCGAAAGAATGCATAGTTTTTATATATGTTTTGCCATATAAATTATTTCTAGGGAATTTCTATTGTAGAAAAAAAAATAACTGTGTGTGTAAGGATGTGGTATATGAGTGAAAGAGGCATGGAGCGCTGGGAACCTTGAGGGAATAAAAAAAGCTCAGGGAAATTTTAGTCCAATTAGAGTGAAAAACATTCACAATAAAGACAATAATTGTTCAATTATCGAGCGGAATGACAAATGATTAAATTACTGTATGACTATTAAAAAATAGCGGTTGGCGATAGAAGGATGAATAGGGTTGTATGTATTTTTCAATGCCACATAATACAAAAAAAAATAAAAATAAAAATATCCAAAAAAAAAAGGTTAGGGGTTTGAATAATAGATAGTAGCCGATTTTCAGACTTAATGAATATGCATAAAAAATTTCATAAGAATCGGTCGAGCTGTTTCGGAGGAGCATGGTAACAATGTGACACTAGAATTTTACATATGATTTTATTTTACACAACAAAGACGAAAATATTAAGAAAAAATAAGTTCCACAGATTGATATACACTTTTGAGAATATAATTGTTAATTCCATTCGTTAAGATGTACGTGCTACTTGGCTTCACACACACATATGTGCCGTACTGTATGTACACCTGGTTTACCACAAGTAAAGCGCGAGTCGCTTCGTGATATACAATACTATTAGCGTCTGTTTCCCAGATGTTCCGCAGTTTTCATGCCATATAAGAAGTAGATAAACCACGAAATACCCTAATGGCCAGTGTCCAGAAGTGGGACATTAACAAGAGAGAGGATAATTATAAAATTATCCAGGTTATGAGCTACGGCTCATCACATATCGTTTACGCAACGACGAAGCGCTTGTAAAATACCAATAGGTAGACATACGAATTTAAATAAGTCGCTGTATAGAAGGGCACTTGGAAACCCTTCCAGATTAGTTCTGCAATTGACTTTCATCGGCTAAGGCGATAATGAATGAACAGTTAATACAATCGCAATCATTCCGCAGTAGTTAATTGTATTGTACCATCGACATGATGAGACTTCTATGGAATAAATGTATTTAGTTATTGCAAATAACTTTATTGTGAATATTGCACCAGATAATATTTATGTTTATAACTATAATTAATATTACCTACACATACATAATAAACTATCTATACAGATGTCTTATGTTATAGAAATAAACAACACGTTATGCGGAAATATTGTAATAACATAATATTTTTGTGTTTTATTCAACTTAATTCACGTTTGGTGAAGTGATGCAGTCTAGGATAGTAGCAGGCTAACCTTACGGGTTAGGGGTATGGAAAGTTTATTTAACCCTAAACGGTTAATAAGCAACAATAGACCAAAAATGCTTTTTGTTTTGCCGGTGCCAGGTGACCCTTATGAAATTGCCAAGACTACATCGCATTATATAAAAAATATTAAAAGATGACATAATTTTAAGGGACGATGTTATTGTAATCTCCAGTATATTTTAAATGGTTCCAGCAAAAAGGACGCTTTTGCGGGAAATTGTCCTTCTGTAATTTTTTTCATGTTTTTTGTTATCTACTACTAGTTAACCCTTGACGGCAATCACACCTGATGGTAAGTGATGATGCAGTCTAAGATGGTAGCGAGCTAACCTGTTAGGGGTATGGTAAACCCATACTTCTAATTGGTTTACACGGCATCATGCCGGAACGCTAAATCGCTTGGCAACGCGTCTTTGTCGGTAGGGTGGTAACAAGCCACGGCCGAAGCCTCCCACCAGACCAGACTCTAGCCGGGAATCGAACCTAGGACCTCTAACTTCATGATGCGACAGAGCGCGCGCTGCGCCACGGAGGTCGTCAAACATGGCATTAATCTTTGCTAAAAACAAATTAAAAATCTAATGAATTTCCGTGCGACGACACAACGTTCTGGATATCGATCTCAAGCAAATCCCGGAAATGACCATTGTAGTCGGCAAGCCCAGAGTTAACCCACTTTCGGCCGCGCCCGGCTCTTTTGTACCCGCCTTATGGTTATTACGTCAATTATTGTCGACTACCCCTTTATGGCCTATTTCTAACCTCGCAAATGACGTCATTTTATGCATATTCCTAAATGCAGTGTCGTCACGAGGTTGGGCGGGCATCATTGTTGAAGTATGCCAGATTTTTAAGTACGAGAAATATGTGAGAAAGGAGGGCGAGGAACAATGATGTCCAACTTGGAAGAAGAAACTTCCAACTAATAATATTTTTTTCTCAAACATGAAATATAAACTACCTCAAACGTTGACCTACCTTCTCTTTACACCCTGCATAAATTTGAAATCAAATCAAATCATTTATTTTGCATAGATTGAGTCGGTATTGGTTACATTGAATTATAGAACCTTACAATATGCCGGGTAGGCATGCAAAAATAATACATATTTTACAATTTATATTTATATTCAATTTAAATATCTTTTATTATGTGTGTTAAAAAAAGAGAGTATTAACTATTATCATTATAACATTGTGCAAATGGTAATAGAAGTAAACGTCGCATAACATGTTGTCGATTATCTTATACTCCGTAAATAATTTAATCTTAGCACCTTCATTATGTCTAGAAGTTAGTAAGAATACATTTAAGTCTAGATTAAAGCTTCAATATTACTTACATACGGAAGACGATAGCTATTGCATTGTTTACGCCTAACTTAAAGTAACTAACATACTTAAGTAAGTACATACATTTACAGACAGCTATATAAACTAAGCAAATAAGTGATTATGATTGGATTCACAATGCTAAAATCTCTATCAACTATTAAAATGTGATTTTAAACATCTTAGCGACGACGCCTTAAAAACACGATAGCGTCAAAGTATAATGGACTTAATCCATCACGATTTAAAGTCGTAAATTCTGTGCCTACTACTTACTGATTTATGTATCAGTGTAGATGAAGTCAACCTTTAAAGGAAGACACATAAGGCCCACTTTACAGTGCTTCCAAATGTGAAAATACTTATGGTCCCCTAGCATTTAGACGATATACATTCTTGCAATAGTTGATCGTATGAACTTACTTCGGTAAGTAACAGTGACTTCAAAGTAAAAAAGAAGTTATTTCGTTTGTTATAAAGCTCAAATTCCTGGATACTTCTACAGTCAGCGCTTTGGATAGAATGTTTGGAACAAAAATTCTATGATATAGAATTAACTATGTTTAAAGGGGTTGTATTATGTCCATTTTACTTTGACACTGAAGTTTGATATTGCATAAGCGAAAATGATTCTAATGAATTGCGATATGTGGTTGTATGGTAGGTCGGCCGGCCATCGTGTGGTAGGTAAGTGGCAGGTCATCGCGTGGCGACGGCGGGTCGCGCGGGTCCGGAGGGCCGCAGCGTGGGCACAATGGCGGGCTCGTCGGCGTCTTCTTCCTTTGTCGGTTCACTGTTAACAGATAACACGCGTTGTCTTACGTTCAAAGTGTTTCATTACTTAGGCTCACCGTCCGACCCCCCCGTTATCCCAAACGTCGCCTAAGCCGAGGTTCGGCCTCAAAGGAGACGCCCTTAGGCAGTCGTTCCCTTAGTTTCTTCGAGCCCTAGGGCTCAAAATTTCTTCTGGCAGAGCTTCTTTCCAAAGCTCGCCAAACAGCCCGGATACGCTGTGGCAACCAATAGGGTTTGTACGGCTAATAGACAGTCCGAAAAAAAAAAAATACTTAGTGATGTCCCTCAATAAGTTCAACTTTAAATTTTTTGCCACAGCGTAGATATTTTGTGTGGATAGTAGAACAAATTAATATATAATTTGATGAAATTAAACGATCCTATATAAAAGAAACCTTAAAACAAAAACAAATAAAATTGCTTTGATATGAATCGGTATTTTATTACTAAGAGACTATGTGGGATGGTGATAAATAAGCCATCACTGGCTTATTTTGTTTTGGGAACAACATAATATCTTGCCAATATTTTGTTCTCGTTTTGGCATATTTTATCAATTTAGCTGATAGCTGATAACCCTCTTAGTTATTAATGCGTCACAGGGGCGTATGACGAGCGTTAAGCTGAGAGAAGAGCGCCAGTACTCGACGACATCCTGAAAATGTCCCCCTAACCTGTGACTAGTGTCACCCCTTGACTTAGGGTGACATTGGGAATATGGCTTCTTGGACTGGGAGTTCAGACCGAACACTTCCGTGATCGTGTTTAAGAATCACGTCCGGATGACGTCAGAAATCTCAGATAGGAAAAATAATACAAAGATAGTTAACGTTATATGATCAGAAAAAAACAAGTATGGTAAATAGTGATTTCATAACTCTTATTTTAATTTTAAATTGACAGTTTTTTTCGTTGTAAGATTTTTGTTGCACGCCTTTTAGGCAGAATGTGTTAGGCTACCCTTTAATCTTAAGATCTTGATATGAATGTACCACTTTCTTGCAATAAACGAATTTGAATTTGAGTAACTAGATCGCGGTTTTAGTACAGCCACGTGTCTGTACTGAGAAAAAGTAGGCCTAATATATATAACTGCTGACACGACCGAGCGTTTGAACTCACCCACATTACTGTGGAAAAACTTCACCGTTGTGAAACTAAGCAAGTATTCCAAATAACTAATAGATAGATACCACATGCGGAAGATTATATTATGCTGGTAACGTTTCAAACATGCTTAAAATTATTACTTTGATATCGTGTTATTCAGAAGCACTAAACTATTCGATACCTTCGTACAAGCTTAGCAAGCACTCACCGTCAATTAGTTAGTTTTAAGTAGCAACTACTGGGATCACCACCTTGGGAACAGAATCAACATGTTAACTATAATAATTATTATGCTAATAATTACTAAAAAATTAGTGCAAGCGGTATACTTTCGTGCAATTAGTCTAGAATTCTATAACTAACACAACTTACGTAAATATAGGTTTTTTTAAAATAGTACCCTCGACTCTACTCTTCCAAAAAGTAGTAGTAAAAGCGAACATGCTATATTTTCCAAAAGGCTTTTATTTTCAAACATAGTGGAACTTATATTCCAATAGATATAGTTCGATATGCTAGTGGAATTGTAACTCAGCGGCCTACCAGAAGAAAGTCTAAGACGTAAGCTACAAGAGTTGAATAAACCTCCTCAGCTTGTGTGAGATCTTCGTCGACTGATGGGCCGCCGCAGGGACAGTTCTGACGCGCTGGTGGAAGCTGTTCACGAGCTAGATGGTAAGGGACGAGGAACGAGGGCAATACGAACAAGGCGGCAGTAACATGGGAATTTTCTGCTTCAAGAGTTTAGGAAGGAATCTCTTTGTATCCAGCTGGTATGAGATGTCGGTGTCACCTAATCTTGATGGGCTGGCGCAGAGACAGTTCTGACCCGCTGGTGGAAGCTATTCACGAGCTAGATGATGGTAAGGGGATGAGGAACTAGGGATATGCGATGGGCAATACGAACATGGGAATTTTCTGCTACAAGAGTTTAGGACAGAATCTCTCTGTAACCAGCTGGTTTGAGATGTCGGCGTCACCTGATCTTGATGGGCTGGCGCAGCGACAGCTCGGAGCCGCTGGTGGAAGCTGTTCACGAGCTAGATGGTAAGGGACGAGGAACGAGGGATATGCGATGGGCAATACGAACATGGCGGCAGTAACATGGGGATTTTCTGCTACAAGAAGGAATGGAATCATGTTTCATGGAATCTCTTTGTAACCAGCTGGTTTGAGATGTTGGCGTCACCTGATCTTGATGGGCTGGCGCAGCGACAGCTCGGAGCCGCTGGTGGAAGCTGTTCACGAGCTAGATGATGGTAAAGGACGAGGAACGAGGGATATGCGATGGGCAATACGAACATGGCGGCAGTAACATGGGGATTTTCTGCTACAAGAAGGAATGGAATCATGTTTCATGGAATCTCTTTGTAACCAGCTGGTTTGAGATGTTGGCGTCACCTGATCTTGATGGGCTGGCGCAGCGACAGCTCGGAGCCGCTGGTGGAAGCTGTTCACGAGCTAGATGATGGTAAGGGACGAGGAACGAGGGATATGCGATGGGCCATACTAACATGGTGGCAGTAACATCGGGATTTTCTGCTACAAGAAGGAATGGAATCATGTTTCATGGAATCTCTTTGTAACTAGCTGGTTTGAGATGTCGGCGTCACCTGATCTTGATGGGCTGGCGCAGCGACAGCTCGGAGCCGCTGGTGGAAGCTGTTCACGAGCTAGATGATGGTAAGGGACGAGGAACGAGGGATATGCGATGGGCCATACTAACATGGTGGCAGTAACATCGGGATTTTCTGCTACAAGAAGGAATGGAATCATGTTTCATGGAATCTCTTTGTAACTAGCTGGTTTGAGATGTCGGCGTCACCTGATCTTGATGGGCTGGCGCAGCGACAGCTCGGAGCCGCTGGTGGAAGCTGTTCACGAGCTAGATGATGGTAAGGGACGAGGAACGAGGGATATGCGATGGGCCATACTAACATGGTGGCAGTAACATCGGGATTTTCTGCTACAAGAGTTTAGGACAAAATCTCTTTGTAACCAAGTGGTATGAGATGTCGGCGTCACCTGATCTTGATGGGCTGGCGCAGCGACAGCTCGGAGCCGCTGGTGGAGGAGGCCGGCGAGCGCGCGGCGGGCAGCAGGCGCGGCGCGCGCGGCGTTCGCGGGGAGCGGCCGCGCGCGAACTCCAGCCGGTAGTTGTCGGAGCGCGGGCTGCCGCTGAACGCGGAGCCTTCCATCGCTGGAGATGATGCATTTTTTTTTACACACTTCAACTTAGCCCTTGACGGCTATCTCACCTGGTGGTAAGTGAAGATGCAGTCTAAGAGAGCGGACTAACCTGATAGGGGCATGGTAAACCCACACTCCTAATTGGTTTCTACGCGACATCGTGCCGGAACGCTAAATCGCTTAGCGACACGTCTTTGTCGGTAGGGTGGTAACTAGCCACGGCCGCAGCTTCCCACCAGACCAGACTCGAGCCGGGAATCGAACCCAGGACCTCCACTTTTATAATGCGACAGCGCGCACTGCGCCACGGAGGTCGTCAAAAGTCGGCATGATAACTATTTATGCACTGTTACGTAATAAGGTTCAATTTACTAACTCGAGTGTTTTTTTTTCTCGGCAAGGTCTCGTATAGAAAATTGGATAGGATAACAGTTGAAATAAATAATAGCTCGAAGTACCGACGGACGTTGGGGGGACGTGGACGTCGGGGTCCGAAGGTTTTGGATTGGTGACCCCTGCACCGTAAATGCAGCCTTGCTCGACACTCACTAGGTGGATATATACTATCTATATGATGTCTGTAGCTCATTGGCGTAAAGTAATAATTAATAGTAAGTAAAATCATTCAATGTGATGTTACATATATTACGAAAGTATTTTGTCTAATATTTTATGGTTAGTTATCCTGAAATTCGAGAGACGCAGCTAAAAATCAATGAAATAAATGAATTTGACATTAATTTTTGCCTGTCTAAAAACATTGGTGAAAATCGTATGCCCGCCATTGTATAGCACTGACCTATAACGGTCAGTGCTTTATACTTGCATTTATAAAAGTTATTACGTGGAGGGAGCATCACGGCACAACACAGCGTTATAACATCTATTTTACTGCCAGGACGCGTGCAAAGATGTTCCACAACAAAAATCCATCACTCGTTCGAGCCATTGTGCTAGATCTAGGCCAGTGTATGCACTCTATGCACGTTTCCGGCGGCACGGACTGACGCAGCGATATGTGAGCCAGATTTCCCTCCATATACCGGACGATAGTGTGTCAGGGGCGGCAAGGTCGCCGGACGCCGCGCCGGGAGCGTCGCTAATGGACACCACTTCCGGTGACGCGTCGTTTATATTCACTTATTGTAACGCAATCTACTATAATACGTCTAACTCGCATGATCTAGTTACTTACGTTTGTATTATCGAACATGCAAACTAATTGCCCTTTTTCATTTTATTAAAGGTCAGACCAGAAGGCCTAGTCCCAGGAGGTTTGGGGTACGTGCGTAAGCGATCCCGTGACCCGAAGCGACGAATTGGAACGTTGGGGGTCTATTCGGTACAAGTCTGCCATAAATAACGATACCTGGCATCGACAAATTTCATGACTCGGCTATTACTTTCAAGAAAAACTGACTGACCATTTATCCCATCTGTAACTGTTAATTGTTTGTTTAGAACATTACCTTTCTTTTTTATGTTTTATTTCTTATTTTAATTAATTTAATTATGTTTTAATTTACTTGTATTTAATTAGATTTATTGCTGTTTTTTGTTGTTCTCAAATCTGTTGTAACGTAATGTTTACTTGGCGCATTGTGAATGTTGCGTACACTATTATTAATATACGTATCAGTGTGTGTAATAGTGTGTAATTAAGTGGCGAGTGTATGATATGTACATTGTTAGTGTCCCTTTTAGATAAATAAATAAATAAATACGTAGTGCGGTGGCAACCTCAAGGATTCGAACGCAAAAAGACGGATGTGTATAGCTTCAGGTAAGAATGTAGTATGTACCATCGAGATCACTTCTAGAACCTTTTCACTGCTAATACTGTCATAAATCATACCAGCACATCATATCATATCCGGAACTTGTTATCCGCAATGTCCGATGATGGCCGGATCAGCACACCTGTTAATTCCTCTGAACATGTCGTCTATAAGAACGCACCGTTGTAGTTGTTGTGCGCGGACATGGGCATGCGCGCGCACGCGGGCGGGTGCGCGTGCGCCAGCGCGGCCTGCACGGCCCAGTCGCGGTACACGCGCGCGCCGTTCTCCGTGCGCCACTCCGACAGCTCCACGCAGCGGATCTGTGCCAACCACAAGCAGTTTCGTTACTCTCTGCCCAGACAACACAGGCACTGGCGCTCCGGATACGTACTATTCATTAGATATTCATAGAAGAATGATATATAATTAGCTAATAGAATTATGAAAATATTTTCATCTTTCACATTTCTTTCCAAAAGCAAAGATGAATGAGCTTTCAAACGTGGTAAAGTCGGTGGACTCAGCGCTGAAATATTCAAGATATACCAGATTTTTTCCTCTCACAAAAAACACAAGTTCTTCAACCTTTTTAGACTTTTTACATCAAACCCAATATTCTCAGGAATCAATTTAATTGGACATTCAATATTTTTCATAATGTTAATAATTTATATAAAATTTGCACAGTATTAATTTAGTAGAATGTAGTAACGTCTTAACCAATTGACATCGCTTAATAACATCTGACTATTGTACATACATTCTGGCAAATAAATGATTATTATTATTATTCAAAACTCACGGGCGTAGTGCTCTTGCTCCTGCCGCTGGCTTCCGAGGAGGTGTTGCTGTGTCTCTGGCGACCGTCGCGAGTTCTATCCGCAGTCGGAGACTCTCGGCACGATCCATCGGGCTCGTCTCTAGTCTATAAAATACAAATAATACAATTTTCCAAGCCACGTAAGTAAAAATTGGCTCTGAAGCTAAATGGTAGTAAACTATGGCTCAGTAAGAAAAATATTAAGTCAAGGGAAGGTGAACTCTAAAAATATTTTATGGACATCCGAAGATCTTGGCTTTCCAGTTCCTACTTTCATTAAATATGTTCCAACTTTTCTTCTATTACAAGGATTCTTTTCAACCTTCCGTTTGGCGGCGTTTGTTGGCAAACTGTAAATTATTCGATAATTATCATAAAAAAAGTAAAAGACACATACGACCTTCCTAATAAATGTAATCGTACATGATAAGCAACTGTGTTATTAGTCAGTAAACAAATAACACAGTTGCTTATCTCGTGCAACCGCTTGGTTGGTACCTTGAATACTCAGTCCTTCACTTTAAGAATCATCATGATCAACCCATTACCCGGCTCACTACAGAGCACGGGTCTCCTCTCAATATGAGAAGGGTTTGGCCATAGTCCACCACGCTGGCCATGTGCGGATTGGCAGACTTCACATTCCTTTGAGAGCATTATGGAGAACTCTCACGATGTTTTCCTTCACCGTCACCGCAAGTGATATTTTAATTGTTTTAAAAACATCAACACATAACATCGAAAAGTTAGAGGTGCGTGCCCGGATTCGAACCGCCGACGTCTGATTAGGAGGCTGACGCCCTAACCACTAGGCTATCACCGCTTCACTTTAAGAATATGATATCCATAATGTAAGCTAAGTGTTACCTTTTGGTGATGGGTGACAGGTGGCATGCTGTTTGCACCGCTGCTCACGAGCCGCAGTTGTTGTCTGATGCTCGCCTTCTCCCTCGCACGCTTCCGCTGGAACTCCTCCTCCACCCTTAAGAGGACAGTCATTTATTTCATGCTTTAAAAATCAATCGTTTTTGACAGAAAGGTTTCATAATTTCAGACCAATTTCAGACTTTATTAGACATAGCCTTTATGCCATGAGAAATACACCACAACAGTTACAGTCCAGATCTATTTCGTAGATTGAATTAGTGATTTCTTTCATTAGTTGATCTTTAAGGTTTATTAAGATCCAAATTGCCTGGAGTTAAAATAATAAAGGTTAAAGTTAATAGTGGTTAGACTTCCTTTTTGGGGGACCGAGTTCTATCCCCAGCACGCACTTTCCAAAGGTTTAATTTAAGCTATTTTAAATTAATGCGCTTTATCGGTGGAAGAAAACATCGCGAGCAACATATATCATTTATTATGAATAAAGTTTTATTTAACACCACAGAAAATAATACAAAAATGAAAGGTGAAAGGAAAAGAAGGTACAATTTGGTGGCTTTTTCGCTAAAAAGCGAGTAAGTGCGTGTTGCATGTTTAGTCTCAGGAGAAATAAAAGGATATTTAGTCATTCCTTTTACATAAGTAACAATTAGTGTATACAATAACTTGACGAACCATGACATCGATATCTTTCACGACACCCTAACTAGTTTTAAGAAAAAATATATGTACATGTATAGTTCTCATTATAATTCTAGTATTTATTTTAAGTCTGAATATTGCATAATTAATTAATTTCATAGTTTTTTTTTTATATAATGTGTAACATCAATGTCCTAATAACTGTAATGCACTGTAATGCAAATTTTAACCGGAGAAACTGTAATGCTGTATATACCTGCAATGATAAATGTACTCGGCTTAGACAAACATTATATCATAATATTTTTAATGCTAATACAGTGTATCGATTGGGGTATCTTGTGAAATAAATAAATAAATAAACAGTAATTAACACTTTTTAAGATCTCTAATGTATGTAGATAATACATTGAAGAGATGAGGGGACAAGGCTCTTACCTGCGCATGGCCTCCAGCTCTGTTCGTCTCTGTTGCTCCTTGAGGTCCGCTTCTCGGGACAGCTTCTCCGCAATCTTCCGCCTCTCCACCTGCCTCACTGTAGACTGGAAGGTGAACCGCTTCCCTTTACTCGCGTTTCCGTTTCGCTGAAATAAAAAAGAAACACTTCAGTCTCGCAATAAGGTAGATATATAACAGTTGAAGCGGTAATAGCCTAGTGGTAAGGGCGTTGGCCTCCTAATCAGAGGTCGGCGGTTCGAATCCGGGCACGCACCTCTAACTTTTCGGAGTTATGTGCGTTTTAAAAAAAAATATCACTTGCTTCAACGGTGAAGGAAAACATCGTGAGGAAACCTGCACGCCTGAGAGTTCTCCATAACGTTCTCAAAGGCGTGTGAAGTCTGCCAATCCGCACATGGCCAGCGTGGTGGACTATGGCCAAACCCTTCTCATATTGAGAGGAGACCCGTGCTCTGTAGTGAGCCGAGAATGGGTTGATCATGATGATGATGATGATAACAGTTGTGTCGGAACGGACATCTAAGGAGGAGTGGGTGATGTGTGTGATGTGATGGGCGTTACCCATATCGCCCACCCTTAACATCGCTATGCTCAGGGTGCCTTGTGAGATGAAATAATAATTGAGGTGCTCAGTAGGGAAACTTGAACATGAAGTGGCCAAAGGCGGCATACATATCACTGACGTTAAGGTATCAAGATGCTGGAATGGTACTCTTGCGTCAGATGGAGTAATACAAGTGCAGCGAGCCACTAGAAACAGAAAACATAAGACCGGCAACTTGAGAATCTTCGAAAGGTACAGGTACATGGTAATCATAACAATGCGAGTCTCTTAATAAAAAAACTTTACTAATGTAACGCCAAATGAATTCATCATGCTCCATAAACTTGGGACGAACATCAAAATAGAAGCCGCGCTCCAAATTATCGTGACGAGGTCTAAATCGCCTTGTAATTATGTGGTTTCGAAAGTAAAAGGCGTTTTTAGCATTTCTTTTGTCAGACGGTTTTCGGTGTGGTGACCGCACATCTAGTTTGCTGGAGAAGTTTTTGGAGCGTGCGAACCAGGATATGAAGATGAAGGGACAGTCAATGTATCTTGACTTAAATTAAGATCGAGAACAATGATCTTTACTCTTAGGAAGTGCTGATGTTATGAACAAATAGGTACATGATAAATTGGGTCAGCTTACAATGCCCAGGTTGGAATCTCTTAATTCGAAGAAACGATTTTTTCCGCCGGCAGAAGTAAAACTTGTTGCTACTGTTAGAAGATGCTCAAAGTCTTAAATCAACTAAAAGTTGATTTAAGACTTTGAGCATCTTAATGAATATTTTAAGGCCAATTTCTGTTGTACACAAAATATATCTTACTAAACAAAAAGACAGTTTAAAAATCATTATATATTTTCTCACAAAGAGTGTAGAAGATTTGTGTACCACGGTATGTCATCATAGAATTCTATAATTAAAACTTATTCAAGACAACTTTTGATAAGTAAAAGTTATGATTGCTATTGATTTCAATTTGAAATTGGCATTTGTAATACAAATAACTGTTTTTATTTTGTGAGATATGTCCATGTCTATACTTGGAGGAATTTTATAATTGAAATGATTCAAGCTAATTAAACATTTTTGTCTTATCTGGCTTCTGTGTTTTATGTTGGGTCCGAAAATGCTGCAATAGCCTCTATCTCAGCATTTTCAGAATATTTAGATTTCCCAATAATATTATGCCGTCCAAGGCCAATTCTTCCCTTCGCAATTCGTTAAACTATTTCAGTTTTTCATGTACCTATATCGTAATTATCACTATTAACAATAAATATGATTTTTGGTTGCAGTTCGTAATTGACTATTAAAATAAATGCCATAAACGTAACTCGCAACAATTATTCCAAATGAGTGAGGTCAATTTACGCAAAAAGGATACGGCCCAGATTAAGATCTTTGCTACTGTTAAAAACAGTAATATTATTTATTGCCATGAATTTTATATTAGTTTTATTTTCTAAAACAGTCGCTTTGTATGTTTATATTATATTTGGTTAACTTTGTTAATGGTTAAATCGAATATCATATCATAATATAAAGAATTAGTACCTAGCCGCAGGTTATGTGAACTGAAAGAGATGACAGCACTAAAACATTTTTGAGAACAAGATGTCATGTTGCCAACGTCGTGTTTTGTAATTTAGGATGATACCCAGCTTCGATGGTAAGTGATGTTTGAGGTAGGGGAGCGCTTTAGTCTAACAGGGGGTAGTCCCAGATCTTATCCCGCGCAGGGGTAATTTGGGAATATATAACTTCTGAGTTTTCTAGTCTGGTAGGGGCTTCGTGGCTAGTTACATACGTAGACGTACCGTTAAGCGATTCAACGTTCCGGCACAATGGTGACAACCGATGAGATGTTTATGTTTAATATAGTTGACTCATTCCTAAAATGTGCTCTGCTATATTAGACTTCATCCTCACTCAACACCAGGCGAGTTTACAGTCAAAGGCTAACTTGAAGTAAGAGCTCTGTTATTTAAATCGGTCGTGACAATAGAAGCCAAAACGGCAATTGTAATTTTATTTATGTATCTACTTGAGTTTAGGAAGTTAAACCCTTTAAAAGAGTGGTTAAAATTGAGACTCTATTTGTATTCATTTTTTTTTGTATTATAAGTACCTGCGCATTATAGAACGGGTTTCTCACCGGTGGAGTTGAACCGAAATGCAGTGATTATCATCAGTGGAACATGGCTACACGTCAATTATTGTCACGTGCATCAAGATACACGCGAGCGCGCTCGGCGCCTGCTGTATGCGGCCGCTTCACGCGGACGACATAGATACGACATACAATGAGTCTACATTTAAGATAACGTCACTGTTGGTCTTTTTTTATACTGTAAGGCACAGTATAAAAAAAAGACCAACAGTGCATAAATGCATATATATGAAATGCAACACACTGCTCGTCAGTTACCCTTTTCTACATATTACAAAAAAGAAAAAAATATCAAAGTTAAAAAATAAAAAGAAGTCAATGTAAGACCCCAGAAGAGATAATAATATTGTAAGACTTTGTATTCAAACTTTTGAACTCACCTTTGCCTGTTTGTCAACATATTCCAAGATATATTTGAAGGAGGACTCAAAAATCTCTTATGGACTATTAATCTAAACATCGACTAAAGCTGCTTGAAAACTACTTTCTAAGCATTGATGTCATATCCGTAAGATAATAATTTTTTTTTTAAAATATAAATAACTTTATTTTCAAAATTAATAAATACCTAATTGTGAAATACATGGAACCAACAACAGAGTTGGTGCGGCTTGTGAAGCGGCTGAAAAAGCTAAAGCATGGAAATACAGGGGTCTAGACTCCGAATATGATTTTGTCCCATTCGGTGTCGAGACCCTTGGACCGTGGGGTCCTAGCGCTCTAAGGTTTTTTAACGAAATAGCAAAAAGGTTAGTCAACATCACAGGGGACCGAAGAGCTGCCAGCTACCTCAGACAAAGAATTAGTCTAGCCATTCAAAGGGGGAACGCTGCCAGGGTCTTCAGAACCTTGCCTTAAGGGACTCCTTTTAATAATACATTTTAGTTATGATGTTAAATATTTATTTATTTTTTTAAGATTTTTAATTTTAGGTTATTTTAAGTTATATATGTATTCTTGAAGTATGTCTTATGTAGTACATTAAATATAATATTGTAAAATATAAAACGTTGATTTTCGTAGAGAAGCTACAAATAGACGTTACGTAGGTACCGTCTATTACACAATAGTTAGTCAACTTCAATAACTTAACTTAGAATAATGCTAACTGACGTTATTCGATATCGGTGTCTTAACGTGCTCGTCAATCGCAAAGGGCTGTTGGCGTGACAACGGCTGCGTGCCGAAAGCTGTGAGCACTTTGAACTCGACAGCTTCCACGAGACTCATCATGTCATGCGCGTGGTCTCACGCAGGCGGCTTGTTAACTTCATCGTTACCTTGGAATCCACCTGGGACACGGACAGGTGGAGTCCACGTGTTGATGTGGCTAAGATAAAAAAATACGTTTTACTGCACAAAGTTAGTAACTCTTTCAAAGGAATTTGTATTTTATGTTATAATAAATTTCCTATTGATATCTTGGAGATGTCTAGCAATAAGTTAAAAGACAATTTTAAAGAAAATTTTATAAAACGAAAGCTTATAGAAAATATCATTTTACGATATTAACAATTATATAAACGATATGTGATATGGCGATAACAACAAAAAACCCCGGCTAAGTTTGTTGTGGGTTTCTTCTTAGACCTTGGGGTAATTTGAACCCTCTTAGCTTTAGTTTTAAGTTGTTGGCGAATGTAGTTATCACCATCACTAGAAATAATTAAAAATGCGATATATATATGAACGATTCCTAGATGCCTGTAGTAGGTTTATATGAATAAAGCTATTTTTGATTTGATTTTTATACCACTTCAAATAATATAATTATAATTAAATAAAAATCTTAAATATAATGGAAATATTTAAGAGCGAGAAAAGTTTTTAACGACGCAGGGTTAGTGCTGTGGTCTCATTGGTAGGAGGTTCCAGATTTGATCCCCGGCAGAGACAATTTAGATATTTCTCTTTCCAGAATTTTCTTTGGCATGGCTTCGGCTGTTGCTAGTTACTAGCACCGACATGCCGCCAAACAACGTAAAGTTCCAACACGAATTCGCTTAGAAACCTATAAGGAGTATGTTTCCATAATATTAATAATATCTTGCGGACACTTTGAACTCAACAAACGCATTTACTAATTAAAGGTAAAATATGCTTGCTACTAGATCCACAAAACAGTTAAATAATAAATTTCTTCCTTGTCTTAAACAATGAGCTGTAGGTTTACTAAATTCGGAATGGTGTAACGAAGAGACGTTCCTGTTTTAGGATAAGATGTGATTTGTAACATTAAATTGTAATGATCGTCTCTTTTAAACTCTACTATGCTTTTACAGTCGTGGATTACCAAATGCCGATACCTACCCAATATGTGTTCAGCCGGTAGTACCAACACAAATATTGCATGTTCGGCGTTTCTTGCGCAAACAATGCTGAATGGGGCACGAATGTAAAATGTTGGCCAGCACCCAAAACTGTGTAGTCTTTTTAGGGCCAAATAATGGGTAAAGGGTCAAACCCATTACTCACAGTTTGTTGAGGCGCATTGGCATTGTTCCGATCGCCAATAACTTAGTTATTAAATACATTAATTACTTCGCATTGTTCGTGAGTATGTATCATTATTTGTTCTATTATTTTTGTGTATCAATATATTTTTTGACTTTAAAAATTCATTCAAAAACAATGGCATATGCAATGGCATAGCATTGCATTTTGTATCAATCTAAACATTGAAAGCAAAATTAACTCTTGCTCTTGCCATTGAGATACAATTGCGATAGTTTTTTTAAGTCTCTAAGTTTATCGTAGCTACCAAGAATGTGGGTGGTAAAACGTCAGTTTTGAACCTGATTTGAAATCCCAAACCCCCCAAACGCTTATTAGTAAACACCAACCCCTAAAATTTAAAAGCCCAAGTCTCGTGAAGTCCATTTTCGCAATATCTCTTGTTTTCTTTGTTACAGCCTCCAAATTGAATAAAAATTTAAAAGCAGCTATTTCAATTTGTTCTTGTTTTGTACCAACTCAAATTTTGATTCAAGGTAGTAGACGAAAGATAGACCCCTTCGAATGTACAAAAAAAATATCAAATTATGCATTTAGTTTACGTAGATTATTTATAATAAGAATTCAAAAAAACAGTTCCGGGGTACTTTCTAGGCCATAGTAAATAGACATTTTAATGTCTACATAACTTAATCTCAATCTTCCAACGCTCCATTTCCATTGGCATTCAAAAATTCTCGCACGGAAGTTTACGCAAGCGTCGCGTAGCAATACGAATTAATTAAATAGAAATATGACGAGCATAATGATTATTGAAATATTCAATGTGGTGCAGAAGGAGTGTGTGACGTCACACACCTGTTACAGCAGAACGTGAAAGCAATGAGTAACCTTACAACAAACAATACAATGATATAAAGCTCAATTTACTTTCACGTTTCACGAGCGTAAATAGTTTTTAGTATAGCGTTTTGTGAGCTGATAGCCTAGTGGTTAGGGCGTCCGCCTCCTAATCAGAGGTCGTGAGGTCGAATCCTGGCACGCACCTCTAACTTCTCAGAGTTATGTGCGTTTTAATTAATTAAAATATCACTTGCTTCAACGGTGAAGGAAAACATCGTGAGGAAACCTGCATGCCTGAGAGTTCTCCATAATGTTCTCAAAGGCGTGTGAAGTCTGCCAATCCGCACATTGCCAGCGTGGTGGACTATGGGCAAACCCTTCTCATATTGGGAGGAGATCCGCGCTCTGTAGTGAGCCGGCAATGGGTTGATTATGATGATGATAGCGTTTTTTGTATACACTACAAGTTAGCCCTTGACGGTGGTGGTGGTCTCACTTGGTGGTAAGTGATGATGCAGTCTACGATGGTAGCGGGCTAACCTTTAGAGCATGATAAAACCACACTCCTAATTGGTTTCTACCCGACATCGTGCCGGAACACTAAATCGCTTTGCGACCCGTCTTTGTCGGTAGGGTGGTAACTAGCCACGGCCGAAGCCTCCCACCAGACCAGACTCGATCCGGGAATCGAACCTAAAACCTCCAATTTTATAATGCGACAGCGCACGCACTGCGCCACGGAGTTCGTCTAAAAAAAGTCGTCTAAAGCGTAATAGAAGGGGGTAAACGTGATAGAGGGTCACGTGAGCTTTCGTCCTCAGTTTGTAAGGCTTGTAATGAACAAACAATCTAATTCGTTATATTATATGTATACATGTGGAGCATGTACCAATCAAACCAAAACAAACTTGGAACAATCAAAGCCTACAAAGTCAATCACGTTCCAGTTTACAGTGCGTAAACACGTGATAGGTCGAGAGTTGATGTTTTCGTTCGTAAATACGTATTAAGGACCACCGGCTCCGGATAAAATAACATATTACTCGGAAAAGTTAAATATAGTTAATATAACTTTTAAACCATCATACAAATATACGCTATGAAGCTGTGATAGCCTAGTGGTTAGGGCGCCAGCTTATTCAGAGGTCGGCGGTTCAAATCCGGGCACGCACCTCTAACTTTTCGGAATTATGGGCGTTTTTAAACAATTAAAATATCACTTGCTTCAACGGTGAAGAAAAAAATCGTGAGGAATATTCTCAAAGGCGTGT
This sequence comes from Lasiommata megera, assembly GCA_928268935.1. Classification (NCBI taxonomy): domain Eukaryota; kingdom Metazoa; phylum Arthropoda; class Insecta; order Lepidoptera; family Nymphalidae; genus Lasiommata; species Lasiommata megera. The sequence continues at coordinate 887,175 of OV743308.1, read as the reverse complement.
GAAGTCTGCGTATCCGCACATGGCCAGCGTGGTGGACTATGGCCAAACCCTTCTCAAATCGAGAGGAGACCCGTGCTCTATAGTGAGCCGGTAATGGGTTTATTATGATGATGATGACATAAATACAACAGGCTAAGGTTTACTTATTAATATTGTCAGCGGCCGACAAACACTAGGTACTTACTTGTGTGTATTGCCTTGTAAACCATCACGCGCTGTTTGAACGACACCATTTCAAAACCATTTAAAACAAACTAAGTACACGGAGCGACAGACAGAATAAGAGCTTCTACGCAATATTTCCGATGCACCGTTTAACCAACTTCAACAAAAGCATGAGTTTTTTGTTGTTGTTGGTTGTTATGTAATTTATACATTCTGGGAAGATTACAATTCCCTACCTTTTTTTTTTGTTTACGGGGGGGAAATCTCCTAGTGAGATACCCGACTATTGCTTTGGGGAAAAGCTCGGGTTATTTGGGAATTTTACTCACTAAAACCCCCTCGGTGGCCACCATCAGCATAAAACAGTGGGAGGCTCCGGGATCTACAATTCCCTACCTACGCGTATTGCGGTTCTTGAGGTTCAGCTCTCTAACAGACAGACGGAAAGCGGTGCCTAGTAATAGGATACCATTGGCACAATTTGGTTACGGAACCCTAAGAAGATTATATCTGTTTATAACGCCATATATAATGGGTGTACAGTTCAGCGCGTGCCCTGCATTTTGAACACGTACAATACGACGAAGAGTTTGTAAATATTTTTATTTCATGCTAGATACCCGTTGGTTCATAAATTTTATCGAAATCAATAGAATAAATATCAATTATTAAATGAATGAAGCTGTGATAGGCTAGCGGTTAGGACGTCAGCTTCCTAATCAGAGGTCAGGGGCTCGAACCTTACTTTTCGGAGTTATGTGCGTTTTTAAGCGATTAAAATATCACTTGCTTCAACGGTTTAGGAAAACATCGTGAGGAAACCTGCACGCCTAAGAGTTCACCATAATGTTCTTAAAGGCGTGTGAATTCTGCCAATTCGCACATGGCCAGCGTGGTGGACTATGGCCAAACCCTTCTCATATTGAGAGGAGACCTGTGCTCTGCAGTGAACCGGCAATGGGTTGATCATGATGATTAAATTAATATTAAAAATAAATAAGATACTAAATAATCCTAACAATTTTATGAAAACACGCCGCTTATAGCCGGAAGAAGGCGAAACCCTTGTTAATACAATAATGGACGGATAATCTAGGTTTCAGGGTGACCCGCACCCAAAATTAACCCAAACTTTAGCTATCGATACATTTATCATAAAAGCTTTCATATAAATTGAAATGATTACTACTGTTATAACTGGTTGACATCGAATTCATTGTGCCACGTCACGTATGCCCGCATTGGTCACCTGCCATAACTACTTGTAACAAACATGGAACGCCGTAAATGCTTCCATTGTTAAGAGCATCAACACATTGTCAGTTGCTACTTTATATATGTGGAAACGTATTGGCGCAACCACACCCTATGTCGAGTCAAATAAAATATCAGTTTTTGTTTAGTTTGAGAACCTCGAATTTATAGTTGGATGCGACTGGACTATAGTCCCTGCTCTGGATAAAACCCAGCGCGCGTATTATATTGGGTAAATATCCATTGGGTAAGCGCACAACCGTTAGATAAACAGTTTGGTGTGAGTTGGGTGATATTTGGAGCAGCGCAAACAGTCAGCTTGCACAGCTGCAAGGCGACTGTCCACACACCACCACAGACTACCATTGGATCAATTCTTGGAATCTACTTTTACATAGACTTCAAAAAGGAAATGGTTTAACAAGTGTTAGCTTCTTAAAAATGTAAACGTCAATTATTGCATATTTTCTAGATGTGATTGGCTTAGTGTTACTAAAACTGATTGATAAATTTAAGATTTATCAATCGGTTTCATTAAATTAGAAAATATTGTCAAGACATGTTTACTTTATTTTATATAACTTTTAAGTAAACTAAACTAGATAATTCTAAGCTTTTTAAATTGTTAAAATATCCGTAGCTTAATTTTGACATCCGGTAGTTCTGACGAAATTGCATATAATAGTCAATAAGAGTACTTCTTGATTCAACATTTTTAATTGGTCAGAACGGACTGGCAGTCTACTACGTCGAGCTACGAAGCCAGGTGGCTATTGGTATTGGAGTTTCAAGGGCAATGAAGTAAATATTACAAAGTGAGTGTTTATATAATTTTGTAAAGTTTACAGAAGTCATAAAGTATATTTAAAAATCAAAAGTATCTTTAAGCTCACCAGTAAGGCTTCTACATGTTAACCGAGAGGCTTTAAAGCTCTGTAACAACAAACATTTAGTGATAAGGCCATTAAAGAATAACTAACCCTTTCAGCTGTTCACCAATGCTACAACACCGAAGCATCTCTAGGTAAATTTACTCTGTAAAGAATATTTCCAAGTTGCTGTCCTAGTGCATTCTTCGAAAAGAAGTTGTGTTATTCCTATACCATGTCAGGAATTAGCATCTATCTTGTTCTATAACAAGTTCTTGAAGAAAGATTGGTGTTAGGTTTATAGGTATACACTTAGTACAAGTTGTTTGGTTACCTTTTTATTATTGTAATGAAGTCGTTATTTGAATAAGTAATATAAATGTAAACTGAAATATTAAACATGTTTTCGTTACAAAACATGTTTAATATTTCGGTTTACACTTGTAATCTTCGTGTTAAAATTGTTACATTACAATCACATGACACATAGATGTGATCAGATATAACTTTTATGTTATCAACTATAAGTTAGCCGTTGTCTACAATATCACCTGATGGTAGATGATGATACAGTCTACGATGGTAGGCCACTCCGTTCCTTACTGCCCCAGTTACTACGCGACATCGTACCGGAATGCTAAATCACTAGGCGGTATGTTTTTGTCGGTAGGGTGATAAGTAGCTTTGGTCAAAGTTTCTCAGCAAGTCCCCTATTAAGTAACTTAAAGTCAAACAATAAACAGCAAGTATAATTTACTATATTCCACCGACAACCGGGAGATTTGTATAATATAACACCACACAAAATCTTCCACTAGAACCTCTACGCACGCTTCGACCCGACACCGGATCATCCTCAGGAGATGTTGACTTCACAAGCGAGAAAAGAAAAGTAAAAACTTAAAGTCGCTGAATGGTGGCGTTCTGTCACCTCCATACAGTATTCGCTAAGAGTATCCTGGTCATTATCTAATTACGTGTTTTTAATAAAGAAGAACGAACAGTTGATAAAATTGTTTACTCGGTCTGCTGAGCAGAAAGTCCAACTAACTAAAATTGCTAACTGTAGCAGTAGTTACCGTGTTAAGCCATTATAATAGAGTGTATGATAACATTTAACTTGTTACACATTTTAATTATTCTTGTAATTTGCTGGTGCACGTCGTTGCTAACAGTAGCCTTAGTCTCTAGCTTTGAAACAGTTAAGCTTCTTAATCCTGAAATATTATTTTTGGCAAATCGGGTTCTCTCATATTTTTAACAGTATAATATTTCTAGGAAGCATAGAAACCATAAAACCGCGTCTAACTTGTTAAAGTAGAAACAATTTTAAGGTTATAAAAAATTAAGGGGATTTTTTTAATTTATTGAATGAGTGAGTATAAAAAATGTGGTTTTGCTTGCCATCGGCACTCTCAAGTGTGATGCATTGAAGACGCGAATAACATTTGACGTCTTTAAGTGGGTTTTAGTTTTATCCTGAGCTTAGTATAAAAACTAACTCACATAACATTGGTGTACAGTATGAAGGTAGTAACATGAATATAGTCTTATTTATCTAGTTGTATATTTTTCTCCTAATGTCTCAATTGGGTATTGAAAGACCAATAATACCAATTATGAAGAAGAAGAAGAAGAATAAGCACTTTTTTTATCACCTCCAAAATGAAAAAAATATTTGCGTTTCACGACAATTAGTACTAGAAAGCACTGATAAGGTCTAGGTTGGAGCGCGCTTGCCTATAAAATTCACTCTTGCCTTGAAGGTACCTTAGCACCTTCAAGTGTGAGTGTGGCTGGAAACACAGATGCTGGAAGTGCGTTCCACACCTTCGGTTCAGCTTCAGCGGTTCGATTGAGAAACGTTGAACCAAATCGTTTCGTCCGAGTAGGTTGAATTTGAATCAAGTAAGGGTGCCAACGCTCACGATTTCTCGAAGTTCTGTGGTAAAATGATGAAGGGGGCACGAGGTTGTAAGTTAGGAATCTTTTAAGAAGGTTAAATATATATTAAAATGAGTCAAACAGACGCCTTCCTCAATGTTTGTAGGGTGTCTTAAAAAAAACTGACATCAGAGAAAATGTAAACAGCTCAAGGCTGTCAAGGTCGAGTGGGGTGACCGGACTGCCGCAAAAAAGATACTTCGGTGCTTTATGCCGTGGAATTTTCTATTTTTTTAGGGTTCCGTTATCAACCGCCATCGTTGATGAAGCTGTTAGTATGACTACATATCACCCTGTGGGGCATGTGTGAAGTGATCTACACTGGTAACATGTGATAATTTATATATTTAAAGCCCAGCAGCATATATTGCTGCAATATTGTGGGTCCAAGCTGTCCAACATTATAAGGCTTTGATGACGATATTGGTACGTAGATATCAGCTTGAAGAAGTAACTTATAATACACCGTTAAATCATGTCTGGTATTTGAATAATATTATAACTAGTAAGATGCAATTTTAAATTAACATTAATTAGCATTGATAGAATCAATAAAAAATTACTCAATATGTGATTATGTAAAACAGCACATTCAAACCTATTGCACCAAGGCTTCTATTTTTATCCATCACACGTTTACCTCATAACACTTCTGTATAAAATATAAATTATATAATAATTAATTAAGGCATTACATCGTTAAAATAATCATTTATCGGTCAAAGCAAGATTTATGCGAGAAATAATACAAAACAAAGTACCTACTGTAATTAGTGTAAGTGACCGTATTACTTTAAAAACTTCAAGTTTATCTACAAAGAAGCTGCTTGTGGAAAAGTCCTATTATAATGTAACTGCGATATCCTATTGGCGTCGTTAAAACAATTGTCGGTATAATTTTTTCTTTTGTCACCATCTTTATATCATGATCAACCCATTACCGGCTCACTACAGAGCACGGGTCTCCACTCAATGTGAGAAGGGTTTAGCCATAGTCCACCACGCTGGCCATGTGCGAATTGGCAGACTTCACACGCCTTTGAGAACATTATGGAACTTTCAGGTTCACGATGTTTTCCTTCACCGTTGAAGCAAGTGATGTTTTAATTTATTTTTTTTATATACGAAGACAATTATCACCATACATCTTTTTGGTACTAGGCACCAATTTGAGAGGTTTTCTGGAGCGTTAGCACAAAGATCCCTGCAGCCGCGCCGATGATAATAATCTGTAACTAACTCAATTAATACGGCTCTCTGCAACTGATGTCACGGTGACATCACTCGGGCAACAAGGTCACAGACGACAATTCATAATACAATATATTTACCGCAGCACAACATTATTCAATTCCTTTAAATAATAATAGAAAACTAATTTCCAGTGGGATGCTTCGGCCGTGGCTAGTGTTACCACCCTATTAGAAGCGTAAAAGCGAGGGAATCTACTAAGTGCAAATTTCACACAATGGCGAGACTAGCCTCCAATAGAAGCCAGTGGAAACAAATAATCCACATGAGGTTGCAACGACACCACCAGGACCACGATCTTCAGTAATGAAGAAACGACTGGAGAGAGAAAAGCGTATCGCCAAGCCATTACGGCACGATATCGCGTAGGTTCCAATTTGGAGTTTGGGTTTGGCACACCCCTTTCAAAATGCAGATGTATGAACAATAGACTGATTTCTGATAACTCTTACTTTAATATATTAGTAATTGTATTTGACTGTGACGTTGATTTTGAACTTTCAAAAGTTGCTGTGTGTGTATGTATAAGTGGAGTTACTCACCAGGCCTAGTCAGGATTTAAATCACAAACATAAAATCTACATAATCTTTAACTAACGAATAAATTTGACGGTTCGACCGTTGTTGCACATTAAGTTTTCACAGGCAATTGAAAAATGAGCCTGACATTATGTCGCAGGATTCCAAAAGAAAACACAGTTTTTTAAAGTATATAGTGATTTTCAAAATAATCCCATTTAAGCTAGTAAAACAGCATAAAAGCTTGGTTAACAAATAACTTGACACATTTTGATAGGGTTCTTGTGACACAATAAGGTCGCGACAGAAGGCTGCTCACGACATCTCGAGTGTCACAGAAACGAGGATCATTAAACCGAGTGTTTGTTGAACGTGACGTCGGTTCGTGTAAACCTGTTAACTGTAATTAACATTGATTATGGTCATTGCTCAGGTAGTCACTTGATTATTCCGACAGTCAGCTAATGTAATTTATTAATATACATGATTATGATTATAGTATATCATCATCATCATCAAAATCAACCTATTGCGTTCTCACTACAGAGCACGGGTCTCTTCTCAATATGAGAAGGGTTTGGCGATACAGACGCTGGTCACCTTTGAGAACATTATGGAGAACTCTTAGCCATGCAGGTTTCGTCACGATATTTTCTCTAACCGTTGAAGCAAGTGACTAAGCGCCTCCTAATCAGAGGTCAGCGGTTCGAATCCGGGCACGCACCTCTAAATTTTCGGAGTTGTGTGCGTTTTAAAAAATTAAAATATCATTTGCTTCAGCGGTGAAGGAAAACATTGTGAGGAAACCTGCACGCCTCAGAGTTCTCCATAATGTTCATGGCCAGCGTGGTGGACTATGGCCAAACCCTTCTCATATTGAGAGGAGACCCGTGCTCTGTAGTTAGCCAGTAATGGGTTGATCATGATGATCATGATGAAAATACGTAATGGGTTTGACGGCGCTTAAGGAATCTTTGGACGTCTATGTCCATAGGTACTGGAATGACGACCCTACACCAAAACGGAGCGTTGTTGGGCATGGGATAGCCAACGATCGCCATGCAGGCGGCACATGATAGTCCAGCAGTTAACATCCCATAGTTAAGATTGTGATGTTTGAATTTTGGACAGAACAAAGTCCAATAGATTAGCTAGCTAGCGTATATAAAGCTTTGTATAACAGGTTCATGGCTTTCATTATAACAAGAGCCACTTCCGGCTTGTACAGCGTCACGGGCAATAAAGATTGATCCATCGCCAGTATAAAGCTTCGTACCACTAATTAGCGTTTTATTTGCGCCTCCGTACGCTTGTTCACTTCACATTCCGATGCACTGTGCAGTGGTACTTTTGAAAAACATTTCAGGGTTTTTTTTTTTAATCCACCACAAGTAAGCTCTTGACGGCAATCTCACCTGATGGTGAGTGATGATGTAATCTTAGATGGTAGGAGGCTAACCTGTTAGGGGCATGGTAAACCCACACTCCTAATTGGTTTCTACGCGACATCGTGCCGGAACGCTAAATCGCTTGGCGACACGTCTTTGTCGGTAGGGTGGTAACTAGCCACGGCCGAAGCCTCCCACCAGACCAGACTCGAGCCGGGAATCGAACCCAGGACCTCAAACTTTTAAATGCAACAGCGCACGCGCTGCGCCGCGGAGGTCGTCAAGACACGAAGGGTGTCTAACAAGCTGTGGGCGGATTCAGTAATTTTCGCAACCAGTTACCAACTGATCGTCTTCATACTGATCACATTAATTTACAAGCACCATTGCATACTCATCTACAAAATTATTATTAGTGCCAAGACATTTAATATTTGTAATATGGTATGGTAAAGGATAACTTATTATCTAAATCGTCTGAAGGCTAATTATAGTTTATCACTTCTTTCAATATAACCATATATCAACACGATCTCCACGATACCCCGTTGACTGGCACATAACATCTCTTTCATGGAAGACCGTTTCTATTATGCTGCTTCAATGTTAAAGATGGCAACTGAGTGCAGGTACTTATGTCAATTAACAGCATGACTCAAAAAGGCGTTTAATTAAATTTCCCTTAGACCATTCGGATTCTGGTTACTGGTATCAAACTTGTTTTCTATCTTTTGTGTTGAATCAGTCAGTGAATCCGTCAGTAGAGCTGTTATACTTACTGACTGATACATTGTAATACGATGCTTAATATAATTTCACACTCGGGTTCGCTCGGCAGCGCGCGGAAGTCGATGTTTCCTCGAGATACTAATTATGATATAAGAAACTAATTTTTTACTTATACCTTTGCGCGAGTTATTTCATAATCTTTGGGTTCCGTACTACAAAAATTAGCTTGACATAAACACTTAAAAAAAGCTGTGATAGCCTAGTGGTTAGAGCGTCCGCCTCCTTATCAGAGGTCGAGGGTTCGAACCCGTTCTATAACTATTCGGGGTTATGTGCGTTTTTTAAGCAATTAGAATATCACTCGCTTCAACGGTGAAGGAAAACATCGTGAGGAAACCTGTACGTCTGATAGTTCTCTATAAAGTTCTTAAAGGTGTGTGAAGTCTGCCAATCCGCACATGGCTAGCGTGGTGGACTATGGCCAAACCCTTCTCATATTGAGAGGAGACCCGTGCTCAGTAATGAGCCGAAAATGGGTTGAACATGATGATGATGATGATGATGATGATGATGATGACTTAACATAAATATATGTAAGAGCAAAAATCTACTCTTGTGCTAGATACTAGTGGCGCTACAACTATACTAGTGGTGGTAATAAAGCGCGGTTCTGCAGTGCTCCAAGGTCAGAGAGTCGGGGGCAGACAGCCATCTGGATGCCATCTCGCGACAAAACGACGACTAACGACAATTCGGGAGACCAGATGATGAGAATTGATGGCAGATGGGGTGGATGGTCCCCTGCGTTGGAAACTCCTATTAGAACTTATAGTCAGAGTATTTAGAATAGTTTTTTTTTTACGTTTTTATAAAATAGATCTATGTTGCGTGATAAAAACAAAAAAATATAAGTAAAACGTGATTTAATAAAAATATTTTTTTAAAGATGTTCCTTCAGGACGTTCGAACATAAGCATATAAGGGTATTTTCGGAGGTTTTGCCTTAGCGCTTGGAAGATAAAAGGCAACGTAAGGATTAGAAAAACATAAAGAAAACTGGCTTCAGGTAACCTATGGTAGGCATGCATCATCTGTATGTTAACAAAAACTAGAGATAGGTAGGTACCAAAGGTAAGTTTTTTTTTAGTTAAAACAACTTCGTAGTTGTCAAAACCACTATGTAAGTATTTACTAATTGATGCCCGCGACTTCGTCCGTATTAAGGATATTTAGTAATTCCTATGGAATAAGTAAAGTTTGTATCTGAAGAATTTTTTATATCTCATCCCTGTTCCCTTTTTTTGTTTTCGCTCCACATCTTACATAAATATGAACCAAATTGCGAGGAATTAACAAATTGCTCAAGGGCCAGCAACGCATTGGCGGTTCCTCTGGTGCTGCAAATGTTCATGGGCGGCGGTAATCAATTACCATCAGGTGACCCGCCTGCTCGTTTGCTCGCTATGTATATAAAAATAATAGTTTAAAAAACTAAAAAAACACGCTACTGCACGCATGCGTAGTTCGCGCACTAGCTCTGTCTCTCTTACTCGCATGCAAAGGATGCGGAAAGAAATTAATTAATCCTGGCGAATCTAATTAGGATAATCGGATATTTTGATCGGATTATTGCATTGTCATCGACCTTTGACAGGTGTGCAAAGTTTGAATCAAATCTGATCGTTCAAAGTAGGGCAAAATCGAGCTCAAAGGAGTCGGTTACAAACAAACATACATACATACAGGTGAAGCTAATAAAAGCGTGTTAAAAAAATAAGCTAATATATAAAAAATAGCTATGTGATGTAAAGTAACTTATGTGTTAATATAGAGACAATATATCGCCATTAAAGTTCAGCCAAATTGGTTCACAAGAACCTGCGTAAAGGAGACACAAATATACAAACATACACACTGAGCAAGGTTTGGCGTTTATAATATTAGCGCGATTATATATGCGCGAAGTAAATAAACATGGAGTGTCATCATCCAAGTAATTTACATTCAGAAACAGCAGCCGGCATCTAATTATAATATTTTTATAACTTTATGGCGTAATCATACACTTTTCCCTATCGCGTAACTCAGCTTTGGTTGCCAACCGACATAAATACCTGAATATGTATTCAGCGAATATAACATCGTGACTGATGAAGATTTTTTTATTTTTATAAAATGAAAGTTTGTATATAAATCATATTACGGTAAGAATTATATGAAAAATAGGAAAGCTCCATTGGTACCTAATTTATTATTGATTATCTGAGATGGTGATAACAGAAAAAACCCGGCTAACGTGCTCAGCTGTTTCAGCTTTAGTTTTAAGTGGGCGAGTGTAATTATCACCATTACTTCAAGAATAGAAATAATGAAAAATGTGTTATATAAGAACGATTCATACATGCCTGTAATAAGTTTACATAAATAAAACTATTTTGATTTGATTTCATTTGAATTTGGCAGAAATGAAAGGTTTTTCAATGAAGTGTTTCAACTCGCCCGCATTTTAAGATACTTATTTCCACAATGAAACGAGCGTTCGAATACAAAACATAAATTCCAATTAATAAATGAAATATAACCAAAGTTACTAAAATTAAATAAAGGAACTGTTTTTCATGCACAAGGCTGTAGAGAAAACCTCAAAAATCTACCCTACCTAGTCAATACTATAAAGATTTACATATAAAATATGGTAAGTATTCAATTTCTCATTTAAATTTTTCTTCAAATATAGTATACTTTCTAATAATGAAATTATAACAAAAAAAAATCTTCGATATGTTTTAGGGGTACTATTTGTTTGAGATAAGGTATATATATATATATATTCACAGGGGACCGAAGAGCTGCCAGCTACCTCGGACAAAGAATAAGTCTAGCAATTCAAAGGGGGAACGCTGCCAGTATCTTCGGAACCTTGCCTAAAGGGACTCCTTTTAATAATATATTTTAGTTATGATGTTATTTATTTATTAAGATTTTTAGTTTTAGGTTAATCTAAGTTTAAGTTTTTTGTATATAAAATATAATATATATATATATATATATATATATATATATATATATATATTATACATAATAATAACCATATTAATATATATTTTAACATATATAAATATAATAAATGCATAATATATAAATAAAGCAGTACAAGTACATAAATTGATCCTCAAAGGTAAAAAGTGATTGGTCAATAATTAATGACAAGTGAAGTTAAGACGAATAAAGAATTTCTTTATTTTTGTCTTTGCACAAATGTTTTTTTATGACACCATGGTGATATCTACAAAATATAATAATAATAAAAGCATTGTTATCAAACGTGAGATCATATTTTCCGCGTTCCAAACAAAAACACTTGTAACCTTAGAAAAAAACATACCTTTTGCTAAAAAGCGCGCACTAATATCCCAGAAGTGATTATGTCGACGCGTCCAATATATCGGCAATAATAAAAACGAACACGCGTGCGGCGAACAGGTGCGCGCGCGGCTCTACCTGGCGATACCGTCGGACTGACGTGCTCAGCACGCGCTCTCTTGTGGACCTTAACCGCCACATTACCTAACTTCAAAAATTCATCATCATCATCATGATCAACCCATTACCGGCTCACTACAGAGCACGGGTCTCCTCTCAATATGAGAAGGGTTTGGCTATAGTTCACCGTTGAAGCAAGTGATATTTTTATTGTTTACAAACGCACATAACTCCGAAAAGTTAGAGGTGCGTGCCTGGATTCGAACTGCTGACCTCTGATTATTAGGCTGACGCCCTAACCACTGGGCTATCACTGCTTCAAAAATTATTACAGGATAAACCTTAAAGTAAATTGAAAAACAAAATGAGTTAAATCGGAGTACGCGTTAATCAATTACAATCAAATACACATTTTGACTTTCATCTCGCTACCAAGGGAACTGTCCTTAATTCCGGGATAAAAACTTCCTATATGTTGAACCGGAGTATCAGCTACTCCTGTACCTAATTTCATTCAAATCTATCTAGTAGTTTTGGCGTGATGCGCGGCCAAGATACAGACAGACAGACAGACAAAAAAATAAAAATTAAATTGTCTTGGGTTCAGTATTGATAGTAAAGCATCCTCCAATTAAATTTTTCAAAATATATTTAAAGTACAGAATTCGTCCTGCTACAGTTTTATTATATTATAGATAATGAAGCTGAAGAGTTTGTTTGTTCGCAGTAATCTCTGTAACTATCAGTGGAATTTAAAAATATATTTATTTAATTGCTTATTTTTTAGTAAGGTAACAGGCTATTTAAAATCAAACTACGCTCCCAAGGAATCGGGCAACAAGCGTGCGATGCGAGGCATAAGTTTAAAAGTGAAAGTTTGTATGGAACTAAACTTTTCAGAAGTTCTATTTGAAGTCACGGAGAACCGCTTGTGGATTCCATGAATAAAACACCCCTACTACAGGTGTCAATTTAAATTAAAACAATTTATATTCTTATATATTTTTTTATAATTTGCCCTTTAAAAACTTTACAAAATATAAAACATTACGTCAATTGTTAAAAAGATTCGGTTCAAAAATCACGTAAAACTGTAAGTCGCCATCAAATTAAAATAGTTGAACCAAAATTAGGAATTTTAAGGAAATGCGCGTCGCATGCTAAGAAGTATAAACATGAGGAAACTGCGCATAACGCGGCCCCGCCTGGCATACTGAGCACAGATAATATTTACGTGCGTTATGCGGTCATTAACGTTGTGCTTATTTAGTTTATTACAGTTATATTTACCTACTAGCTTTTGTTGTATTATACAAGGTGTCTCAAAAGTAAGTTCACATTTGCTTATCTTATTACGCGAAAGCAACTATTCTGAGGGGCGCGGGGGGTATGTCAGTCGGTAGTCTGGCTCTTGGGAATTTAGTCGCTATGGAGCGTTTCTCTGGTGCGGACCGTGCGTTGTGCGTACGTGAGTTTTACAAAAACGGTAATTCGGCGACTGTAGCGCGTAGAAAATTCTGCAGTATTCGACATATTCGTCACTTAAATGATGCGCCTAGCACTCGTCTCATTGCAAAATGGGTTGAGAAGTTTGAAGAGACTGGGTCAACTCTGGAGAAACCAAAATCTGGGCGACCAAGAACATCAAGAACAGCCGAAAACGTGGACAGTGTTACTCAGTCTATTCGAGATGATCCAAACCTCTCGATTCGGAAGCGTGCTGTTGCTTTAAATGTGCACAGATCTTCATTATGCCGCATTTTACACAAAGATTTAAAGCTGCACCCGTACAAAATTCAGTTAGTGCAAGAACTGAAGCCTCAAGATGCTGGTCAGAGGCTTGCCTTTGTAAATCAGATGATTGAGCGCTTTCCAACGTTCACCAACATCTTGTTTTCCGATGAAGCCCATTTTCATCTGAATGGGCATGTAAACAAGCAAAATTGTCGTTACTGGAGTGCAACCAAACCAAAACAAAAACATCAGAAACCGCTACATTCACCCAAAGTCACCGTATGGGCAGCGATGTCGGCGCGAGGAATTATCGGCCCTTACTTTTTTGAAGATGGAAGGGGACGCACACTCACAGTGAATTCAGAGCGTTATGTGGAGATGTTAGACGAGTTTTTCGTACCCCAACTGCAAAACTTTCCTGGTTACAACCAAAGAACATGGTTCCAGCAGGATGGAGCAACTTCACACACGTCCAACAGATCTCTGCCTCGAGTTCGAGAAATTTTTCCGAACAAATTAATCTCCAGGCGAGGTGACATAAATTGGCCTCCACGGAGTCCCGATTTAACGCCTATGGATTTTTTCCTGTGGGGCTATGTCAAATCAAAAGTTTACGCTAATAAACCGACTTCCCTGGCACAATTAAAAGAAAATATCCGTCATGAAATGGCAGCCATCACGGAGACTACCTGCCGAGCTGTCATAGGCAATTTTAGTGCCCGACTAAATGAATGCCGAGAGCGCAACGGTTTACATTTGGACGATGTTATTTTTAAAAAATAAATTCCCAAACAGTGTACTTCAATATAAAATAAACATTTTTTCAATAAAGCTAAGACTTTTCTTTTAAAAAAAGATTTAAATGTGAACTTTCTTTTGAGACACCTTGTAGAACTATTTGAGATGTCGGTATAGAAAATATATATCCTTTTACATAGATGACTTGCATATCAAATATCATAGCTGTCTACCCTCGGCTTAGCTCGTTAACAATTTTCAATTTCCCTCGAGAACTTCTTAAGGAATCGGGATAAAATGTAGCCTATGTTATTTTTCATGTCAGAGGCTACATGCATGCCAAATTTCATCCAATTCCGTTCAGCCGTTTTCGCGTGATTGAGTAACAAACATCCAAACATCGTCACACTGACATTTATATTATATTCGTATATAGGATATTTACCTATTTCAGCCAGAATTATGACATCTGGTCCAAGACTGCAAATATCATACCACAAAATAGAACCTCGTATTACTGTTATATATACATATATATTATTGTCTGCGAGTTTGACCAATACTGTTTTAGTAGCATGAGTTATCTAGTTAAAACTTTTTCAAAATACAAGACAACGATCTAAAAATGATCTTTTGTTGTGTTGACTATATATTAGTCAAAAGAAAATAAATTCGAAGTGTTTTACGTTAAACTTCGCACCGACTGCTATCAACACATATCAAAACATAAACATATATAAAACCTCTATAGAGTAGTATTAGTAAGATGCTCTTTTAAAATAGGTCCTTTAAAAAAAGTAATAAAACCATTTTAGACCAGATATGCTAGATCATAATAATGTTTAAAAAGTATACTAAATGTGCAAGAAGTTTTCAAACTTTTAGCGGGAACTTGACGGGATCTAATAAATTAGGGACCGGGAAATTTAGCGTTTATATTATCTTTGCCCATGAACGTGCTATACTTTTCGAGGCTCTAGTTACCTGCTCATTTAAAATAAATATGTATGCAATATGTAAAAATAGTTATATTAAATTTTAATTTTAAATAATAATTTCTAATTAAATAATGTGATCTGCGATTATTAAATAAAACTTTAGTAATTATATAATAGAAGTCAATTAAGTCGTTAGTAATATTAAACCAAAAAGTTTGTATAGGTCCCTGTATGTTTTTCATAGGAGTACGTATCTTTTAAAAATAATCACTCGCGACCCGGGAATATTGTGTTTTCACCTGCAGATAAAGAACGCAAAAATACCGGCACGAGGTATGAAAATTTAATTCCAAAACTGTTTACCATATAAGACACGGGCATAATTAATTTAGCCATATTTGTCTGTGGCCTTCAATTTCGGATTTCGGCCAGGTATCGAGTGGAGTGTGTCTGAGGTCACAACGACGAGGTAAGGCTGTGTTGTGAACACGCTCGTGATTAAGCCCGACATGTTTGGCAGTAGTGGAACGGCCGGCAGAATACTAATGACCCACAGACAACATGTCATCGTCATTATCATCAGCATTACAATGGTCCACTACTATAATAATGATAGATAGGGCGTATGCCAATTTAACAACGGTTCAGAAAGTATATATTACTCGAAAAAGCGCAATTCGCTATTTTCCAACATCAACAGCTTACAAATTAACTATTATTCAATTTTTTCTTTTTATTGAGAAATGAAAGCAGAGCCGGCTCCCTCCAGGTAAACTTGTCTTTAAGGGACTTTCGTAACGGTGACGCATAAAGTTTAAGGTCCTGGATACGATTCCCGGCTTGAGTCTAGTTTTGTGGGACCTTAGCTGGTTACAACCCTACCGGCAAAGATGTGCCGTCAAGCGATTTTCGGTGGTTGGTAAGAATGGTTAATTCTGCATGATCCAAGGTTGACTGGTGAAGAATGCTTAGCATTAAGTTCGCCTTATGTACATTTTTTTGTGCAATAAAGTAAAAAAAAAAAATGGTTCCCCGGGCGTCCAGCAAAACCAGCGAGAGGGACATGTTGTGGTGGATTTTAGTTCGGGTATACCCCCCTACGGAGGGAAGAAGAGTCCCACATAACATCGTTCGCCCCAGGGGACGGAGGTAGCCATACAGTTTTTTCCACCATGACAAAAACAAGAAGGGTGGTAACCAACTCCGGTGGGTGCATTACGCTACAGAGGCCACCACCGTTTTCCACCGTATTCTATAATCATTATCAGCTTAACGAACGAATGCTTGACCCAGCCATTTCATACATAAGAAACACAGAATGGATTCCGCGTAGTAGCAAAAGGAAAAGAGGAAGGCCAAGAACACGGTGGGCGGACTTGTTCCTTCACGTCAGTGGCCCGCTATGGACCAGAGAAGCTTAGGAAAGGAAGACTTGGAAAGAGCTGGGGGAGGCCTACGCCAGAGGCGACTTCTACCAAACACTTGTAACGATATTATAATATAAAATTCGACTGAAACTTGTAAAAAAAAAACATTGACAAAATTTATTATTTTTATTGACTTGGTAGTAGAATAAATGGCTTTTTTATTTATTTTGTAGTGTAAGAAGCCCAGCTGTGAACGTAAGCGAAGATCGTGAAGTCATGTTTTATCAAACACTTCCGCGTAACTAGAAACGTCTTAATTACATCGTAACTACAAGATGACATAAATCTTAAAGTTTATAACTCAAAAACTAAACAAAAACCACCCGGAAGGCGGC
This sequence comes from Lasiommata megera, assembly GCA_928268935.1. Lineage (NCBI taxonomy): Eukaryota > Metazoa > Arthropoda > Insecta > Lepidoptera > Nymphalidae > Lasiommata > Lasiommata megera. Next base: position 870,401 of record OV743308.1, on the reverse strand, counting down.
CCGCTAATTGTCCTCAGTGTGGGAACCGCCCGAGGTGAGACTTGACGTAAAAACTACGGTTTTGTAACAGATACACAATAACACGGGTTGTGTCAGAGAATCTTCATAATATTATGGATTGCGTTTTGAAAGCAACCACGCCCCTACTTGTAAGGATAATTTATATCTACTGTCTCGATGTTTGCAAATCGATTGATAACCCATTGTATTAACTATCTATAACGAAATGAAAATTCACTTTAAAACACACATAAGAAGAAATACTAGAAAGGAAATTAACACACAGAAATAAAAGAGATACAATAGATGGACTTTTTTGCGAAAACACTTGAATATCTCGAAGAAGCTCTATTATTTGCGGGATAAATAATAGCTTAAAGCATGGGTCAGGTCAGCTGTAAATATATAATTCCCAAATTGCACTGAAAAGAGATAACTTATTACACTATTGAGAAGTTTACGTCCGACGACCTCCGTGGTCGCATTGTAAATTTGGAGGTTCTGCTCTTGCTCGGCCGTGGCTAGTTACCACTCCATCGACAAGCAACTTGTCACCCAGCAATTTAGCGATCCAGCACGAGCAATAAGGAGTATGGATTTACCATATCAGGCTAGCCCACTACCATCTTAGGCTGCACCATCACTTACTAAATTGTAGTGGATAAATAAAAAACTGTAAATCCAAATAACATACGCTTCCATGAAGTAAGCTTTTCAAAGCGATGTTTTCTCGTATTAATAAGGTAAGATTTATAAAAAGAATTATTCTTTCATATGATTAAGATTTACAATATGTAATTTTTCCCTACCCTATACACTAGGAAAACCTGTATTGCAGAAAATATTTCCTTTCAGGGATACAATACAACATTTCTTGAGTATAAAATTATCTTATACAAGGTGTCTCAAAAGTAAGTTCACATTTGCTTATCTTATTACGCGAAAGCAACTATTCTGAGGGGCGCGGGGGGTATGTCAGTCGGTAGTCTGGCTCTTGGGAATTTAGTCGCTATGGAGCGTTTCTCTGGTGCGGACCGTGCGTTGTGCGTACGTGAGTTTTACAAAAACGCTAATTCGGCGACTGTAGCGCGTAGAAAATTCTGCAGTATTCGACATATTCGTCACTTAAATGATGCGCCTAGCACTCGTCTCATTGCAAAATGGGTTGAGAAGTTTGAAGAGACTGGGTCAACTCTGGAGAAACCAAAATCTGGGCGACCAAGAACATCAAGAACAGCCGAAAACGTGGACAGCGTTACTCAGTCTATTCGAGATGATCCAAACCTCTCGATTCGGAAGCGTGCTGTTGCTTTAAATGTGCACAGATCTTCATTATGCCGCATTTTACACAAAGATTTAAAGCTGCACCCGTACAAAATTCAGTTAGTGCAAGAACTGAAGCCTCAAGATGCTGGTCAGAGGCTTGCCTTTGTAAATCAGATGATTGAGTGCTTTCCAACGTTCACCAACATTTTGTTTTCCGATGAAGCCCATTTTCATCTGAATGGGCATGTAAACAAGCAAAATTGTCGTTACTGGAGTGCAACCAACCCAAAACAAAAACATCAGAAACCGCTACATTCACCCAAAGTCGTCACCGTATGGGCAGCGATGTCGGCGCGAGGAATTATCGGCCCTTACTTTTTTGAAGATGGAAGGGGACGCACACTCACAGTGAATTCAGAGCGTTATGTGGAGATGTTAGACGAGTTTTTCGTACCCCAACTGCAAAACTTTCCTGGTTACAACCAAAGAACATGGTTCCAGCAGGATGGAGCAACTTCACACACGTCCAACAGATCTCTGCCTCGAGTTCGAGAAATTTTTCCGAACAAATTAATCTCCAGGCGAGGTGACATAAATTGGCCTTCACGGAGTCCCGATTTAACGCCTATGGATTTTTTCCTGGTTTATGTCAAATCAAAAGTTTACCGTAATAAACCGACTTCCCTGGCACAATTAAAAGAAAATATCCGTCATGAAATGGCAGCCATCACGGAGACTACCTGCCGACCTGTCATAGGCAATTTTAGTGCCCGACTAAATGAATGCCGAGAGCGCAACGGTTTACATTTGGACGATGTTATTTTTAAAAAATAAATTCCCAAACAGTGTACTTCAATATAAAATAAACATTTTTTCAATAAAGCTAAGACTTTTCTTTTAAAAAAAGATTTAAATGTGAACTTTCTTTTGAGACACCTTGTACTAACTAAAACTACAATGATAATATTTATGTGTGGATGAGTGTGTGTGTGTATATGTACGTGTACGTGTGAATGAGTTGAATGTGTGTTTGTGAGAGTGCGTAATATATAGTAGCTAGGTACTCACCGCGACCGGCTCTACTCTGGCCGGCACCGCACGCGCGACGTCCGGCGACGCGGAGCGCTCGCGCTCCCGCATCTCGCCCGCCAGCGCCGCCGCGCGCGCCGCCCGCGCCGCCAACTCCAGGCAGCCGCTCGACTTGCTCCTGCCACAAACACCCCTCGTCAGTAGACCCCTCGACAATGCATTTTCTCTGGCTGCTACAGCCAACGTAAAGCGTTATCATTGGTTGCAGTCTTAATCGCCTAGAGAACTTTATACTTTTGTGCCATCAATGACAGATATACATTTTTGTACGAAAAATGTAAAATCTATGAAACATCAAACTATTTTGTGCGATAACTAGTAAACGTTTCCAAATGAAAAGTAGATACAAGTTAAATAGACACCACGATACAAGCTTGCCTAGTTATTGTACCAATGGTAATTTTATTCATTGTAAAATTGTTTAATTAAAGTTTTTATTACATTGATTACTCTCTCATTTATTGACCATTGATCTATTTTTTTTCGTTGGTTTAATTATTATTCGTAATTCCCCTCTAACTCAGTCTGTTGTGACTCAACTATAAACATAATATTTTATGTGTTACACTCTAGTCAATCTTACTTTTGTAGGTTTTTAAAACTTAATTTGTGCAAGTGATTCTTAGTTTCCAAATAATAATTAAATAATTTAAAAAATATAGTTTTTAAATGTAAAACAGTTATTCTGTTGAACTAGTCACTTTGACTGGGATATCTACAGTGACTCGGAATGCGTAAATTGACCTACCGTGCATGCACTCCATGCTCACAAACAGTAATTTCATTTTGTTTTTTTTCCTCCAATACAAATTTGCAAACCTAAGTTTAGACGTGGACACAACGCGATATTAAAGACGTGCAAATCATACATGCAAAAAACAATGCATACCCTACAACCTCTGGGAAACAAATACGTAAGAACTCTTTGTCCATCAGCTCTCAACCCATGAGCATGGATTTCATACATGCTCGATGAAGACCACTGTTAACCATTCTAAGGGCCCATATATATATCTATATATGGGATGGATTGGACCCCGAGGTTTAAAAATAGCATTGTTGCTACTTTAAAACATCAAGAGCTAAGTGTTGATAGGCTCTTCATCTTACTCTGTCTTAAAAGATGCCCGCAGGGAAGCTTTACTATTCTGGGGATAGTGATAATTGTTTAATACTTAGCATGCATACCTTATGGGTCGATCCGTGGACATCACGGAGAGCGGCTGGTCGGCTGCTGGTGGCAAGTACATCACGTGTCCGCCCCAGTTCACGTACGAGCTCCGCCATCTTTTGCCTTCCTCCTTTGCCTGGGAAACCCATTTACATCATCAAACCGACGAATGTAGTATTATACTATATAAATCACTGCGAAACGTTTAAACCTCATATCTGTTAATCAGCTCAATCAAAAATTAGATATAAGTTTACAGATCCAGTTCTTTACCTTTTCACTGAGTATCCTGTGGAAAATGGTCCCTGATAACTTCACCATTTGTAATGTCTAATGTAAAAAATGGGTATGATACCAACTAATTCATATTCATCATCATCGTTGGCACGAACACGTAACCAACCTTGAAAATTGCACGTTCCTTTTGCTATTTAATTAAAACTCAGTTTGTACAAACGTCGGCTGATCATGTATGTGTGAGTAGCCGACGTTTGAATAAAGTGGCTAAATAAGTTTGAAGGATATTCTCCTTCTTTTAAGAGCTATTCATTGACTTTCGACTGTCTTTTGACTCAATATTACTCGTAGTTAGTAAACAAAATACTAAATCGTCATTTTTTTAAACTGTTCCACGAAAAAAAACATGTCGAGAAAAATAAAGATGCTCCTGGATATTACGATATAAATTTACCTTCTCTGAAGATATAGCTGGTTCCTCCTTCCCAGCCTCATCCGAAACCTTAGTTCTTAACTGCTGGTGGTAAAGCAATGGGTTGCTTAAAGAATTAGGGGCTGACTTAGTCAGAAACCAATTTTGTTCCGGTTCTTCCAACATCGGCTCGTGTTCTAAATCGAATCTTCTGGAACCCAACGCAGCGCCTAAGGCCCCTGACACTGATTTCCGAAGTTTCTGGAGACTGTTGAATCCCTGCGCAAGTTGCTTGCCCTGGAAACATTCGTAAAAGCACGACATTCCTTTTAACTAGGGGGAGATTATATTATCCTTTTCGATGAACTGATGAGGAATAAGGATAAAATAAAATAATATCGGTTACATTGCAAAGAAGATGAATAATAGAATTAGATAAAAGAATTTAAACATATTGCAGACCATGTCAATATTTAAATAATAAAATTTTATTAAAAATATATAAAAAATTGCTGGAATAGAGAGTTATTGGCAATAAGTGTGCTAATTATTTAGATAATTTAGAACTAAACAAATTAATTATGATTAAGCAGTGTTATTAAATTTAAATTAAAAGGCAGTGTAAAACAAATTAATATAAACAAGCACCTCTTGTTAGTAACTAATTAATATGTTAGTAAAACTATTTTACTATAATAGAGAAAAATCATTTATGTTATTACTCTTTAGAAGATAAGAATTGATTACAAGTAGTTAACAGGTGAAAGTTCTGAGAGTAGAAGTACAAGCGTGATATTTTATCTTTACTCTTCCTCAGGAGCGTACACGGGAGGTTAGGTTAGTGTGTTAGTTACAACTACTGAATAAATAAAGTGACTTAGGTACTTGTAATTATTAAAATTATAAACATAAAATTCTATTTACGATGATACCTGAGATTTTTTTGTCTTGATTATTTCATGTTCTAGTTCGAAAACAATACTTCATACAACGTTAGAATTCTTTTTACCCTAGTAATTAAGTTAAATTATGTATTTTGGTACATCACATATAAAGAGTAAATATAATAATCGATTTTCAGTAATGATTGTAATTCTCTTGTTCTAAATCTGTTATTTAAATCGCATTTTATTCATATATGAACTCGTCCTCCAGTAACCAGGCAAAATACATAAAAAAACCTCTCTTTTTTGTTAATGACGTCACACAGTTTTGCAGATAAGTTTATCTCAGGTATCAAGTCTAACATCCCGCGCACGACCAATCTATGAAATGCTCACTTTATCCTGATCCCTCGGCAGGCTGAGACTGAAGGGCTGCGCCCCGGGGCTGTAGGTCACCACGTTGGGGTGAAGGTGCTCGGCGCCGGCTCCGTCCGAACTGCTGTCACCCAGGTCTTGCTGCGGTGTCCACGTGGCTACTTGATCTGCTCCCTGGATGGAAGATATAATTAGACATATTCCATTACTTTTAGCGTGAATTCTGTTTCCTTATAGTACCTGACTGACAAACAATCATTCAACTACATCTTGTTACAGATGAGTTAGTATTTGACTTTTCACTTTACTTTTTTTTTTACTGCTATAATATTTCGGACGCAGCATGTGGCGGGGCAATGCTGGCTTGCAAAAACTTATATTAATAGGTAACACAATAGATCCACGATGACAATAGATCCAGACCTGTGTAGCACGTCACAACACGTAACTTGGAAAACATTTTCCAAGTTATGCACCACCTCCTACAAAAGTCGATGGAGAATTCACCTCGATCAAGGCTGAAATCTCACCAGACCACCAGAGATGGAGAGAAAGATCTTATTTAAAACCTCAGTAAATAAATAATCTTTACATGTCTTGGAGAATCTATCCTATGATCGCTGTGCCCATGATCAGCGGAGATGCCCGAGTCCCCGGATTTGTCAGCGGACTGGTCGGACCGCGGTGATGACTCGGCCGATATGTCAGCCGACACTTTGGTCTCTACAGCTAATGGTTGCGTTTCTGTGAAAAAAAAAGTTGATTGAGAAAAAGTACTTAAATACTAGGCCAGCCGTGGTGGTTTTTAGTTCGGGTAGACCACCCATGGGTGGGAGTCCCACATAACCTCCGCCCTGCCCAAGGGACGGAAGTAGCTATAAAGCTTTTCCACCACGAAAAAAAAAAAAAAAAGAGGCCATAGCTGGACGTCAGACAAATGTTTCTTAAAGGCGATAAATAATAAATAAGGCTTAGTCAGAAACAAAATCAGTGAGACCTGTTTTTAATTATTCTTTATCTACACTCTCTCTATCTACACTAATATTATAAAGAGGAAAACTTTGTTTGTTTGGTTGTAATAAATAGCCTGAAAAACTACTGGATCTTTTTTAAAAATTCTTTCACCATTCGAAAGCTACATTATCCACAAGTAACATAGGCTAAATTTTATTTAGGAAAAAATGGGTTTCGTAAGATATTTGGGTTTCTCGTTTTTTCAACAATTTTCAAAATTGTTTTCGAGCTAAGCCGCGGGTAGACAGCTTTGAATTTGGTATGCATGTTACCTATACTATAGAAAAGGACATAAACAAGGTATTTCCTATACCGATCTCTCAAATAGTTCCCGTGAGAAGATTCAAAATTGTTAACGAGAGAAGCCTTAGACCCAATTTGAAGACCACGCAGACGAAGTCGCGGGCAACAGCTAGTTATAAAATACTTTGAAAGGATAACTCGCTAACTGCCCATTTCAGTTTCTGCTTCCTGATTGTTGTGACGCTTACGTATATAATGTAATAATCTTTATTCAAATAGTCCTTTAAAAGGCGCTTTTGACGCGTCAATAATTTACATAGTAGTGATTTGATGGTGATAACTAGATTCGTAAACTTAAAACTAAAGCTATAAGGGTTCCAAACGCGCCCCGGCCTAAGTAGAAGCCCACAACAAACTTAGCCAGGTAAATTATATTTTTGTTATCACCATCTCACATGCCAATTAAAAATTATATTAAGAGCTATCTTATTACAGCAATATTTCACACCCATGCTTGTTTATCATAAAATATGTAGATAACATATGATAATGGTAGTTAAAAGACCAGCAATCGGTCTCAACCTCCGCTCTGAATCTAGAGATTCTGAGTCTGGGAAGTTAAACGATTGATGATGTTAAATTGTTCTTTTTTATTCAAAACTATTTGGTACCGGCAAGATGGGCATCTAAACTGGCAAGTTGTCTCCAGGCGGCGGCGGGTGAGAAGCGCGGCGTGTTCGGTAGTTTCTTGGGTATGGTAGGCCGCAACCGGAGGGCGATACCCAGCGATCCCTCAGAGCCTTCTCCTTCTGATCCTTCTGATGATAACGCTGACTCGGATGACACTGAAAGTGCAATCATACGTATAAAAAAAACACGTATTAATATATTGACTAATACAATTCAGTGACCGATATGACCACAGTAAAGAGGTAAAAGATATAATATATATATTTTTTGATTTTTTTATTATCCACTACAAGTTAGCCCTTGGCAATCTCACCTGATGGTAAGTGATGATGCAGTCAAGATGGTAGCGGGCTAACGTGTTAGGGGTATGGAAAACTCATACTCCTAATTGGTTTCTACACGACATCGTGCCGGAACGCTAAATCGCTTGGCGACACGTCTTTGTCGGTAGGGTGGTAACTAGCCACGGCCGCAGCCAGACATATAAGAGGAATGGTGGTTTTTTTCTAATATAGGGAGGAGCCGGCAAACATAACATATGGAAAGCGCTTTAAAGAGCCGGGTTATACAATATCCGTAAGTACAAACAAGCATTTTTAATATCTTATTTAACCAAATTCTAGCACTTGCTTCAAAAGGCAATAGCAAGTAAGACTTCGTGAAAGTATTTTATCTTGGAACTTATACCATGAATTAATATCAAGATTATTAATTTATCTATAGTATAACATAAGACAATTCCGACGTCTCCTAGGCAAAATAGCTTCATACGTGTCTGGGGTGGGATAAATACTGTGTAGCCAATCAACCGCACTCAGTTAAGGTTTAATTTAGGAGTTATCGAAGAGGCTTACGTTAATCCATAAAATATTGGATACTAAAATATTGCTAATATTATTCGTGTTGCCAAATATTTGTTGAATTGCAGCAAGACGTCTTAGATATTGGTCTATGATCCCTGTCATCAATGGTTTAGATCCCCAAAAAATAAGCTGATTTTCGGTTTAAGCTTTCAAGTTGATATAAGGGATTTCTTGATGTATTATCAACTATTTTTTCCATCGCGTGATTGGAACAGTTGTAAATCATATATCTTTAATACTTACAATTTCTTTTACAATCTTCCTTAAGTTTCTCATTGAATTTCTCCATTTCATCCTCGTCATGATATCCCAATAATTTCTGTTCTATGAGATGAAAGTTACTCAGCTCTTCAATAATAGGGCTGCCCAGACCTGGGAAATCTTTCAGATGATCTTGAGGCTGCGTGTTCTTTGACTCGATCATACCAAAATAGAACTGCTTTGATGGAGCAGGCCTTTGCCTAGAATTTGAAAATTCGTTTGCTTTAGAATATCCAAAATGCAAAATTGCCACAAAAAAAGTGACACGATAATTATCTGTCCGTATTATAAATCTGATTAAGAGAACATATTAATACAAACAAATGAAAATATAGTGTATGAAAAAAGATAATGATGATGAGATGATGCCAAGTGAAATGTTAAGTGATGTATCTCTAAATTCACTTATTGATTTTCTAACTACCGAGAATCTATGATGTTATAATTGTGTGATGATTCATTATTCAAATATTGTGTGTAGTTTATATTTAGTCTATAATATAATAATAATTAAAAAAGAACTAAACACCAACTTACTTTTCTTGCGTAGCACGTTTTAAGGCATCTTTTTGTCTTGTTGGTGAATGTTCTGGCGTCGATTCCTTTCCAGAAGCCTGCCCTCTATCCGGCATCGTTCTTACATTTTCTTTACTTTCCAATTTATGCTTGCTCATATCATTTGTCGTTACTTTGCTGTATGCTGTTGTTTTCTGTTTTGTTTCATTGATTCGACTTAATGGCCTTCTCGTTAAATTACTTGTAGGTTTAGAATCTTGTTTACTATTTGTTTTAAGACTAGACTCTTTGACTTTGCTTTCTGTTGCCGATTTCGTTGGGTTTAGTTTCTGTGTGTTCGTTTTATCGATTTGACTAGTTTTTTCGCTTATATTTAATTTATTTCCTAACTCTTTTCTTATCCTACGGGTCGCTTTTTTGAGTTCTTCCTGAAACTCATCTTTTTCTTCGTTGCTTTTATTTAGTAACGAAGGAAGAGATTTTCTCAACGGTTCGTTTCTGTGACCTAATGGACTAACTTTTTTAGTATTTATGTCTTCACCTACAGCTTTTTTTCTTTTTTCGTGCAAAGCTCTAGTTGAATCATTTTCTCTTTCGCTTATGATGAGGGTATCATCAAATGTCTTTTCTCTTCTCAATAATCTCTGTGAGTTATCATCCTTGTCGAACCGTTCGGAATGCCTAAAGTTTCTGTTTAACAGAGGTGTTTTCCACGCCTCACTAGGTTCATTCGTTTTTGATGTCTTTGCCCTACATCCACTGACCCTGTCAGTTCTCGTTACTCTGTTGTCTTGCCTAGTCTGTAGCAGTCGTTCTTCTTTCTTCAATGACGCCATACTTTGGACCATATCTTTACCATCGGTGTATGTAAAATTTTGTTCTTTATGGTTATCATCTTTGCAAGGCGATTTGTATCGTCTTTCGAAGTTATCGTTGAAGTCTAATGACTTAAAATCAGTGTAAGTATTTTTCGAAACAGGAATTTTTGAATCCATGTGACCATTTAGTTTTTTGGTTTCGTTTCTAGTTCTAAATAGTCTCAGTTTTCTTTGTGGTTCCATTTTCGCGTTCCTCTCGTTGGAATCTGGCGATGAACCTTCACGATGCTATAAAAAATAAGTATTTTATATTATAAAAAACAATAATTCATTTTTATGAATTGTTTAGGTAGAAATATAACTTACGTTATGGCTAGGTGGCGGGGGAGCTCGATACTTTTTCCTAAAGTTTTTGCTATTCGTGCATCTTGCTGGTTTTTGTGGCTCCTCTTCGACCCTCAAATCAGGTTCGGAACCAAACCTTTTCAAACCACTTGCTGAAAATAAATAAAAATCGAAGTGCGTTATGCAATGTCAGTTTTTCAATATAACTTATTATATAGCGAAACTCGGTTGAAACTGCTTTTATCTGACGCGCTTTTGTTGAGAGCATGGTGCTATCAATGAAATATAATTTTGAAGGAACGGAACTAGTACTCAATTCCACCAAAATTTCAATTCAATTCAATTCAATCTCTTTATTTGTAGCTTGAAATCTGAGTGTCATATAAGTCCAAAACCAGCCATGGAGCGGCCTGCAAATGTAATTTTCCTTAAAAAATAATATACTATATATTAAGTTAGTACATACGTAAGTATAAGTTATACATTACGGTATATGATTTATCAAAAGGTACATACAGTCATGCCTGAAGTCCAGATTAGTATGTGATCGATGCAAGGGGTCCCGTTCTCTGGATCTCTGTTCGTTATCCACAGGGACCCCGGCTGACCTGGACCTGTACGCGCTTGAATGCTGGAAGCAAAAAATAGAGCTTATCAGGTAAACAGTTAGGTAATAAAGTTCCTATCTTCAATTAAAATACGATGTGTCTACTCGCAAAGCGGCCTTTGTGAATTTTTACACTTAAACCTTTACCTTTGTAAAAGTTATTTAGCGTCAAATTTATTTTAATAAATATTATATTTCACTACATTTGTCTCGCCGCTTAGCTCACGTTATGTTTAGTATTTTAACTTATCTAATTCAAAACTAAGAATTTAATTTATTAAAACTATACTTAGCGGATGCCTACTTTTTAAGAGTCGGTCAAATTGTCACTATGTCTTCTTTTATTTTTAGTTCTATTCATCGAGATTGTGAAACTTTCTACGTGGAAGTGAAGTAGCAGACAAAAGTCAGGTCAGATATATAATAATAAATAGATTCTACCGTGAAAGTTTTTTTTTTTTTATCCACTACAAGTAAGCCCCAGACGGCTATCTCACCTGGTGGTAATTGATGATGCTGTCTAGGATGGTAGCGAGCTAATCTGTTAGGAGTATGGTAAACCCACACTTCTAATCGGTTTCTACCTTTGTTTCTACGCGACATCGTGTCCGAACGCTAAATCGCTTGGCGACACGTCTTTGTAGGGTGGTAACTAGACACGGTCGAAGCCTCCCACCAGACCAGACTCGAGCTGGGAATCGAACCCAGGACCTCCAACTTTATAATGCGAGAGCGCACGCACTGCGCCACGGAGGTCGTCAATTAGGATATAAAAAGTTTGTCCAAGTTTTTATGTCAGTCAAAGGAGGCCCGTGCCCTACTGGGTCGTTAATAGGATAATAACGAGGTTTCAGATGACGATGAGGCAGTAATATTCCCACGAAGTGTATTTAGGAGTAGTAGATGCTTATAGCTCTGGTGGCCTGGTTAGCGCTGACGCGGCTGATTAACAAAGTATCAAACCCGGAAGCCGGAGCGGCGCAGTGCAGTTCGCGACACAACAGGCTTCGTTGAAATTCGTTATTATATACAACTAGCTGTTGTCCGCGACTTCGTCTGCGTAGAATTGCTGATTTCCCTTGAGATTGAGGTTACCCGTGCGGCCAATGCCCTGCTTCAGAAAGGAAGCTACAGGCAAATGTCAAATTGCCGATTTTCGTGTTTCTAAATTTAAAAAGATAGGACTTTCATACAAACTTCAAACCCTGATTTTACACCCTTCGGGGTAGATTTGGATGAAAAAAATTCTAACCTTATACTTACGCCCTAAAAGAAATCTATTTTCAATATTTCAAGCTTGTAGACTTCATAATAAAAAAATAAGCAAAAACTATCATCCCCTATGTTACCACCCTTAACAGGTAATATTTAAAAAATAATTGATGTACATGTTTTTTATTTATTATTATTAATCTTAATGCAAATTTTTGTGTCCCTAACTCTAAAAACAAATATCCTTTCTTAGCTGACATCTCTTAACTATCAACTACCTACTTGCTAAATTATAGCTTTATACGATTTATAGTTTTTGAGATCTCGTGTTTAATCAGTATGTAAGTATGTAAGTGACCTTTCGCTTTTATATATATAGATACCCCCTAGATAGATACCCTTAGAATAAGATTTGCACACAGTCTTGGTAATTTTCGAATATCGAAACGAAAACGTCAGCGTAAATTTAAAAGCATCCACCTACATAGCCTGCCTAGTTTTAAAGCTCAAATGTGTCCACATTTCTTAAGCCGGCGCAAGATTGTAAATTACAGATAAGTAGTACGGAAATTGCGACACCAAATTAAAAATACCAGCTCCATTTTAGTTTGACGTTATGTGTAGTATTTCAATACGATTGCGAGCGTGCAAATCTTATAGGAACTATATGGCGGTAATACAATTTTTCGGTTAATATAAAAGTTGTAGCTGTGATAGACTAGTAGTTAGGACGTCCGCCTCCTACTCAGAGGTCAAGGGTTCGAACCCGGGCATGCACCGGAGTTTTTCGGAGTTATGTTCGTTTTTAAGTAATTAAAATATCACTTGCTTCAACGGTGAAGGAAAACATCGTGAGGAAACCTGCACGTCTGAGAGTTCTCCATAATGTTCTCGAAGGCGTGTGAAGTCTGCCAATCCGCACATGGCCCGCGTGGTGGACTATGGCCAAACCCTTCTCATATTGAGAGAAGACCCGTGCTCTGTAGTGACCGGCAATGGGTTGATCATGATGATGATGATAAAAGTTGGCGTTGATAAATGTTTGAGTGTAAGTTTACGTATAAAGTTATGTCACATAAAAGTGAGCATTATTACTCTCTCTATTCATATGGAGGACGTCATAATTAGGACCCATACAGATAACTTTTATGTGACGTTTGTAAGCCTGATAACTTATACATAGAGTCTCTGGGGCTTTTATATGAACATCAAAGATTTCGTAACTGTTTATATTTAACAACTTAAAATAGGAGGAAGACCTACACACAGGTGTTGATTGAATAAAATATTTATTCCGAATCCAGAAATTCCGTAACGAAAAAAACCTCACGCTCCTCACTCCGACGGGCACAGCGGTGATACTTTTTACCATATAGATATTTCGCCACAGCCATTACAGTTGCCGGTGAACAGCGGTTATCACGTATGCATTATATGCAGAAAGTCGTAGGTTCGAGCCTGGGGTACGTCTTTATTTTTTTATCACGTTTTTTTTATTTTTATTTTTATTATTATGATAAGCATTTTTATTTAGTTTCACCTGTCCCGTTGTCTGTCTGTAATCAAATCTAGAGTTAAATTTTACTCATTTCCCTTTTGTTTTTTTTTTTTAATTAATTTTATCAAAAATAACCTCAATATTTTTAATGTTTTTATTTTCATTGTTGTTTTTGAAATATTAATAATTTAGTTGATAAAAAATGCTATGCAATAGCTTTACCGCGGCAGCCACCGAGTGCCACACGTCTTTTTTAAAAATATTTGTACAGATTACTAATATTTCCAGTCGACTGTACCCAATAGCTAACCGACTAATGCAGTCTGACACGGAGAGACGGCGCCTCTGCAGTCTAACTAAAAGCATTTCACAAGCGGAAAGGGCTCAAATGAGCGTTGAAAGCTTTACGACGGTATTGTTTAAACTCCTTTCAAACCGCCTCAGTGCAGAACCCTTGTAATTATTTTGAACTATTCTTTTTCCGCTTGCGGTTTACCTCGGTGGGAATAAGTCATTAAAATACGAATCTCGGCGAGTAAACTTTACCAATTGAAACTATGTACGAAAGACTAACTAACCTAGTAAACTTCTTGTCAGGTGAGAGGCTTCGGCCGTGGCTAGTTATTACCCTACCGACAAAGACGTGTCGCCAAGCGATTAAACTTTCTCGATGTCGTGTAGAAACCAATTAGGAGTGTGGGTTTACCATACCCCTAACAGGTTAGCCTGTTTCCATTCTAAACTGCATCATCACTTACCACCCGGTGAGATAGCCGTCAAGGGCTAACTTGTAGTGTGCGAAAAAAATCTAAGAAACAATGTTATAGAAAACTACTCACGACATGTCCGTGAGGAACCCTGGAGCTTTCTTGTAGCAAGGAGCCAGGCCTCCTCCCGCTGATGGTGCCTCCGGAATGCAGGATGGCGCCATTGTCCGTACTACGCAGCCGGGGTGACTCTGTCAGGGACGGCAAGACCTGAAACATGAATTTATTGTGTCCTCATTTGAAGATTTGAAATTGAATTCGAGTGCATTTCTTTGTGTGCAGGCAACGGGCTGCTTGGCCCGTGGTTGTCTCTCGTCAAACATTTACCATGCCTGTCGCACGTTGCTCGTCGCCCAACTGGCTTTTTTTTTTTCCGGACTGTCTATTAGCTGTACAAACCCTATTGGTTGCCACAGCGTAACCGGGCTGTTTGGCGAGCTTTGGAAAGAAGCTCTGCCAGAAGAAATTTTGAGCCCTAGGGCTCGAAGAAACTATGGGAACGACTGCCTAAGGGCGCCTCCTTTGAGGCCGAACCTCGGCTTAGGCGACGTTTGGGATAACGGGGGGGTCGGACGGTGAGTATTTGGGCCATGCTGCGCGGTCACGTGTACGGAGCAGTACGTACCTTGGGCGCGTGTCGCAGCGGCTCGTGCGGCAGCGTGTTGGCGCGGCGCGTGCGCAGCTCGCCGCCCGGCTGGCTGCCTGCCTGGCCCATGCTACGCTCGCTACTATGGCCTCATCTAAAATAAAAAAATAAAAAACTTGTTAATCCATCCACAAACAAAGTAATTAAGCTAATCGAAGAAAATAGTATACGGAAAATCAATATCGGTACAAAGTTCAGGTCATACATTTTCTGAATATATAATTGATCTTAGTTTTAAATAATAATTTAATCTATTATTATTGTGTGTAAGTAGTAAGTAAGTAAGTAGATGTTTTTTTTTTAAATTAAGTACCTAGTCATAGATATTTAATCTTTTTTGTAGTATCTTCTATTAAAAATTTATTTACTCGAATACATATATAGAAATTTAAATTTATTTTAAATTTTTCATAGAAATTTCATAGGGTTTTTAATCTATTTCTATATTTTGTAACAAGTTGTGTCAAAAAACTTAGAATAGTTGACTGCATACAACTTATGTTCACAACAAATAAAAATGGCCGAATTTGAGTGCGCTATTAGTTTAGGAAGGACTCCAGTCACTGGCTGAAAAAGCGGTAAAAGTTCAGGAGATATACGCCTCATTGGTATGGCCCAGTACGGTGCAGATCTTATCTTTGATGTTGTAGATAGTTTATAACTATTCAATTATATTTTGAACAAGTTATTCCTTGGTTGTTTCACTCTTTGTTCACGCGCAGTTAACTACATTTTTTTCGGAGCTGTTTAACAACAAGCTTTTATAACGAGAATTACATGATCTCTCGAGATGATGTCCGAGGCCGTGATAAGTAGGTGTAATTAACCTGTCAATCAGCTTCCACAGATCGTCGTCGCGGAGGCATGGTTGATGAAAGTGGCCCGATTCTACAACAATAACTATAAATAAAAGCAATGCGTGGCGCAGTGATCTCCAATTACCCTATTACCATGGATGTTACTTTCTATTGAAAATACCAATAACAGTTCATTACACCAGCTGGATTATTAACGGCGTTTATTTCTACTTAAATAAAAGTAATAAAAATGTGAATTAGGCTTATAAATAAAGAATCTTTAAAAACAGGCGTTTTCATAATTTATTAATCAAATGGTATTTCTTCATCTTCACATTGAGATGTTATATTGTAATATGATTGCGTTTGTCGTAAGTAAGAAAAACGTATCGATAAAGTACTGGGCTGATATGTCCGAGATTCAAATCAAATCAAATCAAAATAGCTTTATTCATGTAAACCTATTACAGGCATCTATGAATAGTTCATATCACATTTTCCAATTTGTTTATTCGTGAAGATGGTGATAATTATACTCACCAACTTAAAACCAAAACTAAGAGGGTTCCAATCGCGCTCAGCTCTAAGAAGAAGACCACAACAAACTTAGCCGGGTTTTTTTAATAACCATCTCACATAATCTATAAAGTTAGATCTATTCACACCCAAGCTTTTTTATCTTTTATATAATCCTTAGTTTCTATAAGTTTTCACTTCAACTTCAAATTTATTGATAGACAAATTCAAATTCAAATTCAAAATAATCTTTATTCAAATAGTCCTTAAAAAGGCACCTTTGACGCGTCAATAATTTACACAGTAGTTATTTCATGGTGACAACTATATTCGCAAACTTAAAACTAAAACTATGAGGGTTCCAAACGCGCCCCGGTCTAAGAAGAAGCCCACAACAAACTTAGCCGGGAGACATCTCCAAGATATCATTAGGTAACTTAACTTAACTAAATAAAATACAATTTCCTTTGAATGAGTTACTTTTATGCAGCCAAGCCCACAACAAACTTAGCCGGGAGACATCTCCAAGATATCATTAGGTAACTTAACTTAACTAAATAAAATACAATTTCCTTTGAATGAGTTACTTTTATGCAGCCTACACAAAGATGGTAAAGACGAAGACCACCTGAGATTCCATTTTCTTAAAATAAATAAATTTTGAATTTAAGGCTCAGCAAAGACTTACAAAGGGACTTAATGCTGCTTTCTGATTTGTCATTAAAGAGTGAACAAACACATATATTCAATCTGGTATTATTTTATAACGAATCTGCCACCGGTTTGGAAAGTTCAAGCCAGTGTCCCATGAAGATTAGAAGATGAAATATCGTAAACCATACATTGAAATTAAGTCAATTGAGCGCGTACGTTATAAGTTTCCAAATACATTAAAAGGTATTCCAGTATCTCGTTACGACAGATTTTAAAGTCACTTTCCCTACAATAAATCTTGATGGCTTTTACAAATGGCCGCACCTTTAAGACCTCACATGATGTTTTTTAAGTTATTATCTGTGCTAGTAATTATCGTTAAAACCCAGCAACCTTACATCGCTGCAGCGTGGTTGATGTTTGCTCTACAATCCTATCCAACGAGAGACTTATTCCCAGTTGTGGGACGTTATTAGGTTTAATTCAAATTCAAAATTCAAAACTAAAGGATACAAATCGCACCCAGGTCTAAGAAGAAGCTTTTATTTTTTGTTATCACTATCTCACATAATCAATAATAGTACCTATGCAGTTAGAGCAATTTACACCCAAGCTTTTTTATCGTTTTAAGTTTCAATAAATGTAATAGTTTTTTTTTTTACTCAGATATTTAAAGAAAACTATTTATTTATTACGACGCGGTGATAGCCTAGTGGTTAGCACGTCAGCCTCCTAATCAGAGGTTGGCGGTTCGAATCCGGGCACGCACCTCTAACTTTTCGGAGTTATGTGCGTTTTTAAAAATTAAAATATCACTCGCTTTAACGGTGAAGGAAAACATCGTGAGGAAACCTGCCCGCCTGAGAGTTCTCCATAATATTCTCAAAGGCGTGTGAAGTCTGCCAATCCGCATATGGCCAGCGTGGTGGACTATGGCCAAACCTATTCAGAGGAGACCCGTGCTCTGTAGTGAGCCGGTAATGGGTTGATCATGATAATGATGATGATTTATTAATTAAATACTTAAAATAGAATCATCATTCACATTTCAACCGATGAGCATACTATGTCCTGTATATACTTCCATATTCCACAATCTTGTGCCACTCGTGTCCAGCGACTCCCTGCTATAGTTTGATGTCATCTTTTCACCCAGCCGGGGTCTACCGAACGCTTTAAGATCCCATCGCCCATCAAAAATTTCATATTCAAAGCATTTAGTCGTACACGTTTTCTTAATAACCCAATTATTCATGTGAACAATGCGTTATCCACACGATCGGGCAGTGAGTACGGTCAATTGTTTCAGCCGAGAGCAGTAAATCGGAGAAACCGTATTTTCCGAATGCTTTTAAAATGTCAACAGCGGTGATGAGTGTTATTAGCGACGGACAACAGAATGGGATGTGAAAATAAGCAGCATTAACGGGCAGCCGGACCTCGCGAGGGCTGCCACTGGCTGCCTACATTTTATGCTACATATAAGTGCTAAATTCAAATTCAAAATAATCTATATTCAAATAGTCCTTTAAAAGGCACTTTTGACGCGTCAATAATTAAACAACAAACAGCAAGCATAATTTGCTATAGCGCGAAAAAAACTTTGACTTTTCGCGCTTGTGAAGTCAACGTCTCCTGAGGATGATCCGGTGTTGGGTCGAAACGTGCGTAGAGGTTCTAGTGAAAGATTTTGTGTGGTGTTATATTATACAAATCTCGCGGTTGTCGGCGGAATATAGCAAATTATACTTGCTGTTTGTTGTTTATCATGGACTTCCGCAAAGTAACGCCTGCTTCTATTCATTATGCGTCAATAATTTACATAGTAGTTATTTCAAGGTGATAACTATATTCGTAAACTTAAAACTAAAGCTATGAGGGTTCCAAACGCGCCTCGGTCTAAGAAGAAGCCCACAACAAACTTAGCCGGGGTTTTTTTTTCGTTATCACCATCTCACATAATCAATAATAAATTATAGTACCTAGAAATGTCGCTCTAAAATATCGTCTTAAATAAGTGACATGTGAGATGATAATAACAAAAAAAAATATTTACCGTGCAAGTTTTTTACTTCTTCTTAGACCTATGGACCCCCACATAAATTTAGTTTTATACTTGTCTGGTGGAAGGCTTCGGCCGTGGCTAGTTACCTTACCGACAAAAACGTGTCGCCAAGCGATTTAGCGTTCCGGCACGATGTCGCGTAGAAACCTATTAGGAGTACGGGTTTACCATACCCCTAACAGGTTAGCCCGCTACCATCTTAGACTGCAAGGGCTAACTAGTAGTGGATAAAATAATAAAATAACGAATAGTTATCATCATATCCTCACAAAAGTTAGTTATTGACGAATAAAGGATTACTTGAATAAAGTTTTATTTGATTGATTTTCCAAAAGTGCCAACCTTAAGCATCGAACGCAAAAGTGCATAGCAATAGAGAATTTTCTCCGTCCGCGGAGAAATGAAGCCGCGCCCGCTCATGATAACTTTCCATACATGGCCGTCGGTGATCGTGGCTGCTCGGTGCCGGCTGCCGATGTCTATTGATTGCTCAATCGCCGAGTAGGCTGAATTATTCCTTTGTACTTTAGCGTTTTAAGTCTAAACAATTCTTACATAAATTACGAATGCAAATTTAATCCTTATCCTTTCTAATATTACTAACCCTCAAAGAAAGTTTCCTCGTATGGGTATTTGTAACTTTTTCACGCAAGAGGTAATGAACCAATTCGACTTAAATTGGGAATAGAGATATACTCGTATTATACCCTGAATATAACACATGGCAGTTTTTTTTTTTTAATTTATATTATTTTTGTACCAAATTTGTGATTACAAACACTTATAGAAGAAGTATGCAAAGGAAACTACGTTTTACTTTCTACTTTTTATCCCGGAAAATGTTTCGTTTCCGCGGGATTTGCGAAATGGGAAAAACGCGAACGAATCGCAGGCAACATAGACAATTGACAGAGGATTCATTAATTTTTATTAAGATTGTATTCTGGAATAGCACAAAGGCTAGGCTCGAGATCGACATGATTTTTTTGATAGTGGTAATTTAGTTTGATTATTCCGTCAATTTTCGCATATCACATTGAAATTTACGCGTGAACAAAATCGTAGTGTCTAGTAAAGTGATCGTACATGTTGATTTAAGGTCAGCGAAACTTTACCAGAGATATAAAGGTTTTCCGTCATACCTAACAAATTTCCGTCCAACGTCACGAGATCAACCCATTACCGGCTCACTACAGAGCACGGGTCTCCTCTCAATATGAGAAGGGTTTGGCCATAGGCCACCACGCTGGCCATGTGCGGATTGTCAGACTTCACACGACTTTGAGAACATTATGGAGGCGTGCAGGTTTCCTCACGATGTTTTCCTTCACCGTTGAAGCAAGTGATATTTTAATTTTTAAAAACGCACATAACTCCGAAAAGTTAGAGGTGCGTGCCCCGGATTCGAACCGCCGACCTCTGATTAGGAGGCTGACGCCCTAACCACTAGGCTATCACCGCTCCAACGTCACAATCTCAGCTAAATATTTCTGTACTTGTTCCAAGTGGGTTGGATCCTTAAAATATACGTCTTTATTTAAAAGCAATATTACCGCTGGGAATTGTCATGTCATAGGTATTCGAGAATTTTACGTGGAAAGAATACCGAGTACCGTCAGTAATATTACCTGACGAGTCGTTAAACTAACAACAGTGGGCAATTGAGTCATGATTGGCTTTTTTCAAGCCAATTAATCGCTTTCCACATGTTCGGTTACCTATTACGGTCATATTACGGTAGAGTTATGTAATTTCGTGTGTACTTATACGATTAGCATTCATTATAGACTATAGTTAAACCAATTTAAGTAACCGGCTTAAATGTGATTTAGCGCACCAGTGTTAATGGTTTCAGTCGTTTGTCACGTGTATTATTAAGTGGGAGGTACTGGGTTCGATCCCCGCCGCGACACTGGTCTGGTGGCGGGCTTACCGCCAAGCGATTTAGTGTTTTGTTGTGATGCCACGTAAAAACCAATTAGGAGGATGGGTTTACCATATTATAAAATTCACCGTGTCTTAGAAACAACATTTCATGCAGATGTTTCAGATTGCCCACTCAACGTAGGCTTAACTCCAACACCGGATCATCTTTAGGAGATGTTTACTTCCCAAGAATGCACAGACTCCGCGCCTGCTTTACGCTAATTACAGCAAATTAAGCTTAATGTTCATTATGTCGCATTATAAAGTTGGAGGTCCTGGGTTTGATTCCCGGCTCGAGTCTAGTCTGGTGGGAGGCTTCGCCCTTGGCTAGTTACAACGCTACGGTCCAAGACGTGTCACTAAGCGAATTAGCGTTCCAGCACGATGTCGCCTAGAAACCAATTAGGAGTATAGATCTAACATACCCTTAACAAGTTAGCCCGCTACCATCTTAGACTTCATAACACTAACACCAGGTGAGATTGCCCTCAAGGGTTTGTGCCATTTTCTGACGACCTCCGTGGCGCAGCGCGTGCGCTGTTGCATTTTAAAGTTGGAGGTCCTGGATTCGATTCCCGGCTCGAGTTTGGTGTAGTGGGAGGGTTTGGCCGTGGCTAGTTACCACCCTACCGACAAAGACGTGTCGCGCCAAGATTTAGCGTTCCGGCACGATGTCGTGTAGAAACCAATTAGGAGTATGAGTTCACCATACCCCTAACAGGTTAGCCCGCTACCATCTTAGACTGCATAACACTAATACCAGGTGAGATTGCTATCAAGGGCTAACTTGTAGTGTATAAAAAAAATATATAACATGGATTTCCACCAAGTAACTCCTGCTTCAATATCCTGGGGCTGAAATCTATAAAGCGCACTTTGACCTTGATCACCCAAAGTTAAGCTAAAAGCTTTCAATCGAGACACATTTGTGTATAAAACATTACTTCGTCGTGTTGACACTGTGTTATCTGAGAGGAAAGGCTCGGCGCTCAGCAATAGATCTCGATCTAAAACGACAATGATGGTTTTTAAATGACTTTCAAATGATTTTTTTTTTTTTACCCACTACAAGTTAGCCCTTGACGGCAATCTCGCCTGATGGTAAGTGATCATGCAGTCTAAGATGGTAGCGGGCTAACCTGTTAGGGGTATGGTAAACCCATACTCCTAATTGGTTTCTACGCGACATCGTGCCGGAACGCTAAATCGCTTGGCGACACGTCTTTGTCGGTAGGGTGGTAACTAGCCACGGCCGGAGCCTCCCACCAGACTAGACTCGAGCCGGGAATTGCACCCAGAGCCTCCAATTTTATAATGCAACAGCGCACGCGTTGCGCCACGGACGCCTAAGTCTTAACAGAAACTAATTTCTGTGCTTCCTATAAACCGATAAATAGGCTGTGGCCATTACCTCGAATTGGACTGGTTAAGATAAGATATGGTAAAGGTTAAGCCTGGGCAAATAAAGACTCGAGCCGGGAATCGAACCTAGGACCTCCAACTTTATAAAGCAACAGAGCGCGTGCTGCGCCACGGAGCTGCTGCTTTGACGACTCAAAATGTAATGAAATGTAAATAGCCCGCCTTGCATTAATGTGCAAGCCCGCGGCGCATGCTAATGCGTGCATCGGTTCGGTCTAAACTGGAGTAGCGAGATCACTCGGCAAGCGATTACCCGCAATTAACATAATACGTGGGCAACAATGGGTGTGAAGATGGACACCCTGATTTACAATTGAAAATTAGATTAGTAGCGTGTGGTTGAATAATGTAGTGATGTTTTTGCAATGCTTTTGTTTCGACCATGTATTTGCCACGCAGTCATTATTTTGATTTGCTACCTTAAATTTTTTGCCTCAAATCAGAAATGAGGAGATCCGTAGAAGAACCGGTTACCGATATGGCTCAGCGAATTGCGAAGTTGAAGTGGCAATGGGCGGGGCACATAGCTCGGAGAACCGATGGACGTTGGGGTCCCAAGGTGCTGGAATGGCGACCCCGCACCGGTAAACGTAGCGTTGGTCGACCCCCAACTAGGTGGACTGACGACATCAAACGAGTGGCAGGGAGCCGCTGGAAGCAAGCGGCCCAAGACCGTGAGCATTGGAACTCCCTACAAAAGACCTATGTCCAGCAGTGGACGTCAATCGGTTGTTAATGATGACGACGACGACGACCTCAAATTTATATGAAGAATGAAAAGTGATATGAGTTATGGATATGGCCCGCTGCTTGGGCTGCATCACCATTGACCACCAGCAGGTCGCAGTCTAGTGCATACTTTTGACGACCTCAAAGCAGGTTCGCAGTACACACAATATTAATTTGGTGGTCGATTCCCGGCTCGAGTCTGGTATGGTAGGAGGCTTCAGCCGTGGCTCGTTACCACTCTACCGACAAAGAGGTGTCGCCAAACTATTTAGCGTTCCGGCACGATGTCGTATAGAAACCAATTAGGAGTATAAGTGTACTATACCCCTAACACATTAGCCCACTTAGATTGTATCATTGCACCTAACAGGTTAGAACGCTACCATCTTAGACTGCATCATTACACAGGTGAGATTGCCGGCAACAGCTAACTCGTAATGGATTTTAAAAAAACTTCTATTGTATACTGCGTTAAATATACAACGGCTTAGTGTATATTACTATAGATGTACCTAGAACGACCGTTGCGTGTCACCAGTCTTACACGTCACGTTCTGGTGACAAAGTCATAGTCAAAAGAAATATTGTTGAAATTGGCTTATAAAATTGACATTTGATGCCTGCATACAACTTTTTGTAAGCAGTGAGATGAGTAGCGGAAAATCGAAGATGTGAAGATTTCCGGTCTTGTGTAGATATCGGCCTGAGAACAACCCCACAGTGATTACACACCTCGAATAGTTATGGACGCGTCCCACATTCCGCAATATCGTTCCTTCGCGCGCTCCAATAATGCGTGACGCGAACAAAAGAAGTGACCAAAATGCCAATCCAACATGGCCGCCGGCACGGAAGCGCCGACAGTTGAGAGAATAATTTTCCACGTCCGTGCGCCGCGCACTACCGTTAACATCTTAATGATCGCCGGCGGCGGAGGAGTGGACTCATTTCTACGTAACTAGCTTTTTAACGCGGCCTCCCCCGTTGCCGTGTTAGGGACTGTGGATGCAACGATGCATCAACAACATTACTTCTGTTTTTTAGTCTTTTTTTTTTTTAATTACAACTTAGCCCTTGACGGCTATCTTACCTGGTGGCAAGTGATGATGCAGTCTAGAATGGTAGCGGGCTAACCTGTTAGGGCAGTCTAGGATGGTAGCGGGCTGTTAGGAGTACGGTAAACCCACACTCCTAATTGGTTTCTACGCGACATCGTACCGGAACGCTAAATAGCTTGGCGACACGTCTTTGTCAGTAGGGTGGTAACTAGCCGTCCAAAGACTCCCGTCTAGTTACCACTCTACCAGACAAAATCGGAGTCGCAATGCATCCGGCACGCCTGAGAGTTCTCCATAATGTTTTTAAAGTCGTGTGAAGTCTGCCAATCCGCACGTGGCCAACGTGGTGGACTATGGCCAAATCCTTCACATATTGAGAGAAGACCTGTGCTCTGTAGTGAGCCGGTAATAGGTTGATCATGATGATGATGAAATTAGTCGATTGTTTTTTGTCACAATTAATTTCATGACCAAAATATATACCGCATTCCAGCAAATAAAGTTAGTGTATTCTATTCTTTGGATAAAAATAATATATCACCATCTTGTTCACAATGTCTTTATTATTAAATTATATACCAATTTAATTTGCAAGAAACAAATCTCTTGGCTTTCAACTTTACAAAACTTCTTAATAGAAGTCTTGTGTTAAACTAACGTAGCATTACAAGTGACTACAAAAACGGAAGACATGTTCAATGACATGCGGTTAAGTTGTTTTTATTTAATGTTGCAATGTACGTACAGTTTTATCATAATAAATACACAGTTAAAGACGGTCATTCCTCTAATGCATTGTAGATTGTAACTCAATAACATCATGTGGCTGTCTGATAACGCGCTCATCCGCAATCATTTACACTGTGAGTGAGGCATTAGCGTTTGTGCGGTCCGGATTCAGGGGTATGAGCTTTTAATGACGCTTTTTTGTTAAGCTCCCTTAGTTATAGTTTGGAAAGATTCAACTTTAAAATGCATCATAAAGTATTACAAAGGTATGTATGTTTTTTTTTGTTTGGTGAATGTAATCCTTATATAATTTACTATATTAAAGAAAACTAACTACTTATAAAGTATAAACTGAGTTATTAGAGAATAATATGGTAAAAAGCAATAGATATGAACTGTAGATCTGATACGTTGAAGAGATCCATCGACCCGATTTGAACATATTCGCGTCTCCGTGTACTATAGCGGAGATTTTATATACATAGGAGTATATCCTACTACTCCGTTGTCAGAACATCATTTTGTTCAATGGAAGTGACAATGGTCGCTTCTCGGGTCTTTTTCTTCGTCGTTACACTCTTTGCAGAGCGGTCGTGGATAACAAATGTCTTTGTCAATGTCTTTGAGGCCAGATGTTATGCGCCTCACAAGCATTCGCCACTTCCCTCTGCTGGCCGAAGACGGAAATTTTGGCATATTACATAAACACATACTGACGAAGTAAGTTCAGTTATGAAAAGACGAATTTATCATTCTTACTCCTTTACGTCGCAACTAAATAATCAATATGGCGGAAATTGTGAATTGAGATAGATTATACCCAGGATTCACATAATGTGTGTGGTTGGTCGAAGTCACTCCAAAACTCTCGTTTAAAAAGCTTACTATTTTTATAGTTTTGTTTTCAATTATTCGTTTATACCAGACCGGTATTGTGGCCTATATGAGGAGGTCCACTTGTTCCCCCACTGGGTCACCGGCACAATTATACTCGTAATTAAAAGTTATGACGCACACGATTTCGCTTTCCATAAAATTTCATTGTTTGAATTATACCTCACTTTATACGTAGTGCATACCGGCTCCCTTAGTATGACATTAACACACTCGTAATCGTTTTCGAATGTTGATATTTCCGTTCACTGATTGATACATCATAACTTTAAGAGTAATATGGATCTAAAGATCTTTAAGTCGTGTTGTGAATTGTAATGTATTGTATAGTTATTAATGTTTATCTTGAACTGTACTAATATTTAATATATAATTATTTACTGTAAAAAAAAATCTTGATTCATAGTGGAACATTTCTATTTTTATATTTTTTTCTATCTATTTTTATATTTATTATTTTGAACGCATGTTCCAAAGGTAAGTTATGTCTAAAGATTGCTAATGAATGATAATTAGCAATTGCATTAATTCTTAACATGTGAAATATAATTTACAATTTAACAAATAAAATGTAGTTATGAAATTATATTAAATGTATAAAATGATCATACATTATATGACATGTACGGAATTTACATTTCATACAATAACATAACTCGTTTCCATTAATTCGTAAGTTAAAACGTGAATCAAGTCACAGCGTATATCTTACACAGCCAAAAGAGAATTAAATTATATTGTTTCCAGTCGAATTTGCATTCTCTTACGCCGCGAGAATACTAAGCTGAATAACATACATTTATTAAGTGAAAATAATTGTATGTTGTGTTTAGCAAATTGTGAAGCAATTAACGTGCTACATCCCATCCAATTTGAAACAGACTAATTAAATTAACGAACACAAACATTTATTATATATAATGTAACGAAACACTATGGAATATTTGACAAATTTTAGTATATACTCGTAAGTGTGATTTAAAATTGATTTTTTACTTTAACTTATTACATAACACACCAGTATTATACAATTTACTGATCGTCACTGCATTTTACTGACTCTATAGGTTACGTACTCGTATATTCAAAAATTAGCACATGTTATATTATGAAACATTATATGAATCCAGAGGTTATTTCTGTTTGTGAAAGTAATGGTCCGAAATGCATCTAATTATAAAATTGCTTTTTTTTAGTAAACTCAAACGTTATATTTTTTTGTTATTCGAAAACCGCGAATGTTTCCAGGTCAGCAATTTCGTACTGAGGGTCTACAGGCTTAGAATTCGAAACGTCGTAAAACATAATTTATAGCCTCGTGAATGAGGAGTGCTGACCCTGTGTCAAGGGGAAGAGTAGTAAGTACTTTCACTTAGTAATTTAAGGCTTTCTTTCCTTTACGAGATTACCTTGTAAATATTCGTGATCAACCATTGCTGGCTCTACATAGCACGGGTCTCCTCCCAATATATGAAGAGTTTCATATATTCCCAATATAGAAAAGTTCTATTATAATGTAACTAAGATATTCTATTGGCGTCGTTAATACAATTGTCGGTATAATTTTTATTTTGTCACCATCTTTATATCATGATCAACCCATTACCGGCTCACTACAGAGCACGGGTCTCCTCCCAATATATGAAGAGTTTGGCCATAGCCCACCACGCTGGCCATTTGCGGATTGGCAGACGTCACAC
The DNA here is from genome assembly GCA_928268935.1 of Lasiommata megera. Lineage (NCBI taxonomy): Eukaryota > Metazoa > Arthropoda > Insecta > Lepidoptera > Nymphalidae > Lasiommata > Lasiommata megera. Next base: position 842,997 of record OV743308.1, on the reverse strand, counting down.
GCCTTAAGAACATTATGGAGAACTCTCAGGCATGCAGGTTTCCTCACGATGTTTTCCTTCACCGTTGGCGGAAGTGACATTTTAACTTAAAAACGCACATAACTATGAAAAGTTTGAGTTGCGTGCCCGAGAAAGAACCCTGATCTATGAGTAAGAGGCGGACGTCCTAACCGCTAGGCTATCACAGTTTCTAAAAATATTAACCTTAAGAAATAGCTATTACTTATATGAAATGATGATCCCTCCCGTTTCTCATTCTTTCCAAAAAAAAGTTGAAAGAATTTCCAACCTAAAAGTTAAGAGGCACAGTAATCTCCTAGTTGAAGATTAGTTACGTGTAGATTACCAGTATTACATATATATACATAAGATCAGCTGCCTCGTGAGCTCTTGGTGCTAATAAGGCTTACTGTTATGGTTGCTACTGTGGAATTTTTGCATAGCATGACCTTGGGCTACAGTGGCCTGTATAAATTGCTATTGCATATTTTGATTTATTTCTATTCAGTGCGCAAACCTGTGATACAAAAGCCGTCTTAATAGCTCTCATGAGCGTAGCTCTTTAGAACTTTGTCCCATTTTACAGTTTGTATTAGGTACTTCCGCAGCATGCGTACCGCCATGTTTATGTACAACAAACGGTGCAGGCGTCGGACGCTTGCACCGCTCGTCGCTCGTTCGCTTAACGATGTACGCGTCAAACATAATATAGAAATCTGAATTTGTGTGAGTATTGAGAGTAGAAACACTACAGTTTAAGAAAAACCCGAGTTACTCATCGCATCAGACTTCTTGTCATTCTTCTGACGGCTTTTATTGAATAAATTAAACAAATTATTTTTAAATAGTACTCGAATTAATGGATAAGAATTAATGTTTTTTTTTTAATTCGATTTTCTTATTAATGTGTTAAAAAGAATATCGAAAGAACTGATAGGACATGAATGAGGCCCTTCCAGCGCTTGAGAGAAGCGGAAGCTTAGCCCAGCCGCACAGTTCCACGTGTTTCACCCAGTTTCCACATATCGCGTGCAAGATAAGCAGGGTGGGAAACTCCCATGGGCGGCACGGAGTGGAGTGGAGTGGACTACATGCTCCAGATCACAACAATACGGAGTCACTGATTACCGCGCTATCGGCGCACTATCGCCATGGGACTGCGGCCACAACTGTTCCTCGGTGCATCACATTGTACATAGATAACTATAATTTCCAATGTTACACAAGTTAATTAAATTTAAGATCTTTGCGCCACTGTTTTAATGTAGGTAAAAACCGCGCGTTACTTAGCACAACTGCATGATTTAAAAGGAAGATGAAGTTGACCCGAACTATTTTAGAGACCTTTTAATTTTTATTAATATGTGTCAGAATTTTTTTCCTTGTATTTCTTGTTTACGCATAAAAATTCTATATCATGATCAACCCATTAGCAGCTCATTACAGAGCACGGGTCTCCTCTCAATATGAGAAGGGTTTGGCCATAGTCCTCCACGCTGGCCATGTGCGGATTGGCAGACATTATGGAGAACTCTCAGGCGTGCAGGTTTCCTCACGATATTTTCCTTCACCGTTGAAGCAAGTGATATTTTAATTATTTTTTTCAAAACGCACATAACTCCGAAAGGTTACAGGTGCGTGCCCGGATTCGAACCGCCGGCCTCTGATTAGGAGGCTGACGCCCTAACCACTAGGCTATCACCGCGTACATGAAAATAAATAGATAATACAGTAGTAATAGATGACAGTATTGTATATTTAATGCAAGCGGTTTACCCAGACATACTAAAGGGTAAACGATCTCGATAGAGATGTTACATTTTTGATGAATTGCTGGCTGTGAGGGGTCGCCCTGTCGCTCTCTCGCAGCTCGCATTCATTGCCCGGCAGCGCGTGTTCCGGCAGCGCGTAACTCGTACTTCGAGAGACGTCGAAGCCTCAGCCTGAATACCCGGATAAATAGTTCAAACACGGTTGCTAGCCTTGCACAGGGTAGCTCGCCGCAGAGGTTGCTACTAATTACTTTGGTATAGAAAATGAGAGCGAAAAGGCGGGACTGCGTCTGTGGTCGTTGGGTTTTGCTGCTGTAAGTGCGGACGAAACTGTCTTTCACGGATTGGTCTCCACAGTCACTGGAGAAAATGCTTCCGAGACAATGTTTAAACCGTCTAGAAAAGACTTAAAGTAAAGGCCTAAATTCGACTTCAGAGCTGATTACTGAAAGCAATTGGAGCACATTGTGAGCTAATATACAAACATAATAAGTGTGTGTGTATGCACATTTTTGCACGTGTTGTTTGATAAAGGTTAAAAATCTGTTAAATGACAATCTGATTAATGCAGAAGCGATATGACATATATTAATAAAAAGGTAATGTAGTAATAAATACCTGTAGTTGTCGGTAATAATCTGTATTCAAATTGACCTTCAAAAAGCGTTTTGTTACGTACATACAATTTTTACACTGTAGTGAGAGGATGATGATAACTGCACTTAAAACCAAAGCTATGAGGGTGCTCTACGAACCCTGGTCTAAGAAGAAGCCCAAAAAAAATTTAGCCGGGTATGTTTTTGTTATCACTATCTAACATTGTCAATCAAAACTCTTCAAGGGCAACCTAGTTTGAGGTAAATTAATGCTACATAGTTTTTTCTATAATAGGACGTTTCTTTAAACTTTCATTTAAATAAACTTATTGACAGACAACTACAAGATGTCATCCGATAGTTTATTGTAAAATATATGCAATTGCTTATAAACGAATCACTAGTTTTATGTAGCCTAGATGACTGCATATCACGTTTGTTTTACTTCTAATGTTATTTTACTCTTATGAGATATGTGATGCAATATCAGAAGTGTGATATCGGATTTTTTTTTACGAAGTCTATTCGCTCGTTAGCCTGTGGTAGCGATGAACCGAGAACTGCGGCTGGCGTCGCCGCACCGTCTGCCTCCGCAACCTGTTCCAATGGCATCTGTTTTCCGTCTATTTCCTTTAATTATAACAGTTACTGCGCGGGTTAATATACACCCGCTAAATATACCCGCGCGGGTATAATGGGGGAGTTTCTCCTTGGAATGGTAACGTTTATAATACATATTCATGTCAAGTAGTTATTTAATATTAATGTCAAAGTCTATATTATTTACCTACTTCCGACTGGATTTTAAATTTCTCTTCGATTATAAACTTATGGACGATGGATATGAAGTTAAACTTGTGCATTATAATATTGGTTTGTTACAATTTATCTAAGTAACTAATTGGCCGCGTTTCGGTGTCATTGCACTGCAACAACCTTAGGTTATTTAAAGGTATTTAGTACCTAAACTTTTCTTACTACTTAACTCCAGAAATAAAGCATCCTATACAAGTTAGTCCGTTGTTGATTTGATGCACAAAAAAAAGGGCAGACGGACTAACACATTTTCGCATTTATAACGTTAAGTTAGGATCTTTAGTACAGTTAAATACCGAGACAAATTTGGTCAAATCAGTAGAGCTTTTATAAGGAAAATATCACGTAATGATTGAAGGTGACTTAATACGACTTTCACTGCGATGTACCCACTTTAACTTTAAGGTTAAGATAACTGGTTACTTTTAATGGCGTTACATCATGCGGGTAACGTGACCGCCGAAAGGTATTTTACTTGATTGCCTATTTTAAAGCGAAATCGAAAATACCATCACCGACCAGCGTTGATAACAGAAAAGGCAACGCAATTTTCTTTCACGTAACTGGATATCGGATAAAAGTCCTAGCCGTCTCAATGATAGACTCACAAGTGGTCAAACCATACGTTTGAATTTAGAAAGGAATCATCGCACCGCTTTCTTATTATGATATAGGCAAGAAATAAATAACGTTGGATTTTTCTAAGCGTATGCGGTATAAGAAATAAACAGTAATTATTAATAAGTAAATATTACTTAAGATTAAACAATAAACATCAACTTTTCGCGCTTGTAAAGTCAACATCTCCTGAGGATGATCCGGTGTCGGGTCGAAACGTGCGTAGAGGTTCTAGTGGAAGATTTTGTGTGGTGTTATATTATACAAATCTCCCGGTTGTCGGCGGAATATAGCAAATTATACTTGCTGTTTATTGTTTATCATGGACTTCCGCAAAGTACCGCCTGCTTTATTCATTATAACTTAAGATTTAATCAATAATAATTCGTAAATACTCGGCTAATGATTCGTAAATACATTTAACTACATAACAAAGTGGTCGTTTGCACGAGTGCACCAGGCTTTCGGCCAGCAGAGGGAAGTGGCGAATGCTTGTGAGGCGTTTAGCATCTGACCTCAAAGACATTGCTTCGTGATGACCACGACCAGTCTTCAAAGAGTGTAATTACGAAGAAGCTTGATGATGATGGACGTTTAATTTTACTGATATCTTATAAGAGCCAAGTGCAAAAATTGTGTTGATTAGATGTTTTTTTTTATTGTTTAATTTTATGACGCGGGCAAACATGCAGACGGGTTAAATGCTGTTAAGTGATAAGCTGCCGCCCACGAACATCTGCAGCATCAGAGGAGCCACCAATGCGTAACCGGCGGAACCCATTCTTCTCATCGGTTTCTCGTAAGCATCACACCGGAACGCTATATCACTTAGCGATATACCTATGCCCGTACTGCGGTAGTTAGCCGCAGCCAAAGCATGCCACCAGACCAGACTCGAGCCGGAAATCGAACCCAGGACCTCCCACTTTGTAATACGACAGCGCTGTACCACGGAGGTCACCAAAATAGATATTTAATATATTCAAACCTTGTGACCTTTTTACAGTGAAAGTGTGACAGATAAACAAAATAAAAAACAATAACGATTTATCTTACAGTTTTCCGCACTGTAACACATTAGCATATAATTCTGGTCACCTGGCCAGTGGCAGCCAATCAGAGCATGAGCTCTTGAAATCCGCTTAATTTGTACCGCGTGGTCTGAACAATGGTGAATGGCACCATTGTCGGCCATATTACCATGTCTATAATGTTATAGATAACAAAAGGAACCGTTTTATCGTAAGACACCTATAGTTACGGTTTTAATTCGTTGATTTTTTACTTTATTGTTGACAGATTTAGCGCAAGAGTTTCTTTGCGATCTTACATGGAGATTTATTGAACGATGTAACACCTTCGTACCTGATCATACCATACGTCGCAAAAACAATTTGTAACCCTGCCGGCACATTGTTTTTTTTTTACAAGTTAGCCCTTGATGGCTATCTCACCCGTTGATGATGAAGCCTAAGATGGTAGCGGGCTAATCTGTTGTATTGGGGGTATGGTGAACTTTTTTCTAAAACCCTGTGTCCCATAAGAGAAGAGGAATAGGCTGATGATGACGTCTTTTTCGTAGATATAATCTCTTATACCAGGCATTTAGACAATTAAGATTAGACAGGACAAACAATTTTTTTTTTTATCCACTACAAGTTAGCCCTTGACGGCAATCTCACCTGATGGTAAGTGATGATGCAGTCTAAGATGGTAGCGGGCTAACCTGTTAGGGGTATAGTAAACCCATACTCCTAATTGGTTTCTACACGACATCGTGCCGGAACGCTAAATCGCTTGGCGACACGGCTTTGTCGGTAGGGTGGTAACTAGCCACGGCCGCAGCCTCCCACCAGACCAGACTCGAGCCGGGAATCGAACCCAGGAACCCTCCAACTTTATAATGCGACAGCGCGCGCTGCGCCACGGAGGTCGTCGAAAATATTATAACGTGAAGTACGCGCGGTTGTTTTAGCGTTCTATATTTACCCTCCGATACCCTTTTGAAAGAGTTCATTAAGTCTTAGCCTTCAATAAAACGACACAACGTTAAACCTGCAAATGGAGACTAGCACTGCCTCAGAATAAACAGTCAGGATTTTAAAGATAAATAAAATTTCAAGGTCCGTTTAAGTAAATACTTAAATACACTGCATTTGAAGAGGATATGTGAAATATCACATTGGTGCGAGATTTACTGGAATCATATCTACATACAAATTACCATTCGTTTATCTATTACTGATTTTGTATATTGAACAGTCTTTGGAAAAGACTTGGTAGATAGCGTAAAGGTGTTTTTTGAAAATAATTAAAACACTTTATAGTAACACAACTTATAGGTGAAACTTTATAAGCTGTGATAGGCTAGAGTTAATTTTAATTAATCTCTTGGCGGTCGTCTTTGCCGGTAGGGTGGTAAACAGTGACTATTGTAATATAATATTTCAGATCTATGAAAGCCTAGTGGTTAGAACGTTTGCCTTCTAATCAGAAATCGGGGTTTCAAATCCGGGCACGCACCTCTAACTTTTCAAAGTTATGTGCGTTTTTAAGCAATTAAAATATCACTTGCTTCAACGTTGAAGAAAAACATCGTGAGGAAACCTGCACGCCTGAGAGTTTATAATATTCTCAAAGGCGTGTGAAGTCTGCCAATCCACATATGATCATCGTGACGGACTATGGCCAAACCCTTTCATAAATGTACTGTTAAAAATTAAAACATCATTTGCTTCAACGGTGAAGGAAAACATCGTGAAGAAACCTGCAAGCCTGAGAGTTCTCTATAAAGTTTTCAAAGCCGTGTGAAGTCTGCCAATCCGCATATGGCCAGCGTGGTGGACTATGACCAAACCCTTTCATATTGGGAGGAGACCCGTGCTCTGTAGTGAGCCGGCAATGGGTAGATCATGATGATAAGGTGAATAGTTTTGCAGCGGTTTCGGAAGTTTTTGAAGAATAAACGATACCTGTACGCTGAAACATGAAACGAGAGGTTGCATATAATAAAATTGTCTACCGACCGATTCGCCAGGTAATTTTGACTATATATTCAAGTTTAATATAGCTCTATACCATTTTTAGTATAAAAAATGACCAAGAAAACTAAAATTAACTTCATTGCGTGTATATATTATAATATGTACATGTCGGGATATGACTGTAAGGATTCCGTTTAATTGAATGGGCACAATGTATTATAACAATTACAGTTTTATTACTACAATGCATTTATTCCAATTTGGCGGCCTTATTGTTCTTTATTTCGTTTATTTTAATTTAACTGTTCTGTACAGTAAAAGGTTATTCATTCATTCAAAACATAAGAATTGCGAGAGAAATCGTGCGCAATTGCTTGTACGTACAAACACGCAATTATTATCTCCAGTAACGTCCTCGTCCTTGTTAAGTTCCGAATGTGTTCGGAGGAACGTTTTGTAAGGTCATAAAATATTACGATGCGAGCTTTGCCAAAAATACGCTTTAGTTTGTCTTGCTCTTTCGATTTCTTTTGTACCTCGTAGGCAAAGAAGCAGACTGGTCGTCTGATGGTAGGCGATTTCAGGTGCCCATGAAAATCATTAGCTCCAGAAACCGATGCGTTGCCAGCTGGATCCATCCTCCACCTCCTATGCGTAAAGCTAAATCGCTTGGCATTATGCCTTTGCCAGTAGAACATTAACTAGCCTCCCGCCGCACCACGCTATGCTAGGGAGTTCATCGATTTCCATAGTATATTCTGCGGCTTTTGAAACAAGTCATCCGTCTCCAAAATGGAAACTATCTAAAATTTTTATTAAATAGCTTAAGCTTAAGCTATTTATTTTCAATCTCCGACTTTTAGGAGTTACAGGTGCGTTTTTATTTAGTTTGAGCTATATTAATTTAAATATCACTCGTTTTAACAGTGAAGAAAAACAGCGTGAGCAAACCTGCAAGCCTGAGAGTTCTCCATAATGTTCTCAAAGGCGTGTGAAGCTTACCAATCCGCATTTTACCAACGTTAACAATGGTTACGTTCGAGTATGTATAAGCCATGTTTCTTTTCCGTTCATTCATTGTTACTTTTAAAGAGCTTCACTTAATATTTAGATAGGCTCAGTAATTGTAGAGTAAACATTTACTAATATTAACCACAAGTATTAACCGGCAACCGGTCAGTTTGTGTGTCACAGGGCCGCGTGCTAATGAGACCGGTCTTTCCCTCCGTTCGCTGCGCGTGCGCGTGCGCGGCCGGCCCTTACAATACGTGCTAAGAGATTTATTTATTTTTCACTTCCACTTAGTGATACTCGTGACTTCATCTACGTTGATTAAGATTTTCGAATATTATGCGGACACACTTAGATTTCCCGTTGAAAATATTCTCCAATTCAAACATTCTCGAAGCAAAATTTCTGTCCACAGCTTACACAGCCCATTTAACCGCAGCTCGAACAGAAATACATTCCAAAATTTTTGTGTGGATTTCGGCCTACTTTAGGTTTGAAGTTTATTTAAATATTTATGAACGACTTGTTTATTCGGCCTTAAGTGACTTGCTAGGTAAAGTACCTTTGTAGGTTAACATTTTTGCTGTATCCTAATGCCGGAACTAAACGGTTCTGTGACCGGATGAAAACACTGTAGTGCCAGTTACTTAACTGTCTTAATAGGCGAAAGGACAGTCATTAAAAAATGGTAAATCAAAAAGGTATTTATGTTACACCATAAACGTTTAATTATCCAAGTAATATATATATATTTTTTTTATACACTACAAATTAGACCTTGACGGCTATCTGACCTGGTGGTAGAACCTACCATTATGATGCAGTCTAGAATGGTAGCGGCTAACCTGTTGTAGCGGTAGGGGTATGGTAAACACAATCCTAATTGGTTTCTACGCGACATCGTGCCGGAACGCTAAATCGCTTTGCGACACGTCTTTGTCGGTAGGGTGGTAACTAGCCACGGCCGAAGCCTCCCACCAGTCCAGACTCGAGCCGAGAATCGAACCCAGGACCTCCAACATTTTAATGCGACAGCGCACGCACTGCGCCACGGAGGTCGTCATATATAATATCTCTAAGAAATCATAATTATTTTCGATTCTAAATTGATAATAAAACTTTAAATATCTTATTTTAATCCGTGTTTCATTCCCACCGAAACATGGTCACAGATGGCACCTGTGTGTAAACTATTTGTAACCAATTAAAATATCACTTGCTTCAACGGTGAACGAATGAGTCGTAAGGAGGTTACCAGGGTTGCATGCCTGAGGGTTCTTCATAATGTTGTGAAAGGCGTGTGAAGTCGACCAATGGCCAGCGTGGTTGACTATGGATAAGCCCTTCTCATGTTGAGAGGAGATGCTCTGTATTGATCAATACCGTTTGAGAAAAGTAGTCTATTTTCTATGCACCATCAGGTGTTAAAGCAGATAAAGACGTGAGACAACTGGATAATCCGGCTACCATTCAATCACAGAGAGTTAGTTTTGCTACGTTGATTTGATGTTACTTGGTGATGTTGATGGTGGGAGGCTTCGGCCGTGGCTAGTTACCACCCTACCGACAAAGACGTGTCCCCAAGCGATTTAGCGTTCCGGCACGATGTCGCGTAGAAACCGAAAGGAGTATGGGTTTACCATACCCCTAACAGGTTAGCCCGCTACCATCTTAGACTGTATCATCACTTACCATCAGGTGAGATTGCTGTCAAGGGCTAACTTGTAGTGGATAAAAAAAAATACTTAAAGGTTGTTGTAAAAACGGAAGCTAAAAAAGGCATCCGAAATGTTTGCGATGCGCATTAGAACAAGGAAGCGTTCCGTACGCGTCCATGAGATATGTAGACTACGTAACAACGCAGATCCTGATGATATCGCAGGCTTAGTAATTATTGTTAATTGTACGTCAGTAAAGCCTCATCGACTAAGTATATGGTAAAAAGATCACTATCGTACTCATAAGCAGATTAACGCTCCAGTGCTGGGTACATCTACTAAGTGCAAATTTCACACAATAGCGAGACTAGCCTCCGTACGAGGTTGCAAGGACACCACCAGGAGCACGATCTTCAGTAATGAAGAAACGACTGGAGAGAGAGAAAGCTGGGTACATGCTGGCCTGCGCTGTCATAGAAGAGAGAGAATTAAGCGAATAAACACACTGCTGCATAAAGCGCTGGTCGTCTTCAACGACCTGTGATATACTTAAACTACCGGCATACATATTGCTGATGAACTGAAATGATTATCGTAATAATAAAGTAAGATCCTTACTAGTATTATGAGCGCGAAAGTTTGTATGTATGGATGTTTGTTACACTTTCACGTAAAAACTATTGAATGGATTTTTATAAAACTTTTCAATAATATAGCTTATAAATCAGAATAACACATAGGTTACAATTTATAAAGATATTATGCAATTGTGGAAAATATCACGATGTGTCAAGTAAGTAGGAACAAAACCTACCATCTGCGTGGTAATTTTAATGTCATAATGTTGGTTCTTTTCTACTCCACGCTAATATAGGCTACTCGAAATACTACGCAGACGAAGTCGCGGGCACCAGGTAGTAAGATAATAAACGAAAAAATATTGAACTCCGTTTATTTCACCTTGACCTCTAAGATTGTAGCAATTAGAGTTAGTTAAGTTGAAGTACTCGTATAGACAATCGCCGAGTGACGCGGACGGGTCAAGAATCGATAATTACGTGAACGTCACGTCACCGCACGCCATGTCAGACGGCACGTGATGGCGGGAATCATTGCTTGTTACGTTACGTGCCACTAATGTACCTGTGGCACGCGAAGATATTATTTTATAATTCCCCCAAATTTGCCTCTGGCTTAAAATAGGTGCTTTAAAAAATTATGACAATGACTTTCTTTCCTAATAGAGGGAATGATAGCTGTGTCGCATTTTTTTATCGGCCTAATAAAAAGGCAGTGTCAGCAAGATTAGTACATAGTTGGTTTAAGTGTTTTCAATCCGGGAATTGGTCGCCCTGTTAGGGATGAAAAAGACGTAATTATCAAAAAAGAGGAGCAAGAACGGCGTATCAGTAGCTGAAGATCTGGGAATAGACCACAAAACAGTTTGGACCCATTTGAAAAAGTTGGGTACAAGCTCATATTTAGATGCCACACGATCTCACTGAAAGAAACCTTTTTAATGAATAGAAGCCGGCGTTACTTTGCGGAAGTCCATGATAAACAATAAACAGCAAGTATAATTTGCTATATTCCGCCGACAACCGGGAGATTTGTATAATTATAGATTATTGAAAGTGACTTTACTTTTCGCGCTTGTGAAGTCAACATCTCCTGAGGATGATCCGGTGTCGGGTCGAAACGTGCGTAGAGGTTCTAGTGGAAGATTTTGTGTGGTTTTATATTATACTAATCTCCCAGTTGTCGGCGGAATATAGCAAATTATACTTGCTGTTTATTGTTTAGAAACCTTTTTAATTGCGTATTTATTTGTGATTTTTTATAGAGACGAAATGCTTAGAAATGTTTTTCGCAACCATTATATTGTGATTCAACTGGAACTTCCATCAAGCTCACAATATTTCTTTGTGTAACACAAATATGATTTCCAGTAAAGAAAATAGGATGTGAAAATTCTATTACACTCGCAATGCAAACCTTTTACGGCGACATCTGTCATTACATCGACGCAGGAAACACTTTGTTCAGCGAAGCAATTACCCATCGCCGAGATAAAAATCGGCTCTTCCTATCACAGTGATCATAATAAAGGAAGTGGCATATGATAAACTACTTATTTAGTTAACGCATTTCATCTAAATTATATCATTACAGGTTATAACGGTGAAGTAAAACATCGTGAGGAAACCTGCACGCCTGAGAGTTCTCCATAATGTTCTCAAAGGCGTGTGAAGTCTGCCAATCCGGACATGGCCAGCGTGGTGGACTATGGCTGAACCCTTCATATTGAGAGAAGATCCGTATCATTACAGAATGAAGTTACATAGCATTTTTTTTAATAGCACATTTTAGAGTAACTTTCGAGCGAAGGTATTGTTTATGAATCCTGAAACCTTAGACAACATTACCTGCGTTCTCCTCAGTATAACGCATCGGGACCATGTTTCGGAGGGAATTTTCAATAATCTATATTCTATGGTTTGCATTTCACGGGCTTAAGCGAGTAAAAGAGATGCCGTGATAAATCGAGCGAAATAGCAATATAAGAATGAGCAAATTATTTTTTCGGAAGTAAGCCTCCTAATCAGAGGTCGGCGGCTCGAATCCGGACCTCTAACTTTACGAAGTAATCTGCGTTTATTAAAAAAAATATATATCACTTGCTTCAACGGTGAAGGAAAACATCGTGAGGAAACCTGCACGCCTGAGAGTTCTCCATAATGTTCACAAAGGCATGAGAAGTCTGCCAATCCGCACATAGCCAGCGTGGTGGACTATGGCCAAACCCTTGTCATATTGAGAGGAGACCCGTGCTCTGTAGTGAGCTGGTAATGAGTTGATCATGAAGATGTTCTTAATTCAAACCACCTTACAGCCCATAGGTGTAATGGATTTAAGAACAATATAACCACCCTGCTTAATATAATGAGGTACTTTACCATTAGATTAGGTTAGGTTAAAAGTTATAATCATCATCATCAACCTTTTAATAGTTGGGACACAGGCCTCCTGTTTCATAGCAGTCGATTTTAGAACATAGACTTATCACGTTACTCGGCTTTCAGAATAAGTAAACCCCACAAAGTATGCCACAAAACTGACTTGAATAAGAAAGAAATGTGAAGCTTGCGGCATAGCCTTTTCAACACATATCTAACTAAAAACTGTAAACTTCTCAAAACCCTATTTATTGATGTAGGGGATGCATTTTCAAAATAAAACATTTGAAGTAAAAGTAAACTTGTAGTACCGTTAAGTAGGCTGCACCAAATTAGTAACTCATTCAAAGGAAATTGTATTTTATTTTATAATAAATTACCTATTGATACCTTGGAGATGTCTATCAATAAGTTCAAAGTTTTTATAAAACGAAAGCTTGTAGAAAAATCATATTACGATATTAAGGATTATATAAACGATAAAAAAGCCTGGGTGTGAATTGCTATCTCCATAGGTACTATAATTTATTATTCACTATGTGAGATGGTGATAACGAAAAAAAAACCCGGCTAAGTTTGTTGTGGGCTTCTTCTTAGACCGGGACGCGTTTGGAACCCTCGTAGCTTTAGTTTTAAGTTTACGAATATAGTTATCACCATGAAATAACTACTATGTAAATTATTGACGCGTCAAAAGTGCCTTTTTAAGGACTATTTGAATAAAGATTATTTTGAATTTGAATTAGAAAAAATCCTCTCTTAGCGGAGCTCTTTAGGTTACATTAGCCCAATCCGGCCAATGGTAAGCTATGCTTTAATAGATCCCTCACTCACCTTTCCTTCAATATATATAGATGATATCATAAACATCGACGATCTATATGCGATAGTTGGATTATACACCTCCGTCTTCTGGAGCCAGTCAAAAAGTCGGAGCGTGTGAAGTAACCATGGTTATTTTATAATGGGCTACTTGACCTAGTGCTCTTTTTCAAATCGTTAAGTAATCTAATTTTTGTAATCCTCTTATACCGTATGTGGAGTCCGACATACAATAGCAATCGGCTTACGATAGCGAAATTGAAGGCAAACGTATTGTGCTATCTCATATATTATGTTAATATTTTTTACTATCAAACACCAGTTTTTCAGTTCAGATTGTGATATATGACTTTATATAACTCGCTAAGTTATTAGAAATGGTAATTAGAAATTATTCAAAGGTATACAATTGAATTGAAATTGAATTACCAATTGAAATTTCTTGGATGTTTCTCAATAAGTTAAAAGTGTATGTAAAACGTAAGCTTATAGAAAAGTCCTAGTGTAAAGGATTATGTAAATGATAAACATGCTTGGGTATGAAATATTGATCTTATGAAATAGATCTTAAATATAGTGTTAATTTTAAAGTGGCATGTGAGATGGTGATAACAAAAAGAATATTTACCTGGCTAAGTTGGTTTTGGTCTTCTTAGAACAGGGCGCGTTTAGAACCCTTATGTTTTAGTTTTCAGTTTACGAATGTAGTTATCACCATCAACTCACTACTATGTAAATTATTGGCCCATCAAAAGTGCCTTTAAAAGGATTATTTGAATAAAAATTATGATTAATTGATTTATTGATTGGTCTGATAGGATGGGGAATATAATTATCAATCCCTTACTGACCCAGAGAGCACAAAGCTTCCCAGAATGCCAATCTTACGCCATAGTGAGCCAAGTGTGGATTGATAGACTTTGCGCCTTTGAAACGTCTTAGGGCGTTCTCCTTCACCGTTAAATGTGCGGGTTGGGAATCGAACTCGTTCCCCCCGAAAGAAAGCCGAAGTTTTTAACCACTAGGCTTTACCACTTATTCATTGCTATAAGATGTACAAAATGTGTCTAAAACAAGATGTGTGTTATTATATTTAACATAATTCTTGTAAAAAAATGTATAGGTAGCAAACGCTTAAAAACTTTAACTGCGTGAATCAATAGTGCCATTTTTTTACTAGATCTATTTCTAATCTAATAACACAAGTGAACTTTAATTTTTTTTTTTTACCCACTACAAGTTAGCCCTTGACGGCAATCTCACCTGATGGTAAGTGATCATGCAGTCTAAGATGGTAGCGAGCTAACCTGTTAGGGGTATGGTAAACCCATACTCCTAATTGGTTTCTACGCAACATCGTCCCGGAACGCTAAATCGCTTGGCGACACGTCTTTGTCGGTAGGGTGGTAACTAGCTACGGCAGGAGCCTCCCACCAGACCAGACTCGAGCCGGGAATCGAACCCAGGACCTCCAACTTTATAATGCAACAGCGCGCGAACTGCGCAACGGAGGTCGTCAAAAATAAATGATTATTATAGGAATTGGAATGCAAACTTAAACCAACACACCAAATTCTGTACGAACCCAAACAGTATATAAATGTGAAGTAGCATTAATTAAACTCGCTGTAACTGTGTACGGCGCAGGCGCAGCTTATCTGATCCGCGCACACCCACCTCAAACAACAATCAAAATCGATATTAGCATACAGCCTTCACGCCTTCACTATAGCTAATAACGATTGTATTTTATATGTATCTGCGATTATATCTACAGTTTATACATCTCTTTGTTTGATAACTATGTGAAAATTTTTGTAAAAACATTTGTAGCGAAAAATATCTGTACCGATACCATCTACGCCGATGGCTTATACGAAAACGTTTATTGCAAGTATACCAATATGAACATACACATTTGTACATGCGTGTACTCTGTAGCAAAATATTTACAATATATTACTTTTGTTATAACAATCTGGTCGATGAATGACGTCATAATATAAATATAAATTTCAATTACTAATACTAACAAATAATATTAAAATATTTTGTGCAATAAATAGTAACGAAATTAGCTTGTCGATAAGTAGTGCATTGTGAAAAGCTTAGACACCAGGAGGTATTTTCGCGCCGTCTTGAGTCTCTCAACAAGACAAGTGTATCGCTAATGAACCAGTGTTTTTATCAAAATCAAAAATCAATTGGCCTTTAAAAGCAGTTTTTAAAGTATACACAATATTTTACATTGTTGTGTGAAGGTCATGTAAACAACTTAAAACTAAAGTTATGAGGGTTCCAAACGCGCCTAAGAAACACGCGACAAAAACAAACTTTTACTGTAATATATTATTTTATAGCAGAAGCTGTGATAGCCTAGTGGTTAGAACATCAGCCTCCTAATCAGAGGTCGGGGGTTCGAACCCGGACACGCACTTGTAACTTTTCGGAGTTATATGCGTTTTTAAGCAATTAAAATATCACATGCTTCAACGGTGAAGGAAAACATCGTGAGGAAATCTACACACCTAAGAGTTCTCCATAATTCTGAAAGGAGTGTGAAGTCTGCCAATCCGCACATGGCCAGCGTCCGTGCTCTGTAGTGAGCCGGCAATGGGTTGATCATCATTATTATCATTGTAATATATTTATCACCATTTTTTGAATGATTTAAAAGCAACCTACTTAGTTAATTAATAAAATTTGATTGGGTATGCTTTATTCATCAACTATAAATCTATAGAAACGGCCACTCTAGCGACAATATGTCAACAGGGAAAAGTAACATAGTAAGTAAACATGAATGAAATCCTTGATACAGGCTTGCCTAGTGTAAAACTTTTGCGTTAAGGGGCATCCTGATCAGCCTGGAAATGCTGCCACTTGCTACTAGTATTGATACCACGAGAACGCGCCTTATACCCATGCCACAGTACCCATAGTAATTCGTTAAAGTTAGATATAAGTTCTATTGTATTTTACGGCCCACATAGGAAGGATTACAAGGTCGTTGGCTTTAAGTAAACTACCGCCAAATCTCTTGCCTCTTAAAGAAAGAAAAGATGCCTATATAAAATATGAAACCATATGAAAGCCAAAAAACAAATGAGGTCATAACAAAGTTAATTGTGGAACCCCAAAGGGCAATAAATTGTTGGCATAACTTTAATATTCATTTTGATTCATATAAAAGGCTGGTAATTAAAATGCTCTCTAAATAATTTACAGCTAATTAAATTAATAGCCTCTCCCAAAGTTCTCGACTGCCCCCTGCCGGGGAATAAAGCTTAACGCACACACGACATCACCGTACGCAATGAAATATAGTATTTTACATTTTTTTTTAATTGTCTTTGCATTATAATTAATATACACTGTACATAATTTACACTGTGTGTGTGATTGATTATTTACATAATCTACGTTATGAAACTCTACTAGTTACTTTTGACATTTCCTGAGGTTGTGACGTTTCGCTCCGAAACCTAAGCAAGGCTTCGGAAACATACAAAGATTAATAGTAGCCTAGATTGTGGTGTATAAATAAGTTGTACAGTTAGTTGCACCAGCCTGGAGGCAGGAGCTACCGGCTGCTCCTGCTGCATCCATAATGCATGCTCCTGCCTCCAGACTGCATCCATAATAATCATGAGATTATTATAACTTGCGATACAAGTACAGCGTAGAAGACCTATGCGATAAACGCATAACAAGGTGTGGATCATCACTATGTTTATCAATTCAAATGCTACAATTTTCTCTGAATTGATCTTGTTCAAATTGTCAAATGGCCTACGTATTTTATTTTGTTTTTGTTTATTTATTGGAGGGCGATGATTACTGCCACACAGTTTATACTTCGGCAGGATTATCGTTTTCATGTGTTTAAGCTTCCTGTATTGTTTGTGTCCAAATAAAAATCTTTTATCTAAAAAAAAAAAAAAACTATGATTAAGCTTCAGGAGCCCAAAGACAAAAATATTAATAATAGGTCCTTTGAATCTAAGGAATTTTATATTTTAGTTACGTACTTTTTTTAGTTTGGGCTGAATAAAGGGAATTATTTATTCATTTAGTTAAGAACAACTTTTATCATAAGCCTATTAAAGCTATCTCTGCTAGAGAAGATTTAACAGCCCATACCGACCACGTTGCTCCAATGCAGGATCAGGATGCTAGGCAATGTTATGTGAGGGGATTATGTGATATCATATAGTAGCGTAGTCAGAGATCTGATTAGATGTAGGCGCGTGTAAATGTGCGAGCAGGCTTAGGCTCAAACTGGGCAAGGACGATTAGATCACGCGCACTTGATACTTGTAGATATTTTCCCACAATCAACAGGTACATAAATTGTGTGTGTTTTATTGCACTGTCTGTGTTACACTGATACAGTCGAACTGGACACGCCGTAAACGATCCGAATTTACTGTATTATTACACCGATTGATTAACTAATCTGCTTTAATTATTTATTATTACTAATACACTTACAATATATATAAAAAAAACTTGAGGGGTGTCAAGGGACACCCGGATTGAACGAAGTTCCTTTCGATTAATTAGTGAAGGAATTGTAATAAAATTTTATTTTATTTAAGTTATAATAATATTTTTTTTATTATTAACAAATATTATGTTATACCTGTATACACTAAACAAAAATAATCGTCGCGACACCACACTGTTCAATGCGAAATACAAATGAAAATATCTGGCTTGCTTTCTATAAGAGAGAGAGAGACAGACAGAGAACCATGCGACGCCGCATAGCTTACAATAACAAAAAGTGTCGTGACAACTTTTTGTAAGAATTTTTTCCGTCTAGCCCCCTTTCACAACGCGCGATAAGGAACTTCGTTCCAAAAATATATTTCAGCAAACAAGTGTCACATTCACCCGTATGCATATCAGTTTCAAGTGTACACAACATTGACTGCAATAGGTACGTGTAAACGGCTACAAAAGAGCAATTAGGACAAATTAAGAACAATTACAAACTATTTAAAGCAAACAAAATGTACAATCTACATATTTTTTAACAAATTAATATTAAAATGTTATTAAATTTAAATAAGCGATGAGCGAGCATGCCATATGATCGATGAGTTTCTTTCTAAACACAGAAAATATGTCGTGGAATATGTCAATGCTAAGTAAAATCAATTGATAATAATAATAAAAAAATAATATGTACAATAAATAATCCACAAATCTATAATAGGCAGTTAGAAAAAAGCAGTTCATTTGGGAGTAACGAATCGTCGGTATGTCGATGCGAGGTGAACTGCTAGTGACTAGTAATTCACTGAGATTCATATAAGGTTACTAGTTGACCCGGCAAACGTTGTTTTGCCATAAATTATTTTTAATTTTAGTCCAATTAGAGTGAAAAACATTCACAATAAAGACGAAAATTGTTCAGTTTTCCACCGGAGAGGAAAAATGATTAAATTACTAAAATGGCTATTAAAAAATAAGGGTTGATCGTAGAAGGGTGAAAATTGAGGATTGTATGTATTTTTGTATGTTGTATCATAAAAAAATAGAAATTAAAAATTAAAAATAAAAAATAAAATTAGGGGTGGACTACCCCTAACATTTAGGGGGATTAAAAATAGATGTTGGCCGATTCTCATAGATACCGGATAAGCCCAAAAAATTTCATCAGAATCGGTCACGCCGTTTCGGAGGAGTATGGCAACGAAAACTGTGACACGAGAATTTTATATATTAGATGAATCTCAGTAAATTACGAGTTACGAGTTAGGTCATTTCACTTTTAGAAAATGCCGTTATATACTTAAGATCTAATATTATGTAGGTTTCTATTTCGAAATTAGTTGCTAAAATGCCGGATGCTTAGCCATAAATCTAGACCACCTGCAAATAAAACACCATACCAGAGCAGACCTAATTCTTTGCCTACTTTAAAGTTAGTTTGGTTTCGTAATCTAAACCAGAAAGGGCTGAGCCGCACCCAATATAGTTAATGGTAGCTGGGCCACGGCTTTGCCTATCCTACTTATGGTGTAACTATATAAAATGGTGCACGTGCATATATTTTGATCGATAAACTAGCTGGTTTCTAGACAAGCGCGCTCCAACCTAGCCCTCTTTAGTGCTTTCTAGTACTGATTGTCGTCAAACTTAAACCTATCTCAAAAAAAAATGTTTAAGTAAAAAAAAAAAAACGTTTTTAAGACAAGCAATACACTTACAGTACGGTGCTTTGCCGTTGCAACGGTATAGATTTAAGTGCAAATGAAATGGTACTTGTACATCATATTGTTATGTGAAGATATTCATCATCATGATCCACCCATTACCTGCTCACTACAAAGCACGGATCTCTTCTCAATATGAGAAGGGTTCGGCCATAGTCCACCAGCTGGCCATGTGCGGATTGACTTCATACGGCTTTGAGAACATTACAGAGAACTCTCAGGCGTGCAGGTTCAACAGTGAATGAAAACATCGTGATGAAACGTAAAGGTTTTTCAAAAATTCCCGTGGTATTAGTGACATTTGTTATAGATGATTATCTTTTTGCAACTCTCAGGCGTGCAGGTTTCCTCACGATGTTTTTCTTCTCCGTGGAAGCCCGTTTAATATAGCAATAAACTATAACTTCGATTTATAATGAAAAGAATAGATTGATGAAGGGTTTTCAAAAATTCCCGTGGTATGTGTAACGCTTGTTATAGAAGGTTAACTCGTTTCTTATTTCTGTTCCCGTTTCCGTTACCGCGTCATTTCTCAACATATAAATCTAATTTCGAGGAAGTTTTCTAAGGTTTCTTTATTGATTGCTTATTAACATGAAACTCAGTAGCTAAAATACCTGTTTTAATACAAAGTATAATATAACTATATTCTAAATTTATGCCCAACTGGTTCTGTTGTGTATACCATACACACTTGCGTCTAAACTGTCGCCTATACAATATTTGTGTGATAATACTTAAAATACGCAAGAAGTTAAGATTCTATTGGGGTTTCTGCAGCATTATTTACCGTGTGCACGTGTCTCGTCGTTCAAGCCGTGGCCCCGCGGCTCAGTGCTGCACAGTGCACAAATTGATCAGCGCCTGCGCAGCCGCGCCGTGGCGAAACTAACGATTCTACGATTAAACATTACTCTGGCTTCAATATTATTTTGAGTGTATATAGGTTTATTTTATTGACTTACTAACTTTTAAGTATTGTACTTATTATTTAATATATCCGTCCACCTAGGTATTCCAGTATTTGTTTTATTTGATTCATAGCGGAGACACCAGCAAACGTGTCACGGTAACGAGAGGTGGTTACCGTGGCTCTTGAACATTCGCAGCACCAAAGGAGCCACCAATGCGTTGCTAGCTTAATTTAACTGCGCAAGCGCCACGGACGTTATTAAACATTGAAAGTGACAATTTCCTTTTTTCTCTTTAAAACCTCTTCTATCAGAGAGGAGGACTGACCCAGAGGAGTTCAAATGTCTAGATGGTAAGCAACTTGCGGCAGCGGAAAACACCAGAAGTCGTACCGCCAAGCGCCAAGCGTTTCGGTACGATGCCGGGTTGAAACCGTATAGATGGATGACTTTTTTTTTATCCACTACAGGTTAGCCCTTGACGGTGAAGTGATGATGCTGTCTAAGTTGGTAGCGGGCTAACCTGTTAGGGGTATGGTAAACCCATACTCTCAATTGGTTTCTACGCGACATACTGCCGGAACGCTAAATCGACATGTCTTTGTCGGTAACTAGCCACGGCCGAAGCCTCCCACCAGACACGACTTGAACCGAGAATCTAACTCAGAACCTCCAGTTTTATAATGCGAAAGCGCGCGCGCTGCGCCACAGAGGTCGTTAAATGACTTCAGCTGGCATCACATCAGCGGTTCCAGTGCTGCTGATGTACAGGGTCATCTCATGACATCAGGTGCGTCTGCACGACTGGCCGCGATGGAAGTATTCAAATTAAACTAGTTTATCAATGAATGGTAGCGGTGTTAACCTAGTGGTTAGGGCGTCAGCCTCCTAATTAGAGGTCAGCGGTTCGAATCCGGGCACGCACCTCTAACTTTTCGGAGTTACGTGCGTTTAAAAAAAAATATCACTTGCTTTAATGGTGAAGGAAAACGTCGTGAGGAAACCTTCACGACTGAGAGTTCTCCATAATGTTCTCAAAGGCGTGTGAAGTCTGCCAATCCGCATATGGCCAGCGTGGTGGACTATGGCCAAACCCTTCTCATATTGAGAGGAGACCCGTGCTCTGTAGTGAGCCGGTAATGGGTTGTTCATGATGATGATGATATAGATCAATGAATTCATATATTTATGACCTTCTATACATTATATATATATAGAATGTCATTGTAGTTTATCGATGATCTTAACTAGATGTAACTTAGGGAGGCAAGTGCGCGGGGCCACGACTCCGCAGAGGTCGCGTCCTTGGCGCGCGATCAATTATGCCGCGACGTGTGTTTGCATCTGGAGCGAGCGTGCCGCAGCCGGCGGCGCACTCGGCCGCTCGCACACGGCACGACGCGCACACGGCGCGACGCGCACTGCGCACGACGCACCACGCCACACTTACACTATTGAACTTTATACATTTTTAACTGACAGTACATTTTATAATATTCTTACAAAGAACCTTATTGATAAGGACATAATGATAGGGACTTTAGAAAACAAAATGGCCTGTATATGCTTTTATTGACTTTTATTTATTCAAAAACCTCATAGTAGCAGTTCATTTTATTTTTTACATTGTTGTATGACTCTGTGGCGCATTGCGAGCGCTGTAGTATTATAGAGCGGGGAGTCCCGGCTCGATTCTTGTCTGGTGACAGGGTTCATCAGCGACCCTCACCACCCTACTGGCAAAGGCATGATGCCGCGTAGAAACCGATTACCAAGATGTGTTGCATCAGTGGCTCCTCTAGTGCCACAAGTTGTCATGGGCAACTGTAATCATTACGTCTGCTCGTTTACCCGTGATGCATTTATAAAAAAACTAACAGTGTTGTACCCAATAATTAATATACGACTTAAACCTTGGTTCGCTAAAGAAATAGGCTTATTTACTCTTACAGTCAAATTAACTTAGGTCCAACAAATGCTTTAGCATAACGTCATTAGTTGATAACAACTAATAATAGTTGTTAAGTGTACAGCAATTTAATAGAAGCGGTGATAGCCTAGTGGTCAGGGCGTCAGCCTCCTAATCAGAAGTCGGCGGTTCGAATCCGGGCACGCACCTCTAACTTTTCAGAGTTATGTGCGTTTTTAAAAAATATTAAAATATCACTTGCTTCAACGGTGAAGGAAAACATCGTGAGGAAACCTGCACGCCTAAGAATTCTCCATAATGTTCTCAACGGCGTGTGAAGTCTGCCAATCCGCACATAGCCAGCGTAGTGGACTATGGCCAAACCCTTCTCATATTGAGAGGAGACCTGTGCTCTGTAGTGAGCCGATAATGGGTTGAACATGATGATGATGATGTACAGCAATTGAATAACACTTTGTAACAACTTCTGCAGTCTGTCCCGCTATTAGTGACAGACAGACCGACTGGCCCGTCGTAATGACATCTATTGTGACAATGATTATTTGCCAAGGAACCGCTCCGCATGAAACGTGGACACCTGTACAGTCGCGGTCGCGCAGTGCAGGCGGGCCTAGAGTGCGTGTAATCGTAAACGCGATCTCCTGGGAAGCAGCTGAATCACGCATTCCTCGCCGGGTTTTCTCCGCACTGCGACTTGAATTTTCACAGAACTTCTCACAGGTGCGGCGTACATTAACTAAATAACAAAACTCCACAGCTCGAGTCCCTACGTAATGTCCATACAAATATATAATAATATGCCAGGCTACATTCGAAACGTAGAAAAGAAAAGAAATTTTACGAAATATTAAACTTTTTATTGGAAAAGTGTTATTACATTGTAAATGATTTTATAGATGATACAAATAAAAATAAATGAAATCGGTCTCTCTACTACGATCGATTCCAGACTTGCAACTTAGTCTGGACAATACTCCTAATCAGAGGCAGATGCCCTAACCACTAGGCTATCACAGCTTTTTTAGCTCTAACTTTTCTGAGTTATGTGCGTTTTTAAGCAATTAAAATATCAATTGCTTCAACTGTGAAGGAAAACATCGTGAGGAAACTTGTATGCCTGAGAGTTCTCCATAATGTTCTCAAAGGCGTGTGAAGTCTGCCAATCCGCACATGACTGGCCATGTGCGGATTGGTGAACTATGGACAAACTTCTAACTATTATGACAAACTTCTTATATTGGGAGGAGACCCATGCTCTGTAGTGAGTCGGTAATGGGTTGATCATGATGATGATGAGTTATGCACAACGTTCGAACGCGCGACAATGGACTATGTTTTTGCATCATTCTAACAAAAATAATTCTGTCATTAAGTCATTATTAATATAATTATTTGTCTTACTGTATGTTCAGAACGAACAGTTTACGAGTATTTGTAAGAATAATTTAAGTATTTAACCCAGCTAGGGACGAGTAGTGAATTTGTACATTGGAACGCTTTTTCATAACTTCGTCCAATCTTACTTATTAAATTCCATGTCTTGTACGTAACACGTTCGATGTGTTGACAATGATGCTGGAGGCCGAATTACGGTTTCTCAATAATAAAAAAAATGATATATGCCTTCAACGAAAAGATTTCCTTATATCGAACGCTAATGAAAAAGGTATGATTATAGTTTTTATATCCCGCAGGCATTGTATGTTTTGAGGAAAGTATGCAAGTTATCTATTTAACTCATGAATAACAAAGGTTATTTTTGTTTAATGTTCAGAAAACTTTGTTAAATAATTAACCGTAAATAATTAAGTCAAAGGATCGTGAGGAAACCTAAGAGTTCTCCATAATGTTCTCAAAGGCGTGTGAAGTCTGCCAATCCGCAAATGGCCAGCGTGGTTGACTATGGCCAAACCCTTCTCATTTTGAGAGGAGCCCCGTGCTCTGTAGTGAGCCGGTAATGGGTTGATCATGATGACACGTAAGCCTACATAGCTGCGCTCATCGAGCTCAGTATAAAATAAACAAACAGATATAAATAATCACTTATAGCATAAATGCGAGTGAAACAAGAAACTGTGGCTTCACTTCACAGCGCAAACGGTAATCGCATCGAATGACACTCGGCAAATTGCGATACAAAATATCGCCTCGGCTTTATCGCTATTTAAATGGCCGAGCGGGGCTAGCGGGGGGAATTGATTTTTCCTCTTCAACCGACTTGCATGCATGCAGGTTCCAAATTCTTCCATAATAAATATCACTAGTTTTATTTTTGACGACCTCCGTGGCGCAGCGCGTGCGCTGTTGCATTTTAAACACCTACCGTTCCGGCACGATGTCGCGTAGAAACCAATTAGGAGTGTGTTTACCATACCCCTAACAGGTTAGCCCGCTACCTAGACTGCATCATCACCTACCACCAGGTGAGATAGCCGTCAAGGGCTAATTTGTAGTGTATAAAAAAAAAAAAAATACTTGAGCTGGGAACCTGGCGAGGTCCTCAAACTATAATAGGGACAGCGCACACACTTCGGCCGTGGCTAGTTACCACCCTACCGACAAAGACGTGTCGCCAAGCGATTTAGCGTTCCGGCACGATGTCGCGTAGAAACCAATAAGGAGCATGGATTTACCATACTCCCAACAGGTTAACCCGCTACCATCCTTAACGGTATCATCACTTGCCACGAAGTGAATTATCTGTCAAGGGCTAACTTGTAGTGTATAAAAAAAAATGTGGGTATTTGTATTTTTAAGTTTACGAGGCGTGTCGAGATGTCGGCTGAACTTTGATGCGGTCACTTACTGGTGCGTCCAGATTATGATACGGGAAAGGTCACTTGCCGAGCCGCCCAGTTTAACTCGCCGTATATTTCTGTGTTTCACAGAAAATGAGAAGATTCGTATCTAAATTGTTTTTTGTGTACAGAACTTGTTTAAAGGCCGTCTAAATATATCTTCATACTTTTATGGGGTTAAGGAGCTTTTTCCCGCAGATTACAAAAAAGGGCACATTACAGGTTCCTTTTTGTGCTATTTAAAGTGCTTTGTACCACTAGCTAGGGCCCGCGGCTCTCGTCTTTGTCACTTCTAAACTGACAGACTTTCATGACAAAATTTCAAGCTGAAAATTTTAGCTCCAACTTTTCCCCCTTACAAATTAATAGTCAAAATTTAATTCGACAATCTCACCTGATGGTAAGTGATGATGCAGTCTAAGATGGTAGCGAGCTGACCTGTTACGGGCATGGTAAACCCACACTCCTAATTGGTTTCTACTCGACATAGTGCCGAAACGCTAAATCGCTTGGCGACACATCTTTGTCGGCAGGGTGGTAACTAGCAACGGCAAAGGCCTCCAACCAGACCACACTCGTGCCGTGAATCAAACCCAGGACTTCCAACGCCCGCGCAGCGCCACGTAGGTCGTTAGAATAACAAAATATGTAGCAGTCTAAACGGTATAATATTTACCTTTGTGCCAAATACCAGCCTCATTCGTCAAGCCGCCAGCGCTAGGAACTATGCGTATATGGATCATTTAAACCTGACTTACTATCAGTCATTCACTCAATGATAGTTGAAGCCCTCATTTTTTTTTTATCCTCTACACGTTAGCCCTTGACGGCAACCTCACCTGATGTGTAAGTGATTATGCTGTCTAAGATGGTAGCATGCTAACCTGTTAGGGGTATGGTAAGCCCACACTCCTAATTGGTTTCCACGCGACATCGTGCCGGAACGCTAAATCGCTTTGCGACACGTCTTTGTCGGTAGGGTGGTAACTAGCCACGGCCGAAGTCTCCCACCAGACAAAAGTAAGTCATTAGAGTAAGTGATGATGCAGTCTAAGTATGGTAAGCCTTTTTTTTTTTGTCGTGGTGGAAAAGCTTTATAGCTTCATCCGTCCCTTGGGCAGGACGGAGGTTATGTGGGACTCCCACCCATGGGTGATCTACCCGAACTAAAAACCACCAAGCCTAGGTAGGTATACTCCTGATTGGTTTCTACGCGAAATCATGCAGGAACGCTAAATCGTTTAACGTCTTGTCGGTAGGTGGTAACTAGCCACGTAAGGCTGATTCCGGGTGTATACCCAAAATTCATATCGCCTATGCAGTGGAATAATAATAAGCTAATTATAGTTGTCATACTACGATCGTGATGACTAATGGATATGATAAGTAAGTATAAAAACGTTCGAGGCGACTTCCTACGAGTGGGCGCTTAAGCAAATAAAAATGTTAATTGCAAGTTGAGAGTCCGCGCCGCGACAAGAACGCGTAAACAAATTAAATCCCATGAAAATAAAAACGAAAAGTACCTCTCGTACATTACGCCTCATCTCATAGATAACACAAAAAGATTGTGCAGCCAACATTTGTAAGCATTCACACAATGTCGGAGGACTCAGCGCGGTTCAGTTATCATACAGTACAGAATTGTCAACTCAATTGAGCGAGGGCCTAAACTGCGAACCTACTAGGCAAATAACACGCAGTTTGCGGTGTTTTGTTTATCGTTCATTTCGCCAGCGGCCAATTTCCAGCAAAAGTACTGAAAAATTCGATCCAGACAGCGGCAGAGTTAGCCAAAATGCGAGCAACTTATTTGCTCTCAGTTTGCTAATCTGCTCTTCAAACCGTTTGTAAAATTTACAAATATTACTAGCATTATTGTTTTTAATGCTACATAAGCATACCTATGGTATGTTTCAGTAAAGAACTTTTAAGACATTAGTAACTGTGGTAACTGTGCCAGTACATTTAAAGTTCGCCAAGCGAAAAACCGGCACACAATATGAGACAAAAGATATGCTTTGTCTCAAATTTCCTACATCCACATACCTCACTGTTTCACGGCTTCATCTATTTAATCTGAGGTCAATCATGATCACCTTTTTCTTTCTTCCTTTTCGGTATGATAATACCTTTTAAGCTACTTTTATGTAGAAAAACCACAATGTACGAAACAGCGATGCACTAAACTGTGAATGACGTAATCTCGGCGGGGTGGCACAACATCAAAATTGTTTTTAGTCTACCTTCCTCCGAAATAAAGTGCGAAACGGCGAGTCTAACGTGAAACTACAATGTATACATTGCTAATATCTTCGAAAGAAGCCCGAGGGTAATGTGCTAAAGTTTTACCCAAGACACAAGTCTGGTACAACAACTAGTAATAGATAGTCGGCTAAGGACTAAGTCGGCTAAGCTCTTGTTTCTGAACTGTACGTCCGCTGAGCGGTGGGCGCGTGACATTTGTTTGATTTGCGCGCTCGTCCTAACAGAGCATTACACCCGTCATTACGCGGGACGCTTTTTGCGTTCAGATGTGTGACGGCGGACACCATCTCCTTCGTGTAATTTATCTTTAAGTATCGCCACTTTTTACGCGGCTAAGTGCGTATCATTGTTAATGTCAATACGGGCTCTGCAGCGCAAGTTTGTTGCGCATTATGCGCGGACGGAGGTGGACACTACAGAACAGACATTTAAATGACGCGGGTGGTAATCATAGGGCCGTGGTTTGTTTTTCATTGTCATTAATGTTAAATGACGTTTATTTCCCATCTATCGTTTTAACTGCCGATGTGGCTTTGCATTTTTTTTTACACAAGTCTATTAGAAAAGGGACACAAGAATCCCACAAGCTTACGTTTCATAAGAGATTTAAACTTTGTAGTTTAAGTTGTGTTGTATTAACGAAGCGTGCAGTAAATCATTAAACAAAAGCAAACAAACTTCCCAATTAGTCCGGAAGTAGAAGCGTAAACGCACATACTCGTAATTATAATTAAAGAATATATACATTAAGGCAGAAGTGTATAATTTAACGACATTACGTAAAGTTATGTATGCGGCGTTACACTCACTGAAATTATAACGCGGTGACTCGACGGAGACCAGAGATCATCGAAATACTTCGTTACGCAATTATTAAACCAAAGGCTGCGAGAGGCTGAATTTTTGTGTAAATTGTGTATCATTATCGTCAACCCATTACCCGCCAACTCGAGAATGTCTCGGCAGGAGAAGGGTTCGGCTGTAAACCAAATCAGCCACCACGCTGGCCAACTGTGGATTCGTACACTTCGCATGCCATAGAACCGCTTTTGAGGACATCGTAGAGAACTCTATGGCATTGTTTTTATGTTGGGTTTGTTTTTCTCCATAACGCTAGTGATATAAAATTACTATGATAGAATTAAAAATGTCATAGGCATTATCGCGGTGATAGCCTAGTGTAACCACTAGGCTATCACCTAGCCTAGTGGTTACAGTAGGGCTAGGGGATAGGGTTAGGGTTAACCTAACGGGCGTCAGCTTCCTAATAACAGAAATGTGTGCGTTCAGGTCGGCGGTTCGAATCCGGGCACGCACCTCTAACTTTTCGGATTTTTGTGCGTTTTTAAAAAAATAATATATTACTTGCTTCAACGGTGAAGGAAAACATCGTGAGGAAACCTGCAGAACGCCGGAGAGTTCTCTATAATGTTCTCAAAGGCGTGTAAAGTCTGCCAAGCCGCACATGGCCAGCGTGGTGGACTATGGCCAAACCCTTCTCATATTGAGAGGAGATCCGTGGTCTGTAGTGAGCCGGTAATGGGTTGATCATGATGATGACAGGCATTATCATTTCATTCGATAAACGTTCAATGTTAAACATACTCATAGATCTTTTTTAGGGAGTTTAAAAATCCACGGTGTTGGGCTGCTAGTTTAGCTGCACCTCATTTAATGTCGTCTATCACCTGCTTTGGGGTCGCCACTCCAACACCTTGGGACCCCAACGTCCATCGGATCTTTGATCTATAATCCCCGCTTAATAGCACTTCAACTTCGCGTCTCGTAGAACTGTGTGAAGTAACTCTGGTTCTTTTATTCTTTGTTTTTGATTTGATCCCGTAGAGATACTCAGAGCATAGCTCGCTTCATCGTCCACTTAGTGGCTCTGAGCCTTTATGAAGCCAGGTTTACCCAAAATTACACACAGTTGTAATTACTGGCTACTTTGTATATTATAACTTGTTCAGCGAAATAGCTACAAATTAATTAACAGTAGGTACCTACATTATTAGTATGCAATTGATGATATACTTGATAACAAGGTTGCTTGGCAGCAGCCGGCTCAGCTTTCATCTCTCACAAGACAAAATAACGAATGTTAAATTCTAAAATGTTAATTTTGGAGAAAAAAAAAAAGAAAATTATTTCGTAAGTTTCATGACGGAATGTTCTCGGTTAAATCTGCATTCGTAGTCACAAGACTTGACGTATAAAAATGCATACACATCACGTAAGCTTACACGGAAATATTATTTACTAGTTGCGCCCCGCGGTTTCACCCGCTTAGTTCCTGTCCCGTTGAGAATATGGGTATAAAATACAGCTTATATCACTCGCTGATAAGGTAGCTTTCTACTCTTGTGATAATTCTTAAAATTGGTTTCGTGGTTTAGGCTTGATAGCGTAACAAACAAACGTACGCATTTCCGTTATTAGTAAGGATTTTAAACGCTCGTGTAAGGGCAAGTGGTCCGTGAACATTATCCAACGGTCCGCTTACACGCATTGATATGAGACACCATTTATGAAATCGATATAATAACATAAACAGGAAATAACTCGTATTGTTTTGCAAGTCGATGACATAACCCCAATTCTCACGACACCGGTTTGAGATTAATGTAGGAAAGTATTATATGTGCCTACCGAAATGTTATGCGATAACTTTCTCCGCAGGTGTGGCCGCGGCTTAATGCGTCATTGAAGCTAAGGTGCGTTCGGCGGACGGGCGAACTCATCGTTGGGGTAAGTGGGTTAAGCGTACTGAATTCAATCGAGATGACACTCAGTTTATCACAAATCCCGCAGAAACCATGGATTTTCATGGATTCAAAAGTAGTCTATGTTTCAATCCAAGGTTTAATCTATCTTCATTCCAAATTCCAGGTAAATTGGTTGTGTAGTTCTGACGCGAGGGAGTAACAAACAAACACACTTATAAACTTTCGCATTCATAAATTTTTTTTTTTATCCACTACAAGTTAGCCCTTGACTGCAATCCCACCTGATGATAAGTGATGATGCAGTCTAAGATGGTAGCGGGCTAACCTGTTAGGGGCATGGTAAACCCACACTCCTAATTGGTTTCTACGCGACATCGTGCCGGAACGCTAAATCGCTTGGCGACACGTCTTTGTCGGTAGGGCGGTAACTAGCCACGGCCGAAGCCTCCCACCAGACCAGACTCGAGCCGGGAATCGAACCCAGGACCTCCAACTTTAAAATGCAACAGCGTACGCGCTGCGCCACGTTGACACTCAGTTTATCACAAATCCTGCAGAAACCATGGATTTTAATGGATTCAAAAGTAGTCTATGTTTCAATCCAAGGTTTAATCTATATTCATTCCAAATTCCAGGTAAATTGGTTGTGTAGTTCTGGCGCGAGGGAGTAACAAACAGACACACTTACAAACTTTCCCATTCATAATATTAGTGTAATAATGTTTTATTCATCAGCACTACATCATACAAGTCTCCGACCATTGAGAAACAGCAATTCTGGCCTCAATGAACCCGATTTACTATTACCATTTCTGAAGCAGGCAAACGTGGACCACATGGATTGCTTGTATTTATGGTCTCGGACCAGTTACCTATCTGCAATGCTTGTATAATGTCAAGCTGTGATAACCTAGTGGTTAGGACGTCCGCCTCCTAATCAGAGGTCGGGGGTTCGAACCCGGGCACCTATAACTTTTCGGAGTTATGTGCGTTTTTAAGCAATTAAAATAGCACTTGCTTCAACGGTGAAGGAAAACATCGTGAGGAAACCTGCATTCCTGAGAGTTCTCCATAATGTTCTCAAAGGCGTGTGAAGTGCACACATAGCCAACGTGGAGGACTATGGCCAAACCTTTCTCATATTGAGAGGCGACCCGTGCTCTGTAGTGAGCCGAGAATGGTTGATCATGATGATCATATTTGTATCTCCAGACTCTTCCGGTGAGTCCAACTCAATTTGCGGTATAGCAACATAAGCTCCAAAATAAGCTTTTTTTTTATTCCTCTAAAGTTAGCCCTTGACGATAATCACACCTGGTGGTAAGTGATAATTGGCTTAAATAGCAGCGGACTAATAGTCAGGTGAGAGAAACTCAAACTCATTAATAGATCATACGTGAAATCGTGCCGAAACACTAAATTGCTTGGCAGCACGTCTTTGTCAGTAAATAAGCCGTTAGAATACTTACAGACATAAGGTCAAGGACGAAGCCTCCCACCAGACCAGGCTCATCCTGGGAATCGAACCTAATATCTCCAACTTTATAATGCGACGCCGCACGCGTTGAGTCATGAAGGTCGTCAAAAAAATGCTTTGTACTCCGAACAACCGATAGATTCTCACAGAGCGCTGGATGGCGGGGCTTTTGATCGACTGCGCGTGGGAACGGACCACCGCTTTAAGGGGGGGTGACTACTCATTACTCAGTGACTAAGTGGTGATGCAGTCTAGGATGGTAGCGGGCTAACCTGTTAGGGGTATTGTAAACCCACACTCCTAATAGGGTTCTACGCGACATTGTGCCGGAACGCTAAATCGCTTAGCGACACGTCTTTATCCGTAGGGTGGTAACTAGCCACGGCCGAAGCCTCCCACCAGACCAAACACGAGCCGGGAATTGAACCTAGGACCTCCAACTTTTGCGTTCGCGGTTGTGATGCATAACTGGGTGCGTCTTATAATTGGCCGTAAATTTACAGTCACCGCTGCCGTGATCTAAAAGCCATGGGTTTCGCAGTAAGTAAAGTCTGAAGTAGGGTATTCCTGAGCTTTTAAGTCAGTGGAAATGTAACTAAATAAATAAATAAGTAAATGTAATGCCAAGTTTATATAAAAACGGGTAAAAAAGGTAAGGTAAGGTTTATCGTTAAAGCTCGCCTATTCACGTTACAGTATCTTTTTTTTACAAACAACAACAACAAACTACAAGTGAATAATGTACAAAAATCTAACTTAACACTAAACATTCTCGACCAGTCGGCCTTGGTTCACTTAGAAATATACATCGTTGGACGCTTTTGCTCTGAAACCTTGCCTTCTATGAGAGAGCTGGCGTACGCCCAGGAGTGAGAAGTTAATGGGTTAACGAATACAATAATTAAGTTATAATTAATAAAAACAATTAAGACTAGAATTTTCAGTTGCTGTTCCATATTATTTTATTGTGTTTTATTGCAGGAATTATGATAAAGGTACTTTGAATTATTTCGATTTATTTGTAAGGTTAATCTTGTAATGCATGTTGTGGTCATTTCTAGAAGGTTACAATCTCATGTTTATTTTTCTTTCTTCTGTTTAAGCATTTATTTTTTGAGTCATCATCATCATCATCTGGATCAACCCATTGCCGGCTCACTACAGAGCGCGGGTCTCCTCTCAATGTGAGAAGGGTTTGGCCATAGTCCACCACGCTGGCCATGTGCGGATTGGCAGACTCCACACCTTTGAGAACATTATGGAGAACTCTCAGACGTGCAGGTTTCCTCACGATATTTTCCTTCACCGTTGAAGCAATTGATATTTTAATTATTTAAAAACGCACATAACTCCGAAAAGTTAGCAGTGCGTGCCCGGATTCGAAACGCCGACCTCTGATTAAGAGGCTGACGCCCTAACCACTAGGCTATCACAGCTTCATTTTTTTTTTTGATTGTGACCAGTTTAATGAACCAATAAAAAAAATACGATGAAGACTTAATAATATTAAGTTAATTTGTTCTTGTGAGCGCAGAGGCTTCTCTTTAAGTCAGGCCACCGTGATCACGGCACTCAAAAGAGCAATTTCGGCGTCCGAATAATCGTAATTACGCGTTCATTACTCGCCCGGCCCGAGCAGACGTGTACCAACACGACAGTCACTGTACAGCCGGCAACAGGCAGGTACGCGGGGCGCGCCGCTACGCATCGACTAAGAAGTGGTTCAGAGGGCAAAACTCACCGTGGATACCTCCAAACAATAAAAAACACTTGCACTGAAAGCATTGCTATAAAATTTGCATTTGTGCAAAACAAATCGGTAATATCGCTAATATTATAAAGTTTATATACTCATTCACGCCGGAATTACAAATCGATTTGGCTGGAATTTTGAATGTACATAGATTATACCCTCGATGAACACATAGACTACTTTTATCCCAGAAAATCCATGGTTTCTGTGAGACCCCGTAATAGGTTAGCCTTAACATCTTGACTTTTGGATAATCAATGCAAATAGCAGCAGATATAGATAGCAGATTGAATGTATCTAGTAGTTTTATCATTTTCCTACTCTTCCTTGTTGCATAAGGATGGCGTTAATTCAATCTGTTATCTGAGAATTTTGGATTAAACTGATTATTAAACTCAGGCTTAGCTTTAGGCTTAGTCTATTTCATTATTCATTAAATTCCACCAGATGAGGTTTCAGACAAAATATAGTTGAAAATATAAGATCACATTGACTACTACATTGGACTGATACCGAGAAATTAATTTATTTGTCTTTGTGGATTTCTATTGTATTACTACTACCAGATTCTTACCAAGTTTGTTAATCATAAAAAACATGGTCAACAACAAGATCACTGTCTTTGTTGACCATGCTTTTAATAGAATACAAGTTTCTACTCGTTGAAAAAAATTGTTGCTGAAACCATTTTCAAAGATTTCACTGATTGTTATTGTAGCAACTAGACGTTATTTACATCATTTGAAATGAAAAATAAATACTGTTAAGATTTTACGGAGACATGGAGTCACATTCAGAGCCAGAAGAAATACGTGGGAATAGTAACCTATTTTTGATGTAGGTTAGATGGACTTTCACTGCACCTTTCAGTCAATGCGCCACCTGTGGTGCAAATGATTCCAACTGTCTTCTTACAATAGAATATACGGGAATAGTTTTTGTTATAAATACTACCGCTATATAAATCAATTGCTATAATAATTGATTTGTATAGCGAATTACCTTTAATTATATATGTCGGCGCGAAGAAGTTATTAACTTTATTAAGCGGCGCCAAAAACCTCAAGAATTCAATAATTACCCACATTTTAGCTATTGATGATTTTGCTAACACAATTTAGCCAGTAACAGTCAATTTTGTACAAGCATGCTTTGTGCTATAAATACGGGCGGTCGATGCCTTTCGCGAATTCTCTCGCTCGAGACGTCGGACTGTTCGGACCTCTTAGTTATTATCGCAATAAAAGTGTAAACTGACAAGTTGTGGTTTTAATTACTATAAGCGAAAGTAAACAAAATCGTGACGTCAGCAATGCTGATGTCACCCTTACAAAAAACAACTCGGATGCCCTTGACTCGACACATATAATTAAAGGCAATTCGCTGCGGCTGTCTGTATGTAAACTATACTCTAAGAAAGTAATTAAGCAAAGATTCAAATGTACTGTTTTTTATCGGTCTGATTTTAGCTGTGAACCCTACTGGGTGCTACAGCGTTACAAGTCAAGTTGGCGGCTTGGGAAAGAAACTCTGCGATAGTATTTTGAACCCTTTTTTTTTGTTTACTGGGGGGAAATCTCCTACTGAGATACCCGACTATTGCTGGGGAAAAGCTCGGGTTATGTGGGATTTTTACCCACTATAACCCCCTCGGTGGCCACCATGAGCATAAAATAGTGAGAGGCTGTGGGATCTATTGAGAGGCTCCGGGATCTAGTATTTTGAACCCTGGAAGTCAAAGAAGCAAGGGTAACATCTGCCTAATGGTTTACGTAGTAAATTATTTTGTGCGGGCATAGCAAATATCCACTTATTTATTGGAAGAAGAATAAAATTGTTGTTGTACGGTCTGAGTTATAAATAAACATATGTCAATTTATAGATAGTAAGTCAACAAAAAATTCTACATTTTTAGTCTTAGTACCCTATTGTTGAGAAAATTATTGATTAATATTTGCTTCGAAAAAGGTGGTAACCCTGAAACCTGTCACACCTATCACATCCATTAAGTACCCTGCACACTTAATAGTCGTAGCTCAAATATTTTTAATCGCACCTCAACGCATCAATAGTGTGATTGCGGCCCACTTGACGCGAAAACCGCCCGCCGTCAACCGATAAGCAAATAGCAGTCAAGTGCTGGCTCGCGGCTGCATTACACTGTGAGCTATACTATGTTACACTAGCTCCTATTATAACACATCGTCGGCGATAACGGTTTTTATAATCCCGCAGAAAATATTTTAATACGTAATACATATATTCGATTGCCACCAATCGCTGAACTTACGTGTAGGGAGTATTTTATAACTGGTATGAATCGAGGAAATGGTTGCTAGCTTATTTTTATGCCAAATCTCATCACGATCGCTGAAGCGTTTGAACTTAACGTGGGTAAGAAAGAAAAAAATAAGTGAACAAAGCAATGATTATTAAATTATCGTTCTTTAATTTCTTCTTCTAGTCAGGCTTTCTAGTAACAATCGTTTCAATGACTATACGATGGAAGAAAAGGACAGAACTCGGTTCCTGCACAGGTTTATAGGGATCCGTAAACGAAGTGTGCTAACCGGACGGATTACTCAGATTGTTCTTCCACTACCATACGTCTCTATACCTCGACCATACGTCTGTATGTGACCACTCACAGGTACCACACATCATCAGGTAGTATAAACACACTACCTGACGAACCGTAATAGATAGACAGCCGTCATTTTCACTGTTTATTATTCATATTGCGCCATAACAACAAACGTGTTTGTTATGATTTTATTATTACTCCAACAGAACAAACTTTTCAATTACAAGATAAAACTGAAATCTAATGATAAAATTTTTAAATTTACAGAAGAAACTGGTTTTTATTATTATACTTTAACTAAATAAGTAACAACTTTTGACAATATTATCTTAAATTAATCTTAAAAAAATTCTTTGAGCAGGCTAATTTATAGTCACTCCCTCGAATTGAATAGTCATAATAATGCCTATTAATAATGCCAATTTCAGTAGCTTTAGTTCAGCTAGCACTGTGCGGCCGGCGTTGTGCACGGCACGCCGCGTGCGTGGGTGACGCCGCGACACCTGCTCTGATGTATTAATAGGGCCGCAGATACGTCATAAGGGATGCATTCTTTACGCCGATACTGTAAGCGTGGCGTCCCTTAAAAGGCCGACTTCGTT
The DNA here is from genome assembly GCA_928268935.1 of Lasiommata megera. Classification (NCBI taxonomy): domain Eukaryota; kingdom Metazoa; phylum Arthropoda; class Insecta; order Lepidoptera; family Nymphalidae; genus Lasiommata; species Lasiommata megera. The sequence goes on along the minus strand of OV743308.1, from coordinate 806,487 downwards.
CGCGCAATCATTCCAGTTTTCCCCTCCTAGCGACTTTCGACGACCTCCGTGGCGCAGCGCGTGCGCTGTTGTATTTTAAAGTTGGAGGTCCTGGGTTCCATATCCGGCGCGAGTCTGGTCTGGTGGGAGGCTTCGGCCGAGGCTAGTTACCACCCTACCGACAAAGACGTGTCGCCAAGCGATTTAGCGTTCCGGCATGATGTCGTGTAGAAACCAATTAGGAGTATGAGTTTACTATACTCCTAACAGATTAGCCCGCTACCATCTTAGACCGCATCATCACTTGTCATCAGGTGAGATGCAGTCAAGGGCTAACTTGTGGTGAATAAAAAAAAAAAGCGTCATGGAGATTTACTTAGACTTTTCTTATATTCCATTATTAGATTTTTTGGTTTTGATTTTTAAAAAATGTGCGGCAATCGTTCTATTTCCCTGGCAAATTCACTAAGACGCAATACACAATTATATTAAACCGTGCGGTGGTAACCAAGTCTTTTTTATTATAAAGCACGGCGGGTCTTTCAAAAAATCTTGTTAAAAAATTTGTACTTGTTTGACATAATTTAGTAGATACAGAGGAAAAACGATAGGTACTTGTCGCCGCGATTAAAAGAAGCTATATATATGTATATTATACATATAAAACTTGACTAGAATACTATTATTAATGTACGAGTATTAAGTTTGTTGTGAGAAAGGCGGGAGACTTCGTATATGGCGGGCGCGGTTTTTTCACGCTTTTCTTGAATTAATGTTTGTTGGCTAATTTTGAAAAGGACTGGTGTCGGTTGTGTCGTGGACAGTTTTGGTGTCGTTTGTGTAGTGGCTGGTTTTCTGAATGGTTAACAGGTATTGATTTGGGAAAGATTTGAGGGAGCCGCGACCGCGGAGTGCGAAGTTTCCCGCCATTTCTCCCTAACTTCTACATTGCTATAAACTTGACATTGGCTAGTCTATGCAAAGCCATAAAAAGAGAGAACTAATAAAATAATAAACTTGACACAACTTGGCTAATCTGTATAAAACGAGAAAAAAAAAAAAGTTTGTTGTCATCATGTCGTGCCGCCACGCTATTGGTTCCCGCCAAATCGGTGGCAAGTGATTGGCCCACGCCAAATAGCAAAAATAGACGCCACGAGGACTTATAGTAAGTATAGTGATATTTTTGGGGAAAGTTTGCTTTATAATTGGGATTGAAAAGTGAAGTAGTGTTAAATATGTAATTAATTCTGGTAATATTATGCGTAGTTCTATCTAAGTTTACATACTTTTATATCTTTTGACTAATTAGTCAAGGAAACCACTCGTTAAAACTAGTTCTATACTTAATAAGCACTGCATGCTATAATATTAATTCAGTACGATCATTATTTCATAATCGATTCCCTTTACGCCTTAGAAATAAAGTGCTAATTAAAAATAAACTATAATCCAACAAACAAAAGACTCAAAATACATAACTCATCACGTGATCGACATTTCAATAATCCTGGATAAAATAAAACGTGTGTTTTCCAACAAAAGTACACTCTAACTCATTACAATAAAGTTTCAATTTGTTTAAGTAGGTGGTGATAGTGATCGTGACTATGCGAGCTCGGTTTATTAAAAATTACTAAAGGGTTGATTCATACTTGCCAATTAAAGATATACCGAGGCAAATACCAATTTAATCATGCACACACCTAAGACTATTTCTACTAGACTACTATAGTAGTAGTGGTAAGCATTTTACTAACTATATAACTAACTGCAGACTGTATTGCCTCATCCTTAAAAACATAGGACTTTTATGAAATCTATACCTTTTTAGTCGATGGATGGTTGAAACAAGAATACTTGTTTAATAACAGACTAGACTTGCAAGAAGGCGGTAGGTAGTATATATTAGGTATGGGTAAGTAAACGTTTCATCATCATCATTATGATCAACCCATTAACGGCTCACTACAGAGCACGGATCTCCTCTCAATATGAGAAGGGCTTGGCCATAGTCCACCACTCTGGCTATGTGCGGATTGGCAGACTTCACACGCCTAAGTAAACGTTTCTTCTTCTTATTCGTTCACTCTTGGCAGAGTGGTCGTGGTTATGATTTGATTTTGGGAGTAAACGTTTAAATATCATTAATTTTGGCAAATAGAATGTATTTAAAGTTCTTCTTTCATGCAATTTTCATTTAACTATTTCAGTGTTTGGTTAAAATACTGTATACCGAATATCCAAACTTCAAGTTTGTAACGAGCCACGGGTAAACAGGCGGACAGATAGCCGGAAAACATGCTCGCCGTTATATTAATATTTCCTAGTGCTCTTGGATACGGAACCATTTAAAATGCCAAGCAGATTTAGAAATTTATACTCCTGTTTATAATATGTATTATATTATTGAATAAAGCTTTACAGCTTACCTTCACTGAGAGAAAATATCAAATGTATACATTTTAACTGCAATGTTTCCTACTAGATGGCGCTAATAGTCGCTATAGACAAGTAAAAGGCATACAGTGATTTCGGCATCGGTAATATGTGGACCCTTGCTGAATTGGCAAAGCATTCAGGGATTCCCGGCGAGGTGCCGGTACAAATAGCTGAATTTCGAAATTAATGTGTGCATTAGTCTTGCTGCTTTAGTAATAAACTATATATATTAGTAATAAATATAGAAGTACTATATATACGCTACACATCGCCGGCGAAGACGAGGTCCCCGCTATCTTACGTCATCCGGACATGGGCTCCATCCACGGCCTCGGAGACGTACGGACCACTCACCGTCCGACCCCCCCGTTATCCCAAACGTCGCCTAAGCCGAGGTTCGGCCTCAAAGGAGTCGCCCTTAGGCAGTCGTTCCCTTAGTTTCTTCGAGCCCTAGGGCTCAAAATTTCTTCTGACAGAGCTTTTTTCCAAAGCTCGCCAAACAGCCCGGTTACGCTGTGGCAACCAATAGGGTTTGTACAGCTAATAGACAGTCCGAAAAAAAAAAGTAACTTACAAGTTTGTCTCACGTGTACGGAGCTCCTTAGTTAAAGGTTAGAAATAAAGTCATGAGATGATTCTATTCAAGATGAACATTCCTATTGATGAGATAATGACAGTGTGTGAGGCATTGTAGCGCTATTTTATATTACGACACTAGTTTATTTGGTCCGTAGCAACTAAAGGTTTCAAAATTGAAAATATTTACAGAATCTACTTCAAAAGCCACCAAATAAGTGTAGCATAAGAATGAATCTAACTTTCTTATAATAAATGTATTAATCGAATTTTCAGTGCAAACTTTTTACATCTACTTCGTCATTTCCTGCAGTGTATAAAGCTGTGATGACAACTAAACTAGGATAAGCCCACCGACCTGCATTGGGACGTTGATAAAGATGATGACACCAAAAACATTTTTTTTTTTCAAAAAGGCACCTAGTTTTTTGACCTCCGTGACGCAGCTCGTACGCCGTCTTAAAATAAAATGGGATGTCCTGGATTCGATTCCCGGCTGAAGTCCGATCTGGTGGTTAGCTTCGGCCGCGGTTAGTTACCTACACGAAGACCCGAATTAGCGTTTAGGAGTGATAAGGAGGATGAGTTCAGCCGGCTCCGCTTTGTTGGCTCCTCTGGTGCCGCAGATGTTCATAGACGACGTTGATCACTCACCATCAGGTGACTCGCTTCGACACGATCGAATTAAAAAAAAAATACTAAAGTAACCGCATATAGACGCATTCTAAGCGCGATAGCTCCAACAACAACGCGTGTTCTATATCGCGGCCGGCAACATAATAGTTGCATAACAACGCGTTTGAATGGACCATTACATTACAAGTGGCGAAAATATTAACAATGGGCCGCCCGCCTGGGAGGAACTGGCTCGGACAATGAGCGGGAGGCGCCGCGGGCGCGAGCGGGTATGTACCTACGCACTGTTATATTGAGTAAGGGTCGATTTCCGGATCATGAACGGAGTTCGCTTGAAAATAACTACCTACACAGTTGACTGTCATTCAATTTGTGAATTTTACAAGTTAAATAAACGATATGTTCAAGTTGAATTTATACTCAAATAGTACAATATCTGGGTGTAATATGGTTTATGAAACACTTAGAAGTACTTAATGAAGGTGTTTTACCTACGTTTGGAGAAAAAAACTTGAGAGGTGTCAAGGGACACCCGGATGGAACAAAGTTCCTTTCGATTAGTTAGTGAAGGAATTGTAATAAAATTTTATTTTATTTAAGTTATAATAATATTTTTTTTATTATTAACAAATATAATGTTATATAAACTTAATCAGTAGGCTAAATTTTGTACTCCATCAGCAATATCCGGAACTTGTGCAGAAACACTGTCAGGATTCTTTATTTTTTTTTTTTTTATTATTCATTATTTACAAAAAAACTGTATACACTCAACAAAAATAATCGTCGCGACACCACACTGTTCAATGCGAAATAGAAATGAAAATATCTGGCTTGCTTTCTGTAAGAGAGAGAGAGAGACAGACAGAGAAACATGCGACGCCGCACAGCTTACAATAACAAAAAGTGTCGTGACAACTTTTCGTAAGAATTTTTTCCGTCTATCCCCCTTTCAAAACGCGCGATAAGGAACTTCGTTCCAAAAATACAAAATTATCAATTTTAAAATACACTGCATACAACTAAACTACAAAGTATATCAGGTAAAACCTTTGAATAGTAGATTTTAAATTTCAATGGTTTCTACTAGATGTCGCTAGCAGTCGCTATAGAGTGGTGAGATGCAGGCAGTAATTTCGGCAACGGTAGCGAGTGGCCGCAACTGTCGGAGATATGCTAGCTATAAGCCCGCCACTTTGTTGCCATAGAACGACAGTTTTATTTCAATAGAACAACAATATTATGGCAATAATTAATACTGTCCGGACCCCCCGCCCCCCCACCGTCGCCTCGCCGTCGAAGCCGAGGTTTTGCCTCAAAGGAGGCACCCTTAGGCGGACGTTTCGTCGAGCCCTAGGGCTCAAAATTTCTTCTGGCAGAGCTTCTTTCCGAAGCTCGCCATACAGCCCGGTTACACTGGAGCAACCAATAGACAGTCCAAAAAAAAAACTCCTCCTATATCTTTTACGCTACATGAGGTACAGCCTGCAGACAGGCAAAACGACGGACTCATAGGTAGGTGAATGGAAGAGGAAACCTCCGTAATAAACTGCCCTTAGCACAGCAACACAGCACAAACTAAGAAAGATCAATTGCAAAGTTTTGTGTGCTTAAAGAGAATTTAAGGTATCCCATCAGTGTGGCCTCCTCAGTTCTGTATTGCATGGCTAATTGGAACGAAGTTCCTTATCGCGCGTTGTGAAAGGGGGCTAGACGGAAAAAATTCTTACGAAAAGTTGTCACGACACTTTTTGTTATTGTAAGCTGTGCGGCGTCGCATGTTTCTCTGTCTGTCTCTCTCTCTCTCTTATAGAAAGCAAGCCAGATATTTTCATTTCTATTTCGCATTGAACAGTGTGGTGTCGCGACGATTATTTTTGTTGAGTGTATACAGGTTTTTTGTAAATAATAAATAATAAAAATAATAATAACAATGAATCCTGACAGTGTTTCTGCACAACTTCCGGATATTGCTGATGGAGTACAAAATTGAGCCTACTGATTAAGTTTATATAACATTGTATTAGTTAATAATAAAAAAAAAATATTATTATAACTTAAATAAAATAAAATTTTATTAAAATTTTTTCACTAATTAATCGAAAGGAACTTCGTTTAATTAGTGAAAAAATGTCCCTTGACTCCTCTCAAGTTTTTTTTTAATAGGGGAGGGAAATAATTAGTAATCTTACACCTGTAGACTGATATTTCCGTTACGTTTGTCCCTCTTTCGTGTTGATTTCTAATCGATGCATGTCGGTCGAACATGCATATTCATCATGCATAATATAGAGATCTTTTGACTTGCACAGACTAATTTAAATGTCTTTTTAGATATTGCAGTTTTTATGAGAGTAGGTGTTTCATCAAATGTTCCAGTTTATTTATTTTTAGAGATCCATAGCCATAATAGTATAATCTAATTTTATATTGTGCGACTTTATTTTATTTATTTATACAATTTATTACATACATATTGATACATATTTAGAACAACAAGAAATACATAATATAAAAGCAAAAGGCGACCTTATCACTTAAAGCGATCTCTTCCAGGCCACCCTTTTGTAAGAAGCTGACAGAAATAAAAGACGGGAAATCGCAACACTTATACATATATACATACTAATAATTACATACTATTAAAAAATATTATACTTTGTTCGTCTGTCACTGCTTTTTTTATAATTAAATATTTTTCTATTTATGTATAAAACAAAGATGGACCTTAGAGCGGTTTCCGAGATTAAGATCACGATCACGATATATGTAGAGATATATTTTTATTCCACTATGAGTAAACCTTTGACTTGTCAAACGCGCCTGGTTGTATGTGATGATGCTAGGGGTGCGGATGTGGGTTAGGTGACCCATGATCCTAATTTTCTATGCGCAATTGTGCTGAAATACATCAACGGACCTGATGGAGGATCATCAAAAGTAAGAAGCAGTCTAAGGTGCGTGCGTGCATTGTGTTGGTATTGTATATTCCAACTGTGGAACATCGATACGTTACACTCGCGGTGTGGTTTCCTGGTGGTACGGGCCTCAATCCGACATCCCAATCCTCTCGTAGTTGCGGCTAATTTTTACTCCCCCGACCTAAGCGCTCTTCCCGAAAGAGGAGACCTTAACATATCCTTCATGACCCTGACTTTCAGATGGCTACTAACACCATACTCGTACCACCTACCACACAATCATACGCTACAAACCGTCTTCGCCCCGTTATCCCAAACATCGCCTAAGCCGAGGTTCGGCCTCAAAGGAGGCGCCCTTAGGCAGACGTTCCCTTAGTTTCTTCGAGCCCTAGGGCTCAAATTTTCTTCTGGCAGAGCTTCTTTCCGAAGCTCGCCAAACAGCCCGGTTACGCTGTGGCAACCAATAGGTTTAGCACAGCTAATAGACAGTAGGAAAAAAAAAGCCCACCGAGTGTAGCAAAGCCATCATATGTCCAATGTTTTATTGATTTGATTTTATATATATAAGAATATATACACATATAATACATATTATATACATTTTACGGAAGGCGGGACATCCTGGCACAAGTAAAATAATTACTTAAAAGGATGTCCCAACAACGGATAAATGTTATGTAAAACGTATTTTTTGAATAATTTTTTTTTCATTTTTTTCATTTTCAATGTTTCTATAATTACCAGGGTTCGCTGCGGATATTTGTTTCTATATAGGTATACATATATATTTTTTCCACATTGTATCGTTTGTCTTTGGGCCTAGCCGTGGATGTCCGTAGGGAGTGGAGCGCGGAATAGCTAATAATCCGCCTGGAACTCCGCAGCTCGCACACAATACTAGCGATGCTAGATTGCGGGCATTGTTCCTCGGGAGGACCACACTCGCCGAGCGTGCCTCGCTCCGACACCCTCCAGCCGTAGCTCAGGAATCCGCTTCGTACATAGAAACGCTTTCAAAACGCGCTGAAAAGAGTCACAGCGTTACGGTACGATATTGCGCAGAAAGACGCTCTATTTTATTTGGTTCATTTACTGGTAGTCAACAGAAAAGAAAATACTGCAAAAATATTAACTTAGAAGTATACAGATTATACAAATGTGAGGTTTCAAATACTAAAAACATTATTAATTCTTTCTTTAATCAATAAATGTTTGAAAAATTAAATAAATCGATGTTGTAACTAAATCTATGCAAGTACCGGTAAACCATACCCCCGTAACGTAAACTGAATCATCACTTATCAGCAGGTGATATTGTAGTGAAATAAAAGACAAATCGCACCAGAGAAATACCATTTCAAATATACACATATATAGAAGACACTCATAAAGTGACGCAACGAGACAATTATCTGATCCGAAAACATGTAAGAAAAACATACAAAATTGCTGGCAGTTGCGTAAACAGAATGTGTCCAACAATAATCGATTCCACGTACGATCGCGTACGGTGGAATTGCGGCGCTCGCTCGGTTCGGGCTGAGGGCGCGGCGGTGTGGCAACGCGACTACATAGCCGCTCTCCGAAATGAGAGAAAAACCGTTTTGTGCCACTAATTATTAGCCATATACTTATTGCAGCGAAAAAACCTGCTCGCCTTTTACGGAGCGTCATGCAACTCTGAAATACTAGCGCAGGATATCTTTAAATAGGTATTCTCTGTATTCTATGTATCTATACTAATGTGATAGCCTAGTGGTTAGGGCGTCAGCCTCCTAATCAGAGGTCGGCGGTTCGAATCCGGGCACGCACCTCTAACTTTTCGGAGCTATGTGCGTTTTTTAACAATTAAAATATCATTTGATTCAACGGTGAAGGAAAACATCGTGAGGAAACCTGCACACCTGGGAGTTCTCCATAATGTTCTCAAAGGCGAGTGAAGTCTGCCAATCCGCGCATGGCCAGCGTGGTTGACTATGGCCAAACCCTTCTCATATTGAGAGGAGACCCGTGCTCTGTAGTGAGCCGGTAATGGGTTGATCATGACGATGATTATGATGATACTAATAAAATCTTAGGTAAAAATCTACCACTCGGATTTATGAAATATCTTTATTGCATTTGACAAAAATGTAACATCACGAAAGAAATTTCAACTTAAAATATGTTTCACTGTAAAACTACTTAATACTACCTTCGTGGCGCAGTGCGCGCGCTGTCGCATTATAAAGTTGGAGGTCCTGGGTTCGATTTCCGGCTCAAGTCTGGTCTGGTGGCTTAGACTGTGGCTAGTTACCACCCTACCGACAGAGACGTATCGCCAAGCGATTTAGCGTTCCGGCACGATGTCGAGTAGAAACCAATTAGGAGTGTGCGTTTACCATACCCCTAACAGGTTAGCCCGCTACCATCCTAGACAGCATCATCACATCACACCAAGTGAGATAGTCGTCAAGGGCTAACTTGTATTATATAAAAAAGAAGTTATCAATAAACATAAAAGATTCATGAGCCCAGTTTCCCGCAAAGCGACGTGAGAGGAATCTCAGCCAGATGTACGCAGCCGGAGTCGCAGGCTGGACAGGTGCGGCGATCAATTAGCGAGGTCGATGTTAAAGATATGAACCGCGCTCTGCTCAAGCGAAAAGCGAACAGCGGAACGATTGTTTATAAATGTCAGTAGAAAAATTACCTCCTAAACTAAATACTATTCTTTGCTTCTAAGACGAAAACTATCAAATTATGTATGTCAGAGCTAAACTTCGAAAAGTATAACAAATTAACTCACACAATCGATTTTTAAACAACAACTTTATGGACAGTTTAAAAATGATGAACTTTTGCTCGTGTTGCATCATCGCTTATCATCAGGTGGGATTGCTGTCAAGGGCTAACTTGTAGTGAATAAAAAAACATCATTCATCATCATCATCATGATCAATCCATTACCGGCTCACTACAGAACACGGGTCTCCTCACATTATGAGAAGGTTTTGGCCATAGTCCACCACGCTGGCCATGTGCGGATTGGCAGACTTCACACGCATTTGAGAACATTTCATGTTTTCCTTCACCGTTGAAACAAGTGATATTTTAATTTTTTAAAAACGCACATAGCTCAGAAAAGTTGGAGGTGCGTGCCCGGATTTGAACCGCCGATCTCTGATTAGAAGGCTAACGCCCTAACCACTAGGCTATCACCGCTAAAGTCATTGTAGAGTTGGAAATATGTATCGTAAGGGCATGGAATGTAGATATACCAAATACTCGGAGCTATGTTTGACGATGACCTACACAGATAGTTTTTAGTCGTTGAGTTCTGTAGCCATGTATATATGCCAACTACCAGACAATCGAGCACAATCATACATTGAGTACAATCAGGTGTGAACGTTTCTAGGCATATACTATGAGGTTTTTCTAGACCAGTGATTCCCAAGGTGGTCTATATCGACCCCTAGGGGTCTATAACCTGCAAGGGGTCTATGGCAGCGAAAAAAAATTTGGGGGTCCAGGAAATGAAAATGGGGGTCCACGAGGGTGGATCTCCTAACGAAAAAAAGAAACAGACTGTACATCATTAGCTGAGGAGATTTAAGATTAATACTTTCAAAATTGACGCCAAATGTTGATAATTTATTATTAAAGCATCAGGTTAATCCTTAAAATATTGACTTATTGCTTATGTTATTTTATTTATAGTTTATTTAATGTTACGCATATTTTACATAACAGATACAAAATTTTATTTTGAGTAGTTTTAATTTAAATTCAATTAATAAATGTATTAATTAACATGACACTTTTTTATAACACTAAACTTCACTACAGTTAGAAATTTACAGGAAACCATAGTCAGGTGAGTAGGGGGTCTACCCAACACGGAAAAACATGACAAGGGGTCTATGATACAAAAAAGATTGGGGAACTCTGTTCTAGACCCTTCAGCATAGACCTCGCCATTGCTTCACGTCAAGCGCAATATTTGTCAGGCGATCTTGCAAAAAAAATACCATGACAAAAGTGGGGCTTAATGAATTCCACGTTAGCTGTGACACCGTCCGCCATGCTACATCATTTATATTAACAACTATGAATACACTCACTTGTTGTGTGACTGATAGAGATAGGGTTGTCGCCTTTATCATTATACTACTTTGGCAATCATCATGATCATCATGATCAACCTATTTATTACCGGCTTACTACAGAGCACGGGTCTCCTCTCAATATGAGAAGGGTTTGGCCATAGTCCACCACGCCGGCCATGTGCGGATTGGCAGACTTCACACGCCTTTGAGAACATTATGGAGAACTCTCAGGCGTGCAGGTTTCCTCACGATGTTTTCCTTCACCGTTGAAGCAAGTGATATTTTGATTTTTAAAAACGCACATAACTCCAAAAACTTAGAGGTGCGTGCCCGGATTCGAACCGCCGACCTCTGATTAGGAGGCTGACGCCCTAACCACTGGGCTATCACCGCTTCACTTTGGCAATACGTAAACAATATGCTGTTAAGGTTGCACTGGAAAACAACTATAAATAGTGTATATTACCAATTTTTGGCATTAATCTCCAACATATCTATGTAACAAAGTAAACTAATTCTAGTAAAAAATGCACAGATTTTTTTTTGTGCAATAAAGTTTATAAAAAAAAAAAAAAATGACAAATGTATTAGTGGCGGGAAGCTAGCTAGGTTTAGACATAAGACTTAAAATCTGCTTAAAATAAGATAATAGCTCAACAATACCGAATAAAAGCATTATATATGTAAATTTTTCATGTGGGATTGACAACCCTATGCAAAGAAATGAAAATAGAGATAGTTCAGCTGATAAAACAAGATTTGCGCTAAGCATAAGCGCAAACATTGAAAAAACAAACCAAAAGTGCGCCAATTGCCTGCGCGCAGTTAAAACGCAAATGCGCTCTATATCAATTTGTGAATCTTCAATGACTATTTAACTCGAAGCCTATCTTGCTTCAATGTCTGGCAGCTAAGTGATACCACACACTAGCGACATGTCAATCGACAAAAAAACCACACTTTTTTTCTAAGCTCACGGCCCAAATGGACCTGGTTGTTAGAAAGTCTTAGTTTTGCAGTCGACTGAGCTTTTCGTGATTTCTTTGTTTTTATGTTATCAAATAAAACATCATCATGAGTCAATTTTAATGTGGTTATTTGCTTAATACAAGTACTTTTTAATTATACATATTCACAACATTTGGAGCATTAAACTTCAAAGTTCTTTTAAGAAGGATACATTACATTACATGACATAACACAGAATGCATAGTATCTCGCGTAGGTATGACTGTTATGCCTATCACCGTCCGACCCCCCCGTTATCCCAAATGTCGCCTAAGCCGAGGTTCAGCCTCAAAAGGAGGCGCCCTTAGGCAGTCGTTCCCTTAGTTTCTTCGAGCCCTAGGGCTCAAAATTTCTTCTCAAAACAGCCCGGTTACGCTGTGGCAACCAATAGGGTTTGTACAGCTAATAGACAGTCCGAAAAAAAAAACACTGTTATGCCATAGTTAATCAGGGAACAGTCTACGCGCAAAGAACTAAAGCGTTCTCGATCTTTTTACTTATTTGTAGGTCTTGAATGAGTATTATCTTAATATATCTCAATTTTATGTTTGACGTACCTATTTAAGCAGCCTGGCGCGTCATGTATCTGTACTAAATATCAGTTTGTATGAAAGAATAACAGCACTGGCACACCATTTTCTCTTAGCATCAAATTAATACTATTGTAAAAAACAGCTGTTTCTGAGTATTTACATATAAACAATCTACAGAGTACATTAGTTTCATATTATTTCTAAAATCTTTCTTTGTTTCATTTAACTTCTGTTCGCGCTCCTGGCCTTTATTTGCTTACAAATAAAGTTTATTTTACTTAAAACCGTGAATACACAGTAATGTTTATAAAAGGGTATATGTTTATATGAAAAGACAGGTCTGAATCGATTTGAAACAGCGATACTTTTTGCAAGTTGACGATTTTTTCTCACCGTGCTGGAAAGCGACACATCAAAAAGTCGGTGGTGTGCTCACGCTATCTCAAGTGTATCTCGCCTGAATGTCTGACAGAGCCGGCGCGTCTCAAGTCTCAGCCACTGCTTTAAATCTCAATCTATATCAACTCTTTGGAATTCTTGACTTTTGTTTGGATCAAACTTGTTATAAGATTACTTATGCGTTTCAGATGCTTTTTACTTGTTGGTATTTCGTTTTTCAAAGTCTTGCGCTTTGCTACCATCTTGCGAAATTAAAAGGTCACATGTTATTACAAAACGTCTCACAGCTTGCACATGTATTAAATACAGATACAGTTCATAACAACAAAATATTCAAATAAATCACATCAAAAAAAGATTCAAATTTCTTTAAAGGATAAATTAACTTTCTACATTAATGTACTTTCATTTGCAATGAAATACGGGCGATATTGACATAAAATAAATATTATTTATTTACATATTTTAGTATTTTATTTCATTTCGTTAAATATTTATAAATCTCCCAAAATGCTATATTTAAATCGAATGAGTCGTTAACCAAAATACCATCGTGTGAATTTAAATAGACATAAAAAAATGCTACCTTATAACAACAAAATAAAGTTGCTATTTAGTTTGAATAGTATAAAATTTAAATTCATTGGAGGTATCAAAAGTTTCCCATGTCAGGTTGATAAATGACTGGTTTCAATTGTTCTTCAAAACTTGAAATGGATGTGTCGGTTGGTGTTAACATTATAGTACAATTGGGCTACGAAGTACCCCGAGTTTATTATGTCTCCTATTTTCTCTTCCTATTTCTAAGGGATCAGATCAAAATATGAGTAGACATAATTAAATCGCGGTGCGAATGTTAGCACTTCTGTGCAAGTGGTTTGGAAACCTCGCAGCTTTAGTTTTAACGAACGGACAGGCTGGTGGAATAAAGCAACTTTTTATAAGACGAGATTCATTAGTTTTGAAAAAGCGTTTGCGCTGTCGCATTGGAGGTCCTGGGTTCGATTCCCAGCTCAAGTCTGGTCTGGTGGGAGGCTTCGGCTGTGCTAGTTACCAACCTATCGACGAAGACGTGTCGCCAAGCGATTTAGCGTTCCGGCACGATATCGCGTAGAAACCAATTAGGAGTATGGGTTCACCATACCCCTAACAGGTTAGCCCGCTACTATCTTAGACTGCATCATCACTTACCATCAAGTGAGATTGCCGTCAAAGGCTAACTTGTAGTAGGAAAAAAATAGTTATAAACTGATTAGGTACAATTGAACTCATTTTGAAGTTGATAACTACTGCCGATTGTATAATTAATAGCCAGGATTTCGTTTAATCGGTTCGGTATTAATTATTGAAATAGTTAAATGGGTACTCGATCATTAAATCCACTTGTACGGAATGCGTGCAGCGGTTCACCTTGGTGATTTTGTCTTGATCATTTCCTGTGAATGCTTCGGCATCTCGGTTGCGCAGTAACTTTAGGATTCCTTGACAAAAACCGTCTTATGTACTGCCTACTCATGCCTCCTGATTTCAGGTGACCCATACTTCAAGTATGGGTTTAGTTCTTAGTTACTGTGATCTTTAGTCCAGTGGGAATAGGTATACCAGACTTTGGGATTTATTTATAAGCGACGTTGGCTTACTTCATTTTAAAACTATAATATTCACTCGACTGACATAGCTGACATTAGACACCAGACTAGAGATACACAACCAACATATGTCACACCCAGTGGACCTAAATGTTCACATATCTCTTTTTCAACTCCAATTAAAATTGTTTTGTTCATGTAAACGTAATACCACGGTAATATTATGTATACATAATATTGTAACTCGGGCTTATCTTTGAAATAAATACCTACAGCCGCGTGGCATCTAAACATGCGATAGGGCTGCCCGCCTCCAGCATTTTAATTACATTTGCCTACTTTGTGTTCAAATTTCGACTATCTAGTGAGAGACAGACGGTCAAATTTTTTTTTTTTTGATATTATTCATACAAACAGTACAATAAACAACTATTATTAATGCAACCAAAAATATCCTACACGTCATATAAAAAATATACTTGAAGTAATTTTATGTGGAAAAATCGCGCCGTTATTGTTTAAAAATACAAAACACCGTCCGTTCGTTACTGCGGCACTGTCGCGACTGTCTGCATGCCGAATGCACCCCGAGATCGAGGCGCGTAGGCATAGCTCACGTTTACTCCGTTTTTAAGAAGTTGGAATACTATACCATTACCGTGGTACTACCGATGACTGACTGATAAAGTATTCACATAATGTATTTAGCATTATTTAATGTCGTGCGGTAATAATAGTAAATATATTGGTTAATTCAAAGTATGGCTTCGAGGGTTCTTAACGCGCCCTGGTATACGATGCATTTGTAAACAAGCTTATCTTGGAGCATGGCTCGAATGCGGGTTGGAAAGTTTGATATGATTTTTTAACGTTTGCAACTACGTTTACGCGTCCCGCCGGAAGCGGCGCAATTCTGCTTGCGTATGTAGGACTCGCTGGTGGTCAGATTGGATACCAGAATACCCACTAAACCCAGCGATGCTCCTTCGTCTCGTCTGGTGGATGGGTCGCGGGAACTCTCGTGCACTCGTACGCAACTAATTTGATACGTTCCCTAAGAGGCCACAATGAGGTATCATTTGCGATCTTGCTTAAAATACTCGGTTATAGTTAATAAATTGCCGACCTTTGCGAAATATCGAGCCATTGTGTAGCGCCACGCCTCCGGTGGATTAAAACCAAATGCCATTTGTCAGCACTTTAAACCGACTTGATGTTTTAATTTTAATAAAACGTACGTTAATTTTATCTCAGTTTAAAATTGATTGCGTATTTTGCGCACAGTGTTATTTCAAAATGACTGTTATTAAAACGTTATTTTTATTTGTGAAATGTAGTTTTGGGTAGGGCTTTTAAAGATCATGGACATAGTTCGAGGTTTTATTCTTCAGTAACGCCCTAATTTTATTAATGTTACATCATAATATTCTCGCTTACCAAAAAATATCTCACATATTATATAATTACTGTCTAAAAAGACGAAAAGAAATTGATTTTTTTCATAACAAATATATTTTACTCGTAAAAATATCGACATCTCATATAATATTACTAATTGACATTTGTAGATTACCAAACATGGACTTGAATGTTTTAAATTTATTATATTATGTGATTAGTTTAGTGACTAGATTGTTAGTATTATATTATAATATAATATATTATAATATAATACTACCGATCTAGGGAATCGAACCCAGGACCTCCAACATTATAATGCGACAGCGCACACGCTGCGCCACGGAGGTCTTGGTGAACTAATGAATCTCATCTTATAAAAATTCGCTTTATTCTATGACATATATATAAAAAATATGATAACTCCACTCCATTCGACATATATGTCGATCTATGTTTTATATTGCAATTTTTTTTTAGTATTACATATTATATATTGAATATTGACTCAAGCAAATGACTTAAGATATTTCTTACTTTGCAACTATGTATTTGTGAATGTTGTGAAACCTGTAAAAAGCAAACATTTAAGCTCACAACGTTAAAAAATGGTCATGAAGAAGACTCTAAAAAATGGTCATGAAGAAGACTGCGAGAGCCTAGACCCCTGGTCACGGTGTAAAACCATTTCAGGCCTGGAAATTTTTTATTTGTTTCATGGCAACTGAACAAAAACATCGTGCATTGTTCTGCAGAGAAACACTGCTACAGACAAAATCATATCTTAATTGCAATATTATGAAACCAATAACACATTTCCCATACACGTTACGTACTACACGACACAAGAACTTACTATGGTACAATACCGACACACAATACGTTTCCCATAGCCTAAATAGTAAATGTCGCCCATTGTAATATCACCCTTATTCCTAATAGCAGAAGAATTACATTCTAATGTAGGGCGCGTAAATTTAACTCTCACGAGCCTAAGCAAGAGTATTTAGATCAGTAGCTATCAAAAGAACAATTATAAAAAAATTAATACAGTTGTTTTTTTAACCCTAATTGTTTTTTTAATTTATCTATAATATAATAAAACCCTAAAGGGTCAAATTCTGTACATTAAATATAGTTTTAAAAAATTTATTGGAGGATGCTTTACTATCGATCCTAAGCCCAAAGCAATTTATTTTTATTTTTTTGTCTGTCTGTCTGTCTGTTTTTTGACCGCGCATCACGCCGAAACAACTGGATGGTTTTCAATGAATTTTGGTATAGGAGTAGGTGATACTCCGGTTAAACCGATAGGATAGTTTTCATCGCAGAAGAGATACTTTGATGTTTATCCTGTAACTATTTCAAGGTCGTCAATTTAATAATCCATTGCTTCGAGATTAAAAGTAACCAACCCACTTTGAGCGTGTGTGTTCTGTCTGTGTGAGTGTGTTTTTAGGTAGCAAATGCTCAAATTGAATACATTTTTTGGTAAAAACCATATTTAAGTTAACCTTACAAATTCAGGTACCAAAATTACCTAAGACAAATGTTACGACCAACTCAAATAGGTACCTTTAACTATCATTTACGGAGGTGTTTTTGTACTGTCAGGAAAACTGGCATCGGCTTTATTGCTATATTATGATTGACGTCAGGTTTCATAACCGCAGATATCGTAACATGCGTACCAGTTTACATGCCTTTCCTTTGTGGTGAGCATAACTTACAAGAACTATGTAATTCTGTATACGGAGTCATAATATGTTCGGTATATGTTCGGCTCCTTCACGCCGGAACTTCGGAATGGAACTTTCGGAACAACCCTTTCGGCTGAAATTTTGTATGGAGATAGTCTATATTACTATATAGACTTATTTTAATGCAGTGAAAATCCTTGCCTGATTTGTGAAAAACTGATGATTTCCCGTCGATGTGCTACAACTATATCCCTATGGTGCGCCATAGCTAACTACCTTTGAATTAAATTGTTATATAGGGAAAAAGAACCAGAATTATATATTCCTGAGGAATCTTAGCTCTTGTTAAGATAAGGGGTTAACAAGCGATATATAAAAACGTGCGAATTAACTTTTCTTGGAAATGTTGTATTGTGAAATAAATACACTTTAACAGGAATTTTAAAGAAAATAAAGTAAAATACAAAAGCGAGTGAAAGAATAGGTATGGAAAGGCGAAGAACCATACTGTTATTAGAAAAAAGAAATCAAATAAAACTCAAGAGTAAAAACTATGAAAATCATAATCTAATTAATATAGAGAGTATAAAATCTATTTTCATTTTTAACCTTAAAATTACAAATGATACTTTTATTGTATTTAGTTTCAGAAATTTAGACGCGACATCGTTTATGATACTATCGCGATAAGACGCCTAAAAAGCCTCGCTCGCTAAGACATATATAAACAAGATTATTGCTTGCAAGGCTATTTTGTGCGCACGGCTGCTCCAGAGAGGTCACAATAATATAACACGATTCAGTGGCGAAAAAGGAGCTCTTTCGTCTATATTACCTACATCAGAAAGCTTATTAAAAAAAAGACAAACTCGTTTACGTGTACCTTCTTATGTACCACACATGTTAATTGTTATATAATCTTTGGCATTTTTACACAAATGTTTTTTAAAGCCGTGTTTAAACTTTTCATAGCGCGCACTTTACACAAGCTACCATACTTTATCAAACAAATTTTATCAAAAACCCTGTGCACGCCCCTCCTAATAAAACGCACTAAAAATAGTCAAAAAAACTTGTGTTACGTTACACGTTATTAAAACTTCAACGTACAGAAGTACGCCGAAATGTTAGTAACTATCCGAAAAACTCACTTTCATCTGATTTCCATGACGTAGGTAAGGGAAGGTTAACTTCGAGAAAATTATAATTTAAACCTTTCTCCGACACTGCTTGTCGTAATGACCTACTCTTTTACAATAATAGCCACTTGTTCACGATTACCTTGTGCAAATGATGTCGGAGGTCACGTAAACGCTGGCAACTCCTCGTGACGAGACAGCTCGGGACAACCTGCGGACAAACAGAATAACAATAAAGAAATGACTGGTCAAGGCCGTGTCGGAATACGTAATGAGGTAGTTCCTTACTCATCTGGCACGAGTGAACGAAAACATTTGAGGATACAGCATTATTTGTACAGTAGTATTTTGATAGAAGGCAGTGACCTCAAATGTAGGTTTTTTTTTTTATGCACGCAAGTTAGCCCTTGACGGCTATCTCACCTGGTGGTAAGTGATGATGCTGTCTAGGATGGTAGCGGGCTAACCTGTTAGAAGTATGGTAAACCCACGCTCCTAGTTGGTTTCTATGCGACATCGTGCCGGAACGTTAAATCGCTTGGCGACACGTCTTTGTCGGTAGGGTGGTAACTAGCCACGTCCGAAGCCTCCCACCAGACAAAGGAACTTTAAAACCAGTAACATTACTATAATGATGTCATTGTTGCAGCCAGCGAGTCTACACTTTCATCGCACCCACTTGACCAGACGGTGACGTAATATGAATGAATGCCTGATAAATTATGATCATCATAAAAAACCTTCACAATTGTCATGAGTGCAGAACGTTTCAGATAATAAGCAGGACATTAAATTAAAACAAACATTTCTTCGGGGAACTAATAATAAAACTTATCTAGTCCCTCGTTAAAGTCGTCAATACGATAAAAGATTTAACTTTTTGCGGAAGAGTAGAATCACTTTAGGATTTACAAACCCATATTCGCTAAATCTTGTATAACTGTTAAGATAATTAAACTTAAATCAACGCTTTGAATCACATGTAATAACTAAATTATTAAAGATTTTTAGCAAAACTCGTTACTACGACTACATACGAAATAGTCATGATCAACCCATTACCGGCTCACTACAGAGCACGGGTCTCCTCTCAATATGAGAAGGGTTTGGCCATAGTCCACCACGCTGGCTATGTGCGGATTGGCAGACTTCACACGCCTTTGAGAACATTATGGAGAACTCTCAGGCATGCAGGTTTCCTCACGATGTTTTCCTTCACCGTTGAAGCAAGAAATATTTTAATACCCGGGTACGAACCCCCGACCTTTTATTAGGAGGCGGACGTCTTAACCACTAGGCTATCACAGCTTAACGACTACATACGAAATAGCAAACAAAACGAAACAATACATTTTTAAGCCACACTCTCTGCTATCACAATGGTGTCTCAATGGTCGATTTGACCATGACGTTACAAGTAACATGTTTCCTCTCAGACTGAGGTAGGCTTAAGGCCGTAGTTCAACATGTTGGCTAATTGCGAATTGCTAAAGTTAACACGCTTTTGAGAACATTATGGAGAATTCTCAGGCATGCAGGTTTCTTCAAACATTTTCCTATTACACTGGTAAAGAATGTGATATTTCATTACTTAAAACGCAACTAGTGTGCTATCGCGCTAATAATTCTTTACCGCTAAAACCTCTCAGCGAGGAGATGATAGATTTAAGTTCGATTCCCGGGACGCGCTTGTAAGTATTCGGAGCTTTATGCTTTGATATTCAAGCAATCTTTAAAAAAAATAGGTGTCACTTCCTTTAACGGTGAAGGAACACATCGTGAGGAAACCAGCTTGCCTGAAAGTTCTCCATAAAGTCATTAAAGTCGTGTGGAGTCCACCAATCTGGACTGCGGCCACAACCTTTCTAGTGACCTAAGACATGCGTACTAGTTTAAGAAAGCAGTAGGCCAACATTTCAAGAGTTAATAAACAATCATTAGCGATAAATAAATAAATCAATTTATAAAAAAAAATACATTTAGGTATTAATTAAAAATTAATAACACGTTCTTAATATAAACATGGAAATTAATATTAATTTTAATGATAATAAATACTACATAATCGTACAAAGCAATTAAATAATAGAAAAGTGGTGATTAAAACCATTTAAAATGTATGAAAAAAGAAACGTCGATTTATTGAACTGCGCTAAAACGCTTGTATCCGCCATTTAATTTAAAATTTAAGTAAATAAGAAGAAATCGACTCATGATTTTAATTCACAATCTGTATTCTAATAATAAACCTCGTTGGTCTAGCGGTTATCGCGTTCGACTCGCGAGTTATGAGGTCTTGAATTCGATTAAGCGGTATTGAATTTCTGTGTTAAAACGTTAAGTTATGGTAATTAAAAAAATATTCAAAATAGCTTTAAGTAATCCTATTACATATTTGATTTATCTTTAATTATTTTAATTCGTGAGCTGATGGTTATATACTCGTAAACTTAAAACTAAAGCAAAGATGGTTCCAAGCGCGAATAGGTCTAAAAAGAAGCCCATAATAAACTTATTTTTTTGTCAGCCTCATCTCACATAGTTAATATTATATTATAATTAGGAGAAGAAGTGGAGTTAGAGCAATTCACACCCAAGCTTTTTCTCGTTTATATAATCCTTAATATCGTAATACGATTTTCCTATAAGGTTATGTTTTATAAAAACTTCAAAGTTATTAATAGACATATCCTAGATTTCCATATTTCAATTGGTTTTTGGTTGTTCTTCGATATTTTATTGTATTTATTCATTTCTAATATAACAGTTCTGACTGACCTAAGATTTGAAAGAGCTTGGCGCCTATGGAACTTTTGAATTCTTAAACTATTTATATCGCAAAATATATCTAAATTAGTTGTTAATGGATCTTGGATATCAAATATCACAGATTTCCATTAACTTCCTATTTAAAAAGCAAATATTGATCTAAGCTAATTAGCCTGCATTCCGTAGAACAGCGATGCGCCCGCGCCGAAAGTGAAAACACAGACCAGTAGATCGGTCAATGACCCCGCTCTGATATGTAGACGAAGGTTGATGGTGAAGTTGACAGTTCTATTTCTATGAGTATAACGTGACAGTTTCAAATCTAAAATTAATTATTTCTAGTAAGTGTTTTGACGACCTCCGTGGCGCAGCGCTAGCGCTGTTGGATTATAAACTTGGAGGTCCTGGGTTCGATTCCCGGCTCGAGTCTGGTCTGGTGGGAGGCTTCGGCCGTGGCTAGTTACCACCGTACCGACAAAGACGTGTCGCCAAGCGATTTAGCGTTCCGGCACGATGTCGCGTAGAAACCAATGAGGAGTGTGGGTTTACCATACCCCTAACAGGTTATCCCGCTACCATCTTAGACTGCATTATCACTTACCATCAGGTGGGATAGCCGTCAAGGGCTAACTTGTAGTGGATAAAAAAAAAAATAATAATAATAAACACTTCTGCTAGCGAGTCAATCACCGACCGGTTCGTCAGGCAAAATCTACTGAGAAGAAGCTGCACAAAAAATAGCTGTAGTTCTCTTCTATTTAAGTCATTCTAACTTGCTATTAAGCTACATTGCCATTAAAACAGACTTTCAAAAGTAATTCGTTCAAAATTTATTTTATTTCGAGTTTCTGTCTTTTAAGAATTTAAAAACAAGTCTTTTTAGCGGTACCTAGTTACTATAACTGTGTTTAATTTAAGCCTCACAGCTTTTAATATTTTCGAGTACTTTATTATGATATTCAAATCTAGACAGACGGACTGGATAAAACGTTAAGGATTCCTTGTGTAGTAACGCAAACTGCCAATACTTGAGAAAAATCATCATCATCATCATCATGATCAACCCATTACCGGCTCACTACATAGCACGGGTCTCCTCTCAATATGAGAAGGGTTTGCCCATAGTCCACCACGCTGGCCATGTGCGGATTGGCAGACTTCACACGCCTTTGAGAACATTATGGAGAACTCTCAGGCGTGCAGGTTTCCTCACGATGTTTTCCTTCACCGTTGAAGCAAGTGATATTTTAAATGTTTAAAAACGCACATAACTCCGAAAAGTTAGAGGTGCGTGCCCGGATTCGAACCGCCGACCTGTGTTTAGGAGGCTGACGCCCTAACCACTAGGCTATCACCGCGTCAACGGTAATACCGTGCTATAACTGTGTTAAATTTTACTATTTTTTTTGAGTACTTTATTATGATATTCAAATCTAGACAGACGGACTGGATAAAACGTTAAGGAATCCCTGTTTAGTAACGCAAACCTGCCAATACTTAAGGAAAATTCTGCTGTCCAAACAAAGAATCTAGAGATTGACGAAAAAAATGGCGCGTCAGTGTTGCTTATTTATATATTTTACTAGCTGTTAGCCGCGGTTTCACCCGCGTAGTTTTCGTTTCCGTGGAAATACCGGGATAAAATATTGCCTAAATATAAATTGCAAATTGACTCTTTGAAGTTAGGAACACACCTACATTTCTTAGACAACAGTGAGTGATTATAATTTAATATGAACTTTATTTAATAGCAATAAAGTTCAAATTCACATATTTTATTTAGAAAACGTCTATATGGGAAAAGAAAAGGGCTGTTTTTAGGGGTTTCCCGGCAATTATTCGAATTTTTCTCACTTTTTAAACCTTCCCTAGACCTGCACGAATATTTCAAGACCAAGGTAAGACAAATTCGTTCAGCCGTTCTCGAGTTTTAGCGAGACCAACGAACCGCAATTGATTTTCATATAAATAGATATAACTTTCGTTTTTAAATTATACCGGTTTATAGGAACGCCATTAATTATATCATTAAAGATATCTCATCTTAATTATAATAATACTACAGCTTATGTTTTGGCCAGATTCGCTTTTCCTTGGTTTATGAAGCGATGCTTTGACCGTAATTATCTTGAAACCTTTTAATTACTACTTTTCAAACTGACTAAATTCAAACTGTTTAATATATATATATATTTTGTTTTTATAATAAATACATATTGCATGCTAACTACGTCGACACATTTATCTAAAAGCTTATTTTAATTGATACCTACCAGTATTTTTAGTCTAAATTTTATAAGAGCCGAGGTAAAACTTTCAAAGAACAATTTAAAATACCTATTAGGCACACAGATAAGTTCTCTCACGCACTATTCTGGATTAGGGTTGTCAAAACATTTGGTGCATATAATTTTGACATGCATTTGTTTAATTTTATAACGTAAGCCTCTATAATAGACAGTTAGAATACCAAATACCTATACAAATACAACCAAACTACCCCATAGAAAATGCAGTGATGATAAAAATAGATTCTTTTGGAAATGGAACCTGAGACCTGCCATATATAAGAACACAGCGCTTTAAACGTCAGGGAAATCTCCAAGCCTATGTCTTCAGGCGTAACTTAGATGATAGATCTGTCGCTTTACGTTCGTTTGCGATTTGTCGACACCATTGCAGATTTATTTTATCATCGCGGTCAAAAGGTGATAACCCTAATTTACACGTCAAACGATTTACACCTCTATACCATCCTGTTTTAGGTTCTAGAACAGCATAATCATTAGTGAGTATTTGGTTATTTCATATGGAGTTAATAAACGGTAATCTCCGTAACGATATTAATTAGCGTTTCGTAAAAAGCGCTTCAACAATGGAAAATTTGCAAATTACTGCTTTTACTCTTGCCTTGTTCCGCGTGCCTTCATGACGTCATAACCAGGCTACGCTGCGGAGATGACGAGCTAAGTACCTGTCATGATTTCCAAATGTTTTAGATTTTAGTGTCTTTGAATTTACATACATATAATATCTTAATCATTAAATGAGAATATATAATTGAAGTATGTGATTTGACTTAAATGATTTAGGTTTGCTTTTGACTATTTTAATTAAAAGTATCTCAATTGACTGTTTTCTTAAGATACCGGATTTGAATAAGGCAAAACGGAAATCATGACGTTCGAATCGGCCCTTTATAAGTTAGTCAGTCGTTGGTAATTGTTGATTAGTTCTTGTTTAGTGTTGGTACCGAAAAGTGGTCTCCAAGCTTCTGGTTTTACAAAGGTGTGTAAAATGTTATAGATAACAAGTTGTTTACCATCCTGTAAATAAATAAGAATAGATACTGAAGAAGTGTATTTTTTAACATACCCAAACTTAAATTAAAAATATAGTAGCATCACTTAATATTAATGCAAAAAATAAATAATGCACATTAAATTACCAATTTTGCTAATATCGTTTAAATGAGAAGTAACAGATCATTTTAATAAGAAGTAACAAGCTTTTTTTTATACACCACAAGTTAGCTCTTGACGGTATCTCACCTGATGGTAAGTGGTGATGCGGTCAAAGATGGTAGCGGGCTAACCTGTTAGGGGTACGGTAAACCCATACTCCTAATTAGTTACAACACGGCATAGTGCCGGAACGCGAAATCGATTGGCGACCCGTCTTTATCGATGCGATTGTAACTAGCCACGGGCCAAGCCTCCCTCCCACCAGACCAGACTCGAGCCGGGAATCGAACCCAGGTCCTCCAACTTTAAAATGCAACAGCGCTCGCGTTGCGCCACGGAGTTCGTCAAAAGGTTTGTCTTAACTTTATGCTACCATTACCGTTTTGATAAAGGTTTGAATATTTCTATCGATAGAAATATTCACGCCAATCTGCTCGTTACCTCAAGGAAATTAGCAACTATATCTAACTCTACTTTGTATCATGCAAATTTTTCCTCCAAAATATACCTCCAAATCGAGAATCGGAGCCGTTGCTAGATTGTTTGATTTAGAAGTGTTTAACGTAGGTGTATCTTTATGAGGTAACTTCTGAAGATATTTGGTGACAGAGGACGGAACTTCTCGTCGCAATTATACCTTCGTACATACATCAACAGCGTTTAGTAAGCAATGTATCTACTATTAACGAAGTAAAAGAACTATGAACGAAGTAAAGGAACTATTAAAGATGTGCTTATTGTTAGCGGAATCATTATTTTTAAGTAAATACTTCTATGTTTCTGCTTGAGGTGACGCGGTGATTTAAAATTCGAAGGATTAAAAAAACGCACGTGTCTCTTACTTGTGGCGGGATGCGTAAATGCATTTCACAGCAAAAAATATTTTGTTATTTTATTTTTTCTTTTTATGGCTTTACAAAAAAATGTAGGTACCTGTCGTAATAACGACGTAGTTAGGTAGACGATAAAACCAGAATCGCGTTACAGTATTGAGCAGTCGCATTGAGCAACGTGAGATCCAAGGTTGTTTACAAAACAATTTCTCAAATCATGTCCATTCATTTCTAAAATATTTGAAATTCACATCGTAGATAACGGTACACGCGGAAATTTAACCCGCGTCCTGAATGATGTTCCCGGTCTATATTGGCTTAAATAAATGAAATAATCAAATAGGTTTAAAGATATCTTATATTTTATTTCGGTTATCGCCACGTTTCTAAGAAGCTATATGTATGGGCCAGAAGCTATATATAAGGCAGGTGATTGGTGAACGAAAAATAACTATAAAAATGGACGCCATGAGGACATGACTACATACTATAAGTTGAGTGATATTTTTGGCATAAATTTAACTGGCGTCAATTACATGGAAACAGCAATTAACAGTAATATAATAATATGTAGGTATATCTAAGTGTCGATCATAATGTGTAATTACGAGTTGTTGACTCATTTTATGTATTTTAATTTAAGGTGGGTGACCACCCAAGCTTGACCAAGCTGTATAAAAGTCGATGATAAATAAAAAACAAGAAATGGTTTTAGTTTAATTTGGAATTTTAGTATGTGTATTCAATTGCGCACGGTTATATTTATCAAAACATATAATTAAATGAAGGTAGGTGACAATCTATTCAATTCATGACAACGAAATGTCCCAGAGTAAAGATTTCTTTCTGAATGAATCAGTCACAAACATAAAAATGGTATAAATTTATTGTAAAGAATCTATTTTTAAGTCTTAAAACATGATTTTGAAAAATAAAACAGTAAAACTTAAACAAAAATGTTGTTCGCCCAACGTGGGGCTCGAACCCACGACCCTGAGATTAAGAGTCTCATGCTCTACCGACTGAGCTAGCCGGGCTGGTGATAACACTGATAAATATAACAAACTAACTTCCGTACCGTGAAACGGTAAACAATTTTGTACGTGCTAAGAATAACTTATTGATAAAAATTGTATTCTTGTCGTTCACTATGATCTTCCATTATGAAAAATATATCTATCTTTCAATGTATTGAATTATTTTATATTTCTTGCACCAACGTCTGAACAAATTTGTTTTGTTTTGCTTAAAAGACAGGCCTTTCTTCCGAAATATCAATATTACTAACTCCCACAAAAATTTTGGGCAGCAGCAAATCAATCGTAAACAATGTGATTTGCTATATATATATATATATATATTTTTGTATTTACTTGCATATTTCCTTGAAGTACATACTCGTATATGTTAGTTGGTTTAGTTTTTTTTTGGTAACCAAAAAATTTGCCTGACTGTATCAAAAATGATCTGTGGTCAAAAATATTCGGCGCCAATATTTTTGACAGATGACGAGGATGATGTTCGCGGGGCGGGAATTTAAAAGAAAGGCATTAGCGATGACAGTAAAAAAGTTAGGTCTTTCTACTTTGGTTATTGACAACAGACGAAAGTATACAATTGAAATTGACAACTTGAAAGCAACATCCCATACCAATAAGATTTTAAAAAGAGCGGATGGTATTACCTATTTCTCCAAAATGGGGTTTCCGATGAATAGTAGTAACAGATTCATCCGACGCACATACTGAGACTAGACGTGACACATCTGTAAGTTACTCATGAGTTGAGTTAAGCCTGCTCTGACATTATAGGTACATATACCTAAGCTGCTGTCAATTGAGGCGTGTTTATATAACCAACTGATCATGTAGATGGTCAGGAATAGGAGCATAATTGTTTTATCGATTATTCATTTCCACCTTAAGTCACGTGTTGTGCGATATGTGTCAATCTTTCTTGTCTTGTTTTTTTTTTATCCACTACAAGTTAGCCCTTTACGGCAATCTCACCTGATGGTAAGTGATGATGCAATCTAGGATGGTAGCGGGCTAACCTGTTAGGGGCATGGTAAACCCACACTCCTAATTGGTTTCTACGCGACATCGTGCCGGAACGCTAAATCGCTTAGCGACACGTCTTTGCCGGTAGGGTGCTAACTAGCCACGGCCGAAGCCTCCCACCAGACCAGACTCGAGCCGGGAATCGAACCCAGGACCTCCAACTTTAAAATGCAACAGCGCACGCACTGCGCCACGGAGGTCGTCGACAAAAAGTGTTTTAATCCATCTATGCTTCTGTGTGTATCTATAATATGCTATGCTTTTTATTGCTGTAAGAAATATGTTCCCAGCAACATTAACAGCAATTTCCATGGTCCGTTTCAGAACCACTGTAAGATATTTATTGCAAAAGCCCAAACAAGAGTAACTTGCAATATGTTCCGCTTAGCATTTGAGAAAGGCAACGAAATTCCATGAATGGGCATCACGAAGGTATTCAAAAATGTAGGCAAATCCGACTAGTCTAGTTAATGGTTACACAACGTATCTTTAGTTTAAGCTAAAAATTGTTTTTATCGCTCAGCAATATACTAGAGGTGCTATCCATCGTGGAAAAGTGTCCGACACTGATAAGAATTCACTCACAGTTTCGGTGCATATTTTCGTAAGCTTGTCAGTGCAAAAGTCAATTTCTTCTCAGTTAACATCCGAACCAGCAATGAAATTATGGAATATCTTAATAAATAAGACATAGATTTTATAAATGATGTTCAATGTTTTGAATAATCAACAGATAACTGTAAGTATAGAACATTTTGCCTGAGACTACACACCTCGCGCATTATTGATCTAAGAAAGTAGACTATACCATTACGAACGCTTCATATGTGCTTTTGAACCTCGGCTGTGTATATGCATGAAGTATATATGCATTTTGTAATAATTTCACATGTGTATTTCAAATTCAAATAATCTTTATTCAAATAGTCCTTTACAAGGCACTTTTGACGCGTCAATAATTTACATAGTAGTGATTCGATGGCGATAACTACATTCGTAAACTTAAAACCAAAGCTATGAGGGTTCCAAATGCGCCCTGGTCTAAGAAGAAGCCCACAACAAACTTAGCTGGGTTTTTTTTCGTTATCACCATCTCACATAATCAATAAATAATAATAAGAGCATTTTTATATCATTCGACAGCAAACCACTTCGTATATTAGGGTTTAGGTTATTCGCTTTGTCTTGTAATAGAATTAATATTTTATAAAGCTAACACAGTATAAGTGAATGATCAAGAAACAAGTTCCCTATATTCGAGCAGGCCAGTTGACTTTCAACAGTTCTTATACCTAAGCGCGGTGGTCACCGAGTAATTACTTTCTCAACGCGTGACGTCACCGATGCCCTTCCCATCAATAGAAGCAGATGAGAATATTTCGAGCAGTGGCTGTGATAGCCTAGTGGTTCGGGCGTCAGCCTCCTAATCAGAGGTCGGCGGTTCGAACCCGGGCCTCTAACTTTTCGGAGTTATGTGCGTTTTTAAACAATTAAAATATCACGTGCTTTAACGGTGACGGAAAACATCGTGAGGAAACCTGCACGCCTGAGAGTTCTCCATAATGTTCTCAAAGGCGTGAAGTTTGCCAATCCGCACATGGCCAGCGTGGTGGACTATGGCCAAACCCTTCTCATATTGAGAGGAAACCCGTGCTCTATAGTGAGCCGGTAATGGGTTGATCATGATGATGATGATGATGATGAGCATATTTCAGACATAGTCATGGATTAGTAAATTCTTTTTTCACACCTCTACCTCGACAATGTTTCATTAAAAGGTATGTTATCTAAAGGTTCACTTAAAGGAATTGTAATTGACTGAATTGTGCCAAAATCTACCTACTACCAATGGCCAAGTAATTTGAATTAAGGACATCCCGTATCCGAAGATTATTTTCCACATTCTTATATTTACTATCTTGCATCGATTTTTGATAGTGTCCCTTTTAATTGACAGAGCGCGTAAAGAACGAACCATAGAATATTAGGTTATTGGAAATTCTCTCCATAAATATTTTGAGATGTACCGAGGTGTCTAAACTGTAATTTTCACCGCAAAGGTAAGCTGTTTTCTTCTTAGACGCTTATAAAATGCGCGCAGTTTATAGGCCTCCAAGAAGCGCTTGTTGGCTGAAGATTCAGTTTAAAGCTTAATGTATATTAATTAAAGTAAAATTGATTACAGTAAAGTAACTATAGTGTGAAGTCTGCCAATCCGCACACGGCCAACGTGGTGGACTATGGCCAAACCCTTCTCATATGGGGAGGAGACCCGCGCTCTGTAGTGAGCCGGTAATGGGTTGATCATCATGATGATGATGATGAACTATAGTTTTACTTTTTGGAAACTATGTTGTTTAATAACTATCCAAGTCCATTTAAAATCAGTCGTAAAAGATCAAACGTAAATCACGATGTCAATATTGATAGGAGTCAATATTATCATTGATGGATAGGCACCATGTCTAAACCGTGAGCATAATATTTACGAGTTTATATAGGATTGTTTGTACATTGCGATAAACGGAAAGGTTCAAATAGATTACCTTACTCAATAGCAAAATAATAAAAACTAAACCCACTTAACAATCAAGTTTTTTAAACAATAAACAGCAAGTATAATTTGCTATATTCTGCCGACAACCGGGAGATTTGTATAATATAACACCACACAAAATCTTCTACTAGACTCACTCACTCTACGCACGTTTCGACTCGACACTGGATCATCCTCAGGAGATGTTGACTTCAAAAGCGCAAAAAGTAAAGTCTAATCAAGTTTTTTGTTTGATACAATAATATAACGATAAAATTATACTTGTGCTAAACGTGTCGGTGCTTTGAAATGGCTTCGATGTATGTCTTCAATAAAACAGTGTCGTTTTATGACTAAGGTAAATCTAACACATCTGTAAAAACATAACAGGGTTTGGAAAATATTTGCACTGACACCGTAGAAACATTAGCACAGATTTCGGAGCATTCGGATAAAGTTAGTGAATGTTGATCAATAATTTACGAATAGGAACAACGAGGATTTACTAAAGTTTTATAAAGAAGCATCATACAACATTATCGTGTATTTAAAAATATAAAACTGAAAAATAATTACATCGAACCAAATTGAGATACGAATTAAAAAAAAAATGAACGTACCGATTAGATTAGGCTTTCGGTAATAAAATTTGGTACTATGAAAAGTATTGTAAATCCGAAGTAAAGTACGATATATTGACAGTTATCCGTGCTGGGCGGAGCCGGGTCCGAGGTCCGCGGCCCGATCATGTAGACTACGGACCTTCACATTTAATGTACACGGTACCCACACACTAGACCCCACGAAAGTATCTCAATTGCAAATAAGTACCTTAACTTGTACCTATCAAATTAGTTTGATAAGAATTTCACCTTGATATTTCCACCCTTTCTACATTTAATTAAATATGGCGTAGATTACTTTTTAACTTCGGTTAATCAAAAGTCGATAAGAAGGTCTAAGAAGATAAAGACAAAATTTTTTTTTGCCTTTGGCTTCTGTTGGCCCCAAGATACCTTTTTTAAATTGTGTCACTTGAAATTAAGATTGGTTAACATAATCTAATATTATTCAAAATTGCAAGTCAAACATACAAGTAATAACGGTTCTTAGACAAGTTAGTTGCACAATAATTATATCAAAATGGTAAAACCTGGTTTTCGTTTCAACATCTTTGCAATAAAACATCCATTATGGGACATTTATAATAAGCTGTGATTGTTTTTTTTTCTGTGAAAACTAAGTTATCGAACTAAAGAATTATCTGCGCAAAAGAAGATGATGAAGTATCTAAAGGGAAAGTGCATGAATGTTTGAATGAGCGGAATGTAATATTTGTATATTCTAGCGGAAGAGCATTAGCATACGTTCTCACTTTCTACCGAGTTACAGTTTTTAGTGGCGCGCGTGGGATCGCCTCGCCGATGCCGTCTGACATTGAGTGACAACTCGCGCCTTACGTAATGATAACGCGTGCCAGAGTTACAGGGACTGACAGCTTGCATTATGCATGCCGAGCTGTCAGCATCATTGATTGTGAGCAGAGCCTGCGACCAGAATGGAACATCTGTAGTATTTTTTTTATTCCACTACAAATTAGGACCTGATGGCAATCTTACCAGGTGGTAAATGATGATGCAGTTAACATAGCTAAATAGCTAACCTGTTAGAGGTATGGTGAACTCATACTCTTAATTGGTTTCTGCGCGACGTGCTGGAACGCTAAATGTTTACACGTCTTTGTCGGTAACGTCACTAGGTAGTAATCGTACCTAGGACCCAGGATTTAAGTAGCCCAGCGAAATTGTGACGATGGGGTTGTCTCCTACGCTTACATATTTCTCTTTATCCAATTCATCATACGATGTCTGGGAAGGTCACGAAGTTGTACTAACCTTCAAGGACCAAACCTATTAAGAACAATCAAATCCTTTCTCTGTAAGTCTAGCACGTTGTAATCTTTAACAAGTGTTTAACACAACCAACAGATAACGATCTGTTATCAGACCGCCGGTATGGCCTCACAACTAAACGGTCTACTGGGCTATCTTTTTGCAAAGCAATTTTGCGCTCCGGTATGATGCCCAATAAACACCGAATAGGAGGATGATTCGTGATAGGATTCTCCGTTGCTGCAGATGTTCCTAAGCGACGGTAATCACTTAATCATGTTAAAGGCGTGTTTAAAGGATTCTTGTCGTTAACTTGAATTTAAAAGAGTTTTCCAACTGATGTTACAATTAGCATTTGAAGAGAAAAAGCATGTTATTTACCTTTTGCTACACTTTGACTCCCACTTTCCAGGTTTTATCGGGTACTAACTATTTTCATCTAACGGAGTTTCGGATCTCATCCAATCGTAGTTTCGGGACTTCAAGTTTATTTTAGCAATTATTAGTGATAAGTTTTCCAATATTATTCAAATTAAATTAAAATTCAAAATAATCTTTATTCAAATAGTTCTTAAAAAGGCACTTTTAACGCGTCAATAATTTACATAATTGTTATTTCATGGTGATAACTATATTCGTAGGGTTCCCGCACCCCGGTCTAAGAAGAAGCCCACAACAAACTTAGTCGGGAGTTTTTTTTTCGTTATCACCATCTTACATAATGAATAATAAATTGGTCTGGTGGGAGGCTTCGGCCGTGGCTGGTTACCACCCTACCCACAAAGACGTGTCGCCAAGCGATTTAGCGTTCCGGCACGATGTCGCGTAGAAACCAATTAGGAGTGTGGGTTTTCCATACCCCTAACAGGTTAGCCCGCTACCATCTTAGACTGCATCATCACTTATCATAGGGTGGGATTGCAGTCAAGGGCTAACTTGTAGTGGATATAAAAAAAAAAAAAAAAACTATGGAGATAGAACAATTCACACCCAAGCTTTTTTATCGTTTACATAATCCTTAATATCGTAATATGAGCTTTCGTTTTATAAAAACTTTGAACTTAAAAATTATGTGATGTTATTACGACTGAACATTGCGCACGTGTAAATATTAAATTTCACAGTAAATACAATGAATGTAATCGTTCGCAATGCCAGTATTGCTGGTCGACGGTCATATTCTAGTGAAACCCGTGCTTTCAAAACGCGGTTTGATGCGTTCGGTTTCTCGTCTGCTAATAGCGACATTAGCAGCGGCCGGCGCGTTAATGACGCGTTTAACGCTTCATATTTATTGTCTCTAAATACCTCATGCACAGAAAATGCAACCTTGCGCTCTAAAGATACATTGATACCTTTGATTAATAAGTGATTGAACAGATATTTATCAAAAAAGTAAGCTAAACTTGTACACAATGCTTTACTTTAAATACAATATCGTGAGGAAACCTGCACGCCTGAGAGTTTTCCATAATGTTCACAAAGGCGTGTGAAGTCTGCCAATCCGCACATGGCCAGCGTGGTGGACTATGGCCAAACACTTCTCATATTGAGAGGAGACCCGTGCTCTGTAGTGAGCCGGTAATGGGTTGATCATGATGATGATGAAATACAATATAGATCATCATCATTATCAGCATCATCATCATATCAATCGATTGACGTCCAGTGTTGGACAACGGTCTTTTGTACGAAGTTAAGAAATCCACGGTCTAGATCTTTTTTTTTATTTATTAGACCAAACCTAGCTTTACCGGTGTACAATTTCAGCACCTTCGGAGCCCAAACAATATAGATAATACACTTAATAGTAACATTGAATACCCCGCTTATAGGAGAATTCGGCATGTATTAAATTTTGACATTAAAGAAAATAAAGGAGGAAAAAAATACAAACAGTTACAATTACAACACTAATAATTATTGAAATGAAATTTTTTTTTTTGTGTTTTTGAAATATTTAGGGATAAGTGTTTGTAGGCTGATAACTATAGAACATGGCGTCACTTTGTGTTTTGTAATAAGCTAAGAACCTAAATAATTTATTTTGGAAACAGTCAAAGCGAAGGCACTTTGCCTATGTTACGTAAATATGTCTCGTTCAACATCATTTGCAGCTATGCAGAAGTAGAACGTATGATGGTACCGTAGATGGACTTCTAAATTCGTCCTCGTATCAGAGTAAGGTGGTAGCGGTGATAGCCTAGTGGTTAGGGCGTCAGCCTCGTAATCAGAGGTCGACGGTTGGAATCCTGGCACGCACCTCTAACTTTTCGGAGTTATGTGCGTTTTTAAACAATTAAAATATCAGTTGCTTCAACGGTGAAGGAAAACATCGTGAGGAAACCTGCACGCCTGAGAGTTCTCCATAATGTTCTCAAAGGCGTGTGAAGTCTGCCAATCCGCACATGGCCAGCGTGATGGACTATGGCCAAACCCTTCTCATATTGAGAGGAGACCCGTGCTCTGTAGTGAGACGGTAATGGGTTGATCATGATGATGATGATCAGAGTAAGAAGAAGCAGAAGAGGGCTGTTCGTGCGATATATAAATTAGGTCCCAGAGAGTCATTAAGAGATAAATTTAAAGATTATAAAATAATGACAGTGCATAGCCAATATATATATGAAAATTTAATGTATGTTCATAAAAATATTGATAAATTCAAGAAAAAAATGGACTGTAACGCACTGAACATTAGAAGTAAAAGTAAGCTTGTAGTACCGTTTAGTAGGCTGCACAAAATTAGTAACTCATTCAAAGGAAATTGTATTTTATTCTATAATAAATTACCTATTGATATCTTGGAGATGTCTATCAATAAGTTCAAAGTTTTTATAAAACGAAAGCTTGTAGAAAAATCATATTATGATATTAAGGATTATATAAACGATAAAAAAGCTTGGGTGTGAATTGCTCTATCTCCATAGGTACTATAGTTTATTATTAATTTTATTCATTATGTGAGATGGTGATAACGAAAAAAAAGAAAAACCCCGGCTAAGTTTGTTGTGGGCTTCTTCTTAGACCGGGGCGCGTTTGGAACCCTCATAGCTTTAGTTTTAAGTTTACGAATATAGTTATCACCATGAAATAACTACTGTGTAAATTATTGACGCGTCAAAAGTGCCTTTTTAAGGACTATTTGAATAAAGATTATTTTGAAAAAAAAAAAAAAAAAAAGTAAGGTATAAGTTGACTTATAAAACACAGAGCCGAAATTTCAACTTTTTCTATACCATTATACATATATAGTTACCTACATTTGAAATCGTTGCGGAGTTATCAGAGCGTGGAAGATAGTAGGTATGATGACTGAGGAGTCTCAACACACATAACTTTCTTTTGTTGTTTAAAGCTAATGAAATGTTAGTTTTGTTATTATTACCTATTGCGTTTATTTTTGAAATGGAAACAAACTTTTTATGTAGAGCTAAAATGTTTTTATGTTTTATCACTATGCTTAGTTTAATAACGCCACACAGGTCAGGTATATATGAGAGAGCGAGAATAAGGGCACTGAAAAACCACGCTGCTCCGATGCGAGGTTTACTAATTAATATAACATGTTAATTATGGTTTAAAGTGTACTCTTAGGCACGGGTGCTAATTTTCTAAAAAATAAAAAAAAACAACAGTAGGCCTTGTCCACAAGTCCAAAATCGCTCAGCGTGCTATGGAGAGGGCTATGCTGAGTGTTTCTCTGAGGGATAGAATCCGTAACGAGGACATCCGTAGGAGAACAAAAGTAACCGACATAGCCCAACGGATTAGCAAGCTGAAGTGGCAGTGGGCGGGTCATATCTGTCGCAGAACCGACGGCTGTTGGGGCAGACGTGTTCTGGAGTGGAGACCGTGTACCGGTAAGCGCAGCGTAGGACGACGGTAGGCTCACTGGACCGACGACCTGAAAAGGATCGCTGGTGGCGGTGGACAAGGAATGCGGAGGACCGTGTGTGGTGGCGCGCTCTCGGAAAGGCCTATGTCCAGCAGTCTATAAGCTGATTGATTGAAAAAAAAATAAAGCAACTATCGTAATCCACCCAGCGTGACTGTTAGGATAAATGAAACTTGATAAGTCAAAATCGTTTTCTGTATGCTCCTCTTACAAGAGAAATGGATTTACAGCTTCGAATCTCCACGCTGCTTCAATGCGGGCTAGTGGCTGCTCTTAAGCCACATCGCCCGCAAATCAAATGTATGTTATGCCCATATATGCATTGTAAACTTATCCCAAGACGCCATTCCATTACGCCATAGTCAGAGATAAATAAATGCCTAAACCAATTCAAATAAGGCGTTGTCGGTCAACACTATTCATACGTTCGAAAATCTCGAGGTCTGCATCTAATTCTAACGCTGTGGCCCTCCCAGACGAATATTTGTTAAAAGGGTTCCGTAACTCATAATTTAAAACCGTTTCACCTTTCGGATAATGCGAATTACCAATTACGTATTGGTAGTTGGTACTATCCCGTTTCTGATATGGACCCACGCGGAACCCTGAATTGTTTTTCAAAACCTAGTGCGCATTTAAAATGACCGCGTAGATTAAGCATTAAAAAATTATGTGGAACAATTATTAAACAACGTTTTCAATTGAAGATTGAACTGACGACCTTCGTGGCGCAGTGCGTGCGCTGTTGCATTTTAAAAGTTGGAGGTCCTGGGTTCGATTCCCAGCTCGAGTCTGGTCTGATGGGAGGCTTCGGCCGTGGCTAGTTACCACCCTACCGACAAAGACGTGTCGCCAAGCGATTTAGCGTTCCGGCACGATGTCGCATAGAAACCAACTAGGAGCGTGGGTTTACCATACTTCTAACAGGTTAGCCCGCTACCATCCTAGACTGCATCATCACTTACCACCAGTTGAGATAACCGTCAAGGGCTGACTTGTAGTGTATAAAAAAAAATGTCTATGTCTAATTCCAATTTCCGTTCCCGTCATCCACGTGAAATTCAGTAATTTCAGCCAAACAAGTTCGGTTGTTCCGGCGTGAATTGTCTGTCATAGGCTATATTTTCCGAATTTTACGGAAAACAAAATTTGTTACCTAACTCACAAAGTTTCTCTGCCTGCCTGCTGAAACTGTCAAGATAAAGAGGTCTTAGCTGTGGAAAATAACAAGGCTAATGATGTTGGCTAGTTTTTATTTATTTTATCAGATAAGTGACCATCAAATTCTTGTGAATCACAAATAGGTGACACCTTAGAATCGAATTAGACGCCTACCTGCATTTGCCTTAAACATATTCAGATAAATATTTAACGGCCTTCAACGTGAGCCTTGCCATACTAATATTAATCTGAGTGTTACTTTTATTATAAACATTCATGACACATTTAATCAACATGTTGCATACATTGATTGAGGCGTTGCGAACCTTTCTGAACATAATATATGTGCCCGAAGCAGAATCGAAAGCTTTTACAATAATATTACTTTGTCGATAAAATTTGCCGTCGTCACTGTCGTACAGAAATCTCTTAACGAAACTAAATTGACAGATCTTAAAATACTACTGCACTTTTTACACTTAATCGTTAATCGTTACAGACTAGTAAATTTAGTTAGAGATTTATGCCGAGCACAATGGGCACAAATGTTAACGAAGAATCTATTATTTGGGTGCAGCAGTGTGTACAAGACCTAATGTTAATTAGGACTTGAACCAAGCTATAAATTACTAAGCAGATGGTTATAAAAGCGAGGTCGACATTTATTGGTTGTAATTTGTATGATGTAAACATTGTAGCTATCTCCTTGTAAAAATTATGATGCCTAAACATTTCACTGTACTCTCTTGCGAGGGTTGTAACGTATACTCTGTGTCTACAACTTTCCTTCTTTATGAGTTTGGTAAAAGATTTCTGCCCAACAACTTTAATGGGGGCAACGTGAAGGGTTTTTAAGAAGTACACGTACGTAAATTGCGGGCTGGTATCGAGAATAACATGGTCCCTGGGTAGACAATTTGTTAGAGCTGGGCAACCATATTGAATGTGTGAGTTCATTCATATTGCTAGCTCTTCCCTTCAGAGTTAGAGATTAGTGATTTTTGAACAAAAAATTAATATACTTGGAAGATTTCCTTGAAAATCGACTGGAATTCAGCGTCAGAATCGATTAGCGTGCTATTCAAAAAACAAATGGACAAACGATATCGTCTTTATCGCTGGCACTTAAACAATTTCTTACTAAGCAAGGGGCAAGTTACTCCTGCCTGGAGCCAGGATTTATTTGACAGAGAGTCTGACCCTGAAATCTATCGTGATATGTAGAACATAGTAATAAATAGTCCATGCCAATAGCCCAATGAGACTCAAAATTTAACAATATAAATATTTTTCAATAATTGTTTCGTAAACCACTAACTCAAACATCAATCATGCCTGCAATCCAATCCAATTACAACAAAAACAATGTAACAATTATCACATCAAACAACGCCCGTTTCAGGCACGCCCCTGCATTTTCTCTGACACGCGATGTTTTGCGAAATGTAATCTTATTACTTACTATACAAGGTATCTATCATCAAGCGGTGATAGCCTAGTGGTTAGGGCGTCAGCCTCCTAATCAGAGGTCGGCGGTTCAAATCCGGGCACGCACCTCTAACTTTTCGGAGTTATGTGCGTTTTTAAAAATTAAAATATCACTTGCTTTAACGGTGAAGGAAAACATCGTGAGGAAACCTGCACGCCTGAGAGTTCTCCATAATGTTCTCAAAGGCGTGTGAAGTCTGCCAATCCACACATGGCCAGCGTGGTGGACTATGGCCAAACCCTTCTCATATTGAGAGGAGACCCGTGCTCTGTAATGAGCCGGTAATGGGTTGATCATGATGATTACTTTATAACAAATTACCAAATGAAATCTAGGAGATTTTTAGTGATCTACAGTATTTATGAAACTTTAAGCTTGTAGAAAAATCCTATTACGATATTTAGGATTATATAAACGATAAAAAAACTTTGTGTGAATTGTTCTAGTTTCAATTCAATTTCAATGAATTATTGACTATGTTAGATAGACAGAAAACCCCGGCTAAGATCGTTGTGGGCTTTTTCTTAGAACTGCGCGTTTTGAAACATGTCATCTTCACTTTTAAGTGGGCGAATGTAGTTATCTCAATCATCTCACAAATTAAAATAATGAAAAATATATTATATGAACGCTTTAAATTCAAATTTTGAATTTTAATTTTCTTTTGTTTGCATTGTTACGGTGAAATAATAAAGTTAAAAAAGAGTAATTGTGTTCTGCACCTATTCGTAGTAAATACATTTTGAATAGTGATACTTGCTAAATTAACAAACGATTTAGTAAACTCGCTTTCCGGTGCATGGTCGCCAGCACCTTGACACGGATAGATATTGGGGTCCTCGGTCCTACGCGTTACGTACCCTGACTCTAAGCCTGCAAACTTGCATCTGCTCAACATGAAACGAGACCTCTTATTTCATCAATGAGAGAAGGCCTGAACTTGGCAGTGAAAACCAACCAATATTCGTCTGTCAGATCTGTGTGTTAAGGCCTTCTTCCAAAACCAATTGTTGTGCCAATAAATAATACATTTTGTTAGTATAAGACCATTCCTCTTGGTTGTCCTTGGACAATACAAGAAGCAAAATGGTCAGTAAAAAGAAATAAAAACTAATATTCATCTGTCAGATCTGCGTGTTGAGGCCTTCTTCCAAAACCAAATGTTGTGCCAATAAATAATGTATTTTGTCAGTGTCTAGGACCATTCTTCTTGGTTGTCCTTGGACAACGCATGAAGGAGAATGGTCAGTATAAAAAATTATAATATTGTCATCTTCAATCAGAACTCCTCATGAAACTTATCATGTTAAAAAATTACACATATAATATAGAGTTATACACCATACTACACAATACTAAGGCGAAAGTTTGTATGTAAGTGCGTATGGAGGTAAATTTGTTATTCCTTGGAAGAAGTATTTAAACCAAACCAATACGGCTATAATATGAAATGGAGATAAATATACCTGGATTTTCACATAGGCTTCTTTTCATTCCGGTTCCCGCAGTATTTGTGAAAACTAATGTTCATGTCAACGAGCTAGAACTATATTAACAATCATACATATAATACACACAAATACACACTCACATACTAACTTTCGCATTTATTAGTGTGATAAGACGACAATATCGTAGATTTAATTTATTTTAAGTAATGAATGCGCTAGAATTCCGCATAAACGTGACTTTCTTTTCGGCTTTTATCTATTTTGTACGTTGCGAAGTACGATTTTGTTACGGAAATCGCTACCATTACGTTATGCAGCTGTGAATGTATGATCTCTTTCTATCCTCTTATCCCCTAGACCCACCACAAAAATCTTCTGGATCTTCTTCTTCCATTTTTTTAACCCTATTTTCTAGCAAAGATTTTTTTCATTCTTCGTTCACGGTACACACTTATGAAATACTTTACCATGTTAGATAGCCTAGAGTACAAGAACACTATTTGCCGGTATTATAATAGCATGTTTATCACTAGTTATTATTTCATTATTATGTATTACGTAGATTTTTGACGACCTCGTGGCGCAGCGCGCGCTCTGTTGCATTTTAAAGTTAGAGGTCCTGGGTTCGATTCCCGGCTCGAGTCTGGTCTGGTGGGAGGCTTCGGTCGTGGCTAGTTACCACCCTACCGACAAAGACGTGTCAAGCGATTTAGCGTTCCGGCACGATGTCGTTTAGAAACCAATTAGGAGTATGGGTTTAACATACCCTAACAGGTCAGTCCGCTACCATCTTAGACCGCATCATCACTTACCATCAGGTGAGATGCCGTCAAGGGCTAACTTGTGGTGTATAAAAAAAAAAAAGATGGCTTATTATATAATCATCTTACTCGAGGTAAGCTGTCATTCGTGTACCTCATATAACATTTATATGTTTGTTACAAGAATAAGGAATTAATATGCAGTTGGCAGCCTGTCAGAAGATATACAGAATTCGGCAGCGCTGCTCACTTAGATCTGGCGATATGCTGGTCGCGCCTCCGTGGGGCGGCGGTGCGTTGCCGACGCTGCTCCGCTCTATTTCCCAGCCCGTTGCAACACGCGCGCAGTGAACGAGCCGCGCTGCGAGCTCATTAACGAAGCCTCCTACTAGATGGGGACTTAGATTGTCTTCAGTGGCTTTTCGGTTTGTGATGAGATACATTCATACATCCACATTTGCTACATTTAGAACGAAGGTATTGAAACGCTTTTATTAGCTGGCTATGTATTTTTGAATGTGATTTTCAGCCCCTTAAAACGTCGGATTGGTTTGTAATTTTGCATCAAGGTCCAATGACATTGCAATAGAACGCTTTTATGATTATCTTCGTATATATGTATATGTATTTGACCGTGAATTTCACTCCCTTAAAAACGTCGGATTGGTTTGAAACTTGCGCGTCTATCAAGGACCGATGACAATGCAATTACTTTAAACAGCTGATGCTGTAACCTGATCTGGATCTTCATTTTTTATTCACGGAAACACGGTATTGCCATGATAATGCCGTAATAAATAATTCTTTAAATACCGTCATTATTTTTCTTTATTTGTACGCCAACAACATTTGTTTACAAAACAAGTAATGGTTATAAAAGAAACTAATGAGTAAATGACAAATAGGAGGAAATATCTACGGCTGGCATGTATATGACAGATTTTGGTTGATATCGATAATAAGATATTACGAAACGCATCAAACAATAAAAAAAATAAAAGCTAACCTTAATAAACAAAAATTACTCTAGGCAGGCAAGCTTTTATGATAGGTTCCTTTCCTATGAAGGTGCAGTAATAACTGAAAATAAAATTTGCAGTTGCTCATAGTATTAAATGTAAAGTTTGAAAATATTTTCGAACAATTAAAATACAAATCAAAGTACCTGAGCCATAATTAACGACATAAGCGTAAATATCGTTTACTAACATTTTCCATTACAGAACTGTGCACTGTGGCGCAAAACGCACTGCGCCGGATTTTTAATAGGCAGATAATGATATCAATAGCTATGCTGACATTTATACAACTCGACTAATATATGCACAAGCGATAAATCAGATCCTAACAACATTATTGGCAATTAGCAATGAACTGCTCATATCACAACTAGCTTATACCTAATCGATTTGGAAATCAGCAATCTTAACATCTTTATCGCTTGGGAAATTATTGATGTTTAGCAATATGTTTTTTAATTGAAAATGTGAAGAGGCAGGCTTTCGTAAGCGTGTGATTAATTAAAGCTGTTCCTGTTATACTCCATTTTATTCGCTCGGCTTATTTTTTTTAAAGTAATGCTTTTGATCTATGACACATAGAACATAGAAAATAAACATAAATGATAAAATAAATATAGTACAGATAAATTAACATATCAATAATAATATTTATAAAACCAACATTACACAGTAATTTCGCTTTTGCCATCTGTCTTAGGTATACTGCTTTTAAGTAAATAACTTTGCATTTATTCTTGATATAAAGTGTGTTCATAATCACGTGTGACACATTTATTAAAAGAAAATAGAAAAAACAGTGAAGTTCTTTATGTGAGTATGGTTTTATTGATTTCTTCTATTTTTAAATCATACATTATACTAAAAAGTTTAGTATATACATTGCTTATTCGCATACTAAGATATGCAAAATAATTGGAGTATTTTTATTTATTTTATTTATTTATTTATTTGCTTTCATATCTAACAGACATGAGACCCGGTCAGGGCATTGCAAACAGTAGAATTGTTATGTACATTGATGAATATTCTAATGTTCAACAATTCAATAAAATTAAAAAATTAAAAATAAATAATAATTCAATGAGTCAATATTATGATAATAAAATTATTAAAAATTATAAATCCAATTAAAATTAAAATTATTGTGACTAAGCCTAAGTAATTTAAACTAATAATATAGTAATATTTTAATTGTTACGGAGTACCTATAACGTATAAGTTTCATTTTAACTAATGTTTTATGAATCCAATCTGTATACCCATATATCTCAAGACTAGGACATAATACGAAACTATCCGACTTTACATACCCTCTTTGTTATAAACAAAGCCGTGGTGGCTACAGGTACCTGTATCAATCATTTCCATGCATGCGCGATTTTCTAGGCAATTGTTTCTTCACTTTACCATACTGAAGTGATTTTTCCCTCTCAATTGAGTAATATATTCCGGGAAACGTCAATACCACATCCTTATAAGCGACTCGTAAAACTAAATAGAGCATAGATACTGCTGATATAATCACGGATATAACTACTTCACTTCATTACGTAATGTTACGCCGGTAGGTCCTACCTAAAAACGTCTGTACCTAATATGTATGCATCTGGATCGATTTACTGCAAACCAAACTACAGACGGTTTCGGTCATTCCAATGTTATAATGAAAAAAAAATATCAGAAAAAAAAAATGAACTTCATCAAAGCTCTGTTAGTAAGTTCAGCTCTAAACCGTTACTGCTTATTTAACAACAGCTGTGATAGACTAGGGGGTAGAACGTCCGTCTAATCAGAGTCGGGGTTCGATCCCGGGCACGCACCTCTAACTTTTAGGAGATTGTGATTGGAAAACATTGAGAGGAACTTGCATACCTGAGAGTTCTACATAATGAAAAAAAAAAAATTATTTGCCAAAAAAACAACTTTCCAAAGCTTAGCACATCCGTTGGGACCCACACTAGGTAATCCTGTGTCGTGGGGCCCAACAATGTTCTCAAAGGCGTGTGAAGTCTGCCAATCCGCACATGGCCAGCGTGGTGGACTATGGCCAAACCCTTCTCATATTGAGAGGAGACCTGTGCTCTGTAGTTAGCTGGCAATGGGTTGATGTTAACGATGACTGCTTATTTCGTATCGTCTGTCCAACAAGATTTTTATTAAATTGTGGCTGATACATAGATAATATCGCAATGCCTTTTGACAAGTTATAAAATTACCATTACGAGTAAAATTCAATCAAATGTCAAATGGTGAAATTAATTTTGTCTTCTAAACATTTCAATCAATAAGAAAGGAGACGCACGTACAACACGTCTCTAATATGCTTGTGTAGATATATCAAGCTATAGTTATCGAAAGTTTGATTAGTTACCCACTGTATAATTACTGTAACAATTATTAAGTGAACATCTCATGAGGATGCTTATGTATCGGAGCGAAACGAACGCCGAGAGCGCATTTTGCAGAATCTGTGCGGTATTACGTGTAATATAA
Organism: Lasiommata megera; assembly: GCA_928268935.1. Taxonomy (NCBI): domain Eukaryota; kingdom Metazoa; phylum Arthropoda; class Insecta; order Lepidoptera; family Nymphalidae; genus Lasiommata; species Lasiommata megera. Next base: position 762,247 of record OV743308.1, on the reverse strand, counting down.
AGATAAAAATTGTTGATTCGTTTGTTTACTGCGAATTAAAGCAAACTAATGCCTGATGTTCATTGTATCAATATGTAAAGGCCTGCTTCGTATTTCTTCTTTTTTATTATTTAAAATTAGCTCTTAGCTTTAGTTTTAAGTTGGTGAGTAGTTATCACCATCACCTCATAGTAATTACAATACGATAATTATATATAATTACGAATATACATTATATATGAACGCTTCATAGATAAAAAAGGTTTTTTCTTTATTCACCACAAATTAGACCTTGACTTCTTCTCACCTGATGGTAAGTGATGATGCGTCTAAGATGGTAGCGGGCTAACCTGTTAGGGGTATTGTAAACTCATACTCCTACATGAATAAAGCTATTTTGATTTGATTCAGGAACTGTTAGTTTTAACAGGATAAAAAGAATTCTACGTTGGACTCATGCTAGCGCTGCATAGACGTAAAACATGTTTTATTGTAAAAAATTTATAGTAAGTTCAACTGTTTAAGCGTCCGACTTCGCTTGCTTCGTAGCGCCGCTACGGCGCCTCGGAACAACGAACACATAAACAAACAGACGTGCGCTCATAATACCATCCTTCAAAAGTTCAACATCATCACTTCAATATTACTATTAATATTCGATTGGGCATTTTTAAGTTAAGCCTTGACTATAATCTCACCTGGTGCTAAGTGGTGATGCAATCTAAAATGGTAGCGGGCTAACCTGTTAGGGGTATGGGTATACCCATACTCCTAAGTGGTTTCTACAGCGACGACGTCTTGCAGGAACGCTAAATCGCTTAGCGACACTTCTTTGTCCGTAGGGTGGTGACTAGCGGATGCTTTCCACCAGGCTAGACTCAAGCCGGGAAACGAAGCCAGGATCTCCAACTTTGTAATGTATTTTCAAAAACACAAATTTTTTTTAGGAGTTGCCAGGTCATGCACTGCTTGTTACCAGCGGCTCGTTTGATATTGAGTGTCCAGCTCGCTGAGGGTCGCCGCTGAGTTTACCGGAATCACTATTCCATTACCTCGGCGGGACCGCTTTGGGATCTCAACGTCCTCAAATAACCAAAATGTACGATTTATTATAGTGCTATATAATAATCTAATCATTTGTATTATCTTTACTAATTTAAATATTCCAAACACTTTAGGTGGGGATTTTTAATTTTAATTATTAAAGAGGGATTATTGCTAAGTAAGCTTGTAGAAATACTATAGTGTAAAGGATTACGTAAATTATAAACAAGCATGGGTGTGAAATATTGCTCTAATAAGGATAGCTCTTAATATAATTTTAAGTGGCATGTGAGATGGTGATAACAAAAATAAAATTTATAAAAAAAACCAAAAACAAATTTACCTGGCTAAGTTTTAGTGGGCTTCTTCTCAGACCGGGCGCGTTTGGAACCCTCATAGCTTTAGTTTTAAGTTTACGAATGTAGTTATCACCATCAAATTACTACTATGTAAATTATGGACGCGTCAAAAGCGCCTTTTAAAGGACTATTTGAATAAAGATTATTTGAATTTGAATTAAAATTGAATTAAGAAGAAAAAGTGCTTTACTACGACAATTCTATGCAGATAAACAATGCCCTTTACGACATGGTATTAGGACGTAAAGTTAACGAGACTGAAATGTTTACAGAAACGTAGATTACGTCAAAGTCACCGTGAACCGCGCGTGTACTGTTGTAAAATAACATAACGTTGCTAGTTAATAAATAAACACATACGAAATGCATTTAATCGCCAGCTGCGGATGACAATTAAAGGGAAACTGCCAACATGATTAGTTGGTGAACTGGGCCCGTATCAAATAGAATCACGCAGATGACGAAAATAACCAATACGCCGGCGTACGTGGTAACGTGGGAACGTGGGAACGCGGCGGGCTATCGCGGTATCGAGCGCCATCGAGCCAGTACGTGCGAAGATCCCATCCCAGGGGAATTGCTATCTACTTACTGAATAAGGATGCCCTTACACTTTTGAAACAAGTACAATGTATATTAAAATTTCACCATTTAGACGGAAACACAACATAGGTACATCTCCGGCGTAGAAGGTTGAATTAGGAAGGGTGCAAAAGAGCTAAAAAGAAAGATCTGTAATAGGCAAGACGTTATGAATAGCTAACTTCTCAAGCTTAAACTTTTCTTCTCAGTATTCACGAATTAAAAAAATATATAGGTATAGAATTGGATGCAATCATATTTGATGTTAAGTGATGATCTTGATGTGAAGGTACATAATTGGTGGCCAGATCTTTATGGTGCGTATTTTTTTTTTTTTTTATTCACCACAAGTTAGCCCTTGACTGCATCTCACCTGATGCCAAGTGATGATGCGGTCTAAGATGGTAGCGGGCTAACCTGTTAGGGGTATGGTAAACCCATACTCCTAATTGGTTTCTACACGACATCGTGCCGGAACGCTAAATCGCTTGGCGACACGTCTTTGTCGGTAGGGTGGTAGGTAACCCACGGCCGAAGCCTCCAACCAGACCAGACTCGAGCCGGGAATCGAACCCGGGACCTCCAACTTTATAAAGCGACAGCGCGCGCGCTGCGCCACGGAGGTCGTCAAAATTGTATGTATATTAAAATTTCACTATTTAGACGGAAACACAACATAGGTACATCTCCGGCGTAGAAGGTTGAATTAGGAAGGGTGCAAAAGGGCTAAAAATCTGTAATAGGCAAGACGTTATGAATATAAACAGCTAACTTTTGCGTCTAGTGCTTCTCAAGCTTAAACTTTTCTTCTCAGTATTCACGAATTAAAAAAAATTATAGGTATAGGAAGCAATCATACCTGATGTTAAGTGATGATCTTGATCTGAAGGTACGTAATTGGTGGCCAGATCTTTGAGGTGCGTATTAAAAACGATGACGAGGATATTAAATACGTATTATTATGATAATTAAGGATGCAGATCGGTAGGATGTCTCTCGTCCCGATATTAAAGAGTGAGGGTAGACATGAATAGCTCTAGACCACGGATACATATCTATAACATATAGTGGTAAGAAATTCCACGCACTGAAGTTTTTCAACCATTATTATATCGTGCTCTGTAACATAATTCTCGGTTCGATGGTAAAAAGCATTACTTTTTATTGAAACATCGGATATTTTAACTTTTTATTAAAATAACGGTTTTTTTTTCTGGTTTATTATTACAGTTCTTAACTGATGCTCATCCAAGAAGGATGGCATATTTTCTTATTTCATGAACGTAATGGCGTAGCGTGCCGTCGCCCTAAGCGTTCTTACTTGTGAACGATCGTAAATAAACTAAAACAGTGTTCTGATAATGAGGCGTATTTACTGGGGAAAATGATAAATCTCTCTACTCACTAGACACTACTAGCTGTAACACGCCGCTCCGCTTGCCTAAGTTCCGCTCCCTAGGATGTTAAGCCTTACGCATGTACTGTTTTGTTTGACAATTTCCGTGGCGCAGGGCACGCGTTAACGCATTATAAAGTTAGAGGTCCTGGGTTCGATTCCCGGCTCGAGTCTGGTCTGGTGAGAGGATTCGGCCGTGGCTAGTAGTAACCAACCTACCGATAAAGACGTGTTGCCAATCAATTTTGTGTTCCAGAACGATGTCGCGTAACAAAAAAACTAATTAGGAGTATTGGTCTAAAGTAACCTTAACAGGTTAGTCCGCTACCATTTTAGACTGCATCATCACTTACACCAGGTGAGATTGCCGTCAAGGGCTAACTTGTAGTGGATAAAAATATATATATATATATATATAACATGTCTTATTTGGTTAACAGATGCGAGAATATTTAATTATTCAGTGCAAAATTGAACGCGTTACAAATATAATTTATAATTAAACCAAAGCAATTGTAACTACTCGCAAACCGCTCTACTGTATTTCTCTCTGGGGTATATAATAACAGTTCATTCATTCATTCAAGGTGCAGCGCATACTATACATCTGTTAGGTAGTATACGTGCGTACATATATCTTATACTTATATGCTTATCTAGGCAAATTTCATTTTTAAATTTTATAAGTTCTTTTTTTTTTACTCAAATCGAGTTCACTTTCTTCGAGTTCCAGCATAAGTCAAAACTTGTTAGTATTTACTTCGATAATAATACAGTTGTTACCAAATAAATAAATAAATTCACCTACCTGTTTTTTTTCCTAATGTATTTTAAGTTTGTTATATAATTACGTGTAAAGGTAATTATTATTAGTATGCTAGTGGGCCGTGGATCTAGACCAGCACATAAAAACCCAGCGTTCACACCCGTAAAGACGGCTCGATGATCTGTATAATCATTGACACAGATACAACTACAAGAAAGCATTATCTATCCATTTCTTTAGTCTATCCATTACATTTCCTCGTTTCTTGAGAAAGTATTATGAGTTTTATGAGTACGTTTGACGACTTCCCTGCCGCAATATGATCGCTGTGGTCCCATTAGTAGAAGTACGCGGGTTCAACCCTGGCAGGGTCGATTTGGGTTTTTTTAATTTCTGAATTGTCTCTGGTGTGTGAGGCTATAGCTGTGGCTATCGTGGCTTTTTGGAACGTCTTCCTTGGTTGGGTGGTTACCCACGTTGAAGACGTTACGGTACGATGTCGCGTACAAACCATACCGTACTGCCATAACCCCACTATATTCAAGCTGCTTCATCACTTACTACCAGGGTTGAGTAAAAAAAAGAAAACTAGCTGATTACATGCTCATTGCAGTGTAATCCCATTATTAAAAGTAAAGTTTTACTCATACTTCCACAAAGAAATAATCAATTGACAATGGATACAATGGAAGCCATCTTTAAGGAGCTCGGAGTGTCTCCAAGTGATCAAATCTAAAAGGTAGATATATCCGAGGAAGAAGTAGAAGACGAACAACCGGGAATTTCTGGTAATAACTTCTCAGTAATGGCCCGAAATTAGACAATTGGCGGTGTCCACCCCTTTGCCCCAGAAAGCACGTTAAGCCATCAACTAAAACCCTGAAGGAGGCTGCGCCCAGTAGAAGAATGATGATAATGAAATGCCTTGGGCAAAAAGGAATATTCGATTATATGATTACAATATATGTGATCGAATAAGATAAACCATTACGTACTAGAACGTAACATAACATATTATTTTATATATTATACCTACCTATTTTGACACGCTATTTTATATAAACACAATTTATGTGTGAAATGTATACGTAAGTACATTAACTTTTTATTGCATTACAAATTTAATTAATATAATGGATAGCTTACATTAAAATAATAAGAAAAAAGTGGTTAGCGGAGCGTGATTTTTCGTTACGAGAAAAAAAAAGTTAAATGATTACTAATTGGCAGTCTAACTCCAACGTTTACTTACTAAATCTTTAAATTGTTATAAATATAATATTGTGTTGTTTGATGTTAATAGTTTCGCGAACATATTTTTTGTTATTGTTAAAACGTATAACTTACAGATTCCCATATGTTGTATTCCAGACAGCGACACTCAACTGAAAAATAAAACAAAATGCTATAATTTCTTTCATGAAAAGGTCGTTCTTATTTCTCTGACATTAGTTCTTAACTAACCCGGCTAAGTTTGTTGTGGGCTTCTTCTTAGACCGCGGCGCGTTTGGAACCCTCATAGCTTTAGTTTTAAGTTTACGAATGTAGTTATCACCATCGAATTACTACTATATAAATTATTGACGTGTCAAAAGTGCCTTGTAAAGGACTATTTGAATAAAGATTATTTTGTTTTTTTTTGAATTTTAACTGAGTATGACTATATATATATTAGCTGTTTGTTATTTTGAAACTATTACTTTTGCCGATCACTACTGAGTAGATAGTAGGTCCCAGGTTCGATCGCCTGCAGGGGATTTTAGAATAGTTTAAAATAGAATAGAAATAGTTTATTTATTAGATCAACACAATTACAAATATACACATACGAGGTTAAAACAGAGTAACTTATTATCTATTGCCTTATTGTTAACACTTTAAATTAATATTTTAATATCGTGTCGCGCCAAGAAATAAATACTGACCCAGCTTAATGGTGTGGATACTAAACTACCCACAACGCTGGTATAATATTTTGAATGTTCTCTAGTCTGGTGGAAGGCTTTAGTCGTAGCGAGCTACCGCCCTGCTAATAAAGACGTACCGCCGAGCGATTAAGCTTTCTGGCTTGATAAACAATAAACAGCAAGTGTAAAGTTGACTTTTCTCGCTTGAGAAGTCAACATCTCCTGAGGATGATCCGGTTTCGAAACGTGCGTAGAGATTCTAGTCGAAGATTTTGTGTGGTGTTATACTATACAAATCTCCTAGTTGTCGGCGCAATATAGCAAATTACACTTGGTGTTTATTGTTTATCATGGACTTCCGCAAAGTAACGCCTGCTTCTATTCATTATTCTGGCATGATGCCAAGTAGAAACCGATCAGGAGGTTGGGTTTAGCCAGCCACGCATCGATAGCTCTTCTGGGCCAGATGCTGCTCGTTATAAACTATGTATAAAAAATAACGATTCGATAGGTATGAAAGGCAGAAGGCACCGAAGTTTCGGGTGCCGAGTCGTTATATCGTTACATCGCTGTTTCGTTACGGCCATAAAAGATTTGAATGGAGTTTCGTTTTATCCGACGTGCGAGGTGTAATGGTATCGCGTGCGCGTGGCAGGTTGCGTAACGCCGGGCCACGGCTTCGGCGAACACGCGATAGCGTTTGACCAGATCTTGCGATGTGACTTATGAGGGTATCGATGATTTTTTTATTTATTTCGGCACGATGTCGCGTAGAAACCAATTAAGAGTGTGGGTTTACCATACACCTAACAGGTTAGCCCGCTAACATCTTAGACTGCATCATCACATATCAGCAGATGAGATAGCCGTCAAGGGCTAACTGGTAGTGTAAAAAAAAAGGTCATCGGCCAAGTTTGGGCCCACAAGTCGTCGGTAACCACAAATACGTTTCCTTCACACTGGAGAATCCTGGAGTTCCTTTAAGCAAGTATTTTTTACTGCTTTTATGCTTGTACTAGCCGGAGTCCGTGACTTCTTCTGCGCAGGTATTTCGAGTAGCTTATTTTAGCGTGGCGTACAAAACAATTTACAGATGTTTTCCTATTTACTTGACACTTACCGACCTATTTTCGATAATTCACACAATATCTTTATAAATTGTAGCCGTATATGTGTTATTCTGATTTATAAGCTATATTATTGTAAAGTTTACTTAAAATACATTCGGTAGTTTTTACGTGAAAGAGTAACAAACATCCATCCATCCATCCATGCGTACAAACTTTCACGTTTATAATATTTGTAGGATGAAATGCAAGGCGCCGGTAACTTGTACCACACATTAGTTGTAAATTCCCACGAGCACAGTTGCCACGTGACCTCGGGCCGCAGTTTTAAAGTCGCCTTCAATTAACTGCGTTTTCAAACTTGCACAACGGTGATTGACTTCAAGGCATTCATCCCAAATATTTTTGTATCTCACTAGCCCATGCCGCGACTTCGTTCACGAAGATTAATGTTATTTAAGAACTCCTATCGTATAAGAGCAAGAGCTGGGGGAGGCCAGAGAGGCGACTTCTACCAAACACTTGTGACGATATGATAATATAAAACTTGACTGAAAATTGTAAAGAAAAAAAAACATTGACATAATTTTTTTTTTTATTGACTTGGTAGTAGAATAAATGGCTTTTTTTATTTTTTTATTTTTTTTTTTTATTTTTTTTTTATTTTATTTATCGTATAAGCAACGTAAGCGTAAACAAGAATGGGATAATTTAATGGAGTATCCCATTCTTGTTTCGATCTCTTTCAAAAAAATTAAATAAAATTTTGGGCAAACGTGAATTTCAGGTTTACATTTCCGGGAAAGTATGTGGGGCATGTGTTTATCCAGGTTATAATCTATCTCCATTCAAAATTTCAGCCAAATCATACAGTAGTTCCGAAGCGGTGATAGCCTAGTGGTTAGGGCGTCAGCCTCCTAATCAGAAGTCGGCGGTTCGAATCCGGGCACGCACCTCTAACTTATCGGAGTTAGGTGCGTTTAATAAAAAAATAAATATCACTTGCTTCAACGGTGAAGGAAAACATCGTGAGGAAACCTGTACGCCTGAGAGTTCTAATTACGACAGGCTAATCATTAATAATTCTATGATAGCCTAGTGGTTAGGACGTCCGCCTCCTAATCAGAGGTCGGGGGTTTTAAACCGGGCACGCACCTTTTCGGAATTATGTGCGTTTTTAAGCAATTAAAATATCACTTGCTTCAACGGTCAGGGAAAACATCGTGAGGAAACCTGCACGCTTGAGAGTTCTCCATAATGTTCTCAAAGGCGTGTGAAGTCTGGCAATCCGCAAATGGCCAGCGTGGTGGACTATGGCCAAACCCTTCTCATACTGAGAGGAGACCCGTGCTCTGTAGTGAGCCGGTAAAGGGTTGATCACGACGACACAGTAGTTCCGGCGTAAAGGAGTAACATATATACGAGTACAACCATATACGCTGACAGACAAACTTATGCCTTTATGATATAAGCGTGATAACTATGAAGTGCTGCCTATTCACCTCGATAGGTCAATGGTAGCTACATCACTCGATGAGTAGATCTTATAACCTTTACTTGTTGTAGATAGAACAAAGAATGCGATGGACATTTTGGGTGTGGTGTAAATATTCACGAGGCTGAGCAACCTCGGATATTGTAGATACGGGCTGCCCGCGTCATTTTATGGAGTTTTCCTTCAAGAAACTATCAGTACCAGCTCGGAGTTAGGACATCTATTGTGCATATTCGTATCTAAAAAAGCACGATATAATAAGGGATAAAAACCTTCACTGCCTGTTAAATAAATAATATATATGCTAACTTTAGGTGCAAAATTATTGATATCTTTAATAATTATACAAATTGACATTTCTAAATTAATACTTTACTTCTAATTCCAAATAATAATAAAAAATAAGTTTAGGTAGGATTCTTGGTTTTGAATGTATCAAATTTTTCATTATACGAGTGACTATAACCTTTTGATTAGTTTGTAATTTTTTTTTGACATAATATCTTTTAAACAATAAACAGCAAGTATAATTTGCTATATTCCGCCGACAACCGGGAGATCAGTACAGTATAACACCACACAAAATACTCCACCAGAACCCCCACGCACGCTTCGACCCGACACCGGATCATCCCCAGGAGACGTTGACTTCACAAGCGCGAAAAGCTTTTCGCGCTTGTGAAGTCAACGTCTCCTGGTGTGTGTGGTGTTATACTGTACTGATCTCCCGGTTGTCGGCGGAATATAGCAAATTATACTTGCTGTTTATTGTTTGTCATGGACTTCCGCAAAGTAACGCCTGCTTCTATTCATTATAATATCTTTTATTAGAGGCCTTAGATCGCGCAGATGATGGCGCGATCCTGTGACTGAGATCAGACTGTGCAAGATGTAAATTGTGCAATTGGTTCTCTGGCTTGCTTTAATGTGGTCTGAATTATTTTATATCCATAATCTTTCTATTTATTTATGTGTGTTCACTATTTTTGACTCGCTTTCCAAAGTGAATAACTGCGACAGAATGAAATTGAAATGCGACATTTTTATTTGACAGTTGATTACCACGTTCTAATTATTAAATTCAAATTCAAATTCAAAATAATCTTTATTCAAATAGTCCTTAGAAAGGCACCTTTGACGCGTCAATAATTGACATAGTAGTTATTTCATAGTGAAGTGTGTGTGATATTTCATGGTGAACTATGTTCGTAAACTTAAAACTAAAGCTATGAGGGTTCCAAACGCGCCCCGGTCTAAGAAGAAGCCCACAACAAACTTAGTCGGGGTTTTTCTTTTTTTTCGTTATCACCATCTCACATAATGAATAAAATGATTAATAATATAATAATATTATTATTTTACGCTCGCTCGTTTCACGTTTATGAAAAAGATTCACTTCTAGAAATTTTATTTTTTACTATGTCTGTATGATGAATGCATAATAAAGAAGTTCTTAACGTATGAAGTAATGCTTTGGAATTTGTTTTACGACAGCGTTAGTTCTGAGGTAGTTGAGACTGTTCACTGTGGTATGGGGAAGAGCCTAATGAATGTGATGTAGCCAGACGCCGGGGATAGCAGCACATGGAGTGACTAACTGTACTTTTAAAAACGTTTAGTATCCCGCATACTTTTTGACGACCTCCGTGGCGCAACGTGCGCGCGGTCAGATTATAAAGTTGGAGGTTCTGGATTCGATTCCCGGCTCGAGTCTGGTCTTGTGGGAGGCTTCAGCCGTGACTAGTTACCACCCTACCGACAAAGACGTGTCGCCAAACGATTTAGCGTTCCGGCACGATGTCGCGTAGAAATCGATAGGAGTATGGGTCCGCTACCATCTTAGACTGCATCATCACTTACCATCAGGTGAGATTGCCGTCAAGGGCTAACTTGTAGTGGATAAAAAAAAATACTTGTTAACTTGATACATAAGCGAGCATATGTTTACATGGTAACCGAAACCAAATTTAAATTAAATTGGCTTAGCATTACCCAAAGGTTCCTTAGCAGTTCCTTTGGCAGCAGCTTCAAGAGATCGCTGAGAGTGCCTTTGCACGCCTCAATGTCTTGTCCAAGATTCTGTATGTATTTCATTTCTTTGCATCGAAGTAAGTACAATAAGGACTTAAAACTAACAAACTAAATCCATGTCGTTAATTTTTATCGTTATTGAAACAAAAGCCAAAACAGCTGTCAGGTGCGAAAGATTTCTATGTGTCTCATGCTAAGCAACATGAAAATTTCTAACATTTAATCAAAATATTTCTATGAGAAAATATAAGAGAATGGGTAGGTACATATTCCTTTCGTGACACGCATATTAGCATCACTGGACTCTGACGCCATAAATGCCCCATATTTATAACAGATATTATAAACAGTGGCGTCTTCGTCTGCGGTTAGTATTTGCGTATAAAGTACCCCGTCTTCACTTTTACATTAAATAATTTTAGTAACAGCAGAAGGCTGAAAAACAATTTCGAAGAAACAACATAGCAAAGTAAAATAAAAATACTAATGCATTTTAGTAGGTTTTTGGTAATGTTAACTATCACGTACATTATTAAAACCCTATATAGAAACTATCACGTACATTATTAAAACCCTATTTAGAAACCCTAAAAGTAGCTTACGACACTCTTATCATCATCGGCTTCTCAGAGTACCACAACAGCTGGGCAGAGAGAGGGTTACAGGGCTTGGACTCGCCTCTCTACTACAATGCAAGTGGGGCATCTTTTTCTTCTTTAGGAGCCTCTCTAACTAGTGAAGGTTGGCCGTCAGAATGGCATATTTCGTCTTGTCTTTCGCGAGACTACCTGCATTTTTTTTTACATTAAACGTACAAAACATTACTTGGCCAGGCCCGAGACTCCAACCCAGGGCCTTCTGATTCGTAGCTGAAAATGCTAATCCCTACACCAACGAGGGAGCTAGCGAAGCTCTATTAGTGTATATATAAGTTATGTTTACAAAAACTTGATTGATGATCGGAATCTGGTAAGTAGATGTCATAGTAAACTAGAAGTCGTTCACCCCGGCTGCCGACGGGCGTGTGAAAACATCTAGATTTTCTAGCATTGTTACAACACAAAGATAATGGGATTATAAAGAAACACTATTTTAATCGACTGTAGATAAAATAATATTTTATAGTGCACATAGTTGAAAGTGCACTGCTGGCCGATTAGTAATCTTTACCACGTAGCACGATCAGAGTAGTATCTGAATAGGGAATAGGAGATTACCAAACTACAGCAATGACGACCAGTAAGTTGCGGTTGCCACTAGAAAAATACCTACAGTTAACTCGTATGGTCTTCAACTATCTACGAGGGTTCAAACGAACCCTTATCTAAGAAGCCATCCGAAGCTTTTTTTTAATATTATTAAGTAGAGACCATCTATAAAAGCGAATGATAGCCTAGTGGTTAGGGCGTCAGCCTCCTAATCAGAGGTCGGCGGTTTGAATCTGGGCACGCACCTCTAACTTTTCGGAGTTATGTGCGTTTTTAAATCAATTAAAATATCATTTGCTTCAACGGTGAAGGAAAACATCGTGAGGAAACCTGCACGCCTGAGAGTTTTCCATAATGTTCTCAAAGGCGTGTGAAGTCTGCCAATCCGCACACGGCCAGCGTGGTGGACTATCGCCAAACCCTTTTCATATTGAGAGGAGACCCGTGCTCTGTAGTCAGCCGGTAATGGGTTGTCTCAGTCAGAGACCATCTTAAAGTGTAATTCTTAATTATATAGTTCAATACACAAGATAGATTCGTGTCTAAGGTTTTTTTTTTTTGGTTTTTGTATTTCTTTGATTATTTCTTTATGTGTCCTTTTTAAGATCATCTATGTAGTCTAGGCTGACACTAAATGTTTATTTAGTATTTTAATAGTACAACCTGTTGCCAGTTAGTTAATAATAAACGATTACGGATGTGAAATACAGGTATTTAGTATTTATCCAATAAATCAATCCTTCCGGCAATCTGTCGGGCAACGGCCGTCTATCTGATAAGGATCAGCTTATCGCGGACGGGCGTGGGCGGCCGGTGAAGACACAACACCATGGGAATTACTCGTGGGGACTTTCCTTCTGCCAATTTATTTCGAAAAACGTTTTGGAATGTTAACGTTTTCACGCGAAGGTTCGCCATCCAATTTGTGTCAATCCAATATCCATCCATACTAATAATGCGACAGTGTTTAGAAACCTACGAGCAGCTAGATCACTGGACTGCATGATCTTTAAGAAATTTATCATTTAGCTTGTATCTTAGGGAGGGACGTGATTTTTATGGGGCTAACCGTTTCCGTGAATATATGTGATTGCACAAAGGTAGTCCTGTATGTGTTTTTGTCCTAGTGGACACAGAAAACTTTTAGTCCATTAATACAAACGCTGGATTTAAAAAAAAAGATGGGGCAGCAACTATTGCTTTACAGAGTTCGTGGTTAACGTACCAATACGCTAATCCACTATAATAACATCACACTGATATTAGTAAAGTGAAAGTTTACATTATGTATGTATGTTTGTTACTCCTTAGCTTCAAAACTACACAACCAATCCAGCTGATTTTGCATGAAGATTTCTGTTCTTTTTGTCCTGAAAAATTCACGGCCCGCGCGGATTTTACAAAACACTGAACTTCATGTCGATAAGCTATACCTATAGCTATAGTTTTCAATAGCTAACTTCAAAATAGCTATCTACGCATCACTGCTCAATCCACTAGAACTTTTTACTAGAACTCCTAATCGTTTGTTGAAACCCCTCAGAAAACCAGCCCTGAATGAGCCACTGAAAAGCTCGGATTATGTGGGATTTTTACCCACTAAAACCCCTTTTTTTTGTCGTGGTGGAAAAGCTTTATGGCTACCTCCGTACCCTTGGGCGGGAAGGAGGTTATGTTGGACTCCCACCCCCGAAGGGGGGTATACCCGAACTAAAAACCACCACGGCATGACCCTCTCGCAGGTTTTACTGGTCACCCGGGGGACCCGTTGTATACTTCCCGGGCGCAATACACCACCATCAACCTAGCGGTTCCGTTCGCAACTCTGTTAGTCTTTGCTAAGACCGAAATCGGTCGGATAGCTAAGTTATGAGGTGCTTTATTACGAAACCTTAGTTTGCATTATTACATTACACAAATAGAAATCATAAAGAGGTTGACAAAGATGCGCCGACGCACCGCAAACGGAAACCCGTTTAATTATCGTGTTCACTTTCACTGGGGAAAGGTCGTATCGGTATTATGTTATTGGCTTACGCAACCTGTCACCTCGACTAGCGTTCGACAAATGACCTCCGATACCTCCAAGATAGCAGGCAATTTTTTTTTAAATCGATCGTTCACCGACGCTAGCAAACAACAGAAAGTAAACAAAGAATCGTAACAAATGAGTATTATTGTAACTGTCTATAAGGATAACATGTTGAACAATCCTTTCATAAATTTTTATTTATTTATTTTATTTTATTTATTTAAGAAAAAACATTTACATATTTTTTTTAATAATTAGGTGTAATCATAAACACGTAACTTGAGTTTTTCTGTACACCAGAGCTTTCGACAATAAGTACATACCCATACACCTAATCTATATAATACTTACTTAAAAGCTAAATAAGCTAATATTAAAAAAAAAACTTGCTAAGACAGCAAGTTTACAGAACAACGTTTTTTATAATGAATTATTTATTTTAAGAGAGGTTTTCTTTATTTTTATAGCGAATGCAACAAACTTTTTCATAAAAGTATCATGTATTCATATTTTTTTCTAGGAACTTGTAGCCATGAGGTAGGTAAATGCAATTATATGAGAAGCAATTAAAAGGCCATAATATCACGTTCAACAATATAGAAACATGTTGATAGCAGTGGGATAAACGACAAAAAACACAATTACAGTTTACGCTGACCGTAGGTGAAGAACTAAGCCATGTTTTTATTCCCCGAGATATAGTGCAAGACCCAACCGGAAAATAAGAAATGCTGAGATACTGTACTTATAAACAAACTACCCGACCGTGCTTAGCTATGTTCGCTCAGTATGACATTTATTCTAAGTCCCGTTAAACTTACGGTTAACTGTTATTTACAAACGGTTTAACATAGAAATTTAATCAATTCCGTGTTAAGCTTTACGAACTTTAACTATACTCTCGTTAGTGCTTCGACCAGGCAGCCTAGGTTACGATCATAATAAAAAGCAGAGTTAGAGTGTATTCCAAAATATAAACATTCTTTCCAGTATTCTACTTTTGTGCTTATTCAGGTTAAAGTCTCGTGATTAAGACTAAAGCCTCCCTTTCACGGAGACTGAGGTTGATTCCCAGCGCACATTTTTTTCTTTTTATATCTTTTTAGAGTTATATAACTTTTTAAATTTATTTAGACAAGTATCACTCGCATTAACGTTGAAGAAAAATATAGTGAGGAAAACTGCGTGAGAGTTTTAGGTGTGCGAAATCTATCAATGCGCACTTGGCCAGCTTCGTGGACTACGGCCACAACCCTTCAAGAGTTAATGGGTTGATAATGATGATGATGATTCTACTTTCACTAAAATTAAATCTAATAAATACGTTTCCGTTTGACGTTTTTTCATCTAAGTCCACAACAAATCTGCCAGCTCATGTCCCCTGTATTAATTGGTACAGCGAGTGCCAATATGAATGACATTGGCAGGGGCCGTTATCGCAAAAGTTAATGATTATTTTTTATGATAAGCGTCTTCGCCTACAGCAAACATGTTTGAATCAAGTAGCTCTAGACCGTGGAACGCGAAAATCACTGAGAAAGACAAAAGTCAAGACGTGGTCGACGTCGAAATCGATGAGTTAACTGGTTAGGCTCCCGGACTACGCTGGCGTATCGACAATGTATCGCGCCTGTGGTCTGTAATAAGCCGGAATGTTGTCCCATTTCCGACTGCGCTCACAGATTAGTTTAATCGCCCGCTCCACCAGCGACTGATCCCTGGGCCATTAGCTTGTGCCGCGGCTCCGTCTGACTCACTAGACTCCCCAAACGAATTACGTCGAGGTGGTCCCGAATAGAATAACTTTTTTTTGCAGGAATGTAGTACATATTTTGGTCTCAAAATTATATGTGACTCCAAAACATTCAACTGACGACCTCCGTGGCGCAGCGCGCGCGCTGTCGCGTTTTAAAGTTGGAGGTTCTGAGTTCGATTCCCGGCTCGAGTCTGGCCTGGTGGGAGGCTTCGGCCGTTGCTAGTTACCACCATACCGATAAAGACGTGTCGCTAAGCGATTTAGCGTTCCGGCACGATGTCGCGTAGAAACCAACTAGGAGTATGAGTTTACCATAACCCTAACAGGGTAGCCCGCTACCATCTTAGACTGCATCATCCCTTACCATCAGGTGAGATTGATGTCAAGGGCTAACTTGTATTGGATAAAAAAAAAACTAATTTGGCATGCAAACATTCTTAAAATTTAATACAAAATAATGGACTTCGCCCATCGGCAACGAAACTGTTTTAATTTAATTTAAATCACAGAGAATGGGCTTTTTTATAAAACATTAAACCCACATACAAAGTGTCAAATTCAAAAGGTAAGTAAACAAAAAAATATTATAATTCATATTTAAACATTTAATAGCCCAATTTAAGATTATTATTATTTAAGATTGCCATAATTCTTTATGTCGCTCCATTCAGTACCTGGGTGAATTGCAAGAGCCTTTCATTATAGACAAAGCTCACACTTATCTATGGCGTGGATGTAGGACCAGGCGAACAGACGGACGACGTCAAAACTGCAGGTAACGTTTCAAACGAAACAGCACATCAGGTGTGTTATTTAAAAATTATCGAATGGTAGGGAGTGAATGTTTTTTAACTCATCATAAATCATGATTATTTCTTTGTAAACATAGGTTACGTGGTAAAGTTGTCATAACAACTTTTAAAAATAATAAGCTTTAAAAAAAAAATGTCGTTTGAAGTAAATGAACACGTTATGACTACATACGTAAGTTGTATCCGATGGTCGGAATAGAGGATAGATATTTATTCCTTACGGGAGTCTCCCTCCCTTCTTGGTCGGTCCTGCACTTCATTGCTGAAGGTCGTGCCCACATGAAAGTGCCTCCGTCACGTTGGCAACTGAAGCCTTCCACTCTGTATGGTCCTCGGCTTTAATAGCGGTTGTAAGTGGAAGGCCAGTGAGTGATTTCACCTGATCAGTCCAGCGGCTAGGCGATCGGCCACGCGGTTTTTCCCCTCCACCTTGCCCACAACTTTAAGTTTTTTCAAGTTACTTGGCAGCCGTCGGGCAATATGACTAAACTAACTGAGAATATTTTAGAAACATATGGTGGAAAGTCTGACGTCAACAGGTAGCTGCTCCAGGATTTATTGTTTGGTACGCATCGCGGTCCATGGTAATCGAAGCATCCGTCTCCAACACCACATTGCATCTCCCTCCCTAATTCACCGTCCTACTCCCCCGTTATCCCAAACGTCGCCTAAGCCGAGGTTCGGCCTCAAAGTAGGCGCCCTTGTGCAGTCGTTCCCTTAGTTTCTTCGAGCCCCAGGGCTCAAAATTTCTTCTGGCAGAGCTTCTTTCCCAAGCTCGCCAAACAGCCCGGTTACGCTGTGGCAACCAATAGGGTTAGTACAGCTAATAGACAGTCACAAAAAAAAAAAACATCTCCCTCCCTATCGCAAAGTATTTTTAATTTTGTTTTATTGCTCCTTAATCTGTCTTGCATATTTACCAGCAGACGGGTCACCCGTTAGGTCGTCTCCCACCTGCAGCAACCCATCCTCCTACGGTGTGTACGCGGCGTCATTCCGTACACGACTTGCGACGCCTGCAATATATTTAACTGATGTTGCCGGAAAGAAGTTCATTTTAGGTCGTGCGAATACTCGCCGATTGCTATCAGCGAGATATTGCAATCCAATATAGGGTTTCGACGAACCGCGATGCATCCGCCCGCTTACAACTTTAATACTTTAGTTTTGTCGGTCCTGCGTCTTGTAACAGATAAGCCTGCACCGTTATTTAGTGACCGTGGTCCATGGGACCCCACTTAATCGCGATTTAGATGGGCCTAACATGCTCTATAACTCTAATCTCGGATTGGACCCGTGTTAGAGTTTGTATTTACAAGGTGATGTGTTATCGGATTTCCTTAACTGGGTCTTTATTGATCCTCTGAAATTCTAATATTTTATCCTACGTGTTCCAAACCGCGTGTTTCCAGATAACTAACTTCATAACTGGATAATCCGATTTTGAAAATGTTTTAGGGATGTTTTCATTTTAAAGCTCTAGCCCTAAGCATAACCCAATCGCTATCGTTCAGGGCGGTCAGTTGGGACGAGTTGGAAAGCTAAAAATTGAAATTTTAAATTTTAAGTTTTCTGTTCAATTTTAATATTTTTTTAATTTTTGGTCATCTTTTCGATTCCTAAGAACCCCGCGGGAACTGTTTATTTTCCAGGGATAAAACTTCTTTTATGTCATTATATGCAAAACTTTATCAAGATAGGCTTGGTTGGCAAGCAAATAATACATAGGAAACAAATTATTTATTTCCAAGAAAACGGTTCCGATGTGTCCAACATACCACCTATCGCTACCAGCAAAAAATTATGCATATAATTTCACATTTGTTATATACAAGTATAAATAAATCACAATATATATGTTATTAAGAAAATTTTCATAACACAGTTTCTATAAAACGTAGCAGTTTTAAAAATCCTATAATGTTATTGAGGATTCCATAAACGATAAAAAAGGGTTTGCATGGCTCTAACTTTATAGCTAATTATAATTAATTACTGACTGTGAGACTGGTATAACATAAAAAACAGGCTTAGTTTGTAGTGGGCTGCTTCTAAGACACGGGCGCGTATGGAACCCTTGCAGCTATAGTTTTCAGTTAATAAATATATAATTAATAAATATAAATATATTATATGGACGCTTCATGGATGCATTAGGTTTACAGTACAACAATTTTGATTTGATATGATTCCGTTCCTAACTTTTATAGTTTATTGTATTTATATCTTTATTGTAAAATAATTCGTATATGTTGTGTTTACTTTTAAATGGGTTTACATTTAGTAAGTTGTTAAGAATAAGTACTATTGTAGCCGTAAGTAAACCAAATAAATAAAATAAAAATGAAATTCTGACGACCTCCGTGGCTCAGTGCGTGCGCTGTCGCATTATAAAGTTGGAGGTCCTGGGTTCGATTCCCGGCTCAAGTCTGGTCTGGTGGGAGGCTTCGGCCGTGGCTAGTTAGCCTACCGACGAAAGACGTGTCGCTAAGCGATTTAGCGTTCCGGCTCGATGTCGCGTAGAAACTAGTTAGGAGTGTGGGTCCATCCACTATCCTAGACTGCATCATCACTTACCATTAGGTGAGATAGCCGTCAAGGGCTAACTTGTAGTATAGAAAAAATGTTATTCAGTAACACATTGGCTTTTTGTCTAGCAAACTAATCAAATTAAGCTCCCAACTTGTTCAATAGACCTCATTTCTCACGTTTTGTCGACTGAGAGCGGGTCTAGTATATAATTGACGGAAGGTTACCCGTGCTGAGACGCGTGGCCCGTTACAGGGCACGCCGGGATGACGCAGTAACTTAATCGCACTTGAGATAGCTCCAACATGGTTTATGGAGCGAACGTCTGTGTAGCGGCGGGTACACGCCGTTGGCCAACTGCGTATAGGACTGTTATGTTGGAATTTTGTATTGCTTACGAGTACAACATCGTTTATTGCGAGTTGGCCTACTTTACAGGCTATGTTGCATCGTCAAGTGACCGAGTAAGATGGTGATAACAAAAGAATACTCGGCTAAGTTCGTTGTGAGTCTCTATTAAGATGTTAGGTAGTTCTATCTATTGTTTAGTTATTGACGACCTCCGTGGCGCAGAACGTGCGCTGTCGCATTACAAAGTCCTGCCTTCGATTCCTGGAGGTCCTGGGTGCGATTCCCGCCACGAGTCTGGTGGTAGACTTCAGCCGTTACCACCCTATGCATTGACGACCTCCATGGCGCAGCCGCCATGCGCTGCCGCGTGCGCTGTTGCAATTTAAAATGAAAGGTCCTGAGTTCGATTCCCGGCTCTAGTCTGTTCTAGTGGGAGGCTTCAGCCGTGGCCAGTTACCACCCTACCGACAAAGAAGTGTCGCCAAGCGATTTAACATTCCGTTACGATGTCGTGTAGAAACCAATTAGGGGTTTACGCTACCAACTTAAACCGCATCATCACTTACCATCAGGTGAGATGCAGTCAAGGGCTAACTTGTGGTGTATAAAAAAGTCAAAGACGTATAGCTAAGCGATTTAGCGTTCCAGTTTTTCCAAAATGTGCTTAAGGGTCGTTTAGCTCCGATACCACAGCATCATCATTGAATGTTGACTTCACAACATTCAATTGTTTAGATTTAAGAGCATTCTGGGAGATATGCGGGGCGCGTTTGGAACCCTCATAGCTTTAGTTTTAAGTTTACGAATGTAGTTATCACCATCAAATAAATACTGTGTAAATTATTGACGCGTCAAAAGTGCCTTTTTAAGGACTATTTGAATAAAGATTATTTGAATTGAATTTGAATTTGAATTTATGTATGGTGCGGTGTAAAAAGATTGAAGACATTATAAGTTGCATCAATTAACAACTGTTTATTTTTTAAATTAAAATTTTATTATTTTATGTTAAAGCACTAATGTCAAAATATAATGTCACATTTATTATATATATGTGACATATTATAATATATCTCGCGTAATAGTACAAGTAAATGACGCTGTAACTTCAATACGGAAGCGCGTTGGCCTACAATCTGTAGGTATGATAGTTTCATTAAGGGCCCGTACACACGGCGTATTAACGACTCGCAGACCAGTTATAGCATTTGCGTCGAAACAAAACCTCCTAATCGTTGTATATACGCGTAAGAACCGTTTATTTATTGTAATAATGAAAAAAAATCATATATGTAGCAACCCACTTATATGATTTCTTTTCACCCGCATTCGGTCCCTAGCGGAGGTAATTAGGGAATTTAGTAATTTCTGAATCAACTTTGGTCTGGTCTGGCTAATAACTTTCCTACCGACATTACTTGCTATAAACCAATCATGAATATGGGTTGAATGTTATTGTCTTACCTATAGATAACTCGGCTACCATCTTAGATATCATCACAATACCAGCAGGCCAAATACAAATGCGTAACCAGTATACGTATACACCGATCCGACCCCCCCGTTATTCCAAACGTCGCCTAAGCCGAGGTTCGGCCTCACAGGAAGCGCCCTTAGGCAGACGTTCCCTTAGTTGCGATTGTTCGATCCCTAGGCCTCAAAATTTCTTATGGCAGAGCTCGCCAAACAGCCTGGTTACGCTGTGGCAACCAATAGGGTTAGCACGAATTCTCTTCTTTGAATTTGTGTACGCAATTGTTTACTACAATTCCATCTGGTATTCGCGAATTGTCAGCGCGTAAAAAATACACTGAGTGAATTCGCTTATCTGTATCTAACTGTTCCAACTCAAATAATACTTTTTGTCCCCAATTAAGAAATACACTTTTTACAACTATTTAGAATGACGCTGTGGGTAAACAAATTTCATATAATTGAATAAGGGATCAGAAAATGCAACATTTTTCAGTTGATACAGTTTACACCATTAAGGTGCGTTTAATGTTTAGGAAGAAACTCATCGATCATCTATGGCATGATCTCATGATGGGTGAGTCTCCCATCTGAAAGGATATGTAGATTGTTCGGTTAATTTCTTTCAATTTCTTTTAGTTTCTAATCTGTCTTAATTGTTTTCTTGTGACCGTTTACATGTAATTTTTACTGCCAATGTCGTGTACACTTGTAACCGATATGCATACTGGTGAACGTGACGTTTTTGTTTGCCGCAATGTATATTTTTGGAACGAAGTTCCTTATCGCGCGTTGTGAAAGGGGGCTAGACGGAAAAAATTCTTACGAAAAGTTGTCACGACACTTTTTGTTATTGTAAGCTGTGCGGCGTCGCATGTTTCTCTGTCTGTATCTCTCTCTCTTATAGAAAGCAAGCCAGATATTTTCATTTCTATTTCGCATTGAACAGTGTGGTGTCGCAACGATTATTTTTGTTGAGTGTATACAGGTTTTTTGTAAATAATAAATAATAAATTTTTCGAAGGAAAGTTACTATTTGATGTTATTTTATAGAGAATTTTATGATTTTTTTTTTTATTCACCACAAGTTAGCCCTTGACTGCATCTCACCCGATGGTAAGTGATGATGTGGTCTAAGATGGTAGCGGGCTAACCTGTTAGGGATATAGTAAACTCCTACTCCTAATTGGTTTCTGCACGACATCGCTTGGCGTCACGTCTTTGTCGGTAGGATGGTAACTAGCCACGGCCGAAACCTCCCACCAGACCAGACTCGAGCTGGGAATCGAACCCAGGACCTTCAACTTTAAAACGCAACAGCGCACGCGCTGCGCCACGGAGGTCGTCAAAAGGTTGGCGAGAGTGCAGCCGGCACCATGCGAGCTGGCTCATGACACACGATACGCGGTCCCCGGCGCTGGGCGACAGCGATGACGTGTCCGAGCACAAGTCGGAAGTCTCAGTTTCCACCAGCTCCGACCACAGCCTGATGTTCAGTAATCTTCGCAGACCTCATAAGATATTGGTCGCATCTTGATTTTATTCCACTACAAGTTAGCCCTTAAATGCAATAAAGTAATTGATACTGAGTTGGTAGCGGGTTATGACGGCGAATGTTAAAGGTCCTGGTTTCGATTCCCAGCTCGAATCTATCGATAAAGACGTGTCGACAAACGATTAAGCTTTCCGGTAAGATATCGCGTCGCGTAGAAACCCCTAACAGGCTAGCCCGCTAAAATTTTGGACTGCATCATTACTGAGAGAGATTGAGGTGAGATTACCGTCAAGAGCTAACTTGAAATGTATGAAACAAAAAGGGTTGGCCTTTTAGGAGTAATACTTCTAATGGTTTGTATGCGGCACGTCTTTTGTCTCTCGGCTCACTACAGAGCACGGGTCTCCTCTCAATATGGGAAAGGTTTGGTCATAGTCCACCACGCTGGCCATGTGCGGATTGGCAGAACACGCCTTTGAGAACATTATGGAGAACTCTCAGGCATACAGGTTTCCTCATGATGTTTTCCTTCACCGTAGAAGAAAATGATATTTTAATTGCTTAAAAACGCACAAAACTCTGAAAGTTAGAGGTGCGTGCCCGGGTTCGAACCTGCGACCTCTGATTATGAGGCTGACGTTCTTACCACTAGGCTATCACAGCTGTATAGTACAGGCTTAATGTTCATTATAAATCATAAACTTCCGCAAAGTGACGCGTGCCTCTATTCAATATTCAAGCGAACCTGTTGATACTTCGCTCGCACATCTCTAGTGGAAAGGCACTTGGCAAAGGTAGGTATCAAGCTTATCTGAAGGCCTCACTGCTTAATGGAAACGTTTTCTAAGTGACTCACCTAAATGCATATAACATTTGACAAATTAGCATCTATGTATGGCTGGATTTTTGAAATCCTTTCGTAGCGCTTACCTACATTTTATAAAGTAAACCTACTATGTAAATCTATCACGTTTCATCGTGTGTTTCTGTTCAAATACCTATATATTAAGATATTAGGTATGAACAAGATTTGTATTTTCAATTCAAATTTCAGAGTTCAAAAAAAGATTTATACTTTATTATTGATTATAAGAGATGGGGATAACAAAAAAAACCTGGCTAAGTTTGTGGGCTTCTTCTTAGACCAAGGCGCGTTTGGAACCCTCATAGCTTTAGTTTTAAGTTTAAGAATATAGATATTACCATCAAATCACTACTATGTAAATTATTGTGACGCGTCAAAAGTGCCTTTAAAGGACTGTTTGAATAAAGATTATTTGAATTTGAATTTGATCATGAATTAGGTAATCTACTAGTATTAAGGTCCTTGAACACATTAGTGGTTTATGAATCTCTTCTGTGATAAAATTATTCACACACACATTCACACGCGAACACAATGCATGTGTTAATAAAGTAACAATTCATTATGATTGGGCAGATTTTTTTTGTTTTTATTGATAGTGTAATTCGAAACTATAATACTGGTAGTAACTTTTTACATAATAGATACGCCTTTTCTTCTTTTCTTTTGTAGTACATCGTATACGCCAAATAACTTCATTAGAGAACCTCCGTCTTTAAGGCCGAGATCTATAAAGCGCCCTCTACTCCCTCTGCCTCTGACTGAAGAAACACACAAAAGAAAAATGTTTCGAACATAAATCTTTCTATAACTTACTTTGAATGAGCAAAATAGTACGCGCTATAGATGTCAGCCTTAGACGGCCGATTAAAGCGTGCTTGACCCAAAGTCAAGATGGCGGCCTTAATCGCCGCGTTGTGATATAAACAATAACGGCGTAGTGTACCGCGCCGGCTCTAATTGTTCACGTGTCGACGACCGGCGCGGCCTGCTGACTGCGGCCTGCTGACTGCGCCTGCTCAGTCATCACACTGAACGTGATTCGTCATCAGTGACCGTCATCAACTCCCGCACGGATTTTAACGACCTCCATGGCGCAGTGCGTGCGCTGGAACATTATAAAGTCACCTCCGACTTCCTGAGTTCGGTTCCCGGCCGAGGCTGATCTGGTAGAAGGCCTCAGCCGTAGCGAGTTACCACCTATGACTATTGAAAAAGACGTGTCGCTAAGCGATTTAGCGTTCCGGCACGATGTCGCGTACAAACCAATTACGAGTGTGGGTACCATGAGTGAGTGTGAGTACCATACCTCTAACAGGTTAGCCCGCTACCATCCTAGACTTCATCATCACTTACCATCAGATGAGATGAGCCGTGATGATGTGCTAACTTGTAGTGTATAAAAAAATATATTTGTAACCGTTGAATAATTCCTCCACCTCCTGTTAAAAATATGTTCCTTCGCTAATAATAAGAAGCTAGGCGTCCTAGCTTCCTTTTAAATAAAGCTTATACTTGTATTGTAATGCATTGAATTATTTATTGTAGCAGCAACAAACGGTTGTTACGATCTTGCAAATAAACAAATTGAATAATTAGCACGTAATAGGTGTGCAATTGTGTCTTAACGAATAATAATAATAACTGCAACTGTGGAAACTTTGTATGGTTCTATACAAATTTGTATAAACCACATAGTCTCACGTCCAAAGTTGACAGGCAATTTAAATATTTCAATAAGTTATTACAGGCGAGGTGATGTTTTGTAAACACTTACTTGTACTCCAAATGAATTATTTATCGCCACAATGGAAACCTATATTTTATGTGGCTATTACATGGACCTTATGCAAAGTGTCAAATCAATTATTCCGCCTAAACTATCATATGTTGTCCGCGACATTACTCGTGTTTTTTACGGTTTTTTAAGCCTGTGGAGGACCTCGGCAACAAACGCTTCCTCATTTCTTGTTACATATATCGTACTGTAGTCATTTCTTGATAGAATAAAATATGCTTAAACTGCACGGAGCAGAAAATAAAATTGATAATTTTGCAATTAAAACCTTCTTTAGCCCCGGTGAGCAATTTTTAAGTAGGGGATAAACTGAAGAGTTCGCGTCACCGACATGCGACATGCTAATGTTATTGCGACGCGCAGAGGTCTGTGTACATACCTAGGCATGTAAATACTAAAACTTTATGTATAATTCTCACTTTTCTTGGCAATCCATTTTTTTTTACTGGGCTGCTGGGGTGAGATACAAAGATACGAAGCTAATTTTCTAGCCCATTTAGGTGGCAATTAACAGCAATTTTTTTGTAGTCGGGTCGGCTATTAAAAATTGAGCAGCGAATGACACAAAACTCGCGCAAGGCCAGAAAACTATGGGAAACTCCTCAACAATGCTGAGTACCCTTTATTTTTGCAGACCTTTCTAGATATGAGTGACTTAACATTCTACATAAATAAATACATATGTATGCTTGAATAATAAATATTAAAGGGCTTTATTCATTCTCTGTGGGTTTTTTACTGACTTGCATTATAATTACCAAAATTCTAGACTCAAATCTCGTCAAGGTCAAAAAAGCAGCCTCTTTTTCGAGTTTGAACATCGAGACGCGGCTCGCTGGAATAAACGCATTTAATTCCGCAACTAACGTTGCGGAATTAAATGCGTTTATTTAAGAAATTTTAAAAGGTTCTCCATTATGTTCTCAGAGGCTATTGAAGCCTATAAATCCGCACTTGGCCAGCGTGGTGGACTACGGCCACAAACCTTCTCATGCCGAGAAGTGCCCTGCGCTTTGTAGTGGACAACATTTATGACAAAGAATGGACGTCATCCGTTAAACAGTTGACTGCTCAACTTGGCACTGAACCCATCTCTCCGTGATTCGTTGTCAAACATCAACCACAAGACCGATAAGACGGTAAAAGTTAACGTATAAATAAAACTGCCGGTTTATTTAATAAGTTAAGTCGCACGCCTACTCCGTCAAACTGTGTGAACAGCTGTTCCACCTTACTACTACAATTGGCTACTAATTTAAGTAATTTTTGTCTTTAATCAAACAAAGGGTGCCTCACGGCTCGCGACTAAATTGCTGTCAGTTCACTTGTCAGAATTAGCATTTTGTCCGTCTCCATGTGAATTCCCGAGTGATTTTCGGATTAAAAAAATGTCCGGACTAAAGTTAGAACTTAGAGTGATCCATCAATCATCTCCAAGGCAACAGAATGCACATAACGGCCCATACAGTTTCAACACCGACACTGCCGGAATATAAGCTAGGGGGGGTTCCAAACGCAATCAGTTCTAAGAAGAAAACCACTTCTAGTTTTCATGTATGCCTTCTCATCATGCTCAACAAAGCTGATTATCGTGACAAAACCACAGGAGGGATTTGTGCAAATCTGTGTTCCAGATTGCTTTATTGTTTCTTGGTTTTAATCTAAAGCTTTGGCTTAGCCATTTTATAGTTGTGTCTTGTTTTGTCTGTGTATTTATAAAAGGAAAAGGAGATTGACTGACTGATCAATCAATGTACATTTCTAGCCATAGGACGGATCTGGTTGGAATTGTCCATACAGATAGATATTATAAGGTAGGCATCCGCAAAGATAGGTTGTTTAAATAATCACTGTTTTAGCGGAGGCAAAATCGTCGTTTAAAATTTGAATGAAATGCTGTCAAAAATTTAACTTATCGCTAGCGAATCCAAGAGATAACAGATTTAGTGACCTGCCTACATCGAAATCCACATTAAAGTGAGAAACCGATACTTCTAAATAGCCTGCGCTACTTTCCGATGCGGGTTATTGACCTCAAGCTTGGTCCAGCGGGTAATTGTTATTAAATGGCTAATAAATGGCTCTGTTTACTTACCAACCATTCCGTTATTAATACGTTTAATAACGATAAACAAATAGAACTATAGACAGGTATGTTTATTACGTAATAGCGCATTCTCGGTTTTGTTCTGACTTAACCTTATACCTCAAGATTATTATCTTAGCGTGTAAAAATTGCATTTACTAACTAGCCAGTTTGTATTAAGAGTTCCCGTGGAAAACTTCTTGCTCGATGTTAATACTAGAGTAAGCAGGTATCATACGGTTCCATTGTCAGTATTCGTTATATCGGAGGTACTAATAAGTCCAGCAAAATTTTATCTCTTATTTTAACTGGATGGGCATTTATGAACGAAACAAGTTAACATAGCAAGCAAAATGAAGTAAAGAAAGCGAAGAACGAATCAGGTAATATAGTGGTAAAGTGTTTTTTCAAATCAAATTATAACTTTTAATATTTCCTGCAAAAAAGTTGGGTTTCCTGCAAATCGCATTTATTTTGCTTCTCCGTTCGTTCAAGCAAAGGTACGCGACAATTATCAAGCATAGCGGTCCCAACCAGTATATCGACACCACATTACCCGCGACAGTTTGTATTTAAGTGTGTATGTTTGTTACTCCTCCACGTCGGATCTATAAAATTAATTTGGCTGAATTTTTTAATGTAGATAGATTATACCCTGGCTTACGTATTAAACCTTAACCTGAACTTAGCGTTATTCCAAAGATTTCAAATCTAAATCCAGTGACATGCGCCATTTTGATTCTGATTTCGAGAAGGTCCTACCTCGATATTGCAAAATTCTTTTATGCCTACCCTTTAACTAAATTTACCTAACACTTTCATCCTTTTCTGTCGAGAGAAATTTAGAAAACTGACTGTGTGAGGCTTAGAAATATGGTATGAGAAGATCATCTAACCACAGAAATTATATTATTTCCTTATTTTCCTTACCTAACCCTAACAAATCAAAACTCATGTAGTAAACATTTTCTTTTCTTTTCGTTTCACAGTAGGTATCACGAATTTTATTTTCCCTTTTTACACAGGTTTTTGATTCTTTTTTTAAACAGAATTTTCACTATAAAGCAATAAAAGCTTAGTATGTAGGTTCCTACTTACGTGGGTAAGTACTACGTAGGCACAATTTGTGCTGGTCTTACGTATTTGTTTGGCAGGTTATACCAAATCCTACTGAATAATTTAATACTCATTAATTAGTGGTCAAAATTTGAAATTTTATTCAAAGATCACGCTTTCGGCGCGAGGAGAGAGCGTTTATGTACCTACTTAACTTGCATTATCTAAAGAGATCTTTCTCGTTAAAATTTCAATGTTTTATATAATTTTTTATAAGAAATTTAGAAGTTCAAAATTGATTATTTTCGCATTAAAACCACGCCACTTTCAAGTCTTTGTAATGAATAAATAGATATTTTAAAATATGTGTTAAAAATATGGCACTTGATGTATAATAAATTTGGTTCTTATCCTACAGTGAAAAGAACTTCACCAAAACAACATAATAACTGGCTACTCAAATTACGAGTAAATAGGCTAAGTTACAAAAACAACGGTTTCGAATTCGTGTCGAAGAAAATTGCATTACTTATGCTGTAGAAATTTATTTATTACAAGTCGCAATTTCACGTTCATTAAAATGTTCTATCGTTGCAACTAGATCAAATCCTGCTCTGTTAAACCTTCATAAAAATATGATTATAACTTGTTAGATAACTATTTAAATAAAAAACAGTGGAATTCACCTGTCGGTAGATCCTGGTGGCAAAGTATCACAACACACAACACAGTTTTCGTAAACACAACCCGGCAGCGGCGGCACTCGCGACTTCACTCGACACGTGCGCTCGCGTCCACGCACCGGCCCGTTATGTCTGCCCGCTGCAGTGCGCGGGCGCAGCGTGGAAAGCGGACAAGGTTTACCGGCAAAGAGCAGCTCACAGATGTGACACAGACCCGTTGAGGAAATGCGTGAGGACCACTATTTCGCGAACTGACTCGCATACGAATGGTTTCGTAACACTGAACAAATTAATCACTACAACGCAGTACATATTGGCAAAGTTATATAAAGAACCGGCTAAATGTCAATTGGCCTCGCACACGAAGGCTTTCATACCAAGGTTCCAAAAGAATCACTACATAGAATTGATCTTATTGAATTGAGCAAATTAAAACCAAAAAGTACACGTTTCTTGTATCGGAATGGATTTTTACTATTCAATATATAAGTTAAGTAGGTATAAATATACAGCGCGCTGATAAAAATATTGACGACAAGATTGACGAAACGACTGTTCTAATGAACATATTTAACTATGAATCAGGATATCTTGGATCCATTACCGGTTTAAATTAAGAAATCTTAGGTATTACATACATCTATCTAAATATTACAGGCGTGGACTTACGTAATTATCGACGGAGTAGGCCCGGCTAGTTTGTAACCCTTTCGGGTCTTTTATTAATGAAGCCTGAAAACTACGAGAATTGTTATTCCTTTCGAGATTTATGTGACACTTTAATATTACAATATTACCCGATCCCGCGGACAAAGGAAACCCAAGTAAATAACAGAACAAAAAAGGTATTCTTCTGACTTTGGTAAATATTTTAGTGTGGAAAGCTTTTTCTATGCAACTGTTCTGCATTTATTGCCCTGTGTTATAGTGTATCCATACGAAGTGCACCAGAGCTTCTTATAATTTGCGAAAAACTTTACTATATTTCTTATTTTTTATCATTATTTACAAAAATCAGAGTATGTTATAAAATAATGCATGTAACGTGTATTATTTTCTCTCTTTTTATGGCTATACATAGATTAGCCAATGTAAAGTTTATAGCAATGGAGAATTTACGTTAGGGAAAAATGGCGGGAAACTTCGCACTCGCCGGACGCGGCTTGCTCATACGACACCAAAACTATAATGTCCACAACACAACCAACACCAATCCTTTTCAAAATTAGCCAACAAACATTATTTATTTATTTACACAACTTTATTGCATATAGCACAAAAGAAAGGAAAAGAAAAAAAAATACATAATATAAAAGCATCATCATCATGATCAACCCATTTCCGGTTCACTACAGAGCACGGGTCTCCTCTCATTATGAGAAGGGTTCGGCCATAGTCCACCACGCTGGCCATGTGCGGATTGGCAGACTTCACACGCCTTTGAGAACATTATGGAGAACTCAACATTATGGAGAACTATTTGAATTATAGAAAAAACCGCGTTCGCCGAATACGAAGTTCTTTATGATTTTTTTTTTGTATCTTACGTAGGTGTGCTGGGTAGATAGCGCTGTAGTCACTTCTGCTTGTATTGTGTTATCTGTGCGCGTGGAGGTTATCAATGAAGATGGTGGATGTATCGCGAGTGGTCTATCGGGGAAAGTGGCTCTCGATAGGCGGCGGCCAGTACTACGGTAGGTTATGGTCAGAGCTTCGAATGCAACTTTTTTACGTGACAACTTTAAACTAGTCCCTGAATTTTGTGAGAAAGTCAATTGAACAGACTCCGCGTTACAGAATACTTACATAAATCTCTAAATTGACTCGTGTAATACTAAAGATATTTATTTTTGACGACCTCCGTGGCGCAGCGCGCGCTCTGTTGCATTATAAAGTTGGAGGTCCTGGGTTCGATTCCCGGCTCGAGTCTGGTATGGCGGGAGGCTTCAGCCATGGCTAGTTACCACCCTACCGACAAAGGCGTGTCGCCAAGTGATTTAGCGTTCCGGCACGATGTCGTGTAGAAACCAATGAGGAGTATTGCTTTACCATACCCCTAACAGGTTAGCCCGCTACCATCTTAGACTGCATCATCACTTACCATCAGGTGAGATTGCCGTCAAGGGCTAACTTGTAGTGGATAAAAACAAAAAAAAAACAAGGTATATGTGTATAGAGCTTCTCATTTCAATCAATCAATTTAGTTAAGCAAACGTTTAGGTATTAGGTTGGCACCAATATCGAAATTTCAGACTAACGTTTCGTTTTAATGACGTGTTTGAAGATCACGGTGCATGGTCGTGGCATGGTGGTACGCAAATAAGACATAATATTTTTTTTCAATTGGTTGCTTAAGAATTCTTAGTGATTTGAGTCTTAAGTCAAATCTCTCAATCCCTAATAGTTGTGTAGTCCACAGCCTTGTCCTGGTTGCAGAATAAGGTCAGTGTAACTTTGTTTCAGTTTTAAAAGGATTCATCATCATCATCATGATCAACTCATTGCCGCCTCACTACAGATCACGGGTCTCCTCGGAATATGAGAAGGGTTTGCCCATAGTCCACCACGCTGGCCATGTGCGGATGGGCAGACTTCACACGCCTTTGAGAGCATATGGAGAACTCTCAGGCATGCAGGTTTCTTCAAAATGTTTTTCTTCACCGTTGAAGCAAGTGATGTTTTAATTGCTTTAAAAACGCACATACCTCCGAAAAGTTAGAGGTGTTCGAACCCACGACCTCTGATTAGGAGTCCTAACCACTAGGCTATCACAGCTTTTTATAAGACCTAAATGAGGTGCATATTTTACTTTTATTTTTCATTTATTTTATATATGTTATAGATATTGATGGTAACTAACTGTACGCAATTAGACTTTTAAATCTTGTAATATACTATGTTGATTATTACTATGTATCCTTGATTACAATATCACTCTCTCAGAATTGTACACGCGACAGTTTAAAATTCTTAAATAGCTCACAGCGTCTAGATTATTCGGGTAATTGCCGATTAAAAATTAACAAACAATTGATTATTATACACAAAATGTGTTTCTTACTGACTTGTAAAAGGTGACTTTAAAAATATTACCCGATTGAACTGTTGAAGAATTACACTCTTCTTTTATGAATATAATTAGTTAAGACGTGACCTTGCCGACAAATATAATCATATCAATTAGCAATGTGTCAAATATGTTCGATTATTCATTTAGAACATCATCATCATCATCATGATCAACCCATTACCGGCTCACTACAGAGCACGGGTCTCCTCTCTATATGAGAAGGGTTTTGCCATAGTCCACCACGCTGGCCATGTGCGGATTGGCAGACTTCACACGCCTTTGAGAACATTATGGAGAACTCTCAAGCGTGCAGGTTTCCTCACGATGTTTTCCTTCACCTTTGAAGCAAGTGATATTTTAATTTTTTTTTTTTAAACGCACATAACTCCGAAAAGTTAGAGGTGCGTGCCCGGATTCGAACCACCGACCTCTGATTAGGAGGCTGACGCCCTAACCACTAGGCTATCACCGCTCATTTCATTCAGAACATAGCGTTTTTTATTTGATCAAGTATGTATAGGTTCAGTATGTATGACTGTATTCAATTACCGAAAGCCAATTATTACGTTTTTTGTTATTTGTATTTTATTTATGTATACATAATATTAAAATTGGATGGATTTTATTTCTAAAAGTATTGCCTATGTTAGAGTAATAATTAAGGACACCTCAGTACATATATTTTGCACACCTGTAAAGGCAAAACATGTTTGGTTCCATACCTATATCTTTTAGCTACATCTCTTACCCTGTGCCCATATACCTGCACATATTATTATTATTAGTAATATTCACGAAATAGCACTCGTACACACGCAGACACAAGCACACACACACACACACACACACATACACATGCTAGCAACTATGTTTGTGTCATAGAGGGAAGTTCCCACTTACCAAGATACAGTTTACACTAGTTTGGAAAGTGGGAGATCATAAAATTATTTATCACTGTAATTGTTAGCAAATAAAATAAATAAATAAATTTCATAATATAATATTTCATAATATTACATAAGCAAAGAAAGGCCACTTACGGGACCCTACACTGCGATACCTTCTTGATAAATGAAATAAACCGAACAAAAATAAGTACTTACGTAGATATAACTGTAATATACTTAAAAAGCTATACAAAAGAAACAACTAAACATACGACCGATAAAATCATGATTATGCCCTTGCGATGCTCTTCGATCAGTATGTATGACTGTATTCAATTACCGAAAGCCGCAAAATACCCTTATGATTACCCTATTTTTTATACTGGCAGCACTGATTCATCGCCATTGATTTATTTCCATCCACTTACGAAATATAAGATTGTTTACAATGTCAAGAATTACTGAAAATTGTGTACCTACTTATTGCGCAATGCGCATCGGAAATTTGGTAAGAGAGGGCAGAAAGGTCATCATAATAATAACATTTGCAATCCTCTGTTATTCTTGAATACTCGTTAGTCGTAGTATAGAGCCAGCCTATATCTACTAAACGTTTTACTTACGAAATTTAACTCCTGGGAACTAATGAGTTAAATTTCAAAGTCATGCTTAGGCAAATTTGGAGACATGAGAGATAAAAGAAAATAATATAACACGAACAAAAACAGAGCACATTGCATAATATCTCCGATAATTTTATAATTTTTTTATTAAATCCCCGTCGAACATACTGTGCGCCGCCGTGTGAGAGGGAGATAGACTAGAAAAAATGATTAGTGTCACTTGTCTTTGCTAATAAATGACTTGCAAAATCTCTCACCATGTTTTGAAAAATTATTACACTATACAGTAATTGATAAGCTCCGCCATTAAAATTCTTGGTTATGTTGATATGTTATTATTCGTATTGGTTTTTAAGCTCACCCACTCTATTGCGCATCAATTTGAGTGCGTTCATTGCACCCCGCAAACTGTACAGGGACGACCTTCATGACGAGTGCGACCAAAAAACTGAGTAAAAAGTGATCCGGCATAGTACAAGCCCACTGGGTCATATATATCAAAGCTGTGTATACCTTTAAAATGCAATTTCCATAATGACGACCTCTGTGACGCGGTGCGTGCGCTGTCGCATTATAAAGAGGCCCTGGGCTATTCCCAGCACGAATCTGGTCTGATGGGAGGCTTCGGCCGTAGATAGTTACCACCCTATCGAAAGGGCAGGTCGCCAAGCGATTTAGCGTTCCAGCACGATGTCCCGTAGAAACCAATTAGGAGTGTGGGTTTACCATAACCCCTAACAGGTTAGCCCGGTACGTACGCCCGAGATAGCCGTCAAGGGCTAATTTGTGATGTTTAAAAAAAAATGCTAGTAATAATAATCCTTTTCGGAGTATCGGAAAATGAAAGCGTGACGTCGTAGTTTGAATAAAAACATGCCAAGTGCGGATCCTGTACCCTTACGCATTAATAATCAAATATAAAAAATATACAAGAAAAAAAAACTGTTGTTAAATCTTTAGTTTTTATTCAGGACTTTTATTTTACAATATATATGACAGTCTTATTTTACCTTAGTATAAACTAATATCTATGATTATTTTTTCTTCTGCCACTGTATTTACAAATCGAGTGCTTCTTAAAAGTTTTTATTTTACCTGTAATATTAACATGAACTTTTATCTATTAATGTCAGAGATTTTGCTTTGAAATGTTACGATACCAAAACTTTTCAAACATTCTCCAAATACAAAAAATACTCCAAACATCGGCAACATGGGATTGTGAGCACTTTTTAAACAAATCTCACTCAAGTAAAGGCGGGCGGGCGCCGGCCGAGCTACTTGATGATCTCATTTCACTACATATATACGTCACCAGGCCGACCTTGCCCGTCCCAAATGTGACCCACGACGCAGCTTACGCAGTTCAGGAATTACTCGAACATTGAATAATTGATATTCTTTTCTCAGAGAAGTAATGACATAAATTGTAATTGAATGGACATCTTGTTGTTTTTAAACGATAATGAATTCACACGTAAAAGTTGACGAACTTATAAAATTTATCTTTTATGGACGATTAAAAAACGTCTTTTATATTATAAAAATACACTACAGTATTACATTAGATTTAATTGCAATATTAATTATTACGTTTTTTGTTATTTGTATTTTATTTATGTATACATAATATTAAAATTGGACGGATTTTATTTCTAAAAGTATTGCATATGTTAGAGTAATAATTAAGGACACCTCAGTACATATATTTTGCACACCTGTAAAGGCAAAACATGTTTGGTTCCATACCTATATCTTTTAGCTACATATCTTACCCTGTACCCATATACCTGCACATATTATTATTATTAGTAATATTCACGAAATAGCACTCGTACACACGCAGACACAAGCACACACACACACACACACATACACATGCTGTGTTGCATGTACATGCACATACATACTCAACACATGCTAGCAACTATGTTTGTATCTTCAAGGAAAGTGGGACTTTCCAAGATACAGTTTACACTAGTTTGGAAAGTGGGAGATTATAAAATTATTTATCACTGTAATTCTTAGCAAATAAAATAAATAAATAAATAAATTTCATAATATAATATTTCATAATATTACATAAGCAAAATAAGGCCACTTACGGGACCCTACACGGCGATACCTTTTTGATAAATGAAATAAACCGAACAAAAATAAGTACTTACGTAGATATAACTGTAATATACTTAAAAAGCTATACAAACATACGACCGATAAAATCATGATTATGCCCTTGCGATGCTCTTCGATCAGTAATAAAAATACTTTCAGTAGAAGCTTCTGGAAGCTTGTGCTAAAATGGATGAAATATAGTACGAACGTATAAGCGTGAAGGAATGCTAACATACTAAGCGAAACAAAACAACATATATATCTCCCTCGTGCACTTTTGTCCTCTAGACTTCGTAGGTACATCGCTTGAAATAAAGTTATATGTACCTACTTAT
This sequence comes from Lasiommata megera, assembly GCA_928268935.1. NCBI lineage: Eukaryota > Metazoa > Arthropoda > Insecta > Lepidoptera > Nymphalidae > Lasiommata > Lasiommata megera. The sequence goes on along the minus strand of OV743308.1, from coordinate 726,447 downwards.
ATATCATGAACGCAATACATACAACGCATAAACACGGTGAGGTCATTGCGATCGAATCTTTCGTTGGAGTAAGCCGCGTATCGCTGTCACAGAAAAGATACTTTAATAGCTTTGTTTTTCACATTAACACATTCATTCAAGGACAAAGTTTATTTCAGAGAAGTTTGAGTGATTGTGGGTGCATTAAGGTAAGCTTTAGATATGATCTTACAAAATCTTGTCTTCTTTCTCATTTTATTTATTTTTTTATCATTTATATATTAATATATCAAGTTTACAATGAGATGATTTTTTTTCTGGTTTATACTCTACTATTCCTCCGGAATGGATCAATAATGTTTTTTACGTAGTTACCTACGTCCTATTTAAATTTTATATTTCGGGCGAAACTCTCCCAATGTCAAAAAATACGATCTATACTAAATATAAGAAGGAGTTAAATAATAAGGTATATAGAGTACCTCTATTACAGTTGGAGAGTTACTCGTTTCTTTTAATTCGGTAGTACACTACAGGCTGTGGCAGAAGTTTTAGGCGACCTATTTAAAGCTATCATGAATACGGTTGCTTAAAAAAAATATATACCTACATTTATTGCGGTTTGTTGATTGGCAAGTAGGCATTTAATTTATTTTATATGCCTAATATGTTCTTTATCAGTAATTTTATTGATTTTTTACCATTAATTGATTTTTGCCGTTCGATTTTGGCATTTAAATGATTACCAATTTCTTGCATGTAATATGTGCACCTAATCAACATAATTTCCGTCTCTCTCATACGCGTTGGCCCTCCAGACAAATAACTACTATACCGCTTATAGTTATATGTTTGTTTGTACATGTCGCGACGCATCGCCGCCGCTCGGGTCGTTTAAAAATAGACTTAAGAGTCATTGCGACCGCACCTTTCGTCGGAGATGGACGCGTTTTCTGTAACAGAACATTTTATTTGAAGTTTGATTCGAGGTAAAATTTAATTAGTGGTAGCAACTTTTTTAGTGCTTCTGGATTAAGGTAGGCTTAATTAAAGTTTAATAAGCTTAAAAAATACTTAATTTGTTTTATTATTTTTGCGTAGATATCTAATTAGTTATTTTTGATTACTCCTTCTATTCGTTCGTTTTTTCTTTTTACATATGATAGAGTGTTCATCATTTTGATCTCATTTAATTTAATATTAGTGAAAGTCAAAGCTAAACAAGTGTCTAGCGATCAGTACTAGAGTTTTGTTATTATTTATATTTCATAATATAATAGTACTTAAATAATTAAGTAGAATAAAACCTGAAGGGTTTTGACGTTGAACAAACACGTTAATGGAATTCGGTAAATTACTTGAGTAAGATGTAGTAAATTAATTAATATCGTTTTCTTTACCCTTATTTATTGCTTTTAAATTGCCTCTATAAAATTGTAGCCGTGGTATTACACTCATATGTTACATGATGATATGATACAGTATATTGTATCTATAGGTCTTTAGGATTTGTGAGCGAAACAGAGCAATATCTGTCTCTCTCTCAGTTAAATTTCTGTTCATGCGTTGTAATTTAAATACCTAAATCCAAACGCCGCTGCGTCGCGTCGTATAGTTTCAAAATAGCGACAGTCATTGCGATGGAATCTTTCGTAATAGTAAGACGCATTTTCTGTGACTTCGAAATTTCGTTACATTTTTTAAACTTTGGGCAATATTTATTGAACTTTTTCACTATGATAATTAATTGACTATACAATATTTCAATAATATAAATTTTATTGTGCTACTGGCTTTCCAAGGTAGGTTTTTGCGTCTTATGTTTTTGTAAAATTCATATATAATAATCCATATATAATATAATAAGTATACGTACACCACACACACAAATAAAAATGGCTTTATATTTTCTTTATTGGTACTCTACTGAAACATTACGGGCTAATTAAGATTGTAAATAAAATTTAAGGAATAATTACAGTAAATTTCAAACATAGGTTAAAGGAGACTCGCCTTCAATTCGTCTAAAATTGGGATATGTGAGTTTTTTAGTAAATTAGTTTTATTGTAGTCTTGTTAAATTAGTTAGTGTCCTTACTCGGTACTAGACGATGTTTGTGACGCGGCATGGGATTATTAACCATGATATTATTTTCTTTATTACGTGTGCAAAAGCTATAAGAATATACATTACTTTTCGAATTTTATCTATTATTTTTACCATGCAAACGTTGTTGTGTAAAAGAACCAATGACTTATTCAATATGTAGCTTATTCAAATATGTAGGTACATACGGTATATATGCATTTATCGTCGCAGACCCAATATGACTCACTCCCATCGGCATTATGTGCCCCGTATAATTCTAAACTGCCTTTTGCTTTGTTTAGTTTCGTCAGCATATTTTATTAACCAATGGACTTCCACCGCTGGGCATGGGTTTTTCTGAGATTAATTTACAATTTTCATGGTTTCGCGTCCTTGCGTCCAGTGGGGCTTTAACAGGTCACCCAAGACTACAGGTGTTAGAAGTACACAAGTTAGTGAGACAGAAGCTAGATCTACGATTATAAGTTATTTCAACAATAAAAAACCTGTGCTGTGAGTTGAGGTACTCTCCTCTGAGAATAGCTTTATGTAAACTTATTATAGGCATCTATAAAAATTGCGCTTTATAAAAACACTGAACTTATTGATGGTCATCTAAATGACATTAGGTAATTTTTTATAAAATAAAATACAATTTTGTTACTAATTTTATGCAGTCTACTAAACGGTACTACAAGTTTACTTTTACTTTTAATGTTCAGTGCGTTAAAGTCCATATATTTCTTGAATTTATATTAATATTTTTTTAGCCCTAAACTAAAAAAATACTAAAATGACTCCATTGTTATTTTTCTCATAGTCTGGCATAATATTATTTATTTATTATTAATCAAAACATAGACCTGCTATGGAGCACTTATAAATGACGTAGCGACACGTTAATACTCTTGAACGACATACCGCCTATTTAAAACTAGGTACCTACATTAGTTAATGTGACAGTAATTATAGCATGTGACACTAGTGGTTCCTCCTGATTTCGTCTGCGTACAACTTGGGATAAATTAATTTAACCATTGTTATGTTTACTTATGTAGCTACCTCCATTTTCTCAAAACGGTGTAAAAACTGTGCAAATTCAAATTTTAATCAGTTTTTTGTTTTAAATATTACATCACGCAGATGAGCAGACGGGTCACTTGATGTTAAGTGATCACCGTCACCCATGTACACTCGGCGCTGATGACACTGTTTTGTAACTCCATCCTTTTGTTTCAGATGAGTAAAAAGAAAGCACATAAATATTACGTGGTTGAACTCTCATATCCAACACACAATGACGAGAAGTTTATTTGCGTACCCTCGTCTTGGATATACGACATAGAAGACCAGACGGCTGTGGTCCGGTACCCGCGGTGTACCCTGGACGAGCTGATGGAGAAAATGAAAGTGGATACATACGAGGACGACGCCATGGATTGGGTGATGCGAGTGGTTCATGTCAAACTTAAAACTGGTGAGTGTACTGCGAGCTAGGCTGAATAGTCCTCAGCCTTCCCTGTCCCACTGCTGGGCAAAGGCATCTTCTCACATAGGAACAATAATCTTGCCAAGCGATATCAATTAGCTTGCTTCCTCGTGTCATAATTAAATCTAGTCTGACCGCTTGTAGATGTACGCGATGTACGTTGTTACACCATATCAGGCCTCATGATTAACCAAGGCTCGGAGAAGCATTTCATTTGTATATTTATTTGCATGTATGGGCAGTGCACTACACATTTTGCGCACCAGTTGTGAGCGTCTGTGCAAGTCCTTTGGTTTGTCGCAAATTTAAACGCGGTTATTCGCTGTGGTTTGGTCTTGCTTTAATTCGGAGGTTAAACTGAGAGATCGTTGTCAGAAAACCTCACCATGTATCTAACAGTTTATCTATTACCTAACCCGGTTGTACTGGGATCCCGCTATTCGCATTCGTATTCCATCTGGTTTTTAATTCAGGGAAATTCTGACAGCTCTAATTTTATGGATTTCAATTGTCACAAATATTTTGATGTAACTCTTCCATGATTGCGACCTATTTATTACCTGCAATACCTGTGACGACCTCCGTGGCGCAGCGCGCGCGCTGTTGGATTATGAACTTGGAGGTCCTGGGTTCGATTCCCGGCTCGAGTCTGGTCTGGTGGGAGGCTTCGGCCGTGGCTAGTTACCACCCTACCGACAAAGACGTGTCGCCAAGCGATTTAGCGTTCCGGCACGATGTCGCGTAGAAACCAATTAGGAGTGTGGGTTTACCATACCCCTAACAGGTTAGCCCGCTACCATCTTAGACTGCATCTTCACTTACCATCAGGTGGGATTGCCGTCAAGGGCTAACTTGTAGTGGATAAAAAAAAAAAAAAAAAAAACTTAATAATGAAGTACTAAAATAATTTTTTATCATATCGTTGTTTTTATCGACATCTATATTATGTGATCTCTGCCCTGGATTCACATCGGTGCCTTCTAACGGCCTATAGTATTAAATTTATCGATTGATTAATATTTTTATTAATCCAACTATTATTAGTTAGTCTTTGTCATCAATATCGTAAAATGGCCTGAGTAGGGATTTTAGCATAAACGATATTTTAATACCCGAGTCATCTACATACCAACTTTCACCCTTAATACGATTTAGTGTCCCGGTAAGATGATACGCAGAAACTGATGAGGAGTATGGCTTTGATATAACTGCCAAATCACAAACACGTTAGCCCGCTTCCAGCTTAGACTTCATTATCAGTTATCACCAGGTGACATTGCAATCAAGGGCAGTTATCACCAGGTGACTTGCATTGAAATACTCCGGGATATATTTCGTTAGTTACATACGTACCTTTTTTTTTTTTATCCACTACAAGTTAGCCCTTGACGGCAATCTCATCTTATGGTAAGTGATGATGCAGTCTAAGATGGTAGCGGGCTAACCTGTTAGGGCTATGGTAAACCCACACTCCTAATTGGTTTCTACGCGACATCGTGCCAGAACGCTAAATCGCTTGGCGACACGTCTTTGTCGGTAGGGTGGTAACTAGCCACGGCCGAAGCCTCCCACCAGACCAAAAAATAGTCCGTAGTATTTAAAAATTAGTCCGAGATATATTTCGTTACAATTACATACGTGAATGTAATACTATATTATTTTTACTCGTATTAACCTACTGCAATTATGTTATGTTTGTAGGATGCTGTAACACTTTTACAGTGTAACAGTTAGAAGAACGGCCTTTGCTAAATGATTAGTATTTCGTCTTGTTTTTATCCTGGTACACAGTTCATAAGTTATCTTTAAGTAATTGATAATAATGTAATAATTTATAATGTTTTTTGTTTACAGATAGCTTTAAACATGCAAAAAGTTATATTAATTACATCTATCACAACAATAAATCAAGGCAAACAAAAAGCTCAGACCAAGTCGTTGAAGGTAAGTCTTGTTGTATTTAGACATGTTTGTTCAACTGACTCTGTTTTCCCAAAGCACTCATTAAATGTTGATAAATAAAATGTTTTACATATTATCCTCTCACACAAAATCTCTTTTTATTTATTTATTTTAATTTTATTATTTAATTTAATTAGAACGGACAATATCCAACAACACTAATTAAATAAATTAAATGATTACACATAATAACATTATAACAAAAACAAAGTCTAAACAAAACAATTTATTTTGAAGTATGACAATATGTGGTCAAGTCACGCGCAATTTTAAAACCACTTTTACCCAGTATTGTTACTTTTCTACAAATAAATCGAAAGACCAGTATGGCTTATGATTTGAAGTTTATATTTTATTATACTATTCCAGATATAAAACTATTGATGTCAGAAGGAAAATCAACCGAATCCGCACCGAAAACACCTTCGGCTACTGAATATCAAGATCTTGATGATGATCTCTTTCAAGTTCTATCAGACAATATCAATGAAACAACGCATGAAGGACATAGTTATGAAGTTGAAACAACCGATTCTTTCAAAGAGTATCAATTAACGAATGATTCAACAGAATCGACTCACAGTTTCTCTTCGATTCCAAAAGGGCCATCTTCGAGTGCCAAATATTTCGACCAAAATAAACGACACGATGATGATGGATCAGACGATGAATTTGAAAAGAACGTTAATTATAAAAGAAAAAGGGAAAATAACGGATATCATTACACACCGGAACTAACAAACAAACCACTAACATTAAAAATAATCAGGAAACCAATGATGCCCAGTAGTGAAGCAGATCAGTCAATGATTGACGAAACGCCACCGTACGGCGACCCTCAGATAAATATACTTAAAGAACATACTAGTACCGCTGAAAATGAGCTCAATGTTTTGGAAAACTCATGCCAAGAATTAAGGAAATATTTAACCAACGAAATATACGATTTACCTCGCAAGCAAGGTCAAAATACTTTGCGTAGAGTTGAGTCTAAGGAAAGTTTAATTGACAGCATTCAAATGGAGACCAAATCTAAAGACAACGAAAACCAAACATCAATGGAAAATGTCCAACAAGAACTGCAATTGAAGTCTATTTTTACAAACGAATTAGAAAAAATACATTTCCGTCTAGACGAGTTCTTCAGAAGATTAGATCAAAACCGATGTGATGTTATTAAAATTAATTCTAAAATTGAAGAAATAACGAAGAAATTAAATTATTTCTGTACTGAACCTAATGCTACATCTTCAATAAAAATTGTAGATATGGAGCAAGAAGAGAGTGTTGATGCAAGAATAGAAAATGAAACATTAAATGGACTCGTAAAAAACAATCGAGCGGGAAATGAAGGAGTCAATCAAAACAACGCCACAAATTCAGCCAAGCGTAAAAGGAATCGATCTGAAGGTGATAAAGAGGAAGATATTCCAAAAAAAATATCCACCTGCAAGTTTACTCTACCCAAAGATTATGATAGAAATGATTCTAGATGGACACTTAGGTATCGAGAAATGGATACAGGTCTCGTTGAACTCATAGAAAATACTGGCATATACGTCAATGAAACTAACCTATCGTCTTGCAAAAGATTATCGAAAAACAGTAAGGAATTCGCGCGAATGTTACTACTAGAAATATTTTCTGTACGTGCATTGTGTACATGCACCTTGACTGGCGCGAAAGCTTCTTCGTGTAAGGCGGACGATTACGAAGTAAGGCCTGGACTAGATAAAAAAGCAAGAATTGTCCTGCTGGCGTCTGTCGAGAGGCATGCACGTGAGAATAGGTGGGCAAGGCTGCATACGCGCCGCGAAATTAACAACCACAGAGAAAATATCATGAGCTCTCTCCGTAATAAGATGGTGCAAATGAGGAAACTTAATAAACTATTGTGCTAACGTAATTTTACGATTCCGGTGAAACTGGGCTTATTGTAGATTGGTAACACTCTTTCCTGGTCAGTCCTATCAGCCAAGATCGCTCCAAAAACCTCGCGGTTTTCCGCGGTCTACGGAATACTCTGTTATAAACAAGGGCCCGTTTTAATAATACAAGACTACTAAATTATTAATTATTATATAAATGTTAATGAAAAACTAATAACTATTCTATGTAAGCAGAACAGCCATTGTGAAAGACTTTTTTAATAATGTTTTTAAATGTATTCAATATTATACTTATCTATTATATTCATAATGCATAAAATTCTAAATAATAGATTTGCTTATCGGTGACTCTCTAGGTTTTTTTAGAAAAAAATATATTCGCGCAGATATTTTACATCGATATATATATCGATATTTGATGTACATCGTCTCACCCAACTTCAGTTTTGTGGGTAGTACGACGTCAACCATAAGTTAAAATAAGTTTACACTTCTCGTAGCACTATTAGTTACTATTTCATTATTAAACTTTAAAAGGTAAAAAAAATATACGATTTAAGGCTGCTAACCTCATTCTATATGATGCTTACGAAAAATATATTCCTTATTATTGTAAACTAAGATTGTATCGCTTACGTGCGAATATTGAGCATTTATTTGTATTTTAGCTATCATTTAGTAAAGCTATTTTTATCTTTTATTCTAATTTACATTCTTAAATTACTAATATTTGAATATAATCTATGTTGTATAATTTGGTTTTATTGAACTTCTCAAAAAGTTTGCACGCCACTGATTGTACGAGCATTTGAGTTAATCAAAATGCCTGAGCGGATCTGGATGTATGGGAATAGTTAGATCATATATCTAACTATTATATACGCATAATACTCTTTACACAAAAATAAAACATTGTTTCGAAGATCTTTTCGCTACGGTCTAAATTAAAAAATTCCGTAATATACTTAAATTCGTCTCTTATCCTGGAATAACTGTACTTTATAATTGCTAATGTCATAATATCTACTATTTCCTAAAACACACAAAACCTGGTGCCTACCAACAATGGCATTTCCGTGCCACCAAAGGTTTGCATGCTTTCCTATATTGCCCTTCCTCTATCAATTCAATATTTCTATCATTTTCAATATTTCATCATCATCATGATCAAGCCATTACCGGCTTACTACAGAGCACGGGTCTCCTCTTATTATGAGAAGGGTTTGGCCATAGTCCACCACGCGGGCCATGTGCGGATTGGCAGACTTCACAAGCCTTTGAGAACATTATGGAGAACTCTCAGGCGTGCAAGTTTCCTCACGATGTTTTCCTTCACCGTTGAAGCAAGTGATATTTTAATTGTTTAAAAACGCACATAACTTCGAAAAGTTAGAGGTGCGTGCATGCCCGTATTTGAACCGCCGACCTCTGATTAGGAGGCTGACGCCCTAACCACTGGGCTATCACCGCTACTATAAATATTTAATAAACAGTAACTAAAAAATAAAGCTAAGACATAGGCAGGTCGTGAGTTCGCGAAGTAATATCTTAGATCTAGATGGTTGTTGCACTATCGCCGACGATAAGCAACTTTGTAAGGTCCGCTTTCCTATATAATATGTTCAAGTATTTTATGATTTTTAAATAAGCGATGGAAGGGAGAGACTCTAATGTAATCCGCAGTTTATTATAGCTCTGAATATGTTATATATTTTTATCTTATAAAATTTAACTAGCGACGTTATCCGCTCCTGTTTTCGTATCATTTCATCTGTCTTTGGGAGCTCAGCGGGCTGTATGAATGTTAGTGGAATAGTGGAATTTCATCATATTACAATACTATTCTAAATAAGAAAGGACAATAAAAGACACGTATTAAGTTTTTAATATTATTAAAGCCCAAAGTATTACAGAGCTCGCAAAGATCTGTGGAAACTAAATTGATTAATGCAGAAAAAGATATTTTAATTACTGTAAAGTTATTTTTGTTTTCGTGAAAAATGAATGAAATAAACAAAAACTATAGCTACGTAACTAGTTCTCAATAGCTTGCTGAATTCATTGACGAGAAGATTTAACCTTGCGTTATCAGTTAAGTTCCGTTTCGTCTTCAATGCGCGACCTTGAATACAAATGAAGTGAGGAAGCGAGGTGGATCCTGTCCGCCAGTGTGTTTGTTTATGTGCATAACTCAGGAACCGGGCCGGCGGCGGAGAAACTTACTTTCGTCTTAAACACTGACGACAACACACTTGGAATACCAATTTCCGTACATGTTGACAAACTAACAGACAAGAAATTACAATACGCTTGAGGCCTGTTTCACAATCGACCGATGAACTTTAGCTGACGTGTAACATATTTACACATTTAGTCTTATTTGCAAAATCGTCTAATTCACCCATCACTTGAAGCTTATATATACGTGAAACAGGCCAAACCATGTACTATGAAGCACATAATCAATCAACACTTATGCACCACCTGCTCACTCACAGCTACTACTCACAGCTTCTCCAAAAGTCAAAGCTGTTCGCGCGTTTAATATATACACTAAAGACGTTAAACGCGCGTTTATCCTCAGCTTTCAAAACCATATAATCGCGATAATCTTTTATTATCAAGCTTAATTTCCGTAAAATACGCGACATGCACATTGACCGTTACGGAGTAAATTATAAAGTTATATGTCCCATATTTTGATCCATAGATTTGTTTTATCATAATTAAATAATTAATTAGTTAAATTAATCAGCACTGAAAAGTGACGCAATGAGTGACGTGTGTTGTCAATACAGTTGGATGCTGGAAGCGTGGAAATATCGCCGAGCAAATCCTTAAACTGAATTGCTGAGTTTGTAGACATAGGACGCATTATAAATCAAAATCCAAAATATGTTTTCATGTTAAATAGGCATCTATGAAACGTGCATATAAAGATATATCTATATATATATATATATATAAATAATTAGGTTAACAAGCCCTATACAGATACTCCGAAATACAACTATAACTATAACTTTGTTACAAGAGAACATAATGCATATCATGAAAACTTCCACAATACTTCAATCAATAGCACGTTTGAAAATAGTAATACTGTTATTATTAGTATGTTTATATAATTATTAGTATTAGTATAAATGTATTATCGCTGAGATTCCTCGTCTCACCAATATCTGTCTGGCTCCAATCGAATATGTAGCCTGGAAGAAATCGCTTTTAGTGATAAGGCAAGAATAAGGTAGGCCGGTAAAAAGGCTTTTTGTTTTCATGTTTTGATTTTTTCTCACTTTCTCTCTATTTACGTGGCTATTATGTGCAAAAAAAAGATACTTAAATAGGTAAAGTACTTCCGTGTCGTATTGAAGAATGGTTTATGCATTATTATTGCAGAAAATTAGGGACATTGTTTATTTTGTGATTGCGTCAACATTTCCGTGAAGGCGATAGTCGCGCCCACTATCGATCGCTAAATAAGGCCATTCCGCCGACCAGTGACCAGTGACCAGTGCCCCTAAAGTAAGATTTACACACAATCAAGTCGATTTCGAGTATCGAATACTCACTTGTAACCACAATATTAAATAGACAGCTTACATCAATCAAATACAGAAACAAAATAACAGATTGTGCATCTTTATTCCTGTGCTTAGCGAAGATAAACACCTCGGGGACGCCGAAAATGAAGACAGTATAATAATGTCTTTATGCTCCAAAGAAATCTTAAGTATCGTAAGCTTGTAGAAAAGTCCTACTATAGTGTAAAGGATTACGTAAATGATAAACAAGCATGGGTGTGAAATATTGCTCTAATAAGATAGCTCTTAATATAATTTTAAGTGCCATGTGAGATGGTGATAACAAAAATAAAATTTACCTGGCTAAGTTTGTTGTGGGCTTCTTCTTAGACCAGGACGCGTTTGGAACCCTCATAGCTTTAGTTTTAAGTTAACGAATCTAGTTATCACCATCAAATCACTACTATGTAGATTATTGACGCGTCAAAAGCGCCTTTTAAAGGACTATTTGAATAAAGATTATTTTGAATTTGAATTTGAATCTGAATTCCACGGAGGTGGGCGTTTTTAAACTAATACAGATATTATCGTTCACTATATTTAAGATTCCTCAGTAAATTAAGAAACAATAAAGTTTTTTTTTTATTTTCATAGCTTTGCATCGAATGCTCTACTTTCTATAAAACGCCACAGTATAAGGTTTCGGAAGATTTGTATGAATTTCTCTGGCTAAGTGAAGTGATCTGTTCTCCAAAGGCGGTACCAAAGGCAATATTGGAATGATCAGAATTTGACACAAAAATTGCATGTGTCTTAATACACCTTATTCGAAAACAATCATTAAGTATTTGAATACTCTAAAATGAAATCGTGATTGCGAGCGCAAACCACGTGCTAAGGGTACATTGATTCATAGTTTCATAGCGATTAACAATGAGACATTTTCAAGACAATTTGGACAATAAATGACTTTGTGTTGTTATGTAGGAGAGCATCGACCTTTGGATTCAGTCATCTGCCGGTTGTATAGACTGCGTTGCAGAGACATATCAAGTGTTGGGTTCTGCTTTCTACAGGTAGCTTTGAGATTTTTAGTTACGAAATTGGCATTTTCCCCCCAAGTCCCAATTATTTTCACTAGCAGGTGATAATAATCGAAAGCTAAATGATATTATATATAACCGCTCCTATGTATAGATTTCTAACAGTTCATATTAACTATAGTTTATATTTACTTTATAATTTTATATTAACAGTGTTTATTTATTTTTTAATTTTTAGTATCCGTTAAGTTATATTATTTATATTGTTTTAAATGTAAACCATTGTATACCGTTTTTTACATTAAATAAATAAGCAAATTAACCTGCAGCCTAGAGTTGTTACAAATCTCTAATTCTGCTGACCTATGAAACCTTGAAACTTTAGGCTCAGCAGTAGTTGATATGATCGAAATCTGAAGGTTCAAAAAATTTCGACTTTCCAATCGACAATTGGTACGTCCATAACTAGTGAGTAAATACAAACATTGCAATGCAAAAAATGTCAAAACGAAACCTGACTTACGAGTACATCCCAACTAAAGGAGTTGTGACGTTATGTATCATTTGAAACATTCAAATTCAAATTCAAATTCAAAATAATCTTTATTCAAATAGTCCTTAAAAAGGCACTTTTGACGCGTCAATAATTTACACAGTAGTTATTTCATGGTGATAACTATATTCGTAAACTCAAAACCAAAGCCATGAGGGTTCCAAACGCGCCCCGGTCTAAGAAGAAGCCCACAACAAACTTAGCCGGGGTTTTTCTTTTTTTTTCGTTATCACCATCTCACATAATGAATAAAATTAATAATAAACTATAGTACCTATGGAGATAGAGCAATTCACACCCAAGCTTTTTTATCGTTTATATAATCCTTAATATCGTAATATGATTTTTCTACAAGCTTTCGTTTTATAAAAACTTTGAACTTATTGATAGACATCTCCAAGATATCAATAGGTAATTTATTATAGAATAAAATACAATTTCCTTTGAATGAGTTACTAATTTTGTGCAGCCTACTAAACGGTACTACAAGTTTACTTTTACTTCTGATGTTCAGTGCGTTACAGTCCATTTTTTTCTTGAATTTATCAATATTTTTATGAACATACATTAAATTTTCATATATATATTGGCTATGCACTGTCATTATTTTATAATCTTTAAATTTATCTCTTAATGACTCTCTGGGACCTAATTTATATATCGCACGAACAGCCCTCTTCTGCAAAACGAATATAGTGTCTATATCAGCAGCATTACCCCATAATAAAATACCATATGACATAATGCTGTGAAAGTAGCTAAAATATACAAGTCTGGCAGTCTCTATATCCGTCAAATGACGGATCTTTTTTACCGCGTAAGCAGCAGAGCTAAGTTTGTGCGATAAATTATTTATATGTGGACCCCATTGAAGTTTAGCGTCTAACGTTATGCCTAAGAATGTAGCCGTATTTACCAGATCCAATTCCTCATTATTAAGTAGTACACTGGTTTTCACCTGTTTAACATTGGGCAACGTGAATTTAATACACTTTGTTTTCTTCCCATTAAGTGCTAAGTTATTAGCCTCAAACCAATGTACTACTTTCGCGAGAGAGTTGTTTACCTCGTCAACATTTGTTTCACGTCGTTTAATTTTAAAAACGAGTGATGTATCATCAGCAAACAATACTATCCCGCTATTGTCCTTAGTAAGGTAAGGAAGGTCATTTATGTAAATGAGGAACAGAAAAGGTCCTAATATAGATCCCTGAGGAACCCCTATTTTCACAAATGACCCGTTAGACCGTTTCCCGTTTACGTCTACTTGTTGAACTCTGTCACGTAAATACGAGGTCATTAAATCTAGAGCTACCCCCCGAAGTCCATAATGGTGTAGTTTTCTGACTAATGTTTCATGCTCAACACAATCGAAAGCCTTGGACAAATCACAAAAAACACCAAGTGCGTCACGTGACTCCTCCCAGGCTTTAAATATATTGTGTATTAACTCAACACCAGCGTCGGTTGTTGAGCGACCCCGTGTAAAACCAAATTGTTTGGCGTGTAATAAATTGTTTCTATTAAAATGATTAATTAATTGCGTTAAAATAAGTTTTTCAAAGATTTTACTGAAAGTAGGTAGTACTGATACCGGTCTAAAGTTAGTGGGGTCAGTAGTACTACCAGATTTGAATAACGGAATTAACTTGCTATGTTTCATTAAGTCAGGGAACACACCACAGTCAATGCAATTGTTAAAAATAAAAGCTAGGTCGGGTGCAACAATATCAATCAATGACCTTATAACATTAACGGAAATGCCCCACAAGTCATTTGTTTTCTTAATATTTATTAATCGGAAGGCCTTAATAACGTCTGAGCTACTAACATGTCTGAATTTAAGAGCGTTATTACATTCTGGCACATTATCCTTCAACAAACAGAGAGCAGTATCAGGTGAAGAGTTTAATGATCTTGTAGTGGAGACAGGAACGTCGGTAAAGAAGGTTTCAAAAGCAGTTGCAACCTCAAAATCCGACGTGATAGATTTGTTACCTATATCAAGTTTAAAGTTATTAGTTTTTGGTTTTATTCTTCCTGTTTCCTCATTAATTATTTTCCAGGTTGCTTTAATTACATTATTGCTATTTTTTATTTTATTCTGTATATATTGCGATTTCGCCAAAATGCAATCGCGTTTAAAATTCTTGGAAAATAATTTTACATAATTTTTAAACTCATCACTCGTATTATATTTTCGTTCCGCATACATTTCATATAAAGTTTGCCTATTTTTATGTAGTTCACTTGTAGCCCACTCACTAAAAACCAATGTATCAGCAACCATGACAGACTTTTTAGTAAATATAGAATTAAATATCATATTAAACTTACCAAAAAAAGTATTATACATTTCATTAGGACCAATTGTAGATGATAAGAATGGAAGGTCTCTAACTAAGCTTGTTCTTATTCTCTCTATTCGTCCTGACGTTACTGGCACATAAGTTATTTTATGTTTAGACAATTTTTTTTCCCCATTTTTGAAACAAATTAATTGACCACAGTGATCAGAATCTAATTTATTAATTATATTTTTACTGATGGGGTTTAGATTTGTATATATATTGTCTAAGCATGTGGCACTACTGGCAGTTATTCTAGTAGGCTCCATAAACATATTCAACAAATTGTATGATCTAAATAGATTTATTAACTTGTAACTTGAAGAGTTACTTTCCAGAATGTTCACATTAAAATCTCCGCACACAATCAACTTTTTATTTGATTTAGATATTTTATAAAGTACCTCATCCATTACCTTTTCAAAAAGTTCAAAGTTTGATAAGGGTGGTCTATATACAGTAACAACAATAAATTGCTCTAATTCAACTGAGGCCAGTTCAATTGTTCGTTCAACAGAAAGGCTCACAATATCAGTTCGGTTTTTAAATTTTAAATTTTTATTTAATAGAATTAATGAGCCACCATGTATTGCAGTAACTCTGGTAAACGAACTACCAACCTGGTGGTTACCAAAATTAAACAAGTATTCATGAGTTTTTAACCAATGTTCAGTTATACATAAAACATGAATATGAAAATGATTTAAAAACAATTCAATCTCTAATTCTTTTCCCTTAATACATTGAATACTTTGGTGAACCAAGTTGATATAGGTAGAATTTTGTTTATTTTTAGTAGAATTTAATTTTAAATTATGAAAATTTATTTCACTTGAGCAAGAGAAAAACTCTTTTGTCTCTGAGTGTAAGCAAGAGAATACCTCTGTTGTCTCCTTAACTAGTTTAAAATAATATTACTTGGAATTATTTCCAAGGCGTTAATGTCAAGATTAGGACACTGCTCAATAAAAGCAGCTTGTTTAGCCAAATTCTTGGCTGTTATTGTAAAAAAATATGATAGCGAAACAGCTATCTGTCGTTTAAAATAATTGGATAGGTGATACCTATCTTTGTTGTAATTATAATAAATTTTAGCACACTTGCTAATGTCAATAATTTTAATTTTTTTATTATATGTACATAAGTTGTACAATGTTGTATTTAAATTATATCTAATTGTATTTTCTTGGTGTGGCAAATTTTCACAATAGGGAAAGGTATATATGATAATACTATTAACATTAAAGCTATCTAATAATTTATAAATCTTTATCAAGTCATTTTTATTAATATTTCCTCTATTTCCCATGAGTAATATTAAATTAGTCTGACCATCATACAAATGTTGATTATCGCATAAAGTATCAACAATTGCCTTTAAGTCAGAGTTAGGCAAACAGTA
This sequence comes from Lasiommata megera, assembly GCA_928268935.1. NCBI lineage: Eukaryota > Metazoa > Arthropoda > Insecta > Lepidoptera > Nymphalidae > Lasiommata > Lasiommata megera. Next base: position 710,169 of record OV743308.1, on the reverse strand, counting down.
GTTCAATGTAGTGTGTCCGTGTAAATGTAAGTTAAGATATAAGCCCATATTACATCCAATCTCATCGCTGTACATGAAAGTTTTTGTTGAATTTAATTTTGATGTAGGCCTAGCAAAGGAACTGTTATTTTCTACTAAATTTTGGAATCTGTCACACACCTTCCTCATTTTTGAGGGTGATGATGCTGGTGACACAGACTTTGGATGATAGACTGTATTTTTATCAGTACAATGTGAGTTCAATTGATCACTGTTGCAATCAGTCTGTTTTATGGTTTCATCTGTAGTCTGTGTGTATACAGACATCATTTTCTTTCGACTATTATCATATTGGGCTGCCAGTGTCCGTAATAATGTCTGTAATCTGGCTATCTGTATTTCTTATACATGTGTGTCAGATTCATAATTTATCCTATTAGTCTCCATCTGTTTTTGTAACATTTCTACTTTATTCAATAATTCTAAACGCTCTTTTTTAGGTTTGAATGTTTTCAAAAGTTGGCTATTTAATTTTAACAATTTCTGAGTTTTTTTAATTTTCCTATTAATTTTACAATATTTTTTCAGTTTATTAATGCTACAGGGACGAACAATTGAGCTGTTAGAGTTGATTACCACTGATTTTGTCTCTTCAGTATTATAAGCTGAAAAATCCAATCCAGCAGTAATCAACAGCGGGGCCCTATCAACTAGTTCTTCATAAAGGCTATGAGTGTGCAGTGCTGTTGTGTTATGTGCAGCTTCCTCCAACTCGGTGATCTGGTGGTGGGCATCACGTAGTTCGCGCTGCAGAGAATCGATCTGTCCCAGGGCCTCCTCATACTCAGCACGACACTCATCAAGCCTATCCACTAGCAACTGAAGCCTATCCCGCTCCTCAACAATGTCCACATAGCTTATGTGTAAGGCTGCCAATTCTGATTTCAACCTATCGTTCTTTTGAAGTACTTCACTTCCATAGTCTCTACAGTAGTCTAACATTAAACAATCTATTGAACTCATGAAACATCGAATATTTGATGGTTTTGCGCGTGCTTTTCCTACCTAGTCAACATTTTTTGATTTTATTCCCACTGTGCGTCGCCACACAAAGAACCAGCAGTTTCCTCGACAGAACTGAACAACAGAACTAAACGCAAACAACGTAACGCTAGTACGTTAGGTCTAGATAAGGTAAAATTCCTGAAATGGCTCAAGCCCTCTTACATCATGGAGGTGTCCCCGCGTGCCTCTGCAATTATCTTTATGACGGGGCCTGAACAAAGGCCCAGATTATCTCCCATTTTCTCGTAAAAGCGCGAATTAAATACTTGAAGGAAGCAGGAATGTTTGGAGCCCTATGGAAATCGCGGGGTTGCGGGCACTCCCGTCAAGAAGAAGGCATTCGGCACTCATTGAGGCGGTTTAGGAAATCTTAGAGCCGAAAATGTTGATGGCGGCCAAAGAAGAGGATATAAATCCGACCTCTCGATCGATATAAGGCACACACACTAACAAAAATTTATTAAATACAGAAACAAACTAAACATAAAACTGAATTTAACAGCATAGTCATATCATGTTGTTCGTTTTAAATAGCGTTGCGATGTAAGTTCTAGAAAATTTTAAAACGAGTCAGTATCGCTGTCATGTGGCTGGGCAGGGATGCAATCACGAGCAGTGAAGGTGAATGTATCGGGGCCACCTAAACCTATGACCAAGTCACAAGTGTCCGGAGCAACTCATCTTTCTTCCATCTGCCCGGCAGCCCAGCGGTGGATCCATAAAATGTGCTCCAATGCTAAGAAGTTTGTCTCAATACTCGCATTAATAGTACCCAGATCATCATCATCATCATGAACAACCCATTACCGGCTCACTACAGAGCACGGGTCTCCTCTCAATATGAGAAGGGTTTGGCCATAGTCAACCACGCTGGCCATGTGCGGATTGGCAGACTTCACACGCTTTTGAGAACATTATGGAGAACTCTCAGGCGTGCAGGTTTCCTCACGATGTTTTCCTTCACCGTTGAAGCAAGTGTTATTTATTTTTTTTTTTAAAACGCACATAACTCCGAGAAGTTAGAGGTGCGTGCCCGGATTCGAACCGCCGACCTCTGATTAGGAGGCTGACGCCCTAACCACTAGGCTATCACCGCTTCAGTACCCAGATACTTTCAATTAATCAAAAGTGCTATTTTTATAAAGAAACGAGCAAAACGGTCACCTGATATTAAGTGATCTCCATAACCCATAAATAACTACAGCACCCGCGAAGGAGCCGTCAGATTTTATGAGTTCACAGTCTCCATAATCTCAATCCACGTGCCAACTGGCAAGTCACACAACACAACTTGCGTGTACGTTTAAAAATGTTCTGATAAAAGTGACGTTCTCAGAATACCAGTTATATTTTCAGGATTAAATTTGTATCTGCGACGCATGCTACGATCAGGGAATACGGAAAAGGTCAGTGCAAACAACTCTTGTTTGTTCTAATACTTCATTGCACTAAAGAAAAACTGTACGCCTGCGCGGGTCCTTAACGCGAAGTGCACGTACAAAATGTGCAAGCTATGTGGTCTCACGAGCGATTATCGAGATTGAGGCGCGGCATTGTTCGTCACTGATAAGGCTGATAACCGATAAGTGATCACCGGCCGCGGCGCGCGCATGCTAATTGGGCAGACTCCGAGAGGACATTTTTTAGATAAAGCAGCACTCATTAGTTTTGGGATAAATTTATGGTTTATTATGTTATGGCGTCTTAGGAAATATAATTCAGGAGCCACGTAGACCGCTCATTAATATATACATATTCTTTCCGGTGGGAGGCTTCGGCCAAGGCTAGTTACCATCCTACCGACAAAGACGTATCGCCAAGCGATTTAACATTCCGACGCGATGTCACGGAGAAACCAATTAGGAGTGTGGGTTTATCATACCCCTAACAGGTTAGCCTGCTACCATCTTAGACTGCATCATCACTTACCACCAGGTGAGATAGCCGTCAAGGGCTAATTCGTAGTGTATAAAAAAAAACCTACATGTCACCATCTGATAATTTATACTGTGCGGGCAACTGAGCAGAGCACCTGATGTTAAGTGATTTCTGCCCAAAAACAACTGCGGACAAGAAAAGCTGTCGGCTGATTTCATCCTCCTACTTGGTTTCTACGCGACATGACGCAACGCTTGGTGGTATATCTTCGCCAGTAGGGGGGATAAACTAGCCGCAGCCGAGGTCTCTCAGGAATCAAACCCAGGATCTCCGACTTTATAACGCGATAGCTCACGTGCCACGGAGAACATTAAAATTACCCTAATGTTAGTTTCCAAATTAACAAACAGGACGCCTAAGTTTTTATAGAGACGTCGAATCGTTTTATATTCTATATGTAATTTCAAATTTACCAAATATCGTGATGTGTATGCGCCCATATAAGTCAAACTAATCTTTTAATTATATATTTTTCACTGAAGATTGAAGTGCATTGTGTTTGTATCCTCATAATTATGTTGGAAGGATTAAGGTTAATACGGAAAAGCACGGTATTGTTCTGCATACTTATTTAATGAAAGCTCTTTTTCTATTCAATAATATATTGTTGCTAAATAAATTAAATAATATATTGTTGCTTGTTTAAGCGGTGATAGCCTAGTGGTTAGGGCGTCAGCCTCCTAATCAGAGGTCGGCGGTTCGAATTCGGGCACACACCACTAACTTTTCGGAGTTATGTGCGTTTTTAAAAATTAAAATATCACTTGCTTCAACGGTGAATGAAAACATCGTGAGGAAACCTGCATGTTCTCAAAGGCGTGTGAGGTCTGCCAATCCCCGCACATGGCCAGCGTGGTGGACTATGACCAAACCCTTCTCATATTGAGATGTGCTCTGTAGTGAGCCGGCAATTGGTTGATTATGATGATGATGATGATATTGTTGCTAAATTAATTCACTGGATAACCATGGACCCTAATGTTATCTCGTAAACAATATAACTAACAAAATTTTTAACATTTGATATAATACGGCATATGAAACGTTGTTTAGGCGGGTTTTCATACGTATAGATAACAGGTACTCGTAAAGCTCGCGTGCCGGAATCAGTTTAACGCAGACCACAGGTTCGATGAATAGCATCAATAATTGTAATCTGTAACTCAGTGGGATTCGTGCGAAATTTAATAACGCCGAGATCGCACTCGGCCCAGTGGCGCAGCTAGGTGTTTCTAACTGGGAGGGTTAGGGGAATTTACTAAGTGGGCCCCACTTATATCTTCATCTTCTTCAGACCTCAGCCTTTAATGTCCTACTGGGCATAGGCTTCCTCTATCAGGACGAAGGGTCTATGATCCAACGATTAACGTTTAAATGTTTATTCTGTAAAGAATATTTTTAAGAAAAGACGTATATAAATCTTAGACGTGGGTTGTCAGAGATTTTTTAGCCAGACACGGAATGTCTGTTGCCTAGCCTTGGAATATCTGTGAAAAATGTTAACCTACCGTCTAGTAAGTTATGACAATTATATTTATACTTTCGAAGGTGTTCTTTAATTCTACATTCCTCAATCCCTCATTAAATTGTACAAATTCTCAATTAAGTAACATTAACACAGTGAACTAAAATATCAATATTACTCAACTATAAAGATAACCGACATAGCTCGAAGGGCTTGCACGCTGAAGTGGCAGTGGGCTGGTCACGTTTGTCGGAGAACCGACGGACGTTGGAGTCGGAAGGTCCTCGAGTGGAGACCACGTCTCGGCAAACGGTGTGTAGGCCGTCCTGTGTAGGCCAGGTGGAGTGATGACCTCCGAAAAGTGGCAGGCATCGACTGGATGCGAAAAGCCGGAGACAGGATGAGTTGGCGCTACTTAAAAGAGGCCTACGTCCAGCAGTGGATTAATGTTGGCTGATGATGATGATGATGATGATGATGATACCAGTTATTGTGCAGAAATTATATCCCGCTTTTCGCCGTATTAAAGATAACTTTGAATACTTCTTGCAAAGTTTTTACTTAAAAGTTACGATTATACTATATAGATATGATTCAATGCAACTTCAAACTCCCCCCTGGCTACTCTCCAATGACTCCGCGGCGAATAATAGCGGAAACAATGGAGCGTGAATGGCGAGCGTTCAACAACACTTTAACAAACTCTCCAACTTACGGGTGGACTCGCCGACTGCTGAATGCGCTTGGCGGTCGTTTGGATTCCATCGGACGGACGTACGTTTCAATTACTAATTTAGTTACGAGAAAGTCAAAGTCAAAGTCTTGTTGCCCTTTTTTTTTTTTTTTTTCACGCTGGGAAATGCTTTTACGCATCCCCTCCGGAGGCGACGCAGACAAGACTGCGCCGCTTCCGACGGGGTATGTGGGACTCCCTGGTGGCCAGGCTGGCGACCAGAATACCCACTAAAACCCAGCGACGCTCCTTCGCGTCGCCTGGAGGCTGGGTCACGGGAACACTTGTGCACTCGACCGCGGCCCAGCCAGCAAAGTCTTGTTGCCCAATGCGCTTAACTGTGGTAAAGATATGAGCTGATAACCATTCAGCTGTTATCAAATCTTGAAGGTGTCGCCATCAAAATTCTTTATTAACTCTATACGATTACATTTCTTTTTAAAAGAAAGGGCTTTGCAAAAGCCAACTTTAACATTTTTAACGTGGCCTATTTTAATATAATCTAAGATATCAATTTGACGTTTTAAGAGTGTTGAGCTACTATAAAATTTGTAAGTTTATATTTCTTTTTAAGATAGAAGAATAGAAAAGGTAATTCCCTCAAGCCATATACACAGATCTATATTTAAGCAATTATTATTACGCGAAAAATAAAAGCACACTTGTGTTGATTCGATAAAGTGTAAACGCAGTGTGAGCAAAGATTTATTAAGCGCGATTCTCCATTAGCCGAAGCCGTCTTGTAGCCAATTTAATTAGCAGCCAACACGGAAGATGCCGTAACGTAGCGCGAGCTCGAAATCACTTTCCTAAAAACGTGACGACTACAATTATATTAATCCCTATGGACCGGAGCTGCTAAGGGAGCCATTCCCAAAGTTGCCTTTCTTGTTTATAATTCTTCACTCCCAAAGGGAACGAAACGGTGATAGCCTAGTGGTTAGGGCGTCATCCTCCTAATCAGAGGTCGGCGGTTCGAATCCGGGCACGCACCTCTAACTTTTCGGAGTTATGTGCGTTTTTTTTTAAAACAATTAAAATATCACTTGCTTCAACGGTGAAGGAAAACATCGCGAGGAAACCTGCACGCCTGAGAGTTCTCCATAATGGTTCTCAAAGGCGTGTGAAGTCTGCCAATCCGCACATGGCCAGCATGGTGGACTATGGCCAAACCCTTCTCATATTGAGAGGAGACCCGTGCTTTGTAGTGAGCCGGCAATGGGTTGTTCATGGTGGTGGTGGTGGAAAGGGATACTTATTAATAAACTAGGTTAGTAACTACTTAGATAAATGTAATTACGGTGATAACTCTTTTGACCTATTCCACTCTATAAAATCATCTTCCTGACATCGGAGGGTAGCTGGAAGATATCTTTTATAGCGATAGCTTTCCTTTGTACACTTCCCATATAAGTGTGTGCACACACACAGATCTGCTACAAACATGATAAAAAATAAATAAAAAAAAGCTTGTTTTTTGGAACAACGTTCTCTAACGCACGTTGCGCTAGGCGTAAACTGGCACATCATCATCCGCCGAGCCTAGTCCTCGGGTCGTGAGGCGTGTCCAATGTTCCTGGCGCGACGCTGGAGAGTCCCACATACCCCGCCGGAAGCGGTGCATTTCCCAGAGTTAAAAAAGGCGCTAACTGGCAGAAACCGTCACGTAACAAAAATGCGTTGTGCCCCCTTCATGCGAGTCATGCATATCCGTCGTGCGTAGCTCATATAGATATGCTACCTTAAAAGGTATCGTCAAGATCAAGCCGCCATAATAATTTACATCTTTTTTGAATTAAATCATTTAACTTTGCTTCAATACTTCTCAGACAAATTTGCGGAGGAACCTAAAGTCGTAGGAGGTATCAGTGTAGTATAGCTGTCATTTGCCTAGCAGATTAGCCATCTAGAATTTTAGACTATACTACCAGGGTTCAAGTCTCCTATTATATTTCTGTCATTGCACGAGCAATTATATTAATTTTGTACTAAGCTACTAAAACAAGGACCGATCGGCGGTGTCGGTGTTAGAACACGTTTGCCTTTGCTGCGTCCAATTACAAGTCGAAATATGGCAAGATCTACCTGCGTTCACAGCTGCGTCCAAGTCGGCGTCCAGCGTGCGACCAATCACAAGAAGCGCCCATTTGATCAAGAGCACTGGGATTGGTCGACCATTGGATTCAAACTTGAACATCGCTGAGGACGCAAGTTTTACGCCTCAGAATCGTTTACATTTAAGTTACCAGCATGTATTTCTGAACCTCTTACTCGAATTTTCCAAATATCAACAAACCGACTGATAATAACGTTCGGGTGCGGGTTCAATTCTTCAGCAATCTAAAACCTGGGGTTGATCACACCCTCCCTCGGATAGCAGAAAAGCCTTAGGTATCACTATGCAGACTTCAGGGAATAGGCTTTTCGTGTCAATTTTAAGATAATTCAAGTAAAATGTGTTAAAAAATTTTTAGAACGTACGCATTTTAACGTTTACTTACAAACGTACTTTATAAATATTAGTATGTGACATTACTCTCTTTCTTTAATGCTGGGAAATACACTTCTGGCGGGATTGTGGAACACGCCGCGCCCGCGGCCAGAAACAACCAGAATACCCACTAAAACACAGCGATGCTCCTTCAAGTTACCTGATGGCTGGGTCACGGGCAGACATCATAAGTCTAAAATAATAAATTCCCGATAAAGTTAAAACAAAATAATAAAACAATAATTATTATTAATCATAATTATATTATAATTATTTATTCCTATAGATTATCGATGACTATTTTCTTACAAACGGAATTTGTTAACGCCATCTGTTACAGAGTAAAAGAACTAATATTGACATTAGTTCTTATACAGATAGCGTTAGTAGTGGCAGCAGTTTATTATATTGGTATATTAGTTCTGTAACATCAAACAAATTATACTAATATGTTATAATATATAGATTAGATATAAATTTTCTATTATGATATACATTTGCTAGTTTCCTTGCTGTTTCTTTTTCGTAATTTTTGTGTGAAAAAATAATAATAATCAAATTATTATATATATATATATATATATATATATATATATATACCACATAAATGAAAATATAATCAATTGTAATAGTGACATTAAACACTTAGTTCATAGATTAACTAAAATTAGATAAAGCCTTCGATTAAGACTGACCTTACATAAAATAGCAAAAAAACAACCTCATTAATATACCTATTATGCAAAATTTTGTCCAAATAAGAGTAGAAATCAAACTAAAATCGACATATAAGAAAATTAAAACAGAAGAGAACAAGAACGAGGCGTAGTCTTAATTTTCTTAATAAATCCGTGTATACGCCAGTCTCTTCCACATACCCAACTGTTTCATGAATTCATCTACCAATCTGAAGGGGGAAAAATGTGTGTATAAATGTAATAAGTTTTTTTTTTTAAATTAATATCTAATGCAATTAATGCAATGCAATTTTTTAAGATTTTTAGTTTTAGGTTAATCTAAGTTTAAGTTTAAGTTTTATGTAAAATTTGCAATTTGGGCGAGTTATTTAATGATTGTATATGATAATATGCTATAGCTAAGATGTGCCGAAGTATATACCTAACTTCCAGGTTTAAAAAACTAGAATCCAGAGCAATAAAGCTAGTTTCAAAAAAAAATTATGGAGTATGGACAGATAATAACAAAATACATTGGAGTCCCATAGATAATATACATTATAAACCAGTTGGAAGTTGTTGGTTTATTAAACCAACAACTATTAACTTCTACATTGACGATGGTTTAACACAAAATTATTAAAAGCACCGCGTTTACAGATTATTATGGATATTGCACCCGGTTGTTCATAAAATATAAGTTACATATGCATTATTCGGACACTTAGTTTAATTGTGTATCGTTGTAAGACTACAAAACCTAATGATACTGTCAGAAGATTAGCGTCTTGTTCAACGTAAATATGGACGAATTGAGTTGCAGTAAGATCCTTTTATTACATGTTTTGAAGTAAAACTGTACAGCATACTTTGATGGAAAGCAAATTTAAACATAATTCCACTCGTTCTTCTGCCTGAATTTGAGCAGCGTTACGGATCTAATCTATGCTATAATTCCATCTTAAGCTGACTGTGATGATGAGTGGTTTGTTTGTTCCAGAAGAGGAAATCTTCGAAGTGAGTGATGTTGAGCCGTCTGCAAACGAAGATACAAAGATAAATGAGGGGAAAGTTAAAAAGAGAAGGCGGAGACGCAGAGAAGTTGACTTGGTGAGTATACTGTACTTTTTTCCATGGTTTTTTTCTTATTAACCTGCGATATATATCATGCATTGGCGATGGAGGTGCCGATCTTTAGTTATCATAGATAAAAATTGCACACAATTATTAAAATGAAACTGATTAGATGAATACTGTTAGTTTACAAAACATACACAGACTAATACATGTTTTTTGTTGGGCTATTTGACACCATTTGCAGTGTACTAACAGTTGATATCACTTCATAATAAAACTAGCAGAATATTCCTAATAGGGGTTCACAGATCATGTGAGGCCTGGAAAGCATTGCATCAATCTGTACAATCCATTAACCCAGGTTTATACAGAAAATGTATGAAATTGCACATTGCATAATCTGAATTTCATTGTTGAACAGATTCTTAATGGAGATTTGCTTCACTTCTTTCTAAAGTCTGATTTGATAATATAATGTCTGGTGGGCTTTGGCCAAGGCGAGTTACTTAAATGGGAATTAGTAGTTGCCTTAGACAACAATATTACTTTTTGGCTGGTGGGAGGCTGCGGCCGTGGCTAGTTACCACCCTACCGACAAAGGCGTGTCGCCAAGCGATTTAGCGTTCCGGCACAATGTTGTGTAGAAACCAATTAGGAGTATGGCTTTACCATACCCCTAACAGGTTAGCCTGCTACCATCTTAGACTGCATCATCCCTTACCATCAGGTGAGATTGCCGTCAAGGGCTAACTTGTAGTGGAAAAAAAAAAGATGGAAATGCAGGGTTCATTTTTAGTCAGAAAAATAAAGGGTCCTTTATCTGCAATAGAAAATTATTGCATTATTAGAGTCAGAAAACAACTGAAGTATATTGTGAAAAAAATATGAGGTGTAAATCTCAGAGTAATATGAAATGTAAATCTCAGAGTAATGCCAATCACATAAATAAAAGTTCTGGCCATTTAAAGTAAATACATCAAGGATGTGCCGCCAAGTGATTTAGTGTTCGGGTAGATGCTGCCTAGAAACCAAATAGGGGTACAAATCTAATATAACTGTCTTACTTCGAACAGGTTAGCCTGCTATCATCTTAGACTGCATCATCACTTACCATCTAGCGAGTTTGCACTGAAGGACTAACTTGTACTGAATTAACAAAAAACATATTAGTAATTACCAACTCCATATTTCATGGGACTAAAAAGCTGGACTTTGCTTTATGCGACTAGAGACTACCATTGAGATAACCATTTGAAGGCTGCAATCATTGACCACTTTTATTTTTCTGTACACAAGATGTCGGAGGGTGATGAAACTGAGGATGAGGGTCTGAACAAGAAGCTGTACCGCAGGCTGAGTCCAGCTCCGAGCCCTCACTCACCTGCCTCACACAGAGAACCTAGAACCTGTGTGCTGAAAGTAAGCTTACATTGTAATTAACATTAAGGTTGAATGCAGTCCAACACAGATCTAATTAGTGTTTTAAAGCTTTGAATTTAAAGTTAACCTTTATCAAACAGTAGTTATTATTTCTTTTCAACTCATAATTTTCCTTAGAAATAAATTTGATTTACATTATTTTTTGTATTCAAAAATATTTAGAACAAATCTCTTAATAAAACACAGTTTTGTTTAGGCATACAGAACACTTTTTTTTAAACTTAGTAGTTATTGTGTCCAAAAAATAATGGTAATTTACTAACAAATAAACTAATTCTTCATTTATTTCCAAGGTTTGGAAGAGTCAGTGTCATACCAGAACCCTTAATTGCTTGGCTATTGCATATTTGCTATTTTAATTAAAGGCTTGATATAATAAACTTTAAATCCATTTTTCTAAGGTCCCTTCCATTTTATACTTTAGAAACAAATAATATTTAAAAAGTTATACCCCTGTAACATCTCAACCTGAGGCCCATGTCTGCTATTACAATTGTATAGATTAACACAAATGATAAATCATTGACATTTATGTGCTAACCAAAAAACGATCAATGGAAGAATCAATGGAATCAAGGTATGAAAATATTTTGAAATAATTGTAATAATATAATAATTTATTTTATAAAACATTGTTTTTTTGTTCATTGCCATCAGCGCTATGATGTAATTGGTCAACTATAACAATTGTAATAGCAAACTTGAGTCATAGGATATACCACATTGATAACAAGAACTCCACCATTATCCAGGCTAGCCAGAAACGACGTCCGCTATCACGTCTACTGGAGCAGCTGCTCCGCAACCTGGAGAAGCGCGACCCTCACCAGTTCTTTGCGTGGCCCGTCAATGATAACTTTGCGCCCAACTACTCCGTCATCATCAAGAGGCCCATGGACTTCTCCAGCATCAAGCAGAAGATTGACGACAATGAATATAGATCGCTCAATTGTTTTATCGTGAGTATTTTATTGGATAGAAGCCAGCGTTACTTTGCGGTAGTCTGCGTTATGATAAAGTTATGCATTATGAAAACTAGCTTCTGCCCGTGATTTCGTTTGCGTGGACTTCAGAATTGGGTCTAAAGAATCGCTCTATAACAATTTTTAATCTTCCCACGGTATAGAAAATACATATCCTTTTCCATAGCTTAGGTGACATGTATACCAAATTTCAAACCTGTCTGCCCGCGGCTTAGCTCGTAAACAATTTTTCAATTTTCCCTCGGGATCTACTTAAGAAATCGAGATAAAAGGTAGACTATGTTCTTTTCCATGTCAAAGGCTATCTGCATGCCAAATTTCATCCAAATCCGATCAGCCGTTTTTGCGTGATTGAGTAACAAACAACCAAGCATATATGTTTATTTTTTCAAAATTTACATCGCTAACGGGCAGATTGGTTACCTAATTTCAAGTGGTTACCGCCGCCTATGAACATCTGCAGCAACGAAGGAGCCACCGATGATTTGCCGGCTGAGCTAGCTGAGCAGGGTTCAGCCGTGCTGCTCTGGTGTGTCTCGTCTGGTAGTACATGCTCTGGCTGTCCGTAGAGTGACTTCAAGCTGATGTGCAACAACGCGATGAAGTACAACAAGCCGGGCACGGTGTACCACAAGGCGGCCAAGCGGCTGCTGCACACGGGGCTCAAGCAGCTCACGCCCGCCAAGCTGCGCCCGCTGGGGGACATACTCACCTACATGTACGAGATCCCCATCCGGGAGCTGGGCTTCGACATCGGCAAGATGGATGTGGTGAGTGCTTTTACATCACCACGCTTGGTGCTGGAGCCAGGGCCTCAGTACTTAACTGAGATATACTTGGGTATCTCAGGCGTCACTCTGTGTATCATCATACACAATGAACTTTAAGCATAATTTGCTAATTACTGACAAACAGTTTTATTTACAATTTGCTCGGTACCAAAGGTGCGTAGAAAGCGGATTTCGATAGATCTGTGTGGAGTTGCTTATGAAGAATTGAAAGAAATAGACTCTTATTAAAATCATCAATGAATTCGCGCTTACGCTTTCGACTGTCTATAACAAACGGCATATGAGCGATTATATATAAATAGTATATCTACAATGTTGCCAATTCAGTTATACATCCAATCTCTTAACTAAGCGAACTATATTTAGTCCTGCTAATTTTGATTTGTTGTATAACAGAATTATCACTTTTGTATAGCTGGTTCAATCCTCTCTATCATGATATGTTCTTCTAGCGTCGTCCTGAAATTTCATATTCAAATCTTGTCCGAAAATTCTTATAAATTAACGTTATCGTTTTCTCGATAACTTCTTATGGCAAATTAAGAATAAAATTACGGTAATAGAAATTACGTTCAGACTATACATCGGGTGAACATCACAAAATGAATTATAGCATAATTCATTTTGTGATGTTCGTATACGTAGTATAGTACGTAGGATACGTATGTACTATTTCTGCTCTACTAATTTTGTACATATGTACATCTCAAAATATTTACTTATACTTATATTAACAGGATATATCCTGTCTCTAAAAATTATTGAATATAAATCAAAATTGAAATCCTAAAAAGAATAGTAAAACTATTCTATATTTTCTTTTTCTATTTTCTATTCTATTCTTTACTGACACTAAAATATCAATAAAAGAATATTTTTAATTAAACTCATGTAAAGAGGTTGGTTATCAATAATAGGTACTCAATATCTTTGTCTTATCTAAAACTATTTTGATTTTTTTATTCAAAGGATTTACTGTGTATAGGATTTTCCCTTAATAGCAGTAAATTGATAAAATATTGTAAAACATTTTAGTTTGTTCCAGAATAGGTTAAAAAAAAATTACTTTTTGTATGAAAAAATAACTATGTTCACAAAAGAAGTTATACTTTTTTGGCGTTATGCAAAAATTATTTACGCTTTGACATAAAAAGATGAAACAACCCAAATAAAAACAAAAAAAAAACATGAAAATCAAAAATCTTCAATGAAGACTTTCATTTTATTAAAACAAATTCACTCATTATAACGCGTCAAAACAATTATAACTTCAATATAATTGTTTCATTGTTGTTTTTTTTATTTTGAAAAACTTTAGTTGTTCTTATTCAAATTATTTGGGTATCTGATAAAGATTTATCATTGTTAATTGTAAGAAAAATCTCACCCGAAAACAGCAAATCATTCGCAATGAGCGCAATAATGACTGCAATATGAATTCCTCTTATGAATGCAATGTTTTACAACGCAGCCATTACGGACATACGGTCGAAAGGTTTGCAATATAATTATATTACGTAGTGACATGCACTCAGGGTAAGCACAGGCTTTTTTAAAATACTATTGAGGTTATTCATTTAGTCACCTGTCAGTGTAAAATATTCTTCATTCAATAGGTCACATCTTCATTCTTAAATTAACCAGACCCTTATTGCCTTATTGGTACAGAAAAGGTATTGGACATGGTACGCAGTAAAAGTTCTGATGAAATAAATTCTTCCCCATTTTAAATAAACTCTAGGGAGGCAGTGATTATGGGCAGGTATGAAATGAAAGACATTGGGAGTACAGTTTGCCATGCTACTGAGGTATTCTAAATTTAATTGAATATGTTTTAATTATAAACACCCTAGTAAAACAGCTATGATTTCGCTAACTTTAATTTAAAGCTTCGAGGATTCCAAATGTGCATTAGTCCAAGGTCTACCTGGCTTTAGAAAGTGACGATACAGTCAAGGATGGTAGCGGCCTAACCTATATGGATATATGCGATTAGGTATGGACAATGAATAAATATAATGAGCTAAAAAGTAAAAGCAACTCTTAACTATTAAAATTCTAATCAACCCGTAATCCATGTTGTTACGTTCCAGACTAAATCACTGCCTACCATAAAGTTGACAATTCGTAAAATTTAGTCTATTGGGTTTTTTGATTACATTCCATTTTGTTTTAAATCCTAACACTCTGAAAATACAAAATTCCGTATGTCTGTGCTTCCCCTTACAAATAGATTTTCCGCTTTACAGACTTTATGGGTGTTGTTTTGTTATTTAGCTGAGAACGCGTCATACTATTATAGTGCAGACTTTTGCATGATCTGTTGTAGTCAAATACGATATTAAGCCACCATACGACGCTTCGTTAGATGCTTTAACATTAAACAATACGTACGGGTACATAGTCGAACCTGGATCAGTGCGTTTACAGGATTCTTAGCAATACGCAGTGATACATACTAAACATTTTTAAGGAGTTCCAGTCAATATCTTAGACTGTGTAAACTGTGATTGTTTTTGTGTGTTAAGAAAAAGTTCGCAAGAAAATTAAACTAATCCAAAGCTGTTAATTTTATTTATTTATTGGCAAAAGGCAAAAAATAGTTAACGAATACATTACATGATTATATTACTTTTTAAATGTGGTAACTTACCATAGAAGTTTTCTGGGGATCAATATAGATATTTATTAACGCCAACGAGTTTTATCCCCTTCCCTAAACGGTGCATTCAAATCATAACTCGTATTTGATCACAAATATGTAAAATGTGTGACGTAATATTGAACGAATAACATCGTGCGCAATGAAGAATTCAGTGTCATAGAATATTGCGCTCCTGGTTCGACTGCTGAATAAACTCTGTGATATCCTCTAAAATAGATTTAAAAAGCTATAGCTGTGTGAAACTGGATTTTTGCATGAATAACTAGACTTAATATCCTGTTTGCACTGCACGACACGTAAAAATGACGCGTTTCAGGAGAAGTGCAAATTTGTGTCTTGTTCCACCAGCATAAGGTGCTGAAGCGCAGCAGTCCTCTGAAGAGTGGGGGATCGGAAGCCGAGGTGGTGTCGGACGGCGGCCCCGACCGCCAGGACAGCAGCGACACTGTCAAGATACAGATGGAGTTGGCGAGGGAACAGCACCGGAAACGGCTCGCCAAGAAAGGTTAATCTCACTTTTCAAATCAACTTTTAAAATATTATCTATCTTCAAAGCCAAAGTTGTTAAGGACATGGCATCAATATCTCTTGGAGGAGGTAAATAATTGGTTCGCCTTCTTTGGGAGTCCGCCATATTTAATTTAAAATGACGTCAAAATACAAATACCAAATTGTCCAAACCGTATGTGTATGCATAAGATCAGCAAAATCGTTGGGTTGAATTCCATATGCTCATCAAGCTTTCATTTAACTTGGCAGGTCATATCTTGTATATGTCCTGCCAAATAAAATTAAAGCTTGTATTAAACTCTAAATACTCCTTAACTATGATAAATTAGTTTAAAATATTTGCACTGTTCGGTGCAACCTTAATAAAGTAGAGAATCAACAACAGACGATTGTGTGGTCCGTGTGTGTGTATGATGTTTAATTATTTATTGCACATCCTCAAAAATAAGTAATGAAAAAAAAACAAATAATAAATAATAAACTTTAATTTAGAAGCTTAGTTCTACTACAGTTAAGCTTATATCTATATATCCATTCATCCTTTCTCTTTCATCCCTTGGTGGGTTTTGAAATACATCTATCTTAAGTATTTAAGCTAGATAGCTGAGATACTTAGAACACCTCTAGTGAAAAGACAATCTAAGGGTCTATGTCTCAGGTCCATAGAAATATATGCACGGGGACAAGGTTTACTTTTGTCCATCGCAAGATTAGTTTAATTTCCACTATATAAAGACATTCTAGATATGATGCATCTAGATAATCCGTTTATTAATCTCATTAACTAACCAATATCTCCTTGCAGCGTTTCCCAGAATGGACGCGGAAGGCAAAACGACCCTGAAGCTGGTGACTCACACGGTGGAGGGGGTCGGCGACGACAAGCCCATGACGCTGGGGCAGTTCATCGGGAAGCTCGCGCAGGGAACTGGCTCATTGCACAGTAAGCCCTGCTGTTTGTCGCTAACGTCTGCGCATACACCTCGCATTTTGAATGCACGTACATCCCCAATTAGCAGTTTTGATGCAAATCTCACATTGCCATTTTATACTAAAGCTGAGATTTATAGAGCATCATCAACATGATCAACCCATTACCGGCTCACTACAGAGCACGGGTCTCCTCTCAATATGAGAAGGGTTTGGCCATAGTCCACCACGCTGGCCATGTGCGGATTGGCAGACTTCACACGCCTTCGAGAACTTTATGGAGAACTCTCAGGCGTGCAGGTTTCCTCACGATGTTTTTTTTTCACCGTTGAAGCAAGTGATATTTAAAATTTTTAAAAACGCACATAACTTCGAAAAGTTATAGGTGCGTGCCCGGATTCGAACCGCCGACCTCTGATTAGGAGGCTGACGCCCTAACGTACCATAGAGCATACTCACAATAAAATATAAAGTAATTTTAAATAGGACTAATTAATGTCGGGAATGTTCTTTTAATTAATACCGTGCGCCCCTCGCCCAGCCACCCGCGAGGACCGGCGCAACATGGCCAAGTGCGTGAAGCCGCTGCACTACGGACCCTTCAGCTCCTACGCGCCCGCCTACGACGGCACCTTCGCCACGCTCACCAAGGACGAGTCGCATCTCATATACCACACGCTAGGTAACTATATTACATCGCATCAAACATTCCGTCCCATTATCGGGGCCAAATCTGCTGGTAATTATTGTGTCTCAGTAGGCGATCTATGGAATTATGCTGATACTGATACTGACTCTTCCCTGGGCCGCTTAACGCCGTAAGCAATAACTTGTTGTGAGTCGAATTTATCCACTATTCTTGCTCGGTACTCTAGCCATCCAGCCATCCAGCTCGTTCCAGGAAACCTAGAAAAACGACCGAGTTGCCCAAGGACATCAGGGGATGTGGCTGGGGTTTCCAGGTTCTTGACTTCTTCAGACTTTGCGTTGGTTTGCCGTGTACTAGCACGTTAGCAGCACGTGAGTTGGAGCTTCATCCGCCTCCATGCACGCTCAGCACAGAGCACACAGGCTGTCTTTGACACCTGTAATAGAAAGATGGCCTTTATACCATCAAGGGTTATACCCTTTTATTTGTCCACCGCCTTTTTATGTTTGATTATATCCAAGTATAGTAGTTTATTGTTAAGGCAACGCGTATCCATTTCAGCATCAGAAACGGGTCAAGGCAACGAGGAGATGCTAAGGTTCGCGCCCGACTCGCCGTGGCAACACATATACGACATGGAGGCCATGTTCCCCGATAAGAAGGCGCAGCAAGAAGCCGCCACGCCCAAGGAAGACAACGTGAGTACTCTGATCACTTCAGTAACCCCTTTTAGCGCCCCCCCCCCCCCCCGGGTTATATTATTGAGATCTACTTAAATGTGGTTAATAATTCTCCAAAGTATGGTTTTTGTAAGAAATGAACGTCAATTATGCGCACTTTTACCGATACCGATGCTTCCCTCCGTGCAGTGCAAGGAATATGGACTTCTTTAATAATGCAATTTCTACATACCTGATCACTTATTCACGTCCCTGGCCCTGACTTTTATCATACATTTGTTAATTTACTTACATAACACCAAAAAGAATCTTTTACCAAAGCCCGACGCAAATATGTCAACCGTACCGTTATGAAGCTAGTAAAAAAAATCAGCCACGTTGAATGTATGATGACGTCACGGTCAGAGAGAAAGAGAGCGAGGGATTGCTTCTTCAAAGTATGTATTCGTTTCAGGATCTATCCAAAGTGAAGGTGGACATCGAGCAACTGCGCACGCTGTCTGAGCTGGGCATCGACGTGGACTTCCTGAGCGAGGTGGAGGAAGACGTGAAGCAGTCGCAGCACGACTACGGCATCGGCGCGGCGCTGCAGCACACCTACCAGCTGCTGGCCACGCTCGAGAAGGAGCAGAGGGAGCGGTGAGACCCTGGCTGGCATTATATTCCTACAACTCAAATAATTCAATATAAAAATTTGTTTATTTCATTGTTGGTTTTTGGTCAGGTAGACTTTAGAATAGTAACCAATTTGAAATCCCGAATATTCTGAATAGGTGTACAAAAACCCGGCCAAGGCTTATACATTTTATTGTTCAAAAAATACCTGTTTTTTAAGCAGTTTTTTTTTTATTTGTAGTCCTATTTGTAAAATATTTCTATAATAGCACTAATGTAGTTGTATATAGCTGGGGTAGACGGTTACAACCCAGTTCGGCGGTTACAACCCGGGCACGCACCTCTAACTTTTCGGAGTTATGTGCGATTTTAAACAATTATAATATCACATGCTTCAACGGTGAAGGAAAACATCGTGAGGAAACCTGCGCGCCTGAGAGTTTTCCAGAATGTTCTCAAAGGCGTGTGAAGTCTGCCAATCCGCACATGGCCGGCGTGGTGGACTATGGCCGTGCTCTGTAGTAAGCCGGTAATAGCTGTTGCCGTGTTGGTTGGCAGGCTGTCGGCGGCGCCGCCGTGGCACCTGGCGGCGTGCGCGCGCGCGGGCGGCTCGGAGCGCGAGGCGGCGCGGCTGGCGGCGGCGTGGCTGCGCGGCATGCTGGCGCGCGTGCCGCCGCACGCCGTGGCGCCGCTGCCCGTGGTGCGCGCCGCCATGGGCGTCACGCTCGACCACCTGGGTGAGTGCGTGCGGCCTAGCGGACACTGCCTCTCAGTTGTTACCCGTCGCCTGAAGTCAAACGTAGCCTTTCATATCAAAAACTATTTTTAAATTTTGACCTATCCCGGAAAACCGATGGACGTTGGGGTCCCAAGGTGCTGAAATGGGGACCCCGCACCGGTAAACGTAGCGTTAGTCGACCCCCAACTAGGCGGACAGACGACATCAAACGAGTCGCAGGGAGCCGCTGGATACAAGCGGCTCAAGACCGTGGCCATTGGAACTCCCTACAAACGACCTTTGTCCAGCAGTGGACGTCTATCGGTTGAAATGATGATGATGATGACCTATCACAGACACTTGTGGAGCGTTCATGCATATTAATTATTGCATTTATATCCAATACAAGCAGGAGTAAAAATGCGGCTGTCCGTGGTTCATAATAGACCTTGTGCTTGATTTTTCGTAATGAGCGTAAAATCAATCTTTATACAGCACGCCATTCAGATCTTGATCTTCCGAAATGCACTCTCTATGGTGTGTGGAGTTTTGGGCTGAGGCCATCGTGTACTGTCGCTTTAGGAATGGAAGTCCCAAAAATCTCAACTTGTTGTAGTTTTATTGTAATGGTATAGTTATTTTTTTTAATAATAATGTTTTGCTTTGGTTAAATAAAAAAGTAGAAACGTAATGTGTACACACACCTTCAAGGTCACGACAATATCCTCACATCTCGTTTTTATTTAATACAAAGTCTAGGCAGGGTCTCACCTCTCTATGAATACTTATATTTCGATATCTAAACGTTAATATTCCTGGCGCCTAGACATTTTACGATTATAATCACATCTCTGCCATATAATAATAGTTGACCGTCGACGAAACCATATCGTCAACCGCCGTGCTTAGCGGCGGTGTTTCTTAACTCCGAATGTGTTCTTTACTCCGAAAAGCTTTACCTATCTTTTAGGAAGGTCTAGGAACTCATGATCCCATGTCTTAACTTCTAGCACTTCCTCTAGGGATCATGATACAGTAACTAATAATATAAATTTTAATTTGTAGACACACCAATGGCAGTGGACGACTTCGAGATGGAGATGAACGAGCACCGCGACGCCGCGTCCGACCCCGACTCGCGCTCCAGCCACGACAAGTGACGACTAAACCAACTGTAACACTAGCTAACTTAAATGAATATAAATACTTAACTAAATATATATATACAAATATATCAGTGCCCTTTTTTTTTTTTTTTTATCCACTACAAGTTAGCCCTTGACGGCAATCTCATTTGATGGTAAGTGATGATGCAGTCTAAGATGGTAGCGGGCTAACCTGTTAGGGGTATGGTAAAGCCATACTCCTAATTGGTTTCTACACGAAATCGTGCCGGAACGCTAAATCGCTTGGCGACACGTCTTTATCGGTAGGGTGGTAACTAACCACGGCCGCAGCCTCCCACCAGACCAGACTCGAGCCGGGAATCGAACCCAGGACCTCCAACTTTATAATGCAACAGCGCGCGAACTGCGCCACGGAGGTCGTCATATTTTTTTAATTGTTATACATTCCAGATTCGGTATTATTCAAGAGTATTGATTATAGATATATCAAACCGCTCTTTATCTGATAGCACTGAGCCGGAACTGAAAGCGTTGCTAAGCGCGTCTACGAACTCGAGTCACCCCAGTAAACTCTCAAACACGAAATTCAGTATTTTAGGAAATAATAAATTACGTAAAATAAATATAATGTGAGTATTCGCCACGTGCTTGTCCATGAATTCATGAATATATATGCATTGGCGAGGTGGAGTGGTAATAGAGAGAACGAAAAGAAAGAGGGAGAAAGAGAAAGGTATTATACACTACTCGCTTGTGTATACGACTGTCACGGCTGCGCACGTCTCATTTAACGGTTTTATTCCACGGACTTTTTCTTACTGTTTTACTACAACATTTTTTTCAGTTCGGTCGCGCAGCAAAATCCCTATCTCCTCCAATAATAAACTTCGGTGCAGGCTTAGTAATCCATTCGGGGCTTGCAGCCTTCTAGTTTTGACCCCATTAGTTTTTATTTGTTAATAAAAAACACTTGACATGGATCTAAGCTCTAAAAATCATGGAAGGTCTATAAAAGAGATAAAAATTATTTACTTACTACAACACACTGCATAAATAGTTTATGACAAAAATTTTAAATATACAAAATAAACTAATATATAGTAATAACTAAACGATTATTAAGGGATTAATTATTATATGCCCGCCGTAGCCCTGGGAATTTAGAAAAACTGCTCGTAACGGGCAAGGTGGAGGGAAGAAGGCCAAGAGGTCGTAGCCCCATGCGTTGGTCGGATCAGATCAGCACTGCACTCGGTACATCATTCCACGCCGCTCTACATAATGCCGGAAACAGAACCATTTGGAGAAAAACCGTACGAAAGAAGGTGATCCATGCTAAGGATCGCGACCCTCAGTAATGAGGATGACGATGCAGAAGAAATTATTATATATTTGCAAAATTTGGCAACACACTTTTGAAATTAGGCGGCACACAAAAGTGCCGCGGCACAGTGGTTGAGAATCACTGGTCTAGAGGTTAGCGTATTCAGTATGCCTTACAGCTTTGCGGCAGTAAATCGTATCTAACTAACACTCCTGGAGATAACAAGTTACACACAAGTGCAAAGTTACATATTCAACAAGTATTTTAAGTTAATTAACTTTACGTCTCATCTGAACGATTAGCCAAGTTTGACCAGCTCGGCTTGCATGGATCTATTGAGGTGGATGATCCCGTCCGAGAGGCTGCAGTTGGCATATATATGTCTCAACAACACAAAAACTAAATTTTGCAAGCGTCAAATCAATTTATTTAAGTTTATTCTATAGATGGAGCCTTCAATTAAATCCTTCATATAAAACAGAGTACAATTTTAATATCATATCAATCAATAGCTTTTTTTATTAATTCTAAATGTAAAATATATCTTTCTACCTAATAGTATTAGTAAAAATTATACAAATAGTCTGTTTTCAGAGAAGATAGTAATTATAAAAATACAAGTACCGAGAGATTTATAGAGATGGTGTTATAGATAAATGTTAAAAAAAAATGTGTAAAAGCAAAACCTTTTTAAAGAAAACTCTTAAAATATCATTAGGGTCGTTCCGAGATACATAAAATATGATAAACAGGAATTGCTTGTTCAAAAATGTATATGCTAAAGTTTTCTTAGTCCGTTGGGGAATACCCGGCATCCGACCTTCTATCTATAGATTAGAATATTTTCTTTAGATTTATATAGATATATCGATATTCGGTACAGACGACATTTTCTGTATTTTTTTTTATTAAATATCTAAAAATAGAGAACATACCAACTAAATTAAAAAATATATATTATAATATATTTTCACTTGACATAACACTTAATATTAAAAAGTAACAACTTTTACAGTGATTTATATAAAATATTAGTAAGGCAGGTTAGATAAAAGCCTTTCAATAGTTGGAAACAATATATCCACCTTTCAATAAAATAACAAAAATCTAGGCTCGTCGGAAACTCTTAACGACTCAACTAGAGGGATATAAAGTTCAAAGCAAAAATAAATCCCCCAACGCAATAATTGGTCGTCGATATTGCACGTTGTATTTAGCATGCCGCCCCCCTCCCCCCCGGGCGGGTCGCGTGCGCGGCGCGTGTGAGCCCGCGCGGCGCACGCTTCTCACAGTGCGGCGCAGGGGCGGCGGGCGCACGGAGCGCACAGGTGATCTGTTGTTTGCGAGCCGTGCGAATGTCTATAAGTAGACACGTAATTACAAAAGATCAGATCACCGACGCGAAACATCGCACCGAATTTCAACAATTCAAAAATGCGTCATACAATCATAGAATAGTTTTTATTGTCATTATTTTTTGCACACAAGAGGACTGTCTAAATCAAATCAAAAATAGCTTTATTCATATAAACCTATTACAGGCAAATATGAACCTTCATTATATCACATTTTTCATTATTTCTATTCGTGATGGTGATAACTACACTCGCCAACTTAAAACTAAAGCTAAGGGGGTAAAATCGCGCCCAGGTCAAACTTGATGCCATGAGGCATGTTCTTCCAGTTTACCTGGTTTCTACGGAACCGGTATTGTGTGAAAATGTTAGTGAGAAGCAACAAAAAAAAGATTGCCTAAAAAGTAAGAAAAAACATACATATTAAAATATATAAAAAGAAGTACCTATCTTCAAATTTTCTCATTGGATGATTCAAGGGTACTAACGGTACCCCATACATTTAAACTGGTCAGGCATTTAGAAGTTATGGTGGAATAAAGAAAGACCTTATACATCCTTGTTCTTTATGGGCGGTCATTTATAAAAAGTGAAAATATATTTACTAACACACTCCGTCTAACCGTGTTTAAGGCTTCTAGGCTCCCAGGTTATCATAATTTAAAAAACGAAATCTCTTAAAAGCACTTTTTTTTTCTTTTTTTTTCGGACTGTCTATTAGCTGTACAAACCCTATTGGTTGCCACAGCGTAACCGGGCTGTTTGGCGAGCTTTGGAAAGAAGCTCTGCCAGAAGAAATTTTGAGCCCTAGGGCTCGAAGAAACTATGGGAACGACTGCCTAAGGGCGCCTCCTTTGAGGCCGAACCTCGGCTTAGGCGACGTTTGAAATAACGGGGGTCGGACGGTGAGTTGTCCGTACGTCTAGGCCGTGGATGGAGCCCACGTCCGGATGACGTAAGATAGCGGGGACCTCGTCTTCGCCGGCGAAGACGGTGTGTAGCGTATGATTGTGTGGTAGGTGGTACGAGTTTGTTGTCAGTAGTCATCTGATCGTCAGGGTCATGAAGAATATGTTTAGGTCTCCTCTTTCGGAGAGGAGCGCTTAGGTCGGGGGAGTATAACAACACTTTGCTTTTATCTCAATAAAGGCTCGTGTATCAAGTCCAAAACTATGACCAACTGAATAACACAGTCAATGGTATATTTTTGCTGAGTAAGTTTGAAGTTTTTAGCTCTGTGCGTTATGAAACTTATGAGTAAAGTACCTAGTACATAGTGCAATGGAAGATGTCCGCCATCCCTCAGTCCCCAAGATACATTCCACAAGATCGTTTTGATTATTTCGTCCATTACTCCTGAACTATAGCAGATACTACTAGTAGCGGTAATAATAGTTCAATGCAGCGTACTTATGTTCTAATGGATGCCATGTATTATTTATTGGAAATTTGTTTTCCATGTGTGGCAGCCTGATGAAACAACCTCATAAATCGTAACCTATATGCTTTTTCAGGCTGTGTCTAATTAGCCCTGTACTAAATTTCTGGTTCTGGCATTATTGAGTAACAAACATCCATCAATCCAAGTTTTCGCATAAAAACAGACAGTAGGATACATAAAATATAAATCATTAAAGATAAAAGAAAAAAATCTTCATATTATATTTTTATGTTATCCCAGAAATTGACAAATTTTGCTTATTTTAAAATATTTCAACGGATACGTTGCACAGAAGGCAAACAGTTACACACCGTTTTCTGTCTTTCTGTTCTCGATAATTTTACATTTGACAAACGAAGACATATCATTGTATAACTAAATATTCACTAAACAACGATTATTATAATATGGGCGCGTGGGTGTTACAGATATCGCCCGTGAGTATATGAAGGTTGCTTACTAAGTTTTTAAATCCAAATTTTCCCACCAACTTTCCCGAATCGGCGTTAGGGAAACAAAAGGTCCAGTGCCCATTACATATCGGAATAAACAATACCGTAATTTCAAAACGATACCAGAATCCACCCCCGTATACCGTATCTCCCCCGTTAACCCCTCGTTCACACGGGAACTGGTATTCCACCATCTCAACTATACACTTCGGTTAACCAAAAACCGACCATATGTAATCACAATAAATGCTACGACGGTGTTCTAATATATTGGTAATATTGTAACATAATATGATAATGTGGATATTGTTTCTATACAGAGCATATTTGCTTGGCGACATTTAGCGGTGTTGACTGATTGACATTGTAAGAGAGGTTTTTTTTTTTTTTATATACAAAGCGAGCAAACGAGCAGGCGGGTCACCTGATGGTAAGTGATTACCGCCGCCCATGAACATTTGCAGCACCAGAGGAACCGCCAATGCGTTGCTGGCCCTTGAGGAATTTGTTTATTCGCCCTTTGAAGATCCCCATATTATAACCATTAGGGAACACAGAAGATGGAAGCTGGTTCCACAATTTGCAGGTTCGTGGCAGAAATGACCTGGAATAGCGGGTGGTGGAAGAGGTCCAGGCATCCAGGTGGTGAGGATGAAATTTATTTCTGCGACGAAAAGTGCGACTGGAGAACACGGAAGGTGGAATTAGATTAAATAGCTCCTCAGAGCACTCTCCATTGTAGAGACGATAGAACACTTCGGTGCTCTAGGGACTCCAGCGTGTAAGTAATCTTGGGATCATCCACGAGACGAACTGCCCGCTTTTGTATCCGGTCAAATGGAAGGAGCTGGTACTGGGGTGCTCCGGCCCAGAGGTGAGAGCAGTACTCCATGTGGGGCCGCACTTGCGCTTTATAGAGCAGAAGCCTGTGCTTAGGCGCAAAGTATCTTTTCGCTCTGTTGAGCACCCCGAGTTTTTTCGAGGCTAGTTTAGCTTTACCTTCCAGATGCTCGCGGAACTGGACTTCGTTCGATATGCAAACACCGAGGATCCCTATGCTGTTAGATGGAGTCAGGGGAGTGCTCTGGAAGATAATAGGAGTTGTAAAAGCGGTCTTTTTTGCCGAAAACGCGCATACTTGTGTCTTCGTGGGGTTGAAGTGCACAATATTTTGTGAGCCCCATTGAGATACTTGGTCGAGACAGAACTCGATATTCGACACAAGCGTACTTCTACACTCCTCCAGCTGAGCAGGAGAAAGCTGTGCACGACCTTTATATAAGGCATCACCCGTACTGTCGTCCGCATAGCAATGAACATTGTTATTATGTAACATGTCATTGATATGCAGTATGAACAGCGTGGGTGAAAGCACAGATCCTTGCGGAACGCCAGCATTGATGGGCTTCAGTTCAGAGCAAAAACCGTCAACAGCGACTTTAATGCTACGCTCGTTCAGAAAACTGGCGATCCAATCACACAGCTTCTCGGGGAGTCCGTAAGACGGCAATTTGGACAGAAGTGCCTTATGCCAAACCCGATCAAAGGCCTTTGCAATATCCAGGCTGACCGCCAAAGCTTCTCCCTTGCTGTCGATTGCCTCCGCCCAGCGGTGAGTGAGGTAAGCTAGGAGATCACCAGCTGAACGACCGTGGCGAAAGCCATACTGACGATCGCTAATCAGCTGGTGCTCTTCCAGGTAATGAAGCATTTGGGTGTTTATTATACGCTCCATAACTTTAGAAAGCAGGGAGGTTATCGCAATTGGCCTGTAGTTCGATGGGTCTGAATGATCGCCCTTCTTTGGAATAGGGTGGACTAAGGCAGTCTTCCAGGAAGACGGAACAGTGCCGGAGGAGTAAGATTGCCGAAACAGGCGCGTTAAGACCGGAGTCAACTCAGGAGCACACATTTTAAGCACTACGTTATTGTGTTAGGGCACTTACTACCGTTAGGTATTCATAAATATGTAAGTAGCTGTCATAATCATTATTATGTGGCCAGTACAGAATCTGCAGGCTGTGGCTCTTCTTAGCATGAGAAGAGTTTGGCTATAGTCCAAGATCAAATTCGTAGACTTAACCTGACGTTTTTACCCTTATATTGAAAATTTCATCCATAAATATATATTGCATATAACTCTTCAAAGTAACAGATAAATGGCGGTCAATCAGTTCGAATTGCGCTTCACTATATTCTTCATTTATATTTTCGAAAACTAATCAGGTTGGCACTGTTATATAAAATTTTTAATGCGAAATACTTATAAACAAACAGAGAAAAAATGTGCTAATTATCATTATATATAAGTGAGAGTAATATAATACAGTGTACTACGCTCACCGATATGAACGAACGGACGAAAATTTGTATGCCCTAAAATTATCACTTTGACGTGCAATCGTTATTGTGGTGCCGTATATATAAATAGGCAATTATAAAAACTGGCAGTCATATAATGTTCACAAACGGATTTAACTGTACGAAAGTGCCATTTCCATTAAAAGTAACCACATGGCGTAGCGCTGAATAATGAAGACGAAGGCTCAAGGTTCGATACCCGGCTCGGTCTGGTCTCGTGGCAGGCTTTGTAAACTGTAAGTAGGACCTACCTGAGTAAAAAGTCAACAATTCAAATTTTTCTTGGATTCTTCAAATACAGTACCTACCCGGTAAAATTAATAAGGTAAGATAGTAACGTGCAAAATTCTAAACTACTTTGGTTGAAATAAATATGGCAAACAAAAAATATATAAAAGAAGAGATAATACGAAGTACCTAGTTATATAGCATAGTACGAAGAGGTATGAGCACAATGGATAAAAATGTCAACTTATTTAACGTCAAAAGTTTTTATTCATCAAACATGACCCCAAAGAGAAGCGACACCCGAAAAAAGTTATACCAAAAAACCTAGGGTGCTAGAGACCAAGATTTTCGACTTTCAAGGATTAACCCGTTTTTTGTAGGCGTGAGAATGAACCCCAGGGTCTCATGGCAGGTGCCTGCCGCCATTGTTGGCGAGAAGCTCTTTGTACGCGGAATTTAAAAAGAACTTTTGTACTTTTATGTAACACAAAACACAACTCGAGTGCTGCCATTCTGTTTAAATATACTTCTGATTAGCTGTTGTATTTGTTCTGCGTGGTGGGAATGTTGCGGTAAGTTATTGCTGGTTTATTTATTTTGCTCCATAGGATCGGCGCCTGAGGCTAATAGTGAATATAACTTGTATGTTTGTGTTTTTGGTGAGTTTATCCTGTACCACAGATTCGGTCTTCATCCCGATCGCAGTCTTAAGGAGCTAGGGTCGTTGCAAAGGGCAGGGTCCTAAGTTAGTCCCCTAAATGGAGAGAATTTGTACTGCCTTTTATAACATTAAATAACATTTTAAAGCAAATCTAGTACAGTGAAGTCAGGTTTTGCTGCTTTATATATCCATCCATACTTATTAGAATGTATCTGACTGGATGACTCCGACAGTAAATTGTATATATTATGTATTAAAATTATACTATATTATCGGCAAAAGCTATAAGATCGATAAAGAACCAAATTCATTTTTTTATCCGTATATTATCTGCCTGTCTGTTTGTTCGAGCATGAGGCAGAAAATTCTAAATCAATTTGAATGCAATTTAGTATACTAACAGCTTATAGCTTGGCTATTACTGAGCTCGGACAGACGAACAGATACAATCAATCAATCAATCGTGTGACCAATTTTATCCGCTGTCTTGCAAAATTTATCGATATAAACTTCATTGAAATCTGAAAGTGATTTGGGTGCAATAAGCTAATAGAATATAAATTTAATTAAAAAAAAAACTTAGAAACTATTGTTTGCTCGGTATTCAATTTGTTCACTTGCGTTAAATTACAAGTTTTCAGCGCTATGAGATATAAAACATGACTTACCCATACCACCTATTATCATTTGACACGGCAAATGGCAAAGCCGAATAAATCACAAAGAACTTTAAATTATCCGAAGATTTAATTGAAAATAGAGTATATTCTGTCTGAGGATATAAAAAGTATTTCAAAAGATTTAAATTTACTTATTTTAGCAAACTTTTTGCCTCAAATTCGCCGTGAGGCTCTTCAAAGAAATAGGATCACCAACAAAACAAGAGCTCTTTAGAGCTGGTATTAACTTATTTTTATGGAAAATCTTATAGGATTAAGGCGCTTCAAATAACCCCACCATGCTGCTATAGATTATTTCAAAACCGTGCGAAAAAACATCACCTTTTTTGATTAAACTCCAAAAAGATTGCTATACGTTTACCTGCTTCGTCTGTATGCGGTTAAAATGTAAGCGTTGTCTATGCCTTACACATTTATCACCTTAGAGCAGATTCCTCGATATCGTGTCAAGTAAAGACTAGTAGCGTGCATTACATACATGCATAATAACATTGCATACTATAGTAGCCTCCGGAGAACTTGAAGAGAAATCTGGAATTAGTATTGATGGAAATTTTAGTAAGACATGACACCGCACACTTCATACGTGTTTAAAGGCAGTTTCTATCGGAATGACTAATATTGGAGAAAATTTTATCGATATTCAATCATCTGCCTGAGTACCCAAGTCACTTGGGTAAGACAAAATACCTCTACCACCACAAAACACAACCAGTATTGGGCGAATGTGTATAATTTAATTTTATTCCATGGAAGCAAAAATAAGGAGCAACAGGGATAAACATGCGTAAACCGTATAATATTAGGAAACCCGGTTCACACGCTGTGCTCGCGTTGATTCGGCAATTTTAATTTATTTTTTTAACACTACAAGTTAGCCCTCGACGGCAATTTCAACTATTGGTAAGTGATGATGCTGTCTATGATGGTAGCGGGCTAACCTGTCAGGAGTTTGTTTTCTACGCCATATCATGCCGAAACGCTAAATCGCTTGGCGACACGTCTTTGTCGGTAGCGTGGTAACTAGCCTCCCATTAGACCAGACGCGCGCCGGGAATCAAACCCTTTAACTTTATAATGCGCACGCACTGCGCCACGGAGGTCGTCAATATGAGTTTCCATTTTTACGTTTATTATGACGACCACCGCAACGAAGCGCGTGCGCTGTCGTATTATAAAGTAAAATGTCCTGGGTCCTGATCAGATGGCAGGCTAGTTACCATCCTACTGACATTACCACCAAGCGATTTACCGTTCCGGTATGATGCCGACTACAAACCGATTAGGAGTATGTGTTCAAGTGGCAACGCATCGGCGGCTCTGGTCATGCGATGGTAATGGGCGACGGTGATCACTTAACATAATGTGACACGTCGAGTTTGCACGCGACGTCAATGTTACCAAAAAAATAATACGCCAAAACACTAGTACGATTCCTAAATATTTACAACTTTAATACACCCTAGTTCCTCATATTAATTAATAATCAAAGATTTTAAAGTCACAATTATTTCTATAAAAAGCTTTTGCATAAATCTATGTGTATATTTGTGTTTTGTTTTGCTGAAGAAGGACGGTGAAGTGTCTGTGCCTAGTTTTGTTTTACGTTTTTGACCTACGTGGCGCAACGCTTGCGCTGTCGCAATATAAAATTGGAGGTCCTGGGTTCGATTCCAGGCTCGAGTCTGGTCTGGTGGGAGGCTTCAGCCGTGGCTAGGTACCACCCTACCGACAAATACGTGTCACCAAGCGATTTTGCGTTTCGACAAGATGTCATGTAGAAACCAATTAGGAGTGTGGGTTTACTATACCCCTAATAGGTTAGACCGCTACTATCCTAGACTGCATCAGCACTTACCATCAGGTGAGATTGTCATCAAGGGTTAACTAGTAGTGGATAAAAAAAAAACGACTATTATTTATCAGATATATATATTATTTTTTATGATTGCTTTAGTTGCTTAAAAACTAATTGTCAATTCAATGTCTTTGATTGCATTATTACTACGGACAAAAATAAATGTGCAAATTAAATGCATCAAAGCTACGAACAAAAGAAATTGCGATTACTAATCTGATGTACAAAACATAACACAAGCTGTAATCGACTTAGCTCCAGGTATGGTGATAAGACAAGACTTGCACTAGTTAACTTTTTTTTTTCCGCTGGGAAATGCTTTTACGCATCCCCTCCGGAGGCGACGCAGGCAAGACTGCGCCGCTTCCGACGGGGTATGTGGGACTCCCCGGCGGCCAGGCTGGCGACCAGAATACCCACTAAAACCCAGCGATGCTCCTTCGCGTCGCCTGGTGGCTGGGTCACGGGAACACTTATGCACTCGACCGCGGCTGCACTAGTTGACTTGCTAATTTGGTCCCCAGCCTCATTTCACGTTTGATATCTGTCTTATAATTTTATTCCATAATTCAAATAATAGTTTTAATTAACTCTTCTTTTGCTACATACCCAAAAAGTTTCACTTCAAAGAGGATAAAGTACCTACAGTTTGATGAAAAATTAATCAAAGTGCTCAGAATTAAATTTCACAATAGCCAGTAAGCGTGACACGTCTCCGCCGCCCTGAGCCTTCAACAAACAATAGCCTTCGTTCAATGAAATTGCGTTTCCTAATTGACGCCGCTTCCCACCGTCCGTCGGACACGCGGCCTTTTCAAAAATATTAAAATCACAAAAACACCCTTTAATCACCCCTACCCCTATAAAAATACCGACTATATTCCTGTGATTGACTTTAAGAATAATGCATTAAACGTCGTCAACCCTATTTGATCTCACATTGCCGTAGAAATAAATCCTAAGCGTATAAGTTTAAGGGTTAAAATGGTAGTGTTGAACTGTAATGACAAAGTTGTTTGCAAAGAAATATAACCAAGTTATGGTGCGCTTGATCACACGTTTATGCTTAGTGATAAGGTTTGATTTTGAGTGTATTTATAGCAATGTTACATTTGTGGGATGTAAAGCATGGTCGCCACAGGGCTGGGAGGCGGTCGGATGGCCGGGCACGCGGCAGCACACTCCGCGGCCGGCGGTCGACGCGCGCGCACGTGTGCATGTGTGTCCCGCATGCGTACTTACTGCGTTCAACAAGTTCCTATAATTTCTAAGACGATTGGACGTTTTTTACTTAATTGATTGATTTGGTGATTGTTTCGACCTGACCAATTTTAATTACGTTTGTTTTTACAAAAAGTGAAAACGGAAAGAGTTTTTTTCAGTTTTTCAAAGAACATTTTTATAAAATAGACTTTAAAAAAAGTTTTAAAAGTGATTATTTTCTCAAAAACACTAAATTTGAGACAGTGCGATGAATCTTATTGCAAGACTATTATATTGTAGTAGATAAAAGTGTGTATTTTCAGTGACGTTTACAGATTAGTGAAATTTTTTCACCGTAAAGTGTACCATTAACTTGATTCATGTTTTCATTTTAACTAAAGCCATTCATTCAGGGTATTGCTTCAGAGACATTTTACAAAATTGTGAAAAATTGCGGAATTAACTTTAAAGAAATTTTTAAAAGTCTGAACTGGTACCTTGAGTAGTTATCATAAATGATGGAGTACCAGAGACATATGGAGCCCAGTGCTCACCAGCAGCCTCAACCACAAGGCCCCCAGTGGGCCCCCCAATACGGCTGGGGTCCCCCGGCGCCCCCGACGACGGCGCCCACGCAACGGAACAAAAGGGCCCATTCTGAAAGTGAAGACGATGCGTTTTCAGAGGCGAGCAGTAAGGATGCGCAGTTAGTATATTTAATTTAATGTTTTTATTAATTTAATCTTTAGTATTCATTATATCAACTCTTACATCCCTTTGAGTCATAAATAAATTATGAATTAGCTAGTAAGCCAGCTCTAATGTTCGATAACCAGACAAATCAATACAGTTAAAAAAATCTTCATTATTGAAAAATATTAAACTTTTATCCGTTCATTTGTTTGTGCATAAGCAATCAGCCATATCAAACTTTTTCTTTATGCTTAAAGAAAATAACTCCGTGGAAGTCATCTATTTGGAAAATCTAAATATAAATATAACTATGGACTATATTATATGAACAAGATCCCAATAAGAAATATCGGATCTAGTCCTTTTATGGTGATAAAAATGCAATATTGCATGTACTCGTAGGCATCTGCTACGCGCGTAGCTCGTCTACGATTGTGAGACTTGCCGAGTACCCCACTTAACACCTACAGCTAAAAAATTAAATGCGATGACAATACAATGCGTTGTTATATCTAGAAATCTTATTATGGCGTAAGCATCGATATATTAAATTCAAATTCAAATAATCTTTCAATTCAAATAGTCCTTTAAAAGGTACTTTTGACGCGTCAATAATTCAAATTCAAATTCAAAATAATCTTGATTCAAATAGTCCTTTAAAAGGCACTTTTGACGCGTCAATAATTCAAATTCAAAATAATCTTTATTCAAATAGTCCTTTAAAAGGTACTTTTGACGCGTCAATGAATTACTTAGTAGTGATTTGATGGTGATGATAAAATTCGTTAACAACTTAAAACTAAAGCTATGACGGGTTCCAAACGCGCCCTGGTCTCAGAAGAAGCCCACTACAAACTTAGCCACGTAAATTTTCTTTTATCACCATCTCACATGCCACTTAAAATTATATTAAGAACTAGTAATATTATCTTGTTTCTAAAAATCACAGAAA
Source organism: Lasiommata megera (assembly GCA_928268935.1). Lineage (NCBI taxonomy): Eukaryota > Metazoa > Arthropoda > Insecta > Lepidoptera > Nymphalidae > Lasiommata > Lasiommata megera. The sequence goes on along the minus strand of OV743308.1, from coordinate 676,428 downwards.
AACTAATCTATCATAAGTAATAAGTATAAAAATGACTATAATAAAGACGGTAGCTTTGATGGGAATAGGTCAAGGTCCTACAATGATAATGATAGTGATGATAGTCTTGCTAAATCTTTCTTTTATTATAGATACAAAATATAGCTATCACTTATCAGATACTATCAATATACTAAGAATAATAATATCATATCATTAATTTCCCAGAATGTATGTACAATATTCAAATGTTAGTAAAGTTAGCAAACGATGTAACATGGATAACATTCTACTAAATTAATAGTGTACATTTTTTTATATAAATTATTAATATTATGATTTTTTAAATATAATTCTTTGTGACCAGGTCGCCCGGCGGAGACTCGTGTCAGCTCATGACGCGCAAACGTCGACGCGGCGTCATCGAGAAGAAGCGCCGAGACAGGATCAACACCTCGCTCACCGAGCTCAAGCGACTGGTGCCGGCGGCCTGCGAGAAACAGGGCAGTGCCAAGCTGGAGAAGGCGGAGATCCTGCAGCTCACGGTCGACCATCTCAAGATGCTGCACTCTAAAGGTAAACGAATGAACATACTTTTATTGCACATCATGATCAACCCATTACCGGCTCACTACAGAGCACGGGTCTCCTCTCAATATGAGAAGGGTTTGGCAATAGTCCACCACGCTGGCCATATGCGGATTGGCAGACTTCACACGCCTTTGAGAACATTATGGAGAACTCTCAGGCGTGCAGGTTTTACTCACGATGTTTTCCTTCACCGTTGAAGCAAGTGATATTTTAATTTAAAATCGCACATAACTCCGAAAAGTTGGAGGTGCGTGCCCGGATTCGAACCGCCGACCTCTGTTTAGGTGACGCACCGCTTTTATTGCACATCACAAGATAGGAATAAAAACAAAACAAAAAGAAAATAACCTATAATATTCATACTTATGAAATGATAGCAACAAATACACTAGACAACACTACACTAGACACTAGACAACACTACACTAAACGCTAGACAACATCAACCGAGCCATGTGAGAAAAATGTCGTCGCTAAAATAGAGAAGGCTGATATGCAACTGAAGGATATTAATACAATCAATTTACGTATATTAAGGACGATAGGATATAATAGCTATAGTAACAAGGACAGAAATGTGGACTTGAAACATAAGAAAATAACGTTATTACACATGTTCGTAAAAAACAGCACTTCTAAACAGGCTTTTAATTTTAAGACTTCACAGTTACGAATGATCATAATCTCTGGAGTATAATTCAGTATCCAACCGTTAGGATCGCATTCATCCTGTCATTTGTGCTGTTAAAAGTAAGAATCGATTCATTTCCGTTTCCTTCAAATTAACAAAAATGCCGTTACGGCTCCGCAAAAAGTCTATGAAATGCTAAAAAGCAAAAGTATTTTACCGTTCGTTCCGCTTTCCGGTTTCGTAAAAATATACCTGTTCTTTATTGTATTACAATACACACCAAAACGTTTCAGAGGTTTTATTATCATAATTACGCTTTAATTGTAAACCATAAGGTGCCACAAGTTAAGAAAGAATACAAGAAAACAGAAACATGAAGAAAGAAGTAGAATACAAAAAGGGTGGCCTTATCGCTATTGATTATCGTTATTAATAATTATAGTTTTAATTCCATAAATGCGAAAGTTTTTGTACTTAGTTATTATAAATGCGAATTAAAATTTGTAATTATAAGTTCGTTGGTTTGTCGTTCACCACATAACTAAGCAACGGTCTCATGATTTTTGCAAAAAAGTAATTAATGGGTCGCAAAGTGAAATAGGCAAATTTTCGTTTCGAAAAAAGCCCCAGTTCTTATCATATAGTGCTAATGCGTTATTCCTTTTTTATCCTCTTTACGCTTAATGCATTAGCATTCATAAAATTTAGAAAATAGGGACAAATACTTCCATGTAATAATAAGCGCGGGCGAGCACAGGCGGTCTTTTAATCTACAAGCTACTGGTAAGAATTTCATTAAAAATTATGGGAAATACGTAGGACGCTGAATTGAATGTCTGACATTTAATTTATTTTTCATTTAGTAGGGCTCATGTTGCGTGAAGTTATACAGAATTTTCATTTGTATTACAAAAATTGCACACTATTAATAGAATGCTAAATAAGTAAGGAAGATTTAAAGCATTATTGCGAAAATACAAGTTATCCATTACAAGTTAGCCCTTGACGCCAATCTCACCTGATGGTATGTGATGATATGTTCTAAGATAGTGGCGGGCTAACCTTTTAGGGGTATGGTAAACCCATACTCCTAATTGGTTTCTACGCATCTTGCCGGAATGCTAAATCGCTTGGCGACACGTCTTTGTTGGTAAGATCGTAACTAGCCACGGCCGATGTCTCCAACCAGACTAGACCGAGGAAAATTTAGAAATGATAATAAATAGTTGCTGCCGGGGATCGAACCCGAAACCTCCCAATTATATAACCATTGTAATCCGCGCCAAGGTCCAATTTCTATGTTAGTAAACGATTTTATTTTCCACATTTTTCCTTATTAGTACAATGATGCCATTGAACGACGATTGAAACACAATTATAATAGCTATCTTTGGTTAACCTAATAATTAGGTTATAATGATGCAGTCTATAGTGTCAGGCTAACCTGCTTGTAGCCAGTTTTATTGCGAATTGGTTTAAGCGTATAAATAAGCCGGACAGGTTATTTTGCATTAGCGGCCGACCGGCAGCAGTTTGCACGCGGGGCTCGTTATCATCTTATCGGTGTGTCAGTGAGCCATTCCCACGCTATTTCCGGGTTCGACAGGTGCTATTTGTTGGAAAAAATCTTACTTTGTATTGCCAGCCTTAATATTAGGGTTCTAAAGATCAATTTGCAATGATGATATATGAATAGTGATAGTTGTAGCGTGTAATGGATATTCCAGATATGGTTACTTACTGTGTTTAGATTGGAACCGGGTATTTATGGGATGAGTAGAAACTAATACGGCACATCGTTAAATCGTTACCGAGGTAGTTTATTATATAAAACAGCTTTAAAGACGGGAACAGAGTTCCATGTATGAATAAATTCATCATCATCATCATGAATTTATTCATACATGGAACGGCAATGGGTTGCATTATCGGCTCACTACAGAGCACGAATCTCCTCCCAATAAGAGAAGGATTTGGCCATAGTCCACTATGCTGGCCATGTGCGGATTGGCAGACTTCACACGCCTTTAAGAACATTAGTTATATTTCAATTACTTAAATACGCACATACTCGTAACCTGATTGCCCGGAATCGCACCCCCGACCTCTGATTAGGAGGCGGGTGTCCTAGCCACAAAGCTATCAAAGATTGTATGACTAAATTACTTTAACTAAACAGTGGCTGTTGTAATGAAGAATTACTGTTTTTTTTCGTTATTTGAATTGGGATTTTCGTCATAACATTGACAATGTCACTTCCGTAAAGCAGAAATTCCATTATAATAGCACTAGTAAAGCGAAGTCATATTATATTAAGGATTTATATGAATTTTAACAAAATTTAATGCAAACTTTTTTTGCAAACAGTAATTCATTTTCGTGAATGAATTAAAAATAACAAAAACTCTCCCGGGACTCATGCTGAACACTTGACCTATGAAAATAGATACATACTATGCAATGATATAAACATACCAGACTGGTAACAGAAAGGAAACGTTATTGCATAATTAATAAAGCAACGTAACTTCCGGCGGTGGTCGTGGAGCTGAACTGCTGATTGCGACTCAAACCGCAGAGCGTGTTGACGCGTCCACCGCTGGTCGACGACCGCAGGAAGGAAGAGTCAGGACTTTAAGCTCGGCTTTAATTGCTCTTCAAATTGTGTGGTTTACGGTTTGTTAAATAACTGCTTAACGGTTCAGTACTCAGGGTGCTTGTCAGGACACAGTCGCAGCCGCTGACTCTCCGTTCTCCGTCACTGGTGGCATAAAGCTTGACAGAATTAGCCGTAATAGATTGCCACGTCAAATCTTCAATAATAGTAATAAATATTGTGCTCATAGAGCAAATACAAAAAAAGCGTTTTTGAACGTTATTTTTGTTTTATCACTACCGTACTTTACCGTTCAAAAGATGGTGGACGGTGATAATTCATAGCAAAAAAATAAAAAGGAATCTAATCTGTTAATAAAAAATGGAGTTCTCAGGCAATGAAAAAAAAATGTTGACAGCCAAATTGATAAATTCTTCCTTTTTAAAGTCGGTCAATAATACTCCAACGATGCTGAAAAGGTACGGAATCTTTAACGAGACTGACTTGCATTAAATTCTTTAAATGACTTAATAATAAAATAAATATTTCATCTAGGATCCAGGAGATATCAGTTTTTATAATAAATACAGGGAATATTGGAAACGTACTGTGGTTGTAGTCACAGATATACAAAAAATGAAGTCGCACGAATTCTTAAATCGATTAAGCTTTACCGTCAATATTTCCACAATAGCAGTCTATTAAGTATTTAAAACCGCATCAAAACTATTACCTCCGGCCACAATAGCGCCACGGCTACCAGCCCAGGTACAGGGGGGACGGCGGGACAGACGGACACGCACCTGGCGCTAGAAAAACGCACAAACAGGAAGTGACCGATAGACCGGCTTAGCTAGTGATATGCGATCTGGCTTTTTTACCCCTCCTACTTACTTCTGTTTCGAGAGGTTTTTCTTATGTTGACCTGTAATGGTTAGATTTTTAAATAAGTAACATATGCATAACTATAAAAAGACAAACAATTTTAAACCCAAAACTATCTGCTCATACGTTTTTGATGAAATAATTTCAATAAATTTCAATGGCCTGACAGAACTTTAGTTTTTTAAATATACACCTACAACATCAACACCTATGATTGTAGAAAAGATTTGTTAGAATTTTGTGACTGCCGTCTTTTGGTTTTTTTTTACAATATTTAAACCAGAAACGGTCGTTTGTTATCTACATTATAAGTTCCTATGGAAACTAACCAATGTCAGTAATAAACGTACACCCTCTTTTAAATAACCAAATAAACCTACCGATTTAATATATCATATACATATATTTAGCCTATTATTGCAAGAATTGCATGGCAAAGTCAAGCGAATCTTTTTTTTTAATAGTCGTAAGTAATGAACCTATAATAATATAAAAATAAATTATGTTTAATTTGTAGTTATAAATAAAAAGTAGACACTGTATATTTTAAGAGGTGTTAAAGTTAAAACACGAAAAAGAAATATCAGAGTAACAATAAAATAATATGATGGCTAAACAATAAATAATCACCAGTAAGCTATTAAGCGGAATTCAATAAATCCGTAACCAAAGATTATTTTATCGAGTGACCCCAGTCAGTCCCCAGTCGGCTCAGTAAATAGGGGTGCGTGGGAACCGAACTCGCTACCATATCTCACTCGCTAGTAGCTGTCCCACGGAGGGCCCGGGGACCTCCCTCCGATCGCATATCCCAGGATTATGAGCCTCCGCTGAATTAACTTCAAAGTATAATAGCTTGGTACAATTGCTTGTGATTTTCGGAATTTATTCAAATGGGTGAATAGTGCGGACAAGTCAACAAAAATGACGCTGGCTAAGCAACGTGATCCAAGACGTAACTCGGTGACCCATTTTAAATAACACTAACTGAAAGCGGTGATAGCCTAGTGGTTAGGGCGTCAGCCTCCTAATCAGAGGTCGGTGGTTCGAAGCCGGACACACCTCTTACTTTTCGGAGTTATGTGCGTTTAAAAAAAAAAAAAATCACTCGTCTTTACGGTGAAGGAAAACGTCGTGAGGAAACCTGCACGCCTGGGAGTTCTCCATAATGTTCTCAAAGGCGTGTGAAGTCTGCCAATCATGGCCAGCGTGGTGGACTACGGCCAAACCCTTCTCATGTTGAGAGGAGACCCGTGGTCTGTAGTGAGCTGGTAATGGGTTGATCATGATGAAAGCAAAACGCAAAAAAGCCACAAGTTAGCTCAACTGGTCTAGAATTTATTCCTAATAGGAATTGTTGAACAGAATGACATGCAGACTGAATTATAATGGATCTATTAGTCAAAGCTTATTGCTATGTTTTGACTCTTTATTTTAGTTTAATACACATAATAGTGCGAGTAACGCATAAAAAGTCCATTACAATAATTACTATTATAAATTATATTATATAATTCTCTTCACTTTCATTCAGTAAACCAGTCGCTTTATTAAATATATTGTAAAATACACGTACAAAATACTGCACAGTAAGCCAAGTAACCAATGATCGAAATGTAATGAAAAAAACATGATCTACATTCGCATCCCCCTATCACGTATTGTGAGCGGTGACAAGCGGAAATAAGACGGAATCTGCTTCCAACCCGGGCAGGGCTCCAAAAGGGTTGCGCCCCACCTGTATACAAAAAAAAGACAAGAAAAAATGACGCCCAGTCCAAAAAACGGAAGGGAAGGAACCCAGTACAATGACGCAGATAAACTTGCTTGAAATATCCTGTAGCAGCTTCCTGCACTTTGAACAATTTTATAATTAAAGTCGTTTATGTAAATGTTCGACTAGCTTTTTATCTAGTTGTCGGACTATGATTTAAGCTCTGAGACAAAAAGTTTTAGGTTAGGTTAATATTCTCAGTATCAGCTCGGAGTAAGTAAATAGGTGTTATCCATTCATTTGGTTTCAATACTTAGGCGTCAGGTTCATTTATAATAGCTAATTATATTTGAAATTCATGTTGTTCATTACATGCAGTTTTGTCTAAGCCAACCAAACAACGTAAGATTATTGTTTAAAATAATTAAATGAAACAACAAATTACTTCACAAAACACATCCAAAACTAAAGATTTGTATAGAAAAATAACGTAATGCAATAATTTTAAAATAAAATAATTGGTATGAGGATCTACGTAGCGCAGCACGTGCACTGTCGCATAAAAAATTGGAGGTCCTAGATTCGATTCCCGGCTCAAGTCTCTGGTAAGAGGCTTTGGCCGTAGCTAATTACCATGCTACCGACAAAGATACAGTCATGTACCCCTAACAGGTTAGCCCGCTATCATCCTAGACTGCATCATCACTTACCACCAGGTGAGATAGCCGTCAAGGGCTAATTAGTAATGTATTTTCAACCTCTGAAATGAAATAGTATAGAGACGGTATTACTTTACAAAACTAAAAGGGTTCGAACGTTTACTTTCAAACTCCAATAAAACATCATGGACGTATTTCGCATAAGAAACCCTCATTATTTGTCTGTACAAGTAACAGTATATTCCAAAGTCCTTTATAATGCGTTAACGTTATGCGATCTAGATGTCCTTGAGGCGCCCGTCGGCCAGTCCCCGGTGCCCTGGCTCCTTGCCGGCGTAGTGACACGTACAGTACGCGTACCGCAACCCCTTCACACACCTCATTCAGCGCTCGCATACGCGAAAAAACGGATTCTGTTATTTAACTTTTTCCCCGCAGTACAACACCGGAAACACGGGGCTCTGTTTAGGGATGTCGACTTTGACTTTATTATAGTATAGTGAAAGTAAAATGGTTTTTATTAAAATTAAATAATACTATTTTATGCACGGTAGAATCGCAAAATGCTAAAATTAAAATACTTAACATACATACTTAATAAACTAGATCCCATAGCTACCTGGTCTTTGGAAGTCCCGAAGCAGCTTGAATTTACCTTATAAAACAACCCGCATTAAAATAAAAAAAAAAATCAAACTTTTTGTTCGTAAATACTTTTTGTTAGTTTTCAGTCTAACCAACCTATCACAAACATAATCTTTTGCATAAATCCTTTTTATGACCAAGCAGTGTAAACGCTAACGTTCGATGTTAATAATCAATCTAATCCAAAAACTTCAAATAGCAGGTTGAATTAAGTAGCGCCATTCTTAACGATAGGGAGAGTAAGAAAAGCACAGCATTACTTATGGATTGACCATTAATTTTGGGCGTAAATCAGAAGTGTTTAACTATAGCATGTTTTAATATAAAGTCAAGCACGTCAGCAATAAACGTGATTAATAACAATTTAGTATAAAATTGGCAACCCTACTTACCGTTAATTAAATCTATCTCTTTTGCACATCTATTTATATCGCCATCCGTCTCATTCTAGTTGTAGCGTAAGAATGCGAGTAAGGGGTAAAGTTGAATGGAGCTTTCTTGCTTTCTTCATTTTCGATGATTCTTTGTTATGATGCGCTTTTCATTCATTGCACACATCTGCATCAGGGACAGGTTATTTTCATCGTCTAAGTTTAGTTCAACCCTTCCAGTGCATTCACATCTTGACCCTTACGCTTTCGTGATGTGCAGCTGGGGGTTAAAACAGCTATAGGTCTTACTTCTATTGTGAAATTTATGCTAAAAAAATTACGTACGACCGCTAACACAAACTCCTAGGAGAAGATAGAAGGGGCCAATTGACAGTTAGCATTGATTATAAGCAAATCAAATCAAACCAGCTTTGTTCGCGTAAACCTGTCGATGAACCGTTCATATCACATTTTTATTCATGGTGATAACTACACTCGCCAACTCAAAAACGATGATATGGTTGATTTATATGATTATGAAATCTATTGTGTAGTGTTTTTTTGTTGATATTCTTCCGTTCAATATTATAACTTTCTCTTTAAGCGATTGAAACAAGTGGATTGGCGGCCTCTGGTAAACGCCGTGTTTTTTCTCTTTCCCTTTGGCAGACCATTGAGAAAGAAAAATAACGCCATTACTTGAACAGTTGAGGACTGAATGACAGTTTTACTGAAGATTTTTCGTTTTTTCCAGGTCTGGACACATACGCGTACGACCCTCAGCGCTACGCGATGGACTACCATAGCATAGGCTTCAGAGAATGCGCAGCAGAAGTGGCCAGGTACCTCGTCAGCTGCGAGGGTCTAGACATCCAAGATCCATTAAGATTACGTCTCATGAGCCACTTGCAATGCTTCGCTGCGCAGCGAGAGCTGGCATCCAAATCTAACTGGGGGTACCCGCAGTACCCTGCCGTTCCTCAGACGATTCCCCAGCCCCAGCACGGGTATACCGAGTTAAGAGACCCTCCCGTGTCTACTGCTGTGTCGACAGTAGCACCATCAATAGCCGCACCTCTCTCAGCACCTCCGACTTACACACACTACCCCCCGGCGCCCCCAGGACCTCCAGGGCCGTCAGCACCTCCAGGACATCCGGCGCCTCCAGCCCCCCACTACCCTGCTCCGTATCCACACCATCCGCCTCATCATCAGTACTCACAAAACAGTTCGAAGCCATACAGACCTTGGGGTGCTGAGCTAGCTTATTAATTTGGTAAAAATTGTGGTGTTAACGGGGATTATAAGTAAATCTGTCGGACTATTGAAACTACGACTGCAGAAAATAAATGCACGCCATTTTGCTTCCTAAATAAAATAAAGTTATTAATGACGTGCAGCTTTTTACGCACACTTCTAAGACGAACAATTTGTCATTTTGCAAGGCAAATTCTGATGAAGAGAATCTTACGAAAACGTTTTACTGTGATAAGTGATAACATATCTGATTATATGTTCCTTAGCCTTTCTTGCTTCCAGGCTCGATAAGTATCTAAGGACAGTGCAGTGCAGGCTGTGGACCGATCGATTTATTTATAATTTCTGCTCTCACAAATATGTACGTTGTTGTAGATCTCAGAGTTTAATTTTAAAGATACCTACAATTATATTTCAAGACTGTTACAATTAGATATGACATATATAAATAAGTTGTGTGATACAAATATAGTATATAACATTTAGTTTAACTTTACCTTATGTATAAATATTGGGACCAAAAACCAAGCTTTAATGAATATAACAATGTATTATAGAATGTTTATAATAGAAATGAGATTAAAAAAAGGCAGGTTACAACGCCTGGTTACACAAACTAGCAAAAACCTGTTGTAAGTCGCTGCAAAGTGTAGATATGGCGAAGGGCAACAGGCGTATATATGTTATTCTCATATAAGTAACTGATTAATAACTCGATCGACTATCGCATTATAAAGTTGGAGGTCCTGGGTTCGATTCCCGGTTCGAGTCTGATCTGTCTTCGGCTGTGGCTAGTTACCCTACCGACATAGACGTGTTGCCAAGCGGTTTAGCGTTCCGGCACGATGTCGCGTAGAAACCAGTTAGGAGTATGGGTTTACCATACCCCTAACAGGTTAGCCCGCTACCATCCTAGAATGCATCATCACTTACCACCAGGTGAGATAGCCGTTAAAGGCTAACTTGTAGTATGTACAAAAAAACATCAGTCATTTGTTTCTTAGCCAGTCATATTTTTAGTTAATCCTTTAAACATACCATGTTAACAAATCCATTTAACAAGCCTAAGTTAACAGTACTGTAATCTATATAATGTATAAATGCGAATAACAAGTACCTAGTCAATTAGTAGCGGTTATAAAGGTGAACTACAAAACATTGTTTTTGAACACACGAAGGGTTCCGTGCAATATGGAACACTGAATAATATTGCCATAATTGTTGTTATAAATATGAAGCGAAACACAACAAAAAATATGTACTTATAATATTTTTTGTTGGTATAGCAGCAATATATTTTTTTTTATGCTACACTTGCTGTGAATTTCAAATTTCAACCTATTATGGTTCAAGAGATATATTCCGCTGATAGACAATTGGACGGACAAACAGACAGACTTAGTAATAGGGCTCCGTTGGCGCCCGGGTATGAAACCCGAATAATTGCGGCACATGTACCTATGTATATTTTGTTATGTGGAAACATTTAAGTTATAACAACATTATAATTATTCATCCATTATGGAATTCAGATTGACGAACATTTATTCGACTTAAAAAACGCGCCATTGAAAAAAAAGCGATTTTCACATTACAGATAAACCTGTGTATTTAAATAATGTCACCATATATTTTGTGATCTACTCAGGGTTATGAAAGTTATTTTTAAATACTTGTGTGATTTTTACGCATAATATTATATGAAATGAACCAGTTTGTAAATATTTTTGTAAATACATATATTTAATTGAATCGCTCGCGATTGAGCCTCAGAGAAATTAAATTATTTTTTTAAATATTTAAAACTCACTTTTATTTCTATATCCGAGCTTATGTAATTTATTGTAATTCCCTATATAAATACTCCTTACTTTATACTACCTCCTTATATAATATGCACCTACAATATTTGTTTGTAGTAATGTAGAAATTACACAATAGTTCAGTTCATACTGTTATGGTTTAAAAATATGAAATAGTTTCAGTCATGGTGCCTGATCTTGTAACGAGTGGGAATTCAATCAATCAATCAATTTTCGAATGGGCTTAGGGTGACGGTAGGACTTGATGGGTTTGTTGGAGCGCCCCCGTGACCGTGGATAAGATCCATGGCCGGTTGACAGATAACGGGGACCTCGTCGGAAAAAAAGACCTTCGCAGGAGTGAGAATTCAAAAACCTTCTCGTTTTGTGAATCGCGGATGATGTCGCGGTCTTCCATTAGTTATATGATAAAACATAACGAACTTTCCCTCCCCCCTGTCCCCCCCGTGGGCACGGCGAGGTAAATAAATTAGCAATAAACAGCACAGGTGTCCCCAGCAATTAATGTTGACCCCGCAGATGTCACAGACGCGATAGGGTTGCCACCTTCTGAAAAATTCAATTAAAACTTGTAAGCTGAACAAAAGCAGACATTCAATATTCAATGCCAAAATTGGGATTGTTTTACAAAAGTATAATATGTTTTTTTTATTAACTTTCTAATTATTAAATAGATATTTAAATTCAAATTCAAAATAATATTTATTCAAATAGTCCTTTAAAAGGCACTTTTGACGCGTTGATAATTTAGTCATTTAGTCCTTACATGAGGTATTTCTAGTATTAGTAATAAACCTCAAAAGTAGTAGTTGTATAGAGGATTCATAAACATTTCAATTTACATTTGAGGATTCAAAAGATCTCACAAATAAAAGTTTGTAACAACGAATAATGGGATTGACATAGAAAAAGTTAAAAAGATGGAGTGTGTTATAGTATTTCCATTATGAGAAATAAACACGCCAGAATTGCACTTGATCCCTAAAGTCTATTGACCTATTTTAAATTGCGAATCGTAAGTGGCAACCCTAACGGGTCCAACTCAATGTATTCCACACATATCGTCCCACTTCAGCGATTGTATGGGATACCGCCACCCCTGTGTTTCCCACGAGTGGCATCCCTCTCGCACGCAATATTCGCGTATCGCCCGTCGCACTCGCACTTCCGTAGGAAGGCCGAGGGTGCAAAAACGTCAAATTTTTTCTGCGATCGTGTGTGTGCCGTGTGCCGATATGTGTGCCACTGGGTCCGACCCGGCGCTGTGCTCCTTCCGCATCCGTCATACGGACCAGACAGGAATCTGACAGGATTACGGGAATCTGACAGGTTAAACTCACGTTACTAAACTTTAAGAAAAGCTGTGTGTCTAGTGGATAGGACTTCCGGCTCCTAATCAGAAGTCGGGGGTTCAAACCCGGGCACACACCTCTAACTTTTCGGAGTTATGTGCGTTTTTAAATCATTTAAATATCACTTATATTAACATTTATTTATAACAACATTATAATTATTCATCCATAATGGAATTCAGATTGACAAACATGTTAACGACTTAAAAAACGCGCCATTTAAAAAAAAGCTATTTTCGCATTATAGTCACCATGCCGCGGTCGAGTGCACAAGTGTTCCCGTGACCCAGCCTCCAGGCGACGCGAAGGAGCATCGCTGGGTTTTAGTGGGTATTCTGGTCGCCAGCCTGGCCACCAGGGAGTCCCACATACCCCGTCGGAAGCGGCGCAGTCTTGTCTGCGTCGCCTCCGGAGGGGATGCGTAAAAGCATTTCCCAGCGTGAAAAAAAAAAAAAAAAAAAAAAAAAAAAAAAAAAAAAAAAAAAAAAAAAAAAATTATAGTCACCATAATGTATTTTGTGATCTACACAGGGTTATTATAAATTTTAGATACTTGTGTGTTGTTTACGCATAATATTATATGAAATGAACCAGCCTGAGGGAACATTGACTCTCCAGGAAACGAAGGTGGAACGTCAGTCTCCTAACGCGGACTGGTGGTCCAAATTAATTGTTACTTAACCGAATATTTATAAGGAAGAAAAAATAATCACTTCTGCATGCAAAACATAAAGGGATACAAGCAACACAGGACTAGATAAGAAAATCGAAGGTATGCAATGCACATTTGTGGCATTTTTTTTAAAACTATCACTTTGGGAGCTTTTATCTGTTAAATGACTTAAAGATAGAACCTTTAAGATAGCGTACGTACTCGTAGTATTTTAGTCACAAACGAACACACGGGTCACCTGATGGTGATTGATTACCGCGGATGCGATGGATCCGTTGCCGGTCAACATATATAGACCTTATATTTTAATCGGTTTCTACTCAGCATCATCGGTATGTCCTCGCCAGTAAGATGGTATAATGCATTCAATATAAACTGGCGTCTTTCCACTTGAACCTAAACAATAGGGGTAATAAACCAAACACTCATAGAGCCCATTCATTTTTAAAGAAGCCGTTTCGGCCTTTTCTATTTTGTTGCAAACCAACCAGTGTTGATACTTTTGAATAATAATAGAATAATTTAAAAAAAATACGTATGTTAAATAAAATACAATTACAAAAATTGGAAGGTGATTTCACCCCAGGACGAAACATATCGGAAGACGTAATATTTCCACTGAACTAATCTCTTCAAAGTTTAAAAAACAACTGAGCGGTATTTATTTCTATTTGATTATATTATTTAAGGAAGATAACATAGGGAAAGTATCAAAAACGTTTGAAACACCGTTTGAACGCCGCACGTGTTTTGCAATACAAAGAATTCACCCGCCACCATGTAATCCTATTGTTATTGCTAATGACGGACTCAAGTGGAAAGACGCCAGTTAATATTGAATGTACTATAACTAGCCGAAGCCTGCGACCAGGCCAGACGCGAGTCGAGAGTCGATCCCAGGATTTCCCACTGTATAATACGACAGCTCTCGCTCTGCGCTACGGAGGTCGTCAAAATACATAAAATGATGGCGTTGAAACAAAAATATTGTATGTCCAGTAAAAAGCATTTATTTTCATTTCGTATTGTGTTCCACCCATTTGTTGTGCAGGTAATTAGGCATTCTAAAGTACCAACCTAATACCGAACTGGAATATTGTATGAATGCGAAGTAAACCCGTGTAACCAGTTACGGGATTTAACTTCGCCAAGCTATTGATGCGAAACTTGTATTGGTGTATTGAAATATTTTCAATAAGTATACCAAAGCATTGTAATTTTAAACTTAACATTTTACGTAGTTGGAACGTTGTGTGGATGGAAATATATTAGCAGGGAACGTCCGTTAATGAGTGATCTTGAGCTCGATTTATTCCTGAAATTTTATCGACCAAGTTTAAAGGTGCGATATGATACAAAATGAAATATATGACATGGTTCTAATGACTGCCGTATACAACTACGGATCCTGGGTTCGGTTCTCGAGTCAAGTCTTATATTGTGTAGTATTGAAGTTACAAAAATATTCTTACTCAGTAAAACAATTAATATCCACCCCTAATGGCTTTGACAACTAACTTAAATGGTTAAACAAAAAATAAAATTTTTGAGGTTCGATTATCAAATTATGGCAAAACTTGATGGACCTCTTAATTAAAGGGGGTATCGGACACAATATTATTAAAAACTAATTGTTGTCGCTAAGATAAATTGAAATAATCGTAACCGCTACATCACATAAGAGGAACGTGGAGGTCTCAGATACGAATCCATTTTAATACCTTTGCCCAGCATTGGGACGCTAATCGGCGAGGATGATGATGTCACGGGATGTAAAATCAGTGTGTTGAAGAACCTGTTTATGTGTTACCAAAACCCATTGTGTTATTGTTGAGGGCTTGCGTACAATTGTGTCCAGTGTAATGGGCAGACGCGGCGCAACACGAGGGGCAAAACAAGTATTATAATAACGACCTTAGAAGTTTTTACAACAATGATAACAAAAATAATACCTACCATATAAGTAACTGGGAAACCGGTGTCGTCGGAGCGAAACGTGCGTGAAGAGTGCATATTGTAACTATGTGTGATGGAGTATAAAACATTTACTCTTCCGGGCTGAAAAGTATTATATATATACGTCATCTTTATACAATTTTTCAATTATCTCTTAATTGGTTTCTACACGACATCGTGCCGGAACGCTAAAATCGCTTGGCGACACGTCTTTGTCGGTAGGGTAATTAGTCACGGCCGAAGCCTCCCACCAGACCAGACTCGAGCCGGGAATTGAACCCGGGACCTCCATCTTTATAATACGCAACTCACGAACTGCGCCACAGAGGTTGTCTAACGGTTACGACTACGGCAGTCAAAAAAACAAAGCTGTTTAATTTTCAATTTTATATTATTTACAATAAATTACATTACACATTTAGATTATAATAAAATGTATTTGAGATCAAAACAATCTATAATATTAGGTTACATTTATGAAATATCACAATAACTTTGGTAACATTCTGATTACTGTGCGTAATAAACTCTAGTAGAGGCTTGTAGAAAAGTCCTACTATAGTGTAAAGGATTACATAAATGATAAACAAGCATGGGTGTGAAGTATTGCTCTAATAAGATAGCTCTTAATATAATTTTAAGTGGCATGTGAGATGGTGATAACAAAAATAAAATTTACCTGGCTAAGTTTGTTGTGGGCTTCTTCTTAGACCGGGGCGCGTTTGGAACCCTCATAGCTTTAGTTTTAAGTTTACGAATCTAGTCACCATCAAATAACTACTATGTAAATTATTGACGCGTCAAAAGCGCCTTTTGAAGGACTATTTGAATAAAGATTATTTTGAATTTGAATTTGAATTTGGAGCTGTATTTTCGGCAATTATGCCGCCGCAAGTACGACAGCGCATAGCGATGAGTCGGAATTAAAGAACATATATTGTTGGTATCATGATTAATTTGTGCTTGTTCTGGAGAGATTCAGAGAGAGAGTTCATTAAGAGAGTTGTCTCTTTAAATATAATCTCTCACTGGTGGAATTTACCACCCTACTAGCAAAAGTAAGTAAGCAATTTGGCATCCTGTATGATACACTATAGTAATAAAAACAATCTTTATTTGTAAAACTCAGTACAGCACAATACAGTGGAATCCTGACCCCTAAACTAAGAAATCCCGTATCTTAGTGGCCAGTGCCTTCCCAAACATTGAATAATAATAAGAATTACATATCTAGTGCATTTCAACAAATTAAAATATTTTAGTATGTGTTGAGTTTACGAATACATTAGATTAAATTCAATTATTATTAGACTCCTCCGAAAGAGCACTATAGCCCGCTAACAAGTGTCTTTTTTTTGCATCAAGCCACGTTTTTACTTTTCAAACAATTTAAATTATTTATTTATTTGCAGAATACACGTAAATACTGTTTTGTGTTTAATACATAGAAGCTTTGTGAAGCAAGACAATGGTATCGGGGTAATATTACCACATAAATCATTTACTGAACATGGCGACCGAACCGTGCATTCAACTCAAGCCTTTAATTATTACTGAATATCAAAATTATGCAGAGTAATATAAATATTTTATATGTCGGCGCGAAGAAGTTATTAACTTTATCAACACCTCAAGAATTCAATAATTACCCGCATTTTAGCTATTGATGGTTTTGCTAACACAATTTGGCCAGTGACAATCAATTTTGTACAAGCATGCTTTGTGCTATAAATACGGGCGGTCGATGCCTTTCGCGGATTCTCTCGCTCGAGACGTCGGACTGTTCGGACCTCTAAGTTATTATCGCAATAAAAAGTGTAAACCCGCAAGTTGTGGTTTTAAGAGCGAAAGTAAACAAAGTCGTGACGTCAGCAATGCTGTTGTCACTTTTACATTCGAAATCTTGTTCAGTAATTAATTCGTTGCATTAAAATAATTATTTACTTGCACGGCGGGCTTTTATTATCGCCAGAGGGATTCGTAGCAGTCATATTATATTTATCAATCATATTCACTAACAAACCGAGTACATGCAGGTATTACAAACTCACTTAGATCTAGTAACCGAATTTCGGTGATCCTGTAACGCAGTGTCATTTTACGTGTGGAACGGTTTCACTAAAGTTAAGGTCAAATTAACGCCTCAGACCAGGGGCCCACTCCCGAGGTCGCAACTCACGTCGCTACGGATTCGGACTGGACGCGTTGAGTCTCCGGCTAAACTACTAGTACGGACTGATTTATATACCCCGGAGGGATATATCTCTTCATATATACATACATATATTTAGACCATGAAAATAAGATTTAAGAATTTTGCCTGTAGTATAAGATGAATTACTTGCTAAGTTTCATAGTTTTAGGTCAACGCAAAGTTCTATATAAATTTTAATTCCAATGAGATTTTTTAAGCTACATTTTTCACAGCTTCAATGGTCTGTAGATATCGGAGTACCTACATAGTTTTAATTTCAGTTTTAGCTCTAGATGCATAGATCCATGCGTTACCGAGAGAAAGAGTCTAAATAGAGAGAAGAAACAAGGAGATATACAGACAGACGTACAACAAAGTGGTTCTATAAGTGTTCCGTGTTTTTCCTATAGAAGTATGGAACGCGCGTAAACAATAACAGACTTATTCTTCTTAAGTCTTTAGAATCTTATTATCTTAAATTAATTAACTAAATTAAATTCCAATGTTCGTTAAGCCTCGTGGAAAGCTCACAAGATAAAATTAATTACACAAGTACGTCTCATGAAAATTACAATAATTGTTTTAGGAATAATTAAGTTTGACAATAACTTTAACATTAGGCATTGCTTCTGTAAGCTTATAAAGAAAATGATATTATAATTTCTCATTTATGATACACAGAAATTATGTTTGTAGTAATAAGTATATATTAAGGATTCCCAAAAACTATGATAATGCAATGTTATCTGATAATAATAAGGAACATTAATGCTACTTCGGCAGAACAAAAATCTCACTAAACTCAATTGACAAGTATTATTTTCGACAGTTCAAATTCAGTTTAGTTCGACTATGGAGATTTGTGTCCTTGAACCAAACAACCAATGCGTGTAGTAAGTAATAGCTCAGATCTAAATATACCTTATAATAAAGTTTAACTTAATACACAATTGTGTATACAGTTCGATATGGAAAGTCTAAAAAAGCAACGTCCAGCAACGTAAGTGGGCCGGTGTGTTTGCTGTCAACGCGGCACAGCAGCGTCGCTGAAGGCCTGCTCCGCCAGGGCTGCTTCTATGACGATCTCGCGGCTCTCGTTGAGCACGTTCTGCGCGTGCTCGTCGGCTGGGTCCGCGTCCAGCAGCGTGTACTCCGTGTGGATGCTGCTGCTGTCCTCGCTGTCCAGGGCGCTGCAGTACGTGACCGCGGCGTAGCACACCGCCCGCTGCGGACTGCTGCGGTGGGACCCGTACGCCGAGTCCCACCGGCTGGACTGGCTGTTGCTGCAGCTTTGCTGGCTGCCGTTCTGAGAGTCATAGCTGTCGTAGCTGCTGTAATACGACTCATTGTTTTCGTACGCCTCGTTCACGCGAGTGGGCGGCATGGAGGTGCGACAGGGACAGAAGCGCTGCAGGTCTATCTCGGGAGCGGCGTCCACGGTTCCACTGTAGGATGGAGAGCGCACGAGCGCCGGTGAGACGCGGTTGCGACCGCTTTTGCGGCTCTTGTTGCGTTTGAAGAGTTTGAAGGCCTGCAAAGAGGAAAGGTTCATGTCAGTTTTATCTTTTTTAATCTACAACAAGTTATTATACAATCTGATATACGTGATGATAAAGTCTAATAGATATATATAAAACCCATACACCTATTTAGCTTCTGCGCGGCATCGTACCGGAACGCCAGATCGCTTTGAATTGATCGTCGCTCATTGAATTGATTGATAGTTAGTGGGTATGGCTTAATATTTATTGGTTTCAGTAAATATAACTTCTAATCAAGTGTTTGTATCCTCATAAGAAACTATTCTCGTCTCTTTAGAGTCTGCGTTATTTATGGTTTTATAAGGTTGCTGATTTTGATTCATCAACCTTCCTCACCCACACTGTTTCACTCTATTTTATTAAAGATTTACTGAAAGCTCCGAACTTACAGTATCATGAAATTTATGAAGTGACAAAAGCATTATTATGTCATAGTGGGTTATGATAGGATATTATCAGACAGATGCGCAGTTCCGGCGCGTGTTCGGAGTTATTGGACTGTGTAGATATCGCGCCAAATTGCTTTCCGATAGGGCATCACAACGAAAAACTCCTTTCTGGTAAAAAAAAAAAAATTTAGGTAAGGTAACCAGTAATAGAAAACAGAAAGGTTTTTGTGTGTGTTGCAAGTTTTATTACACCGTGTTTTTGTGCGTTTGTTTGTACACTACACTATTATAACAGAGAATAAAAGTACGAGCGATTTTTATAATTCCCTCAATGAGGTGTTTTATTTAAACTAAGGTATTTTAAATTACTAGAAAGTTCAAGAATAAACAATTACTAATAAAACAATACTATCTATACCCAACTTTATTACAATCGGTTTTTTTTTCGTTGTCCATCCCAAGGAAGCAAGCTACATCATACAAGCAAAATAACATGATCGATTGTGTAATTTGTAATTAAGGAACAATCAAAGTCGCATTATATAAGTTCGCATATAAAAAGTCATTTGAAGGTGAAATCTTGTCCTCAGTGCTAAATCAACAGCGGCTATGAAAGTAGGAGTTGCTTGACATATGCTTGCCACCTCTATAGCCTATTGCGTTTTAAACATGTAGAGAATTGTCTAGATCTGTATTATTTAATCAGGTTATTATGCCGTCCGCTCGCACATTCATGATCGAGTGATACCACAATAACGATCGGGTTACAGATGGAATTTCGTCAAAACGAGGTCAATAGCCAATCAGCAGAGCGCGCGTCCTGATAATACCTCAATTATTATCAACACTAGGTTCCCCACGTCACCCGCGGTCCATTTAAATGTCCGCATCTAACTCTGTAGTGACCGGGTCGCGTAGGCTGACCCCTGACCTGACCTAGTATTTGCTCCTGGTATATACGCGTAGTTCCCAGTGTATCGATGGTACTTTTTATGCTTAGCTGTTATCAGTCGATGGGATTATTGTACATAACCTAAAAACAACACGGTTAGATTTTGGTTCAATGATTACAACAGTAGAATGATTCGAATAAAATATATCTGCTTAAATAACTTAGCGTTGTAGTATCAACCTTTTTTTTATACCGTAATAAGTACATATATATACTTATTACGGTATAAAAAAGTATAAAAAAATAAGTATATGTATATATATTATTTCTTAGGCTACACTGCCCCCTGTCGGTCCGTCCATCCCCATGACTTTCCGGAAGCTGTAGCAGGCAAATAAAAGGAGGATAATAACATCAACGAAATTATACTTAGGTTCAAGAAGCCGGTAGTGGTGGTTTTGCTTGATTAATTATTACGTACATTTTTTTTACGTCTGTTTTTTATTGTTTATCATCATCATCATCATTTATGACCCATTACAGGCTCACTACAGAGCACGGGTCTCCTCTCAATATGAGAAGGGTTTGGCCATAGTCCACCACGCTAGCCATGTACGGATTGGCAGACTTCACACGCTTTGAGAACATTATGGAGAACTCTCAGGCGTGCAGGTTTCCTCACGATGTTTTCCTTCGCCGTCGCAAGCGTTTATATTTGAGGTCAATAAAGGTTATTTATTAAAACATAGCGAAACAGAATATCTCAATATATCAGATAAAGATTGCAGACGTTACTAAATATTTGCTAAGTTTCTTTAGGATATAAGGGAACCAAGAAGAAAACAAAACACATTGTGTAGATTATAATAATGTGAAAGAGAGTAACGCTAATCGTGTACGTCATATTTTGAAACATCATTAAAGTATTTGGTTGGCAGTTCGCGCTATGCAGAAGGATCCCCCCTCGGGTAGTATGACGCGTTCGCGGGCACACTGCGACCCTGCTGGCATTTCTAGCGTGACCCGCCTCTACCGTTATGTCGATGAGAATTTGCGTTATCACCGCGCTTTTGTTGGATTGAAAACTAAATTACTTAAGTTATATTAAGTTTCATGTTAAAGGTCAATTCAATAGCTTAACTCACATAGGCGTATATCTGACGACCTCCGTGGCGCAGTGCGTGCGCTGTCGCCTTATAAAGTTGGAGGTCCTGGGTTCGATTCCCGGCTCGAGTCTGGTCTGATGGGAGGCGTCGGCCGCGGCTAGTTACCACCCTACCGACAAAGACGTGTCGCCAAGTGATTTAGCGTTCCGGCACGATGTCGCGTAGAAACCAATTAGGAGCGTGGCCACCAATTACCATACTCCTGACAGGTTAGCCCGATACCATCCTAGACAGCATCATCACTTACCACCGGGTGAGATAGCCGTCAAGGGCTAACTAGTAGTGTATTAAAAAAAAAAAACATAGGCGTATATACTAATAAAAACAATAAAGCTAAAGAGTTGTTATTTCGTTCATGAACGCTTAACTCTGGCAGTACTTACTCGTAGCAGTGGAATTTAAATTATTTATGCATTTAATAGCAATTTTTTAAGAAGTCTATAATCTGTTAAACGTGAGCGGGCTATAACACGCGGTGGGTCTCGGACCGAGGGTGGATTATAAATAATAACACCGGGGCAATGTTATTTTTCTAACACTAAAGCCAGAAATAATAAACTATAATATTACAACTAAACACCCACTCTTGTAGCGGTGATAGCCTAGTGGTCAGGGCTCCAGCCTCCTAATCAGAGGTCGGCGGTTCGAATCCAGGCACGCACCTCTAACTTTTCGGAGTTATGTGCGTTTTAAAAAAAATAAAAAAATTAAATATCTCTTGCTTCAACGGTGAAGTAAAACATCGTGAGGAAACCTGCACACCTGAGAGTTCTCCATAATGTTCTCAAAGGCGTGTGAAGTCCGCCAATCCGCACATGGCCAGCGTGGTGGACTATGGCCAAACCCTTTTCATATTGAGAGGAGACCCGTGCTCTTTAGTGACCTGGTAATGGGTTGTTCATGATGCTAATGACCCACTCTAATATATAAATAATTTCTGTAAAGCACTAGTTAGTGACCAGTCTGATTAGGTGTTCCGGAATTTGAATATACAAACAGGTATATAACGATTATGAAGACTACTCCTATGAGCACAAATGTATATTTCACTTAGGACAGGTACAAAACATACTAACTACGTGCGCTTTTATTAATTTGTTTATAAAATCCCATGGAAATACCCTTTTAATTTTTACTCTCCAAATTGCAAAATCAGACAAAGTTAGTTTCGAATTTGCAACATTAGTGTGGACTTTTAATTGGGTGCGCAATTTTGTTTGAAACATTCAGACTCTATTACATTGGGCTAAGTCGTCTGATTACATTTCGCCCTTGTTCCTGAAGAAATAAACCTTCACACATAAGCCGCGGGTCTGGCCGGGTGAGTACATCACCGAGAAAAACTTGTGCGATTCTAGTACCATCAGCATAAAGTAACAAAATGATATAGAATATTTCAAAAGAGATCAAAAACAATTTTAATAGGTAGTTTATATGTGTCACATTTATTAAAGAAATCCACCTGTATCACTTATATTAAAATACAATTAATTTCTAATTATGGTTAACCCATTGTCAGCTCACTACAGGGACCGGGTCTCCTCAATATGAGAAGGGTTTGGCCATAGTCCACCACGCTGGCCATACGGATTGGCAGACTTCACACGCCTTTGAGAACATTATGGAGAACAGGCGTGCAGATTTCCTCACGATGTTTTCGTCCACCGTTGAAGCAAGTGATATTTTAATTTATAAAAAGTTTGCCAAATTCTGTTATATAATCTAAATTGAATTATGTCACGTGTTACAACTGAAATCATCTGATTTTGATAATGCAATCAATGATTTTATAACATTATAATTTTATAAAGCATTATCTTATTTTTTTTTAAATTTCGTTTAAGTTATTTTTCACGTAAACATTGCTAGCTAGTCGCCACCCACAATAAAATTTAATATTCTACTGCCGTTTTCATTTCCTATCACAAAGACTACAATAATCCAGAAATATGTGACCTAGTAGCAGTATAAAATATAAGCCGATTTCATCCAGTATTTTCAAATATATTCCATGTATCTACCATTACTAATACATATTGTGTAATGGCTCATTACCGTCTCGCCGCTTAGAACATTAATATTTTAATCATGTTGAGCGCCTATTTTCAGAATTATAATTATAATTTTGGGGTTGACAAGGACTCATCTATATAAGTAGCTAACATTTTCTTTGTCAGCGGTACCTACTTCATTTGGTAGCTCCTCGCTAAGTCTCTAAAGACGCGACCTTAGTTATTCACCAGCACGCGACCGCCAAGTTGCTCATTAAACTTTGATTACTTAGCTTTGAAGATCCCGCGAAAAGTCCTACAAAACCGTGAGTTATAAATGAAAAAATAAAATGTATCCTCATCCTCACAGATGTCGTCCTAGTAGGTATATGTTTAAATACGTTTTTCTGTCAAATTTATAACCTGTCACGAATGATGTAAAATAATCCTTTCTACTTGTAGTAATAATTAAAAACGACTTCATGATCAACCTATTATCGGCTCACTACAGAGCACGGGTCTCCTCTCAATATGAGAAGGGTTTGGCCATAGTCCACCACGCTGGAAAAAAAACGCACACAACTGAAAAGTTAGAGGTGCGTGCCCGGATTCGAACCGCCGACCTCTGATTAAGAGACTGACGCCCTAACCACTAGGCTACCACAGCTTAGTATAGTACTTAAGGAAATTTATTTACCAAGTAAAAAACTAAACAAAACTTGAACCTTGCGAGGTCGGAATCCTACTGTTTTTATTTGCAAAGTGGAGTTGGCAGTTAAAGTTTAATGCACAGCCTTGTGTATTCGTGCTTATAGCTAATTATGGGAGTCTTTGGGGGATACAGTTGACAGACTTATGTCGGAAAATAAAAAACCATATTTACAGCCGAAATAACTAAACATAATACATTTAAAAGAATAATGTACTCTCCAACTTAACTTACTTTTAATGAAAGGTTCGAAATTCGTTCCAAAAATGTTCATTATAATTTTTTGGCAAGAACTGCTCGAATGTCTTTCCTACCGGCGGGGTTAAAAACGCCACAAAAGTAGATATATTTGAATATATATTTTGTATTTGTACCTGCTGTGCATTACATTAGTACAATCATCAGCAGCAGCACCATCGCCATTATCAACCAATTACGGGCCCCCTACCGGGCGCAGGTCTCTTCTCATTGAGAAGGATTATGACCATAGCTGGACAATTGCGAAATGACACCTAACAGAACAATATGGAGAAGTTTAAGGCATACAAACTTCCTCTCGATGTTGTGGTATTTTCTCCACTGTTAAAGCAAAAGATGTATAATTTAAATAATAATCTACAAAAATATTTGCTTCAATGAAATTAAAAACGAACAGAACAACGAAAAGTTAGAGGTCAAAAGCGGTCCTCCCCGAAATGGAGGTCGAAGTTTGAAACACTACGTTACCACCGCCATTTTATCAGATATCCAGACTTTGGTGATATTTTTTTCTGCGACGCCTAGTACTCTGAGATAACGGGCAAATACCGAAACGATAGAACACAGCGGGGAACGGCGTCACTACAAATCCCTAAATGGTTTCATCTATATCATTTTTCATTTTAGTTAGCAACTAACTTTAACGAAGTCTCTTAATGAAGTGCGTTAAAACTGGAGGTTTGTATCTAATCGTTATCTGTCGGTTGAGAACTACGACCACTCATTAGTATTTGTATTACATCGTCTCCATTAAATATTTCAGATAATTCATTTGTTTACCAGAGACACCCTCACGTACCTATCTGTAGTAATTAACAACCGAGAAGTGTTTACGAGCTATTGTTGATAAAACGGACTGATAGCAACGTCATAGTGTAGCCAACGTACAGTGAAGTTCAACAATAATTAAACATCTTAAATATACTACTGCACCCATGTTTAATATTTTACTAGGCGTTGGCTACGCAATGTATAGATGTACCTACTATACGTAATCGGTGCATCAGAAGTGCCCTTTGGAGGAGTATTTTAGTAAAGTTTATGATTGATTGATTGAAGAAACTGAACGCAGTATGGCCGTGCAAAAAGCACCAGTGGAAATCGCAATGAATCTAAAATTTCACCTAGGATAGACTTATTTTAAATGTAGGTACTAAATTCAGGAGTACTGTACGATTGCTAGACCGCGTCGGTCCTGTTAATACTCTGCTGATAGTAAATCAAAGGGAATGGAAACGGGTTGAGCGTTCAACTTTGATCGCCGATCGCTTCTGGGTCGATACATTATCAGTTGAAGTGTATTTCCCTTAAGGGTATATAAATAAAGAGCTAAAATGTCTATCGCTTGAAGCATAGCAATAGACATTTTATTCCTCTATAATAAAGTTAACTAAAAGCTCTATGATAGAGTTAACTTACTGTTCGATAACTATTCTTGCCTGTTGAATATCAACATCCAGCCAGTATGTACTCTGGCTGAGCAACTAAAACACGTCACTAAATAACAGATGTATGTCTCGACCGAAGCCCCCAGCGTGCGGTGGAGTGGAACCAGAACACCATCAGAAATTGTGAGACGAACTACAATGAGTCTGAAGAGGACCTACAGGGGGAAGTCCGGAATAATCGGACTTAAATATATTATATTATATTATAGTTTTTCTTACATCTGGAGTTTGTTTAGGTCAATTATCAAGTTAGTTGTTACATTTTATTTACACTAAGTAAAGTGTGAGCAAAGCGCGTTTTATAGAGCTTAACCGAAGAATTAAATTCATTTTGAAAATTAGGGCCATTAATAAAAATAATTAAAAAAAAGAATTCAATTCTAAAAAGGGTACTTTTGTCCTTTGTTATTCTTTTGTCGTTCACTATAGTTGGGTTCAACGACCCCTCACTTTTTTAACCCTATTTACGTTATCATCTTTTTATACATTCCGCGCCAACCCCGAAGGTCTTGTCCGTTAAAGTGGCGTGTTTCCGCAACACTGACCACGGAGTAGTCACGGCTGCTGACCACCCTCGCTCTTAAAGTTTTCGATAACATGTTGCGTACGTTTTAGGCGGAAAAGTGTATATGGAGAATCCAGCACATGAAGAAGAACTTATGAACTTCTTGTATTAATCTACCTTCTGTCATCCATTAAAAAAGGATGAAACCGTTACTAAGACTACAGATATTAATTTAAAATCGGTTGTTTGCAAACCAAACAGCAGCAAAAATATAGGTGACGTTCAAATATCAGAATCAGGTACGACCTCCGGCGCAGCGTGTGCGCTGTCGCATTACATTAAGTACATTAAGTTGGAGGTCCTGGGTCCGATTCCCGGCTCGAGTCTGGTCTAGTGGGAGGCTTCGGCCGGGGCTAGTTACCACCGACAAAGACGTGTCGCTAAGCGATTTAGCGTTCCGGCACGATGTCACGTAGAAACCAATTAGGAGCGTGGGCTTACCATACTCCTAACAGGTTAGCCCGTTACCATCCTAGACAGCATCATCACTTACCACCAGGCGAGATTGCAGTGTATAAAAAAAGGTATATTGAAAACGTAGAAAAACTACAATTTTATTTATAACTAATTGATTAATTATATAGATACATATCGGCTGGTTATGCCCCAAAAACTAGAACCTTCTGTTACACGCGAGTTTACGGTAGTTGAGTTTAAAACAGCAATGTTTGCGGACAGGTGTCGCGCCCGCACCCTCGCGTTCCCACGGGCAGGCGGGTGGCATGCGGCGGTATTTAGTGAGTTTTGAATGTATACCTTCTTTACACTACGAACATTCCACTCACAAGCACACAGGTAGCCGTTATACGCGACTTGGAAAGTCTTGCTTGAACTTTGTAATTATACTTAACTTGCCTGTGGATCGGAACTCCTATCACTCTTCGGTCATTACAAAAGTTCTAACGTTCTTTAACGCAAACCTTGTTACTTTCGGAGTGGTTGAACCAAAGTTTTTTTACACCTTTATTGATCAAAGAAGTACATAGAATGAATGCGAAACGTTAATTTAAGGATTTTTTTTTTTCGGACTGTCTATTAGCTGTACAAACCCTATTGGTTGCCACAGCGTAACCGGGCTGTTTGGCGAGCTTCGGAAAGAAGCTCTGCCAGAAGAAATTTTGAGCCCTAGGGCTCGAAGAAACTAAGGGAACGACTGCCTAAGGGTGCCTCCTTTGAGGCCCAACCTAGGCTTAGGCGACGTTTGGGATACTAACTTGTTAGTAACCTAAAGCAGATGAACTTAACCAACACTCCATCGCTTTCCACGCGGCATCGTACTCTAACGCTAAATCGCTTTTCTGCACGTCTTTGCCGGTAGGATGGAACTATTCACAACTGAAGTCTCCCACCAGATGACATGAAACAGGTCTGTTTATGAAAAACAAAATGCACACCAACTTTGAACTGAAGGAGGGAGCATCGTGTCGCATATGCACATGATATCTGTACTAAAAAGATAACGGCGGTGGAGTTGACGTTTAAATATGCCTATGAAATACTTTAGATTACCTAACAATATACTATATGATGAGAACAGCGTAGGTATATACATAGCCCTAGAACATCGACCGATAAATTTTTTATTACAGAGAGAGAGTTTTTACAGACAGAACTATGCCGGTAAACAAAATTGCTGAACATGAAAAAAGATTTCAAATAAGAAATTGTAACTTGCCTCATAAATCGAGATCGTAAATCCGAGATCAAAAGAATTCGTAACATTGAATTTGAGTGCGGAAAGTATCGAGATCACAAACCATTACAGAGGCGGGTTCTCCAAGTCCACGGAGGTTATATTCGCTAAATTAACTACTTCACCCCAGCCGTAGGAGTACGACCGACGCTACGTTATTAAAAACGATAGACTTTTCTCCGTTCACTCCCAATTATAGAAGGCTCGATGATTTCGGAAATAAAAGTCTTAGGTGTGATAGTAGAGTCTGGGAAGAATACAATGGGTACCCCAGGTGTTCGGCAAATCCAGCGAGTGGGACATGCTGTGGTGGTTTTTAGTTCGGGTATACCTCAACGATAAGGGGGGGAATCCCACATAACCGCCGTCTTGCCCAACGGACGGAGGTAGCCATAAAGCTTTTCCACCACGGGGAAAAAAAAAACAAGGTGTGATAGTAGAACACAAATGAGGTTAGGGCATCAAGCACCTCAAGAGATATAATTTCTATAATCAAGAGTAGGTATACCTTGGGTCTCGGCATGAGATGTAGATTTGTAATAGTTGGGATACTTGCGTTTTTAGACTGTTTTTATTATTATTATTTTCGCTACAAGTTAGCCAATGATTTAACCTCGCAAAATGGTAAAACGTGTGGCTACGACTGTTAATAAATATTAAACTTATGCCCCTTATAGTGTAAGTGTAATGCAAGCCAAATGATTTTATCGTTTGGACACAAGACTCTCCCAGTAGCGTTGCTCCAATGCGGATTTGCGAGTCTTTCTTGTTGTTCTCTTTTTTCCTTTCAATATGCAATAAATTGTATAAATAAATAAATACTCCCGGTTGAATTTAACTTATAATTAAGAAGCACATCGTAATTGTTGCAAATTTTTTAATAATAACCGAACACCGAATTTAACAGTACATTGTAATACAATTTCATATGAATGAATATATACAGAAAGTACTAAGAAATATTTCTATTATTGTACCAATTAATTAATCGTCAATTCATTGTCATGATAAGGAACAACAACAGTTACTGGCCGGGTACCGCGCGCCGCTCCTGGAATCATTATCACAGTGTTATATGTTCATGTACAAACATACATTATGGTAGTACATATCACTATTGAGATGTGACCTTAGTAATAGATTAGTGCGTTTGCATTCATGTTCATAAAACTTCCTTTATTAAGCTTGTTACCAAAATCTAAAGTTAACTTAAATTCTTCCCTAATCTTACTTTAGATTTCGTATTAAATTTATAGAAAGCTTGTAGAAAAATCATATTATGATATTAAGGATTATATAAACGATAACAAAGCTTGGGTGTGAATTGCTCTATCTCCATAGGTACTATAGTTTATTATTCATTATGTGAGATGATGATAACGAAAAAAAGAAAAACGCCGGCTAAGTTTGTTGTGGGCTTCTTCTTAGACCGGGGCGCGTTTGGAACCCTCATAGCTTTAGTTTTAAGTTTACGAATATAGTTATCACCATGAAATAACTACTATGTAAATTATTGACGCGTTAAAAGTGCCTTCTTAAGGACTATTTTAATAAAGATTATTTTGAATTTGAATTTGAAATAAAAACAAAAAAAAATATTCATGTACTTAAAAACGTAATAATGTTTCCTAGGGGATTACTAATAAGTATTAAACTATTTATACTCGTAACTATACCTAGTTCGGTTGATTACAGATTGCGAAAAAGTCCTAGTTTCCCATTATCCGCGGTTTGATACATAAATCCTATGATCCTTTGCAATCATCCCGTTTTTCGTACAAAATCGATGTTTCATTGTTGTCCCGCGACAAATCATTTACGGATCACACGGCACCGTCCTGCCTAATACAAAAATCACCATTATACAAACGATTAGTATACAATTACTTAATGATTTGTAATGGTTGCAACTCAGTGACGAGCTAATTAAAATTAACTCATTTTGTGAACAAAAGTATGAGCAGAACAACATGACTCACCGATACTAATAAATATAGACATAATACTATAAATCATTCACAGATATTAGTCCTTGCCATAAAGTAATGGATGCGCCCACAGGCTGCTTTATAACCCAGCTTGGCTATATTATTAAATAGCAGTGGTTCGCGTAGGCACTTTTAAAATAAAATACTCAAAAAGTAGAAGGGAACCATTCCTTTCCTTTTGTTTAAAATTAATGCAACATAATTACCTAATTACTACTACCTAGTAGTACCTCGCAAAATAACTGCGTTTTCTTTGTAGATCCGGGACTATAAAAAGCAACTTTGTACGGTGTTATTTATCACACAGATCTTTTAAAATTCTCTTTCACCCGTCAATTCGCCCCGGTACCAGGACATCCTCCAAAGATGTTCCGATCGAAAGACGGCAACACAGAATAATCTTTAAATCAATATTAATATTGGATTTTAATCATTACGTACTTCAATTTTATTTTATTCATAAGATATACCAACGATAAGTTGCAAATACATTTTTATCTATCTAAATAAATTTATAACTAGTGCTGTTACAAGTAACCAATTATAGGCATATTCAACATTGGCAAGGTGTCTCCGAACAAAAATTTTTTAAACAGTTAAGTTTTTACAATGTCAGGCCAAGAAATAAATTACAAAATAAATGGAATAACGTAAATTAAATTAAAATATTTATAATATAATTTACAATTTTCCGCACTGGCAGTCGCACCGAGCTCGCCGGTAGACGGACGCTCTGCCGGCCTGATTACAAAGTTTATTGTAAACAGATGTTTTGCATATGTACTGTTGATATAACAAATAAACACGTAGGTTCCAGTTATATTGGTAAGAATAGCTTTTACCGTTTTAGTATATACAGTTTAAAAAATCCCAAATTTCATTTCTACCCGCCCAATTGATCTACGCATTAGTAAATCAGTTCGTCACATTTCTCTTCATAGAACCCTAAATTAAATATTTACTCGTTGGATGGTGGGCGAGCCAATAGCTGCAGACGTTCACTCAGCAACAGAGTTAGGTTTGCACCCAAACTCGTTGCGATGGGTGTTAGTGTTCCCTGCAAACCTATCCATGTCGCTGTCTAAGCCATGGCTATCACTTATAGCATACTTAGTAATATGCTATAAGGTGGGAGGCTTCGGCCGTGGCTAGTTACCACCCTACCGACAAAGACGTGTCGCCAAGCAATTTAGCGTTCCGGCACGATGTCGCGTAGAAACCAACTAGGAGCGTGGGTTTACCACACTTCTAACAGGTTAGCCCGCTACCATCCTAGACAGCATCATCACTTACCATAAGGTGAGATAGCCGTCAAGGGCTGACTTGTAGTGTATAAAAAAAAAATATAGGCATAACACAGAATGGTAACTATCTCGGAGTAGGTACATACAACAACAGGTAGTTATTAGTATAGTTACGTAGCGTTACGCAGATTATGCCGGAATTTACGTAAGTTCAAAGGTTTGCTGACGAGATATTTACCGTTGGAAATTCCAAGCACCAAATGCGTACCTACTAGGTAGTTGGAGCAAACTACGAGTACTTCACTAGTCAGCAACCAGGCTCTCTACGAATCTCTATTGGTCACTAGAAATTTCTTTCGACTACGCCCGGGCGTTTTTCATCACTTTCCCCTTACAACACAGTAACCAGGTTAAGAACACGTCTTGCGAATTAGTATGCCTCCATACTTGAACTCCTCGTTAGAAACTGTTCTTTTTGTCTCTCCAATCTTTCTCCTTGCTAAGTTCTGTAACTGGTTGTGAAAATCCCCTCAAAATCGGTTCATCCCGATTAGCTTGGATAACAAACTTCACACATCGGACACCTTTATTGTCATTACAGGTTGTCTTGACTTTTTGATGTTACGTAGGTATTCTACATTGTTTCATGTTGCGAGGTCACAAACAATTATTTCACTGTTAGTTCAATGTCATATAGAATCCGGGTCTCGACTATTTAGGAGCGTTACAGTAGTAATAATTTTATTTTAGTATTGTTTTGCTTTTTGTTTGATCTCTTTTACATGCGCTTCTACAGTGAGCATAGTCTACGATACTAGTTAACTGATGTTCTCCTATTTTTTTTCTTAATTTATTTATGTATTTATCCATCGATTATTTTAAGTTTTACAACAACAATGACAATATTATGAAAAACAGGTATTGCGACTCAGTAACCTAAAGATAATCACTACCGGAGACATTTTTTTTTTCGGACTGACTATTAGCTGTACTAACCCTATTGGTTGCGACAGCGTAACCGGGCTGTTTGGCGAGCTTCGGAAAGAAGCTCTGCCAGAAGAAATTTTGAGCCCGAAGCTCGAAGATACTAAGGGAACGTCTGCCTAAAGGCGCCTCCTGTGAGGCCGAACCTTGGCTTAGGCGACGTTTGGGATAACGGGGGTCGGACGGTGTGACCCGAGACATGTCGATAGCGTCTTGTAGAAGTAAAATGGACACTGGATTTCCCGTACAGTTAATGGTTACTGTACTGCAAATCCAGTGCTATGGAACAATGAATTGAGAATTACCAAATGTAGTCACCAAATCACTTTTTCAATCACGACGTTAAATAAATTTGATGAAATAATTATAGTTCTCAAACCTAAATTAGTCTTTTACGCTATTGACTGCCGGATAGAGATTACTAGAGAGCGCTATGGCCGCTAAATTATGATACACTTGTTTTACTGTTTTATTTACTTTTGCGCGGTGTACAATGAAAGTTGATTCATTCATTCGTACAGTAATGTTAGGACTTATAACGACGATCAGATATTGTAGAATATAAAAAAGCGGCGTGACGTAGTAAACTTGATGCCTTCAATTATGGGGGCACCAAATTCAAGCATCTTTATTCTATTTTCGAGCCCCATGCATTAACAACTCAAAACTAAATTGTATTTAGTACTTACGATAACACACTGTTATCGTAAGTACTAAATATTATTACGTGCTTTGTACAATAACATATCTAGGTACTTAACAAAATTTTGTCTCATTTCCACGTAATAATTAGGTAATTTATGTTTATTTACGTCATTAGTGAACTAATATTGAGAATCCCATTCGTCTCCTTCCTCTCTTTATCTCGAACAAATATGACACACAATTATACCGTACAGTTATAGCTTAGCAAATATACAGAATAGAAACAAAATGTATCATCTTCAAATCTCTTTCTTTCAATTCGCCTCCCATTCGAAAGCAATAAAGCTAAAGAATAACATAAATACCGATTGACTGTACCAGGCTATCGTATGTCATATTTGTAATGGTTTCAGCTGCAGCCTACGTCAAACTATCGATGAAATTAATAACGTAAATTAATACTGAATGAAAAAGTGACTGCAATACAAGCCTTCTCATTATTAAAAAAATATATTACTACCTACATTATTCTAAATTGATTAAATTTTGAGATGCACGTAGCAAATCTTGAATGAAGTTGCCTCAGAAGTCTTTTTACAGTCTTCCAACGTAGTCTTAGTTGGAAAACCGAGCCGGTAAAATACTAAATACTAACTCGGGGCGATCAACTAACATGGGGCTATCAACTAACTCGGGCTGTCAAACGCAACGGAAGACAGTGTCCGTACTATACGATTGCTAAGCTGAGAGGCATATAAAACAGACCACGTTGAAAAACGTTATCACCTGGTAGACATTACTTCACACGCATGTAAACATCGCTATCTGCTGTTGGGTATTTGTGAATAACCAAAATGTTGGGTGCAATGATTTATCTGATGGGAGGCTTGGGCCTTGGCTTCACACAATTTTAGCAGCTAATTCGTACCGCCAAGGTATTTATTATTTCGGAACTATAATTAACCCGACAAGGGTTTAATAGTTTTTTTCACAAAGAAACCTGCTTTCACTTGCAAATACAGAAGCATGTTTAGAAAACGTTATAATAATTCACTCTTCGTTTGATATGATCCCATATGTTTCTACAACTCTTTTAGAAGAACGAAGCCGAAAATCCGAGCGAAGAACCATTAAAACCAAATTAATAACATTTATTACTTTCAAGTAAAAAAACTAATCTAAAAACTTTTGATACAACGGTCTTGCTTGTATTAGTATCTACCACTGGGTCGAAAGGCGAGTTCTACCAAGATGAAGTCGGAAATAACACTGTAGTAGCTCTATCCCAACGTCAAACTTTCGCAATCATAGAACTGATTCGTAGGTATCTAAGTACCGGCGTGATATCACTACGGAACAGTGCAGACCCTCTGGATACCTCACGGTTCGATGCTAAAAAGGTGAGGGTGGTACTTAATAAGTTTTATAAATAGAGATATCCAATCCTTGTTTTGTTCCACATCTTGGTTAATGAAACTGTTCCAAATAATCTTATAATCTGTTGTTTATAAATTTGTAACTTTCTGTTGTAAAAAGTGTACTAATTACAAATATAATGTGAATAACTAGTCGATCCTTATGATCTGTCTTATTGAATCAATGGAGAGGAAAAATCTGTGGTTATTCAGCAGTGATTGAGATAATTTCGCTTCACGAAACAATGGTCTGTCAAGTGGTCTTCGCGAACAAACGTGACAGGTAGCCGCTACTTTATAGAACCTACCACTAACACGAACGCTTCATTGGAGTTAGGGATTTAAAAGTAGGTAAGTACTTCGATTCCCCTCAATTTCACACAAAGTAGTATTAGAGCAATAACAATTTCGTTTATTTCACGCGCTGTTCGTAACAACTTGGCGTATAGGTGATAAATGATACACTTGCACGCTTGTTAGCGAATCTTTCATTACATTTGATAAAACAAAGTACATATCTGCCCATCTCAAAATAATTCGCGTGCTGTGGCGGTACTTACCTACATTATAGTAATGTTTAAAACATTACATATTTACACACCATCTAAATTGATAGTCTATGTAATAGTGGAGAGTTAAACGATCAAAAGTGTACGCTTTGTCGGTCCGTGTTCCGTATGTCTTCATAACTTCTGAATTAAGAGATATACCTATTATGATTGATTAAAATTCACAAATGATTAATGTAAAGTATAGAAAATATTATAGTTACGTTATTATAGCTAGTTAAAACGCAAGTTAAAAGATTAGTATAAAACATTGTCCATAAAGTATTCTCAAAATCAACAACGTTAATCTTAGCATCTTAAGCACATTTTTTATAGTAATTATCTACCCTACCTTACTTACCCAACCGACCACGACCACGACCACTCTGTCAAGAGCGTATCGACTATGAAGAACCCTACCCTACTTAAGTATGTGTTAACTGAAGTTAGGGTATACTAAGATGACGTTACGAGCCCCACCTTTAACGTTACATTATCTGTGTTGCCTTCCTGTCTCTAAATGTCTCCCATCAATACCACACTACTATCTATTCTGTAATTAAAAAGAAAACTAGTAGCTAGACGAGAAATTATATAAATAAGCCGGCTAAGTTTGTTGTGGGCTTCTTCTTAGACCGGGGCGCGTTTGGAACCCTCATTTAGTTTTAAGTTTACGAATATAGTTATCACCATGAAATAACTACTATGTAAATTATTGACGCGTCAAAAGTGCCTTTTTAAGGACTATTTGAATAAAGATTATTTTGAAAAAAAAAAAATAAGAAATGATAGGTCTGGTTAGGTTGCGCCTCGGGGATGGAACTCGTCCCCCCCGAAACGGAGCCTGAAATCTATGGAGCGTACGTTGACTTTGCTAATGTTACATCAGAGACAGATTTATAGCAGTCACATAACTTTGTCTTTTTCTAAAGTCAGAGGTAAGGCTGAGCAAGGTTCATAGATCTGGGCCCAAGTTGTAGCAACTGGGCTATCACTGCTTCGAACTACCTATCTATTAAGGCCAAATCAATGAATGGCAAACTTGTGTTATATTTGGGCTCATTGATTTGGCCTTAATAGATAGGCAGAGCAGTGATAGCCCAGCTGTTTACTGCATTACGCAAATGTTGCTCTATTATCAGATTCTGTAGGATTTCTTATCTGTAACTACTACTACCTCCCCAATTTCAAGCGGTTTAAATAATTGCCAGTGATATAAATAGATTTGA
Source organism: Lasiommata megera (assembly GCA_928268935.1). Taxonomy (NCBI): domain Eukaryota; kingdom Metazoa; phylum Arthropoda; class Insecta; order Lepidoptera; family Nymphalidae; genus Lasiommata; species Lasiommata megera. The sequence continues at coordinate 640,397 of OV743308.1, read as the reverse complement.
TAGAGTAGATATTAGATAGGTATCTTGAATGAAATCTCTAACACTTTAACATGGCTAAAAATTGTCATAATAATTGAACACTAGCTTGACACAGACAGACAGAGTATATGAAACTATACTTTTGCGTCGGGGTGAATAGAACTTATTTGATTGTTCAAAAAGCGAACAGAAATAAATGAAATATTTAAAAGAATCGCACCAATCTTTTCAGGTAGCCACTATTTGTAAACTTGTCTAATCCTGCTGTCTAGCCCTCAATTAATACACATAGGTAATTTTTTTTTAATTAAAACATAATTGTGTCATAATTAGAACTATCTACTACGAGAAATCATATCATATCATATCATAATCAACTTAACATCCTTTAACTTTATAAAAATAATAGCTGCCCTCCGCGAATACACGCGTGATAAACAAAAAATAAATGACAAATATTTAACCTTAATAATATATTTTCAAATTAGACTATTGGTTCCTGAAATAAATGCTTTCAAAGATACAAACAAACATTGTAACTATTTAAAATTAAAACCCAAAAAATCGTAGCGTTCACCAAACACCCGAACCATGCTGTCAGTAAAACAACCCAGATACAGAGACCTAAACAAAAAAAAAACAACAACAAAAACATTCGAAATCTAAGATCGATAACAAAAAATACGTAAAATAAACGCACCTGCAGCCATTTTCTCCGCGTCTCCGTCAAGAAGTCAGCCAACACCATGGTCACTTCACGAAAAACAGCGGCAATGAAACGTTTACGGAAAAAACGAGTTAACGTCAAAAACCACAAAAGTTTACGTAAATTCCAAGCGAGCAACGCAAAACACGCGTGCAGTCCACACGACCGTTAGGGAGGGAATGTGGTGTGGTGAATATTGCTGTGAGTGAGAGGTTCTACACAGAAGCGGCCCTGTATTGTTTTACCCCTCCGCCCCGCTTGGTGGCCGCATAAGGATCGCGTTGGAGTTTCGGCGACCGCACATGCCTTCTGGATCAAAACGAAACTGCAACGAAAAAAAACAAATATTAGTTCCTAATTATACTGTTTTTATACAAAAACAATTAATATTATTATTGATGAGGCAGGCTAATATAAATCATATCCCGGCCGGCGCGCTACTTCTTTTTCGGTAGGATGAACCAGCCGTGACCCAAGCTATTCTGCTTCTACCATACCAGACCCGAGCCGGGAATCGAACTCAGGACCTCCCATATAATACTTATTGACCAACATATTCGAGGCAATATAGCTCTGTATTGGAATCAGATACGAAAATAACAATAAAAGTGGTTTCTTTTATTGTTACTTTAATTAGAAGTAAATCAACGATCGGCTTTTGAAAGTAAGCCTACGTCACTTTCAAAAGCCGATGATGGCGGCAAGAATCCCGGCATTTGCTTTTTCACATAGCTAGGGGGACACGTGGATCTTCGGATTATCAGGTGACGATTCGCGATCCTGCATCAGACTAAACTGTGAGGGATATGGTTAACCATTACCCCTAATTGGTTTCTAAGCGACATCGTGCCGGAACGCTAAATCGCATAGCGATACATCTATGTCAGTAACAGCCACGGCCAAGCCAGTCCATACTCTGGTCGGCAATCGAACCCAGAATCTTCAACTTTATAATGCCTGTCGCATTGCGATACGCGCTGTGCCACGGCGGTCGTCAAAATTAAGCCAGTCCGACCGATTAAAGTGGCTCAAGAAGGTGTTATGTGGTTATTCCTACAAAAAACTTATATCCATCGGTTGAGTGAAAAGAAAATTCATGTTCGGGTATAATTAACTAATTTAATTTAATTGGCCAAAATGGCCGTCCATACAGACATTCGACGTAACTATCAAAGATTCCTTACACAGTATAAATCATCATCATCATCATCATGATCAACCCATTACCGACTCACTACAGAGCACGGGTCTCCTCTCAATATGATAAGGGTTTGGCCATAGTCCACCACGCTGGCCATGTGCGGATTGGCAGACTTCAAACGCCCTTGAGAACATTATGGAGAACTCTCAAGCGTGCAGGTTTCCTCACGATGTTTTCCTTTACCGTTGAAGCAAGTGATATTTTAATTACTTAAAAACGCACATAACTTCGAAAAGTTAGAGGTGCGTGCCCGGATTCGAACCGCCGACCTCTGATTAAGAGGCTGACGCCCTAACCACTAGGCTATCACCGTTTCGTATTTTTCGTATTTCACAGTATAAATACGGATCCCTAAAAACACATTATTTTCACGTCTCGCACCTGAGCATGGTCCACTCATGACGCACCTAATATGTTACTTTAAATAGATAAGTGTGCGAGTTTACGTTACCTACTCACATACTCTGCTAACATTTAGTACGCGTATTCGTTTACGGTTATTTCAGTAACCAGCTTACCTATTTTTGGGTATACAGACATAGGTAGCTATAAGGCAACTTCGTAATGTTACCTCAAGAACTCGTCCAATGATGGACATAGTCAGGGATTTTGCATATCATGGCGTCGTAACGCGTGCGTGCAACACTTCGTTTTGGTGTGCTGGGTCGTCACTTCAGCTATTCGTAGCTGAAGTGACGACCCAGCACACCGAGAGAGAGAGAGATCCCACACTTAAAAACAGAGTATGACTAACATGTGGGAATTTATTGTTGCTAGTGATAAAATGTTGCTAAGAAGCAGTGATAGCTCAGTGGTTAGAGCGTCAGCCTCCTAAGCAGAGGTCGGCGGTTCGAATCCGGGCACGCACCTCTAACTTTTCGGAGTTATGCGCGTTTTTAAACAATTAAAATATCACCTGCTTCAACGGGGAAGGAAAACATCGTGAGGAAACCTGCACGCCTGAGAGTTCTCCATAATGTTCTCAAAGGCGTGTGGAGTGCCAATCCGCACATGGCCAGCGTGGTGGACTATGGCCAAACCCTTCTCATATAGAGAGGAGACTCTTGCTCTGTAGTGAGCCGGTAATGGGTTGATCATGATGTGCTCTGTAGTGATAAAATCAAAATGATTTTTGACTATGTGAGATACAGATAATATAACAAAAAAACCGGCTTAGTTTGTTGTTGGCTTCTTAGTTTTGGGCGCGTTTGGAACTCTCCTAACTTTAGTTTTAAGTTCAGGAACTACATTATCAGATTCACCTCATTAAATTAACATAATGAAAAATATAAATAACGTTTCATAGATGGCTGCATTAGGTTTACACTTATAAAATAATTTTTAATTTTTATTATACTATGCTTATTAAAAAAATATTAAGTATTTTGAAATATCACATTTAAATTGAATATACTGTATTATGTATGGTGAGGCTGACATAGCATTATATTAACCCAAATGATAACTTGCATGTTAATTGGTAAAATCAGTAACGAAGTCAAGCTTTATTGCTGCACCCGTCTGCTCATTTGCCAGATATAAAAATTAAAAAAAATATTAATACAAAACTAAAAGTTTGCCATACAGCTCGAGGACTTCGTTGGAGGTTCGGAACGACCAGCTAAGTATTACGTCCAAATATCTCGGGTGGTTTGGTGCGGAACTTTCATGGCGCAAAGCATTTTACACTTGACCGTCCTCTGAAATCAGTAATAAAACACACTGTCCTCAAAACATTATCTCCGCATTTTTATTCGCCAAATATTAACTTATGCAGGCCTACATTATTTTGCTAAATCCATTTGTTTGTTCGACCCAGTTTTTAACTTTGAATAATAATTTAGCACATAAGCAGTAGGTCACAGGGGATTGTTGCGTAACGCTCTGTGCTCCACTCAAGTCAATTACAATTGCTAAAGATCAATAGTTTGGATCTTTTCTTTTTTATCCACTACAAGTTTGCCCTTGACGGCAATCTCACCTGATGATAAGTGATGATGCAGTCTAAGATGGTAGCGGGCTAACCTGTTAGGAGTATGGATTTCCCATACTACACACGACATCGTGCCGGAACGCTAAATCGCTTGACACGTCTTTGTCGGTAGGGTGGTAACTAGCCACGGCCGCAGCCTCCCACCAGACCAGACTCGAGCCGGGAATCGAACCCAGGACTTCCAACTTTATAAAGCGAAAGCGCGCGCGCTGCGTCACGGAGATCGTCTAAATAAAATAAATCTAAGTTTATTAAATTTTCTTTAGTTGTAAACCTTTCATTTAAATAATATATCGAATAGACTCAGTTCTGCTGCATACGCAGTTAAAAAGATACGCCATATGACAAAATAAGAATAGAAATGGCTAGAATGGTGTATTTGTTTTATTTTTATAGCATTATGTCATGTTGTATTTTATTATGTGATAATACTGCTAATATTGACACTGTATGATTACTGGCTCAAAGAGAGTCGTTAAGAGAAAAATTAAAGAAAGTCAAAATAACGACATTCCTTGGCCAATACATATTTGAAAATTTAATGTGGGTCTAAAATCAATTTTAAATTGGGTCTCTACTCATTTTCTGCTTTTGCCTCTTTACGTGTTTCAGTACCGACATGGTTGCACGATTCGTTACGTGAAAAGTGGAGATATAACTACGTTTTACTCATCTTTGGTATTTTCCTCTACGAACCAGACATGGAGCGCTAGGCCTAGATAATTACTGTAATTCAATGTACATATAATATTCAATAAACTGTATAATTTATAAATAAAACACACTGTATATATATATATAAAATATTAATATATATATGTTGTTATAATATATATGTATGTATATATATGTTGCAGCAGTAAAAAGAAATCTTCCAAGAATCAATGGAAAACTGCAAGCCTGAGAGTTCTCCACAAAAAGTTCTCAAAGGCGTGTGATGTCTAACAATCCGCACTTGGCCAGCGAAGGGTCTACAGCCGAAACCCTTCTCATTCTGAGAGGTCTGCGCCCTCTGATTACCCTTCAATGGGTTGACAATATTGCATTGGAGATTTGCATTAGCATGATGCGTGTTTGAATATCATCTGGAATAAGTGACCTAATTAGATGAAGATTAAAAATAAGTTATATAACTATAAACGTATCTTTTATGTATACCCAGTGTCAAGGTTTTGTAACAAACAAGCGCTGGCTATCTACGTCAGCGTACAATTCAAAGTTTACTGCTACAAAGACTGTAAGTACAAGTTTTAATGAACTTAAAAATTGTCTACTTCTTCTTTAAAAATACAAAATTCTCGTACAATCTTCCGTCCCTATTTGCTTCGTTTAGAAAAGAATCTTTATCTTGCTATGAATGCCACCTAATAATTACCTACCTTCAAAATTTTTATATCTCTTACTTCAATAACATTAATTTTATACAACTTTACCAAATTAAACGCCCCTTGAGGTGATCGTATAAACAGTTAACTAGATCACTCATTGTTTAAAACCTTTCTCAATAAAAAAAGTACTAGCAAAAAGGTTTTAAGGATTAGTTTATAAACATACACAAACTATTTCAACACCGAGTGTTATAATTATAATGATATTTCAAAACCAAAGACTTACAATCATAAAATCTTAAATTTGTTTATTATTATTTAAGCTAAGTAAGTCTTTTGACGAAGCCCATTAAAGATTAAAGCTATCAAGAAAAGTGCTAACGAGCATGTTCTTTCCCAAGTGTTTAATCTCAAAGCGCCATCTTAAAAGTTAAAGACCTTTCAGATTAAACTTAATCGGCTTTTCTTTACCATTTTCTGAATTAATACTCTCAAATTTGGACGACCTCCGTTGCGTAGCAAATGCGCTGTCGTATTATAAATCAGTAGGACCTGGGTTCGATTCTGTCTGGTGAGATGGAATGGCAGCTGCTGATTTTCACGTTACAGGCAAGTGATTTAGCGTCCCTTTATGTTGCCGAGTAGAAACTGATTAGGAGGATGTGTTTATTATATGATATGGTATGATGTTGTTATGGGCGACGGTGATCACTTAATATCAGGTGAGCGATGTAATATATAAAAAAAAAAAAAAAATATATATATATATATATATATTTCTCGATAACCTTCTTTATCCTCTTCTTCGTCGTTACACTGTTTGCAGAGCGGTCGTGGTCATCACGAATCAATGTCTTTGAGGCCAGATGTTATGCGCCTCACAAGCATTCGCCACTTCCCTTTTCCGGCCGCAAGTCTGGTGCACTCGTGCAAAGGACCACCCACAGCAGACTTTAACCATCTTTATATTCCATAAAATATATTTATTCAAGTACGTTTCATAAGCAAGGGACACCACATTCCGAAGGGGAAAGTGACAGATAATGTTAAGTGTGAGTAGTTAGTCGGTTTGAATTTTTTTAAAGAATATATTTTTATTTGTAGTGAAAATTTTGAACTACGTTCTTTAGTTGGGTAGTTAAAAGTTTTCTCACCTTTTCACTTTAGAGTAAGTGAACTATGTACAGGTTTCTACTATCTAGGATTAGTATATTCTGGCTAGATTCAAAATCCACGTTTACTCCAATATTTTGCGAGGTCTAAAAGTTGTGTAACCTGATAAACCATGCCCCAGTATGCTGCGACCCTTAACAGCCGCGCGCTAATGAGGAGTAAGGCACCCTGACATTTTCGCACTCCGGCACTAGCGCCGAGTAATGAATACCTCATACAGAATAAATGATCTTCACGGTATCTTAGTCGAGACCAAAGTTTACGAACTGCGATGACGTCACATAGCGGGCGATGGTTTGTTACAGAACAAGTTTACCGTAGCTAAGCTGAAGATGTGAGGACCAAACACTCCGATCGACGAGTGTACAAATGGAAAGGCCAACTGTTTACCGGAAAGCCTCCTCGGCGACCTCCGTGGTTTAAGGGTGATGTGGGGCTTGCTCGCAAAACTCTTTGCGTTCCTCGATGGACCTGTATGTGGAAGATAGGGATGCACTTAACTATGCTCCTCGCTTCTGATGATAAACACGTACCAAAGCGACAGTACCAGCGATTTCGGTAATCTGTTAAGAAAGCGGTGATAGCCCAGTGGTCAGGGCGTCAGCCTCTAATCAGAGGTCGGCGGTTCGAATCCGGGCACCTCTAACTTTTCGAAGTCATGTGCGTTTTTAAACAATTAAAATATCACTTGCTTCAACGGTGAAGGAAAACATCGTGAGGAAACCTGCACGTTCTGGAGTTCTCCATAATGTTCTCCAGGGCGTGTGAAGTCTGCCAATCCGCTCATGGCCAGCGTGGTGGACTATGGCCAAACCCTTGTCATATTGTGAGGAGACCCGTGCTCTGTAGTGAGCCGGTAATGGGTTGATCATGATGATGATGATGTTAAGAAAGGCCTCGGTAAATAGTATACAAACGCTTCCTTATTGTTAGTAAATGGGGCGCGCGGTGCGGCGTGAACTAGAAAAACGCGTCGCGCGTCGGTCGCTAAATAAAAATAGTCGGCGTTTCGGGATTGGCAGTCGGCGCACGCCGCGGGCCCCGGGCCGCCGGGGTCATGTACAGACATTACTGGAAGGGCTACGTGCAAACCCAACAATATTCTACGTAAAATAAAATCTCTCTTTTCAAAGCCTTCATTTACACCCGGATGCTGTAACTTAAACAGTAAATACGAGTAAAATCATGAAATATAACCCACAGAGAAAACATTTACCGCAACCTAGTGTACTTAGAAGTGTATTAATAACTTGAAAATAGAATATGCTCCGATATTAAACCTGAAAATCTGTAATAAGGATAATACGGCCTTTCTGCAAATTATGTGCCTTAAAAGCCTGACTAGAAGCGTAACTGTATGTAATGTAAGCCGACCACATTCAGGTCTGAATATTGATTGCGCTTTTAAATCACAAACTCGTGCCTGTTTATTTGGACTGGACTCTCACAACTTGGTATTTAATATTGAACTTGAAAAATCTATATACTAATATAAATACTAGCTATTAGGGCTATTACCTCAAACTCATACTTTCGCTATCTACTAGTAGTAAGTAACTATACGGAGTGATCAGTAAAAAGAAGAAAGAGGAAATATCCAACGCAACAGAGTTCGCGATCGCGATTGCTAGAACGTACATGAAATGCCGCTTCTAGGGGATTTTATTAACAATGCGTATTGATAGAATGAATATTTCCATCTGCAGCCGTGACGTGCACGATACAACTATAAAAGTAGACCAGAGCAGTGGATCAGTCGGACTTCTGCTGTAGCTTTTTATGCGGTAACTAGACTAAAAGTCGCTGAATTCGGATTTAGGCTTTTAATCCTGTATTGGAAAGCACGTGAGGTGGCGCGGGTGGTCCGCCATTATAACTTCCAATCCATACTCGTATTTCAATACTAACATTACAACTGCCAAAGTGATTCCGTGTGTTTTCTAATTATTCACTTTCAATTTCTTCGCCGATGGACTATATACTTTCTGGACAGGCACCAGCGAAGCGTTCCCGCAGTGTTTTAGAAGCCAAAGATAACCCAAACAATAAAACAGCCATGAACAATCAAAACGTGAACCAACAACCCCTTTGCATTTAGCCTTTTTTAGTAATGACACTTTGTTTTTAATTTTTAAAGGAAGTTTATAGACGTGATACATACAAATCCGATATGCAAATACAATATATTTCTCGTAGAGAGCTTTTCTTCTTCTTCTTCGTCGTTACACTCTTTGCAAAGCGGTAGTGCTCATTAAGAATCAATGTCTTTGAAGCAGATTTAATGCGCCTCACAAGCATTCCCCACTTCCCTATGCTGCTCTTTACCACGCCTATATAAGCGACATGTACAGATGTAAAAAGTAGTTTTGGCAAAAACAAAGGACGCAAAACTTCAATAAGTGGAACTTCTAAAAGTAGAAATCACTCCTGAGCACGGTTCCTCTGAACAAAGATGTGGTAAAACACACGTGAGTTTTCCGTAAACGCTTGTCGGAGTTAAAAACTCGTGAGAAAATGTGAACTTCTAGCTAATATTCGCATCGGGTCGTGAGGCGCGTCCAATGTTCCTGGCGCGCCTCGGACGGAGTTAGGGGGCCTCCATCAAAAGCCCCTGTGGAGGGTCTGCCTCAGCGGACGCCGCTGGCTGGGTTGCGGTCGAGTGCACAAGTGTTCCCGTGACCCAGCCACCTGGCGACGCGAAAGAGCATCGCTGGGTTTTAGTGGGTATTCTGGTCGCCAGTTTGGCCACCGGGGAATCCCACATACCCCGTCGGAAGCGGCGCAGTCTTGCCTGTGTCGCTTCCGGAGGGGATGCGTAAACGCATTTCCCAGCGGGAAAAAAAAGCTAATATTCGCGAGTTCATAGGCGTGACATATATTAATAAATAACCTCTTAAACGATATTAAATATTTGGAGATAAAAAACCAAATTTCGTAACTATAAGACAGAATTACTAACTCTTGAATTTGTAAATAAAATATGTAAGTGTGGCTAGCGATAGTGTACACTGCTATTCCTGACGATTAGATGACAACACACTCGTACCACCTACCACACAATCATACGCTACACACCGTCTTCGCCGGCGAAGAAGAGGTCCCCACTATCTTACGTCATCCGGACGTGGGCTCCATCCACGGCCTCGGAGACGTACGGACCACTCACCGTCCGACCCCCCCGTTATCCCAAACGTCGCCTAAGCCGAGGTTCGGCCTCAAAGCAGGCGCCCTTAGGCAGTCGTTCCCTTAGTTTCTTCGAGCCCTAGGGCTCAAAATTTCTTCTGGCAGAGCTTCTTTCCAAAGCTCGTCAAACAGCCCGGTTACGCTGTGGCAACCAATAGGGTTTGTACAGCTAATAGACAGTCCGAAAAAAAAAAGATGGACGCTACGTACGTACGTAAATGGCGCCGCAAACACGGGCGCGGCCTGCTTGTGTTACCAGCAAGCAAACTGTCGTGATTGTACGGTGGTCGGTGGCTGATATTCTGATATCGACACCTTCGATCATCAATACATTAGTCTATGGCGTCACACAGTTTGACCACCTCCGTGGCGCAGTGCGCGCGCTGTTGCATTATAAAGTTGGAGGCTCGATTCTGGTCTAGTGGGAGGCTTCAGCCATGGCTAGTTACCGCCCTACCGACAAAGAAGTGTAGCCCAGCGATTTAGCGTTCCGGCACGATGTCGCGTAAAAACCAATTAGGAGTGTGGGTTTACTATGACCCTTAAAGGTTAGCCCACTACCATTTGAGACTGCATCATCACTTACCATCAGGTGAGATTGGTGTAAAGGCCTAACTTGTAGTGGATAAAAAAATAGCACACATAATGTAGCAGAAAAGGATTACTGATTTGTTTTTACAGATTATTCACTATTGAGTTTAAACTTAAAATATAACTTTCAATGTTTCTTGCTTCTGGGAGTCTATATCGTTTAGTTGGCTAGTGAAAAACTCAATATTGTTTAGTTTGAAGCCTGAAAAGTTTCTTAAAAACACTGACAGGACGTCTAGCATATTTTTCATATTTATCGAATACCGACGAGCCCACGTACGCAGTGTTAATAAGGACTGTGGTCTAAAAACCAGGAGATTACGGGTTCCGTTCCGTGCGTTTTTATATTAATAAGTAAGTATGCGAATTTCTTTTTTCCAGACTTACTTCTAATTACTGAATAGATTTGAATATGTAGGATATCTTTAGAAGGACGAGTGGTGCTGACTATAAAGTTGTATTTGGCGAAAATTGGAGCAAGTGTTCAGCAGCCTTGTTTTAAATGTTACCATTAGTAGTTCAGTTCCACATGAAAACTATTTGTGCCTAATAAATAGTCAATCAATCAGCCTATAGACGTCCACTGCTGGACATAGGCCTTTTCGAGAGCGCGCCACCACACACAGTCCTTCGTCTTCCTCATCCAGCCGCCACCAGCGATCCTTTTCAGGTCGTCGGTCCAGCGAGCAGGAGGTCGTCCTACGCTGCGGTTACCGGTACGCGGTCTCCCCTCCAGAACACGTCTGCCCCAACGGCCGTCGGTTCTGCGACAGATATGACCCGCCCACTGCCACTTCAGCTTACTAATCCGTTGGACTATGTCGGTTACTTTTGTTCTCCTACGGATTTCCTCGTTACGGATTCTATCCCTCAGAGAAAATAGTAGTCCTTTATTATTTGAAAATGTTAAACGCATAAAATAAACCCCTTTTATTTAGGGAAAGCAATCACAGTCTCAAGCAAACAAATAAACTACACAAAAACAAAATATAGCCGAGGGTAGTAGAAAAATAAACATAGCGCTTCCTTTTAGGGCAGTCGAAAATTTGTTTGCGTTCCCTTGGTGGCCAGCAAATTAAGTGATCGTAATACAATATGTAAAAGCTTAGATAAATACGCCAGTTACATTGAAACCTTTCACCCAAAAATATCACTAAACTTCTAGCAATCAATTCGTGGCGTCCATTATTATTGCTATTTTTCGTGAACCAATCACTTGCCACCGTTTTGGCGGGAACCAAAACATGGCGGCCCGACATGGTGATAACCTCCTTAATACGTTAATAATAGTATTCAGGCAAGTTTTATACTCTTTTGTACGTATAATAACATTTATATTATTAACTAGCTGATGCCCGCGACTTCGTCTGCGTTGAGTTACTGTGTGAAAGTGTGTTTGTTTGTCTTCCAATCACGAAGATATTGATTACTAAACTACGACAGACAACCTTGAAATTATTACAGTACTTGGACATTGCAACATTACTTATTTTTCTAAAATAAAATACTTTTTCTAAAATAAAAGTAGCCTAAGTTACTCCTTATTACATCAGCTACCTGCCAATAAAAGTCCCGTGAAAATTGGTTTTGCCATTTAAGAGATTAGCTGGAACAAACAAACAGACAGACAAAAATTGTAATGTAAAAAATATTATTTTGGTGTATGTACCGTATAAATACTCATATGCATGTAGTAAAAACAGTTATTTCAATATTACAAACAGACACTCCAATTTTATTTATTTGTATAGATAACATTTTAACCCTTACAAACAACTTGTAAAATATATGTCTTAGTTAATAAATACAACATAATGTATAATTAGAATCGCAGCGAGAACAAATACGAGTTTCATAGCACTTCATCAAAATAAGTTCAGCGAAAATATTTGGAAAGCTCAGTTTTCCCGGCCGGCGCGCAACGTGGGAACGAGTCGGCGCCTGCGGTCGCACGCGGCACTCCGCCCGGCACGTGCCGCCGAATTAACCACGGGCTGCCTGCACTTAACCGCCCGCCAATATGAACCTTAACCCACTGTATTAAGGTACATTTTGATTACATGACTAACTAAAGAATAGATTTAAGCATGTTGTTAAACGAAAATATACTTTATTTATTTTCACTACAAAGCTAACTTTGCTTTGTTCTACATGCTTTTTATTTTATGTAATAATGAAACGATGATTCAAGATTATAGTCTGTTCCATTGCAATAGGGTTCGATTTACATTGTGTCTACAGTTGGAATAAGTTTTATTGTGCGTACTTCGACGTAATTATTATAGATTTATGGAAAAATGCACACGCACACGCATTTCGCAGCGTTTATTATATAATTTTTTTGGTTGTTGACAATTTGACTTTTTTATAGCTAATATTTATCCAAAGTTGAGCAGAGGGTCGCGTTTTATTGAGCGTTAAGGTGACTGCGTTTGATCGACGGACAATCAAAACATTCCCGTTTCCGTTAAAATATTCATACCAGACGTTTCAGCTGTGTTTTTTCAGTGAAGGGATACAAAAACACTAGCAGAAAATCTATCATTAAAAATATCTGTAATACTATGTGACTATAACGTTTGACGACCTCGCATTATAAAGTTGGAGGTCCTGGGTTCGATTCCCGGTTCGAGTCTGGTCTGGTGGGAGGCTTCGGCCGTGGCTAGTTACCACCATACCGACAAAGACGATTTAGCGTTCCGGCACGATGTCGCGTAGAAACCAATTAGGAGTGTGGGTTTACCATACCTCTAACAGGTTAGCCCGCTACCATCCTAGACTGCATCATCACGATGTCGCAGAGAGGCTGGACCATGGATAATATGTTACCGGAATATTTAAATTTAGATAATTTTTATATATATTATATACTTTTGTATTAGGCTATTCTAGCAAATAAGTTTTTATCCTGTCAAGCTAGAATAAGAGGAGATAAATAAATAAATAAATCACTTACCATCAGGTGAGATTGCCGTCAAGGGATAATTTGTAGTGTATTAAAAAAAAAAAAAAAAAAAGTAACAATTACTTTTAGGATAGATTTTTTATGACAAAAGAAAAATCGAATTAAGTTAGTTATAATGAATTGATACTGCATGTGATCTCTTGTAGGTAGAATCACTCGGATATACACCATACAAACAAATTACGACTACATATAAGTATCATTACATAGAGAAGATGCCAGTAAAAAAATACTAAAATTGTTTTTGACTTCCCTTTGCCAACTGAAATATAATATAAGCGCCGAAGCGCAAATCAAATAAAACGTCAATCTGTATTCGATAACGAGCACTGCAACGGATTAGGTTAAGTAACTGAGCACTGAGCACCGGTTGAGCCGAGCTGAGCAATTATACATTTTGCTCATTACTCATACTCGGAAACTCAATACACAGGTCGCGCGCCGCTCGCGTGCCTGCCACGTGTTGGGAGCGAGGCGAGAATGGAATATGGATTATGAGTTTTTTTATTATTCTCCTTTTTAGTTATTGTTTAATGTTTCGCTGTAGAAAGCGTTGTTTGTAGTAGTGTTGAAGCTTTCAAATTGTTACGTATTCAAATTTTTAAGCAGCTTTTCGGATAGCTGTTAAAAATATAAGTAGGTATGTATATAAATAAAAACGACTTTAGATTCAAGGAGAGAGACACGAAATAAAAAAAAAAAATATCACTATTAGTGTCTATTTCATTTTAATTAATCTTACCTAACACTTAACTCGTATATCATATTATATTATGATGAAAAATGTAAAGCTCTGCCAATCATAGATAGATACTTTTTTTTCTGTATTTGAAGTGAATGTAAGAAAAGAAGCGGTGATAGCCTAGTGGTTAGGGCGTCAGCCTCCCAATCAGAGGTCGGCGGATCGAATCGCCGCACCGACGCACCTCTATCTTTTCAGAGTTATGTGCGATTTTTAAAAAAGATTAAAATATCACTTGCTTCAACGGTGAAGGAAAACATCGTGAGGAAATCTGCACGCCTGAGAGTTCTCCATAACATTCTCAAAGGAGTGTGAAGTCTGCCAATCCGCACATAGCCAGCGTGGTGGACTATGGCCAAACCCTTCTCATATTGAGAGGAGACCCGTGCTCTGTAGTGAGCCGGTAATGGGTTGATCATGATGATGATGAAGTAAATGTAAAAAAGTTGCAGAAATATGCCAAAGAAAAAATAAAATAGTTATCCAATTGCAAATTATCGCGTATGGTACTGTACCTACTAAATTCGTGAAATAATTAACAAAAGCTTTACTTTACAATACCTTAAATTTATCAAAGTACAAAGAAAAATCTAGTCAGTAGAACGTGACAAAAAGTCAGGTCCCACCGAGATTTGAACTCGGATCGCTGGATTCAGAGTCCAGAGTGCTAACCATTACACCATGGAACCGCTGACGGCTGGCGTGAACTTTGCCATCGCCTAGAAATAATATTGACTTGGCGTAAATGAGCATCTTACGCCAAGTCAATATTTCAAATCTACGCAAGGAAGAAACTTAGTGAAATACAGTCCACTTTCATTCCTACTTGTTTGTCTATATACTACATATAGATAAAAATGTGTTAACGAAACAAAAACAAGTTATAATTTTGTTTTCGCCTTTCGTCCTTATTTACATGCAGTAAATTTATAAGTTAAATAATAATATTTTAGCGCTAAATTTTATAAACTTGATTGCAATCATGCTCCATGCTTTGCGATGTACTGAAGTAACTTAAGAGCCGATGTGGCAAGTGGTGATAACAAAAAGAAAATTTACCTGGCTAAGTTTGCTGTGGGCTTCTTCTTAGACCGGAACCCTCATAGTTTTAGTTTTAAGTTTACGAATGTAGTTATCACCATCAAATCACTACTATGTAAATTATTGACGCGTCAAAAGCGCCTTTTAAAGGACTATTTGAATAAAGATTATTTCAATTTGAATTTTGATAAGACTCAAACTGTACTGTAATTGCATTAGTAATTAGTGTTAGTTTTGTCCGGACCAAAAAAGATTTACAGGGGATCGATAACTTAGATTGTATATAAATAGTTAGCCTAGTTAGTTAGGTCTGCGGCCTAGTCAGCGTGTACTGTATTATTTCCTCCCTTACTAGTATTATGAATGTACCACTGACAAGGTTAAATTGTAGAAGAGTAAACAAAAAAAGAACTCACTAGTCGAAGCTGATAATCTGTCAGTATAAAGAGTTAAGAAACCCTACTGCGAAATTTCATCAAAATCAGTCCAGCTTTTCTAGCATGATTTTTGAATTTAAAACTCAACCAGATATAAATCATTGTTAGAATACAATAACCTGTGATAGTCCAAACTACAAAAATCTAGGCATCAATCCCATATCTTCCGATCCTATGTGCGGCGTAAAAAGAATAATCTTATAAACAGACTGTTAGCTACAGGCTACAGAATAAATAATATAACAAATTATTTATAAACAATAACCAGCAAGTATAATTTGCTATATTCCGCCGACAACCGGGAGATTAGTATAATATAACACCACACAAAATCTTCCACTAGAACCTCTACGCACGATTCGACCCGACACCGGATCATCCTCAGGAGATGTTGACTTCACAAGCGCGAAGAGTAAAGTAAAGCGCGAAAATTATTTATGATAGCATTGCTTTTTTACTACGTATAGATAATCCCAAATATTATTTTGAGTGCATTGCATTACCACATACGCGGTATGATTTCTACGTTATACGCATTCGAAGACTGCAGGAGCTGAATACAAAATATGTGGTGTGTAAGAGTCCAAATCAAAATTTAAAAAAAAAATTGATTGAGCGATTCGATGATTCGATGAATGCGGCGATTTGTAACAATCGATCACACATCTCGACAGGCGATAAGCAGGAAGAGTTAACACCATGTGGGGCAAACCGATATGGTGTTTTAAATTCGATTAGTTTTCCATCACTATATAATAGACTGATAAGCGGCTATAGCCCAGTGGTTAAGACTCCGGCCACGTCTTAAGTGGCACCGAGTGCGACGCCCTGCTCGCACCTCTAACTTCTCGTATGCATAATTTAAAATCCCAAGGAAACTTGCATGCTTGCAAGTTTGTAATGTTTTCAAAGGCGTTAGGAGTCTACTAATTTGAATTTGTCCGGCGGCGTTTTTTTCTCTGTCTTCGGTAAGGGTGGGTACCGATTATAAACTGCTTCGTTAATACTGTTAGCCGGGGCATAATTGTTGCATTGTAATAAAAGATTATCTAACAAGTGAGAATTTCACTTGTTAAGTATTGCATGTTTGATTGTTATATAAAAATTAAAGTACCGATTAACCCAACATGATACTAGCGATAAAGTCAAAATTAAAAAAATATTAAAACATGCCCGTTGAAAATAATCACCTTGGAATATCGCTTTGTTAAGATTGACATAGCATCGTATAGACACAATTGATAACCTGCTTAAATTTGATGAGTGGTCAAATCTGTAACGAACAAAATTTTTACATTGCCTTGATGCTTTTTCTGTACCTAACTGGATGTGGGATATGGATATGGGTTAAATGTTGGATGTGGGATATATATATATATGGGTTAAATGTTTAAGCCAAATATAGGTAACAAACAGACATACTTCTCACTTAAAATATCACAATGTTTATACTGTGGTGTTGGCTAAAATGATATGTAACATTTGCATCGACAGACCGCTGGCGACCGCCCCGTCGGTCATCTGAGTTATGTGCACAAACATTTTGAATGCGTTATCCTTATTGACTTTATCATATTCCTTGTATTTATATTGTCGTAATATCACCCGGTACAATGTGTCCCATACTGATATTAAACGTGGAAAGACGTGTTTGATACTTTACAATCTCCCTATAAACTTTAACTCTAACTTTAATTTTTTTGTATTGAAAATATGTCAATGTGTTAAATATAAATATGTCTTGTTCAAATATTAAAAATGCTCTGAAACTTATTACTTAAACTTAACTTTTTTTTTACTTACAGTAACCGATTGTTATTCAGCTGTCAGTAAATTACTTGTCTGTGAACATTTAAATATTTTCAACTGTTTCATGGCAATTAATTATTTTTAATAGTAAAACAAAGTAATACAAAAACAATATTTTCTAAATATACAATAATTGAGATTAGATAGATATAAATAGATTAATCACAAAATAAACTTCAGTAATTAGTTTCTTAACTAAACTTGTTTTTATGTAGCAAAGTCAAACGCAAAACTATCTTCATTGAAATTAATCTAAAGAATGCGCCTTTTATGTGTACGTTCAATTTTTCTCTTTGAAGTGAGCGGTTATGCGGCATTTTTAGACAAATCATTAGTTGTCACAAACGATGTTATTTTGTTAAAAAAAAACTGTAATGTAATGATTATTAAAGTTCAAAATAAGCATTTAAATAATTCGTCGATATAAAATCGTCCCTAATGGACTAAAAAGTATCAATGTACCAAATCCTGCTATAGTTCAATAATTGCAACAAAATAGATCGTGTCAAAGCTCCCATACCGTTTGGCTTGACCATATCGTTTTATTGCATAGCTATTAACAACACGGCTCCTTTGTTGGGCATAGTGTCTCTTACTGCTACGGCGTAGAGCTCATTTTTGTGTAGCCCCGCGGATAATGGTAGTTTGATTGAATTATACTGACCACGAGTGACCATTTCCACCGAATGGACAAAGAAAACATGGCAAGTGCTTCATATTGGATTGCGTTAGTTTCCTTGTCAATTTTAATTCAATTAGGTTTATTTTTTGACGACCTTCGCTGCGCAGCGCGTGCGCTGTTATATTATAATGTTGAAGATCCTGAGCTCGATTCCCGGCTCGAGTCTCGTTTGGTGGGCTTCGGCCGTGGCTAGTTACCACCTTATTGTCCAAGAAGCGTCGCCAAGCGAAATCGCTTGGTTTATATGGTTTATATCGCTTGGTTTATAAAACACTAAATAGTGTTCCCAATAAGAAGTATGGGTTTACCATATAACCTTAGCAGGTTAGCCCGCTACCATCTTAAATTGCACGTCAAGCCGTCAAGGGCTAACTTAGAGTAATTTTTTTTTTTTTCATAAGCCCAAGGACCTTTTTTGTGGGGAATTTCTATAATATATATATGTGTATAAGAGCAGTATGGGGAGGTAAAAAGATATATCACACTGCAGCCTTCTAAAACCTCACGGCCTTCCACACACCCGCCAAATACAGTATACATAAAATCCATTTCAGAAGTAGGAACGGTTGTAAAACTGACACACGAAATTCGAAAGTATAAAATGTATACACAACATGATTTTTTCAATCAGTTTAATTATTTAATACAAGAAGTGCGGCCGGCTTCGCCCGCGTGTCTTATTCGCGTCTTCTTTAAATATACCTATTTCCTCATACACACGTGAAAACTTTTGAACTTGACAAAATATAAATTGTATAACTTCCTTCTTAGCCTAATACAGCCCATAATCTTAAACTATCACGATGCAGAAAATCACGTAAATTCGTGTCTCTTTTACTACTTCATTGAGGACATACCATCTTATACACTGTCGCATTTTGTATACCGTGAAGGTACAAATCCTGTGAGGTCTAATTTCTTATTATGAAAAGACGTTATGTGCACGGCATAAGTCTGTCTCATTCTAACACTAAGATCAGGTGAGCAAAGTCAAAGAACGCTCTCAAATAATAATAATAATATAATAATATTTTTTATTAAAGGCAGTTCACCCAGTTACAAACAAGCACTTACAAATAAAGACAAAACAAAAAAAAAAAGGATAAAACAGACTAAAAAGTAGATAATAATAAAAAATAAACGCTTATTTATGATTCGTACCGCCATGCTGTGACAACCAATGCCGCAAGATTGAGGGATCCAAGTGGTCACACATAACAAAGAAATATAATAGTCTAGTCAAATAGATTCAGTCTGAGATTTTTACATAAAGTTAACTAAACAATGAACAGCAAGTATAATTTGCTATATTCCGCCGACAACCGGGAGATTAGTATAATATAACACCACACAAAATACTCCACTAGAACCTCTACGCACGTTTCGACCCGACACCGGATCATCCTCAGGAGATGTTGACTTCACAAGCGCGACAAGCAAAGTCAACAAAAGCTTGTGAAGTCAACATCTCCTGAGGATGATCCGGTGTCGGGTCGAAACGTGCGTAGAGGTTCTAGTGGAGTATTTTGTGTGGTGTTATACTATACTAATCTCCCGGTTGTCGGCGGAATATAGCAAATTATACTTGCTGTTCATTGTTTATCATGGACTTCCGCAAACGCCTGCTTCTATTCATTATAAAGTTAACTCGTTTTACTGTTTGTTAGGTCAGGGGTAAGGCCAAGCTCGCTTTATAATTCTCTGGCTGTGTTAGTATATTTTAAATTTGACTTTAGCGAGTATGACGCTTCCAACTTTGTCTCGATTGTAAAATTTACCATTAGATGAAATTGCGTGCTTGCTTTGTAACAAGAAATCTTGAACTTTTTCGACAAAACGACAATTTTTTTTCTAACGATTGCGAACAGCGCCGTACCAGAGAATCGAATCGCTTTGAAACGTCAATATAAAATGCAGGATCAAAAGCTAAGGTGGATAGGTGACGGTGTTGACGACGAGGGGTATACAATGTATCTAGGAGCGAGCTTGAGCGACTCTGTCATAAATGGGGCGAACCAAATAATTAGGTCCCCATTCATCCCCGCCTCGAAATTAAATTATCCGATTGCGTTTCGATTAATTCAATTATAAATTAAATGGACGACTTGTTGGCGCTTGTAAATTTCCATCGGCCGCTAAATTCAATGCGAAATGGCGATTTATTATTTGGTTACACATGTGATGCTTTATGGTTACAGTTTTATGATCGGGCACTATTCACAATGGCATGGCATATCATACTTAATATTATAAATGTGAATGTAAGTTTATTTGTTACGCTTTCACGCGATAACTACTCAACCGTACATCATGAAACTTTGTACACATATTCTTGGAGGTATTAGAAGTAAGATAGGATACTCTTTGTTAGGTAGGTATATATTTTCTAAGAAAGTAAAAAAAAAATGTTTCTTATAATATTGATTCATTTCTATTGTATATCTTCGATACTTTAAAGTCTTTAATGCGAATGAAGCCGCGTGTAAAAGCTAGTAATATAAGAAACGGTATAGTTTTTATTTATGGATGTATAGACGTTACTTTTCACACAAAAACTACTTAAGCAATTTGACTGAAATTGGATTAACACATAGCTTACTTTTTTATCCCGAAGTAAGAAGTAAAGGATTCACATCTGAGGATAATATTAAACCCTCCTAACTTAACGATTTGAAATAATGAAAAAAAAACTTGAAAGGTGTCAAGGGACACCCGGATGCAACGAAGTTCCTTTCGATTAATTAGTGAAGGAATTGTAATAAAATTTTATTTTATTTTAGTTATAATAATATTTATTTTTTTATTATTAACAAATATAACGTTATATAAATTTAATCAGTAGGCTCAATTTTGTACTCCATCAGCAATATCCGGAACTTGTGCAGAAACACTGTCAGGATTCATCATTATTATTTTATTAGAGACCGACAGAGAAACATGCGACGCCGCACAGCTTACAATAACAAAAAGTGTCGTGACAACTTTTCGTAAGAATTTTTTCCGTCTAGCCCCCTTTCACAACGCGCGATAAGGAACTTCGTTCCAAAAATATATTATTATAACGCTTCATACTCGTAGATAGTTATATCAGATGCATACATAAAGCTATGATTTTTTTATTTAATCGGAGATATTCTGACTGAATGTAAGTAGTTTAGTCTGTAACATGTGTCCTAGTAAAGGTTAAAAAAAAACTTGAGAGGTGTCAAGGGATACCCGGATGGAACGAAGTTCCTTTCGATTAATTAGTGAAGGAATTGTAATAAAATTTATTTATTTTAGTTATAATAATATTTATTTTTTTATTATTAACAAATATAACGTTATATAAACTTAATCAGTAGGCTCAATTTTGTACTCCATCAGCAATATCCGGAACTTGTGCAGAAATACTGTCAGGATTCATTATTATTATTTTTTTTATTATTTACAAAAAACCTGTATACACTCAAGAAAAATAATCGTCTCGACACCACACTGTTCAATGCGAAATAGAAATGAAAATATCTGGCTTGCTTTCTATAAGAGAGAGAGAGAGACAGACAGAGAAACATGCGACGCCGCACAGCTTACAATAACAAAAAGTGTCGTGACAACTTTTTGTAAGAATGTTTTCCGTCTAGCCCCCTTTCACAACGCGCGATAAGGAACTTCGTTCCAAAAGTAAAAAAAAATTAGACTCGTGAGATAGTCGCGACGCGTCGGGTCAACAACAGCTACACGCACCGACCAACCCAACGTTGAACATTACTGAAACGCTACCAACGAGAGAGGCATCACATATACCAGCACTAAGATAGCCTTACAAGGGGTTTCAACAACATATTTCGATTTCGTATTAGGTACGTCATAGTTCCCAGGTTCGATTGCGGAGGTCTTGAGTCTTTCTAATCGACTTTTTATAACAGAATCTGCTTTATTATCTACCTAAATACATTATTAGAGATGTCAACAAATTATATCATCACGCAAAACAAACAAGTCTTAATTAAAATATAAACTTTAAGCGTTTATTTATCTTTTACAGACTCACTTAACAAATCAAACCTAAAAGCAAACCCTTCATTCCGTTCATTAAGGATTCATTAATTATTACAAGCCCAGAAAACTTTCAAAGAGTGCTGTATGCATGCAAATCGTTGAAATCGTTGATTGCTGACAAGCGTGAAGAACATTTTGAAATACGTTTTAATTGTAACAAACGTTTTATTCAATTCACGAATGTTGGATATATTTCTTTAATTGCGGTGTTGTTTGTGATTCAATGATAGACAACCGTAACTGAGCGACTAAAAATTTAAATCCGGTATTTATTTCATTACTCTTAAATTATTGTCAATTTAAAATATTTCAAAACCTACCTGAAAACACATAATTATATAATATATAATACGTATATGATAGAATGATACAGTAAACACTCAATTAAAACGTAGTGATTACATTCTCTTTGCACTCAATAATTCATTTGTTTTAAACCACAGCCAGCCTTTGCCAGCCATAGCGCAATACCAACATTATAATATGTTATTCGAGCTCCTTGTAGCGACATCTGGTATCTTATAGAAGAACTTATGTAATAATTAAGGAAAAATACGTCTTATTGAGTTCCGAATGAAATAATTATAATTTATAATTAAACTTTTTTGGAATAACTTTATTAGAGACCTTGGTTTTTAAATGCTTTTAAGGTTTTGAACTCGGACGAAGAATCAAGGTGCACTTGACAGCCGTGTAAACCCGAAAGGGACAAATAGAGAGTACTTCAAAACGCAGGGATACCAGGTCATTAAAAATTTTCCCAATTTCTTCCAGCAATTTTCCTTAAAAAAGCTATGCACTGAAAACAAAAAAAATATTCAGCTTTTTATACACAATTCGCAGCTCTACTATCGATTTTGTATAAAAGATAAATTTTTAAATTGTTTTATTCTCGGGCAAGTGTCTATATATAGGATGATCTATGATATAGGATGGTTTAATTGGGGAAGAAGCAAATTCAAAAACTGTGGAGAAATGACTTTATTTACCGCGTTAACAGCGTTAACAGCGTTGGAACTGAAAAGGCATTTAAAAATGTCATGTGTTCAGTTTTTCTAAAGCAGGTTTAATTAAAATGCTTTGAACAAAATATGTGGGTATTTTTACCTGGAGTCCAATGTCTTCGACCAATTGAATTTATTCTCAAGTCACGATATGCAGTATCTTTTGTACATCTAAAACATACAACAATAGTATAACTGATTATATGCACTTATACGAATCTTAAAGTACGGCCGTTCAGAGAATGCGTGCCTGACACCTATCACGACATGACTAGTGATGGGCACAAAATAACGCTGAGTTCGTTACCGTTCCTCCAAAATGAACCGTCGCGTTATTTTTAAGATTATTTTCGTTTTAAATTGGCGGAATCATTTAAAATTTATATTTTAGTTATTTAAGCGGAAACCAAAAAAGGGTAATATTAATATAATAAAATTGTTTTATTTATTCTTTGTTACAAAGTAACAATCTGTACAATATGCAATAAAGTAGGTATATTGAATTGAATGTGCGTACAGAATATTAATCAGACTCTGATTCGCTTGAGGAGGTGGTGTCTTCATCATCATCTTCGCCTACATGTATAATTATATTATTATTTATTGTTATAAATAATAATATAATTATACAATCAATCAATCCTGATATCTCGGTCAAAATGTTCCACACACTTCAAGAACGTGGTCTATGCGCACGAAACGACAACAGACGACTGTTTTAGCGTCACAAAATGGCGGCCCATAACGCCATTTGGGGTTACCATTTTCAACCAAAATATAAAAATGCTACTTTCTTTCGCGCGTTCGGTTTGGTCGTAGTTTTATTTTTATTTTTATATTTTATAAAAGTTATCTCATAGTCCATTATTTTCAAATTCTTAAAAAGAAAAACAAAACATATTATTTTATAAAGTATAACTGTATAAGAACAGATTACGACACTATTATTGCCCGATATTGACATAACCTTGTAATAGCGCAGTTTTTTTTTATTGTAGGAGGAAATCCTCATGGATGTCATTTGGCTTCAACCAACTGACATGCCCGACTTCACGAAGAGTAAAAAGAAGCCTCTTAGTGCCCTACGGACTAAAAACTCCTACATTCACTGGCCGTCCTTCCCGGGACCGCAATGCGCATGACTTCAGGAAGGGGTCTGTCTGCTCAGGCTTCGTTCACTTTTTGCCGATCCCATTCATCCTTTAGGCGTCTTTTCATTATGCTTTGGAGCACTGTTGCACCCCTTGTCCACCCCTCTTCGCTCTTCAACATTTGAGACACCAAATTTCCCTTTGTCAAACGCTCTCCGTTTTCGCAAGCTTTGTTTCTCTCTTCTTCAAACTCCATCCACTTGAAAATCGCATGGTTAGGCGTAATAGCGCAGTTTAGATTCAGAAAAATATTGTTTACCAAGTTATTTGACACTCAGATCGGCACAAAATTATAACATTAATTGATTATTGATTTAATAATGTTGTTTTAATGCTCATCAATTGTTAAAACGCTAAACAACCAGCAATAATATTTTTATCGTAACTGCAACACCATTACAAAGTTACGTCGTCAGTTCAATCGCGACGTGTCAGGAACGCATTCTCTGAACGGCCGTAGATTAACAATATTTATTAAAACAATATAAACTTCATTATGGTCCAAATGTGAAAAATTACCCACTATTATGGGTAACTTAATTCGGAACTACTGGTATTCCTAAAATAGGAATAACCCGATAAAATTTAAAACCCTCTATAAAATGGCCGCAAGAATTTTTCGTCCGAGCCGCATGACATTGATATCGCGGTTGTGTATTACAAAATTTACACGGTTAATACTAAACTTTAAAATTAGAATTTGGGACATTTCTTAATTATTTCTGCATATTATCTAACGGAACCTTTATGTAATTGTACAATGCAAATGGTAAACAACAAATCAATAATAATACTTACGAATGAAAGGTTATGTTTCTTAATTTGCGTTCGCTGCCACTGTTACAGCCGATCACACAGCAATGTTCCATAATTATGGCATTCTATATACCTTCAACATTAAATTTAACACATAAACCTAACTAAAAACTCGTAATATTCGCAATAAATTAGTATCACAGAGGCACACGTCAAATTTGTTGGGCACGTATGACAGTTGAGCACACCAAAAAAAAGCTAAACTATGACAGGGACAAAAGAATGGGTTTTGTCTTTATCACTCTTCAGAACTGTCTATATACTTGATCTGCTCTAACAGGGTATTATTATTTGTTTGTGATGTTCTATCTATGCCAGGGAGTGATGATGACAACTTTGTATGGGACCACTCATAGATAATACACTACTAGGGCCACTGATGATTTTTTATGGAAACATTTAGAATGAAACAAATAAATTCTTTGTCTATTGTTAGAATGAGACAGAGATTTAGAATGACAAAGAGACAAATTCCACGTAGTTTGCTGGTTTACTGCTAGTTCACTTGCCATTGCCAAACAGTTGTGGTAACTCATATTATAATTATTATAGTTGCATTTCATGTGTTTTAGTGCTTTTTTTCTCTTTAGCTTGAAGAAATTCATATCAGTAGAATTGAGACTAATAGAAAAATAATGACAGTGACTATTATTATTTTGAGATATTATCGATTCCTATAGTTTGAAATATTAAAATTATCATGTCTGATGAATATAGAAAGTGATGCGGTTTTCCAGGACCCATCATTTACTTTCCACTCATTTATGCAAGGTAATATCACCATGTCCCTTATGCATTTGCCTATAAAAGTTAAAGAAAAAGGTTTCAGGCTTTGCATTCGGGCATAATATATAACTGAGGAGGTGTTGAAAAGCTTGCATAAATAATTGTGATTGAAATGCAGCCCTAAGATAGAAATAGTTATTTATGCTACAAATGTGGCATGATGAAAGTTCCAGTTAATTTTCATTTTCAATAATTTAAAATATTAAAATACAAGGTGCGTAACTTCGAGCCAAAAGTTTGATTCTATGGAACCACTAATAGATGGCGTAACTGCAAGGTCTGTACTTTTTTGTATGGAGTTAGGCTTCTTCTCCTTGGAGTAATTGTATTCTGTGATCTATGCTTATGTATCGAGCGCGTAAATACGATACGGAAATTCTATCGATTTCGTACGAAAAATATTAAAAGTTCTGCATGATCAATGAATGGAAGTTAGTGCCTAGAAAAGTAATCCAAGGGTGGTAACGGTAGCGCCTTTAAAACCATGCCTAACTATAAGTTAGAATTAAAACAATACGTACGCATGGTTGCGGTTGTTTTTACGGTAAATAATGAACAATATATTGCTTTAATTACTGTAATTAATGATGTAATTAAAATTTGTAAATTACTATGTTGTGAATTATTATCGGTTATTTACTATTCAGAATTATGTATAAAACAATCGAATACTCCTGAGTTTTGATTAATAATTAATATATTTAATGCGATATTCAAATCTCGCTATATAATTTTAAATAAGCTAGACAAAATTATAATTCACTAGCTACTGTATCGAATTTAGATAAGCTAAAGCAAGTATTTATTTTATTAATTATCACCATAACATTAATAAGTGAAACAAGCAACTTCCTAATACGAATTTACTTTGAGATATATCTTTAAGTAATCAGTTATCACAAGCGCAGACTACACACCTGGTGTCGGGATGTTCAATACAATAGAATGTGTATTTTAGGAGGATGAAATTTTATTTGTCTCTAGCTACCTTTGACTTTTATTAATTTTTTACTCCCAACTCATTATACTCTCATCAAAATTGGTTTAACCATTCCTAAAATTACCTTGGAGAAACAAATTACCAGCTACTACTATATCATTGTCAGGATGTTTGAATGAGGGTCCTGAGCTTGATTCCTGACAATCAAGAAATTCTCAATATCAGCCCAGGGTTAGGTACTAAGGCACTACACAGCCTTTTGATGTGAAGCATGCTGAGCACTTTTTCAGTTATTATTGCCAGCACAAACAGGAACAATGTAGTGGGTCTAAACTTTAAGGCAAATGGGAGGCCCTAGAAAGGGATATGAGGTGCCCACTGTTGGACATTAATAGGCTGAAATTATGGTGGTGCACTTAATTTGTATAATGTTTGACAGTAATAGACCTAAGGATGTGATTGTATACCTTTATGTATGTTTTGTTTTTTATCATGCAATCAATTTTATGCAATTCCAGGTATCATCAGCAACCTCATTTTCATTGGCATTAGTACGGATTGTCAAAATTGATCAATTTTATGTACACCAGCTAGACAGCAGTGAACTAGGTAAGAATATATTTTTAGTTTAAAAATTGAAAATAAAATTGTTATTTGAATTAATAAATTCAATTGTTTCTTATTACCTGCATTGGTGCATACTAGCAATGATTATCCAATAAACTCTTACTCTGCCATAGATAATATTGAGTTGTATTATTTCAACTT
This sequence comes from Lasiommata megera, assembly GCA_928268935.1. NCBI lineage: Eukaryota > Metazoa > Arthropoda > Insecta > Lepidoptera > Nymphalidae > Lasiommata > Lasiommata megera. The sequence continues at coordinate 613,061 of OV743308.1, read as the reverse complement.
CCGCAGCTGGATGTTGGTGGGATGTTCACTTTCTCATATTGGTTGTATTCAGTGACTGTTTGTTGTCTTCTTTTGACTGAGTGTGCACTCCTGTGCTGTGTAATGTTTTCAGATTGCCATTTTGGCACCCAGACATGGGATAAAATCTGTGATTCCAAAGTGTAATTTATTGTTGTCCAATGTTTTGTTTTAAACTTCCAGGCATCCACTACTTCATATCTGGCCTCATGGTGTTCGCCAGTGTTGTAGGTTTCATAAATAGCTGTGTCGTGATATGCAGGAGTGCAGCAAAGAACACGGGCCGCAAAATTACCACCTGGTTGTTACTCGACTCACTGTTTGAGACAACCAGAATTGTGTATTTGTTCACATGCGAAATTGTTTTAAAGTGTACAGGGTATATACATACATACGAATTACTGATCAGTATGGGACAATATTGTAAGTATATCAAACTATAATATTATATAATGACACATACATGTAACTAAATATGATTTAAATATAATGCTTATTTGCAGCACTTGTAATTTTTTTACTAACTTTGTTTTAGTATTTTTTATTGTCATTCTTTTCTGTTAAGTTAACTATTCCTCCCTTGCTTATAAAACAACTTTATATCGCATTAATTGCAAACATCTTACGATTCACTGAGTAGGGTTATATAGTGGCCCTATTTAAAGTACTTTTTTTTTCTTATAATGAACTTATTATAATTAATTGTATGAAGAAAAATTTTAGAACAACTTAACAGTTCTTCTAAGAATTTATCGAAGTAAGACTCACAAGAAGCTTTACAAGTTAGTGGACTATTGCTTGTTAAGGTGTAGAGTTATGTTTCTAGTGATAGTTGGCCTTTTCCAAAATCAGAATGAAACTTGTTTCAAACGAACAATTAGGACTTTAGAGCTTAATATTAAGCAAGATTAAAAATGGTTTGTACAACTTATAGCATTTTTATAGACCTAGTCGGCCTGATTTACATATAATATCATCATCATCATCATGATCAACCCATTGCCGATTCACTATAGAGCACGGGATCCTCTCAATATGAGAACATTATGGGGAACTCTCTTGCGTGCAGGTTTCCTCACGATGTTTTTCCTTCACCATTGAAGCAAGTGATATTTTAATTTTTTTTTAAACGCATAGAACTCCGAAAAGTTAGAGATGCGTGCCCGGATTCTCTGATTAGGAGACTGACGCCCTAACAACTAGGCTATCACTGCTTATATATAATATACCCATGCCAAATTACAGCTTCATTAAAACATTGGTTTCTGGCCTGATTAGCTGACGGACAGAGGAACTTGGCGCAACTATAAAGGTTTCATGTTGACTACGTAACCACAAAAACGTTAATTTGCGTTACTTTATCAATACATTCCATTATTATTTATATTGCGGTGATGCAACTAGGCCATAGTGCCTTCGTCTGTCACTTATGATAATAGCGGGAGCCTTCCCACTAATTGTTTATTTCTTATTTCCAGTGCTGGACAGCACCCTGTATTGCCAGATGATACTCAAACACTAGATAAGAACATACTATTATGATATTATTTAGACTGTTACGATGTACGGAGCGCAATGTTACGAGCAATGCGAGATGTTTTATTATAGTCGACATTCCAAATGTTAGGGTTGCCACAAATATTTTGAAAGATATTAAAATATATTTTTGACGTGGTTCTTAAAATTGTATATAATATAGCTATTCGAATATTGGCGTCTTTGAATTATTATATGACAGGTGTAACTAGTAAACGTCCATTTGTTGGAAAGGAAATAACACATATTTTAAAAATTAAGGTGAAATAGAAGAAATTTAACTTTTTTACATTTTATGAGATGTAGATTTAGATCTAACTACTTATAAATTGTTGAGCTTCATGATACAGATGAACAGATGACTTGTATATTCGAAATTGGTATTATTGATACAATTTAAAGTAGTACCTATATATAAATTAAAACCTGATATATATTAAAGGACAGCTATATTTATATACCACAGCAATTAATTAATAATATATTAATTTCGAAAGTAAACCCAAATATTTGTGACAGCCCTATCAAAAACTAGTACTATAGTCACAAAATATTTACAAGATAATTTTTGATCTCTAAAATGGAATCAGTATTAATTTTAATGAAAAGTGAGAAATTATTAGACTGTTACTCATCACAGTAACTTTATTTGTAATCGATGTTGTAGAATGTAGAAGTGATTATTTTTAGTATGTAATGTTCAGAAAAGTACGATCACGTACGAGTAGAATTTATTGTTTGTTAAAAATCACTGTTACATCACATGGTAAAATATATGAATAAAATATGTAATGTTCCTTTTTTGGCTTTAAATTGACTAGGTTTGAGATTATTTTATACATTTTAATTTTATTAAGTTTTCCAAAATATTAAATAATTTATTAAGAAAAATATCACACATTTAGATAATAATCTAACTCCTTGCGGGTGACTTCACACGATGCTGTGAATGGCGTTCATATTGAGGCTCGCTGCTCTCGCTGGGAGATAAACTCAAACGCTCCACGCAAACATGTCTCGCATGGAACTGTGCTTAAGATTGCAGGATCTATGTGGAAAAGGGACGGGCACAGGAAAATCGCAGTTTGCCTTGCCATAAGTATTGAATAACAAGTAATAAATAAAAATATATATACATCAGTGGTATTTTTGACCCTATGATGAATGACCCTTTATCTAGGTAGGAAATTACTAAAAATTCATCTGCCTAAGAAGGTGCCCCTTAATCCTTCCCCGTTAATAAAGATATATATTTGTAGGCATAGATTATACCTGTTAGGGGTAATGGTATGGTATGGTATTATGGTAAACCCACGCGCCTATTTGGCTTGTACGTGACATCGTGCCTGAACGCTAAATCGCTTGGCGACACGTCTTTGCCGGTAACCCTGGTAAAGAGCCTAGCTGAAGCCTCCCACCCGACAAGAATCGAACCCAGGACCTCCAATTTTATTATGAGACAGCGAGGTCAGCCAGATCTACTTTAAATCGGAGGTTCACCATACGTTCTATGAGTAATAAAATATATAAAATTCAAATTCAAATAATCTATTCAAATAGTCCTTTAAAAGGCGCTTTTGACGCGTCAATAATTTACATAGTAGTGATTTTATGGTGATACTACATTCGTAAACTTAAAATTAAAGCTATGAGGGTTCCAAACGCGCCCCGGTCTAAGAAGAATCCCACAACAAACTTAGCCAGGTAAAATATAGTCTAAAGAAGACTTCGCTAAACGAGTTGCAAACCGACTTGTGGTCCACTTGGCTGCAAGCTCCAACAATATCAGTGAGTACTGTTCATGTGTCCGCACGCATCACTTAACAAATCAATATAAAAGATCACGTGTACTGCTGAGCGATTCCTAATCGCTAAAGGGAATGGAATAATCGTGTTGTTCTATAATACCATTGTTAATAACTATACCAGCGGAGGCCGCATACAGCATTCGAGTTTTTTTTTGTTTTATGGCTTTACACAGATTAGCCAATGTCAAGTTTATAGCAATGTAGAAGTTAGGGAGAAATGGCGGGAAACTTCGCACTCCGCGGACGCGGCTCCCTCAAACCTTTCCTAAATCAATACCTGTCAACCATTCAGAAAACTAGCCACTACACAAACGACACCAAAACCAGTCTTTTTCAAAATTAGCCAACAAACATTAATTCAAGAAAAGCGTGAAAAAACCGCGCCCGCCATATAAGAAGTCTCCCGCCGTTCTCTCCGAGTTTTATTTTGTTAAACAGGTGATAAAGTAAATAAAAGCGTTTTTTAAATATTTTTTAATTTTTAATCTGTGAGTTGTCCATCCAAAAATATAATTGCGTACAGCTATCATTATCAACACTTCAATAGGCTACAGAATTACAAAGTGCACTTTCTCTCACCACGTCTCGTCTACAACGAATTGTAAAAAGGCAAAACTTCCGCACACTCGGCAATATAGAGAGCAAAATTGGGTGCCCTATAATAAATATCTAGAGGGAGAAAACAATAGGTGCCATTTCGTTTAGTACAATATAAAAAAATATCATCTTTACACCATTTTAAAACGTGTTACGTGGGGCACCTATAAAAAAAAATATTACGAATCATCCTAATTTGCACGCATTTAATTATTATAAGAAAAGATTAAGATAAAAATCGAACCCAATATTGCCAGTGTGCAGGCATAACACATCAACACACCGTACAATCAGTCCGAAGACGCGTTATACATCAAACAACGATCCCTCATTAACTATAATGCGTTTCTATTGCTTACACAGGATTTAATTAAGAAATTGTGCTCAAAATAAAAAAAGTTATTAAAAATGTCTTCCAGTATATATCCCATTCGCCAAATAGAAATAAATACGTTTTGGGGTTCATTCGTCAACTCTGACCATACAAATGAGTGTTGTTTTTGAAAGAGTTTGCTGTTATGCAACCGGGTAAATATCACTAAAATTCGCTAGGTATATCATACAAATTGACCTCGGGAACTTATCATATTTCAATGAAAACAAAGTATTACACCAACACTATTTCAACTGCATTCGCCAAAAAGGAAATAAATTTTAAATAGATCACAATTATTGGCACAGCGATTATCAATAGAATTAACCGAATATGTATCTTATTTTTATTTGGCGCACGAAATTTGAGAAGTGAATCAATTAAAGAACATTTTACAAATATTATTATAACTCCAATGTTCCCGTTCTAATAATGCTCTATCCCTAATGTAAGTTAATAAAAAAGTTATTAAATTAGAGCAAAGCAATGCTTTCAGCAATTTTACACAACTATATTTTTACCCTGTTCAATTCATAAGAAAAAAAAATGTTATAATTTTTTTCAACACATTATTTTACGCCAATATAGTTATTAATATTAAGGTAAAAAAAGGCTGGTGTTTATGAATTGAATCACAAAATACTTGCAGAAAATAAGTGGCTAAAAAGTATTGCGTTTCATACACTATCAAAAAAGTTACAAATACAATCACGAATGGCACAAAACGACCAATCAACAGGCTTTCCTTCTCTAATATATAAATAAACATTTCTAAATTTGTTAAATCTATTGTTCGAATGTACGAAAATACTATTATTTTACACTTAATGGCACTTATAAAACATTTGTTACTTTAATATTATCATTTATTTTACATGAAGGAGGATCATTAGCAAAATACACTCTGTACAGGCGGGGGCAGGATGTCACGGAACATCATGATGATACTGAAAAGCGGCGCGAAGCTTAGCTGGCATATGCGTGAACTTTGTGAACAACTTTAACAACAAGTAATGTTGTTATAACATAACAGTGTTATTGAATATAAAATTAATATTAAATGCAACACGTATTTTGTTTTTGCAAGAGTTGTGATCAGACGCGCGTAAAAGACGTAAACGGACGCCATGTTTGGTCTTCGCATTACATGATCTGCTGGTAAGTTATAAAAAGCAAGCAAGGGATTATGCCACATCTCATGCTTTAAACCCACCGCTTCTTTGTTTGTCAGTCAGTGAGTTTGATCACAAGTATCGTCATGATGCCCTTGTTCAGAGAGAAATTAGTTCACGTTTTGGTCATATCACTTTAACTTTCACCTACCAAACATGTTTGCTTCTTATACAGTCTAAATCTAGTCAATATAAAATATAGCACTTTATAAACTGTTAACTCTACTTGCAAAAAAGTGAATGCATATAACTTTAGAAATACTTTTTGACTCACGAATCTCACAACCCACTACAAAAGTTTATATTTTACGCAGTTCAGCGAGCATACAGTTCTCAACGGACGCACTCGAAAAAGTAATGGCGATCAATTGGGCGATTGCAAAAACTCGATTATTCGTTCAACAAACAACATCAACAAAATATTTTTTGTGCCTAACAAACTAACTGATCTTGTTTTAATAAAAAGTGTATTCCGTAATATAAACAAAGATAAACGCATGTCTCAAGTGACCGAGTGCTGAGAGTAGATACTCGAACGGATGAGGTTTTGGTATCATCCTTTTTAATTCATGTTCGCCCTCTAAATCAATATTAAAACCACAACTGACATCAGCCGCCATATGCTATATCCGTTCCCGAACTCTATAGTCGCTAAACTGCGCCAAAAGACAATGTACAATTGAGTGAATATAATCTAATATAGATTTTAGGTACTATAATACAGCGAGATGAAAAAAAACACGTCTGAGATCCAAACACAAGGAACTAAAATTAAATTCAATGAAACGTAAAGAAAACTTAAACAAATCAACTGAGTCAAACTAAATAATATTTTGTGAATTCAAATTATATCTAAGTCAGAACTCTTTACTGTAGAATTCTAGACTTCTAATTCTTCTCTTCTGCTCAAGTCTGAGCCTATACTTTACTGTGAATTTCTTCCCAGGAAAACCCAAAAGTTGGCAAATTACGGAACAATTTTCTGCAATGGAGCTCTTTATTCTCTCAATCATGTTGTATAGCGGTAGGCAAATTACCGTGGTTCAAATAAATTAAAGTTATAGAATTATTGTTACCTTCGCTCCAACTATCATCATCAATTCATTTCCATCCTGTTCTAAATGCAAGCTAATAAGCCATAAATGGAATAAACCTATCAAACCCGTAATGAAGGAAAATATAAAAATTTAAGGATTTTTAGTTTTATATATAAGAGCTCATTATTGACAGCTGTACAGGGCCGATCTCATAAAAATACAAAATTAAAAAGAGTTCTGACTTCTCGAAAACCAATTAACCATAGTTATATACGATACTATCTACATTATATAATATTGTCATGTATTTATTACAGTATACTACAAGTCATTGTACATTCTCCTTACAAATTCATAAGAATAATAGAAAATATACTTAAGACTATCCGCTAGAAGCTATAATATATTTATTAATACTTCTGTTTTACTTGTTTTGACATGATACTAATGGTAATATTATAGTTTAAAAAAAACGCACAGCAAAAAAAAAATATAATGAAATGGCATAGTATGTAGCGATGAAATTCGCCGAAAATTATAACTTTCCTCCTGAAACGCTCGAATCATGCAACCACTCTCCTGCAACTCCAACGGCGGAGTTGATTTAGTGAGGCTTTTGCATCGCATCGCATAATTTTCACGATATTCAGAAAGACGCCCAAACGCGATCCATCATTGAAGCAATGGGGAAGATGGAAACGGTCAATCACTTCCGCCTAGAAGACGCCAAATGTTTATTACAAACGAACTGTCAATAGAACTGGTTTAATTTTTATGCTATTCTCTCGGTTTATACCACAAAGGATGTTGTTGCCTAAGATGTTATAAAATAGTCAATAAGAACATATTCAAACAAAGAGAAAAAAACTTTAAATAGTGAAATCAAAAAAATCTAGTGACTGAACTGGGTTGTGCGGAAAATATTTCAAGGAAACAGACTACGAAACTAAAATACGATAGATCGATAACGAAAAAGAGCAAAATATAGGTATAAGAGAAAAGTAATCAATCAATTTGTTGCACATTTCAAAGTTTATTGACATCAAGCGCCAATTGAAAGTAACAAACACACGGCGCCGTCTAATAAGTGTTTAGGAAACTTCCAGACATAAAAAACAGTGAAGTGCGTCCACTAAATCTCATCGCAGATGCTAATTTATAGACTCTATCGCAGAAATAATATCCCAGTTAGTTTGAAACAGACTCTTTCTAGTACGCCATCATAATGGAATTGTTGTGCTATAGGGAGGTAGTTATAAAAGTATTTCATATATAAATCATAGCGGGACAGTACAGGCCGATCAAACTACGCAGATATGTCTCAGCATCCTTACGTACAAATCAAAATCTACACTAAATTAATTTAACAACTTACATCTTAAACTGGACGCGGAATCTCTGATGTTAAAATCGTAGCCGCGCGCGATAACTTTACGTACACTAATTGACGTCACAAACGAGTGCGCTACGCTTGGAACATCAGGGAATTGTGGTCCAGAAAGTATAGGAGAATTTGTCTCAAGTTTCAACAAATTAAACACATTTTGTGCTCAAATGCAATATTTTGCCCTGCCCTGTCAAATGTCGAAAAGGCTGTTTTTTGCACCGCACATTACGTTCCACTGTTTTACGTTGTTGTGTTACGTTCCACACACGGATGAAACCGCTGCGGTCTCAGCTTATAAGTATTGCAGATATTACGATAATCTAAACCCTATTCTTCCTAAATCTATTGTTTTGTTTAAAATTTACTTTAGACATTAGTTCACATACTATTTGATTAGAAATTAAGTCTGCCAATCCGCACATGGCCAGCGGGGTGGACTATGGCCAAACCCTTCTCATATTGAGAGGAGACCCGTGCTCTGTAGTGAGCCGTTAATGGGTTGATCATGATGATGATGATGAAAGGGCTGAATAATGTCAAATTTCGAAAAAACGGCTGTGAACACACGGTTGCTAGGACACAGGCACTGCTGGCGACGCGTGCGTGTCATTCTGTAATGTGGTCTTTATGCAATAATCTATGTCCCAGATAACCTTTACTTTATAGGAACATCAATTCATAAGCGATTTGGCACCTCTACTTTTAAAAGCTCCTAATTTTACACGTTACTGAATTTAATATATAGCTAGAATAAAAGTTCAAAATTTACGATAGGCCAATTTTACACAAGCGAAAACTAGGTTCTATGCCAGTGAGCTTCGTTGACAAAAATAGATACTATACGATAATCTGGTTTTCGCGAAACCAGAGATCCGTACTAATCGGGCTTACATGGACCAGAGAACCTCGAGCGAGTCAAAACATATCATACAGATCAAAAATTTACCGCATCATTTGTAAAAGAAGTGCGTTTAAATATTTTTACTATAAAAATCTATATGAAACCATTAAAGACTTTAAAATCTTTAGAGCTAGTCGACTTTGACGTTATTTTTTTTGGTCCTGGAAAACCAGTCTAAGCGTGCAAGTTGTTCCAAATGTGAAAAAATATTCTATGTCCGATGAACGTATTCCTATAGAAGTCGGCTAATGAGAGCCTGGTTAAGAGTACAGTATTGTTCTTAATTGAAGTATATCGTAAATCGTATACCGGCGTGTACTCTATATGGTGTATGAAGGCTACCAACGAACTCCAGCGTTACGTCTGTGGTATCGCAAGCGCAGTGTGTAGTCCCGGTGCTGTGCAGTAACGCATGTTCTATTCTATTCTATTTTATGATGGATTATGGGATACTCAAGCCGTTGAGGTAATGTAATGGCAGAGCTCCTGAGATCTTGATCCACCATACGATGATTTAACTATCCATTTCTAAATGACTAGCCGTCGAGATCGCCGACCGAAACACACACAAGTACAAGCGAGCTCACAGCGTTGCGCATTTAATGAAATCAAATGTAGTCCCTGTTTCCACTTAAAACAATACATCGATAGATCAGAAATGCTTGTACCAGAAGATGATGTCCCAGAAGTGTGAGAGTGTGCCGAGAATTCCACAGCCGTTAACGCAATGTTCCACGGAGCGGTCGACCGAGGGCCGGGGCGGGGCGCGGTCACAGCGTGGCGGCTAGAAGTTTTGCTGCCGCTTCCGCTTGAGGGAGATGGCGTCGAGGATGGGCCGCCGCTTGCGCTCGTAGCGCTGGTGCAGGCGCTCGATCTCCGCCTCCATCTCCGCGTCCAGGCGCGCCATGCACGCCTCCAGCTCGCCCTCCGACAGGAACGACAGCTGCAAGCACGGCGCGCTATTACACGCAGCTCGGCATGACACCGCATTATGTTCAACCCTCGTAGTACCCCCTTGTGATTCTCAGTTGAAGCACTGAGAAAATTATCCCCGATATCACGAATATAACGAAATGTCGGTTATACGCATTTATATATATATATATATATATATATATATATAAATCGCGAAGGACTTCTTGCGTCTTTACAAACTACCACCCTGCGGCGTCCACTGAATGTAGTGCGATTTTTAATGTTTTCAATGCGTATATACGATGTTTTAATCAGTATCATATCAGTAGTCGACGTCAAATTTCATTTAAACGTTTATTGGTGATATTCAAATTAAATATTTCTAGCTGAATTTGTGCGTCCGTTCACTCTTAAATCTTTCTTGCACACTGAATACCTGCGTATACCTACTAAACACTGCATGCACATTCCCGCCTCCATCCGAATCTATGTTTAAATCAACTCCGTATAATGCTCTGCATATATCATAATGATTATGATAACTAAATGACATCCGTCTACTATTGAATTCAGATTGGTTCCGAATACTGTTTTTGAATTATTGTATCCAGCTTATCAGCCAAGAGGCTTCCACCTATGTAAGGGCTTATAATGACTCCAGGCACAGATAATAAATAATTAATAGTTAGCATACAAAAGTGACAATACCTATGTATAGCGTAGGTATTTTCACTTTGGTGATCTACAAAATCTTAAAAAGCAATATAATCATTTTCGACGAGTGTCAGGTAAGTTCGGAGTTGGACAGGTAAGTATGTATAAACAGGTAAGCTCAGAAGCATAGGCTGGTGTGAACAGGTAAGTCCGGAGTTGGACAGGTAAGTATGTATAAACAGGTAAGCTCAGAGGCACAGGCTGGTGTGTACAGGTAAGTCCGGAGTTGGACAGGTAAGTATGTATAAACAGGTAAGCTCAGAGGCACAGGCTGGTGTGAATAGGTAAGTTCGGAGTTGGACAGGTAAGTATGTATAAACAGGTAAGCTCAGAGGCACAGGCTGGTGTGAACAGGTAAGTTCGGAGTTGGACAGGTAAGTATGTATAAACAGGTAAGCTCAGATGCACAGGCTGGTGTGAACATGTAGGTTCAAAGGTAGAAAGAGGAAGTTTCATGATACGGATAGTACCTAGTCATATTTATGAATATACGGAATAATAGGCATATCGTAATATAATACATTTAATGTTTTATATTAAATTTTACAAAAAATGTGTATCTAAACATAAAAACTTTTCAATCAACAAATCAATGCAATTTAACATTGACATAATAATAAACATAAATTTGCTCTGCCTTGCCTAGTAACGAAATAAACTGAATTGATGAACGTCAATCAGTCTTCATTACAATGGAACATGTATTTTTTTATAATTAAAAGAAATCAGTAGGGTTTTTATCAACCCAATGTTGTCATTCTTGTTTTAGATATCTACTTAAAAGAAATGTAAACTCCATCTACAACCTAAACTCCATCTGCAGCTTCTCTTTCAATTTAAAATTTTGTAAAAAAAATGGGTATCTAAACATAAAAAATAATTGGTTTTCGTTACCTAATTGAGACACGGGTTCATTAATAAGTTGTTGAGAATAATTTTGCATACCAGATGGTCCAGCCTGAGATAAGTCATTTAAATCACAATATGTTTGTACGTAATCAGAATTAGCGTCTAAAGTAGGTTCAGGTTCAGGATCATAGTCTATAATTTCGTTGTTGTCCACGAGCTCTTCAATTAGCTCCTCATTCAAATCTAAATCAATCTCTTCGAGAGATTTTCCTTTGTAAGCGTCTGCTTTTCCATCTTCCATAAGAATGAGAAGCTTTGATATCTTAGCTGTTTGGTATACGTCATCTGGCAACCTGTAAGACTTTTTATGTTCTTCATTAGTATGGCCCATGAATGTAGCCAGCTGCTCCATATCATTTTCAGACATGCTAAATATTTGTGATAAGGTGGCTAAATGTTTTCTTAGCCTTGTAGAGGATATTGCTTTGCAGTATTTTGGTTGCTTGTACATTAATATTATAATGAATTGGTCTTAAGGCAGAAAAGAAGTCATTAATGGATGGATCCATCTTTTTTAATTCTAGTAATAATTTTGCAAGCTCTCTCATTTTTCTAGACACTACGTTAACGAAATGTTTTTCTCGGTGAGTTTTTAAATATAAGCGCATATAAGTTATCTTTTTTTGCAATAAGTGATATTTTGTCTGCCCGCATTCGGGGAAATACAGTTTTCTTAAGTTTTTCGTCGATTTTAAGATGACGTATCAGTAGGTTTTGAGCCTCAGATTGAATGTTTTTACTTCCTGATTTACCACTACATTTCTTTTTATGTTTCCACAATAGTTTTTTAGAATAGAATCCCAGACACTCTGTACACGGCAAATAATCAGTAAATTTGAATTTACGCATCGGTTTAGTGACCTCTTTTGAATTTACAAGGTAGTTTCCTGTTTTACGTAGAGCTGCAATTAATTGTTTTCTATAAAGACTTTTTTTTAGGTTTTGACACAATTTTTTGGACTTCAGTTTCTTAAATATGGTGTCGGAGTAAATGACGAGCAAAATTTAAAACAAATGACTCACAGTAAAAGCAATAATCTTTATTTCGAACCTTTGAACTTTTGGGGTTTTGCCTTTGAATAATTGTTGTACTATCATTAGAATTATCTTCTATTTGAGATTCACTATCAATATCGTAAATAATCTCTTCATTTGGTTCTGATTCATTGTAAGGCTGTGGAAATTCCTACTTACAACTACATTGCAAGGAGAACTGCTTTTCCAACTAACTCCACTTAAACTTATGTTATTAGGTGGCTTGAAAGATACGTTAGACAAAGAATTATTAACATCGAGAGGTATTCCTTGATTTGGTACGAATTCATCTGCTTTATAAGACTGAAGAAGTTTCCTTTCTACAAATACACTACATGGAGAACCGCTTATGTGACTAATTTCGCTATAATTAAGATTAAGAGACTCCTTGACCGATGATTCGAAGTTCGAAACACATTCTAATGGCCTTAAATTATTCGAAGTTCCAAATTCATTGCGAAAAGAATCATCAGAACTGGTCTGCAACAAAAAAAAGCTTATTATATTTTGTTGCACTTTACTATTGTTGCTTCGTTAATATGAAGTTAACAACTTGATTAGTGATATAAGTGTTGTCTATCCCTTGTTGAACATCAAAATTACCTATCCCCGATCTCAAACCTGAATTGGCGCTCGCAGGTATTTTTAAGCCACCTAGAAGGTTTCTGACATGGCTTAAGGACTGCTTCGGCTTAGAGTACTACCACTTTTGGGATAACAGCCGTTAGCATATTATTATTAATGAATTAATGAAGTATTTTAGTTAAACTTACTTCGTGTCTCGGTGGAGTGTAATTAGAACATGTCGCAGAAAAGTCAGATATTGAACCAGATTTTGAATCTGATAATTCCTGTAAACAGAGATACATACAATAAAATACATGATTAACAACACTAAAAGAAGAAATTGAAGATGAACGAGACATCATAGGTACTTTTTTCTTTTTTTAAGAGCGACTAATGTATAGTTAATGAATAGACAGCAGTAGCTATTAGGTAACACAGGCTGATGTGAACAGGTAAATTCAGAATTGGATAGGGAAGTATATATAAAGAGGTGAGCTCAGAGGCACCGGCTGGTGTGAACAGGTAAGTCCGGAGTTGGACAGGTAAGTATGTATAAAAAAACATAAACGTAAAAAGTAAGTACTTACGGTTTGCCAATTTAAGAATCCTTCCACTTCTTTTCATTGTGATTCATATAGTATTATAATCACTAACTATAATAATAGACCAAATAAATAACCACTTTTAACGCACTTGCAAATAATTCACTTTGGTGACAAGCTTGCATCACGGCCGGCACGTCTTTATTTACAAACTTCGGCACGCGAGCGCGCTGAAGCCCGCCACCCCGCGCCTTTGCGTCCTTCGTGAACCCCGAATAGGCCCCTCAGACACCGTACCTAGTGCCCGTTTAAGGATATTTAAGAGACGCAAGATTGTTGTCACGAAAACATGATAAAAACTTTACAAAATTAGTACGATATTCAATGGACACGATAAGATCGGTGAACTGAACTCAAAGTATACGCGGTAAATTATACGCTGAACACTAGCACCCTCCAAATTTCAGTCGGAAGATGGCGGAACTATATTATACGCTAAAAGGCATTGTGGTGATGGAATTACGTCCATGCCAATTTTTCGCCCTAGCATTCTAATGATCATAAGGGACCCTTGGGCTAAAAATGAGGGTCGGTCAATCTTGCGTCCGTATTCCGGACGCACAAAGTCAGTGGGACGCAGCATCATCGGTAAATAACGCCATGTAGGACGCAACATGTCCTTCAAGATGTATATATATATATATATATATATATATATATATATATATATATATATATATATAAGAAAGTGCTGACAGTTGCTACTTGTCCTCTTGAAACAGCCTTCGTTTTTTTTTTTTTTTTTCAAAGTATGTGGTTAACAAACGAACACGGAAAGACGTATTGCAATGCACTGATTTACAAACTTCCACAAAATGCATTTCAGTCAAGTACTAACTAGTCGTCGAATGCAATAATTGTATGAAGCACGAGCCCCACCAGCAGTTATGTTTGCCACATCGAAATGTGGATTGAATTGTTATGAATTTCGGGCTCAAAAATAAATTCAATTACGACATAATTGTCCAATACTGTGTACTATATACCTGTACAAACTATAATAGCAATTGTTGAAATTTCCGTAAGAAATTAAAGATTTTTTGAAGTGAAAACTTCTTTAGCGGCGTTGAGCACTTTTTCTGTAATGGGTATAAAATCTTAAACTCGCGTCAGGACACGTGACCTGATCGAAAAAGCGTAAGACGGATGGAGAGTAGACAGCTATCCCCTCTCTACGGCGCGGCGAAAATGTATGCCTGGGCCTACTGTTTCGTTTAGGCAGCGCAGGGCGCTTGCGCGAATGTTCGTGTATGTTACAGCGTGCCACGCGCATCCATGGATGGTGACAGCTGATGGCTCGACCGTCTGTGTAGTGATCACATTGTTGTGTATTCGTAAAATTCGTGTATGTAAAGTACTTAAAATATGGAAATTGATATAGATAAAATTTTTAATGTAAAATAATTGTAATAGTTTTAAAGTGTTAAATTTTTAATGTAATATAAATTGTCATGTTTGTGTACGATAGCGCAATAAATGAATATTGTATTCTACCACATAAATGATAGTACTTTTATACTGATAAAGCAATTGGTGCAAAATTATTCCCTAACCATTCCAAAATATCAAACATGCTCAACGTTAATAATCAAGTTTTCACTTCTGCCGGCACTCCCGGAGTGCAACCCGTCTTTTTTTTATATCTAAGAGTATTTTATTTCCCTTTTTCTCTTTTAACTTGCTCCTTTTACCTAATATAATTAACAGCCATTCCTTTATTGTTAGTATGGTTTAGTTCAACAAGTATTAGTAAGTTTTATATGTGAATGGCCATACAATTGGGATTGTGAGTAACGAGTCAGGGGTTGGTGCTATTGACGAGCGCGCGATCCTTCTTTCCATCCTTTTTTTCTTCTTTAAATAAGCAAACAAGTTAATTAATCGATTAATACCATAAGCGAGACATGCTATGATAACCAGTGTAGCTAGGAGCCGCGGGCAACAAGTATGTCTATTAGTAACTTAACAGTGAAATGACGCCATCATTAGATTCAAGGACACCAATGAATTAATAGCATATGTTAGGAAAGCATTCAAAATGTACAGTCTGCTGACTTGTTCCATATTAATTAAACAATAAACAGCAAGTATAATTTGCTATATTCCGCCGACAACCGGGAGATTTGTATAATATAACACCACACAAAATCTTCCACTGGAACCTCTACGCACGTTTCGACCCGACACCGGATCATCCTCAGGAGATGTTGACTTCACAAGCGAGAAAAGTAAGTTTACTTTTGGTTCTAGTGGAAGATTCTGTGTGGTGTTATATTATACAAATCTCCCGGTTCTCGGCAGAATATAGCAAATTATACTTGCTGTTTATTGTTTATCGTGGACTTCCGCAAAGTAACGCCTGCTTCTATTCATTCCATATTAATTGGTATATTACTGATTACATGATATAATCGGTCGTTGTTAGCGGCTGTTAGGCACAGCAGGCACTGGCACACTGGCACACTAGCACAGCAGACTTACGGGGCCGCAGCGCGAGCAGAGTGACGACGTGCAGTTGACTTACGAATTCGAAGTTGCCCTCCTCCAGCAGCGCGCGCTGCAGCGGCACGCCGGCCGGCGCCGCGCCCGCCTCGCCGCCCGGCGCGCCCTCCGCCGCCGCCTCGCCCAGCACCCTGCAGACCACATGCCGTCACGGAATCATTGGGTTCACCCATGTGTAACATTCCTTCCAATAACCTACTATTACTTAGGACTGTGTTTAATATTTGGAGTAAAATAAATTTAGACGTTATCTAAATATATATTTATCTCATCATCATCATCATGATCAACCCATTACCGGCTCACTACAGAGCACGGGTCTCCTCTCAATATGAGAAGGGTATGGCCATAGTCCACCACGCTGGCCATTGGCAGACTTCACACGCCTTTGAGAACATTATGGAGAACTCTCAGACGTGCAGGTTTCCTCACGATGTTTTCCTTCGCCGTTGAAGCAAGTGATATTTTTTTTTTTAAACGCACATAACTCCGAAAAGTTAGAGGTGCGTGCTCGGATTCGAACCGCCGACCTCTGATTATCACCGCTTATATTTATCTAATATATATTTATTAATTAAGACATATTTTACAAGTTGTTTGTAAAAATGTTATTAATCTGTAAAGTACAAAAGAGTATAAAACTTGACTAGAATACTATTATTAATGTATTAGGGAGGTTGTCATCATGTCGTGCCGCCATGTTTTGGTTCCCGCCAAAACGGTGGCAAGTGATTGGTCCACGAAAAATAGCAATAACAATGGACGCCACGAATTGATTGCTAGAAGTTCAGTGATATTTTTGGGAAAAAGGTTTCAATTTAACTGGCGTATTTATCTAGGTTTGACATACCTGAGTTCCTCGTCCCCGAACCTTAAAGGTCCGGTGAGAGTGCCATTCGTGGTGCCCATCCCGAGGTGGTTCACTTCTTTCTTTTCGAAATGTTCCAGAAACAGCGGCCGGTACTTCGGTCGGTTTGTGTCCATGGGATCTGTGTCGTGGCCTGGAAAACAGAAAAATACGCTTTATACATTAAAATTTAACCTTTTTGTACAGTAAATATTATAAAGAAAATTGTTTTTAATTTCTTAGATTTACAAATGATATGATTGAAGATTTTGCCATATGTATTATGGAATAGCTATATTCAAAAAGGCAGGCATACCGAAAGAGTCAATAAAGCGTGACGTACAGTTTTTAATTCAGGAATTAAACCAGATTCCTTTTGAACAATTCCAAAAGCATTAAGATGACATTCATAATGAACACCCAAGTCAGCACGACCGTATTATAAAGGCAAATTATTAAAATATATTGCCAATAATTAGTGATCTTGGATTTCATGGATATAATATCCAATTGTTATCTAAATTGTTGCAAGCTATCACAAAAACCTTAAAAACGCAACTGATAACGTTTAAATTACAAATTGTCATAATGGCACAACGTGGCACAAGACCTCTTCTTGGATTTTTAAATAATATCACACCATTATCACACACTTAAGCCACCCCGGAAACCTTGGAAATCATTTCGTCATGTTAAATACACAGTTTGGATTTAATCATATAACCAAATGCATGCTTATTGGCATCCGGAAACGGTTGCGACGTAGCTGTCCAGTGCAGTTCATAAGTTCAGGCCACTCACGCTTCATGGTGGCGAGGTCGTGGTCGTAGATCACCATGGTGCCCAGGTCGGCCGCCAGCTCCAGCGAAGCGTCGCGCGGCACCAGCGTGGCCTCGCGCGCCTTCATCGTGGCCTCGCTGTAGTCCTCGCCCGCGCCGCCGCCGCCGCTCTGCAGACAAGCCAAGAAGTCAGACAAACCATCGTCACCACCCTCAGACTACTTTAATTCAGCCTTTTAAAGAATGCCTTCCTGCCAGGTCGTCACCGAATACCTGACGTAACTTTGAAACGACACCGAATACCTGACGGAACTTTGAAAACGGAATGAAATATTTTGATAATTTTTAGTAGTTTTATAATTTAGCGCCGAATTGAATGGTAGCTAAATAATTAAGCAAGCAATATGTTTACCGTGCACTTGTTCGAGGTTACACTAGCGGTTTATTTTTGTTGTACATGACCAACGAACTGCAGTGAAGCTCTGTGGAGTTTCTTTTCTCATTAAGAGGGAAGTGAGAGCCCTCAGAGAGAGAGGCTTTTTTAAATGAAAATTTGTGCAAATGGAATAATACGCGTTGTTTTTTACGAACATTCTTTTGCGGAAGTACATCGTGAGCAAGCTACAACCAATTCTTACAAGAAAAAAAACAATATAATATATATGATTTATGCTGAGACTGTTTATCGTCAACTAAGAAAAAAAAATTGTCTATGTTCATTGTTTTTTTTTGTTATCTATGACAGATGAACTGCAAAAACGATTTGACATAATTTGGCGCTGATAGCTTACACCCTGGAAGAATGCTCTATGCCCAAAAAGTCAAACAGGGACCGATTCTACAGGATTTATAAATTACAAGACGCGGACACCAGCCTTGACTTACAAAACCATTAAAACGAGACGAAGTTATGTGCTCCAATCTGTTTCGTTTTAGTACAAACTTCGGGCGAGCAAAGTCAAAGTGGCGCGGTTACCGGGGCGATCGTCTTGGCGTGGTCGTTGCCCAGCAGCGCGGCGGCGGAGCGGAAGGCCTGGCTCTCGCGGATCTCGCGCGCTTCCGCGATCAGCGCGCTCAGGATGCTGGCTTGCTTCGCGTTACCTGCGCCAACAACACCGACTCATCAGGCCTGACCGGGCTGACCCGTGACTCAGAGAACTGTTACTACTGAATAAAGGCCACCTTGTTACTTTCAGTGAAGAGACATTAGGCCCGAAGAATAAATCATTTTTAACCAATACAACAATTTTGATTTAAAATGTACCCTCAATTCGTGTTCAACTTTTCCTCTTCATGCTAATCGCATAATGTGACAAGCGCAGGTTTGAAACTAACCTCAAATAAAGTATGGAGATGAAAGTTTTCACTAGTTTTACATTAAACATATTTAAAAATCTTTTAAAAAGACAGACAAATCAGTGTCAATTTTATGTGCTTCTCGGTGTAAGTTTAGCGCTGTGCTGTCCTTAGTAAGTTTAAAGATGAAAGAATCTTAATTTTAAAATACCTATGAATTCGTGCGTTAACAAGTATTCAGCGGTGGCGCGCTCTTCGGGGTTCTTCACAAGGCACTGGCTGACAAAGTCTATAAACTCTGGAGACCACTGGTCCGGCTCTCTGAAACGAATGACGGTTACGTGAAGCTGCTTCAAGAACAAATACATTAACCGGACAGAATATAGCTAAGAGGAAATTAATAAAAACAATTGAATATAATACAATACCAAAGTTTTTTTTTCATCCAACAGATTTTAATCCTTTTGATTACACACAAATAGGTACAAGAAAATTAAAGCTTAGTAATAACAAGCTCTTATTTTACACACGAGAATCCAAATCCAATATCGGTTGTGTTTGTCCAAATTCCAAGCCTGAATGCAAACTTAATCTCCAGAATCGCATTTTTAAGAATACAATAATCTGGTATTTGTTCCAGCAACACACGGCCGGGAGCTACCTGAACGAGGGCGCGGGCTTGGTGGGTATCATGAAGATGGCGCGCATGGGGTGTATGTCGCCGTAGGGCGGCTTGCCCTCCGCCATCTCCAGCGCGGTGATGCCCAGCGACCAGATGTCGGCCACGCAGTCGTAGCCGATCTCCTGTATCACTTCCGGCGCCATCCAGAACGGCGTGCCTATCACAGTGTTCCGTTTCGCCATCGTGTCCTGAAATTTTTTATTATTGTTCAAACTGGAGTAGTTGGTGAACTGAATTTACAGCCATTTTTATTGCATGGCGCCTGCCGGCGTACACGGGAATCACGTACAAAAAGCTGGGGAATTTTGTACTTGATTAGAACCCTAAAAACCAAGCAATTCGATATTCTGTAAATAAATTTAACCTAATTAAAAATCCTACCTGGAGATGAAAGTTATGTTCTGACACGTACGTCTTTACCATTAATTCGAAGTTTGGTAGTATTTTACTACAAATGTTTTATGTAAAAATTCAAGTTAATGAGATATATAAATGGCTAAACTCAATTGTTTAGTTGCTTGATTTTTCAACTTTGGTAAAGGTTAGGAATTTCTATGAAAAAATAAAGGTATAGGGCCACTTACTGTTAATTGACCAGCGACACCAAAGTCAGCCAGTTTTGCGTGACCCTCCGTGTTGAGCAATATGTTCCCCGCCTTGATGTCCCTGTGGATCTTTCTTCTCCGGTGCAAGTATTCGAGGCCCTTCAGCGTGTCACATAGTATCGTTGCTATTTCGTCTTCTGAGAGCGTTTTCTTTCGTAACCTCATAATGTCTGACACTGATCCCGCGCCGCAGTATTCCATAACAATCTGGGATGATAAAAAAGTATGAATACATAATCTGCTAACAAACACGATGTAATAGTACAAAACAATTTGTAGACTAAACTTGACAAAATAATTCTACCACTTTTTATTAGGGGATCTATGAAATGGCATCCAAGCAGCCACAATCCTTCAGTGATTGTACCTCGGCCATACAGTAAGTAGTACGTAGATTTAGAATGTAGCGAGATTTCTCAATATATCAATTTCGAGGTAATACAAAGCTTCATAGCTTTAGTTTTAAGTTTACGAATATAGTTATCACCATGAAATAACTACTATGTAAATTATTGACGCGTCAAAAGTGCCTTTTTAAGGACTATTTGAATAAAGATTATTTTGAATTTGAATTATGCGATTCGCAATTACTAGGCGGTGTTTAGGAAAAGTAGAGAGTTAAATTTTGAATAAATATTTCTATTCGCGCTGTAACAACAAATAATAAGAATAAAACAAAGATGACTATTAAAAGGGATCTGGGTCCCGCAAGGGTACTTTATTTTATTTTTTTGGTATTTTCAGCTCGATCTCAATATTTACTGTGATTCATATGACACCCAGACGCATGATGTTGAACGTTTCGTTGCTAGGCTGAGCGGCTCGGCTGAAACTGAAGCGAGTGAACTGGTCGTGGTCATGCCTCACCCATAGGTCGGTGTTCTTGAAGTAGCTGCCGTAGTACTTGACCACGTAGGGGCTGTCGCACTGCTGCATGATGGAGATCTCCTTGATGATCTCCTGCAGGTCCGTGTCCACCGGCACCTGCTTGATTGCGAGCACCTGCCCGCTCTCCTTGTGCAGCGCCTGGAAGGAAGGTGGTTAATCAGTTCAAAAAATTTGGATAACATAACTTCCAAGGTGACCTTGACATTGAAAACTTGAACGAAAAAGTAAGTTGAAAGTGCAGGTTAATGCATTTCGCTGTTGATGATTGATTAAATAAATAAATAATTTTAAAAGTTCTTATTTCAGGGACCCCAGTTTTATCTTAATTAAATTTATACAACTGTAAAGAGATTTTGAGATGTTCCTTATATTCAGGCATCAAAGATATTGTGTGCGAGCACAGATTAAATCATTCTTAATCAAGTTATGTTGCAGAAGGCATTTTGGCAATTTGAATAGTTGTAAGAACATGGTATGGGTGAGTCAATAATAATACCGGATTGAATATCTTTTATATGTAGATGTTTCTGTGGGCCAGATTATTGCAATTAATTGAATCGAAACGGCCACAAACTTAAGACTCCTGTCCGACAAGCGTGTTTATTATTGCTAAAGGTAGCGAACTGTACACCTTAAGAGAAAGTTCCCATCGAGATAAAATACGAAATACAGGCTTCGTCCTACAAACGAAAGTTTTGTAACGGCATTTGTGAACACTTAGTTTGGCAGTTAGCTAAGAAGTGGTTTCAAATGGTGATAGCAGAGTAAAGAATTCGATTTCATAGCGCCAAAAGGAAAAGAGGTGCGCAAGGTGGATCAAATTCGACTTCCCTGGATAAGAGGTTAAAGTCCCAACCTCTAATCAAGATTAACACCCCTAACTGCTGAAAAACTGCTAATATGTGTGTATGTATTATCTTATCAAGAAGCTTGGAGCAGCGTGGTTGGTAAACACAGTTTAAACCCTGCAGTGGGCACTTTTGTCGACTGAGGATAATGATACGCTAAGCCTTAATTTCAGTATTGAGATTAGGTCTCACCTTATAAACGCTGCCATATGAACCTTCACCGAGTTTGCAGATGATGTCAAATACTTCCTCCGGTTGCCGCGTTAAGCTCTCCTCCGATAATTTCTTTAACTCACTGTAACAACAAAAATAACACTTCATACAAAACTTATTTAGTCTTCCAATTTACAAAATCTGATATTGAAATGGGAATGGGCGGAATACATGATCCAGATGCTCATCTGTTCAATCTCTAAGGCTTAAATCCATAAAGCGTACTTTCACTTTGCTGAACCTAAGTTAGTGTTAAAAGGACAAAACGTTGTCTCGTTTTAAGTGTTTCTCAAATCAGAGGTAACGCTCGCTTTATAAATCACAGCCTAAGTGCTAATTGCAGCCCCTGATGCAGACGAAAGATTATTTTTTATATCATACTTAATTAGTTCTCGACTGCAAATCTCCAAGTGAGATATGATGGATTTTAAGGTTAATGAACGGGCTAACCTGATAGAGGTATCGGCTTTAACCCGTCATCGTATTCGCACCGGAATGCTTAAACGCTTAGGCGTGTCTTTAGAACTAGAAACTTTCTATTTAGTGTTCATCATGAGCGTAATGAGAATCCTACTGCCAATAAATATAAACAGCTTAACCGAGACGAGACCAGATTTTAATTGACCAGTAGTGAACCGAGTTACATACATGACATGTCAACGTTGAGCGATTGATTGATCCTAACCAAATTAGACCACTCCATACATCGATGCCTTGAACCGAAAGTGGCAGATGAATGATAAATTTAACGACTCCTCTATCAGCCTTATGGCCACTTTACTCCAGCTCTTCGTCAGATGTCCGCCGCCGCGTCACACCGCACGTGGTGGACATAAACAAGGGTGTCGTAATAAAATCAATGTGTTACGAAGTACCAGTGTCGACGACCGCTTTAACCCCCGCGACCTACTGATATTACCGTGACATCATTGAACAATACGGAAACGTAGATTATGTTGTTGAATCAAAATTCTTTCCTGAACCTTGCATAATTGAAGGGGGATATGTCGAAAGCCCCGTAAATAATCGACAACTTTTATATCATTTCAATTAAATTTACTATCTGGGAACTTGGAAAAGAAAACTGGCTAGCTTCTTAGCTAGCCCGGTTACTTTATGTGCAATCAAGAAAGTGATTTTTGTAAATTAATGGATATCCGGACAGTTTTACCAGCAAGCAAACAATACGTGCCTATGCAACGCCATCACCCAACCACCACACCACACAGGGCTTACTTATCACTTTAACACATCGTTTCATGCGTCGGTCGCCTCCATGACTGTATCATCACTTTACGTCAAGGGCATATTTATATATTTAGTAATTAAAAAAATAGTATTATTAGCCTGCTATATTGACTATTGATAAATGTTGAATGTCCATTACGAACCACAATATTTTACAGCAGCATTGTCAGATGGCGTGTCCACAGCATAACTGCAAGAAATTGACTCAACTCAACCCACTCTTTATTACTAAACTTCTGCACTATATAAACGCAATACGCTGTACTCCGTCAAGGATTCCAGTCATCCTAAATCGAAATCATCGAAAGATCTTCATCAGATCACCGAATTTAAATGTGACTAATTAAATGCCATAAAGTCAATGCAAGCTTAATTAAGATTTGACAAAGATATTCACTATAACATGGCCAGAAAAAACACGTCGGATAAAACAAACATCCAGTCATCTTTTTACTATGTAACTGGTAGATTTCGGCTATACGAGTACAACATTGTTTACAGAGGACCCTGTCCTCATCCGTCCCTAGACCGCGGCAAATAATCCGAATTCGTATTTACTTAACCTTTCCGTCTAGTCTGTCAACACCGGAATGGATTGATGTTCCGATGACCTAATAAATAATTCGCCAAAGGGATACCTACTGAACTTTGGACTTAGCTAAATAAGTAAGTGGGTATATTATATCTAAATATTATCATATTATAAACGAATTTCTATTAATCTGTATAGTCAGTATTCTGTATTTCTTATGTAAATCAGTTAAATTTACTACTAAATTGATATATTTATATTTACAGAATAATATTATATAAATACTATTTGTCATATTGAAACGATTTAAAAGTAACAGAAGTCAAAAATAAGTTTACTTTATTCAAATTAATGCTAATAATTTAAATAAATAGTACTTCGAAGGTATGAAGAGACGGACTCTAGAGACGGGTTAATTCAATTCTTATTGGATGCTATTATTTCAAGTTATCCACCTAATAGGTACACTTGATAGAAATATCTTAAAAGGACAAAGTGTTCACAGGCCGTATTATGTGGCAGTTATTGTCGTTTTAGATATTTCTGTATTCTTGCAGATGAGACCGCCACGCCGTCGGTGAGCGAAAATGAGTAAAAAAGCGATGACAGGGACAACGCGAACGAAGCAAACATAATTATAAGAGGATTAAGAAAGCGCTGAAAAGCGTGTGAAAGGTGTGAAGGATATAATGTAGTTAGTAGCCACATGTGGCCTCCTAAGACATCTGTGCCCGAGAGAGGAATGCGGGACTGTTTTAGTTTCTTTATGTCATAAATAGACACACACAATTAACAGGGTACTCATAAAAGGAATAAAAAAATCTTTTTAATAGATTTTCATATACCGTTAATAATTCTTTCTTTCGATTATAAGTATAACGTAGCTAATAAAAGCTAAACTCCTAAAAAGATTCCATTTTTTGTAAGATGGTCTTATGTATTTCTCTGTGTAGTATCCAATAATAAAAAAATCCGAAGAGCTTAATTTTTAGCACTAAAATGGTATAATCAGAGCGTGAATAATCACATTAAACCTGAGAGCTCCGAATTAATATATCCTGATTGGATGTACACTACTCCAAAATACGATATCTACAAAACGCTTAAAGACAACATCAAAATATTATCTGCAACTAGGAGATTTATTTATAAATTATCATGTTAATATGAAAGTTCTGCCTGCGCAAAAATAAAACTTCAATTCCTCTATAAATGAGCAGTTTTGATATTTCATTATCAAATTGAAAGTGAGCAAGACTTTCTCGTTGATCCATTTGATTCCACACGAATTTAACAAAAATTATTTACTTTTTAGGTATATTCGTTACCTATGACCCGGCCACAGCTTCGATTTTGATGAAATTTTAATCCCAAAAAAGAAACGGTGCCCGCGAGATTTTCAAACCAACCGAAAAAGGCGCGGATGAATTCGCCGTCAACATCTTCTATGTAATATATTATGATAATTCCTACATTCGTTGATTTATATTAATAGATTCATTCATTTTAAAAAGGCAATCCTTTTAGTATTCACAAACAAATTATGTTATAGTGGTGTAATAGGTATGGCAGTAAATGCGTTTTTATCAAATAATTTAATTCTCCAACAGTAGAATTAAACTGAAAAATGTTCTTGATGAATCCAAACGTTAGTCTGGAAATGATGACCGGGGAACTTGAACACCTCCTACTGGGCTCGCTGTCTATCTTATACACGCATAGTCAGCAAAATGAATGAACTAAACTCCTGCATATGATAAAAAAATCATGAACTGGGCTCGCTTTCCCGTCGAACTTAAATTCATAAGAAAAGTGTTTAAAGCATAATTTGTTAACGCAGTTAATTAGGACGTCATAAATTGTAACGGTACCGCCTTACTCAGTGTAACAGAATTCACGCAGCTAACCACAACAACATTCCGGGTGATTCACTACATTGTAGATAGGCATTTCCTTACTGGTTATGTATTTCAATTATTGTTTATTGTTATTGCCTTCCTTTTAAAAGTCGTGCAACTAGGTATCTTAGTAATACGGAAAAATCGCAGGATATAAGTAAGTTGTCTGATCTACATATTTCATCAATTATAAATACGACGGATTCTTCGTAATAGGCTGTGTTGAACATAACACGCTAACGATGTCTCCACATAGATGAGTACCTACGTAGATGTTTTTAAGGAGACCTTAATCATTGCGTGACATTTGTCAGTTTATTTCCTATGAAACTTCTTCCTACCTTAATTAGTGTAATTCTTGGATATGTAAGAGTTGATCGTTATGTTAAGGGTAAGTTAGATAGGTGAAGTACTTTATGTGTCCGTGTGATGTGTCATCTCGGTATTTGTCCAAGTTTAATCTTTTATTTATTCGAAGAGTTTAGTCCAGTAATTTTTTTAATGTTATTTTGCTTTACGCTATTTAAGTCTCAGTTTTCTTTATTAATGTTGTGTTGCTTTAAAATAACTTAAATACGTTGCTTATTTTTTTAGGATTAAAAAACAATATCAAACGGATGTCATTTCAGTCCGCGCTTAAAATAGATCTTCGAACTACGAGCGTGTGATTTTATTTACCTCCTTACAAAATAGTTACCCTAAAACTGGGGGAAATTTAATGAGAGCTTCATCATCATCTTTAAGGTAAACCATCAGCGAAGGAAACTCACCCCTGAGGGCGTTCGTTGGCGCTCATCCTGTCTGCGCGTCGTTTCTTGCAGGTATTACAATTGAGGGTTGGCGCTCCACCTTCCCACAAGCCACCTTTCCAAAAAACGAGCTTACCCTCTTCGTCCATCAGGGCACTTCATCTTTGCCATTACTGCCGTTTTGGCTATCCAATATAAGCACTCGTTCCCCAAAGTCACACAAATCTTTTTTGCAAAAGATATCTGGCAAAGCAAGCCTCTTCCGTATTTAATATTTTTTATAGCATCTTAACTTAGGTCAACTTTCACTTCCCCGACTTAGTTCCATCAAAATTGAACAAAGAATGTTTGTATTCGGTAATTTATCCTCTATGCTGAAAACATTCGGCACAAAACATTCATCACACTATAAGTGGGCGCGTTTCACAAAACCAAGAAAAACGGATCACACAGTTCTGAAAAACATGATAAGAACACTTGGAATACTCTTTAGACACAGTACACAGGGTCGACAGGTATACACTTTTATAAGTTCCAGTTAACTATCAAATAGATAGCCGATATCTGTTATCACTAGATCACGGGTGAACTTTTGCCGTTATGTTCATCACAAAGGGTCGAGGAATTATTGAGCATTGGGCATATTTATATTTACGTAACAGCAAGTCCACTGCTAACATTCAAAAACGATTAACAAAAGTTAAATCCCAAAATAAACTCCGGTATCCTTTCCAAGTCATAATAACCGGTCGAAACGTGCGCGCGCAGCATCGCGCGTCTCCTACGCCGTCTCTCAGCACACTGTCTTCACCGATTTGACGTTGACAGCTTCGGAATTATGGGAAAATTTTCCTGTTCCTGCCTAGTCCCTAGAGTTTTACCTATTCTACGTTATATTTTTACCATTATTCAGATTTTTGTCCTCAATCGGTCAATATACTCGCTTCGGTTTTCCGAAAAATAATATAAGATACTCATATTATACAAAGGTGAGATTAGTTTGTTTCTTCATTTGTAATCGATGAACTATATATATTATATGCTAATTTATCCCGTAGTAACATAGGCTAAGTATAGCTTTACTTTCTTCAGTAATAATGATAATTCAGCCTGAAATTGCGGTATTTATAAAGCTGGCAGAAAAAGCGCTAAAAGCTACATTATGCGCGTGCGCCGAGTGATTGGTACGTTGTACGCATGAAATACTAGGTATATACTAAAAACATAATGGGCTTTAATATACCTACACAAAATCGATTATAATTCCAGTTTCCGTCTATATTTTGTAAGGTCACAGCTAGTACGATACAATTTAGTTTAGTTTCATTAAGGATGGTCTTCCTTAAAACTCACAAATTGCCAATTTTACATAAATTGAAAGAACTATTTAAAATTTTTTGCTAATAAATAATTTGTCTAAAATTCGGTTATATCTGAAACTCCAGTAAATTTAGCATTTTAGCAGCAGTTACATCAGGAAGATCAGAAGACGGAAAGTAATTACATCAGGTACTAATAAAAATGTACTGTGAATTATTGATTTTGAAACACGAACGGGACATTCTGTCCTGTTTGCGAATGGATCACAAAAACTTCTTATCCAAATCTTCATATACAAACCTCTATTCAGAACGTGAATTAGCAAATTTTTGACATATTAATTTCCCAATGTCCCATTGGTTACATAAATCAAATGTTGAGTGATGTTTTTTGCTGCCGTGTCACGAGCGCGACGGGAGACGGGTGGGCGGCTCCAGATAAATAAAACGGCGTGTTGGTCCGTCTATAAATACACGGATCCTATGTGATACCGCCTGACCTTTTTATTGGCATGCTTGTTGATACCGCACTGTAGTTACGCTGAATCTCCTATCTAGATTCAACATTCTTCTGTCCTGAGTTTATGAGTATTACTGGATTTTTTTTAATGAAATGCATTGAACACACGATTTAACACTTAATTTGCATACTTGTTGAAACCATGCGGTTGTTGCATTTGCTCAATAATCTAGATTAACATTTATCCTACTTCTGATGTTATGAAAGCTTCGTGTGCCATGCAAACATTTTGTACGGGCAAGCAAAGTTCGTTGCCCTTAGTCTATACACGCCTGATACCTCTGGTTTGATTGAAAGCTTGAAATAGATTCTTTCCAAGCATGAAATAGTAGCTCGAGGGAATATACTAGTAAATTCGGAATTGTAACCGATGATTATGTAATCATATGTTTGACTATCATAAACTCTTGGTTTTGAAGATGAACTAATTGTAAGTCAATGTTTTAATTTTATGTTAGACATTCTTATATCCGTGATTCCTTAGTTTAGACCCCTAAAAAGTCAGGTTCAGGTTTCAGGTCAGGTTCAGGGTCGGGTTTGTCATAAATAACTTACACTGAGTTTCAATGATAAAGATTTATTTTTCTATTACTTGTCCTAGAGCCACACGATTTGGAACAATCCTTAAATAATTTCATCAAAACTTCTCATTTTGTACCTTTTCGGGTGAATTGTCCAATCTTCAGAGTACACATATGAAGTAGAATCCGATTGTTTGGTTTACTGCTACCTGGCCCGAGACCCGTACAATTCAGAACAGCATGTGAACTTTCCCATTCATTACCGTGAGAACAAAAGACAACAACCGCTTTGAATTATGATAAAGTGTATATGCAAGCAACTTTTTGCTAAGTTAATATTTTTACGGTTATTGTACACCGCAAAAATGTATGCATCCTGCCTTTGAATGGGATTATCACAACTATGGTGCTTCTTTAAATGTCTCGTGCAAGCAAGCCAAATCGTCTACTAACGAGTTCAGTGAAAAACCCCCGTTTTAAATCTAGTGATTGATACATTGCTATTTTCAGACTAGCTTGTGGTTAGATTTCTGTTCTTGACTAGTGGTAAAATCAAAAATATTTACCGATGTAAGCAACACTTGTAATCAAACATGCGCAGAACTAGCTGATGTTGTCAAATTCAGCGAGGACCATTGAACTAAATTGCCATAAAATTATTCAAAATGAAATATTTACTCGTATTTTCTAGTCTCGTTCTTCGATATATACAACAAATTAATGGGAGAAGGTCGTAAGAAGGGATCTCACAGACACTGTTATTTATCTCCTTCTATCTCCAGCTGTCAGCCTGATGAAATGCTGACGCATTGAGTTCACGTCAGTGATATTTTTGCACGCAAAAAACCGTCAGCGTTATCTCTCGAGGAGTTAACACGTAATGCTTTCCTTTGCCAAGAGACTGGACCACTGGGTCCAAAAATATATTAATCAGGTTTTTACAATTATCACCGACAAGTCGACAACGTCTTTTCAAGGACTAGAATATGCAAACCAAATATTAAAATTGTTTCCTACCCTCAAGAACCTTTTGTTTGTTCTTTAGTTTATTTTGTACAGATCTTCATCAGATACCCAACAACAGCTTCACGTATTATGGGAGGATTTTTTTGTAATGAATATAGGAAATGCCACAATTATTTGTATAGGACGATAGCTTGATGTTCTCTCCTTGACATGTTAGTCAATGCGATCTGCCGAGCGATGAACCTAGACCGGCTATACCTGGACTGGGGCACGCGATCATGACGTACTTAACTTTTGAGAATGTTGAGCCGCCGATATAGAGATGAACACTTGAAGCTCTGTGCGTAACACGGTTCGAAGAAATTTTCTATATTGATCATCAATTTTGCGTAGAACTCAGCGACGAAAGATTTTTTACTGATATATCTCATAGATACCTACGTAAATGTTTTCCAGAAAGAGAATAATTTCTTAGTGCGACATTTGTGGGTATGCAAGTATTTGTTTATTTGTAAAATTACTGATACATATTTTTTACCGCCAGCTTACAGAGTCATTGACCCTTTTAAATTTACATCACTAACGTCATCAATAATTTTACAGCTCGCCTTTGAAAAGATATTAATGGAATGGCGAACCCTCATAAGACGCAGTAGGTACACTGGTGGCACAAGATCGTGAAGATCCTGCAAGTGACCTATGTCCAACCGTAGATAGCACACGTGGAATATAAAAATTAAAATAAATACAAAATTGTACGACCGAAATGATACTCTTTACTAATGCACTGCATGCCAGCACCAATGTAAGTCCGTCTGTTTACTCCACCAATTAAATGCTGGACGCCTCCGAAAGACAACTAAATAAAAAATATGCAAATATATACAAGCAATAAATTAATTATTGTTTGTTTAATGTCAATTCAGCCGAATTGCAGATAGATTGCCGAAAATAACACGACTCATGGGTCTTGAACCGGATAGGTATATTTAAAGATGACGATAGTATAGGCTAATAGTGCAAAGGCGGAAAGAGAGCTGCAAACGGGACAGGTCAGCCCCGAGCGACGACCTACAATCCGGCCAGCGCAGCACAGCTCGGGCCCACGCCTCTCGCCTCTCAGACACGGCCTACGATGAGACGACAGCGACACGACCAAGCTTTAAAGAAACATAAAACCCATAACGAAAACACACTATCTAGTGGACCCTCAAGGGCATAAATACGCCTAAGAACTTGCCGAGTAGGTGATAGAATACGAAAAGTAATAACAATGAGGTGGGCAAATCTAAAACATTCAAACTTTTTAATATAGTTATGCATGAAAGCATGAAATTTAGGTAATCAAAAACAAAGCATTATAAAAGTAGATTTAAAAAAATCGATATCAATCAATGTTTTAGAACATAAGAATAACATGAGATAGCTCAATTTCCTAAATCAGTTACTAAGTCTAAGTGATATGTGGCGATCCGGCGTCCTGCAATACGAGTACATCTTGCATCTTACGCTCAGAGGCAAGTTCGTACCCACTCGTTTTTCAGGAACATATAAAGTAACATGCACAACAATGCATATCGCACACAAACTATTTCTAATGCAACACTCTACTCTCTGAACTTTGCTGATTGTGCAGTAAAGATCATAAATTGTGACATAATCATTACACTACTAGAATAGTTTAGCCAAGACTCTACACATATCATACAAACTTCAACTTTCTGAGTAATTATGGATGAGTTAAATATCGAATAATTATAGGAACATAGCGCCCGATAGTGTCGTTTCATGTAAAGGACTGTTCTCAGCAAGAGCTTTATGAATGAGTTTTGCATTATACTGTTGTCGGAGGACTTTATTACCTAGTTTTAGTTAAATTGCTTTTTCGCTTATCTTACCAGTTACGGTATACACAATACAGTATCATTTATGTGAGCTGAAAACCAAAGCTCTATACTTTTTCAGTTGCTCTTATAAAATATTTTAATATTCATCACCTTTTGTCGTACCTAACGTTCAGTAATGCATTGTAAAGACAGTACAAAAGCAACATAAAAAATCGCATCAGAATGTATTCTATGTTAGCCATTATACCACAGGTGGGCAAAGGCTTCCCTCCGATCATAACACCACACTGAATTTTGTCCATCTGCGGGTCAATCAGATAAAACATCGTCGTCTCACCCTCTGTTTTGGTTCAGCAACTACCTTAGTAAAATAGTATTTTCCTACTTATGGAATGCTGTTATGGCGAACAACCTTTCTATATTTTTCTATAATTTCTCTAATTTGTATGCATAATAAAATACGATGAAACTCCACTTCTACTCTAGTCTTTTCAACATTCACCGGTCTTCTCGGAAAACAGTCCTTACTTTTCAGCGATTAACTATAGTATTTGTCCTTGAATTTGTAACCTTAGTACGGAGACACAGAATAATAATAAATACGAAACCAAACAAAAATTATTTATAGAAATATATGTCAACATTTAAGCTTATAAGTAACTCTAACCTGATACTTCAACGCGTCATTTGAATTCCAATTATATGACGCGTTGAGAGAGTGCCACCTGAATGAGACAACTTAAGTAAGTGTGGAATTAGTTCCACACACATACAAATCGAACGAGTTGCTTTTTAAGGTTCCGTACCCAAATTATGTCATCAGGACCCTACTAAGACCGCTGTTCGTCGCCTGTATCGCTTGAAAACAGTATATTATATATTTCTATAAATAATAATATTCAACAAAATATTATTAAAATAAAATAACCTACACGGATTCCGTTGCAGCATCTTAGTGAGGTTTTGGCGTCTGCTGAACACCGCCATCCTGTACATTATCGATGGAATCACTTAAAGGTCATTGCATCACATCGCGAGCAAATTCGCGATTACATATCAAACGCAAATAAAACCGCAAAATCCCAAATCTTTGGTTTCAGCGCGCGCGCTGTCAGATTATAAGTTGGAGGTCCTGGGTTCGATTCCCGGCTCGAGTCTGGCCTGGTGGGAGGCTTCGGCCGTGGCTAGTTACCACCCTACCGACAAAGACGTGTCGCCAAGCGATTAAGCGTTCCGGCACGAAGTCGCGTAGAAACCGAAAGGAGTATGGGTTTACCATACCCCTTATAGGTTAGCCCGCTACCATCTTAGACTGTATCATCACTTACCATCAGGTGAGATTGCCGTCAAGGGCTAACTTGTAGTGGATAAAAAAAAAAAAAAGTGTTGCGTGCAGTGTCTACGAAAGTTAACGTAAAAATGCTTACGTGCATGGGTGCGAAGAGTCCAAGGTTCCAGAAAACATTATCTAATCACAAATATTATTAGCAAATATCTAAATTATTCCTGACCTAATAATGTTAATTTAGCTACTCATTTATTAATTTTATTTTATTTAAACGAACTAGTTTTCTTTTCCATTTTAAAATGAAGCAACGTAAAACAGGAAGAAGATAAGGTAAAAAAATTGGAGATATTATGTATAATTAACAGCTGAAGCATAATCAAGACACGTTATGTAAGTTACAGTACCTACTCGAGTTTTTCTTTTAGTTTAATTGATAATTAACTTGTTCCTTTAAGGTAGCCATAAGGAGGCCACGTTTTCAATTATGTAGGACGTTTTGTTTTGTCCGGCCATCGATCGCTATCGAGTGCAGGCGTTGAAAGACAACGGGTAAGCACACCATGAACCTTTGTGTGTGAAGTCAGAGCATTATCCGCGAACTATGGGAGTTCCGTAACTAATGTGATTCCAAAAATAATTGGAAATTAGTACACCCACCCACTATGCTTACGACAGCAAAAGAAAATCGCTAAGCATGGGCTTTACAAGAGTCAGTCACTAGTCGGGCGATGAAATGAGCTATGCTCGTGTGTTGAAGGAGCTCAATGTGTTGAAATCAGAAATTACAAGATTCCTAGGAAAACTGAAATTTCAACATTTTTGAGTTGTGAAACTAACTTGCCTATGAGCTGAAGAATCGATGAAGGGTGGTGTTTCCAAAGTGGTAGATCAACACTGTATTTTTGGTGGACAGGAGGTGGACAGAGAAAATCAAACCAATCACAGCGTGCCGTTGAGCGGCAAATGAGCCGAATTTCCAACAGATTACCCTTTTTTTATTTTCCATTATTACGCTTAAAATTAGTAATGGGAACTTAAGCTTAAAAGTCAATACTATTTGCTGTTTACTGTGCAGTTACAATGCATGAATTCTTAAAAGCAACTTACACATCTTGTACTAAGGGTGCAGCATTAAAAATTATAAGTAACTATTTATAATAAGTAGAACGAACTAGAAAAGAAGTAGAACGAAGGAGGATGAGAAAATAAAAACTGAATATTGGAGTACGGATCTCCAAAAACTGAGTCCCTTATCGATTACACGAAATCGTCGTCCAGGCCTTTTTGGTCCGTCTATTGATTGGCGTGGCGGGTATTGAATATAGTGAGTCAATGCGGATGAGGCAGCGGCCATTGTTCCACTCATATATCTTTACGACCCAAGGCACCTGGATCTGTATGATAGGGCGACTACTGTAGTCGATAGAATATTCATTATTAATCAGCTAACCCTTTTAAAACGGATTTCTAGTCATCGTAGCAGGGAAACTCTAAATACAGAGAGAAAAGAAATATTCTAAGACAGCCTATTCACAAATACTGATTATGTTATGTTTGACGACATACGTGGCGCAGTGCGCGCGCTGTCGCATTATAAAGTTGGAGGTTCGATTATCGGCTCAGGTCTGGTCTGGTGGGAGGCTTCGGCCGTGGCTAGTTACCACCCAACCGACAAAGATGTGTCGCCAAGCTATTAAGCGTTCAGGCACGATGTCTCGTAGAAACCAATTAAGAGTGTGGTTTCCAAATGACTGACCTGAACGCTCAAGACTTGTACGAAAATAAAAAAAAATACTAAACTTATTGCACACTTATTGATTGGCATTTGGAGTTATCGCAAACTGGTGTTCATAATATCAATATGGTGAAAGCTCAAGGCGATACCTTAGAACTGCTATGAGTATAGGTTTACACACTCTTGAGTGTCAAGAAAGAGATGTTAATAGTTCAAGTGGTCATCGACGTTAGAATAAATATAGTTAGACGTTAGAATATACATCTCAATTAGTATAAATGCATAGCAATTATAAAATAAGTGTGAGAAGTAACTGAAGAAATTAAAGTTTCAATATGCCGAATTATTTGTGGAAGG
Organism: Lasiommata megera; assembly: GCA_928268935.1. Taxonomy (NCBI): domain Eukaryota; kingdom Metazoa; phylum Arthropoda; class Insecta; order Lepidoptera; family Nymphalidae; genus Lasiommata; species Lasiommata megera. The sequence continues at coordinate 577,850 of OV743308.1, read as the reverse complement.
AATCACAAGTAATTTAGAGTACATTTTTGCTGTCTCACTTCAGAGCACGGATCACCTTTCCAAATGAGATTTAGGCTGAAGTCTCCCATGGCTGGCCGGCCAGTGGCTTATTAGACTTCAAATTGTTTTCATAAGTTATTGGAGAACTCTCAACATGCATGTTTTGATCATCAATACAATTAATAGATTTTTATTTTTTAGTTTACTTACAAAGTATGAACGATAAGTATTTTATGTCTGCAATGGTTGACCATACAAACTTTTGCAATCATAATATTAGTAGGGATTTACTTTATTTGTGTTTATTAACAATTATACCTGTAGTGTAAGCATAATGTGCACTCTCAGGTTTAGAACTACAGAGTGTGCTCAGCCTACCCATCTTGACTTAAAAATGGTCAGGTTGTGCCTGCCAAAGTTAAGTGCCTGACATAAATATGTCTCATTTCAAAACTAATTTGACTAACTGATCAAAGTTGTCTATAGATCTCAGCCTAAGAACAACCTTAACTTAAACCACTGGACCTTGTGGGTAAATAACAGTAAGCCAGCTCCATCTAGATCCAATGCCTTAAGATATCTTTACTTATAGCTACTTTTGAATGAAACTACTTCTATGGATACTAAGTCAAAATTATATACATACATTCTATAGAATAAAATAAAAATATACTATTTTGCCTATGCAATAATACTTAAAAGCGGCAAAGAAAAAGTACTCTATGATAACAACATTGATGTATGTTTTTTTTTTATCTAGGAAACAATATTATCTCACCGGATATGTTCTGTGATAAATACTTACTCGTACTGTTGAGTTCAAATTAGTCAATTTAAATGCACCATACATAATATATAAAGCAGAGAATGCAGCAGTTGCATATATATTTATAAATTCAAAAATATAAACAACTGCTGCATTCACAACAGCAATCATTTAAGTGCAGTGAGACGCAGGCAATTTATTTATTTATTCTTTTTACTTTACTTCACAAGCGCGAAAAGAAACAGCGAAGTCAACATCTCCTGAGGATGATCCGGTGTCGGGTCGAAACATGCGTAGAGGTTCTAGTGAAACATTTTGTGTAGTGTTATATTATACAAATCTCCCGGTTGTCGGCGGAATATAGCAAATTATACTTGCTGTTTATTGTTTATCATGGACTTCCGCAAAGTAACGCCTACTTCTATTCATTATTATTAATTGAGAACAAAATACATTAAAATACACTATATAAAAGATTAACCTTGTTAATTAATTGTTTGAAGTGTTCCCTAAGTTACTTCAGGCAACTTATTGAAATTAAATTGTCAAAATGCTGTGCAGTGATACAATAAGTCAAAGTCATTGGCACAAAAACCCAAAATTTTAGCACTAAAAGATTTTTTTTATATACAAAAATTACTAAGGGCATTGCTATATTAATTCTTTTTCAATAAAATTTATAATAATGAGTATGGTTGGCTAACTGGGGGGCAAGCCCTTTAAAATACTCTGTAGTGAAAGTAAAATATTTAATTAGTTGATATAAATTATACTAGTTTTCCTTATAAAGCAATAATAGATAATATTTGAAGTTATAACAATAAAGAAGAATTATTTAATTGTTAACATAAATTAGTTTTAAAATTGTGCACTACCCAAGTGTTTGTATATATTGAGAGACTTAAAATTGTTCAAGGGCTAAAATAGATAGTAGAGCTCACTGTGACAGCAGGTTAGATATAGTATTTTGTCATTAGTCAGGATCTTGTTTATGAAGATTTAGGTAGGTTTTCTAGAATTGCTACTTAAACAATTACTTTTGTTGTTTTACAGAGATCTATCTGGTTATTAAGTAAAATAAACAAATAGTTAATGCTTCCTTTTCCACATAAAAATCATGAAAGAGATAGAGCACTTAGTTAAATTTCAGTACATCTCAATAGGCAATAATCATTACAGTTGAACTACTTTGGTATAAAACTCTTTAAAAATTAAAAATAAAAGTTTATCTCAAGATGACACAACATGTCAAATTGTGTATATTTTAAAATTTTATAAATTTACATGTTTACCTTTTTTATTTTCTAATAAAATAATTATTTTTCAAGTTTTTAGATAGCAATTATTAAATTTGGCAGACAATTGAGGTCGTAAAAGATCACCTTTTATATTGTGCTGCTACATTATCAGGTAAATAATGCTTATTTTGACACGAAAGCTTTGTATTTTCAATTTATGAATTCTATAGGATCACTTACCTTTTTGATGAGTTCTCAGTCATGTTCAATGTTTCACAAATACGCACAGAAAATAAACAAACAACAAATCATTATAATAAATTGAAATACATGAAGCGAATTATAACTTCATTGTTAAATTACAGTTTGCAAAATAATAAAAAGTTCTTAGTCAATGCATTAATACATCGCACGGTTCCAGTGTGATCACAGATCTGTCAAAAATAGTAGACTATTACAGACGTTAATCAAATCAATTCCTGTCAAAGTGGCGCATTACGTTCCATTATAATCTGTCTGTCATTGTTTTCATTCATATTTCAATGTGTGTAGTTAATTTTTGTTAAGTATAAAAGGAAAAATGCACTTTAATTATTATTATAATAATTAAAAATTATAACAAATGCGATGCAATTATATTATTTATCATAGAATCTACAAAACTAAGGAATACTATAGCGTTTAATGAAACGTATTCTTCATTCGTCTATGGATCGTTGGCGGTTGTACGTTGCCATGACAATGTACATTGATAACAAACGCATGGCCAATGGCCGTGTTCAAAATTTTTGTGTTTACTGTCAGTCTGTCAGTTTCTAATGCAACCGCGAAAGAATATTCGTTTATTGATTAAACTTTCCAAGTATTATATCTGATGAATGTGTATAGACTTAGAAGTTTCGAGAACATTACACCGAAATGTTTAAAAACACTTTTCAGTCTGGGTTTCTGTCAATTCTTTACAGCATAGGTAGCAAACCCTTGCAGATTTGGGACAAAAAAGTGCGAAATGGGCACATAAAACGCATTACTGACAACGACATACAGAGTCTGGTTCTTGAAATAGTCGGGACCAATGTGAGTACTACATACATAACATGCCCGGCGGATCCGAAGAAGACGCTTGGCATCAAATTGCCGTTTTTGGTTATGATAATCAAAAACCTTAAAAAGTACTTCACTTTTGAAGTCCAGGTGAGCAATTTCTAGTTAACGTTATACTTTATATTATGTAATCATTCCTTTTTTGATGTTTGCCCCTAACTCTTAAAATAATAAACACTGACATAACCTCCAACTCAACTTTTACAACAACAACAATCCCCACTGAGCGCTATGGTTTTAGAAAGACCCTGGGTTTGATTCTTAATGGGGAAAATCTAGACCTTATAACTCATGCAATGGCACAGGTTTCTAGGTAGGATAACCAGCATGATATCTACGATAAACCTCATTTGTGGTACAAAATTAATTATATTATAATTTCCTATTTATAAGGGGCTGGCATTCTCCCTATTTCATCTTACATATCTTCAGATAAAATTACAGCAAAAGTTTTTAAAATGTGTATTGTAAAAATTTTCAGGTACTTGATGACAAGAATGTCCGTAGGCGGTTTAGAGCTAGCAACTACCAGTCAACAACTCGGGTCAAACCATTCATTTGTACAATGCCTATGCGCCTAGATGAAGGCTGGAATCAAATACAATTTAACCTCGCAGATTTTACAAGAAGGGCATATGGCACTAATTATGTTGAAACATTGAGAGTACAAATACATGCAAACTGTCGCATTAGGAGGGTTTACTTTTCAGACAGGTTATATTCAGAAGATGAGTTGCCAGCAGAATTCAAGCTCTTCCTTCCAATACAAAATAAGGCAAAAACTGCAGTTGCTACATAAAAAATTGTAGTTGAATTATTACCTTAGTAAATATATTTTATAAGTATATTTTTGTTTTTATGATTATATAACAATTATTTCCTACCACCTGAGTGTTGGATTTTATATTATAGTGATTTTGCACTCAAATAAATGTACACGTACAATAAAATTGTTTAATTGAGATGATGAGTGATGGCAATTCAAGGGAAATTTATTTCTCTTTTGTTTCTTATGGGTAAATCCTTATAGATAAGAATAAGACCCCTACTGACTAAAACCCCATGTGTTTTTACTCACCGCTGCCACGGGAATAATTTCGCACACAATCGCGTCTCCCCCAGCGGGTGTCTGTCGCAGCAGACCCACCTCTGGCACGTGCCCAGTTTCGCCAGTCACAGGTGGACCGGAATTGTTGTTGCTATTGCACGCCAGCTAACTCGACGACCGTACTGAGAGTGATGGACGACTCTGTTTCCATCGTCCACAAATCCTCCTCCGAAGGCACAAGGTGGAAGAGGAACACTCCCGGGTGCGAGAGTGTTCCTCTTTCATCGCCGACGGTAAACGTTGCGAAAACTCACAGTCCACCCTGGTCCACCTGTCCAATTCCTGGACGAGCCAAAAACCAGAAAATGGGTACGACCAGTCTCCCCCTACTCCGACGACCGCTCGCCAATCCCATACCTGGACAAGCCTTCTACTACATGGGGTCAATCCCTCCCTGGATCATCCACTGCGCATTCAGCTGGGTCAAAGGGACGCGCGGAGACCGCCACCGCGTCGGCTCATTGACATTGAATGTGGTGCCAAATCTGTTGTACAATTTTCACTAAAATTGTAGTAAAAAACTTGAAACTTCATTCTATTTAGAAAACTATAATAGTAAGTCTTAGTAGTTTAGATATAAATGTACAAGAAAGTTGGCACCAACTATATAGATTGTGTTTTAATATATATATAAAGTTAGCCCTTTGATAGCAATTTCATCTGATGGTTCTCTAAGATGGAAGAGGGATGACCTGTTAGGGGTTAACTCATACTCCTAATTGAGTCGGAGCGATGCATTGTTTTATATCGTCCTTAACGTGTTAATGTTAAAGTCGGACCACACCTAGGTGTCCAACTTCCGACACAAGTAATATGATTATCTATCATAAGACCTCTATTCATAATTCGTAGCCATATTAATCTGTGACCAAATCAACAAGGCCTCTATGTTTATTGCTACTTCTCTTTCTTCTTGTCTCTTTTTTCTTTTATGCAGTTCTTCTTTAACGATACAAATAAATAAAGTCCAGACTTTATATCTAAGTCATCGCTGAAATTTCATTTAAGTGCTAACGTCTGCTGTTAGTTTGCAGATTACGTGTGTACCGACAAAGACGTGTCGCCAAGCGATTTAACGTTCCGGCACGATATCGCGTAGAAACCAATTAGGGGCTTAGGTTTACCATAGTCCTAACAGGTCAGCCCACTATCATCCTAGACAGCATCACTTACCACCAGGTGAGATAGCAATCAAGGGCTAACTTGTAGTGTGTAAAAAAAAAAAAAACTTGAACCTATGGAACTACTGAAATAGCTACATATAGATCATAGACCGACCACTGGACCAATGCGGATTGACAAACATTTATTATTAAAATATTATAAACTTTGATTGGGAATTTGTGGAACCACAATATTTATTTGTATAATCTTTAATGCTACCGGCCTCTGTAATGTCAATGTGACGTTTCATGTCAAAAATAGTATAACACATTAATCTGTGCAATCAAATAATCAATGCAAATGTTCATGTGTCATGGGAGTCTGAAAATGTATTTCTCATTAATTAGATTCCGAACCTTAATTTTAATATTTATTGTGAATATTGTATCAGAGTGTCATTCAAATGATATCTTAGGGTGCGGTGGATTTGTTAAGAGCCATGCCAGCTTGGATTTTTCCAAAATTGAAATTGGCTTGTAAGTTAACCTATAAATTGCTTTAAATTTATAAGATTAATAGAATAAGGTCAAGATTAAAATTATAATTGTTTAAGTTTTTCATAAAGAGTAATCTTGATTGTAAAAGATTTTCAAAACTAAAGAATGGTTGACCTATAATGAGTGTGTTGCATTTCCTATGTAAATACATAGGACTAGGGAGTAAGATCTCAAAAAATATTTTCAAATATACTTAGAACTAGCGTTTGCCTATTCTGGGAGGCTCGTGCCAAACATTTAGGTGTTAAGAGGCCATAAGACTAGGTAGAGCGTTTATATGTGTGACCTGAAGAAATTTTATTGAAGAAATAGAAGAGTTGAAGTGAATAAATTTAAAGTCTAACCTCTTGATATTAAGTTTAATTCATTGTTAACTGCTTTAACAATTTCAATGAATACCTTAGACTTTCATATGTTGTTTGTGTAATTATAATGAAAGTTGACTTAATAAGCTAGTTTAATTATTATTTTAAGATATTTATGCCAATGTTAGCAAATAAATGGGAAATTTCAACATTAGCATAAGATTTTTCAAAACTTTAACAGTTTCAAATTGAAGTGTAAAATAAATATCTTGTCTCATTCCTTCTACTATTACAGATACACAAAAGAAGGAAGCCTCAAAGAGAGAACAGAATGTGCCCCAACAAATGGTTACTACTTTTTACCATTATATGAAAAGGGGGAATACATTTTGAAGGTACACCCACCTGCAGGATGGAGTTTTGAACCCTCTGAAGTGGAACTGTTAGTAGATGGTGAAACAGATGAATGTTCTACAGGAGAGGACATTGATTTTGTCTTCAATGGCTTTGGTGTGTTGTATTTATTTAAACTTTGTAAATCACTATTTCAAATGATGTACAGTAAACCTGTGTCTCAGAAGTACTAAGTGTAAGTTCAATTAATTTTATAGAAGACCTGTCCAGATCTGATCTGATCTGAGAGTACATCATAAAGAAGGTAATGATAATAAAGCTTAATTATTTCTGTCCATTCCAAATTTACTAAGTTTCTTGTATTTGGACCTATTTAAATATTTAACTTTATTACATTATTTGATGTTATAGCATCAATAGAGATATATATTATGTAAAAAAAAATCTGCTCTATCTATTAGGATTCACTAGATAAAGCCCACGGACAGATAGCTAGACAGTACCGTCTAAGTATAAGGGTCCTGCTTGCACCCTTTGGCCATGGAATCATAAAAAAGCATGACAAAATATTTAATAAAAAGTAACAACGAAAAATTGGAAAGAAATATGATTTATATCTCGTCTTTAATAAGCTTGTATTTGTTTGTCTTCAAAATGCATTAAGTAGATGTACTGAAATATCTTTTTCCCTTTGGGTATGTTTTTGCTGATAAAATTTTTAGATTAAAACTTTTAGATCAAAGAGGTAAGGTTATAATTATAATAATTATTCCAGACAGACCTTAAAAAATAATACCAGTTAATGTCTCAGAATGAAAATTTCATTTAACCTGTTAGTATTGTAATAACTAGAATAAAAGAAAACCTAAGCCTATCTAAATCCTAGATCTACTACTACAGGACTAGCACCTGAGTGTGCAGTATTCCCAGACCTCTATAATGGGCCACTTTATATTCAGATTCAGAACCATTCCCTTGGCAATTATGAGTTTAGTTTTGCACTAAAGATGTAGAGTGCATCAAACTCATTTCAATTTACTTGTTTAATTGCTTATATTGTAAATTGTGAAGGAATAAATATTTATATTGTAATAATTAATTGTTGAAAGTTTTAGTAATTAGTCGTGTTTGTTATAGGTATTACTGGCAAAGTGATCACAGCTGGTCAAAAACAAGGCCCTAGTGGGGTAAAAGTGGAGTTGGAAAATGAAACAGGTGAAACTAGGAAAACTGTTACAAGTGAAGGTGGAGATTTCCATTTCACTCCTGTTATACCAGGGAAGTATATAGTGAAGACTTCTCATCCTAGGTAAGATATTTAACACTGTACATCATAGTAGAAAACAAAATGGCTAAAGAACTTATAGGAAACATGGCTGATTGTCCATCTCATTTGTGACTCTTTTCTCTGTGCTAGCTTCAGCAAGCAGTGTGCATGATATAATTAACATTGAATCATCATCATCATCATCATGATGAACCCATTACCGGCTCACTAGTAGTGTGCCATAGTCCACCAAGCTGGCCATGTGCGGATTGGCAGACTTCATATGCCTTTGAGAACATTATGGAGAACTCTCAGGCATGCAGGTTTCCGCACGATGTTTTCCTTTACCGTTGAAGCAAGTGATATTTTAATTGTTTTTAAAAACGCACATAACTCCGAAAAGTTAGAGGTGCCTGCCCAGATTCAAACCGCTGACCTCTGATTAAGAAGCTGACGCCCTAACCACTAGGCTATCACAGCTTCAATACAAATTGTTAATCTAGTATTTCAATATGTATGGTTTTAGTCCTGAGTATGAACAATATATAAACTTCAGCGCAATATCTATTGTGGCATCACAGACTAAACAGATACATGACAACTCTAGGATACAGATTGAAGCAGAGGAGGTGGAAACTTCTGTGCATATAATCTGTCTCTACCACAAACAATTGTGATTAATCAAAGAACTATCTACCCCAGCCTTTAGTTTCTTAAGTTTGAAGGCCACTTTGAATTTTACTTGACATTATTTTAAAAATGATTAATAATCACCAGATGGAAACTAGATCCAGCTCAGACAATAGTACAAGTAAAGGAAGGAAACACAGTGCTGCCACTAGGATCTCTCAGTGTTAAAGGATATGAAGTTTCTGGGTCTGTCTCATCATTTGGCAGCCCAATTGCTGGAATTACTGTACTCCTATATTCTATACAGGTATGTTAGAGACAATGTATGATGTACCTACCAAGTCTTAAGATTTGTACTATAAATGAAGCTCTAACCAACCGGCATTCTAAACGTTATATAATATTTAATTTGTAAAATTAGTATAAGACGTCACGTCTATTCAACACGAGTTGGTTGGAAATTGGCTATGTAGAAATCGACGTTGTCTGCCCCGCCTCACGGACAGTACGCTGAGCCGCCACTTATGTGTGCGTGCGTGCATGCGTGCATGCGTGCGTGCGTGCGTTATTATAAGTGACATGTGATAATTTTAATTAATTATGTTTTTGCAGGAGAACCCCAAATTAAGAGTTGAAGGGTGCAAAACAGCTCTACTGCAAGGTGTTCCGGATTCCCCCATCTGTTACTCAGTAACTGATGCTGCTGGGGAGTTCAAGTTTGGTCTAGTGCCTGCTGGGGACTACAAGCTCCTGGCGATGTCCAAGCCTCCTGGACAAGCTTCCATCACTTACAACATTAAGCCCCAAGCATTGCCCTTCACTGTTAAACATGATAGCTTGTTCATCAAGAATGCTTTTGAGGTAATTTTATAAACCTATATGATATTTGGCTCATATAGACGGTTTTGAGAACAACTGTACACGCAATTGAAAATAATTTCACACTCTTGATTTGCTACTTAAATGAGGGACTTTTCTCGTGGTCAGATACGCGGGTTCAATGCGCTGGGCACGGTGCTGGCAGGTGTTGGCGGCAGTGGCGTCAGCGGCGTGCGCTTATCGGTGGCCGGCCAGGCCGTGGGCATCACGGATGCGGCGGGGAAGTTCACTCTCACAGATTTGAAGCCTGGCTCGTTCATCCTCAGCTTCCAGCACGGTGAGCTGATCACTTTTATTTAGTCCTCCATAGGATATCGACGCGACTTCCGCGTGCTACTTCTATTAGAAGAAAAATTAATCCCATTAGTTTCATCTGCTATCGTAACACCACAATGCTTCGATATAGTCGAGAGTTCGACGGATGAATGACTAACGCATCATTAGGTTATAATTGCGATGTCAATATGGTTACGGAAGGTCGTAGATGGAGATCACGAATAATTAAAGTTTTAATTAAAACTAAAATCTTACACAAACGGCGGATCATCCCAATGGGGGGTTGTAATTGCCCGTGGAAACACAGGCCACAGCAGCATTTCATTTCATTTCAAAAAATCCTGGCAAAGGCAATGTAAACCGGAGTTCTGTTGCTGTTGTTCAAGCGTCAGAAAGTGTTGTAAATGATGGTGATGTGTGTTTTCCATGCTTGTGTTTGTGTTATAAGATTTTATTTAAATAATTATTATTTCGATTTAAACCAAATAAAATGTGCAAGTGTCGTTACAGATTGACAAGTTTTCGATTATTCAATGAAATTCAAAGCATGCTTTGCATACTATTTGTATAGTAGTAGTTGTACTTACTGGGACAAATACCAAATGTAATTCGCCAACGTCCATACCATGTTGAATACATTGGTTCTCGTCCGATCACCGAAGTTACTTCTTTCCGAAGTTCGCCAAACACCTCGGTTACGCTGTGGCAACCAATATGGTTAGCACAGCTAATAGACAGTCCGAAAAAAAAAATGTAATTAATTCGGCAGCGCAATGCGAGTTCGACGAGCTGCAGGTGGTGGTGACGGCGAGCGGGCCGAGCACGCCGCTCCGCCCCGTGGCGGCGCGGTGGAAGGTGTGCGGCGCGCTGACGCCGGCCGAGCCGCGCTCCGTGCTGCTGAGAGCCACGGACCGCCACGCGCCCGACTACCTCGTGCGGGCGGCGGCTGACGGTAAGTGGTATTCAATCGTTGACGTTCCATTTTAATTATTACTGCATACATTCGCCAATTACACACAACGCAACACGCCCAACCATCCTAATGAAATTGTGTAAAAAACTTATAAACAGTCGCAATTAACCGTCCAAGTGCATACCTATTTAACTGTGAAGGCATACTGCACAGGCACAAAAGTATTTTTTTTTCCATAGTGCTTTTTCAGGATTACAGGTATCTTATGTCCACCTTCAAGATGTATAATAATATGTGCAAAATTTCATTAGTAACATCATATCAATCGTCAACCATCTTAGGAATACAGAACTCAAAAACTTTGTTTTACAGCTCAAGTTCATTTACATTTTAAACAAGCAGCACTTTTTTGGAAAGTTTGTGAAGTAAAAATCAATGGTACAAAATTTAAGGTATTTCGATTCGAAACACCGAATACTAAAATTGCAAGTTTCTAAAGTTTATAGTTTGCGTACATGTGTTATACGGAATCTTCCATCGTAGTAAACAAATGACAAATAATATATTTGGGAAACTGAAATATTTCACCATTAGGTTGTAAGTATAACATAACTGTAACATGGCTTTTCAGGTAAATGGTGCACCTTCGTGCCGCCCGGCGTGTACTCTGCCAAAGTGGAAGTGAGCGAGCAGGAGCAGAGAGAGGGATTGCAGTTAGTGTGTTTTTTAAATCGCGGGATTTAAATACTTTATTTCCCGGAATTTATAGTAGTTTAGTGTCCCTATTTTTGTGCAAATTATCGTTAAGATCAATTAAGCGGTTTGCCGTCCATTGATAATAAACATAAATTTTAAAGCCTGGAGCCAATTGTCTTGTGTACTATATTAAATTAGAGAATTGGTTATAGGAATATTATTGTATGTCACTTTCTTTTCTGAACTTTTGCTTCAATCCTCTCATCAGTAACTGTAAACCCTGATTTAATTTGTGCACGCAGGTTCTACCCTCAAGAGCAGCAAGTGTCGGTGGGGCGCGCGCCCGTGTCCGACGTGTCGTTCGGGCAGGTGCGCGCGCGCGTGCGCGGCCGCGTGCAGTGCGGGCGGCACTGCGCCGGCCTGCGGGTGGCGCTGCGCCCGCTGGCCGCCGACGGCAGCTACGCGGGCCCGCCCCGGCACGCGCCTGTTGTCAGTGAGTGGAGGCTGTAGTGCGGTGTGCTAGCGTAGCGCGCACGCAGGAGCATGTCCATTGCATTAAATATCAAACTAAACGCGTCAGTGGTCGAGCATTAACAAAACGAAGCGCAATTAGTCTACGAAAGATTTCCACATAACGCGAAAGCGTATATCACAGAGTGCTATTTTTAGTAACGATCGCAAACAAAGACGTTTAACTATTTTCTGAATGTGCAGATGGTGAGTACGCTTTTGAGGAGGTGGTGCCGGGCAGCGTGGAGGTGTCGGTTAGCGCGGAGCGGCTGTGCTGGGCGGAGGCGGCGCACAACGTGGCCGTGACGCAGGAGCTGCCGCCCGTGCCCGACTTCGAGCTGCGCGGCCTCGCGCTCAGCGTCACCGCCACGCATAGCATGCAGGTGGGTGCACGACTGCCGCTGCTCGCCACCATCGTCATCACCATCATCATAATCATATCAACTATTAGTTCTATTTTAGGGAATCCACCTGCGCCCACTGCGCCACTGCGCCTTCATAATACACCCCCTTTTAATAATCAATGAAATCCAAAGTCTTCAATTACAAATTTATTTTAATAGAGCCATCCTTGTCGAAAGAGGAAGAGTATTAAAAGTAATTTGTGATTTTATCATTTTGGTATAGATGTCTCGGAATGTCATAAGCTAGTCGGAGGACTTCTAACGCGTCGTTTATCAGTGAGGCACAGCATTCCAGCACCATGGAATCGCAAATTCCATCGGCACTTCGAGCTGTGGCCCGTCTTTGTTTGCCATATTTATTAGCTTTTCTGTGCTCTCCGTTCTCTTCGCTATTTCAATGCAGTGGCTGGGTTTTAACGATTAATGTCACATGTATGTGATAATAATGGGGACCGTAGGTTACACATGCACCAGTACGACAGCCGATAAAGCCGGGAGTAATTTCCTAACTCCTAAAGAACTAGTCATCGAACTTAAAGCAGCATACGATTTAGTCATGAGATAGATGCATTACACTGGATAATGAAGTCATAATATAATCTCGGCGTAGTCGTTGCTCCGCTCGTAGATAATATTCGAAGAACGGAACTAGTGACACAGTAGAAATACTGTATAGTGTAAAAATAATTCTTTCAACGCTATACACATTGAATTTGTAAGAAAATTGTAGAGTGCCTAACAAAAGGTTACGCTAATTTGTTAATATGTTGTCTTAGTTAAAAACACGCCTTATATTTTGTCACCACTTATGTTACTCTTTCATCGAATGCGGTTTGTATGAATGCAAATGTTATGCGGAATGCATTGTAGGTTCAGATAGATTCAACACTCAAACCCTTATGGGTTACTATCCAAAACTTGGGTTAGTTTTTACTACTATATTTTCCTGTCTCACAACGACAATAATTCTGTTTTATTTCAGGTGGAATACAAGAGCAAAGTGGCCAACGGCGTGCTGTCGCTGCCAGCCGGGCAAAGCCGCCAGTGCGTGCCGGTAGCCGACCAGTACAAGCTGACCCCTCGTGGCTGTCACCGCGTACAACCACCGGAAATCACTGTTGTAATGGACACAGTAGATGTGCCGGTAAGTCTTTCTAAAGTCTATTTCTAATTGTACCATCTACCGTACTTGTTCTTATGTACTAACATCTTTGTTCATCATCATCATCATCATCATTATTATCAACCGATTGACGTCCACTGCTGGACATAGGTCTTTTGTAGGGAGTTCCAATGCTCACGGTCTTGGGCCGCTTGCTTCCAGCGGCTCCCTGTGACTCGAACTAAAAATAACATCTTTGTTATTTTTATGTAAAACAAAAGAGTATGTGACCACAATTGATCTCAACACAAACACCTTTAGTTATTATAATCATCATCCTGAACCTTTTCTTGTCCTATTACTAGGAACAGTGTTCCTCCCACTTTTATAATAGAGATTTTTAACAGATGAGATCTTCAATGCATGGTTGGTAGAGTAAAAAAAAAGCAGTATTGATTTACCGAAACTTGATTTAAACTTGATTTTTATTAATTTTTATTTTATTTTGCAAAGGAATTAATATTAAATGCTATTTTTATCTTAAAACTCTCGTATGAATTCCAGAGGGTCTCGTTCGTGGCGACCGCCCACGCGGCTGTGCTCAAGATCAGCTCCCCGGAACCTGCGGCAGACGTCGTATTTAAACTGAGTTCCCACGGCCAGGTCAAACAGGTCCCGCTTAAGGCCGTCCAGGGCGAGTCCGGATATGTGTACGAGCATACCATTTACTTGGGTGAAGTACGTATCTGGTTGCCAAGTGGTGTTGCCTAAAAGCCATAACCCATTATGCTAAATTGGTAACTCAAGTACATCCATCTATGGTTCTTCTCATTTCTGCATACCTCTCAGTCCTGATCGTTAAATGACTTATATTATCAGGTTTTCAATTAATCATGTAGGGCATCCGGGAAGTATACAACGGGTTCCCCGGGTGTCCAGTAAAACCAGCGAGAGGGACATGCAGTGGTGGTTTTTAGTTCGGGTATACCCCCCTTCAGGGGTGGGAGTCCAACATAACCTCTTTCCCGCCCAAGGGTACGGAGGTAGCTATAAAGCTTTGCCACCACGACAAAAAAAAATTTTTCAATTAATCATATTTTAGTGCCGTATGTTGTGTCACCTGACACGCCGTGTTCGTAGATCTTGAAGTTTGTCATTTTAGATGAAAAATCATGCACTGTCTGCAATCAAGAATAACAATAAGGATGCAGCCTGAGGCACTTGCCTAAAAGATGCCAATTAAATTGTCTTTTAAAGGCAGCGGGTTAAATACATTCCGGAAGGGGTTTCCAAATTACTGCGGTCCATAATAGCGAAGTAAGTGTTGAAGGTTGATAAAACTTTCGCAACAGAACTGATCCTTTTGTTACCTCGGGGTTCGATGTTAGAAAGGTTCAACGTGGAACTAAATCGAGTAGTTACATTTTTTCGAATAGTTTAGGGATTAATGATGGTACAAACTTCCCAGGGCGAAGTGATAACAGTGACGCCGCAGTCCGCCCACCTGCTGTTCTCGCCGCGCGGCCCGCAGCGGCTGGAGGGCGGCTCGGAGTGCCAGCCGGAAGCCCTCACGCTGCAGGCGGCCAAGGCGCTCACGCTGAAGGGGAGGATCGTGCCCGCAGTCGCCGGGGTGCTCGTCACTCTCGAGGGCGGTAGGTGCACGTGATTCATTTTGACACGCGAACACAATCTTGAACTGTTTGTTTCAACACAAAAAGCACATGTTCAACGACAATATCGAGGTGATCCAGCGCCATCTATTAAACAAATCTCTCGATTCCACACAAATTTAAGTTCGTTTATTGTGGGCATTGCACATGCAGAATTTTTAGTTTTTCACAATTCAAGTTAGTCCTTGACCGTCATGTCACCTAGTGGTACGTGATCTACCAGTCTAGGATGGAAACGGGCTATCCTGTTAGGGGTATGATAAATCCACACTCCTAGTTGGTGTCTACGCGACATCGTGCTGGAACACTTGATCGCTTGGTGACACGTCTTTGTCGGTAGGGTGGTAACTAGCCACGACTGAAGCCTCCCACCAGACCAGACTCGAGCAGGGAATCGAACCCAGGACCAGGACTTTATGATGCGACAGCGCGCGCACTGTGCCACGGAGGTCGTCAAAATGTTATTGATGAAAGATTGCAAGGTAAAACATTTCTCAGACGATGTGAAGCTGACCCAGACCACCGGCGTCGACGGCGCGTACAGCTTCGGGCCGCTGGACGCCGCGCTGCAGTACAAGGTGTCGGCCGAGAAGGACTCGTACGTGTTCGGCGCGCGCGCGCCCTCCGGCGACATCCGCGCGCACAAGCTGGCCGAGCTCACCGTGCAGCTGCGCCGCGGCGACAACGGCGCGCCGCTCGAGGTACCCGCACCAGACATGCTGCACATGCTGCTCAAATGTACATTGGTAGAATGCTGCCATGTAGCATATAGGCTACCTTTCGATACTCCTTCACTGTTGTAGGTTACCTCTCGATGTAGTCACGTTAGAGGTGCTTACCGGGAATCAAATTCAGACTGGGAGACTGAAGATTTAACCTCTAGCCTATATCCGCTCTATGTAACAGCGTTCTGTTTCAACTCGTACAGATAACAGCTGATTGACTAATGATCAATGATCAGCTAATTATTGAGGCAATTGTGCTGTGGTCCAGGGCGCGCTGGTCTCGGTGACGGGCGGCGCCTTCCGGCGCAACGTGGCGTCGGGCGAGTCGGGGACCCTGCGCTTCGACTCGCTGTCGCCGGCGCAGTACTACGTGAAGCCCAACATGAAGGAGTACCGCTTCGAGCCGCCGCACGCCATCGTGCCGGTGGAGGACGGCCGCGAGCACACCTTGCAGTTCAGGTGCGGTACACGTACTCATTCCCTTTTCTTGAGAATCGAGAATGATATCTCAAGGTCACGTTCAGGCACATTTCGAGAGGGAGAAAGAAGTGACTAAGAGAAGTAGGAGAGACACCTTTTTGAGATACTGCGAAACAATCGCAAAAATAACAATAACTAAAAATAAAAGTGTATATAAATAATAATAATAAGTGTGTGATCCAAAATTTTGCGACTATTATAAGAATAGCGGCATTAATTTGGATAAGCGGCTAAACTAAGTATAAATTGAAACGGTAAAAAAAAACACGTAAATTGAATGGTATATTTCACAGATTCAGTAAAAAATTGTAAATAACTGTAAGAATAATTGTAACTCAGAATTATAAAACAAACCGAGCACAAAAAAACTCCGATACATGTCAGGGGATTTGAATAGAGAAATAAAAAAGAGAAGTAGGAGGAGCTATCCATTTTGTTTCTCACACGGGCGGGAGCTTAGAGGACCATAGTACGTCGAGCTCTCGAGGTGCAGGAGTGGCGACTTATTGACGGAAAATGCAACGTTGGCAGACACTGCACCACAAAATATAAATTTCTGGAAATCTGCAAAATGCAAACGGCAATTGATTCTGTAGCTGAGGCAAATGTCGGGCTTCGTAATGATGACGGTATAGTGTATCAGGCAATGTGGGCAATAAATATTATAATTATTAATAACGCAATCCCCCGTGCAGGGCCGTGCGTGTGGCGTGGTCGGCGCTGGGGCGCGCCGTGTCCATGGGGGGCGTGGGCGTGGGCCGCGTGCCCGTGCGCGCAAGTCCCGCGCCCGCGTTTGCGTCGCGATGCCCGCAGCAGGACGCCACTACGTCGTCCGATGGAGAATTTAGGTGATTTCTTATTTCTTATCGCTCTACTATTCAAGTATTTTGTTAAGTAAGTTTCTATTAGTATTTATTGTGTTCCTAAGATTAAATACAAGAGGTTCAAGAAAGGTAAGTCATACAAAAAAATCTTAATTGTTTCAATTGCATTATTCTTATTCTTATTTTGGAGTTCACCAAACACATAGCGTTACATAAAGTTTTGATGAGATGGTTTTAAAGATATTGCACGAACAAATTATTAAACATCATATTATAAACAATTGTGTCCGTAAAACAAAGATTTCTTTTTTTTTAATTTATAGTAGTAATATTCATAAATATGGCTTATATATTCCGCCAAACCTATGTATTATCTTATTATTAAACTAGAACTTATCCTAATATGCATACTTACTAATTCTTATCATACTATATAATAAAACTAAGCTATCTTACATTCTTAATAAAAACTATACAAAATAATAATTCTACAACATGGAAATTGCAATTTTAATTAAGTTATTGTTATTATTTGAATATATATGAAAATGTCATATTATATATATAAAAAAAAAGAAACATCGGTAAAAATAGGTAGCACCGAGCGTGCTCGCTCCCATAGTTCTTGGAGGTCGGGGTTGTACGTACGCGTTCTTGTAAGTTCGCTGAGTCAAATTTGAACAGACACTCGTCCAAAGTGCGATCAGCCTGCCTCGAGAATAATTATGCAATCTTAAAGCAACACCACTCTATTATATACATTCAGTAGTTTGTCTGCTATGCCGTGTTCAGAATTCGCGGCCTGCTCCCGAACTGCGTATACAACATCGAGCTGAAGGAGTCCACCGACCCGGAGTTGGCAGGCTTCCGTCTCGCCAAGTCTCCGCCGGCGCTAAAAGTGAGTTATTAAACGCATGTACCCACTCGATAAGATGCCTATTACATGAACGTATTTTATGCAATATTTAGGATCGTTTGCGCGGATTTATGTCTCAATTATTGTGGGTCAGCGACATCAATACCTTTACCGACAAAAAAGTCCGAACATGACCTTCAGTAATAAAGAATGCGACGAAGAAAATGCTCTGCAATTTTTGCAGTAAAAAGATTATAATTTTTTTATTCGTTATTCGACTAAGCCTGCAGATATTTATTAACAAAGCGTGTGCTCTGTTTAATAATATCTGAAATTATTCCATTCATATGAATGGAAAAATTGCTTCGTACTCTATTGTCTTCTGAGACCTTAATGTAAGTACCGACAGCCGTGTTGGTTTAGTTCTTAGCATGACTACGAAACCAATCAACAATAGTTTTCTCTGACGAGAAATCCTAGCTAGGTGTTGACACCTAGTTTCTTCTTCTTCTTACTCGTTCACTCTTGGCAGAGTGGTGGTGGTTATGATTTGGCCTTCACAGTAGCTCTTACGATCTCCCTCCAGCGATGTCTGTTGGTGGCATCACGGGAGCACTCGGAGATCGATAAATCTGTAGCGGAACGGATTGAGTCCGTCCACCTAGTAGGGCAGCGACCACGTGGACGACACCTAGTTTAAAGGAGGCGAAATGCGTGAATTAGCCGACGCTAATTCAGCTCCGTTGGGGAACTCCTTATATCGCCCGGATGTTATGATCGAGGACTAGCGGGCATCTGGCGACGCCGAGAGCACATTATCATGCTATTGTTGACATTCTACTGTTCAAATAAAGCCGCTTTGGTACTCGGATTTTAATTTTAAAAAAGTACAACAGCAACATGCCGAGTCGCAACCAAAATAGTCTCTGACCAAAAATTTAAACTGTTTCTTCGATGTTTAAATTTAACAATTTATAATTTCTACCGAGGCCTTTGTCTGTTGCTTAGGGAGCGTAGGACCAATAATTGTGGTTTTTTCAATAATAGTTTTAAAGTAACAGATGCGTCGTTCGCGTGTGTAATAGTGAATATGATATAGTGTTAATACTATTAAGTATGTTTTTTTAATAAAACGTCACGAATTCAATTGAAGCTCTGTTTTACAGGTAAAAGAACGGGATATCGAGGACATCCGCCTAATAATAATACAACTCAGCCAACTGACAGACACCAACGTCAAAGTCTACACGCCCAACATAGACCACTACAAATCCCTACGCCTTACCCTATCACTAGAAATCCCCAACAACATTCTGTATATCTTTAAACTAGACTCCTCAGGTTACAACCAGCACAACAACCCTGGTGTAATTTACCCCATGCCGCGGCTGCCCGTCGATAATAAGACGTACGTCATCCAGCTGGAGTCGAGTCTTTCGAAACTGACACATTCGTACGCCGGGCGCGCGTATTATTTCGTTTCGGATGGCAAATTCCGGTACTTCGACATCGAATTTATACCGACCGTAAGTTTTTGCAACTTTTGCTTATTCAGTTTAGCTATAAGAAACAGTTGTGACCATCCATCATCATCATCATGATCAACCCATTACTGGCTCACTACAGAGCAAAGATCTCCTCTCAATATGAGAAGGGTTTGGCCATAGTCCACCACGCTGGCCATGTGCGGATTGGCAGACTTCACACGCCTTTGAGAACATTATGGAGAACTCTCAGGCGTGCAGGTTTCCTCACGTTGTTTTCTTTCACCGTTGAAGCAAGTGATATTTTAATTGTTTAAAAACGCACATAACTTCTAAAAGTTAGAGGTGCGTGCCCGGATTCGAACCGCCATCCATCCATACATAATTGTAATTTGCTGAATGTTATAGTGAACTTTAATTTAGCGGAAATATTATCCAATTGTAACGGTTGTGATTTAACAGCGTCATAGTTCACATCATAGTTCACATTATGGGTTCTTCCAGTATATATTTAAGCTAAACTTGTGTAGAACCCTCGAGCTATAAACAATAACGATTGATGTTGAATGTACGACCTTACTTACATCCTCGATTGATGAGTCGATTATGTGAAAAGTGACCGGTCTGTGAAACTATCATCGCAGGAAATATCAATTTTGAAATACGTATTTTTGATCTATTCGAATATTCATATTTCTATCTGCATGTCATACTTAAAGGAGGATAATCAGAAAGAATTTCATCAACAAGCAATGACTTTGTACTGTGCTCTTAAGATATTATACTTTCCCTATATAGTATAATAATTATTGTTGGTATAGAAAAGTAATCACTAAGATTACTTTAGTGGAACTTGCAGATTGACAATGGACAATACGCGTCAAAGAAATGTCCTTAATGTAAGAATTCATGGGTCACGTCACAAATTTAAAGTCATTGATAATATATTATGACTAATCCGTCCTATATTACTATACATATAATTAATTGCTAATATTTACTTGTCATCTATAATATTAAAAAATTAAACAGCAAGTATAATTTGCTATATTCCGCCCACAACCGGGAGATTTAATATAACACCACACAAAATCTTCCACTAGAACCTCTACGCGGAGATGTTGACTTCACAAGTGCGAAAAGTAAAAACTTTACTTTTTGTGTGGTGTTATATTATACAAATCTCCCGGTTGTCGGCGGAATATAGCAAATTATACTTGCTGTTTATTGTTTATCATGGACTTCCGCAAAGTAACGCCTGCTTCTATTCATTATCTATAATATTTTCTGACTTACCTTTTGGTTAGCTCGTTATCGAATGAAACAGATAGTTGTCTACATAATAGTTATTTTCCAGGTGAAATCATTAGAACAAGAGCTCCGACAAAGCTCCCTCCTGGTGTTGCCATTCCTAGCGGCGTTAGGCCTACTGTACATGCAACGACACCGCCTGCCCAATCTGAGGCCGGATACTACCAAAAGAGCCCCAAGGAAGAAGGCGCAGTAACGATAAATATACTTCATCAAAGTGTGTTTGGTTGTTCCTAGTTTCACGCATCAACGGGCGGCTTGATTCATTAGAAATGTTTAAAGAAGTGAAAAACTATGCCTAACAAAAATACTATGTAATAACTGAAAGGTAAGATAAAACATCTGGGAATTGTTAGGGAAAGGAAGAAATGTAAAATGATACCATTTAAAATCAATTACTTAAAAGTATAAATTACTATATCAAGACATTCCATTATGGAATAATGACATCTGTAATAATTGCATGCCTGAAGAGAGAGTATATCAGAACAAAGAATAATTTATTTCCTATTTATTATATTTTTTAATGCAATACGCTTCTGAATCAATTATTATGATTTTATGATTTTTAATATAGGAAGGGATGATTATGATATTTCTATGGCACTTGTCGTTGTCCATGTACTATTCTAGGGTTCAAAGATTTGGAAGCAGAACACCCTGATGACTGGGCAATTGCTACAATCGGATACAAATGTTAATACTTGGTTGAAATATCGAAAAATATTCATCGTGCCTTTTGCTGCTATATTTAAAAAAAATATCGATTATCTAAGATAAGTATAAACGAATTGTTTTGTGTGTAATATTGTTATTAATTTGAATTTTTGTTGCTGTGATGTGAGGGTGTAAGTATTCAATAAATTTAAGTGTAAGGATCAATAAATGTGAATTGTTTACAAAACAAGTTGTTTTATTAAGTTTCTTTTAAGATTTACCTAATTACATTTATAGAAAACTATAGCTAAAATAAATATAAAGCGGTGCTTCCTAGCGGCTTGTAATCTCAAGTGTCTCCACTTTGCTTGTTCCGGTCATTACCCATCATTTTATGTTTAACGGAGATTTGTTGAACGTTGTACTTAACCTCGCAGTCCACATTGAAGCTGTGTGATGGGTTTTGGCGCATTTATGAGCGAGGAAGTTTATGCCTAGTTGCGGGGGAACAGGCTTGAAAACTTATTAGTTTTATATTTGACGAATGTGATCAGCTATGTAAGACCTTAAGCGAGGGGGATTTTGCTATAGTTTATTATCTTTCGCAGCTGTACCGGCGCGCGCACTCCGCCAGCGAATGGGCGTGATGGTCCCAGAGACGAGCGTTCTCCTTGCTGTTAAAAAAGAAAAAACATCTCAATTATATTTTTTTGAGTTGAAAACAAACTATTGGTTAAAATTTGTATTCCCTCGTTCGATAGTATTTACCTCATTAGGTTTTATCGACGATTGTAATAATTCGTACCAATGCATTATATCGGATTTCGGAAGCTTTTTTCCAATAATCTTAATAAGACACGCTTTTTAATTGAAATTGGTGTAGTCTTGACATCGAGTATACAAACAAATTTGGAATTTTTCCCTTTTGCGGGTTTGTTAAATGAAGTGTTGCCCCATTTTTACACTAGCCTAGCCTAGCCTTAGATTATACCTACATCAAAAGCTATTTAATGTAACTGGGAATAAGTAACTTTGTCGGTACTTACTTGACAAAGTATAGCTCAAAAGCTGCTATGAAATTCCGATTGGACCGAGCATGAAGCTTGCATAGCTCCAGCTTCTCGCACTCTTCTTGCGAACTGTAAACGGACAAATAATTAATTGAACATTCTTCCGCACAAATAAAGTACATTTATGATGCTCATTATTTCGACACTCAGTAGACGTTCATTCTCAATAAAAGAATGTCGTCAAAATGAGATAATAAATCTGACTGATTTATTGAGATGTATAATCAAACCAAGTATTAAAAATGTTATTTGCTAATCTTAAGTCCGCGGCTTATCTCCGGATGGCCTTCCCGATTTTGTGTTCATTCTTATAGGCAGTTTAATAACTAGGTATATAAAATGTAATCTAGACTTCCCTTTATCCAGGTAAGTATGAAAAAAAAAAATTAAAAAAAAAAATGCAATGAACTGAAACCTCTTAGGTCAGTTAGATAGTAGCTTGATGTTTATAAAATGCAAACTCTTAAGTAGTTCAGTGTTGCGCAGATTAATCAAAATCAGCGCAGTCTAGTATCAATTATTTTAGAGGAACTTAGGCACTTACTTTCTCTTTGCTCTTATTTTCGAAAAACCATTGTTCGAAAACCCGCCCGACGTCAATGCTGGGTTAATGAACCTTTTGGAAAGCCTGTGCTCTGGAACAGCCTCTAGGAAAGGTTTTAAAAAAGAATTAATAACAATGAGAGTAAAGCGCAGAACTCTAATCTGTCCGACACAGCGGGAACGGCCATTTATATCCCACTCTTTGATTATTATTAATCAAAGAATGGGCTGGCAGCAATTCTAATAAGCAATTAGTAAGCATTTTGCTTACTAATTGCTACGCCCTAACCACTAAGCGGTGATAGCCTAGTGGTTTGGGCGTCAGCCTCCCAATCAGAGGTCGGCGGTTCGAATCCGGGCACGCACCTCAAACTTTTCGGAGTTATGTGCGTTTTAAAAAAAAAAAAAACACTTGCTTCAACGGTGAAGGAAAACATCGCGAGGAAACCTGCACGCCTGAGAGTTCTCCATAATGTTCTCAAAGGCGTGTGAAGTCTGCCAATCCGCACATGGCCAGCGTGGTGCACTATGGCCAAATCCTTGTCATATTGAGAGGAGACCCGAGCTCTGTATGTAGTGAGCCGGTAATGGGTTGATCATGATGAAGCATTTTGCGGATAAGTAGAAAATATCATTTTAATACAACACATATTCTTAACTATAAATAAGTCACACTTTTCGCTTAAATTTTGGATGGGAATTTTATCTAGTTCTTTAGTGTTGTAGCAAAAATGTTTTCGAGCGACGAAACTTTTTTTTTATCTCAAGCGGTCCTGTGGATTTGGACGGCTGGGTGCTGTTAATTTGATAACAATAGACTTAAATAGTATTTTTTGAAAGAATCTAGTATTTTCTAAGAATATTTATTCTAAGAGTACTAAGTCCAAGTATACGAGTAGGTACTTACCAATTTCAGTCTTCTCCAAAGGCTTACTATGTATTTGAACAACACAGATCACAGCTAACAACACAAAAACTATTGAATTCATTTTTATACTTATATGTTTTATATGGCCGATGTTAATTCACGAACGCAATATAGCCGAATAAGATTATGCGGCTCATCCCACGGATTATATACCTCTACGTTTCAGAGTACCTACCAAGATGTAAGACGTCAACAGTATCGCTGTTAGCGCGGGGTATATTGGTAGAGTAAATATGTTATTGTGATTATCAGCTTAGAATTGAATGAACAATCGAACGACATAAGAAAACCTGACGTTCCTTGGATTCACGGATAAAACAGCAAGGTACTTATTGAGTAGAATGAGGTAAGCTTGCTGTACCTTAAATGTGCTTATTTTTAAAAGTCAATAATAATAAACGCGTACAACCTACTGAAATAGTATTTTGAAAAATAAAATTACCTACTTGAAATACTGGCCTTGACTTGATGATTATTTCTTCTCTTTTTTACAGTAAGTATATAAAGTTTTATATGCTCTAAGCTCACTGATAGGCCGTTAAATTAGTAAAAACGTTGGTAGTTTCCTATGAATATTTAGCTTCATTGGCTGTTGCGGCAGTTTCGCTGTTTTGTCAGGTGGGAGGCTTCGGCCGAGGCTAGTTACCACCCTATAGACAAAGACGTGTCGCCAAGCGATTTAGCGTTTCGGCACAATGTTGCGTAGAAACCAATTATGAGTATGGGTTTACCATACCCCTGATTTAGTCCACTATTATCGTTGAGTGCATCATCTCTTACCATCAGGTGAGATTGCCGCCAAGGGCTAATTTGTAGAGGATGAAAAAAAAATGTTATTTCGTGTTTCGTCTTTATGATACAATAATACAGTACTACTAGTTACATAGTTATTGAGAAATCGCATGGTTTCGCTTATTGTACGAGTGGCATCTTGATGGAAACTAGATTAACGTTCTCAGAAAGGCGATGGACGGATTTTATAATACATAAGCACATTCCTTGAACACATAAACGGTTATGTACATTTAGTAGATATGAGAATTCATGTAAAGGCCAGCACGTGTTCTAAAAATAAACGACATAACTTTAAAAGGATATTTTTTTCAGTTTACTTTTCCGATATTAGAGACTCACGACTCGAGCAAACTTCAAGCTTTGAGTCACCGCACTGCATTTTATTTTTAGTTTTTTATTCTTTAACTTAGATATATTGCTCAAATACAGTAATTAGTACCTACCTAGTTCATACTGGACCTATTCATATTGCTAGATTACTTTAAAAATTATGGTAATTTTTTAGATAAATTTTAAACGTATAACATGCGTCAATCTCATGATAATTCAGTAATCTACCGAGCTACTAAAGAAACAAATAAATAGATAGATAGGTAGAAACGTACTCATTTTGCTTGTATAAATAAATGTAAAGATTGTCTTGAATTTTTTTGATTTTCTTTTGTTTATGCTCCTTTACTAAAGGTAGACGAAACTTGGCACGTTTACTTATTGTATAAAATTGGTCGGAAATTTCATCATTCGCCTCTTATTGTATTTTTCCACCGGGCTTTCTGTTGTAAATATTGTGCAATGGTGATATTTTCTCAAAAGTTATTTTGTTATAAACTAGACCTTAGATGAACTAAAACCAATGTAGTGAAATAAAAATATAATGTTTATTTATGAAAACTCTTTTTAAACTAGCAACGCCATCTAGTAGGGAATAGATAAATTTAAGAAATGCAATAATCCTAGATTGCACTGTACCACTCCATTATGTGCATTAAAATATTTAAACAAAAGAACATTTTAAAATTAAAGACAGTAATTATCAATGTTCATGACCATTAGAAAATCAGCATCACAACCTCAAGTTCTATAATGTATGGGTAATAATCTTAGATCAATATTAGAATACTCAATACGAGACAGCGCTGTATTTCGTAAACATTAAATAAAAAGTAAAAATAACCTTTTAACTGTCCTGAAAAAGTTATTAGCCTTTGTTTTATTTTAAGCAATGCTTTGAAAGAAACTTCCTTCTATGTTTTTAAAATTATTTGTAATTAAGATTACTCTATTCAATAACAGATGTCACTACGTCTGTGTTATGCGAGACGATATTTACTTCGGCCCTCGAAAGCTTTGCTAGAATGTTCGCGATAGTTCTTGCGACTTCTCGCCCACAGAGCGCGCCAGCGTCGCGAGTATAAATACGGCGCAGAAGCGCGCGCAAACTGTCAGTTGTAAATAAATAAACCATCGAGCTACATCTTTGAACAACGCGGAACGAAAAACCACAGAAATGTCTTTAGTCCCGTATTGGTTGCGTCATTTGCGGAATTTGGCTCACCGCGACCCGGTCACACGGTTGTTGGAAGACCCATTTGCCGTGTTTGCTAGGGACCCTTTCTTCAGAGACCCCGTAAAGTTCATGCGTCAAGTCACAGCGCCAATCGAGCAGGACCATGGAATTGAAGGCGTTTACTCTGATTCCGAGGTGAAAGTCGATGGGAAGAAGGTGGAAGTGCACTTGGATGTCCAGAACTTTACACCCGAGCAGATTCAAGTTAAAACAGTTGGAAATGAGATCACCATTGAAGGAAAAAAGGAAATCAAACGTGAGGATGGGTGGACAAGAAGTCACTTCGAAAGACGTTTCTTGTTACCCGAAGGTTTTCCTCCGGAGAGGGTGGAATGTCATCTCGACAAGGGCAAGTTGAAGTTGATCGCATTCAGAGCTGAACCGCTCCCAGAGAGGAAGATTCCGATCCAGGAAAAATCTGGAAGTGAAACTGATACAGAGAAATCTTAATGATTATTTATAACGTGTTTAATATTATTATTATTTCGCAACATTGTATTATAAGAAAACTACAAAGGATGTCGCATACTTACCGAATATTACAGTCATAAAACTTGTTTCATGATGGATTTTATAAAAGTTATTAGAATATCTACTACTTATATCGCACAACTTTCAAGAACAGAAATGATTGTAAAACAAGATTTACGAGTAGGTTGCGTCATTTTTTTGTAAAATTAATATTCAGACTGATTAGCTTAGATTAATGTTTCTTTATGTAAACAACAAACTATTTATGCCAAATAAAATGTATTAGAAAATTGACTTTGTATCACTCATCCTAATCTGAAGGCTCTAGATAGCTGAGTATATCTTAGTCTTTCTGTAATGATAGAGTTGAGCGAATTTGTCTATTTTTGCTCTTCGAATGTCATAACTGACGTTGAATCTTTGTCATGCCATGCTCTACAAAGTATAAGTCAAGTATCAGAGAACGCATGTACACTGCAGGCGGACATTATTTTATTCTTACATGAATAAATTGTTTTGATGTAGCCTGAAGGCGCATATTATCTGCGCGCGAAACAACTGCGCCAGAGTCTCTGCGATTGACGCGTAGATTTTTAAGTAGATTTTAAATTGCTTCTAGGTATCTAGGCACTTGAAAAGAAACTAAACATTTACTAATCTGAATTCTGTTTTAACTCTTCTGATATATAAGTCGAATCAATTGCTCCAAACAAATACGAGTATCTATATTAGCTCGCCCACGCCGAGCATCGGGATTAAAACTACATCGCGGTCTAAATAGAAATAAATAATCGCTCACATAAAACGATGGATAGGTTGCGGCCAATGTGGGATATTCGGATTTGTTCAATGATACTACGTTTTGCTACGCGACCAACGCGCATTCGCGTCTCTACCCATATGCTGTCACCCATAAGACAGTACAGTGAAGTCAGCAACTCACAATCTTAATAAGTTTATTTTCCTGAAACATCACTGTTGTGTAGATGTAAAATGCTTGAAGGAGCAATTATTCTATATATAGCCTGATAGGCATGCAAATATCTTCATGAACAACCCATTATCGGCTCACTACAGAGCACGGGTCTCCTCTCAATATGAGAAGGGTTTGGCCATAGTCCACCACACTGGCCATGTGCGGATTGGCCTTTGATAACATTATGGAGAACTCTCAGGCGTGCAGGTTTCCTCACGATGTTTTCCTTCACCGTTGAATCATATGACAATTGGTTAAAAACGCACATAACTCCGAAAAGTTAGAGGTGCGTGCGGTTTCGAACCTTTTAATAATGCCCCGAAAGGCCCGACCTTTTTAATTGATATTTTTTTTGTGTTTCCAATACATTAAAATATGTATATAAATCCACATGCCGATATTAACTTAAAATAAATAGATTATAGTGTATATCGTGAACTTATTACATGTGAATATATTTTAATCAATAATGAAGCCAATAGTGTGAAGCTATGCCACAGGCACCTAATTAAACGTCTCAGCAAGGTAACCAGCTAAAGGCTTATCAAATCTACGCATACCGTCATCATCATCGACATAAGAATATTGCTGAATTTTAACATCCACTGCTTCGACAGGCCTCCTCTGTTCTGTCCTGGTGTCCTGCGCACCAATGCGGACTGTCAGGATTTAACGACTATTATAGTATAGTCAGCGACAATACCACTACTGGCACCGACGATCTCCCGACTCTAGTCATGTTTTAAACAGAAAAACTCAATGCTCGACTTTCGACGAACTCCGTGGCGCAGTGGGTGGCGCACTCGTATAAAAAATCGGGAGGTTCCACTTTCGATTTCCGAATTGAATCTGTTACCACCTAGTGCGGCTAGTTACCATACCGGCAAAGATATACCACCAAGTAATTTAAGATTCCGGTATAATGCCAAGTACAAACCGATTGAGGTTAGATTCAGCCAACAACGTATGCGTAGCTCCCCTAGCGCTGCAGATGTCCATAGGCGACGGTGTTTACTTAACTTAATATCAGGTGAGCCATTAGCTCGTTTGCTAAGAGAAAAAAAACTGTGCCTTGTAATATTTAGTCACTAACGAATTAACTTTGGCTAAAATATACTTAATTGATTAGTAGATCATTCATATTCCTCGGCGCCTCGTTGGTCGCGTTCATGGCTGTGGTGGGAATGTTTTACGATTATACATAATTTTTCAAGTGACTGCAGCGTGCGGTGTCGATGGAACCATTAGGGATTATAACTATAATTGAAATATTATCATGATGGTTTCCGTTCACGGATTCATTGAGTTCGTCTTGTTTGTTTCGGTAGATTTTGATATACTGAAGAGAGAAACCGATGCATTCATTATTTTTAGGTATACCTATTACACGTATGACTTATAAGTGATCTTCCTGACAAACGCAGCATTTGTAGACTTTCTACTAGGACAGACGATCATAGCGTCTTTCCTAGTCGAATATGTCGCAGGAGGTCGCTGGACGCAAGCGCTACGAGTGGTATTTTGAACTCCTTGCGAAAAGCCTTGACTTGAGGTTGATACTGACACGTTTAAACTAAAAAGTAATCGAACAATTGACAGACACATAGATTTCAATACATTTTGAAATCTATGTGTGAGTTTTTACTGCCTCTTTTGATATGTCATGATTTCCAAATGTTTTAGATTTTAGTGTCTTTGAATTTACATACATATAATAACTTAATCATTAAATGAAAATATAAAATTTATGTACGTGATTTGACTTAAATGATTTTGGTTTACTTTTGACTATATTTAATGAAAAGTATCTCAATTGACTGTTTTCTTAAAGTACCGGATATAATTGAGGCAAAACGAAAAACATGACATTCGAATCGGCCCTTTATAAGTTAGACGTGCATTGTTTTTTTAGTTCTTGTTCAGCGTTGATACCAATAAGTGGTCTCTAAGGTTATATTTTAAGAGGTGTGTAAGATCATATAAGATATACAAGAATACCTATCGAAGAAGTGTGTTTGTAAGAAGGCGTGTACAATCCTGTAATAAACAAGAGTTGTTACTGAGAAAGTGTGTTTTTTAACAGATATGATAGCAAGATTGCACTATCACCATGTGACCGAAGCTATTTAACGTTTGTGACGCGGGTGTGGCAGTTGACACGGGGCGGGGGCGGGGGCGGGGGTTATAGGCTGGCAACGGCGACCCCGGCGCGAGTTCGTGTTTGCTTACCGAAAGTAGGTAAACTTTGTGGTTGTCACGGGTTTAGGGTTCGGAAAGGTGCCAATGGGACCCTATTACTAAGCGTTCGAAGCCAGTCAGTCCATCCATCCGTCTGTCTGCTGTAACTCTCTACCTCTCACGGTAGAGTTGAAAGTTGAAGTTTCCCAAAATACGAGTATGTTTCTATTACAACAACTTTTTTTTTTTTTATTCACCACAAATTAGCCCTTGACTTCATCTCACCTGATGGTAAGTGATGATGCGTCTAAGATGGTAGCGGGCTAACTTGTTAGGGGTATTGTAAAGTCATACTCCTAATTGGTTTCTACACGACATCGTGCCGGAACGCTAAATCGCTTGGCGACACGTCTTTATCGGTAGGGTGGTAACCAGCCACGGCCGAAGCCTACCACCAGACAAAACTACAATGATAATAAAGTAAAAATTAAAGAAAACTGTTTTATGGCGCTTTATCCCTTATTTAAATCAATTCAATGCTTTTATATTTTATTAAAGCGTTCGTACCTTCACTTGGCGGAAACATCAAATTTATGAATTTAAGAAGCACACAAAATTTTCCTAACAGGCGGGATTAGAACCCACTTCTCACCGCGGCCTTGGTGCTTTGCCATCAGCAACGATTTGCAAAACACCTTTTACGGTTTTATTTAAACTTTTTAGATTTCTTTATTATTTAGATTAATTAATTACTTTACTGTCTAGATTAAATTCGGTTTAAATGTTTATTTTAAACAGTTACTATGCAAGTAGTTTTAGTATATGATCTTGGTTGTGGATTCCAATAAGCCGTATGGATACGCGATAGAGTGTGAGGCAGGGCTACGCCGTAGAGGCGACTTTAACGTTAATGTTATGTGACTATGTTTTATGTATATATAAGTATAAGTCAATTAAATTGAAAAGTTCTACAAATAAAGGTTTATTTTATTATTCTTTCAACTTATTTTGGAACACTATGGTAGTACCTAATCTAAATGCGAAAACTGGCATGAGAGATGAGGCCTGTGCCCAGTTAAGGAATATTTATATTATTAAAGGCTTAAGATGGTTAGTTTATTAACTTTTACAATAAAAATATCGTTTTAAAAATAAAAAAACAAATAAGTAAAAGGTACCTTAATAAATACAGTTTCTCTTTAAAGTAAAACACACTTACGCTACGTTATTATTGTTTTAATGCCATAAAATATGGCGCTGAGTTAAAATCTAAGCTTAAACTGAGAAAAACTTTAATGATGATAGTAAATTGATGTACTAAAGCTTAAAAGTTTTCTTAGCCCCGTGTGTTAAAGCCTGGCTATTATATCAGCTATTACTCTTCAGTCGGCTTCTAGACGCGCGGAAGACGGTCGTTTGAAAAATACGAGTACATTTCGCGGATACTCAAAACCCGTAGTATTCAAATTGTAATTAAAAATATCACTAAATAATTAATATTCGAGATGGGAATTAATTTTATCGTGTTTTATGTTCTGTTTATACAGTGCTTTGAGTGAAAACATCGTTAAAAATTATCGTATATAATAAATGTGTTAATACATGTATAATATTATAAATTAAAATACAGCAATGTTGTTATCTTTCCCACGTAAAGAAATGATTTTGATAAACTTTCAGCGAGGAGGAAAGGAATTAATGTAAAAACAAAGTTACCTCGAATTAAATTGTGGAAAACTAGTATAGTAGTATTTAAATAAAAAAATACTCGTAGGATCAAATAAATAACATTAATTTGACTAACTGTTAGTTAAAATCATCCGAATTCTATTATTATATAATTTAATATTAACCGCTACGCTACGAGGAATCGAACAAAGCGGAAGCTCTGTACATTTTTACTTATTTTACTTTTACTACTGGAGCCAAAGAGACCAAAGCGTGTATACCCTAAAAATAAACTTAAGTACAATTTAAATTAAAATCTATTTTAAACCAACACTTTGTTCGGATATCTTTATTGGTTGCTTAAAATATTAAAACGGAATTTCATAGTCAAATTTCGAAATAGTGTTTCAAGATTTCGATGAGATTTGTAGCGCAGCTGCCAATGTCAAAAGTCACAGTGAATAGGAGCCCAGCGAAAATGTGAAATATCCCCCCCCCCCCCCCCCCCGTATTATCTGTTTTCCGAACCTCTATAATAGGCTGAAATTACTAATGAATACGTATATTTTAACTCTGTGACGCTACTGTCTTCACTCGTTAACTTACTGTAGACAGCCACTAAGAGGGGGAAAATACCAATTTTTATTTTACCCCTCATAGTGTGTGTCTTTTACGATTACACGTTTTAAAATCTATCTGTAAGCCAAATACATAAACTAGGCTAGGCTAGACTCGGGCCCAATCGGGCGGACCAAGTTTGATCCCCGGCACGCAGCACTAACTGTTCCGAATCATGTATGTAAAATGTTATTGAACCAGCATGCTTGAGGGTTTTCCATTAAGTTATCAAAGTTTACCAATCCACCAAACCGATTGGATCGTTCCATATTATTTTTTTTTTTTTATCCACTACAAGTTAGCCCTTGACGGCAATCTCACCTGATGGTAAGTGATGATGCAGTCTAAGATGGTAGCGGGCTAACCTGTTAGGGGTATGGTAAAGCCATACTCCTAATTGGTTTCTACACGACATCGTGCCGGAACGCTAAATTGCTTGGCGACACGCCTTTGTCGGTAGGTAAACTAGCCACGGCCGCAGCCTCAAACCAGACCAGACTCGAGCCGGGAATCGAACCCAGGACCTCCAACTTTATAATGCAACAGCGCGCGCGCTGCGCCACGGAATATTGGAATTCAATATTATCTTTAATTAAATAAGCCTTTTAAAGGCGCTTTTTAGGAGTGAGAAAATAGTAAAGTAAAGCTATGACGGTTCCAACGTGTCTAGGTTTAAGAAGAAGATGGTAAACTTACTGTGAATGGATTGTGTAACAGCATACAGGATTTTAATTAAAGTAATTGTTATCACCTAATAATGTTCATTGCGCCGGGAACAGCGCGTCATTAACGAAGTTAGTTTGTCTGGCCTCATACAGCCACTTAAAGCGCTGGTTACACTAAAGGGTAATTGTAATTCGTTCCCGTTCTCTTTTATTGTACTGTTTACGCGACCCTTACGAAAATAACTGCTAAATTTGGAAAGAAGAGGACTTCATTCCATCGATGAATGAAAACATCAATAATAAATTAACTTGTAATATAAAGTCATTACTATGTTATTGGCTTCTTTGATATTAAAGTAATAAAAGCACAGAAGTTGGGGCGGGAGCTGTCGTTCGAAGGCGGGCCGTAAATATGTTATCTATGTCTGTGATTATTATATTTGGCGCGTATGAATTCTATCAACAACGTTTGGAAGTTTTATTTTTATTTTAAATGTATAATGCAAAATAATATTCTGTAATATGTTTATATATAAAATGTTCATAGTCGTACATGTGCAGTAGCATATGAGATGGTGATAACAAAAAGAAAATTTACCTGACTAAGTTTGTTGTGGGCTTCTTCTTAGACCGGGGCGCGTTTGGAACCCTCATCATTATCACCATCAAATTACTACTTTGTAAATTATTGACGCGTCAAAAGCGCCTTTTAAAGGACTATTCGAATAAAGATTATTTGAATTTGAATTTACATGTACAATACCATAGTTCCCAGCCTGCATCGTCCAACTCCACCCCCGCCTTTGTGCGTTAAAACGTACTCGTAGCTATCGCTTAAAGGAAACCGTGGGTTTGCATGCATTAGTAAAACCATAAATCTGTAAAAAAGATATTTGAGCGAACGAAAACAAATCGTCTGGGCGCGGTGGCATGTTTATTATATCAAAATAAACTTTGCAAACATTATTTATTTTCAAGACCAAATGTAAAAAACCCCCACGACGAAAACAAACATTTGCAGTGCCATCTGGTAGCCGTGCAATCTTTAATTAAATCAAATATTCAAGCCTATATATATTGCAATACTTTTGTTAAGTACCATAGTTAATTAGAATTAAACTATCCGTTAAATACAAAAATAAGTAAATGCACTAATTACATTAAAATAATAAATTACAACAAAGTGAGAATATAACAAAAAAATGACGACAAGTGAGTCATCTTCAGGTAAGACGTGAACCAAACGTATAAGTTCATGTTCTGTTACTTAAGCTTAATATCAGGTGACAAGCTCGCTTGTTTAAACGCTAAGCTTTCTATATTTACATAAATATCAGGCAACTGGTTCGCTTGAGAATATAATGAATATATGGCGTGTTGATTTCAATCAAATCGTACTTTTTGTTTGCAACTGCATATTATATGTATGTATCTCCTAATTTTTGGGTAACAGTCCGGATCATGTCCTAGATTTAAATAAATATCGTTAGATTAGCATTCGAAAGAAAAGTTAGTAAGAGAGAATGCTTTATTTTAAACCAAGAAATACATCACAATAAGAATAACAAATATAGTTAAAAGTACAACTGTATGCCAAGTGATCTCTGTTAGGGAACTAAGGTGCATTCGTTTTGTGATGGAATCGTGTTGTCTAAATTCGCTAGTCCCACGATAGTGGCTTTGAAGGCTAAAATGATCTCAGTGAAGTAGCATTGGAAAACGTAATGGGTTTCATATTACAGCAACGGTTCTCAATGTTCAATGTTAGTACAGCGAGAGTGCAAACATTCAGCTCGAATTTATGGAACCGTATCTCTGTATGTGCGCAGGCAGGTGCGTCCAGATTGGATGTTTATTTACCTGTCCGTAACCACATAACTCTGTATCGAATCGAATGAATACAGCTTTTCTACCGTAATTCACACTCCATTCCGCAAAAATGTGAGGAGATAAACAAGTTGCAGGTCTTGGCTTCGAAAGTTTATGAGTTGTTTGGACTTTACAATCACAAAACCTTTTTTTCTATTATCTTATTGTGAGTGCTGATTCATTGCAGTATCAGTGGAATACAATTGGCAGTCACTAAAAATAGGCAAACTCCCTCACAGGGTCAGGTTGACATATTAATTAACAAAAAATAAAAATTGTATGAAATAAGATAATTATTTCTGCAAAACATCTGACGTAGCGTTTTTCATCCATCTTCACAAGAAATAAGGAATGCTATTCCAGCGTCTATGTAATTCTGTCACGTAGTTGGAGAGCTCTCTATCCTCTCCCCTATAAAAGAAGAGACTTTAATTTAAAAAAAAAGCAAATCTCACATTAAAACAAATATTTGATTGCTTCGCCAATGGTTTATCATATCCGAAGTAACACTAGCCTTTATTTAATTCTTAAATGTTGCCTATAATTAGCTACATAGAAAGATCTTGTTCCCAGGCATCGAAATGCTGAAGAGCATCGACCGAGTGTTGATCAGAGAGAAGACCGGAACATACATCAACAACAAGTACGTGGTGCTGACGGCCGGCGGCACCGTGCTGCTGTACGCGAAGGAGGACTCGGGCATCCTGAACAGGATGCTGGTCGGCAAGAGCAGGGCTTTTGAAATTGACGTCTTTGACACCAGCGATAATGAGGTATGCTGTTCAATAATTGTGAAATCGTTTTTAACTATATGTCTGCGTGCTCCTTGTATGACTTGGACTTCTGCAAATTAACATATATAATATATACATAAGCTGTGATAGCCTAGTGATTAGGAAATCAGAAGTCGGAGGTTCGAACCCGGGCACGCACCTCTAACTTTTCGGAGAGATGTGCGTTTTTAAGCGAATAAAATATCACATGCTTCAACGGTGAAGGAAAACATCGCGAGGAAACCTGCACTGCCTGAGAGTTCTCCATAACGTTCTCAAAGGCGTTGAAGTCTGCCAATTCGCACATGGCCAGCGTGGTGTACTATGGCCAAACCCTTCTCATATTGAGAGGAGAACCGTGCTCTGTAGTGAGCTGGCAATGGGTTGCTCATGATACAAAAATGAAAGAGAAAAACAAAAAAAAAGCTCATTAAGTAAGCTAGGGAAAAGGGAAAGATGTGTGCTCTGCAGTGAGCTGAAAATGGGTTCATGATGAATATATCCAATATTGAAAGTTATTGTCGACTCCGTAATCATAACGTCTCATTTAAAAAACGTAAAGAATAAAAATGTATATGTACACCGAAATACTAACAGAGTAATTTGAGATCATAAACGATATGTTAATGATGTACATACATGTACTATACGTTCAGTATCTAGCAGCTATAGGTGCTGTAGATTCTTTCTTATATATTCAATATTTTCATACTCGATTTTGAGTCGCTTGTGTCCAAAGCTTCCCTGTGACTCATTGAATGCCACCTGCCCGCTTAGAAGCAAATTTGAATAAGACATCGACATAACAGCACCTTTTGAGTTGGGACTCAAAAGTTCATGAGTTCGTACTTATTGTGGTACAAGATTTATGTGTAATACTGACTGCAGGACCAAAATAAAGCGTTGAATGCTACACACGCCACCGTGAACTCCATCGGGGTTAATTTCGGGTTAATCGAAAGTTCAGGATTTGATATGATCGCGCCTTACCACGTTTTGACACGCTACGCGATACTCGCGCACGCACCGCGCGAGCCGCGGCGACTTTTACTACGTTCACGTTAACAAACCTTGCGTTATGTGATTCATAGGGATTACGCTTCACTCAACGGCAATTGTTAAGCAACGTTGACCTCCGAAAAGTGGCAGGCATCGACTCGATGCGAAAAGCCGGAGACAGGCTGAGTTGGCGCTACTTCAAAGAGGCCAGCAGTGGATTGATGTTGGCTGATGATGATGATGATGATGTTGAACTAAATAAGTAGTTACCGGATCAGACACCAATTTGTGAGGACTGATACCTCTCGTGTACCTCTGTCACACTGGCAGTGGCTTTCGTTTGAGCGCCTGGTAACTCACCGCATTCATATGCAATACAAAATCTGACCTTCGTGGCGCAGTGCGCGCGATCGCATTATAAAGTTTGAGGTCCTGGGTTCGATTCCCGGCTCGAGTCTGGTCTGCCAGTTACCACCCTACCGACAAAGACAAGCGATTAAGCGTTTCGGCACGATGTCGCGTAGAAACTAATTAAGAGTAGGGGCTGACCATACCTCTAACAGGTTAGCCCGCTACCATCTTAGACTGCATCATCACTTACCATCAGGTGAGATTGCTGTCAAGGGCTAACTTGTAGTGTATAAAAAAATAATCCACAAATCTAAGTTTACGTAAAACATAATACCAACTTCTCATCATTGTGACGCAATCAGACCGCAGAATGTGTGCTCACAAGTTTACCAAGCCAAGAAAGATTAAGAACAACTTTAGCAGCGAGCCTCGTATTTCAAAGCACTACTTTAATATCAGACCATTCCGCTACGATAAGAACCTAAAGGGGGCTAAAGTGATACTTACTTCGATCATGTTATTTAAGTTGTGAGAAATTTCCAGAGAAACCTATTTACACGCAGGACACGTTCCGTGTATCAACTGTATATATATAAATTGATGGTGTATTTGATACAAGAAAATGGCTGCTTTTAAAAGACGGGTTCTGTTTTGATTTTCCTAGAATTGGATTAGTGGAAAAACTTTGGGGCGGACTTGCCTATATATCCAACGATCCTTTAATGTTCACCAAGTAATTATGGTCTTCAGATTAAAGTCAGGATTGCTTCGAAATTTTATGTTTGAAGATATCGATTGGTCTAATCAATCAAACTTAATAAAAGCAGGCCCTCTTACCCTGTCCGATCCCGAAGTGTTCATTTTTACCTTATATATTTGGTATACGTTGATAGTTTAATAGTAAAATTGGTAGCAATTCTATCTAACGGACAGGACAGTGCAATTAACACATGCTAGGCCCAAATTCTTGTCAATAGAAATGTCTACCTAAGCTGTTATGAAAATTACAAAAATGAATGATATATGTAGGTACTTGGGACCTGAAAATCTGTTGTTATTTTTAGTTTTATAAATGGATGTTATTAATTTGGATTATTAGTTTACCTATGTAAATTACTAACTTAATTATTTATTTTATACACTACAAGTTAGCCCTTGACGGCTATCTAACCTGGTGGTAAGTGATGATGCAGTCTAGGATGGTAACGGGCTAACCTGTTAGGGGTATGGTAAACCGACATTCCTAATTGGTTCCACGCGACATCGTGCCGGAACGCTAAATTGCTTTGCGACACGTCTTTGTCGGTAGGGTGGTAACTAGCCACGGCCAAAGCCTCACACCAGGCTAGACTCGAGCCGGGAATCGAACCCAGGACCTAAACTTTATAAGCACTGCGCCATGTAGGTCGTCAAATTTGCAACATTTGCACCATTGTACTGGTATAAGATTTAGGAGAAGTAGTATGACTTGCTCTTAACATTTCTTTAGCAATGTGGTGTGATTACTTGCCAGTTTTTTCGCCCTTCATCCATTATTTAGGAGAGGTTTCCATTCACATTCCACATTCCAATCATTCCTCTGTCGCATTCCACGTACCGCCGGGTCGCATGTAATGAACTCTGATCAAAATGTGCGTTATATACAGTCAAGTAAATTGAAATTACTTGTCTGTTTGCATTTTATGTCTGAATTTTATGTCAAAAAAACATTGAGTATTTAACAATAGAATAATTTTTCAATACAGAAAATATATTAAATATGACATTTTCATAAAACATATCTTTATCTCACACAGATTATTTCCGGGATAAACTGGTGTTTTGTGGAACTCGAACTGACATTCACTAGTGCCTCAATTATTGTACGTTACATGCTTGTCGGCCTCGTTGGTCTAGTGGTTATCATGTTCACCTAAGGATCAAAAAGTCCTGAGGTTAGACTAAAAATTTATATTGTATTATAAAATATCTCAGTAGCAGCCTTAGAAGTTAGTAATTTGCCAGTACGTTGTCAGTTATATATGCGGGCACAGTGGTGGGTCAATCTGTTTAAACCCTCTCTCGTATGAGATCAGACAGTTTTGAAGTTAATAGTTATCGTTTTAGGAAAAAATCTTTTCTTACGCCTGTATAATAACTTTCAGGTAATGAAACTCCGTCGTCCCTACACCGTTGGCCAGGACAAGATGGACGTGACGCTGTGCGGGCTGCCGGCTGCCATCGTGCGCAAGGAGGTGACGTTCTTTAAGCCCGTCCTGGTAATCAACGACACCAGCGACCGCCTCGTCATCAGAGTCAAGGGCCCCGTCTCTATATCCGCTGAATGTAATTTTGACGTAGGTCAACAGTTTCCACAGATCTTATTTCACTTTCATTCCAGCGACATATGCTTAATATAACTTCAGCTCTTATGGGTGAAGGAATGAACGGCTGAGTCAATACATTTAATTAACAATGGTAGCAATATTTATACTAATACACACGTGGTCTAATTCAATACAACAAAATTATCACACTTTTCATGTGATTGCTAACAGTCAATAACCTCTTGAAGCTACCTTGAAGGCACCCAAGTTTTAAGCGTCAGGAAAGGAATTCTAGACTGGAATTCTAGACTTTATAGGATTACATTACAACGTGGCGAAAAGCACATCAAGACCTTTGTTTCTTATTGTTAATACACCGCAACCATAACATGGGTTCAAACTGAATACTAACCTCCTCTGTCTACCGGCAACAGAAGGTTTTATATGTTGAAATATTTCTGCAGAAGTGAATGTCTGTTACATTTTGAGTAGTCATGCTTTTTTATAATTTCTTTTTAGTTATAAGTTTGTTTGTTATTTGTTTAGGAGATAATGGGGCTGGCATGTTCGTTTCGGACAAAAGTCCAAAAAAAACAGATTAAAAAAAAACTTTACTATGCACTTTACTTTCCCTCGTAATCACTCACTGTATTTTTAGCTTCACAACGATTGTTAACTGAAGCTTTAAATTTTCTATTTAAAGGGTCTAAATATTTAGTAAGAGCAATCAGATTGTAATGAGTGTATCTTTTAATAACTTCCAGCTGTACACGAGCGACAAGAAGCGCATCGGCGACATCTGCAAGCGCTGGTGCGGACGGCCGCGCTCCAGCTCCCAGGATTGCTTCGCCGTCCGCTTCCCGCTCGAGCTCGACGTGCGCTACAAGGCGGCGGTCATCGCCACGTGCTTCCTCATTGTGAGCCGCCACCACCACCACTAACTACCACATGACATAACTATGACGACCTCCGTGGCGCAGCGTGCGCGCTGTCGCATTACAAAGTTGGAGGTCCTGGGTTCGATTCCCGGCTCGAGTCTGGTCTGGTGGGAGGCTTTGGCCTTGGCTAGTTACCACCCTACAGACAAAGACGTGTCGCCAAGCGATTAAGCGTTCCGGCACGATGTCGCGTAGAAACCAATTAGGAGTGTGAGTTTACCATTCCCCTAAAAGGTTAGCCCGCTACCATCTTAGACTGCATCATCACTTAACATCAGGTGAGATTGCCGTCAAGGGCTATCTTGTGGTGGATAAAAAAAAAATCTGACACTAAATTACCCCACGTAGAGTCAACGTTGCAATACGATTTAATTTTAACTGCTATGATTACTGGTTACTACTACTATCAAGATGTGATAGCCTAGTGGTTAGGACGTTCACCTCATAATCAGACGTCGGGAGTTCGAATGCGGGCACGCACCTCTTATGTAATGTGCGTTTTTAAGAAATTAAAATATCACTTGCTTCAACGGTGAAGGAAAACATCGTGAGGAAACCTGCACGCCGTGCGAAGTCTGCCAATGGCATTGGCAACGCAATGGGTTGATCCTGATGAAGATGATGATGATGGTTACTAGATAACATAACACACGAATCTCACGGGTGAAATCAGGCAGTCATAATTTTGTGATAAAGAACAAATATAAAACAATAATTTTAATTAAATTTATATCATAAATTGAACCTAATTTACCTTACATTTCAGGATTTCCTGTACTATGACAACTGAAGAGTAATACAAATTGAAATGGTAACTCAATAAGGAAGAAATTATTGGAGGAATTGGAAATTATTTATTTTATTTTCTTTTATATATAAGACAAGTAAGAAATTATTCTTTTTATGGAATTACTTTACCGCTTAATATCTAGGTAGGAATATACTTATTTCTTTTTTAAATAATTGTCATTGCAACATTGTTGTTAACTATTTCACCTATAATTTATGCTGTGATATTACGCACTTACTTTTTAATAAAGGTTAGTTATTTATTTATCCAAATGTATTTATTATTTGAGCGATAATAGCTTCATATCGCTAGGCTTCATTCGGTCCCGGCATGCTTCACTAACATTTTTAATATTTAATACATTTAAGCAATTTGCATTAACTGCGAAAACATCGCGAGGAGACCTGCATGCCTGAGAGTTC
This sequence comes from Lasiommata megera, assembly GCA_928268935.1. NCBI lineage: Eukaryota > Metazoa > Arthropoda > Insecta > Lepidoptera > Nymphalidae > Lasiommata > Lasiommata megera. The sequence goes on along the minus strand of OV743308.1, from coordinate 536,703 downwards.
TCCACAAATTCTTATAAGGCGCGTGTTGTCTACCAAACAGCACTTGGCCAGCGGATGGCCAGCTTCTTATGCTGAAGGAATGCTGTGGAAGCCGGTAATACGTTTATAATTAAAAAAATGGGAAATTGATACCAACGATTGATATGAATCTGAAAAACAAATTACACAACATGCTAATTTTCATTTTTTGCTACAGCAACATCAAATGGTGTTATTTAATTCATCAGTTAGGTAGCTACTTTCTATGATAATAATATTGTATATCATAGAAAATAGTAGTTGGTCCTGCCATCTGCTAGTGAATAGCAATAACACTTGACAAAGTCACTTTAAGCAGTTCTCTAAAATTGCAATAGATGGCAGGTTTTTAATTATAATTTATAAAAGATAGTCCACTTTAAAATTCCCTCTGCCCCTTTTACTTAGAAATGCAGAATTTAAGACCAGATCTGTAAGACTGTTTAAAAAAGTACATATTAACAATTATTTCGAAATCTATGTTCCATATATACATAATAATTTATAATAATACTAACTAAAGATTCCTGTACTTTTTCAGTTAAATTAAAATTTTGTGAAGATCTGGGATACTATTGGAGCTATAGAGGTGAGAGCTTGTCAGCGGACAGCCGCAAACTCTTGGGGTTAAGAGTATCCTAATCATTTATACATTTTAGGAAAGTTTTCTAGGAAAGTTCGTCTAGGAAGTTTTTTTGTAAACCTTTTGCTAACATGTGGATTAAAACGCGAATTCGACCCTTTGTTTAATAGCAGTTGCTACTACTCGTTAATTTGTTCGATGAAAGCTGTGACTGTGGTCACCCATCCAATTACAGACTTGAGTCAAAGTTGACTATTTATATTATAGGTTTAAAACATAAAACTTTATCTACGTGGAAGAAGTGGCAGCAGTCAGTTAGTAATTTATGATATATTATTTGGTAGTTAAACTTCTATGAGTGCGTAAGACAATAGCGCAAAAGTTAAACTGTTTTACCTGGCGGGTGGGTAAAAATTTAAAACTTTTTCGGGGGTAACAGAAAGGTCACATTCTATCCCCATACATTTCAGGCCAATCACGTCAAACTCGATTCGGGTATGAGATTTTTACCTACGCCAATTCGGAAATTAATTTTTATTAAAATTGTTCGCAAATATAAGTACCCACCTACGTTTGCAAAAAAATATTTTTGTGAAGAAAGGGCAGATTGAAGACACTGAAGTTCAGCCTTTCGTATTAATCTAATTAATAAGTTTTTAATTGTATTCACTGTTGAATACAGCTCCCAGGTAATTGGAAGAGACAACACTGTTACATAACCTATTCGAAACAAGACGTTTTTTATACAACACTTTCTTTTGAGTTTTATAGTAGATATCTATAATAATTACAGATTTTTTTTGCTTAGCTGGACAGGGGGTAACAGAACTCCAGTCACCTTCAATAAAACTGTCAACCCCATTGATAGTTTTCTTTAGCGTGACCTGATATCACGTTTACAGTTGAGTGTGTGCGCACGTGATCGTATTCTAACGTATCTAACTTTAATTGCTGTTGCGATAGCACTCTTTGAAAAAAAAACTTGAGAGGTGTAAAGGGACACCCGGATGGAACGAAGTTCCTTTCGATTATTTAGTGAAGGAATTGTAATAAAATTTTATTTTATTTAAGTTATAATAATATTTTTTGTATGTATATGTAATAATATGAGAGACAGACAGAGAAACATGCGACGCCGCACAGCTTACAATAACAAAAAGTGTCGTGACAACTTTTCGTAAGAATTTAGTGTAGTTTAGAATTCCGTCTAGCCCCCTTTCACAAAGCGTGATAAGGAACGTTCGTTCCAAAAACAGTTATAGGCTACCAGACTCACCACTAAGTTAAGACTTCGGCTTCTCTTGTGGGGGGACTCAGTCCGTTTGAAATCAATCGAGCGTTTTAGCTTAAGCAATCATAAATTAAATGTAGGCCAGGTTTATGGACAACAGGACAAGGATCTTCAATCCGCATGCCCGTTTTTTTTATAATTTACTCAAAAGCGTGCAAAGTCCGCCAATCAGTACTTGGTCAGCATGGTGAAAAGAAACCCGTGCCCTGTACTTTCGTCTAGCGAATGTTGATGATAATCCGGGACCACATTTAAACACAGCAGATGTTATGGTTGGCACCCCGTATCCTTTTATTAAAACTTTATAGGTTATTGTTCTCAGGAAAAAATAACTGAACTGACGTCTACCACTATTCATGATAGGTATTTCTAACTTCATTGCATAATATACCCGATTGAAGTTAAATGTATTGTTACTACAGTCATACGTTCTTCAAATAAATATTGTATTTGGCTAGTCGAGCCTTTCATATCATATCTATTTAAGGGGTCGAAAAGGTAAATGTTTATTTTATTATTGGTTCGCTAAACTCATACAATTGCTCAGTCTAATTTAATAATTGTATACATTTGTACTTAATGATGTACGTGATGCGAGAATGACATGCACTTTAAGAGCAGGTACTGACTGTTAGTATTATAAAGATTAATAATTAAAAATTGTGTTTAAAATAACTGGAATCATTCATATCGTGGAGGTGACCTTGGTTATACAATGATATTGAATACGCATAATTGTACATCTGTTTTCAAGTAGTGTACCTAATATCTGATTGTAAGGCTTGGTTAGATTTGGTATGGCATTCAAAATTAAACTGAATATCCTTTGTCGATTTCCGACATCGTACCGGAAAAATAAATCGCTAGGTGAAACTTATTCATCTATAGGGTTACGAGCCTCGGCAAAAGCCTTCCACCAGACAAGCCTCTGCCCGGAGATCTAACCCAGGGCCACCCACTTAGGCCACAGCTCACGACTACGCAATAGAGTCTTCAGTTACATTAGGCCGATACAAACAAGTTTAATAAAATCAATTCATAAACTATTAAGCTTAAACTTAACTATTAAGATTAGGAGTATGGGTTTAACGTACCCCTAAGAGGTTAGCCTGCTACCATCTTAGACTGCATCGTCACTTACCATCAGGTGAGATTGCCGTCAAGGGCTAACTTGTAGTGGATATAAAAAAAAGCTTTCTGGTTGACTGTGGTGCGCTTCTCTGAATGACTCAGACTTGAAAAGTTTCCATTAAATAGCTTCGAAACACAAAACGAACTTTAATATGAGTCGCTTGAAATAATAATTTCTTTAAAACACAAATATTTACTGAAAGGAACGTTTACCTTGCTTGCAAAGAATTAAATCATTTATCCACTAAACCCTGATCAATTAGATACGCCCAAATCCGCAAAATAGCTGTGAAATAATTAAACCAGGTAGTGTGATTCATACTCGCCAAGGGTTCCATACCTCTGAAAGAAAGTCATACCTAATGTAGTGTTTTGTTATAGAATTAATTCACTATTTAGCTAATTGCTGTTTAAAAATCTGATCGTTATAATAAACATTCCTTTTTTTGGTTGCATCCATTTCCAAAAAAAAAAATAAAAAGCATAATCTATAACAATTATTTTCAAGGATTGATGTAACAGTTACCATTATTAAATACTATTCAAGTTATAAGGAAAATCGACTATTTACAGTATTGATCTCTATCGCACTCTAACATACGTTATACTCCCGTTTTCAATATTATCAACGTAAAGATATCACGAAGCGGTGATAGCCAAGTGGTTAGGACGTCCTCCTCCTAATCAGAGGTCGGGGGTTCGAACCCGGGCACGCACCTCTAACTTTTCGCAGTTATGTACGTTTTTAAGCAATTAAAATATCATTCGCTTCAACGGTGAAGGAAAACATCGTGAGGAAACCTGCATGCCTGAGAGTTCTCCGTAAAGTTTTCAAAGGCGTGTGAAGTCTGCCAATCCGCACATGGCCAGCGTGGTGGACTATGGCCAAACCCTTCTCACATTGAGTGGGTCTCCTACCCGTGCTCTGTAGTGAGCTGCCAATGGGTTGATCATGATGATGATGATGATTCAAGTTACAACTCACAGTTTAGATAAAAGTAGATGTTAAACATAACATGGTTACAGGTTCTCGGAAAAAAAAAAATATTTACTCCACCCGTTGCATTAGTTATTTTGATTTGTATTCTATTGCATGTCTATAATGGGTGGTGGGTAATAAGCATAAATAATTAAAAATACAACAGAGTTGGACATTTTAAAACCACCGGAGCGTATCAATAAAGTATTTGAAGTCGGAATAACATCGGATTTCAGGATTTCAGCGGCGTGGCAGTAAACACCCGGCGCGCAAGGAACTAATGGGCCGAGAGGGCGCAGGTAGTTTAAAGGGGATGCTTGACAAAAGCTAGTAGTTTGTGTTTCGGTAGCTTTCCTTCCATTGCCTCCTAAAGCTGCCAGCAGACATGTAATGGGTTTATATGGAAAAATAACGGTGATTGAGTGACCGATTATTGGACTCGTTCAATGACGTATTGCTCTAACAAATAAATAGAGCTTAAATTTTATATACGATAGGTATTGTAACACAGGCTGGTTAGGAACAATTTTTTTTAATTAATATTTTTTAATTAAAGCCTTATAGAATATAGAATATACCTACATTTACCTAAGTTGGTAGACGTCCAATTATGGACATCTTATCGTTTTGAGATATCCTGGACGCAACACGGTTTGGTGTCTCTTGTGTCTAGCTTGACCGATGGTTGTCAGTTTATAGATCGAGGGTAACAACTCTGTGCCATGGAGACCGTGCAGTCTAAATCCAAAAAAGTTTCTAATACAGTTTAAACCGCGTTCTATTTATTCATTTTATGTTTGAAGTTCCCGGTGCTGTATTTTCCTGGTTCAAGATTCCATTACTTACGTACTCCAACATACATCTCCGTAGGAGCAATGGGCTCCGCCCATGTAGTAATTTTAATCTACATAGAAATAAAAGAAACATTAAAATCTGATTTCTAAATAATTGCCCATTTATAAGCTCTCAATATTATTATTTGAGAAACACGAAAACATCTTGATTATTTGTTTCTGTGCGTTCGTTTGAAGATATTTAGAACTGCGAAACCAGTATTTAAAAAAAGCTTTATTCTGGAAAAGGGAAATTTTGAGCGCATGAAGTCGTTCTTGTAACTCTTATCAATAAGTGTTATATGTTAGCTAAGTGATCTTTATCTTCAATCAAGCACCACTCAAACTTGGCCGCAGACTCTCGTATCAAAAGCTATTAGCATAATTACTTTATGTCTGTTCAGACGGTGAAATGTTTTCCGAGTTAACGCCAAGATGGAGTGGGAATGCTTCCCCATCCCTCTTGAGGAAGATACAGGTTAGTAATTTAAAAAAAAAATGTAGTCCAATTTATATACTGAAGATAAAATTACAAAGTTAACAACAAACAGCTCTCCCACTTTGTAGCGAGTGGCCAGATCTATGCGGCCTTGAGATGTCCGTTGCATGCCACACTGGGTTCAATTCTCAGTTCATGTCTAGTCTGGCCTTACTTACTACTACTTAACGTTCGGCCGCGTCTAGTTTCAACCCTACTGGCAACAACATCATGATCAACCCATTCTCGACTACCTACAGAGCATGGTTGTCCTCTCAATATGAGAAGGGTTTGGCCATAGTCTGCCACGCTGGCCAGGTGCGGATTGGCAGACTTAACACATCTTTGACAACATTATGGAGAACTATCAGGCGTGCAGGTTTCCTCACGATGTTGTCCTTCACCGTTGAAGCAAGTGATATTTTAATTGCTAAAAAACGCACGTAGCTCCGAAAAAGTTATAAGTGCTCGGGTTCCAACACCCGACCTCGGATTAGGAGGCTTACATCCTAACCACTAGGTTATCACAGCTTCTTCTGGCAACAACATACTGCCAAGCAATTTAGCGTTCCGGTGTGGTGTCGAGTAGAAACTGATAAACCTGATGACACATTGCCGGCTGATGGACTTAGCTGACAGGCGTCGGTAGCTGCTCTGGTTCTGTTCATGTTCATGGGCGCCAGTAATCACTTAAAATCAGGTAACCCGCCTGCTTCTTTAACGATGTAAATGTAATAATAATGTATATCAGAAAAACTAAGTATTTCACTACTAAGACTCTCTATTTGTAAATTTCCGCCCTGAACAACCGTGTCTATTTATCTCCTAAAGTCTATTCCTATTCTGTTCTTAAAAAAGAATTACCCGCGTCGTAATATCGGAATTTTGTAATTAAGACACCGGTCTTCGGGAAGGGGGACAATACGATAAGACAAATACATTCAAAGGTGAATTATAGCCGTACTTTCTGGCTAGTCATTGAATTTTAGTACTAAATTCCGTGGACTAGCATTTACGTACTTAACTTGATTTAGGTCGGTGGTATCTTCGGCCGCCAGCTTCCGCTACCGGTCGAAATGGTAATTGCTACTTAACTTATAATTGAAATTAATATTTTAAGTTCTGTTAAAAACGCGTAAAACGGGACCGTAAAATTGGTTTATTTTATCTTGTATTTATATATTTATGTAAAAGATGGTAAACCAAGTTGAGTTGAAGTGTTTATAAATTTTTAAAGTGTCCCTGCCCGGATCAAAATCGGTTGAAGAACAAATCCCTGCGCCATGAAAGTCTTAACAATCCAACGAGTCTATAAAGTTTGTCTATTTGGTTTGTAAAGTAATTCTTAGTGCTAGTCTGGAGTGTAAAAGGTCAACGTCCTCGCGTTAGAGAGCACATCAAGCCATCGGTCCAGGTTATAATAATCAACATATAACAATAATCATAAAAGCTCGCATTACAGGGCGTGAAGTGGAGTGAAAAACTCTCTCTAATCGGGAAATCCTGTGCACGGACCTGATGGAATCAGGTGACGTCCTGCAAGTATTTCACTACAGATAGGCCTCAAATACAATCGGTAAAGTGCGAGTTCGGTGTACAAAAGAAGGTTTTATCCACTACAAGCCCTTGACGGCAATCTCACCTAGTGTAAGTGATGATTTGTCTAAGACGGTAGCGGGCTAACTTGTCAATAGTATGGTAGACCCATACTCTTAAATTGTTTGTACGTGGTACCGTGCCGGAACGCTTAATCGCTTGGCGACACGTCTTTGTCGGTAAGTTAGCCAAAGTGGTAACTAGCCATCGTTTAGGTTCCGTACTAAGTTGCAATATTAAACACTACAAAGTATGGATATTACTTAGATCGATCAAAACCTCCAACTAAAACACCTTCCTTGTATAAATACACTCTTTCGTGTCCAACCTTATTGAGCTAGCTCCTTTGTCATATTTCATAACCCTAATGTACAAATCTGTTCATTTTACTCTAATATGTGAGAATAAAAACTATTTTCGGACGGCGGAGCCTGTGAGGTTCTGTCGCCACCCGTTGTGTACGAAACCCTACAAACTTAAAATAAACCGCCCTCCAAAGCCACCTCGGAGATTCTGCAGGATGCGCCGTAATAATAAATATTCATTCACCTGCTGCAGGGACTTAGCTATAATATCGTAACAAATTATGAAATCCCGGAGGCAGATGAATTAATGTGTGTCTTATAATATTATTGTATATTCAAGAAGAGTATGCAAAATCACAGTCACACACACAATCTCTTAATTTGCTATTACGTCAAGCTTGATCATCATCAGCGCATGCATCCGTTCAGTGTTTATAACTGCCCCAAAAAACCTCTACGTACCCCAAACTGTAATTTTACAGCTAACTTTCAATATGCCTAGAAAATTAATCCGATTTTCATTGTTATTGCGAAAGTTTTTACATCCAGAGCTCTACATTTGATAGAATCACTCCGTACTTTTAATAGGGTTTGAATATTTCATTATGAAGCTTAGCTTTATGTTATTTTCCTAAATAGCGACCTAAATTGTAAACTAGTGTTACATTAGATCAGAATAGTCTGAGTTCAGGTCAAATAACCCAAATAACAAGGTTAGTACGTAATGATAAAACAGAAACAGCATATATTTCAGAGTCAAAACCTGTAACCACTGGGGTACCGCAGGGAAGTATATTAGGCCCATTGCTGTTCATAACATATATAAATGATTTTCCCACCGTAACGAACCATGAGATGATTTTATTTGCTGATGACAGCACAGTGATATTTATCGGTGACAATTTAAATTCTTTTGAAGTTGACATTAATAATACTATAGGAAATATAATAAACTGGTTGACATGTAACAATTTAATTTTAAATCTTGATAAAACTAAAATAATGACATTTGTAAATAGACGCAATAAAATAGAACTAGACATAAATTATCTAGGTCAAAAAATATCAGAAATTTCACTTACAAAATTTTTAGGCCTACATATTGACGACTGCCTAAATTGGAAAACCCACATTGAGAATTTGTGTATGAAGCTAAATAGATTTTCATACGCATTGCACATGCTCTCTAAAGTAGTAAACCAGTCCGCAGTGTTAACAGCTTTTAATGCATATGTGACAGCAAATATTCGGTACGGTATCATATTTTGGGGAAATTCGACAGACAAGGATAGAGTTTTTAAATGCCAAAAAAAATGTATAAGGGCTATGTGTCATTTGAAACCCACTGATTCTTGTAAACCATATTACGATAAATTAAAAATACTTACCTGCCCGTGCTTATATATATATGAAGTGTTAATATTTGTGAAAGCTAATGAAATATTTAGATACTCCGATAGTGAGCGCAGGAAGAACCAAATATGTTTCACGCAGCATAAGACGGCATTTTTTGGGAATAGCATATTTAATATGGCGCCTCAGTTATTTAATAAACTACCATCGCCATTAGCTGACCGAAAACTGAAATTTAGTAAATTTAAAAATAAAGTAAAAGAATTTTTAATGAGGAAGCAATACAATTCAATTGAAGAATACTTAAGAGACAAAAATATATAGTTACATTTATAAATAACTAAATTATACATTTGACTTTTACTATTAATTGACCAGAAACATAAATTTTAAAATATTATTTCTTTTTTTTTTTTTTGCATGCCTACCCGGCAGATTGTTAAAGCATCACTAATTTAATGTAACACCAATATACCAACACAATCTGAGCAAAATAAATGATTTGATTTGATTTGATTTGATTAGGTTTTCGACATAGTTTTAAGCTATAACAGTTTTTTGGTGAAATATTGGTTTAGATAAATGGTATTGGTTCAATAAATAAATAAATTTGAAACTAAAATTAAACGTCAATTTACGAAAAACTTAAATTTGGAGGGAATTTGTACTTTAACTTTTAGTTTTAATCTCCAAATAACTATCTATGAAACCTGAATTGAGACCATATCAGTCTCATTTATATTGATACCAGTTTCAAAATGGTTTATGGGTGGAGTTATTTTGATAAAAAAAAAGAAAATGGCTGAAAATTAGTACATTCCAAATATTCTAATCCTTTTGGAGCCCTACCCGGATATCTCTGAGCCTCGGCTATGTATCTAACCACAAAATCAAAGTAAATTTCTTGATTACAATCATAAATTCTTCATTATGTACAACATTTTTTATAAATGTTTGCTTAAATAATATCTAAGGATCTCATCGTAGATTACTCTTGTTATTAAGGATTACCCTCAGCGCCTTAAAGCTTAAATTATGAACAATGGGTAGACGCCGTTTAACGAAATTAAATGGCAAATTAATTTCGTCCAGTTGTTTTCCCTTTCAGTACAAGCAAGCAACACAAGGCTTTCTGATTACAGGTCTCGCAAAAGCTGGTCAAAGCTCTGAGATATTTTATTTTATTAATACAAATATAATCTTATTTATTTTATTAATACAAATATAATCTTACACAAATATAATATAAATTATTACAAAAAAAATTTTGCTCCACGAATTAATAATTTTATCGAATTATCAGTTTTGCTAAAAACAAAATGGGATTACATAAAAATGGATTAAGTTTTATTTTATCCGGGTAATAAATATGAAAATAAAAAAAATTATAAGCAGCTGAAAAAACTAAAAAATCTTAGTAAGGAATTTTTGTATCGAGAAAATTTTAGGTAGACCATAATTGTGAGTGATTTCAAGACATTCGAACCACTTTTTTCAGATACGTAGGAGTTGTTGGATTGAATAAAACGTTATATACAATAGGGATATAACGTGAGTATTCTTGCGAAGGCGGTTCGGTAGCCACTCGAGTCCGTCGCGAAAATTGGAAACATTGTCATAATATTTACCAAGGCGAAATGTGAACCGTATCGATAAAAAATTTCTAATGCGTTCAGGTTTATTAAGCATCCATTCATTCACCTGACTGAAATAGCACGTGGCAGCATAATCAAGAATAATAAATTCGACAGATGATATCTAAGATAGATATTTTTTTTAACCCGCTCGATTTTTAAGCCCGTCGCTGTTTGACACACTTCTTTTTCATTCTAAGCTCTTTACATTTTAAATATTGTAATATTGGATTAAAGCGTCGTCTACGGGGACTTATGAATGCCCAAATTAGCTCTAAGATATAAAATACAATCCCGCAGTGTCTGGCGCGATTTGTTGTTATTCTAATCATTTGCGAAGCACACTGCACTTTCACCTTTATAGCTTTGCCTTAAAGGATATTATACCGTGGGGATGAACCTCGTTTGGTACATTCCATTATATCAATTTAAAGCATCCCCTACTTAGAGCTAATTTATCAAAAGCTTTAGGCTCCTTTCCAAAGAGCTACCCAAGGATGTGATGGTGTTCGGGATGTGTTTGTATCGAACCAAAAAGATCGTGCCATTTTATAGCTTCTTTTTTTACACCTGAAACTTTAAAGTAGACGATTTATCACACACATATAAATACACAAATTCAAAAACGCAAACAGCAAATCTGTGTGACTCCACTCCTGTCCATACACCAGTTTATTTACCAACGGGCTTTGGTAAGACGGAAGGTACGCCATGAGCAGTTGAGGCTGGAAATTTAAGAGGCGGACTGGTTCTTGCACTTCCTTTCAACTTAAGAACTTGTTTCACCGATTTTCAATTGACATGGCTTTTATTTCTACTGCCGTTATGATTATTGATAAGAAATAATATATGATGTTAAAGTTGAAAATTAACGTCAAATATATACTTATGATAAAGCATAGGTTTTAAGTCTTAGCATTTTTACTTTGGACTACCAATTTGAAAAGAAATAATTCTAAATTAAATATTACAAGAAATTAAAAATATACTATGTTTGAAACTTTAAATTTTATAAAAACTTCTGAATATTCGTTTACTCATCATCGTTAACTTTCATACCTTTTTGAATTGTGAAGACCTTAGTCTATCGCTTTAACTTTGATAAATTAACTAATATTGCTGTAAGTTGTTACCAAATACTTAGGTTAGTTTTAGTACTAATAGGCTTAAAAGATATTTATATTAGTAAACAAGTTGTATTAGTATTATGAGAACAAAGCAAGGCAAGGTTGTTGCACCACTCTGATTAGGTTCATCTTTTGAGCTTATATTCAATGAGCCTCACATCGAAACACGAATATTCCCAAAAGGTGCACTATTCAACCGAGATCGAGTATTCAGCGGACGAGATAAGATGCTGTGTCGAAGGAATTCGTATACGAGTAGTTTCAATACTCTAGGGTTGATAGGTGACTTTGGACATAAAAACTTTCTTGTATCTCTTTATTTCTTACGATGACGCTTGGCTTTGGTTTCACCTGATGGTAATTGACTTTGTAGTTTAAATTGAAAGTGATAAGAATTTTCGCCTTTAAACATGTTTGTTGTTAAAACCTATTATATAATCTATATATCAACACATACTATGATAGGTTAAGGAACATTATAGAGGCATGCTTATTTGATGCGAGATGGCGGGCTATAATTATTTGCACCTATTTGTGCTATTATTATATTGCACCTGTTTCTCGCGACTTCGGCCGCAACTTATTTTCTGATGACTAAAAAGTACCCCATGCCTGTCTTAATAGTGCGAGATATTTCATTCCTTTAAATAGATAAGCTTACATGTAGAGCTGCTCATGGATACTATTATTTTTAAATCCCACAAAATAAGTGCATTAGTCGTTAACTGAGGTCACAAGGAAACAAAGAAAGATAATAACAAATAAACAAATACACTTTTGCGTTTACAATATTAGTATAGAAATAAAAGATAATGAAGATAATAACTGAGATGATGAGACGGTGCTCTTTTAGGCAGGGCGGAGGACAGCGCGAATTTCGTCCGCTCTGGTTCTGAGAATTTCTTGACAGAGCATTAACTTAAATTTCTAATTTATTTCTGCGAAAACCAGAGTGAAAGTGTAACAGCAAAAGAGAATTGTGATAACCAAATTGCCGCCTTCACATGTCGGTGCTAATACCTTATCTGTAGGCCTTCTTTCGATCCACTGGAACAGATAGCGATATCTCGTTAGCTCTAGATTCCGTATGAGACATATGAGGTAATTGCTTCAGCGGTCCGCTAAGATGTAGGTAGGTCGGGCATAATGCAAAGCAGGAACATGAAACTTTAATAGGTCAATATATATAGCACGTTTCCTGCATTTATCTAACTCTTATTAGAGCGGACATTCTAAACTTTGTCGTGATAATTTCAGAGTGGCGCAGTTTCGTTCGTGCGCTCAACTTTGCCGTTTCACATGATCACTGCAAGTTTAATATAATAAAAATAGAAACATGGCTGCAATCTGTTGTGAACGAGTGTGAAAATAACTTGCAAATTAACTACAAAAGTTTCGAATTAAAATCATACAGAAATAATTTTGTAATCAACTTGTACAGTCGAACAACAATGTCTTGTAGATTTTTTTTTTTTATTCACCACAAGTTAGCCCTTGACTGCATCTCACTTGATGGCAAGTGATGATGCGGTCTAAGATGGTAGCGGGTTAACCTGTTAGGGGTATGTTAAACTCATACTCCTAATTAGTTTCAACACATTCTTGCCGGAACGCTAAATCGCTTGGCGACACGTCTTTGTCGGTAGGGTGGTAACTAGCCACGGCCGAAGCCTCCCACCAGACCAGACTCGAGCCGGGAATCGAACCCAGGACCTCAAACTTTAAAATCCAACAGCGCACGCGCTGCGCCACGGAGGTCGTCAAAAGTATATTCGTAGGGATATTTCCCTAATTAACTTTCATTCGCTTTCTGCGACTTTTATGTCGTCTGTCAACCCAGTGGAGGTCTAACATCACTACGTTTTCTTACCAGGAAAAATGCAGCATTTAATATTCATTTGTTTTCAATGGGCTATGCGTTTGGCTTATTGGTATTAAAACTTTGCTAGTCGTTGATAATCGATAGCTTGTGTTCGAGTAAAAGATCTTAAACCATATTAAGCTCTTTGCTACTTGGATTTTTTCATTTCACGAAGACGTCACACAGTAATGTCGCGCGTAGCTGGTGGAATGCAGAAGCAAATTTGTATCCGGTATTGAGGCTTCCTTAGAGCAAGTGTCCTTCAGAGACTGCGCATTTATCACAATTTGTTTATTAATGGAATAGTTTCATCAAAAATAATATCGTTTAGTACAGATATTTTATAGACATTGCTTTCACAGGGATGAATTACGAACGGAGTTAACTGAAAACTAAAACTAAACTACCGTCCAAAAAGCTTAGCAAATCTACAGAGAAAAATGTTATTTTGCACCCAAGAACAGGTTTCTGAAGCAGGAGCAAGAGCAGTAATTTACTCTCACCTCATTTTATGCATGGTGGTGGAGGTAAGTTTAAATTGTCCATCAATCAATCGCGACTTTTTGATTTTCTTTTATAATTATTTACTCATCCTGCATAGGTCCTATTTCTTCTTTTATACTCTCCTTAGTCGTAGGGTTAGAGACAACCCGGCATTTTATTCTGTTTCGGAATGGAATTCGCGCCTTCCTTTTAGATATAGAATATATGCTCGTAATGGCGTTTCTCCTCTTACATTAGCTTTATAAATGTTTTCAAGTACATGTTTTGTTTATCCCATTCACGTTTTGAAAGCCATTTTTATTTGGGCAAGTTGAATGAGACGCAATCATTTAGTTCTTCAGCAATTACCCACTCGCAGAGTGTCCCTTGTTTACTTTAACGGCCGAAATAACTCCTAATTGGGTCGAGAAAAAGTTAAACAAGATTTTAATTTACATTTAAGCCATTATTTTTTTTCTGCAGAAGCGAAAAAGAATCTTTCTAAAGCTACTTTGGAAAAAGGATAATTGGAAACTGTTTTGTTTATTACACGTATAATTAGGTACTTGCTGTGCCCCGTTATTTCACCCGCGTTAACTGAGCGCGGATAGACGGAGTTGTGAAAAAATTAACGCCTGACGTTTATAAAAAGTCATGAGCAGATTATATTTTTATTTCCATACATTTGAAATATATATATATTTTTATTTTCATACATTTGAAATATACAAAGTCAAAATAATCTCTATACCTATAGTTTACTATGAAATGAGTTTGTCTATTTCAAATGTATGAAAATTTATCTTATACCCGAAAGGTAACCAATTCGTTCAAAACGTCGCGGGTTCCCATTGGAAAAAATCATAGTTTAGAAGTTTTAGGCAAAACTGTATAAGTATACTTTAAACGGCAAAAACACATCATTTAATTTTTTGGAAATTCTATGCAGAAGAATTTTAGGCCTCTCGTTGTTACTGCAGCAGCCGGTCGGAGCCGGCCGCGGCGCGTCAGTAGAGACCCTGTTAAAAGCATCCTTTCCACTACCGTGTGATTGGGCGTGAGTAGAGATTACGTAATTCTATTAAAATTACTGTATCTTGCAAGTTTGCGCTCACCTATAAATCTCCGCGGGGCGAGGGCGGCGCGGGGCGAGGGCGGCGCGGGGCGACGTAAAGTAATTACACAGTTGCCGGTGAGTTAGCGACGTGTTTTATTGCTGTTGCTTGTCTGTTGCCGGCCCGCCCAGCGGAGCCCCGCTTGATGGATCACTTTATGACACGTCTGCGTTATGACACAAACATACTCACACGCTATGACGCCGAGCGACGTGTGGTGCGTCATATCCAAAAGGCGGAGATAGATAACATTTTTGGGTGCTTAACGGATGGGTGCCGACGGGACCCTTTTGCGTCTGGTGGGAGGCCTCGGCCGTGGCTAGTTACCACCCTACCGACAAAGACGTGTCGCTAAGCGATTTAGCGTTCCGGCACGATGTCGCGTAGAAACCAATTAGGAGTGTGGGTTTACCATGCCCCTATCAGGTTAGCCCGCTACCATCTTAGACTGCATCTTCACTTACCACCAGGTGAGATAGCCGTCAAGGGCTAACTTGTAGTGTGTAAAAAAAAAAGCAACATACGCCGCGGCAGTAGCGTGTTAGGTGTGCTTGAGGAGTATGAGTACAAGTTAGTTAAGCAAATAAAAATAAGATCGCAAAAACGGCGATGGAAATTCAAGATAGGCTACCGCACACAATAATCAATTTGATAACCCGCAACAGACAGTGAAAGTAACAAAGAGACGCTAGCTGTCACTACGAGTGTTTGTGTGCGCCTTGACACGGGCACAAACACTGAAAACAGCTCTCTTCATCTTCCACTTATTGACTCAGTTTTATTATTAGTGTATACACGAAATATTTTGTGTAGGCTTTGGGAACATTCTGGGGCAAACCACGAGTCTTTATGACCATAACTAAAATAAGTAATTTACCTAGCTCTAGATTAATTACGGTCGACACTAACGTTATAAGTTCCATAAAGCATAATTACCCGAATTTAATTAAAGTGACACTGCTAAGGTACTTAAAACTGAAATGAATGATTACTAACAGTTAAAGTACTTAGTTAGTGAGACACTTTAGCGGTAATCCATCTTTGGAGTTTATTAAGGTTATAACCACCCTAGCACAGGTATTATCATCTTCAAACTATATTATTTGAATTCTTGTGATGCCAGAATATCTGAACGGACCTGAATGTTTTGTTTGGCGTTAAGTAAAACATTCTCTGGGTTAGCGCAAATGCTACTTATTAGCCCAAACTAATGTAAGGTTCCTTAAGGTAAGGTTTTTTGATCAGGTCGTCAGTTTTTGAACACAAGAAGAAACGACCGAACCGCCCTATATTATCGCCTAATAAACCAGTTTAGAAACCGACAAATATTTTTAAACGGTTTAATGTTCCTAAATCACTTAGGTTAAGTGTCCATTTTCATTGAACCGGTTAAATAGTTCCTCTATTTAACCGGTTTTATACAAAGAATTCGAGCCAGGGAGATTCCGGATATATTTAAAATCCAGGATCTCGGCGCCGTACACACATCATCATGATCAACCCTTTCTCGGCTCACTACAGAGCATGAGTCTACTCTCAATATGGGAAAGGTTTACCCATAGTCCACCACGCTGACCATGTGCGGATTAGTAGACTTCACACGCCTTTGAGAATATTATGGAGAACTCTCAGGCATACAAGTTTCCTCACGATGTTTTCCTTCACCGTTGAAGCAAGTGATATTTTAATTGCTTAAAAACGCACATAACTCCGAACAGATGCGTGCGTGCCCGGGTTCGAACCCCCGACCTCTGATTAGGAGGCTGACGTCCTAACCTAAACTTTAGGCTATCATAGCTTATACTTATACTGCACACATCATATTATATTTATATTCACAAACGCACTTACAAACCCCAGTCAATGCACATACAAAAAAAATCAGAGCCGATAGGAAGAACGGGGCGTGCTCCCAAAAAGGCTTGATTGCCCAAGATCTTGTCATGCTGTGCACTAAATGAACCGTTTTAAAAATCGCAGCCGAACCGATTTTTGTAGGTTCATGCCGCGAGTGATGACGTTTTGATACAAAAAATTTCGTACATATTTTGGTATATTTCGTGGATCTTTTTTTGGTAGATATATTTTTAATAACGGTTGTTGCTCGATTTAGCTCACGCGTTCCATCCAACATTTTCCATTAACACATTTTTACGTTTTCGCTGTGTGGTTAATTATTATCAAAAATATCGTTTTTAGTTAGGAAAACAATATGATGTTATTATCAAAATCTAGAGCAAACAAGCTATTAGTAAAAAAAAATCAGTGTCAATCAGTCAAAAAAAACAGTGGTATATACGCATTAAGGTAACTTTTTATTTTAAACAAGAAAAATATAAATCTTCACAATTAAACAATAGTGATAGCATACTATTAGCTTAGTACGTGTAATATGATAAACAGATCGCTCACCATGTCCGTTAAATCACTAAAGGTTGACAAGGCACGGCGTATTTTATTGATAAAAGTTTTTTTTTGTTAGTTCCGCTCGACGCTGATTTTAATATCTGTTGGCAATATCACGCCGCTTGAGCGAAATAATACGAGTCGATGGCTGCCAATGATAATAAAAAACGCTATGGTGCCAATTACACGCGTGGCGGGCTTCGGGAAATCAACAAGGATTAAATGTCCACACTAATATTATTATAAAAGCAAAAGTATGCCTTGCTTTATATTTTTTATTCTGACTAAATAAAAATATTAAGCCCCTTTATGTGATAAATTTTTGTTCTGGGTCTCGAGTGTTAGGTTTTAGTAAGTATTAGCAATTCAAATAGAAAATTTAAAAAATTCGATTTTTTATCGGCAATTCGATTTGGACGTTATTTTTTTGTTAATCACTCCGCTTGATGAAACAAAAAAGGTCTACACGTTGAATCCATTTCGTGTTCATTCACGATAGAATTTATTGGAAATCCACGCTCAATGCAATCATTTGCATTTCTACAATGCCGTTACTATTCAAAAACATTAGATGTATAATTTAATTGATTACTGTAGTATTCAAGTCAAAAAACTTTTCCTAATAAAACTTGCTACATAATTAATACAGGAAAAACACCCAGGAACCCATGTCTGAATATATTATTGTTTTTTTTTTCTCATTCGAGGTCATTCAATAATTGGACGCGTTCAACTAACTCTTCGATTAGTCTTTATGCGACGATCCGCTGTAACTTCGACCGAAATTGGAATAATTACCGGCGGTTACGACACCGAATGAGCGACAGTGTAGTTAGGACTCGGATCACTTGTTACTTGCATGCCTTAGTTGTTGGGAGTTAGTTAGCTAACGTTTGTGCTGCGCTGCAGCCAGTGGTCGTTGGGAGCTCAGAGTGCAGAGTTCAAATTTTCTAATTATTCGTTCGCGTGAGAGTAAATATAGATTAGGACTAGATGTAAGGTATCTATTATATTTATCTGTTAAAAATTGTAAGCACTGACAAGGGCTGAGTAGGAAATTGGCGTGCATCGGAAAGCGGGATCACGACTTGGTTCACTAATAAAATCTTTAAAGTCCGTTAACCTGCATTGGAGTAGCGAAGTAGGTCTATACTCTAAAAACCTTTCGCCTAGGAGAGATAAATTTGGCACGGAGATAGCTGCAGAACAAACGGGAGCATAAATGTCTTTGAATTCCGGTAAAGCACACGGAACCCGTTCCCGAGGAATTTACAAAAATACTTTTTTTCACTTATGCAAGCACTAACAGCTTGGCAAACTTAGTAATAGATAGTGTCCTACAGGACATAGCATTGATATACCGAATTACAAAGTTACAACCGTTTACAGTTTAATCCACGCGGACATAAGTAAATAGATGGTACATTGGATGTCTACCTAGAACTGAACCCTTATCGCAAAGCGATGGTCATAACTACATTTTCCTAACCTTAACGTTAAACTTTTGACCCGTCCTGAGAATTGTGCACAAGATTTCGAGTTAAACATACATACTGGTCTACGTAGTCAAACATATATACAGAGCTATTCCAATCTCGGTTGAAATAAGTATTTGTATCGGAGAGGGAATACTTATTTATTCCGCCAAAAAATCTTTATTATCTCGGTAATTTGGCGCGGCCGTAAATCTCGGAGCGCCGTGGGTACAAAGCCCGTCTTACAAATAAATTAATTACAAGTGCTTTCGACGGTGAGTGGTAACGTGGTTTATTGCTGTTGCCGATATGTCGGCTTCACTTCTCCGAATTTGAATTTAATACTTTTATTACTATTTTTATATTTCAACCTTACTAGAGATCTAGTACTAGAGGATTTTTCATGATGTTATTCCGTGACTACGAATGTAACAAAAATCCTTCAAATAAAATGTGTCTGGTGAAGTACTCGTAGTAACAGTAAGTGTTGTCTTATAAGTGTGAGGTTTTCATTCTCTATGGGTTTCTTTAAGTAAGGTCTGGTCAGTAGGCTTTAGTTTGCAAAAGTACATAAGATATTATCTAAACCTGAAATAGAATACGCGGCATGCCGGTCATAAAAAGTCAGGGCTTACAGTCAAATCTGTGTGATGTATTTGAATTTTTGTTTTATTTTTTACTCCAACACGGCACAGAGCGTTTTATGATGGATCGCTACGTGTACCGCCCCGATACCAGAGCATCCCCAAGAGGGAGTTAGTTACTTTACAACCTTCAACAAGATCGTGAAACAGAACACAGATATCGAAGTTATACTTCTTTGGTACGTCATGAAAATGAGAGGAGAACTTAGATGCTAAGGAGGCAAGGATGTGATTATTGCGTGTATTAGACTCTGTAGTTGCGCAACCAGTGTTTCAGGCATGGAGCTAAGCACTAGATATACCTATATATCTCGCAAAAAACTTAATAACTTTTGTTGCGCATGAAATCTATCAAATTTATTCCTTTAGTGCCTACTGATTAACAAATCGCCTATAGGCATTTTTCCTACCGGGCGGTTTGCCGTCAAAGAAGAACAGTTCACTTACTATAGCAATAATTGTTTTCCGGCATTGGTCAGATGCCAGCTCGGGCTCCACGCACTAGTAAACGACAGTTACCGATACGCCGTAGTTCAATCAAAATTGACAAAGTTGAAAATGATCGATCTCTCGGCGATTAACTGGCACAAGATGATTACGGAAAGACATCCGGCCGAAGATTTGCAAATGTTTGTTCAATTACACCACGATCGCAAACTGACAATGTCTGTCAACACGCAAGTTTACGTACGAGTTTGACTCGTATCAAAAAGTGCCATAGACTTGAAGTTTCCGACAAGCCACAGCCTCAAAGCCTCAGATAGTCTGTTACTATATGGTCTTTTGCGATATCATCATCATCATGATCGACCGGCTCACTACTGAGCACGGTTCTCCTCTCAATATGAGAAGGGTTTGGCCATAGTCCACTACGCTGGCCATGTGCGGATTGGCAGACTTCACACGCCTTTGAGAACATTATGGAGAACTCTCAGGCGTGCAGGTTTCCTCGCGATGTTTTCCTTTACCATTGAAGCAAGTGATATTTAAATTTTTAAAAACGCACATAACTCCGAAAAGTTAGAGGTCGTGCCCGGATTTGAACCGCCGACCTCTGATTAGGAGGCTGACGCCCTAACCACTAGGCTGTCACCGCTTTTTAGCTATACTTTATATTTTTTGCGATATACTAAGAGATTAATATCCGTCGGACGAAGTATTAGTCAGTGGGACTAGAGCATAGAAGAAAGGCATACACCTATTTCGGACCTTGAATAGGAAGAAATGTTTGTAAACAGCTATAGGTACAATGGAGTAGCGAAATTAGTTGTATTATCTATCTTTTGAAAATTTAGAGCTTATTTTTCAAGTCATGTCAAGCCCGTACTTGAATAAGATAGACTGGTATTTTTGATATAGGAATTGTGTTTGGGGAGTCCTGAGGAGTTGTTTTCTAGAGGCACAGAATTCTTCAGGCATTCCTGTTCTAGCTTATAACCTTGTAGCTCGCCAGCGCCGCGACAAAATTGTCGCTATGTTTGTGCGGAATTTGCATCTGCGTTCATCCGAATTTTCATTTAGTATTTTATTGTTATTTATGTCGTCTTAACGTCGTCGTATTTAACTCAGTTTAAAGTTATTATGTAACATGGATAGAAGACAAAATAAATATTTGTGACTATCACTATAGCAGTATGATTTCTTCGACACACACGAGTTTATTTTTCATAAAAATAGTTGAACGAAATAGTTTCCGTTCCGATCAAAGTAATCCGCGTGAACAGAGCCGCGCGTAGAAGCAAGTTTACACCACAATAGCGACTAACGAGTGCTACAAAAAACTCATTACAAAAAATAAGCGGTCGTAATTTAAGCGGACGTCATCGCTGACTCCGCTTAAAAGCTTCGCCGAGAGCGAAAAAGCGAGCTAAATCAACTCGGAGCCCCAAAAAGTCCAGATAAAGGAACAACAAGGCCCGATGGGATTTATTTGGTGCTCTGATTACGTTAAACGCTGTCTCCTTTGTGTAATTGTTCAACTAAGTTGTAGAATAAAGTATTCGATTAACTTTGGCAGTCGGACTCTGTCAACTGGGCTGTACGTTGCGCTTTACAAGCCCCCTTCGCTTTAAGTTACGAGCTATGTTTTAGGAATGCAGCCGTCAGGTGCGTTCAACACATACCACCTGACAAAAATATGATCTAATACTTTCATTTGCGCTGTTGGACTTAAATCATACATTGAACCTATTTTTTTTTTATATACAAAGCGAGCAAACGAGCAGGCGGGTCACCTGATGGTAAGTGATTACCGCCGCCCATGAACATTTGCAGCACCAGAGGAACCGCCAATGCGTTGCTGGCCCTTGAGCAATTTGTTAATCCGCCCTTTGAAGATCCCCATATTGTAGCCATTAGGGAACACAGAAGATGGAAGCTGGTTCCACAATTTGCAGGTTCGTGGCAGAAATGACCTGGAATAGCGGGTGGTGGAAGAGGTCCAGGCATCCAGGTGGTGAGGATGATATTTATTTATTACCTACCTACTCACAATTGATATGCAAGTAATGCATAAGAATAGAAATAAATCGATCGGTTTTCAGGAAAAACATATTAAAAAATTTGACATGAAAAATAATCGTAACTTTTCACATCGCTTTAAAAACGTCCTTTCACCTTTCTACCACTGAACTGCGACGCATCGATCGAGTCTGCGCCGTTCTATAGTTGAAAAGCCATTGATACGTACAAAGCGCTTTCTTATCTTCTTTCGCATCAAAACGTTCTGGAATTCCCTTCCGGTTTCCGTCCTTCCTATAACTATAATTTAGGAAATTTCATTAAAGCTCCATATTAAACCGTATAAGCGTTATCTAAGTATTAAAATAAAATCAAGCATAATATAATACAGAGGACTCAGATTCTTCTCCTTGGTCGCACACTTCATTACTGAAGGTCGTGTCCACACGGAAGTGCCTTCGCTAAGTTGGTAACTAATGCCTTCCACTCTGTTCGGTCCTCGGCTTTTCTGATAGCAGTTGTAAGCGGAAGGCCAGTGAGTGTTTTCACCTGATCAGTCCAGCGACTAGGCGATCAGCCACGCGGTCTTTTCCCCTTTACCTTACCCACAACTATAAGTTTTTCCAAGTTACTTGGCAGCCGTCGGGCAATAGATAGACTATATAGAATATAAAGGACTCAGATAGACAGACAAAAAGGTCGAACTTCGAACACTCCCCTTTGCATCGGTGGTCACGTAAGTGACATTACGGATGTCAATTAGACTGTTGACCCCAAAAACCTTTTTACTTTGTTATCGGTAAGTTGCTAAGTCTATCGATCTATGTCGGTTAATTCAGTTTTAATTTGTTTCACTTGCGTTAATTATTAAAGGCGGTCGACACTTCAATACCGTTTAACTTTGTAAGCCGAGACAAGTTTAGTTGTAACAATTGAATTACTTAGGCAGTATCTCGTTGGGGTACTGGTTCGAGTAGGAATCCCGAGACGCTGGGTTCCGGGTCGAGCTAAAAACTTTAAGGTAATGAGCAATAGGTTTGTTTATCAGCAAATTCTCATTAAAAGCCATTAGTATGAATTTGCTGCCAAAACAATTTTCTAACAAGTTTCACTTGTTTAGGTATTTTATGTCTGTTTTCAATAAGAAAATTATAGTACCGATTAACCAAACCTGCCACTAGAGATGAATTCAAAATGATTAAAATCAATAAATCAATGGTAGACGCCGGTTTGAACACATTAAACAAATATTTGAACAGCTCTCAGCCTACAAATAAAACAAGCGATTCCGCGAAGAAAATATAAAGAGTGAAAGAAAGAATTGGTTTGTTATTATTAAGAGCATTGTGTGTTCTGGAAATTTTGCTTTGTAAGATTTTCAGCGGAAATTCATTCAATCACACTTCTTGAAATCGTTGATTTGAACAGCCAATATCATAAAGCTGTAAAAATATTTTCGAAAATCCTCGTATTGTAATGGAAAGTACCTTTTTGCGAATTGATCCACTCAGCGGGTAAATTTACATTTTCTCAACCAAGGTCTCAGGACTCTTCAGATGGATATAAGAATGACCTTGTAACAGACATACTGATTTGTCTATCACAGTATACATAATGAAGAATATACAACACTCAAAAATTATGAAATCATGCACGGTGTCTGTTTATATTGACACTACCACAGATTCAAAATTGATTATCATTATTTTTTTATACATTGCAACTTAGCCCTTTGCACGGTAGTTTTAGAATAAATGTCAGTTAGCTTCCGACGCTTGTTTCATTACTTACCACTGGCGACGAGTGATTAAATTTTTTCGAGTTTAAATAGAAAAACGTGTGCGAAACCATAGTTTTAATATAAATAAGTGATAAAAAACGTTTGAGGATCATAATAAACGAATAAGTTACGCGAGTAAACATGCCCATCGGTAAAATCGAGCCGTTTGATTTGACATCGAAACAATGGCCGGCATACGTGCGACGTGTCAAACAATTAATTATACTCAACGAAATTAAAAATGAACTTCAGGTGCCTATGTTAATAACCGTGGTGGGCGAAGCGACGTACAATTTAATGTGTGACCTTTGTGCGCCCGATCACCCCGAGAACAAGACCTTCGACGCCCTCACCGAGCTGGTCTCCAATCATCTGGAGCCGCAACGCTCAGAGATTGCCGAAAGACATGTTTTTCGTCAAAGGAGGCAGAAGCAGGACGAGACACTGACGCAGTATTTGCAACACCTGAAACATTTAGCAGCCACATGTAATTTCGGTGAGAGATTAGAAGAAAATCTCCGGGACCAATTCGTCTCAGGCTTATCGAGTGATGTCATGAGGTCTCGAATATTCGCCGAAAAAAGTTTAGACTATAAAAAGGCAGTGGAGCTAGCTCTGGCTTTGGAGGCGGCGGAGAGACACGCCGTAGTGAGCGGAGGCGGTGCCACGTCGGCGAGCGGCGGAGACGCGGGCGAAGGCTTGCACGCGGCACGAGTCAGCCGGCGAGCGCGCGGCGGCCCGAGACCGGGCAGGGGCGGAGCGGGCGGCGAGAGCGGCAGCGGCGCGAGCGGCGGCGGCGCGACGGGTGCGCCGTGCTGGCGGTGCGGTCGGCAACATCGGGGGCGTTGCAGATACGCCAATTTTAATTGTGATGAATGTCATGAGCGCGGACACCTTAAAATTATGTGCAAAAAAGTGCGTGAAAGCGAGGTAAAGTGTCAAAGTTTTATAAGTGAAAGTTCAGATGAAGATGTTTTCAACATCGACATCACTGCACAAGGTAACAAACCATACTATATTAATGTGAGAGTGGACGACTTGTATTTAGAACTGGAAATCGATACGGGCAGCAGAATATCAGCAATTAATGAAAATTGTTATACGAGGTTATTTAAACAAAAAGAAATCGTTAAAGATAATTTAATGTTGCGCAGTTATTCGGGTGCACGAATTGAATCTCTCGGGTACATATTAGTCCGGGTGCAACTAAGATCAGTTATAGTGAACGATTTGCGATTATATATTATTAAAGGCGGCAGCAGGCCATTACTAGGCCGTGAATGGCTGCGCGCTTTAAAGATCACCCAGATAAATATAAACAAATTATTAGAAGAGGATCAGTTCGTGACCCGTCTCTGTAAAGAATTTTCGGAAGTATTCAGTGAGAAACGGGGAACGTGTACTAGCAAGCTCCAACTGCAGCTCACCGATAGTTCCGCGGTGTACGTACGCGCGCGGCCCGTGCCGCTGGCGCTGCGCGAGCGCGTGGAGCGGGAGCTCCGGCGGCTCGAGAGCGACGGCACGATATATCGCGTCGATCATTCGGACTTCGGTACGCCGATAGTTCCCGTGATCAAATCTAACGGGGATATTCGAATTTGTGGTGATTATAAAATTACTATAAACCCGAAATTGAAAAGAGATTACTACCCGTTGCCTCGCATTGACGAGTTGTTTACAAATTTAAGTAACGGTGAAGAATATACTATAATTGATCTTCGTCACGCCTATGAGCAGGTCCCACTCGAAGAGAACTCTCAAAGGTATACTGCAATCACGACTCATATCGGGACTTTTGTTTACCGCCGTACACCGTATGGATTATCGTGCGTACCCGAAAAATTTCAAAAATTAATGGAAGAGATATTACGCGGGGTACCCGGTACGGTAGTTTTTCTCGATGACATATGCGTGACAGGTAAAAATAGACAGGAACACGTGAGCAATCTGCGAGCTGTATTGGAGCGTTTACGTCAGGCAGGCCTCACAGTCAAATTAAATAAATGTAAATTCCTACAGAAAAATGTTATCTATTTAGGTTTTGTTATCGATAAGCTGGGCTTACATCCCGACCCAGAAAAATTGGAGGCGATTAAGGCAATCCCAATACCAAACGACATAACGCAACTTAAAAGTTTTTTAGGACTAATAAATTATTACGGCAAATTCATTCCAAATTTAAGTACTATTTTGTATCCATTGCATGCGTTATTAAAAAAGAATTGTAAATGGAATTGGGATTTTCATTGCGATTCTGCGTTTACGACGGCAAAAAGGGCTTTGTTGGGTAAGCGGGTGTTGGCACATTATGAAGAGGGGCGGCCGCTCGTGCTGTCGGTGGACAGCAGCGCCTATGGCATCGGGGCCGTGTTGGCACACCGCTACTCGGACGGACAGGAAAGGCCTATCAGCTGCGCTTCTCGCACGCTGAATGAGGCGGAGAAAAAGTATAGTCAACTGGATAAGGAGGCCTTGGCTATATACTTTGGTATAACCAAACACCATCAATTTTTATTCGGTAGGCATTTTGTATTGAAAACGGATCATAAGCCGTTGACTTTTATTTTTGGTAATAAAAACGGAATTCCTCAAACAGCGGCGAGTAGATTACAGCGATGGGCCGTGCGCCTGGCGGGCTACGATTTTTCGATCGAATTTGTGCGATCGGAACACAACGGGCCGGCGGATGCATTATCGCGTCTCCCGATATCGCACGAGCGACCTCCAACACGGCCCGGTCATCACGTGAGTTATGTTAATTTACTGGAGGAAACCCTGCCCGTGAACTTTAAACAGATAGCTAAAGAGACACAAAAAGACCATGTTTTAGGTAAGATATCTAAATATGTAATGTTTGGTTGGCCGCCGTCAGCCAGTTGTGATGAAGAAAAATCGTATTTCGTTCGCAAAAGCGATATATGTATGGATGTAGGATGCCTCATGTATAAGTATAGGGTAATCATCCCTTCGGGATTGCGGAAAACGGTGCTGAGTGAACTACATGAGGGACACTTGGGGATGAACAAGATGAAAAACATCTCGCGGAATTACGTCTACTGGCCGAACATAGACAACGATATCGAAGAGTTGTGCCGGGCATGTATTGCTTGCAGGCACGTGCGGGACGCGCCCGCCCGCGCACCTCTTCATCCATGGGAGTTCCCTCAGCATCCGTGGCAGCGTTTACACGCTGATTTTGCCGAGTGCTTTAGTAAGCGTTTTTTAGTTGTGATCGATGCCCATTCAAAGTGGATCGAAGTTATGGAGATGGCTAGCACGACGGCTAACGCAACAGTTAAATGTTTAAGGTCGATATTCGCCCGATTTGGCCTCCCTGTCCAACTGGTCACGGACAACGGACCGCCTTTCTTATCAGAGGAGTTCCAGACGTATTGCTTAAAGAATTGTATTAAGCACACGACGTCGGCACCTTACAGACCACAAGGAAACGGGGAGGCTGAAAATGCGGTAAAAACTGTAAAAAAAGTCATTAAGCGAGCTAAGTTGGAAAATGATGACATATCGGTTGCATTAAATAGATTCCTTTTTCAATACCGTAATTGTGATCATGCGACCACTGGAATTTCACCAGCAGTTGCATTGATAGGACGTAGACTCCGAAGTAGGTTAGATGCATTGAGACCAGACGTCGCTTCCGTAGTCTGCGAGGCACAGAATAAGCAGAAGGAGAGGAGCGAAGGACGAATTCGTGTGTTTAGGGTCGGTGAAGCTGTGCTTGCGCGCGATTATACCCAAAAGGGGGGAAAATGGGCTGAGGGCTCAATTTCGGAGCAAACGGGGCCTGTGTCGTATAAGGTTAACATGGGGAATGGTAATGAATGGCGAAGACACCAGGACCAGCTTGCCCCGTTACAAAAAAATCGTTATTCCTTATCGCGTGCAAGCACAAGCCAACCCGATGTAGTCGAGGTTTCAAGTGAGGTCCATGTCAAAAGTGACCCAGAGGCACCCAGCGATGGTCAGCCGTCCCCGATAAAGGAAACTAAAGAACACTCGGATTACGAGGAGGTCCAAGAAGCGCCGATATCGGGGGAACCGGCTCCTCCATCGCCCGGTGCGTCGGCTCGCGCGTGGAGAGCGTATAAACGTGCAACTAAAGTTGTACAACATTAAAAGTATATATGATGATATTATGTATCTAGTATTAATTTAATTTAAGGATGGTTTGTGATTATTTCGGCACTTAAAGGGGAGGTATGCACGGTAGTTTTAGAATAAATGTCAGTTAGCTTCCGACGCTTGTTTCATTACTTACCACCCTTGACAGCTTTTTCACCTGGTGGTAAGTAATGATGCAGTCTAAGATGGTAGCGGGCTAACCAGGGAACACCCACACTCCTAATTGGTTTTTACGCGACTTCGTGCCGGAACACTAAATCGCTTTGCGACACGTCTTTGTCGGTAGGGTGGTAACTAGCCACGACCGAAGCCATCTCCAGACCAGACTCGAGCCGGGAATCTAACCCAGGATTCCAACTTTACAATGCGACAGCGCACGCACTGCGACATGGAGGCCCTACTTCTCGCCTTCGAGTATTTATCGCCTCTAACTACGAAATGAAATAATGCTTTTTAAGCCACGCTCACGCATGACAAGGAAATACGGATAAGAGCTGAAAATAAATATAATTCTAACATTAGGCTAAAGTTTTAAAGATTAATAGTATGGTGATTAGGTTAATAAAGAATCTAGTCTAAGTGTTAAAGCTTCATTAGGGCGAGCGCGGCTCCGCTAATGTGCCTATGGCGTGAGCGACACAGGCGGCGCGCCCGCCGCCCGCCGAGCCCGCGCCGAATTACGGGCTGATTATATAATACGTTTTAATAACACGTACTGATACATGTTTGTTTTAAAACATTCCAATTTTAACCTAAACGATTCTTCCTCTATATCTTATTAACATTAACAGGTGATCGTCGTGTACATTTCTTGTTGTTATTGTAGTGTTGTCGTCTACAACACTTTCAGCGCTAAAAGGCAGCACCAGCGGCGAGGTGATCGGCCGCGTGGTCCTTTATCCTCCATCTTATTTTGCACTAAGGCTGTAACAAGTTTGCCTTGCTGTACTAGCTAGCTTATGTTACCTACTTTGGTGTATACATATTTTTGTTAATACGAAATTGCTTCAGAATGCGTTCGGTCCATGATTTACGTCATTTTTTCTGTTTTGTTTTGTTTATCTACATAATATGTGCAATGTATTTTTCTAATCGAGGAAGCTTTAATTCCCCCATCGTGTATCTACCATGCATGTGACTGGACAATATTTGCCCTTCTTTCTGCGTAATTTTGCTACACTATTGCAGAAGGGATCCCTGGACGTGTTTCTACTTCACCGGTTAACCTCCAAACCTCATGCTACTCAGGTTGCAGATGCTACTTGATAATCTTTAATAAGATTGATAATAAAAAAATAGCTTTATTTATATAAACCTATTACAGGCATCTATGAACCGTTCATATAATATATCACATTTTTCAGTATTTCTATTAGTGACAGTGATAACTACACTTGCTAACTTAAAACTAAAGCTAAGAGGGTTCAAATTGCGCCTAGGCCTAGCGCCTACGAAGAAACCCACAACAAAGTTAGACCTTTTTATTAGAGTTTTTTTATTTTGTTATCATAATAAATTATGGAGATAGAGCAATGCACACCCAAGCTTTTTTATCGTTTATATAATCGTTAATACCGTAATATGATTTTTCTATAAGCTTTCATTTTTTAAAAACTTTGAACTTATTGATAGATATCTCCAAGATATCAATAAGTAATTTATTAAAAAATAAAATATAATTTCCTTTGAAAGACTTACTAATTTGGTGCAGTCTACTAAACCGTATTACAAGTATTAATCATGATTATACCTATTTAAATAAATACATTAATACTCAAAGTCTAAATTAAATACTAACCCGTCTTCCATGTCTCTCAGAACACATCCCGGTCGTTATAACTTAAATGTGATAAGAATCAGAGTTCGTTAATTAATTGAAATGTAGATCTTCATTAACTAAATTAATGCTAATCCATTTCGTTCCTGTGCGAGATATTCGATATCAAGTGTACTATCCCTCTTAAGGTATTTACGAATATTTATTCAAATGTATTAATTACCCAGAAAATAGTGTGCGAATTCGGAAGCTATAAGAAGAAATAATTTACTGAAATTAAATAGTGAGCCCGGCCATTGTTTTGTTATCTGCGCTCCCTTCATAGAAACGGCCAACAATGTTAAGACTTCTTTAATTAAAACTTTCCTACATTTTATTTCACTGTTTATTTGCCGAGTTGAGGTTTTTCTCTACACGTACCTAACAACACTAACGAATGGAATGTCCCGCACGAAAAAGTTACACTTTTACGCCCTTATTTAGCTGAACGTAATGCACTATTTATTTTGCAAAGAACATTATTACCCAGAAATATTATGGTGCTCCAAAGTCGCACGCAATTTATACCAAGAAAATAAAGAGCAATCTCTTACATAAGGTTATCATAGATTTCTTTACAAGAACAAAAGGTTAGAACAAAAATAAAACAAAACAAAGCTAGCGGTAGTCTTGTTGTGTAACGAGATCGTTTTCTTAAAGGCCCTCCGGTCTATCTCTCCTATCTAAGAGCCTCATTATGACCTGATCCCAACAGTGGGATATGGAGAGGATAACGATGACGAGTCTTTAATGTTTTGACTGGCGAAGTCTGTGCGCTGTGGTCTTATTAGTGGGTGCTTCCGTGATCGATCCTGGAGAGTTTTATAATTTCCGAATTTTCTCTATTCCAATTGTCCATCAAGGCCAACTACCATGCTACCGATAAACAGGTGCCATCAAGCGATTTAACTTTCCGATTTAGCTGAAGCCTGCCAACAAAATCAAGCAATATTCAGGTAATTATAAATTTCACGAAATACCTCTGCCCAGGATCAAACCCACGACCTCCCTAAGGTTAGTCACCACAGCGCTCAACAGTGCGCTACGGAAATAAAAAAAATCTAAAAAAATATACGTTTAAATGAATGTTCACACTGCCGTGCCGACGACTTATTTTATAACACTGCAGAAGTACCCGCCACTCTAACATTGAGTAATCGGCTGACACTGAGCAGTGTGGGCGTCTCAGCGCAATAAAGCCGCTGCTATCAGCTGTCAGATGCGGAGGCGCTGATCGCCGGGCGGCGCCGCGGCGGCCGCGCACTCAGGCTTGCTTAGGGTTACTTCACAGTGTGCTTTTAGGAAGTGAATGAAAAATTCACCCTTGCAGGCCAGAAGTACTATAAGATGAGAAATGGATGCCGATGGACGTGTACTGCTGTATATGGGTTAGGTATTTACAAACTCCAGTTCCTTCACACATGGTTGATGTTTCAATACGGACCACTCCCCCGACCTAAGCGCTACTCTCCGAAAGAGGAGACCTAAACATATCCTACATGACCCTGACGATCAGATGACTACTGACAACATACTCGACGACGGAGACGAGGTCCCCGCTATCTTACGTCATCCGGACGTGGGCTCCATCCACGGCCTCGGAGACGTACGGACCACTCACCGTCTGACCCCCCCGTTATCTAAAACGTCGCCTAAGCCGAGGTTCGGCCTCAAAGGTGGCGTCCTTAGGCAGTCGTTCCCTTAGTTTCTTCGAGCCCTAGGGCTAAAAATTTCTTCTGGCAGAGCTTCTTTCCGAAGCTCGCCGAACAGCCCGGTTACGCTGTGGCAACCAATAGGGTTGGTAAGCTAATAGATAGTCCGAAAAATCGGTTAGTTGTCGCCCTAATCATGTACCTCGTCCACTGCCAGTTCGTAGTGTGATAACTGATCAATAGATTTAATTTCGATGATGGCAATGACCTACTTCTCCTTTCCAAAATTTGTCAGGGGTCTTCAACGGGGGGTCAGAGAACTGTCCTCCCGTTGAAGACGTATCCCTTTGATCTTTGACGACCTCCGTGGCGCAGCGCGTGCGCTGTTGCATTTTAAAGTTGGAGGTCCCGGGTTCGATTCCTGGCTCGAGTCTGGTCTGGTGGGAGGCTTCGGCCGTGGGTAGTAACCACCCTACCGACAAAGACGTGTCGCCAAGCGATTTAGCGTTCCGGCACGATGTCGTGTAGAAACCAATTAGGAGTATGAGTTTACCATACCCCTAACAGGTTAGCCCGCTACCATCTTAGACCGCATCCTCACTTGCCATCAGGTGAGATGCAGTCAAGGGCTAACTTGTGGTGAATAAAAAAAAAAAAAAAAATTTCCGGTGTTGCTTCCACGGAGAGTTGTGATTAAAAAAGGGATTATCTTAACGGCGCTGACGTGACTGTGGTCACCAAGCAGAGAGCTGGAACAAGTTTTGAGTCGGTAGGAGTTCGACATAACCACGGTTATGGTTAAACACGAGGAGTTCATGACACGTTGGTTGGTTATCTATGAGGGTTTTCTCACGAAATAAAGAAATAGCTCAGAAGGTCAAATCTATTTCCATTCACAAATACGTCAGCAGCGCTGTTGCCACGCGTTTTCGAAAGTATCATGTTGTACAAAGACTGCCATAAGTTAACTTGTCAGGAGGAACAAGGAAAAACGTTAGTAAGCCTACGGTTCTCTTGTGGGATACGCCTTAGCAAGTAGTCGTAAATACAGCGACCTATCAACAGCTTGAATTAGTTACGTAGTGATAACTTACCCACGGTGATTAGGGTGTGGTTTTGTACTGAGTTAAACGCCGTTTTATCCATCCAACCTACTCATCTTGAAGGGTTTAACCCTCTTTCAAGATGAGTAGGTTCATTATCAACACGGGACGATATGTAACTTCGAATTTAAACAAGCCTATGGTTTTTTTTTTTTCAAATTTTGGGTTACTGGCAAATACCATTTCCATTTTATAGGTATTTTCGCCGCCTGCGCCCAGCAGCGGTTCGCTGCGCCTCGCTTGATATCTCCAAATGTTGCGCTATCCAGTGCGGGGTGGGTGGTGGGTGCATTCCAGCACCTTGGGATTTTAGAGATGATCGGCGACTCTGGTTCTTCTACAGATCCAAGAACCGCTGAGTTACTCTAAGGTTTTTCATGAGTAGTCAAGCAATGTTACGGAACATAAGTCATTCAGTCACTGGATTATTGTGAAAAGAAAAGGAATTTACTATAAATTATTTAACTCGCAATAATATTGACTTACAAATTTTACATCACGCCGCTTTAAACGAATGTTAGAATGTTATTAGACAGTAAACTATTAAATTATTATTTTTCTATCTTAATGTGATTTTTATTTTTTTGTTATTTTTAATTATTTGAGTCTATATTCTCCCAGAGCTACCAATAAAAAATAATCGTAATTTTCCCCGGGGAATAAATAAATAAATTGGAATTTTTAGTTCATTTCATCTAATCAAATCATCTAATCAAATATTATCAAAATCTTTACATATAATAAAACTATTTATCCTAGAGGTGGAGGTACTGACTATTGGATATGCATAAGACTATTTTTGATTGTCAAAACGCACACCGATAGCGGGATTTATTCCATAACCCCATTACTGCTATCCCATAGATAGCGGTAATGCTATGTGGCACTAATCAACCACTTCGCTTAGTACTTGTGAAAGTAGCGAAGCAGTTGAAAACTTGGGTTGTGTTGAGGTCAATCTAGTGCATTATATCTAACTAACAACTAGCTCTTTATAAAAAGAAGTTACTATAAGATGTATTTTGACTATAACTGGCTGATTATAGTAAAGTTTTGAATTTGCTCGCATTAGTCGGAAACTCGTTTCACTTCATGTGATTTACATCCCCATCTGGAATTTTAGAATAAGTAACTTTTTTTTTTTTTATAATAGCAAAAGATTTCACGATACTTAAGCTACGTAGCATGAAATAATCTGTAATATTACATTCTTAGGTATTAGGCACGTCTTATTGGCTAGGTTGGTTTCTTGCCTGAACTAATTCCTTAGCTCGCAGTCCACAGGCTTCAGATTTATTTTAATACTCGGGTCAAAGGGTTAAGCGCTTGTAATCCTTTTCAATATGACTTTTTAACAAGCAACGATTTCTCACCAGCAGATTTAGTGCAGTACTTTATCACGGGATGATCATTGTCGGTTAGACTAGTCAGTTTTGTAAATCTGATTGTATGTTAGGTCTTGCTTAATTATTGAGCAGTGAAAGCTGATTTCGCTATTTGTATAATATATAATTCTTATTAATAGGAAAATGTTTCTATGACAAATATGTTGTATTTACTCTGTTATTACATGTTTTTTCTTCTTTTTTCATCTTCATTAGGCTATACTATGTTATTCTATTGCATTGCAATACGTAATATAATATTAACTTTAATTGTATAGTATCAAATTAGTTTAAATCATCATGATCAACCCATTGCCGGCTCACTACAGAGCACGGGCCTCCTCTCAATATGAGAAGGGTTTGGCCATAGTTCACCAGGCTGGCCATGAGCGGATTGGCAGACTTCACACGCCTTTGAGAACATTATGGAGAACTCTCAGGCGTGCAGGTTTCCTCACGATGTTTTCCTTCACCGTCGAAGCAAGTGTCATTTTAATTTTTAAAAACGCACATAACTCCGAAAAGTTAGAGGTGCGTGCTCGGATTCGAACCGCCGACCTCTGATTAGGATGCTGACGCCCTAACCACTAGGCTATCACCGCTTATTAGTTAAAATATCGTTACTAATTCTATATTTGCTTGTTGTCTTGGTTGTTGTTTGTTTGTTTGGATTCAATGCCTCAACAACTAACACTGATTATAATTATTAAACACGGGGGCTTTCATCCTTATTAAACAGTTCTTGCATGATTTCTTAAAACCCATAACAACGCGAACGATGTAACAGGCAATAATTTGTTATCAGTGATGTGCACTTCACCCATGCATAAAAGCAGCGCATATCCTACCCGGGAGTCTCCGAAGAAACGGAAATGAGAAATTTATGTCGGTTTTTGTGTTGCTGGAAAACGTACTTAGTGTCATAAGCGTGCACTTAAAACGTCTTACGCTGCCTACTTTAAAAACTCTTATAGTTTTTCCATACTATAACATGCGCCTGCAATCCCTTCTCCAGTCAAAACCCTCATTTTTATTTAATTATATGTTCCATACAAATATATCCCATTAGAAACTTAGTAATAATATAAAAATCAATCAGACAGATAAAACGGTCGAATTTATATGAGAGGCTCTTAAAGTACCATGTCTCGATAAATAGGTAAGGATTTCATGTTTTTCTACCAATAAATTTAATGATTCATTAGGCATTACGGTTGTTGATGTAAATAAGGCGGAGGTCTCGCCCTCCCAGGCCGTTGTGCAAAGCTATTGCTCATTAGCAGTGAAGCCCTATTGCGGGAAATGTTCAAATCATTAGGTATCACTAATTCCCCGGTATGGAAATAATCATTAAAATAAACGTCTGTTGTAATTGACTGTTTACGATGAACCCCTAAAGGCCTCAAGGCTGATATTTTTATTTGTAAATACGCTCTTATATTGAACACTGTTTTAAATCATGTTTT
The DNA here is from genome assembly GCA_928268935.1 of Lasiommata megera. Taxonomy (NCBI): domain Eukaryota; kingdom Metazoa; phylum Arthropoda; class Insecta; order Lepidoptera; family Nymphalidae; genus Lasiommata; species Lasiommata megera. The sequence continues at coordinate 501,589 of OV743308.1, read as the reverse complement.
TTAATTATTTTTATTCAAAATGGAATAAAAAAACATCTATGAAGCGTGCAATAAATAAATGAACAAAATAACTTTTTGTTTATTATATTTTTTGTTTTGTTGGTGATGGTGTTAAATTCGTATTTCAAACAAAAGTTTTCGTTTTAAAGTCTTCAAAGAAAGTGTCCTAGAAGTTTTAACGGCATGTTTAGTTTTTGGCCAAGCAATTATCTTTCAGACTGGAATATTATGGCACCGAACCTTTGAAGTATCTTCTAACCAACAAATCTTGTTCACGCCTTCAAACAAAAAATTAACTTGTACTAAAGGGAGTACGGCAACAATTAAGAAAAAATATTCTACAAAGAAACCCGATGACACAAAGAAACTGTGTATAAATGTTAAGTATATGATAAACGTTTGGACAAGTAGTGTAACTTAAGAGTTGGTTGGCATCCTTTGTGAACAAACTTCTTTCTAACAATCGCAGTTGGTATTATAAGTCGCTGCACATAAAAATAGCTCTGCCGGTCTTCTTGTGCATCGCAGTACTTTATTAATTCCATCTCTTATGTGAAAGCGGATTAAAAGCTTATTGCGGAGTTATTATATTGCAACACATAAGATCAAGGTCTAAGATGAAGCCTCTAATAAATTTAGATTTGGTATTTTTTTTGTTATCTCATATATTTTATCTCATATAAAATGATGTATAAAATTATATTTTAAAATTATATGTTGTGTTTATTAAATAAAAAGGCTTCATACTATATAAAAAAACTACACAACAAGTGTACCTGCAGGTATTGTCCAATTCAGGTTAAAAGTCATGGGCATCCATAGTTAAACAAGACGTCGAGACATTTCTATTGAAAAACAAAATAAATGCTTCGAATCAGCAATTGTATACCATAGCTTTCTCACTTCGTTCAATACAACTATTCAGTCACGTGTATACGTGATTTACGATAAAAAAATCGCTGAGTAAATTTGTTGTCAGCGCTCTATTCGCATGAAGCAAGCTATACACGTAATGACTGTGGGGCAATCCGAACAACTTATCTCTATATCTTTGTCTACACTGAGAAACTACAAGCTTTTGCTGCGAGAAAACGTTTTAAATCCGTTAGGAACAACATGAAACATTTTGTTGAATTCTAAGAAACGTATGGATCCTTAACGTAGCGTTAACCGGAAGACCTATACGAGTTGTTAGGCCTTGTTAGCCGTAGGAATTTGTAATAACCTTAAAAATATAGACCTGCCTAATCTATTATGATCTAAATTTCTAGATAGTTAATTTGTTTGAGGTAATATTTAAGCCCGATTAAAAAAAAAGTTTATCGTCGATTTGCAAATTTTTATTTAACTCGTGTTTGATATTATATTCGTAATTGTGAAACATTATCAATATTTTCACCAATAGATTTTTTCATTGCATCCGAAGTTTGCGTTTTGATACCGATTTTTTAGATTAAATCTTAATTCTCGCTATCTTTAGGTATATTCTTCATTGGGAGGTGGTCTAGAAGAGATTGCTTCGAGAGATAAAGCCGGCTTTGCTCATATATGTATGTAATATATGTTAGTAGAGCTTTTTTTGTGAGTCTTAATTATTAAGACTTTGACGACTTTCATCTCACCAGGTCATCAGGGTTACCACCTTTATAAATAGGTATAATATATATTTATACTAGTATCTAAAGTTATTCTTGATAAATTATTAAAGATACGGCTAGGTACACAGTACAATTAGGACGGCGCGGATTCGTCGAAGTTAGTTGTTTAATTAGTTTCCAATTGTGCGCGATGATTGATCGCCTCGCCGGGGCCGGTGGCGCCCCGGCCGCCGGTCGGCGTCCGGAACACCCTCATCCAAACCTCCACCTTAGCTATATTATCAATACGAATGTCAGTTTGTTTATTATGCTTTCGCACTTCAACTGCTCAAGTGACCGTCACGAAATTATAATAATTTTATATATTTATTTCATAATCATAATTTTAAATACATATCTAATAACAATAAATGCACAAAACACTTATATTATTAGGATCAGTACTGGCTGTCCTAGCTAGATTTTGTCAATCTGTGTTAAGGACAGCCAGCCCTCTTCCTCACAAAATGGCTTCGTGACCACTTATTGTTACAACCATGAAACACTTACTTAACAATCATGAAACAGAGAAACGTATGTGTGTGTGTGTGTGTGTGTACATGTGTAGAGATAATTAAAATTGTGCTGAGCTTGCACCTTAGAGGTGGACGAATTATATTTTTTATCGCAGGAAAGTTGTTTTCGTTTGTTTTTTGTTATATTACCAAAGTAACGCGGACATACGGTCCCACGTGAAATTTATTTACAAATAAAATAATTGATTTCGGATAGTGTTTTAATATAAAACTAAATTACTGGATTTCTTCTTGAGCTAGGCTTGTATCGACGGTGTCTCGTATGAATAAATTGTCTATTATTATATAGGGGTTACTGAGCCTATTACTCCGATCCGATGTCGGCCTATCCGTAGTCCATGTCCCTCAGTGGGCTCTCTCATGATTCGTTAAAAGATTTGAATTCTTAGTGCTAAGCGTAGTATTGCTTTTCATTGCTTATAAGTAAAGAAAAAGTCTTTAAAAATAACTAATGTTTTAGTTTACAAATTTATATTTTAATGTATGATATACTTATAACCAGATTTATACATATAAAAAGATTAAAAGTAACTTAGCCTACCTACGATGTTACCAGTTCTGTCTGTCCTGTAGTAACCGTGTATGCTGGAATGATACAGCACCTCCAAAGGGGCAGTCTAGTTTGCCAGCAGTTAAGGCGAGTGCTCGTACTGATCATTCAAATTCACCGTTCATCCATTCCATCACATTAAATTTGTTATGATATCGTCATAACAACACATAATATAAAGGTTTTCGCAATTGTACTAAAACCATTTCCTCGAGGTATTATCATGATCAACCCATTACCGGTTCACTACAGAGAACGGGTCTCCTCTCAATATGAGAAGGGTTTGGCCATAGTCCACCACGCTGGCCATGTGGCATTGGCAGACTTCACACGCCTTCGAGAACATTATGGAGAACTAACCCTAACCGCTAGGCTATCACAGCTTCACCTCTCGCTTCTTCCTCGAGGTATACATGATTATTAATAATTACATTTATATTATGCCTCAACAGTTTCATACCCTGTTTCATATAAGATTAACAGAAAGTTGAACCTTCTACCTGAAAAGCTTTCCGCGCAATATTAGCTCATTTGCATTCCCTTGCCCAAATTTCGTTTTTCTTTGGCAGCCCTAATTGTGAGCTATCGGAACTGAAATTAAGGTAACTACACAGAGTGAAAGAAAATGATAGAAGGAAACCGCGAAAAAAACCCGACGTGGAGACGCTGATTTCAACAAAAGTTAAAAACTGCCCCGGGAAAAGTATTTGGTGAAATAAACTTACACCTCTTCACACATTGAAATTCGGGCCAGATCAATATATGGTTTCATTAGTTATTGGGTGTAGTATTGTAATAAACAATTGAAGAATTTTGAAGAATTCTTAAAGTTATATGACAAAATTAAGAGTAAGTATGATATTGTTTGTTTTCGTTTTGCCTAATGATAGCACTACACTAACACACTAAAAATAAATCGTAAATTACTTTTAACGTCATTAAATTGATACGCTACTACTGATTTTATTTTATAACTGTATTAAACTCAATCTGTGAACTGAAATTGAATTATTTTCAATTGCAAATTGCATATTGTTTCAGTTGTATAATATAGGTAAAAGGTAAACTCTTATATTTATTACCAAACCAATATGAAAAATTTAATTTCTTCACAAATCAAACTACGCAAAAAATGTCTCAAAGAAATTAAAATTTTAAAGCCTTATAGAAGTAAGAAAATTTAAAGAATATTTAGTTTTTATTGATTTGTTTGAAGAAGATTTTAAGAAAGCTTGCATACAACGAAACCTCATGAAAAGTTGTAGTCATGCGCTAACCCGCGGCAAATAACAAGCCACTGGCATGCTACAATAGATGTGTATAATAATAATGGCATATGTACTTTTTTTTATATACTATTATATATAATACCGCCGCTGTATGAACATTTGCAGCACCAGAGGAACCGCCAATGCGTTGCTGGCCCTTGAGCAATTTGTCAATCCGCCCTTTGAAGATCCCCATATTATAACCATTACGGAACACAGAAGATAGAAGCTGGTTCCACAATTTGCAGATGCGTGGCAGAAATGACCTGGAATGTACTTCATTTACAATGGTATTATATACCAATCAATAAGAGCAAACGTGCCCGGAAGAACGATCCGGATTTGCTGTGTGTGTTTTAACAAAGAAGTTTTTACGTATTAAGTGAGCTTCACTTGCATCCGACAAACAGCCTACTCCAACCTCAATTGTTTCTTCGATTACTCTGTGGGCGCCTATAAATAAAACGTAAAGTTTCTCGCGATACAGAACGAATCTAATTAGAAAGCGGTAGTCGGGGGCTTTTATAAACGTAATTCCTTTGATCTCCGCCGACCCGCCGCCCCCGCGCGCCGCGCCCGCTCGCCTGCCCGACGACGTGCAGGGATTACACTGAAAAAGTGCGTCAAACCGGACTTGAATTTTTTTCGCCGACCAAAGTAAGATTTTTATTTTCAACGACCTTTCAAATGGAGGATCCGTTTAATGTGAATGAATTTTTACTTGGGTGCGAGCAGTGTATTTGAGACAAAAACTGCCAAAACACCAAAACTACAAAAGTTTCACACGTTCGCAAATTGTATGCATCAGTGTCTGTTTTATAGAAAATAAGAAGCTTTTAGGTACATTTCCATATTAGACTTAAGTTCTTTTAATGTGTTGTGTTGTGTGTGTGTACTATTCAGGTAAATATACTGCAATTTAACAACGTCAACAACTTATAGATAAATTTTATCGTAAGTGAGTGTATTAAACCGTTGTAGAAGCATAATGAAATGTGGTCGACATATACCCTTTATTGATTGCGACGTTTGGCCGCGCCAGCCGACTCAGGTATTGAAACCGAACACTTCCACAGACTAGATGGAAGAACTTTGCATGTAACTCTCACACCACATTTGATTCAAAGTGGTTGAGTCTTGACATTGGTTTTAAGAAAGAAGCTTTTAGAAATTATCAACACGTAAAGTCAATTAAGATCAATTAGAGGTCGGCGGTTCGAATCCGAACAAACACTTCTAACTTTTCGGAGTTATGTGCGTTTTAAAAGATTAAAATATCACTTGCTTCAACGGTGAAGGAAAACATCGTGAGGAAACCTGCACGCCTGAGAGTTCTCCATAATGTTCGCAAAGGCGTGTGAAGTCTGCCAATCCAACCATGGCCAGCGTGGTGGACTATGGCCAAACCCTTCTCATATTGACAGGAGACCCGTGCTCTGTAGTGAGACGGTAATGGTTGATAATGATGAAGGCAATTAAGGTTCAATAAAAAGAAAATAAATGAAATGTTCACTTGTAGATATTTCGTAGACAAGGGGGTGATAGTAGTTATTCATCAAATTTAATGGGAAGATAATATGCAGCTAAATGCGTAACTAATAAGAAATGTAAACATAAGCTCTCGGAGTGTGGAGATCCGCAGCCACCGGTGGACATCCATCATCTCTGTGGTATACCAGGACTTCCTGCGTGTACTTTCCATTTGTCATAATGATATTGGCACAGTCTATAAAGCTCTGCGTTTGGTTACCTGTAGTCTGTGATGAAGACTCGAGACTGATATAATATTCTTATTAGAAATGAATTATTGAACTCATAATACGATAGCAGCGTTTATTTTTATCTAATTTAAAACATTTTCAATGGAAATCTTTTACTGTATGCTATTATTTTTGCGTTTATTCCTGGATTAATGCAATGCATTTCATTCTTTTTGTCTTCCACTATATAGATGGTGGATTAAGATATATTTCAGAGACTGCTCATTTTTTTTTCCGAGATGTGAGAAACACTTAATAGAAACGAGGAGTTTCTAATTCTCACAGCAAGGATCCGGAATGCCAATTCGGGCTAAACTTATTATTTGGGTTTTTCGTCATTTAGAAGGCTTTTATTTAATCATACAGGCAAAGGCATGTTTTGGGCAAGCACGCTTCAGTTTAAGTTGCATTATAACATAACATCAGGGCCCCAAGTCAGCTATGAGAACTTGGTCTCAGTGATAGATCAATGTAATTTTAATTCTAACTGAAAAAAATATATGAAAAAAACAAGTTAACCAAGTTCAATGCCACCTGGTGGTAAGTGACAATGCAGCTTACAACGGTGCGGGCCTATAGCTAAACCTACCTCTCTATGAACCATCTCTTATGAATAAGTCACATGTTCTTTAAATTCGAAAAAAAATCTTACAGCATGATTTATTAAAGTCATTCGTTAAGCATGAAATATTAATTCTTACTATTTTTTTTTGCGAACATAAACTTTTTTGGACGCATAGTTGAGGATATAATGATAAACTGTAAATATATTACGTACATAATTGTCATTTGCAACTAAGAGAACCACACTTACATTGCGTTGCGAATCACGATCTATTCGAAATCGCGGGAAAAAGTTTATGATCTGTATAGAACTGTACGTTACAGGGAATAGGGACAACGTAAAGTTCCCGCGAGATTTAAAAAATAAACGGATACATTTTTTCATATTGTACAGGATATGTGTCGGTATTCAACATGAGTAAAGTTAAAGTTACTAAGTTCCTTATTTCTTCAGGGCTCTAACAGACAATATAATAGAGACGGCGTGATGGACCTTGATATAGACTATAAAGATATAACACATAAAAATCGGATGCGTTTTGATCTCAGTTCGTATTATTTATAAGTCCAATTGTTCAGATATTGAACTTACAAACGATGCACCCCTTTAAAGTCGACGTCAACGAACTATCCGCATTGATCTGACTATCAAAATATTGTCTTGAATCAGATGTCTACTCGGTGAATGGTGGATGCAGTTTAATTCCCAGTTTACGACACATAAAAATGTCTGGGATAATCGTATAAAACCGATATTTTATTCTGTTTTTACTGTCTATTTAGATGAGACGATTAGGGATTTATTTGTGCTTTATGTTTGATAAAACAACAGACACTCGTCTGCAATCACACTTATGGATAGAATTCATAGCAAGAGTTTTATTAATACGTCGATTAAACTGCGAATCTGTAGCATCGTCATGATCAACCCATTGCCGGCTCATTAGAGAGCACGGGTCTATATGAGAAAGGTTCGGCCATAGTCCGCCACGCTGGCCAAGTGCGGATTGGCAGACTTCACACGCTTTTGAGAACATAATGGACAACTCTCAGGCGTGCAGGTTTCACGATGTTTTCCTTCACCTTTGAAGAAAGTAATATTTTAATTGCTTAAAAACGCACATAACTCTGAGAAATTATAGGTGCGTGCCCGGGTTCGAACCCCGACTTCTGATTTCTTAACGTCTAGGCTGACATCCTAACCACTATGCTATCACTATAAGTTAGTTTTATTTTATTTACGAGCTGATATTTACAACTTGTGGTCCTTAGCGGAACATGGAGATACGCGTAGCTCTCTCCGCTTTAGAGATCCAGTGTTACCAACATGGCTCAAGGAACTGCGAAGCTAAAGTGGCAATGGCAGGGCAGTTGATTCACCTTGTGGTGAATAATTAAAAAAATAAAACAATAACTCAGCCAGTCGGGCACGGTACTTTTTTGTATGGTACAAGACAGCCCAGCGGTATTTTCCTTTTATAAATTACTCGCTGCAGATTTTAAAATCTCAACAATCTGAAACATCGGATTTTCAAACGTTTAACAAAGTGTATTTCTATTTCTCCCCGAAACGGGTAAAATGACGGTGCTAAATCGTGGAAATTAACTACGTTGACTCAAGTCAGTAAATGGATGGGTGGTGGAACGTTGGTAGTTTGGTTGAGGATTGGACACCGTCGTATACAGTTCCTATTATTAAAAAAATATAGCAATGATGAAGATGAATGCAGATGTTTAACAAAAAAACTTCCTGCCATTTTTAACTCATATGCCATGTGTACATGTGTTAAGTATGGTTAAGTCACAAAAAAGAGATTTCACACTGTCCGCTTAGGAGAGAACTTGTGTGGACAGTGTCAAATAAATCAGGAGAAACAGACAGACATAAACGTTTTTACAAAAATATGTGAACTACTATACTTATACTATACTATACTATACTCTTGTATATATTATCTCCAAAAAAGTAAGATAATATAACTTAATTATTAGGTCGGTATCAAGTTATTTTGTCCAGTCGTCCAAGTCGTCCAATGCAAACACTTTTAAAACAAACACAAATTTAAATTCCTTTGCATCAGGCTTTATACAGAGAGAGTGGGGGTTCAGGCTAATATTATTTCACGGCAAGACTTCCGGCGAAGTCTTTTTCGATTTGCGTAGTCGTTGAAGTCAACGATATAGGAACAATTCAGATATACACTAGAATCTAGATTATAGTGATTTTGCCTTCAGACTTAGAACATTCACAGGTCCAACTTCCGCTTAAGCTCTATACTTAGTCATCATCATCATTATTCTCAAACTGATAATACCTCACAGCTGGGACTAGGCCTTTTCTATCTTAGGAGAGAGGGATTTTAACATTTATCTGCCATACGGGTTGTTGTACCTACTAGGGCTAGCAGCGGCTTGACTGTTCTCCGAGCCATGGGAATCGTGAACTCCATTTGCCTAACTCCGGGTACTGACAATTCCTCAATTAGTTAAACCTTATATACAAGTTTACTAATATATCCCTTGTACAGGTTTATGAATACGATTACTTAAATTTAAATGGGCTGGTCACATCTGCAGGATGACAGATACAAAATGGACAAAAATTGCCAAAGAATGGATTCCGCGTAGTAGCAAAAGGAAAAGAGGAAGGCCAAGAAGCCGGTGGGCGGACTTGTTCCTTCGCGTCAGTGGCCCGCTATGGACCAGAGAAGCTAAGGAAAGGAAGACTTGGAAAGAGCTGGGGGAGGCCTACGCCAGAGAGGCGACTTCTACCAAACACTTGTGACGATGTGATAATATAAAATTTGACTGAAAATTGTAAAAAAAAAAACAAACATTGACATAACATTGACATTTATTATTTTTTATTGACTTGGTAGTAGAATAAATGGCTTTTTTATTTTTTTATTTTATTTTACAGGTTTATGACCAATCACAGAGACCAATCAATGATCTTAATAAAGGGCTGAGGTAAGCCGAGACCAATGTCTTACATCGTCCATTTATTCTCATCGTCACACTACTCATAGCCGTATCTTTACGAGTATTTGTGTGCAAAAGATACTCGTATAGATATGAAATCGTGGTAATAATTTGAATAGTAGTGACTGTTGAGCTGTAAAATAGTAATTCCATATACAAGGACATCTTGTAAGTGGATCTTAGGGTATCACCTATAAAAAGTATCATTAATACTCGATTCCTAGTGACGTCATATAAGAGCGGGGCAACGTTCGGAATGAAAATTTAACTGATGTCAACATAAGCACAGTACCCACGGGCTTTCAAGATCAGGGTGAGTTGTTATACTGTATACCACAGAGCTACACGAAATGAATATCTTGATTGTATTGTATGTCAGCGGTGGCAGCCTATATTTATTTTGTCTTTGCCAGTTGGAAGCTGCACCTTTATTGAATTTCATCCCTCAACGAGTAAACTACATAAATACATAGATGCTGCGACTGCACCAATAAACTTGCAGAGACTCGCCGAGTGTTTAATATAATTATATAAATAGGAAGATGGCCAGATATTTATTTTATTCAGAACATTGTGATGCAGTTTAGAGGAACGCCATAAATCGAGACGTCGTATAAAATATGGGCCCCGTACCGCGCAGTGAACGTCCATCGGTAGTGACGATGGTAAAAAGAAGAATATGAAACAACTATTGCTTGCATCTCCACTCATGTTAGATTCGTTCTCGTATTTCTGAATTCAAAACTGTCAAATACTTCATGCAAATTTCAAACATTTAAGCTGAAAATTTGATAAATATAGCTCAAACGGGAATTGTACTTTAAAAAATCTGTATTATTATCACCGACTGACCTAGAACGTTCAAATTTGGTATCAAGCTGGATAATAGTATCTAGGTAATGGAAATAATCGGAAAACAGGGAATTTTTGCGATTTGATTCATATATAAGATCTGCGTGACAGTTATATTCCCAAACGCTTAATAAAAAATAGGAAGTTGTACCCAGCCTGGTACACTACTGAATTAATTAAAATAATTAAAGAAAAGTTTAAATATCACACGAAATTCAAAGTATATGGTAATCTCGAGGATAAGTTTGAGTTTGAGCGTCTACGTGAGAAGGCTTTAGAAGTCGAGAACCTTTGCTACAGAAACTTTTTAAACAAAACTGAAGAATCGATCATTTCAAATTCTAAATTTTTCTGGTCTCACTTACATAGCAAACGTAAATATAACCACATTCCGGCGTCCATGACTTACTTTGATGAAACAAATGACTCAGGTAAAGGTATATGCGAGCTATTTTCAAAATACTTTTTTTCTACCTTCTTGAGTAACCATCAAGGTTCATCAGACTTCACATCTGTTTCCACCTCCTCCCCATCCTATGATTTATTTATTACTGCAGCTGATATTCACAATATCCAGGTGACAGAAGAACTAGTACGTAAATTGCTAACGTCACTAGATCCAAATAAATCTGCAGGTCCTGATTCTTTGTCACCCATCTTCCTAGTCAATTGTGCAAAAACTCTGTCTTACCCCGTAACCTTGTTGTATAAAAAATCATTAAAGGATGGGATTGTACCTAAGATTTGGAAATCGGCATTTATAACACCTGTTCATAAGAAGGGTCCTAAGCACCTTATTAACAATTATCGGCCTATCTCTAAACTCTGCATTTTGGCAAAAATACTGGAACGCGTAGTATATGATCAACTCTACTCAGTTTTAAAGCTTCACTTTAGTCCCCTGCAGCATGGTTTCGTCAAAGGAAGATCCACAGTGTCAAATCTAGCTCTATTTACTGACTTTGTATCTGATAGAATGGATAATCGAGATCAGGTTGATGCAGTGTACACTGACTACAGCAAGGCCTTTGATCGAATCGATCATAATATATTGTTACTTAAATTAGCTAAGGCTGGCATAAGAGGAGACCTGTTTCGCTGGTTTTCTTCGTATGTAAAAAATAGATCCCAGGCTGTAGTACTCAATGGCTATACCTCATCCTGGCGTAGTATTCCTTCAGGCGTGCCGCAGGGCTCTTTGCTAGGACCATTGCTCTTTATTATTTTTATTCAAGATATTGACATTTGTTTCCAAAATTCTAATGTTTTGCTTTTTGCTGATGATATGAAAATCTTTAGAGTAGTAAATGACGATACTGACCAGAGCCGTCTTCAGGATGATTTACTTAGACTTGATCAATATTGTATAGTTAATAAATTAGACCTCAACGTCTCTAAATGCTTTGTCATGTCTTTTACGCGCAAGCACAACGTTTATAGATCCACTTACAAGTTAAAGAGTCATGAGCTGGATCGTGTATCTACCATACGAGATCTAGGTGTTACAGTTGACAGTAAGCTTATGTACGATAAACATGTGGACCAAATTGTAAGCAAGGCATCAAAAATGTTGGGATTCCTAATCCGTTCATCTAAAGATTTCACAAAACTTAAAACAATTAAAGTTCTATATTGTGCCTTAGTGAGGAGCAACCTTGAATATGCATCTCAAATTTGGAACCCCCAATATGAGGTGTATATTCAGCGTATTGAGAGAATCCAGAAAAAATTTATTCGATTCATCAAATACAAATTTAAACTCAAATCTAATATGAGCTATGAAGGCGTTTGTGCCCAGTTACACCTTCTACCACTAGCCATTCGTAGAAATATAAGTGATATTTCGTATCTTATCAATATCACAAATAACATAGTTGATTGTGCACAGCTTCTTGGGAAGTTATCTTTTAAAATCCCCATTAATACTCATCCTCGAACCTTCTCAATCTTGCAGACACCACACGCGCATACTAAGTTCCGAAAAAACTCATATCTGCTTAGATCTGCTTTATCTTTTAATAAAAATTTTAAAAATAACAAAAAATTAGACATTTTTTGCATCTCTGCATCCACTATTCGTAGAGCCCTGGCCAACGAATTCTTTAATTCGCGTGTTTTTGTTAAATAATTCGTTGACCATTCGTTTTTTTTTCTTTTATTTTGTTTGTTTTTGTTCTTTCTCCTTTTATTGTTATTGTTTTCCCCTTTTATTCTTTTTTCTTTCCCCCAGTTGAGTTCTTCTTGTATTTCTTGCTGTTTATTTGTGAAAACTTGTAATTAGCTTTAGTTTTCTTCTGTTCTTATCTATTTAGTTTTTCTATTAGCTGTAAGTTTTCCTTGTAAAATAAAAAAAAAAAAAAAAAAAAAAAAGACTCAAGAATACTTAATGCATATACGTTATAAACGTGCTACGTGATAGAAATGGAAGAAGTTCCTTGGTAGTCTTCTGCAAGTTAACTATGAATGTGATTTCAGGAACTGTTAACTACGAATTGGTTAGCTATCCATACATTTATTGAAGACATAAAAAAAAACATTAAATTTAATTGCGACTGCGATGCGCAACTAGCCCGCCCTCAAAGATAAAAGTAAGCACATATAACTTTGTTTTATTAAGGCCCCATTATTATAATATCATGTTTTATGCCACTTAAACTGACACAGTGAAGTAGCCATTTTGCTATGTTGATCCGAGTAACTCGTCTATAAAATTTATTCGGCTATTTATTAGCAATTTGGCGACAAATGGCGGAGCGAGGGCTCGAGTATAGGTACTACGGAATATATTCTCGTTTACGATCATTACCAGAACAAGTTTATGGCTACTACAGAATTACAGCTGGTAGGTATCCCACTTTGTATTCGCTAAGCATTGAGTATTTTAAAGCATCCTGTACGCATGACGTCAAATATCAATTTCTAGATTTGAAATTTTAAAGTAACTTTTTGTCTCGCATACTACTCCGGTATAATTGGTGGAAGGTGTGCTTTTATGTAGAGCCTACACCCACTAAACCCTCTTGTATGTTTCTTTGTGGGACTATTGGCGTAAGAATTTTATTCACTTGTCTTATTCGGGCTTCTGTTAGAGATTTTCACGCTGAAACAGCTTCGTACCGCTTCGCTTCTTATGTGAGATGGTGATAACGAAAAAAACCCGGCTTATTTTGTTGTGGGCTTCTTCTTAGACCGGGGCGCGTTTGGTACCCTCATATATTTAGTTTTAAGTTTACGAATGTAATTAGCACCATCAAATCACTACTATGTAAATTATTGACGCATCAAAAGTGCCTTTTAAAGGACTTTTTGAATAAAGATTATTTGAATTTGATAAAACGCACAGAGCCTGCATCCTGGCTACGGACATATACTTTTTAGTTTGGAAAACTTAATAATACCCACAGGATTAATTCCCGCGCAGGTAAACTCGCAGATACCAGATGTAATCATATAAAAATGGATTCTTTTAACATCTTGTGTGTAACTACAAAATAAAAACAAAATGATATTCTGGCTATTTCAAAGTACGTGCTTTCCCGATACCTGTTGCTTAACCTCAACATTCGGTTACAAAATAAGTACTCGAGTTAAAACTACTGTTATTTAAAGATAGCAATTTTAGAATACTAGAAAACCTTGGCAGACGTTTAGGGACATACAGTCCAAAACTCCACCAACTTACGAGTATGTGAGTCATATACGATGTAGATAATAAGTGAACGCTTCTTGCTGTAGTATAAAATTCAATGCACATTACATGTTAGTTAGAAAGTTGAAAGTCATCTTGGCCGGTCTGCTGGTCTTGGGATGAGCTTGAATGGCTGGACCAGTGACCATCAATAGAGTAGAAGTTTGAAGTAAAACAAGTGACATGCGGGAACAGCTTCGAAAGAACTTCGAAAGAAAGAATAATCAATGTGAACATTTGTGAAGATGTCAGAACGTTTGTCACTCAATCACGTTGAAGTGGATGGAAAAAAATTGGCACAAGCTTGTCTTTATTTCTGGAACGAAGAATGCTCTTCCGGCTTTCGTTTTTCTCGCCTCCTGTAATCCTGTAATGCCACGAAGATTCTAGACAAGTGCACCGACTGATCAGCTGACGCTCAGGTATGACTGCAGTTTTTTTTATTGTACACTACAATTTAGTCCTTGACGGCTATCTCACCTGGTGGTAAATGATGATGCTGTCTAGGATTAGTAACGGGCTAATTACGCCTATTAGGAGTATGGTAAACCCACGCTTCTAATTGGTTTCTATGCGATATCGTGCCGGAACGCTAAAGTCTTTTAAAGTCGGTAGTGTGGTAACTAGCCACGGACGAAACTACCAACAACCTGACTCGAGCCGGGAATCGAACTCAGGACCTCCAACCTAATAATGGGATAGCGCATGTACTACGCCAATTTGGTTGTCAAAAAACTGTCTATAAATGTCTCAATGGTATAATTTATCCAGGAAAAAACCTTTCACTTCTGACAAAACACACATGTCCTGCAGCTGGAACCTTCATAAATCAATGAAAATGATAATTTACCATTCAAGTACAATTAAGTAAGCGAGGCCCTGACAGATGATGTCAGAGCCCCGAAGTGGCGGCAGATTGGAAAATGAACTGCTCCGTCCCGAAAGCGTCACCCGCCGTTTACATCTTACTCTTTAGTTTCAGCTCAGTTACTGCCTCTGTGTGAAGCGGTGATAGCCTAGTGGTTAGGGCGTCAGCCTCCTAATCAAAGGTCGGCGGTTCAAATCCGGGCACGCACCTCTAACTTTTCGGAGTTATGCGCGTTTTTAAAAATTATAATATCACTTGCTTCAACGGTGAAGGAAAACATCGTGAGGAAACCTGCACGCCTGAGAGTTCTCCTAAATGTTTTCAAAGGCGTGTGAAGTCTGCCAATCCGCACATGGCCAGCGTGGCGGACTATTGCCAAACCCTTCTCATATTGAGAGGAGACACGTGCTCTGTAGTGAGCCGGCAATGGGTTGATCACGACTGCCTCTGTCGCTTAGTATTAACATCATGATTAACCCATTACCGGCTCACTACAGAGCACGGGTCTCCTCTCAATTTGAGAGGGGTTTGGCCATAGTCCACGTCCACGGGGTTTAGTATTAACGATATATTGATTGTAGCTGTTTGTTCATCGTGCTGATCTCTTACAGCTTGAGTTGATGGGCGGCGTTCTACACACTCAATCTGATACGAAAGTAATGCAGAACATTACATTTAACAATATACTTACAATACGAGAACACAGTTTGGCAAATACAATCATTTCTGCATAATTTATAATTATGCATTACTTTAAAACAGTTCAAGAGATCAATAACCATGTTATCACTATGTTTGTGACATAAAAAGTTTTAATGAATAGAAGCAGGCGTTACTTTGCGGAAGTCATTGATAAACAATAAACAGCAAGTATAATTTACTATATTCCGCCTACAACCGGGAGATTTGTATAATATAACACCACACAAAATCTTCCACTAGAACCTCTACGCACGTTTCGACCCGACAGCGGAGCATCCTCAGGAGATGTTGACTTCACAAGCGCGAAAAAAAAACGCTAAATCGCTTGGCGACACGTCTTTGTCGGTAGGGTGGTAACTAGCCACGGCCGAGGCCTCCCACCGAACCAAACTCGACCCGGGAATCGAACCCAGGACCTAATATAATGTGACAGCGCACGCACTGCGCAAAGGAGGTCGTCACTTAAGATGCAAAAACAGCAATTACAACTTTTGTAGAGTGAACCCCATTTATTATCACCTTTGTTTGATTTTTATTGTTTCATAGTGGCAATAGGCAACAAACACATTCTGCAAATATTTAAACTTTGAACATAAAATGGTTCGAGTGATAGAGCCTGAAACGTTAATAACCTAGGCTATACTATACCCCTTTTATCAACTGAAACATAATTTGCGTATAACAGTTAAAGGTCAAGAAACTTTCAATGAAATTAGTTTTAGGAAAGTTATTTTGTTCGGTCGCGTCGACTATTCTCGTTAGTAAAATGTCCTGAAAATATCACAAAGACTTTTTAGAGCTGATCTTATTAATTTGTGTTTCTGCTCGGCAGATCCCGGTACCTAATCAGAGTTTTTTCGTTACAAAAATATAAAGGACTGATTTTTTACAAATTTTAAGATATTGTACCTATATAAGAAGAAACATTATATGTTTTCTTCTTTAGAACACAATTTAGAAATACTTTTTGGAAGATAGCTAATGATGGAGTTAAAAGTAAAGGTAAAAAAAGGCGTAATTTTGTGAAGAAAAATACCTACTTCTTCAGTCAGTTAGATCAGGTTAATTAATGTGTCGACGCGAATTCGTTCAGGTGCAAATTTTATCTTATACGTATTATTTTCCAATAAAAACGATCAAAACGAGTTTATGAGTTCATCGCACTACAGTGCACTTTTCTCTTCTCAGCATTAGAAGATTTGGGGCCGCCGTCCACCACGCTGGACAAGTGCAGATTGGTGACTTCTCAGGCTGTTTCATGAATTAATTAAATAATGAATATACTTTTACTGTACAACACAGAATACAAGATAATACAAAAAAAAAGAGAGCGATAAGACAGGAGGTACGTTTGTTTCGCTTTTAAAAAGTTGTGAAAGTTTATTTTCTAAGTTTTCTTAGTCGGACTCTTACTGCAAGGGCTCCGTACAAAAGGACGACCGATAAACAACAATGCGAACGCTTCTTGGGATGAGAATAACATATATTTAGCCAGCAGTTGCCCGGACTGCGTCGAAAGCTGAGAACATATCATA
Source organism: Lasiommata megera (assembly GCA_928268935.1). NCBI lineage: Eukaryota > Metazoa > Arthropoda > Insecta > Lepidoptera > Nymphalidae > Lasiommata > Lasiommata megera. The sequence continues at coordinate 484,647 of OV743308.1, read as the reverse complement.
TCACCAGGACACATACATGAGTATAGATTTTGAACATACATACATAGTTTAGGTTTTGAACAGCAATAGATTCCCAAATTTACCCAGCTCGGTACTTCGGCTCGAACCCCGGGACCTCCCATTTATAAGACCACAGTGCTTGCTACTCGCCTGGGAGGTTTTCGAATATTTTTAGATGTGGCATGCACTAAGCTCCACCCACCCACTTACGCGCAGATGTAGGCCGCGTAAACAATAGGCAGCACCTCAAAGGTCCTCCAGAACAAAACATCCTCTACAAGCTACGCATGTTGCGCTCCGACTGCGGAGCATCCTCAGGAGATGTTACCTCCAGAACAAACATACACAAACCCAATTTGACAGTCTTATGCAAAAAAACTTATAAAAAGTTAACAGTATATAATTATACGATACAAATAAAAATACACAGCTTGTTTTGTGGTATGGCAGTGGTCGTGCCAAGTTAAATGTAAAAACATATAATTTCTTTTATTAGTTTCCTGTTCTAGGACGCCACCAGTACTCTAATGCCTTTACAAGAAAAACGCTAGAGCAAAGCTGTAAAAAATAATTAAGAAAGCAGGTGTTTTATTTAACGTGGCAATACGAGGAAATAGCTGCCTGAAATACAGTTAAATCATTAAACACCTATGAAAGGCCACTAGGAATTTTGTTATTAGTGTTCGCGCCTGAAAATCATAAAAACAAGTAGTGACAAGAGAGATAAAAATAACGTTATTGGTACTTTCTCGAAACCAATCAACGGTGAAGTAAGAGTGGTTTTCCCTTTTTAACTCGCTTTTTTCCAACCTAGCCTTAAATACGATATCTCTCTACCCATAACTGTCATACAGCAATCTTCCGGTAAATCTATAGTCCGTTATCGAAAACAAATTATAAACGTAACAAAATATAACAATGCGCAAACAATATGTGTATAGTACTTGTAGTGATAGCTGTAAGTTATTTATCAAATCTGCTAGTAACAGTTATTTAGTGCTGAAAAAAAAATCAGGGGTGATTTCACTGTTGAAAGCTGTGCCGGAGTGAAGGGCGGAGGGGAGAGCCAGGGCGCCGACTCCGGCAGTACCAAACCCCCGTTCGTACCCGTCGCACGTCGCCCGCGCCGCTCCTGTGCTGTGCTGTGATACCTTGTGTCTGTGTTACGTGATATTGTCATGTGAGTGAAATACAATCGCTGAAATATTAACGTGTCTGTGTGTTGCGTCGTGGCTGCCTGCTCGGAAGCTGACGCGGCTGAGGTACGGTTCCTATTTAATGCTATCCTTTTTATCTAGATCGTGACTTGGCTCGCAAATATTTCCTTTTTGGTCTTGTTTGACAAATCTAAAGATCTGAAACGCTAATGAGATTTGCTTTTGAGATTCATTGCGCAGGAAGGGATTCATTCAATCAGATAATATAAACCTTCTTGACCTATGTTAATATTTTTTATATTGTATATAATTGATGTGTGATATATTTTAAGAAATTATATCGGAAAATTTTACATTTCGCGTAATAAAATTTAAATTTGGAATATAAACAACTCTATTATTTATACTCCATTTTCACTAAAACAAATATTAGTGATAAGTAAAAATACTTAAAGGTATTTATTTACCTGAGCACCTACTGCTTTTGATTTATAATAAGGAAATCGTGATATTACTGGTTTCATGTTCATATTGAGTTATGTAGACTTCTAGAGTTGACCTAGTAATGCCGACAATTTTCTTATAATCATTATAATCTTGATAATTTAAATACGTAAAAGATGGCTGTATAGAATTCTTCCTACATAACTTTTTTCTATAAGGATATTATGTCAATATAAGGTATATTGGTGTATAGTTAGTGTTAGTGTATTGTAATACGATAAACAAAAATCACGAGTAGTCATGCCGAGCCTGAAATGTGACAACCTATTTAATGTTGCGAGCGGATTAGTGTTCGTGTAAATAATTCCGCAGTGTAACGTTTGTTTTTTGTCCAATGTTTAATCAGTGAATGAGAATTCCGGCTTACCACATATTAACATAAAATTAGGCGGCAGTAGGTAGCTACCCTTCATCGTAATTTCAAATTAATTAGTAATTCCTCATGACGAACGATTCAAATTGATTTAAGCATCTTAAGAAAAAATGGGCATGATGGGTGCTAATCTATAGCTCTGTGTTAGTTATTCAACTAACATATTATACCACGTGAAATCAGTGTCCTACGTGCGTTTGAGGTTTAGCAGACGTGCGTTATCATGTTACCATATTCCTGAAATGCCTGAGGGCGGATTTCAATGGTATACGCCTAAGCAGGCTTTGCTATAGTGTATAAACTACGCCTAGCACGCCTAGTTTCGATTTGTTTTTATATTCTTTTCGAGTCAAGGTGCAACCGAACTCGTAAGTAATCGCGACATTTCGGCAAGAACGGTTTCGTTGTTGTGACAAACACAACGGAAACAAAGCAATTATCCCTTTGGCTCGTTAATCCGTCGGTCCCGGTTATTATCACCGACACTTGATAATAATCGTTAAAGCCCGCCAACAACCTTTCGAGTGGCGGGTCGATGCTTCAGAATCGCCGCTCGAACGAGAGAGCCGCCGCCAGATCCAGCTGTGGGACATAACTAGGTTATGATAGTAATTTATTATGTACAACGAAACCCAAAAATATGTTCGCCAAATTCATATATAACAGTGTGGTTATTTGGTCTTACAAAGGCTATAAATATGAGGTCATGAAAAATTCAACGAGTAACTTTCAAAGAACTTCAATACTTATTTGAAAGTCGAAGTACATATTGCTTACTAGAATTTGCCGTACGAGCGATTCGTTTTCCAGAAAAAGAAGCCCACTTTTCCAGCACCTTAACCAACACGATGAAAAACATCAATATTTATATCATCACATATATATGAAACAGCGTATCCAAATCATTGGTGATATAATATTGAATTATTAAAAGAAGTATATTGTTATATTAATGCCACGTAAAGTATGAAAAGACGAACAAAAATCCTACCAACGTTTCATTACAATCTGATCCATAGTTTGGAAACGCAAATAAGCATTGATTTTTATTACATAGTTGGTGGGTGAGAGACAATGGTGGAAACTACATTTTTCCAATAAATACTAAGTAATGGATGTAACAAATGCACCCTAGCAATCAGCATCAGTCAGATATTCCTATTATCAGCACAGTTCTCTGTTGAATTGTGACGCCATATATAAGTTATTTTTTTACAGCACTTTAATTCCACGGAAACTTATTGCAATGTATTACCGAGATAAACAGTGCTTTGTCTGCAAGATTCAAGCAATATAATAATACACATCACATTTATAGTATTCGTAGGTATCGATGTAAATCTACTTATCCGATTATCCTTAGGTTTAGTAATAACTTAGTGGGATAATATTATATGATACACTACACTGACCCAATCTATAAAGTAGACACGCAGTATTAAGCTGGACGACCCAATAATAAGTTGGTAAACATTCTGCCCTAAGTCGGTTATCGGTCCGGCAACAGTTCCGAAAGAAGAAAGGAACAATAAAACCCAAAACTGTTTGCTTAACCCGCAAACCTCTTTCCGCATTCAATGTACCTTAGGGGCTGATCGCTGGAGACTTGTTAACCCAGTTTCTAATGCGTTTATATGTTAAGTGTTATGGCTTATTGATTAAAGCTGAAATCAAAAGCATAAAATCAAAGCTTTTGTCTGGTGGGAGGCTTGGGCCGTGGCTGGTTACCACCCTACCGACAAAGACGTGTCGCAAAGCAATTTAGCGTTCTGGCACGATGTCGTGTAGAAACTTATAATGAGTATGGGTTTACCATACCCCGCATAGGTTAGCCCGCTACCACCTTAGATCGCATCATCACTTCACTACCATCAGGTGAGATGCCGTCAAGGGCTATCTTGTGGTGTATAAAAAAAAAGGTCATTGGAGCAAATAAATGGACACTGTCATTTTGATTAAAAATAAAAATTAATTAGTCTTGAATTTATGAATGCTAGGTCTCAATGAAATTTAATATGAAAATCGAGAATTTATGTGTCTTTTTCTACCGAATGACTAGCTATTAACTGCGAATTCGTCCACGTTTATTTCAGTTTTTATTTAAAAGGCTGCGTATAATTTTTGCTTGGGCAGATATGGTCTTCAGAATGCAAGCTATCTCTATGCCAAGATTCGTCAAGATCGATTTTGCTGTCAAGCTGTGCAAAGGTAAAAATCCAGAAAGAACGGTTCCCAGAGCATTTTACCGGGATAAAAAGTATTCGCCAACAACCAAAACCACCAAACTTTAATTCCATTTCAGCAACTCGGGTGAAGTATATTTTGATATTCGTAACGTAAAAGGGAAAGTAACAAACGTATTTTGTTCGTTACATTGAATCCACCATTGTACTTTTGTAATGGTAAGTAAGGTGAGGCTTTATTATAGTGGGGAGTAGATATCTCAAATATTAGACTTTCTTTGATAACAGGAGGTATCTGGGCTCGTTTCAAAGGCTTTGGCAAATGAAAATTGAATAAGGTCTGTATCTCCTTAAGTCGAAGATATTTCAACTATGAATTTTTGATAGAAACGACATAGTGACAAAATAGCAAGACAAGAAAAGGATTTTTGAACTAATTTTCAAACGTTCTTTCTAGTTGACAGTTATCAACCATGATATTACTGGAGAAAGCTTAGTGTAAATCGTAATTTATACCTAAATCCTTTTTTTTTAACGTGGGTAATCCTCATGGATACCCCGCGTCCGAGGAGACGCGGCGGTTATGTCAGACTCTTACTGACTAAACCCCCACGGTGTATATCCTTTCCCGCCGCCTGGTGGCCGGGTCACGGGTTTCGCTCGCGCACACAACCGCAACCAGGCTGGCATACCTAAATCCTAGGTAACCTGCTTCACTTAGTCTGAAACAATTATCCTTCGTAATGCTGAATCATTGCATCATTTATTATTGACGTTTTTAAAAATACATGGTATTTACTATACGAGCAATCGTCACCTTGTCTCGTCGACGGCCACAGCACACTTGAGTGATTTGATTTCGCGAGCACTGGTGCCTTACGTATGCTGCCAAGAAAGAGCGCTTTGTATCTGTATGTGCGAGTACATATAATTTTTTTTTTATTAGTTCGCAAAACTGTCAACAATTGCATAGTCATAGTCATTAGAATACAAAAATATCTTAATTGTACAACATTGACTTCTCGATGCGAACATAGCATGCACAAGATGGGCTACAAACCATTAAAAATAATAAAATAAATATGACTTAAAATTAACCTGGACGATAAATTAACAAAAGAGAAATAACAATACTACAAAAACTAATTGCAGTTTCTTAATTTATTCTTCATACTAGAGATGCTATCACTGAAGATATCTATTTTATCCCGAAAGCTGTTTGCAAGAAATTGCATTCGGTAATAAAATGATTCTAACATATTATAAATGAAATTAAATCAAGCCAAAGATCATTGATATTATTAATAATATTTGTGATAATTTCGAGGTGGTGGTAAAACCAAAGCCTCCAGGGCCCGCAACAAACTCTATACAATATCCGTTCTAATTTGTGGTAATCTCCTCGAGCAAGATGTAGTGAGGTATGAGGAAGGGCTCACTTTGAAAGCTTTGTTGACTCACCCGGCCGCACGGCGCGAACCTTAGCCTTCCAGATTTGTTTGATTATATTATACAGTATAAAGGGATCAGAGCAGTGATAAACGAAATGGATTTAACTATCAACGATCGGTTGGTGTAATTTGTAAACCACAATGCAATTTGGGTTGAAAGTTCGACAACTTTGTCGGACTTTTAGCCATAGTTCCTTGTGCTATCGATTTAGGCTTGTCGAATGCCGAATAGTCAATCGATGCTCCACGATCTTAAATATATTAATTGATTATTATAACACGCTTTTATTTTCATGTTTTGTATATTGTGAAGAAGTGACCTTCTTATCTACAGAGGTAGTGTAAAAAAAGGAGAGCATTTCTTTTAACACATTCAAAACAATAATTAGTGCGTTAAAACGCACATTTGTATAAATAAAGTATTCTTACGCTTTCAACAATAAATAATATTCAACACTTGGGCTCAGTGTTAAATATTAGCGATGTACATAAATATAATGTGTCGTTTTCGAAATCACTCATATGGTTGTTGACAAGATTCAAAGGCGTGAGTGTAGATATAATATTAAAGGTAGTTTGCAAAATTTTCCTTTCCGATTAAACATTGAACACGGATTATACTGAAGTGTTTATATTACGGTAATTTCCACTTTAAGGTAGGTACTCGTAAATAGACAGCTGATCGGTTTTGCCGCGCGGTGCTCAGTGGCTCAGATAAGTTGACAACGTTGCTGCGAGCCAGATTGTATTAAAGCTACCTGCAATACATTTTAAATTTAAAGATTATCAATTAATATATCATTCCGTGACACTCTTATCGTATTAATGAGTTCTAAACTAACTTTTTTTTTATACATCACAAGTGAGAACCTGATGGTAAGTCATGATGCGGTCTAAGATGGTAACGGGCTAACCTGTAAGGAGTATGGTAAACCCATACTCCTAATCGGTTTGTACACGACATCGTGCCGGAACGTTAAATCGCTTGGCGACCCTTCTTTGTCGGTAGGGGAACTCGAGCCGGGAATCGAATCCAGGAGCTTCAACTTTTTAAAATGCAACAGCGTACGCTGCGCCACGGAGGTCGTCAAGTGTTCTAAAATAGTGAGAAATTTTCATACATTTTATACATTTTTTCTGGAAAACGGGTAGGTTGATATATTGTTTATACTATTTGTATATGTATAATAAAAACCATAAGATGCGTTTGAAGAATAGAAAATATCATAAATGTAAATACAATACAGAAAGCAAGGGTTGACGGTCTCATCGCTACATAGCAACCCGTTACAAGCATCCGAGTGACTAAAAAATTATAATAAATGATAGAATGTAAAAGAAGATCCTGATACTGATGCATTACAAACACCGTTATATGGTACACGGTTTGCATTGTGGCAAGATGCAGCCTAAAAAAACACAATTTCTAAGACTTATCCATTTTCACCTTCAGAGTAAACTTCCAAAATCGATGCACCACCATCTATCACTGCACCAGTGCGTGTGATGACAAGTGGTCGCCGCCGCCGCCTCAGTTATCGGAGCGCTTAGCTCCTAACAATAGTTACACATGCAGGCTGACCCTTCGGCTGACTGATAACAAGGTTAGCGGGCAGCATGCATAATTTAGTGCAGCAAGTCGTGCGCCTCGTCCACGCCCGCCGTTCTCTGCACGGGCACTAGGGGAGGGGCGGGGACGCCATGCCAATATCGTGTAACGCTGTGTACCTGGTGACTGCCTTGTCGGTCCAGTGATTAGCATGTTTAACTAGTGAGGAGTTTGGCGGCGTCCGCCCCGACTCGAAGAGCATGTTAGCTCGTGGGCCAGTTACAAATCACAGGCATGTGATAGAATATAACATAAAAGTAGTCAAAGTCAATCAATTTGAACGGAGCAGGAGCGGCGGTTTTACATTGTATCTCCAACTTTTAACGGAATGTTGCTAAAACCTGTAGCAAATCTCGTACTAGGGTATCACGTTCAACGAACTACTTGTGATAAAAAATGGAATAAACATTTTATTCGCTATAACTTGTCTTAAAATCGTGATATAAAATTTGCAAGTATCGATTGTAATCTCCGCGAAGAAATCTGAGCCCTCGTGGACGGCTCCACCCCCTTTTCTGCGCTCCCCGGCATTTGCTCGGTTTCGTATGCCGCCTCACGTTTTTGATTTAACTTTTTTCAAAGGGTCTTAGCACGCGCTCCGCTTATTTGCTATGTTAAGTCTAAATTTGTTAAAGCAACAGAGTTGTTTGCAGTCGTTCACGCTGACGACATTTTGCTCATATATCAATCAATCAATATTAGTTATAAATGCAAAGCAAAGGTGTGTTAGTGATTTATTTTCTCTCACACTTCAAGTTATGGTGTTGAAAAGGTACTAACCACTATGTGTGACATAGATCGATGAGAGAAACGAGTTTAGGGCACTTCAGTAACTTTGTCAGAAATTAGCACACGGCGTGGAATCGGATGGAAAACATAAAAAAGAAATTATCTTCTATCAAGTAAAAATAATCCTCACTTCACATCACGTCACGTTTTTGTCAGAAACTCGAGCTTTGTGATTTGCGCGTTTAAAGCGAACACTGGATTGCTTATCGCAGGATGAATAGAAGCCTTTTCGCTTGCCCTTGACAATGAGCGATGGCGCGTCAATGCGAACAATGTACGCATCAAACCACCCAGTCGGAATAATTCACGAGCCTCGCGCAACTACAACAAACAATTTATTCAACTCAAATTATATCGCCGCCCAAATTTTTCTATTCTTTTTTTCAATATAAATACTCAGTTATTCTTGATCTTGGGGTGCCTTTTCGACAAGGTAAGGTTGGCGGCTAGCTTCGTGAAATCCAGTAGTTTCATCCTAAGGCGTAATAACACCGGCGGATTCTGGTCCACTTTGCTATTGTGTAGCCAGGACTTCTTCCGAACTTGAGTGTGAATGTGCCTGACTCATGCAACTTTTCTCTCGTGATTAGTAAGTTTGCCTGCGTCTGAGATTATTGACTGACTGATGTCATGTCCAAATTGTTTTCAATGCGAAGCGTGACCCAGCAGTGGTCGGCTTAACTATCCTAACGGCTAAGACTACTGGCCTATAGGTTATGTCGTCAAGCTATAGTCAGAGACAAATGCGTTTCGGAGAACCATAAGTGAACAGGGAGGGCATATAGTTTTTGTAGTTATTTTAATTAAATTTTTGTGTCCAGTGAACTGATGAGGGTTTACTATCTTCGCCTATATTGAATGCGACACCAGAGGATCGCGGAGAAGAAATGCATTAAATCGCTTCTTAAATAACATGACATCGTATTATTAAGCGTTTACAGCAGTGTTTTTTTTTTTTAATAAACCAGATGCTTTGTTTATGATTACATCCCTCATAAACATTTGCATGCAGCGACAGAGGATTCTCCGCTGCGTTGCCAATCGCATGTCAATGTCAAATGTTTCTAAGAACAAGTGTTGCTTAGAAGAACAGACAGAGACACAGTGACGTGGACATGGAATCCTACCTAATATTTTAGTTATAAATGTTGTAATTACTGACGCAGACGCTTTACTCGTTTTATTTAGTTTTGACGAATATATCTGGCAATATATCTCAGATATAACCACTGTTCGCTGCATAAAAAGAACTCACAAATTATACATTTGATTATCATTACCTACTTAGTAACATTAATTTCATTAAATCATTGGTACGATATGAAACATGTTTTTTATTTTAACCACAAAATTCGCAATATTTAGTTAAGTAAGCAGCGGATTTTTTTCATTTACAAACCAATAACGAAAGAGAACTTCGACGTGAGGCGTCATCATCATCGTCAGCCTATTAATGTCCCACAGCTAGACAGAAGCCGCCATGCCATTGCCATGGGAGAGAAATATTTGAAACCTAAATTGTCCACACTGCTCCAAAACTTAGGTTTTAACGATTATTATATTTAGAGATCATAACTCTGCGAAAAAGTCTATATCAGTTAAGTGGTTGAACCGTGCATAGACAACAATAATGTCTATTGTTTTTAAATGTTGATTTTATTTTAAAAAGTATCCCATGACCATCCTTCCGACGTTATAAATGTGCCAAGATCAGTTCATCTATTGAAGTATGCAAAACTAACCATGTCATAAATAAGTGATTCCATGATAACATATACGATATCGCATTTGTAATGTTAGTATAGATCGTATTGATTTCAGTCGGGAATCGAGCCCTGGATCTCACACTAAACGTCCACATGTAAACATATCTATGGAAGTGACTTCCTCTATGTACAACTAGGTTTACGATTACCTCATTAACAACAACGTTCTGATATTAGGCATATCATTTGTGGAAGTCTGCTTGTATTCCGATTTTCCGCAACAAATAAATCAGCTGGTTGGAAATGCTTCGTGAATTTATTTCAATTGTAGTTTATAAGGTAAATCTGAAACGCGACAACACAATAGCTCAAGAGTACATTGTCAACTTATCTAAGCCGCTGCGCTCCGTAAATCTATTCTCTTGCAACTCTCCCGAGGTTTTGTAGTTTCCAGCTTATTTTAGTCGCAGCGAACTAAATTAACATACTTTGTAAGATTTGACTTCGTAGACGTTCCTAACATGATTTTGCGGATGGCTTTATTGTTCTATCGCTCGACCGTGATCCTGCGTTCATTGACTTTGACATTCAAATATAAATACACTCGTAATTGTATCAGTGACGTAAATTTTGAACAGTTCAATGAGTTGTGATGTACTACATTAAATGGATTGAGAGTAGTTGCGTTTGCCGTGGCTCATATAAGTATTATTTTATGGTGTCAATTTGGCTCTTGTTTCATAATTCTAGGGACGTTCAGGTATGTGATATAAAAATATCATTCAAATAATACCGTCTTCAGCGATAGGAAGAGTGCTCTCGAGAGGAGACCCGTGCCCAGTACTGAGACGATAATTAGTTGTTAAGAGGAAAGAGGGGGATTTTAAGTGTAACATTTGATTTGATATGATTTGTAGGCAATAACGTTTTAATAAAAGTTAAAAAAAACTATAGTAAAGTTCTAAGGCTGACAGGTTTGAATATTTGAAAGCGCTCATCTCAAAAATGTCATCCTATAAAAGTTTAATTTTTAAAATAGATCATCAGGTTTACTTATATTTTGAACTAGCTGATTCCCGCGACTTCGTCTGCGTTGAGTTAATGTGTGAAAATGTGTTTGTTTGTCTTCCAATCACGAAGCAATGGTACTAAACTAGGACAGACGACCTTGAAATTATTACAGTACTTGGACATTGCAACATTACTTTATTTTTCTAAAATAAAATACTTTTTCTAAAATAAAAGTAGCCTAAGGTACTCCTTATTACATCAGCTACCTGCCAATAAAAGTCCGGTTAAAATCGGTCCAGCCATTTCAGAGATTAGCCGGAACAAACAGACAGACAGACAGACAGACAAAAATTGTAAAAAATGTTATTTTGGTGTATGTACCGTATACATATTCATATGCATGTAGTATAAAACGGTTATTTCAATATTACAAACAGACACTCCAATTTTATTTATTTGTATAGACTACAAAAGTGCGCGTGATCTTTTTGGCAGTCTATTTCCGATATTATTAGCGAATAAACTACTGTGAAAGCATGATAAAGTTTTAAAAGATATGCGCTATAGCGTTTCCATGGAAACACGTTTATAATACCTATTAGTAATATTACGCGGGTGAAATGGCAAGGCATACTTCATCATCATATAAGTTGTAAACAGTTTAATTATAACAAAGATAAAGGACGGCATACAATTATTCTGCAAATAAGATAGATAATTAAAACGCTTTGATTTTTGATATAAGCAGTAAAACCGCTCATTTTAATCTACTTTCCAAACCGGTTTTCAAGTTATATCAAACCGACAGATTTGATGTTCCGAATGATCCTAGCCGGAACGAGCAAAAATGGCATAAATGCTCTTTTATCCCGACATTTCGCAGAACACTAGTCTAAAACCCTCGGTGGCTCAAAGTTAAAATATTTCTTTTACTTTTAGAACTGCGATATTGTAGACCTTCCTGCACGTAAGAAGTCTTTGCTCTCCATGGGTTCAGGCGGCGGCCAACACTTCGAAACTGGTACAATCCCTTACGGAGTGGTGAGTGCAAAGTCATCGGTGCATTCATTCGTTGTGACGATGGAGCCATTGTTCGGAACAAGTGTCTTGCAGCTTGTTGGCGATCCACCGCATCGGTATCGGGATTTTCTTGAAAAACAGAAAACAGGTATCGAAATAAAAGAAAGAAAACAAGTAAAGAAAGTACCGCGGTTTGTTAAGACTACAAACAACTATTGCTGTGTAGTGGCTGCTGAAAGAAATCGATGCATTAATACTTTTAATTGCTTTTTTATGGAAAGTTGGATTGCTGGGTTGGCCCTCCCAGTGGTATCCAGCTACTATCAGATCAGAACTTATCTATGCTTACACTGTATCTACATCCGTGTCCGATTTTCTGTTACCTAATTACAGCTCGACCATTGCAGCGATCTTGAAAAATTATATTATATAAGCCCGGGAATGCACACGGAAACGTTCTCATGAGATTAATAAAAAATAATTAGTTACCGGCTTCAAAGATAAACCATTAGAATTAGTTTACATCTTGAAGAACTCCCGCTGTGAGTATAAGGGTTCTTTTTATTCCGAGAAAACAACCGGGTTTTAAAAAACAAAACCCTGGTAATCTCACACTTATAACATTACAGACGTATATTGTTGCGTATTGTGTTTTTATATGCTACATATGACAGCATGTCTAGAAGATACAGAAGTTCATCGTAATCATCATGATCAAACTATTCAAGGTTCACTACAGAGCACGGGTCTCCCCTCAATATGAGAAGGGATTGGCCATAGTCCACCACGCTGGCCATGTGCGGATTGGCAGACTTCACACGCCTTTGAGAACATTATGGAGGACTCTCAGGCGTGCAGGTTTCCTCACGATGTTTACCTTCACCGTTGAAGCAAGTGATATTTTAATTGCTTAAAAAACGCACATAACTGCGAAAAGTTATAGGTGCGTGCCCGGGCTCGAACCCGCGACCTCTGATTAGGAGGCTGACGTCGTGACCACTAGGCTATCACAGCTATAGCATCCTGAAGTTAATTTCTAGTTATTCAAGTAGTTCCCGGCAAAATCACTGACGGAGAGCAGAAGAAGATCATGTTGCGTATTATGAACGCAAATGGCGTCATGCCGTGGTCCGTGGCGAAACGTCCTCTCCAACCGACGGTACCAGGCCGCGATAACCCGGTAACTGTTGTATAATATAAAACTGGTATCATTCCAAATTGGCACATTTACGAATTGAACTAGTTTTGTTATCGACGAAATGTTAATTACGTTTTACGACCAAGGCTTATATTCGACAGTTAAATACAGAAATTACAGTGGTTAAACTTAATGCTGGAAAAAATTACTATTGCAAATTACCTTCGCAATTAGAACGTTAGCGGACCTTGAACTTTGTAGAATTTATTAAATGAAACAAAATGTTGTCTGAATATTTGAGTTGAGTCCAATTAAATGGAATTCTTATGAAACGCGACTCAGTCCAGCGCCTAATTTCGAGTAAATGATTAATCGTTGATCTAACAAGGATGGCCAGTTTGGGATACTCGCCATATTTTCTTCGTAAAATCTGAAAGTAGATAAAGTTGGCATTGATAAGCTTTGGTCCCGGAAAAGTTCGTTAATTATGCGCCTGATAACAAAGCTCAGATCACGCTGCGGGCAATTAAGAGGGTTATTTTTATGTGAACAAATCAAAACTGAGTTTATACGGTACAATTAATTGCGATTTTAAAGTGGACATTGGCATAACACATAGCCTAGGGGATTGATTGACGATTGGGTCCTGAGCTGTTGAAACGGCGACACCAAATCAAAAAACAAAACAAGACATTGGCAAACGACGATATAGTTGTAAAATCATGGACGTATGCGGACTATTCCTCAAATATAAGAGCCGAGCAGTCCACGTTTATAATGATGATGACGTACTACGTCAACCCGTATTAGAGATTGGTATTTCTAAACTTCATACTGTATTGAGACGGGAGGCCTTTACCGGGCGGTGGGAATTTAATCAAGCTATACTTACACAGTTTTCACTTGGTCATTTATATCAGCTTTTACGTGTATACTCTTAAACTCTCACTGCTGTGAGTGGAACGGCCTGTACCTAGCGGTGGGGCATAAATGAGCTGAGTATGAAAATGAAAATAAAATTTACCCACTAATGCGAAAAGACCGTGGACCGCATTTGGAGCTCTCTACAAAAGACAGCCCAGTAGTGAACGCCCATTGGTTCAGATTCTAGAGTTGATAATGATGATGAAACGGTACTGAACCTAAAATTTCGACGGGGCTTAAGTGTAAAAAGGCGATGACGGGGAGCAGAATCTTTGTAAACAACGTGAAAGAACCTTCCTCACTTGGATGCGGCTTATCTCAGCTATAAATAATATAACTGACAAAAACAATAGAGAGGTTTAATTTCCTGTCCTTCGTAAAATATAATTTAAGCCCGGCGCGCTTCCGATTGGGAAAATTCGATGGAAATATCCCAATATTTTATCACAGACTGAAGGAGTAAATACAGACGCAACTGTGGCCTACGAAACCGTTTAAAAGAAATTAAAGCTTGGCTTTTTTTCGGCTTGCATTCTGTTGCCATTAAATCTGGCGGCGATACGGAATTACGATATTTTTATTAACTTTAATCTTTACAGTGAAAAACCTACAAATTTATGTTAGGTTAAAAAAACTTCCTCGTACTTCTATATAAATACTTTTTCTTGATTACTTTATTAATTTTATTTTACGTTCTTTAAGTTTTTAGCACCCTGAAAGACCAAGTCCGAACAAATGAAAATACGGAAAAATACAAAATTAACTTTGGTCAAATCAGCTTCAATTTACTGAACTATTAGTTATTTTCAATCCATCTCTAAAGTTTTAGTCCGTGTAATATTATATGTATTAATTCGTTAACTGAAGTTATTACTTTTCGAATCCCGGATATTTTTTAATCTACTGACAGACTTTACAGTGGGCTTACGAAAATTGAATTTTGAGCTTGTTAGATGAGTAAGTTAGTGATCAGTAACGATAGAAAAGTTTGGATACGAAATTGCATCTTCAACTTTATTGCAAATAATAATTAATTATGGACTATGTGAGATGGTGTTAACAAGAAGAAAAACTTTTTGTTGTTTTGATTCTTCTCAGAACTAGGTGTGCTAAGAAAGTTTAGCTTTAGTTTTAAGTTAACTGACGATACTTATCAGCATAACATCATAAAATAAAATAATAACAAAGCAACGCTTCATAGATGTGTAGGTTTATAAGAAAATTATGTTCTATCTGTCGGTTATGATCTGTGAAATCTATTTTGTAAAAGAGTCAAGTGTACAGGGTATTTTACCTTAATTTCAAGACGGTTTCCGAAACGATTGTAAGACATTCATTACAATGAACATTTTATGTTCTTGACTTATAATAATGATATAACTTAAACCAACCTGCTCAACGCCCGCGCGCGTTTGGCGCCCCTGACGCGCGCACTTATCACTCTGAACGTTGTCGCAGAGAGGCTGGACCTATTCAGCAATCTGAGTGAACTCATAAGAGTGGCATATATATATATATGCCACTCTTATGAGCAGATATATATATGTATATATGTACTTATATACTAGGCTAAAAGAAGATAAATAAATAAACTTTATGTCCATATTGGACGTACAAAATATGTTGTAACATTCAAAATTACAGAGTGTGCGCAATTTACAATTAGCCACTTTCAAACAATCGTTTTAATTTAATTGTAACATATTACATACGCAGTAAAACACATTAGTTTAGTCTAATTAAATATCATAGGCGTACGAATACTGGATAATTACTGTAACATTGTTCAATGTTATTTAAAATGACTCAATTTTTAATTAGTTCTAAATTACGCGTTCTTCTGCCGCGTTTCGCCACTTAGTTGGTCGCGTCGCCATTTTAGCAGCATGGGACACCAACGTGCATCGAGTTTTCTCCCACTTAAGCTTTGCGACTGAGCTATGTCGATTATAACCTAGTTCTTCTCTGTGTGTGTCCAGCGCTTGTTGAATGAAATTTTTCTTAGGTGGCCTATAACAGCTCTGCACCAACACTAGGCAATACGAAAAGCTGTTCACAGGTCAAATAGTGGTCGGTATGTGAACGTTGCACTTTGTAACCAATGTTGGAAGCTTTTTTGGTTAAATGGCGCTACTGGAAGTCACATCGACGACTTGAAGAGATAAAATTTTAATAATGATAAAGTAGAGTACCCCTAGTAAAGTGGAAATAAGTAGAACAAGTTTAGACTTAGTTTAGATAGTTCATGCTACAATTATTTTGTATTGTAATCTTGTTTCCGAGCCATCGGACCGAAGATAATTGACAAAATTATAGACTTAAATGTAAAGTGAAACGGATGAACTTTCGACCCTTCGCCCTGAGGCCTGCTTGGTTCGAAACGCTTACAATAACATATTGTGTAAGAAACTATGTTTATGCAAACCTAGACCGGCGACGCTATTCCGTTAACAGCAGAAGCTCATAAATAATGAGCAATTATTATGTAAGGTATAATAAATTTATCAATTTCCAATTCTATAACTAATATAAAAGGTATAACTATTAATAAGTTATAGAAAACTTGTTGCATTAAATATTATAAAGTTAAATAGAAATTAAGAATATAAAAAAAGCAAATTATTTTTTAATTGTTACTGAGAATTTTGTTGTCATGACAAATTAAGCCATTTCAAAAACATTCGAGAGTGAATATCACTGGAATTTGTACGGGTATAGGAAGTGTACTGAAACATACCCTTTTAGATTGGCAGTTCACTTTGTCTCTATGACCTTTTTTCAGTATGTACTGTTGAAGTTAAAGTTTCCTGGAAATAATTCAACGGGCCCATCCCACCGACCGACCCACTTACAATAAATGGACAACGGGTGAGAGAAAGAGAAGTTGACGAAGAGTAATAATTAGGTTTACCAATTATAGGTGATGTTTAAATGTCGTGCTTTAAACCAGTACAGAGTTTACTAATTCATAATAATATTATACTGGCACCGAAAGTTTCGCAAAAGGCCCGCCCGACCTTTTAACCTCGTTGAACCAATCATCTTCTATAATAACTCGTCCAGTTTCCCCCCAACTTCACGGTGTAATTTTCTTGAAACCGCCAACTTTTCGTAATTTACGAACTGTTATAACGGACGAATTGGTCAAAGGGTTTTGTTAAACAAGAGCTTCTTAAAACGTGTACCATTAAAATAACTTTTTCAACTTTTGCGATTGCATTTAATACTGTGGAGTTACAAATTGTAGGCAACGTGGCATTTTCAACATTATTGTCGGGATTTTATGCAATTATTTATGAATTTTTTCACTGGGTGTGATTTCACGTTCGACTGACCTGGTCGGTTTATTTCGTAGTAAGTGAAGTGTCATTCTGTACACGCATAAAAGTGCTATGACAATGTTTTTATTGATTAGGTTTTGACTGTGGTCTATATCAACATATTAATAGGCATTATCGTCATAGACGTCTTCTAAATCTTTATATCACTAAGACGCAAAACTAAGCTGTCAGGAAATAAGGAAATAGTATGTGTTCCTTTGGTTTTTAAAGTTATCTTGAAGACCTCCGTGGCGCAGCGCGTGCGCTGTTGCATTTTAATGTTGGAGGTCCTGGGTTCGATTCCCGGCTCGAGTCTGGTCTGGTGGGAGGCTTCGGCCGTGGCTAGTTACCACCCTACCAACAAAGACGTGTCGCAAAGCGATTTAGCGTTCCGGCACGATGTCGCGTAGAAACCAATTAGGAGTGTGGGTTTACCATGTCCCTAACAGGTTAGCCCGCTACCATCCTAGACTGCATCATCACTTACCATCAGGTAAGATTGCCGTCAAGGGCTAACTAGTAGTGGATAAACAAAAAAAAATATCTATAACTTGTATATTTTGCGCAAGAAAACAACTCCAAAATAATGTGTGCACAGGTACTCAAATATTAAACTGGTCTGCAGTAAGTGCAGTGACATTCTGTCTAACTTACTTCCTACATTCCCCACACAACATACTTCCCGCAGCGGCAACTGAACATCTTAAAACCTAAAATATTTGAGACAAGCTTTCATGATGTTTTAAAAACATTGTGACAGTGACTTTTACGTCGCAAAATGTTCACTGCTTCACGCCGCGTTTTCTTTGTACAAGTTCTAAAATAGAGGTATGATGATCCATTTTCATGCCAGATACTCGCGTCAGATATATGTTGGGCTCAGCAGCTTGTATGTATATATAGCATTCAATCAAATGCTTACACCTGAGCTTGTACCGTATATGCAAATGCTTGTTAGTTGCATTAAGCTCAGTTTCAAAATTAACGGATAAGTTGTCAACTATGCAATTTACATGCACGTTTACTGCAGCCAACTCACAGGAGCACTAAACTGAAAACTTTTCATTTTGAGAAGCGAGAAAATGTCCGCGTCCGTTGCACTAAATGGTACGACAAAACTGGTGTTAAATATCAGAACAACACATGAATTAAATTGAGCAATTTTGATAGAAGGTACGATATGATGATCTCATCATTATATAAGACTAGCTGTTGCCTGCGACTTCGTCTGCGTGGAATTGCTGATTTTACTTGAGATTGAGGTTACCCGTGCGACCAATGCCCTGCTTGAGAAAGTAAGCTACAGGCAAATGTCAAATTACCGATTTTCGTATCTCTAAATTAAAAAACATAGGACTTTTATACAAAGATCAAACCCCTATTTTACCCCCTTCGGGGTAGATTTAGATGAAAAAAAATTTAACCTTAAACTTACGCCCTAAAAAAAACCTATTTTCAAAATTTCAAGCTTGTAGACTTCATGATAAAAAAATAAGCAAAAACTGTCATCCCCTTTTTTACCACACTTAACAGGTAAAATTTAAAAAAAAATAATGTACATGTTTTTTATTTATTATTATTAATCTTAATGCAAACTTTTGTGTCTCTAACTCTAAAAACAAAGAAATTTCATACAAACTTCCAACCCCTATTTTACCCCCTTCGGAGTAGATTTGGGTGAAAAAAAATATAGATAAAAGAAACCTATTTTCAAAATTTCAAGCTTGTAGACTTAATTATAAAAAAAATCAGCAAAAACTATCATCCCTTATCTTACCACCCTTAAAAGATAATATTAATTAAAAATGATGTACATATTTTTATTTATTATTATTAATCTTAATTCAAATTTTTGTGTCTCTAACTCTAAAAACAAAGAAATTTCATACAAACTTCCAACCCCCCTTTTACCCTCTTAGGGGTGGAATTTCCAAATATCCTTTCTTAACTGACATCTCTTAACTATCAACTACCCACTTGCTAAATTATAGCTTTATACATACAATAGTTTTTGAGATCTCGTGTTTAATCAGTATGTAAGTAAGTATGTAAGTATGTAAGTGACCTTTCGCTTTTATATATATAGATTATGATGCAACTTCTAAAGTTTCCTGCAACTGGAAAAACCCTAACGCGCGATATGAAAGTAACCTTGTAAAATGTTGAGGTCGACCTCACGACGTGACGCCAGTGCTCGACGGGCTAACTCGTAAGTCATAAACATATAAAATGGTTAAATTTAACAAACATGGTTCGAGTGTGCATCGGTTACCAAAGTAAGTAAACACACTTAAGTTTCTTCCATTAAAAGATAAAACTGAATAACAAAAGGAAAACACGTTTATTATTTACCTAGCTATTGCTCACGACATCGGCTGTGGTTGTAACGGGTTTTAAGAAATTCCGGGGGATCACCTTGTTTCCCGGTTTAAGTAGTATCCTCAGTCTGTCGTCTTCACAGTTCAATATAAAAGCAGAACTTAACCAAGGTTTACTTATAAAGGCGTGCAAAAGTAACAAAAAAATTATTAAATTATTTCGTTGTTTTCGTTCATCTTTTGGGAGTTATTTGGCCCTAGATAAATGTCTCCTGCCCTGGATTTCATAATCATTCAGAATTCAGAATAATTAATACCAAGTACAGCAGACAGAAACGACGCCTGTACCTCGAAGATTTAGAAGATCTGATCTCAAGAGCTTTAGTCATAGGGACCTCCGAGGAGGTCTACTATACGAGGTATCATTATGACCATAATATTTGTTTTCCTTTAAGGGATTACCATAACCATATTTCCCGTATCAGGTCACACATACAGTATCTTAGAAGCCTAACATCCGTGGGACCTCTACGCCTCACAACTTTCGCTGCGCAACGAGGCATTCCAGTAACACTGGTTCTTTTACGGATCTCCACATTTGATTGTATCTTGTAGAGATATACTCCGGTCCGCGGGCATAGATCTCTGCATCGCTCACCGAGCTACTCTGAGGTTTTTAATGAGGCCACAGGTAGCTCGTGATTTATGCACAATGCATTCGCCCGCACGGAACAGACTCACTCGCACATGATGGGCCACCACCGGATGCGCCTCCTCTGAATGATTTTCCGTGTTTTAGATCTAATCATCTATAGTGAAAACGATTATGTAAATGATAAACAAGCGTGGGTATGAAATATTGCTCTAATAAGATAGCTCTTAATATAATTTTAAGTGGTGGTGACTTGGTGATAACAAAGAGAAAATTTACCTGGCTAAGTTTGTTGTGCGCTTATTCTTAGACTGGGGTGCGTTTGGAACCCTCATAGCTTTAGTTTTAAGTTCACGAATGTAGTTATCACCATCAAATTACTACTATGTAAATTATTGACGCGTCAAAAGTGTTTTTAGAGGACTATTTGAATAAAGATTTTTAGAATTTTGAATTTGAAAATGAATGCGGCGAATCAGGTAGAATTTTGGATAAAAGAATAGAATGTTACTTAATATCTGAATATTTCGTTTTGGTTTCCACATTTCCTTAAATTACATGGACCGTCATGTTTTCATGCATATTTGCTATACGTCACGGCGCGTTCCACGATATATACATTTTATCTTTTCGTGTTAACTTACATTATTACTTCGTTTCGAACCCAAGAGTATCAGTGTTAGCGATGATTTTCAATATTTCTCATCGAATCCTTTATGAATTATTATGATAAGTGATAACGCGATGAAATCAGTGGGAATTGAATTAAACCGGGAAGGGTACGCTGGGGAGGCGGAGTGCTTGCCGCTACGCGTTACGTAAATTAATTAATTCGGTTGCTCTCCCTGGCGGCATTATGATATTATGACGAGTCGATTAGTGCCTACGTTTATTAACCGCCTTCCAAAATAAGACTTCCAAATAAGAATTATTTTACAACTTCGATGTTTTTTATATTAGTCTCGTACTCGTGATGAAAGTGAAATTTCGTATTTCAACTCATTGTCACATTACACTACGGTATTAATAATACAATTTAAAGCTCTCTTTCTCCTTCTCTCCAAGATTTTCCTTTCTACTCTCTCTAAAAAAATCGCATCCTAATAATCACTACATATCAACGGCACTGAAGCCTGAAGTCTGAATCTTTTTTTAATCACAGGTAACGAATTCAAAAAGAAGAAGAATAGGAGTAACAACGGTCTTTGTTTAAGAAATGTCAGATTTATGCAAAGTATACCTTGAAGACCTTGGGGTTTAATATTGATAGTTTTATCTCAATACACCTTTGAATGATTAAAATAACATAACGTTGTAAAATTCATACAGTCAATATACAATTCATAAATTTTAAAGAAGATCTTTTAATTAAAAGATTGTTAACAAATCAAAAAACCATAACTAATAATAACAGTAATCAGCTTTCAATTTCCGTTATCTTTGTAAACCCGAGGAAATCTCCCCGAACAGATTCCAAGAAGTTATTAAAGTCGCTAGCCGTTGTGATAAGGATTGACTTTGCGTTGTTTGTAAAATAAATCCTGTCGGTTTAGGCCGAGAGCTGGCTGACAGTTATACGTATTTGTGCTTGTTTATTTTTCAGTTAGTAAGTCAATATTTTCTTTGGATGCCGAGCGGGTTAAAAATACAAGTTTAGTGTCCCATGTGTCCTATTAATGTACTGGTCCTAGTTATGTGTGCAGCAACGGCTGCCGTCCCGACCCTTAATTATTAGTGTTTATCTAATCTATGCAGCAATTTGTAAGACGCGATATGTTGTTAATGTTCTTTATAATTTGATAGGTGGTCATATCAAGGCGTTTTTATTTCAAAATTAGTAGCCCGCGTTACTTTCAAAGTTCTTGACATATACTACAGCGAAGATTTAGTTTAATTTATTTTAATTTGTTTCAATGAAATAAAAAACGTGCGTTGTAATTTTTTTCAAATGACAAGTACTCGTAGCGCACAGATCCATCAAATACACTCCCTGCGCACGTCGCGCTCGACACCGGAGTATCCTCAAGAGATATTGGCTCAGTTCAGTCGGTATTTTTTATTATGTTTTTCTTTGATTTGCATAACTTCTGGTACTGATTTGAATATTACACACTATGATTTCTAAGCTTAGCATCATTGTAGACCACTAGGACCAGTGCTCGATTTCCTGGCTCTATTTTAAGAGGGCTTACTATAGAAACGCTCTTTAGAACGTCTAGGCTAGGTTTATTTTAGTGACGGCCTCTGATTGGAAAGACAGATGCTGTCAAGAAGAAGTCGACAAGAAACTCAGCAGTTGCTGTCTGCCAACAACGACTTCAATGCAATTAAACATCAATTATTTTATTTTATGAGTGATCATAACTAGATTACAGAAATCTCGTCAAAATATTGATGGTACATGTTTTTGTTTGTGTATCCGCTTACGCTAAGCGTAAAGTCTTAGCTTTAAAACCCTCACTATGGAGAGAAGGCTTTTCCAAATAAAAGCACTATATACCTACATCCGTTGGGTACGTTGAGATTGGCAGGTTTGTATTATTTTATCAAAACAGCCGCGAGATCGCGATCAACTAATTGAGAAGGCTCTCGCTTGGCACTGGCAGTGAGAGATGGCTCGTTCAAATAATAACAATGCCTACTTTTGAATCGTACTACAACAGTTATCTTTAAATTTACATTTACAACATTGAGCCAAATATTGAGAAAAACAATTACTAACCTGTATATCAATTCAGGATATAATCTAGCTGAGCTCAATATTTCAGCCACATAAAACACATACACATGAACTTTTATAAACATACAAGCTTTTATAATATTTGTGTGAAGATTGTCTTTACAATAAAATACTAGAAATTTTAGAACAGAGTTCTTTGTGTTGGTGCCGTAGTACTTATTCCGCCGTTGGATAAGATTTGAGCCTATGACCTTCTGAAGTTTAGTCTGCACGCACACTGTTGAGCTATTGGTACTTAGTTTTAATAAGATAGAGATAAAAGAGACAAATACCCGAAACCCTTTTCATTATTCAAGGCATTAATTCTGTTTAACACATCTCGTGTACACCTACCGCGCCGTACCTGCGCCCCTTGAATACATTAAAGGCCCTTTGTCTGCACTTATTTACAATATTGCTTTTTAGCTATCTTTTAATTTACGACATTCTGAAGAAACGAATTTCTGCAGAGCGGAGAAAGTCTGCGTAAGCATTCAATTAATTAGACCAGTACTTTTTTGTAAAATTCACACACAAATACAGTGAGAAGATTTATACGAGGATCATATGAAATGGTTAATAAACGTATAAATGAAAATACCTAAATAATGTATATATGGGATGGCGGGCGCTTGTCTTCGTCGGTAATTTAGGTAGACGTGGGTAGTTTCGGGCAAAGAGACTAGATACTCTTGGTAGACCAGAATTACAATTTTAAGTATGGTAATTTATAAGGAGCAGACTATACGCTCCACCAAGTACGACTATGCACTACCGCGACTCGAACACCGATCCGAACCGACCGAATGCAATGAATGCAATGCGCCGTCCAGCGCCGGTGAGTCTTTTAAGAACATGCATATGCCACTTAGTGTTGCGTAAAGAGAGGGGGCGATGCCACTCTCTTGTCTGTCGTACATGATTCTGAAACTTGATGGCGCTGCTCTCTCATTGCCGTCATATATATTTTTATTCTATTTACATTTATTATGACTATTCCGTAGACAAAAAAAGATTTGACATATTATAATTGTACGAAATACTCACGCCTGAAAAGTGATAAACACAAAAACGTAACGAGGTCATTCGTTCAGTAGATTTTATTGCTCATATTGGTTTCATACTTTATTTGAAAATCGAATCTTAAAGAGTAAACAAAAAAAAAATCATTAAGTAAGACTAGATATCTAGTAGTAGTACTACAAAAACATGCATGATATATTTGCACAACATAAACAAAACTCCGAAGACTACAACAAAGAAAAGGTAGCTAAAGGTAGTTCCCGCACACAAAAACCCTGTAATAAGGTACGTGACTCGACTTGACGCTAAGCGATACGAAACGTGACAATGACTTTGCCAAACACAAGTGTATAATTGAACTGAAACATTATATAATTTTGTGACAACCATTCGCCATGTGCGCGAGCCTTACTCTTACTTGCCAGGTTTTCTTTGGTGGTGTATCGAAATATATCTCACTGTTGACTAGCGATTCACCAGAGATACGTGTATAGATATAAATTCTTAAATTCAAATAATCTTTATTCAAATAGTCCTTTAAAAGGCGCTTTTGACGCGTCAATAATTTACAAAGTAGTGATTTGATGGTGATAACTACATTCGTAAACTTAAAACTAATGAGGGTTCCAAACGCGCCCCGGTCTAAGAAGAAGCCCACAACAAACTTAGCCAGATAAATTTTCTTTTTGTTATCACCATCTCACATGCCACTTAAAATTATATTAAGAGCTATCTTATTAGAGCAATATTTTACACCCATGCTTGTTTATCATTTACGTAATCCTTTACACTATAGTAGGACTTTTCTACAAGCTTACGTTTTATATAAACTTTGAACTTATTGAGAGACATCTCAGAAATTTCATTAAGCAATTTGTTATAAAATTGTATACAATTACCTTTAAATGAATTTCTAAAATTCTAATATAGGAGGAATTCTATATATAGGAGGAAGGAGGAAACAAATTAGTAAGCCCACACATTCCAGTGTAATCCTAGAATGCGACGAGAACGTTATATTTACCTCTTTCCCCATTTAAAATAAGTACCTTATCGAAATATAATAATATTTTATCACAAACCTAATAGCTTATTTACTCTTTATAGCTAGGTATTTTTTCATTTAAATATAAAATTTAAGATCTATATTAAGTGCAAACACGTTCCAGTGGCTTCGTATTACAATTGTATAAGTTTGGTGTTTTTGCAATTCACAATTTATGATAATGGAATATTCTCATTGAAAAGAAATAAATATGGATAACCATTTCTATATTTACAAAATATCAATCTCTTTTTGATTTTCCAATCATGTTTTAAATTAAACTATCTAAACTCTATCCAGAAATATTTGAGCGAGAGCTTTCTGTGCTCCGGTCACCTTCACACATTCATATATGCATGTAAGTACATTTGAAAAATATGAAGTTTTCTGAGTATGTAGCATGTAACATCGTCCAATAGACGTCAGTGATCCAATTAGTAGGAGCGTGTGGAAATGAAAACGTGTAAACGATTTAATCCTAATTGTGTACTACCTATTTCTACACGTCCAGTCAAAATGTTTCTTCTTTGCAGTCTTCAGGTGTATTATGTGGGTCTCCTCAATGTTCATCATGGCTTCTAACTCCCTAAACAGATTCGAGTATGGGCTAAAGAATCCTAATAACATCTCAAGTAAAATAGGCTATAAATTTCTCTCGGTTGTACGGTGCCGTTTTCAAATGTGAAAATTTGTACATTCGTGTTTATCAATATTTCTATAAACTGAATATTTGGCTTTTTAGGGTTCTGTACCCGAGGGTTATCAATGGCACTTTATTAATAGTACTACTCCGTTGTCTGTTCCTACGTATTCCTGTTTGCATTACCACTATTTAATGTATATAGCATATATCAACTTGGTATGGAACCTTTCGTATGCAAAACCAACTGGCACTTAACCGGTAACTGTTGTTTATTACAAACGAAATTCACATAAAAATACAGAAAGGATCCGATCAAAGTAAATAAATATATATATAAGATCTGATGGGAAAGCTCGTCAGCAAGAAAAAGCAAATCCCTCGCATACCGAGCAATGGTTTACAGGAAGTTCCGTCATTGATTCTTGAATTGTAGAGCCTCAACTGAGCGTTAAACAATACGTATAACCGATAAAAGGTTCTTGTTAATTTAGTTAATGGAGTTTCGGGAAAGCCCTCGCTCGGAATGATATTTGATCTGGATAAATGGCTTCGGTAAGTTGCGGCGGCTGGGTGCTATGAATAATTCGTGGGATATTGTTTCACTTTCTGTCACGGCGCTATATTTCATTGTCGGCGTAAGCGAAATCATTTCAATACCCGGGTACCACACGTTCCAATAGATATGTTTTTATTTACCGAATACGGAACGCAGTATTTGCATTTGGGATGTTATATCCAATAAACTATTAGATCTTTCGAGCAGAAATGCTCTATGATAAATAATGAAACTATCTGCTATAAAACTTGTACCCTCTATATAATATATTAATACTCTATATATAAGTCTTGTACCCTCTTGAAAATTTTATTTATTATCGCATGGCATATTGTATGCGATAATAAATGTGAATGATATCCTTTTAACAAAGGAACATGGTGGTTTACGTCTTCATTTCTTTACTCATCTCTAGAGAGCTTTTTCAATGTCCGTGTTTTTTTATTTCTAGAGATAGAAAGTAAAGTTCAAAGGCTTTTTCTAGGCACGCGCGTCCCATTTTAGGCCGCACACTGTATTTCACGTTGTTCCTCAAGTATTTGGTTTGATTCCACTAAGAAAATTGATAGTACCGATGAACCAAACACGTGTAGGACCCTACCAGCGCACCATTGGTATTGTAAAACTTATATTTAATACACATTACACTATTAACATAAAGTGCTGTGGTCCATTAACCTGTGCTGTTTTATGTAATTAATAGAGAAATATATATTAGGTACAAAATCTAACATCAAGCCAGTACAAGCTGTTTTTGTACGGCTTTAACAGCAATAAATGGGAAACAATTATAATTCTCAATAATAATAACATAAGACAATTAATAACGCAATTTATCAAATGCATGGTCTACATATCTCTTCATTCGTGGTCGTAGGGTTTGTTTGTTTGTGTTACAAAGCCACGAGGGCGGGCTGTGCATGTCGAATGTTTCAGCACACAGATTGTCTACGGTCTAAAGCAATGTTCGTATTCTCGCTATTATAAAATAATTTTGCTGTCCATGTTTGGTTGTAAAGCTATTTTCCAGGGAGCCCTCGCTCAGAATGACATTTGATCTGAACGAATGGCTTCGGTTGGATGCGGCGGCTCTATGAATCATTCGGGGAATATTGTTTTACATTTTGACACGGACATCGCAATCTTTCATTGTCAGTTACCTGCTGGGAACTAAAAACAAATACATCATACCACAATTTTTAAAACATCGATGGGTTGAATAATTATTATCACGTCATGTAATTAGCTACATACCCGGAGCAACGGCTTAAAAGATTAATTTAAAAAAATGTGACTTTCTTTTACCCCGCTATAGAGAGATATAGAGCAAATACAGCAAATAACCCTGCTTTGTATGCAGATGTTATAGCAAAGGTAACTAAATTTACTAGGGTTTCTTATAGATCTAATTTGTAATTTTTTCTCTTCATGAAAAATGACTGAATAAATGTTGGTGTAATTTGGTATTAAGGTTTCTTATATCTTGGAATACTACAATAGAAACGTTTATTTCCCTAAAATCAACTATTATCAAAGTGACAGCTTGTTGGTTTCTCCTTCTTTCACGCAGCAACATTCACGTCCTTTACACAAGTTCGCTTCGCTTACGTAACGTTCGTCGTTCTGGTGTTTTTTTTTTACTTTAGTACGGACGGTAGTTTGCGCCGTTAGTTGATAGGTCGGTCATTAAAAGTCGTATTTTACTTCACAGTAGTAGTACCGCACCGGCCGCAGTACGCCGAGACTGCGGGCAGGTCTAGTTATAAATTACAAAGAGCCCTTGAAGTTTGTTAAAAAGCGCTGAGTACGGCCATTCCTTCTATTTCACGTTTGTTACATATATGAAATAATATAAACGAGGTCCTGTGCGTCAGTTGTGCGGAACATAATTGTAATTTGCGGAAAGTGTCGTTAACACGAGTACTTAATTCAATTTGTAACCGGCCCTTCCTCCCGGAGTGCGGAGCTTAAATTACTTTATTAGCCGCTAAGATGTATTTATTGTGCACAATTAACTCCTGTTTATTTCGGTACAATGTATCTTCAATCGACTTAGGTTCGATAGTTATGAATTTTTGTTTTGTGGTTTAAGATTCGGTTGCAGGATTTTACTCGCACGAACTGTTACACGAAAAAATAAATTAAAATTTGTAAAATACCTATACATACCAATTAGCTACAGACTACTAAGATTCAGACTAGAAATGCTTCAATTTTATAATAATATGAGAACCAGTATAACACTAGATTCCCATCCATATTATAAGACAACTTAAAGTGTAGTCTTGTAGCAAACATAATCATAATATATAATTAAATCTACTTATATGTTGGCTCCGTCTCTAATAGAGGAATAATTCATGCAACACCTTAATCCTTTATGAGGAAAAAGATGGATGCTCTCTCCTCGCGCGGAGTGCAACGGTGGACACCTCCCTGTACTCTTCTAGTTATATAGTACGCGCCGTCGTCTGTCGCCGACAGTATTGTATATTATGCATATAGATACGTAACCGTTACAAAGTTCTGAAAAGTTAATTTTCCCATAATCGTAGGCAGTCCACCATACTTTATATTTAGTATTACGTCACTTAGTTATGCATTGTCAACTAAACTAACTTGTGCGAAAATTTTAGCTTAATCGGTTGGGTCATTAGTTAAAAATTTTGTTGCAAGATTGGCCCCAACCCGCACGTGAGTTGAAATATTATAAAAAGTAAACTAGAACTTGACCGACTTCTAAATGTAGGGGCGCAAAGACTTAACGACGAAAGAAAATTTTAGTATTAAAAAATGAGTGGTCGGTTGTAATGATGTATGGTACCGAACTATGTGAGCAAAATTTTAAGCATAACACGTAAAGCAGATAATATTCCAGGACATATTCCCGGCGAAAAATGTAGGTGGTCCCTTCGCTTCCAGGTGGCCGGTAACAAGGTTAGCGGAAATGCATAATGGAGCGGAGAAAATTGTTCCAGAGAATTTGGGAGCACACGGAACGCTTCAATATATTATGACGCCGCTCCCTTTTATACCTACGAGTACATGTACACGTTACACGGGAGAAGGAGTATAAACTCGGTGGACATTTTTGTATTACGAGTTCATAAAATTTGTTACGCTGCGGTTTTAATAAATATTTTTTTACCTTATTGCTACTGTATAATGAAAAGAGTTACTGTGGGTCTCTGGGTTTGTATTTCTAGGACATTAATGATAAGGAAAGAAGTCGAGTAGGTAAATTATGCCCAGAAATGTACTTGAAAGCAATGAATAAACAAATTGCATGCAACAACAAAGTCCGGAAGACCGATAAACTAGTAAACAACGTTGTGTCAAATTTGCTGGGATTTTTTATTTTTATTTAGAACACTTCATATAGCTCTTGACTGCAATGTCATCTTATGGTAATGTGGTGATGCAGTTATGGTACATGATGATGATGCAGTCTATGATGGTAGCGGGCTGACTTATTTGAGGTATGGTAAACCCGTACTCCAAATTAGTTTCTACGCGCCGTCGTGCTGGAACGCTAAATAGCTTGGCAAAGCGGGTTTGTCGGTAGGGTTGTAACTAGCCACGGCCGAAGCCTCTCACCAAACCAGACTCGAGCCGGGAATCGAACTCAGGACCTCCAACTTTAGAATGCGATAACGCACGTGCAGCTCCACGGAGGTCGTCAAAAAAGTCTTTCATCATGAGCAACCCATTACCGGCTCACTACAGAGCAAGGGTCTCTTCTCAATATGAGAAGGTTTTTGGCCATAGTCCACCACGCTGGCCATGTGCGGATCGGCAGACTTCACACGCCTTTGAGAACATTATGGAGAACTCTCAGGCGTGCAGGTTTCCTCACGATGTTTTCCTTCACCGTTGAAGCAAGTGATATTTTTATTGTTTTTAAAAACGCACATAACTCCGAAAAGTTAGAGGTGCGTGCCGGGATTCGAACCGCCGACCTCTGATTAGGAGGCTGACGCCCTAACCACTGGGCTATCACCGCTTAATAAAAAAGTCTTTAGGATGTAGTAATATAATAATTAGATATTATTAAAGTAACAACCGGTCTGATACAAAACTAGATGGTTCATCTTTCCAATCATATGATATTAATTAATGTATTGACAAATCGCGTGAATTGGTGTAAATCTAATTTCAAACGTCATTTTTGAACCAGATTCACCCATTCGAATTAAACATTTCGACACACCGTTGACGTTTTCATGAATGCTACCAACATTTGGCGTCAGTGCTGCCCGCTCCTGAAAATTTCTAAGTACATAGACCAGTTATGACCAAATATACACATTGATTGATGCATTAAAGCCATGATGGTTTATAAAAGGCCACGTTCACCAAAATGTTACCAGGAATAAAAAAATTAATGCAGGTTAGTAAAAATTAAAGAATAACATCTCTTCGAAAAATATCGTATTTTGAGTCTGTAATTGCAATATAATAATACTAATTATTTATTTGAAAGGCTTTTCGATCGAGTGTAGACATGCCATGTGTCACGTAGAGCTAGACTACGCAGGCTTTTCGATCAGGTGTAGACTTGCTACGTCTCCCGTAGAGCTAGGCTACGCAAAGCTTGATTCCACAAAAATTACGAATTAGTTATTTTACGCACGACGTGTGTGTTTTGGTGGCTATTTCCTTCAAATCGACAACCATGTTACATTTTTATTTAGGCACCATTTATTATGTTTTACCGAGAAGTTTATGAAAAACTTTAGTCACCCGCAATAGTCAGCCAATATTCGTGTTTTTCTTGTATCGTAGGATAAAACACTTGATGTAATGTCCTCTTTCTACCAGTTACGACCAAAGAGTACATAAATGAAAAAGATATAGAGATAAATCACTTCGGTCTTACCGCTGGTAAACATAGATCCTTGCGAAGTCATATTTGGACGCTATAGTTTTATATGAAACTTTAGTGCTTAAACATTTAATTTTAATTTTTTAATTTATTTAGATTTCTTCACTTATATAAATATATCAGATTAAAAGTAAAAGTTAATACTAAAAAGGTCGAAACGTTTACAAGGAAAGTACAACTTTAGTAAGAGAGAGACTGATTCACAGGAGAAGTCTTTTTTAAACTAAATATAACACGGCAACGATTACAAGTAAAGTCAGACAAAGACTTGACCCGTAAATGTATTCAGGAGGAGTGTTCGCCAAATATATTACACATAATTAATTAATACGAACAATGGCAGGAACCTTAGCCCTTATCTCATTTGTCTTCATGTAATTAAATATTTGTTATTAACCAACATTATTTCCAGAATAATTGTATTCTTGATATATAGAAATTAGTTCAATGCCATATTTGAAACATCAATTAATTATATAAACTTCATTGAAGTAATTCTTTACAAGGTACTGTTGATATGTCAATAACTTACATTGTTGTGAGTTGATGGTGATGACTACATTCGTTAACTTTAAACTAAAGCGTCTAGGGTTCTAAATGCATTCCAAAGTCTCAGAAGAAGCCCACAATAAACTTTGTCTGCTCAGTATTCTTTTTTGTTATTACAATCTCACATGCCACTGAAACTATTTAAAAGCAATATTATTAGAGGAGTAATTAATACCGAATCTTTTTATTATTTACATAGACTTTTGTACAGCTTATGGCTAAACTTTGAACTTTCCGGAAATGCCACTTAGTAATTTATTTTCAAATTGTACCTATAGAATTAGATAGTGTTTTTTTTCACTTCTACTGTTGATTACAATTACAGTTTTTTCAGCTTTAATATATTCCTGTGAATAAAGAAGCCCTCTTTTGCATCATAAATATGGTGTCAATGATAAATTTGATATGTTGAACGATTTGCAATTTAAAATTTATTGAATCAGTTATTTTTTTTCATTTTTACTTATTGGAAGACTGCGAAAGTGTATTTGAAAACATGAATTTTTTTCTTTCTTCAGTTAATGTTTGAACGTGCTTATACTTTTGATATAAAAGAATAGTGATAAAAACAGAACAGTAATAAAAAATGTAAGTGAATTCTCATTTTTCTTCGAAAGTCAGATAGTATAATGTTGGTTCAGTTCGGCGTGTAAGATAAAATAATGCTCTTAAGATATTTTATGAAAAATAAAGTGATATTATTATTTTATAAGCGGTGATAGCCTAGTGGTTAGAGCGTCAGCCTCCTTATCAGAGGTCGGCGGTTCGAATCCGGGCACGCACCTCTAACTTTTCGGAGTTATGTGCGTTTTTTAAATAATTTAAATATCACTTGCTACTTCAACGGTGAAGGAAAACATGGTGAGGAAACCTGCACGCCTGAGAGTTCTCTATAATGTTCTCAAAGGCGTGTGAAGTCTGCCAATCCGCACATGGCCAGCGTGGTGGACTATGGCCAAACCCTTCTCATATTGAGAGGAGATCCGTGCTCTGTAGTGAGTCGGTAATGGGTTGATGATGAAAGTGATATTATTTTTACCGTCTCAATAAAAGAGTTTTTTGTTTTCTAGTAAAAACAAAGTCATCACCAGAGATGTGTCTCGGGTCGTCACGATGTGACGTCTTGATGTCCATCCATCCATACACGTTATTAGATAAATGCCTTTCATTGTCAAATTTGTTAGTTCGAAAGCTGGCATAAACTTAACTATGATTAAAGTATACCAGAAATGGCATAAACTTAACTATGATTAAAGTATACAGTTCAGGTACGTGACGTTTTTGTCGACCTCCGTGGCGAAGTGCGTGCGCTGTCGCATTATAAAGTTGGAGGTCCTGGGTTCGATTCCCGGCTTGAGTCTGGTCTGGTGGGAGGCCTTGGCTGTGGCTAGTTACCACCCTACCGACAAAGACGTGTCGCCAAGCAATTTTAGCGTTCCGGCACGATGTCGAGTAGAAACGTGGGTTTTACTATACTCCTAACAGGTTAGCCCGCTACCATCCTAGGCAGCATCATCACTTACCACCAGGAGATAGCCGTCAAGGGCTAACTTGTAGTGGATAAAAAAAAACGTTTTATAATGTCACAGCCCTTACTTATGACCCATCATGTTTACTTTTGAGTAACGTAGAACTATCTAAATATGGAGCTGTGAAATTCTTATATTCGGTTCTCCATTTAAAGTAACAATTCACACTCAATATATCTAAACAAAATGAACAAATCGTCAATACACGACCCGAAGCGTGTAAAAAGAAGACTTTACTTTTCTGGAATATTCCGTAATAAGATACGTGAGGCGACTCCACGCCTTTATTCGTCTCTACACGATACGAAACGTGACGATGATACGACTAATTTGTTCCGTTGAGCTGTAATCAGACGATCAATGCGCTGAGAAAATATTTACAATTACGTCGGGAATGGGCTTTCAAACAATAATGTGATTAAAATAATATAAAACGTACTTCAATAATATATTTTAGAGAGCGTGACAGGTAGTGTTCCAACAATCCAAACAAATCATATCAGAAGTTATCCAAAAAAATATTTTATTAATACTTTAACTGAACTTCACAATTGAATAGCTTGAGCAATGGCTAAACTATGATATTCAAATATTATTGAGAGTTTCTTATAAAATAACCAAAAAGACATGTGGTGTATTTACCCGCACCGAGTTCAAGTCAGTGTGAAGAATCAAGGAAGAAATAAAGATCTGGTGTCTAATATCTGATCTAAATTTTATAAAATAAGCTGCTTACAAACATATCGCAACGAGTTTTGGAGCAGAGGGCTATACAAAGCGCCAAAGCAATGAGAACCGATACATGCGAAGTTTCCCTAGCACCGGTGTGGCGATCTCGCACTAGTAAACACAGTGGTGGTGGAGCCCCGGCCAGATCCCCGAACAGACGGTGGCACAACCGGTCGATGATGATGATCGAAAGATAACAGACAGAAGTAGTTTACAGAATTGCTAAACAACATACAAAACATAGAAAAATAGCTGTGATAGCCCAGTGGTTAGGACGTCCGCCTTTTAATCAGAGATCGGGGGTTCGAACCCGGGCACGCACATCTAACTTCTCGGAGTGATGTGCGTTTTTAAGCAATTAAAATATCACTTGATTCAACGGTGAAGGGAAGCGTCGTGAGGAAACCTGCATGCCTGAGAGTTTTCCATAATGTGACCCGTGCTCTGTAGTGAGCCGGCAATGGGTTGCTCATGATACAAAAGATGTAAGAGAATAAAAAAAGAGCTCATAAAGTAAGCCTGCGAAAAGGGAAAGATGATGTAACGGTGAAAAGTAATCTAGCTGACTTGATATAAACTGGCAATGAATACGACTAGCTGCCTGCCGAAATCGGTTACATGCGCAATCATCGAAATAAGACGTGTCATAATACATCAATACGCGAACATTACGTATTACAACAGAGAATAACTCAACATCCGCCCGAATATCCTGTTATATTATATTACGTGACTCGATCCCGTCCGCGCGCCCTGTGACGCGGCGGCGGAACAAGCCTTAAACTGTGCAGGTGCGAATAGGGACGAATTTGTTTTATACTCGTAGTGCTCCTGCTATCACTTATCATTGCTCTTAACTTCGGGTGGTGTGTAACCCAATGGCATCTCTAGGGGTTTAGAATGCCATCGAGTTTTCTTGAGTAACAGGCGCACCTGGCCATTCAAATTGACCCGAAATCCAATGTTAGGAAACGGCGTAATGTTACCTCTTGCCCCGTCTACACGATCGCCTTTATTTTTACTCATTATACTTCTTCTCAAATATAGTTTCTATTATTGACTTAGAGGTTTTATAGAAGTCGTTATGGGCAATGTTTTTTTTTATTTTTTTTTATTTTATCACACAAGAATTTATTACAAGAAACAACATTTTATACATTATAAAAAGAGAATTTATGTGCTAAGTATTCACTCACTGTCAACCGTATTTCACGCTATTATAACATTCATGTTCGCAAGATATGAATAAAAATATTTATAATCGTAAAGTAATATAAAATTTAAGTCAAGTCAAGTCAATGATGATTTCATGATGTTTCTACTTTGGTTACTTTATAAACAATACTGAATATCTGCCTCTAGCCGAGCGCATCCCATCTTAGGCCTCATCTTCACATTTCATCCAGTGAAATTGTAATCAAGCAGAACATAATATCTAAGAAGCAAAAAACGTGAACCTACCAAAATGTGTCACAATACATCGATACGCGAACGTTTCGTGTAACAGAGTGACTGAACATCCGTGTCCGAATATCCTGTAATAAAATACGTGACTCGAGGCTGTTCTTTGTGTTGTGAATGATGTGATGACGACACGTGCTCTGGTGTGGTGATGTGAAGCCTAATTAGGTACAACACAGACATATTTTTGTATAGGATTACGTTAGAATAGCGGTGGAGGTAGGTTGTGAACGATATTGACTGAGGAAGCGAGGTTGATAGAATTATGACGTCAAAAATCATTTCTGCGTAAAAAAATACAGTAGATCTGTACTATCTCGACTAATCTAACAGCTGAAGAGTTTTTGTTTTTTCGTCATCGGCTTCCTGACTGACACTTTTGAGGGTTTGTTTTCACTTACCTAACCTAACCCCAACGTTTATGGATGGTCCGAGTACTGGAGTAGGTCATCCATGTACATGATTAACATTATCGAACAATGACATGACTCTCTTGATGAGCTGTGCCAGTAGCTCTTGT
This sequence comes from Lasiommata megera, assembly GCA_928268935.1. Taxonomy (NCBI): domain Eukaryota; kingdom Metazoa; phylum Arthropoda; class Insecta; order Lepidoptera; family Nymphalidae; genus Lasiommata; species Lasiommata megera. The sequence goes on along the minus strand of OV743308.1, from coordinate 448,833 downwards.
GCCTCACTGTCATTATATGTTAAGATAGTCCGAGAGTATTTATTTCTAGCGCCTGTTAAGAGACTGACCTTTTAAATAGGCCTGGTAGCGATCATAAATCCTACAGCACTTCTACTAAGTCCGCTCATTACTAATAGCAATACGCATGGTATGAAATTAAAGGGTATTGAATGATTTAATTTAGTATTCACAAACATTCGAGGCTTTATTAAGCAGTATTATTTTAATATATTTGACGCTTTTGTTTCAGAATTATAAAACTTATTTTAGAGACTTAAAAGTATGTATACTCGTAAAACTCTCATTTTAAAATATTTCAGCTATATGCTATTGTAGAAAATCCACACATTATTCCATGGTATGAGCTCTAGTATTTTTAAAGCTTAAAAAGCTTTAAAAATGGCGTTAAGCGTAAAGGTTAATATTTCCATATCGCGGAATGTGGAATTTGATATTGATGTTCGTATAGTATGGATATCAAAATAGCTTGTGCATCGAGTGCCAGTGAAAATATATTAAAATTCAATGGAAAGTCAGTGATATGCATAAATTAATAAAATCATTACGGCTCTAAGAGGTATTCTAGTTATTTTTTGCAAAGAGAACTCTTGATTATCGCGGAAAACAGAAAAACTGATCGGAAAAATGAAGATCTATTTCGTTTTCATCAAAATTATATTTTTTATTATTTTGGTCGTTGGTTACTGAAGTTTCAGATGGAACAACAGAATTTAGTAGCTTCCAGATTTGGAAAAAAAGGGCACGAAGATAGCTTACTCACTAAATAAGAACTTGTGGGAATAACGTAAGCAGCTATGGCTATATCGCGAAAAGTCCCTAGGAATTGAATAAAACGTAAAGTAGGGTTTGTAAACGGTAATTTTTGTGTTCGGGCATCGCACTTCACTTGCTCCAGTGTAGTGTTACATTGTGAAATGTATTGAACTCGCTATTACAATCACTCTCATTGTGCGCTGCTCCCGAATAATGGCTCCATTTGTAATACCAGCAGATACGGGCGTCTAATATGACCGTGTTATGTGGAGATGTGTTCAACTGACGCTAAATTATGTAGTGCTGCCGACATCGACCATATTCTTCTATTAAATACGCGGGCATCTTTTAGTTTAACAGTGTCTTTAGAGTATGAAATATCGCTGTCGCAAAAACTGTAGTTTTTTTGTTTATCCACTACAAGTTAGCCTTTGACGGCAATCTCACCTAATGGTAAGTGATGAGGCAGTCTAAGATAAGCTAGCTAACCTGTATGGGTATGGTAAACCCATACTCCTAATTGGTTTCCACGCGACATCGTGCCGGAACGCTAAATCACTTGGCGACACGTCTTTGTCGGTAGGGTGGTCACTAGCCACGGCCGAAGGCTCCGACCAGAACAGACTCAAGCCAGAAATCGAACCCATTTATAATGCGACAGCGAGGACGCGCCACGCAAGTCGTCAAAACTTAAAAGTAAATTGCCCATAAAAGTACAACATACGAGTATGTCAAGTCGAGTCTAGTGCATCAGTTCCGTGTAAAATACACATACCGGCTGCTCAAATAATGACCGGTATTATAAATATAAAAAAAACCTAAAACTCTCAGCAATTAAAAAGACTTTGTGCTACCTCACGCTATCTAGATTCTTTTTTCAGTTCATGTAACACAATACAGCTCGCTAGTAAAAAGCGTTAAAAAAGCTATGCAAAATGCATACCAGTTGGTCTTATTGGAGCGTCTCATCCATGTATCCTTTATCTTTATTTCAGCGTTATATTGAAACACCGCATCCACCTCCAGAGTTAACCTAGATCTTTGGATTTTTATTTACTTATCGCTATAAAAATTGGGTTCGTTATTATTTGGATGAACATTCCTTTTGTAGTGATAATATAATGTAATATTATGATTGCATGGAATACATAACTCTTGAATTAATTAAATTTAACAATTAAGTAAGTTTACTTAGCTATTTTTCAAGATTGTCTACAAAATTATTTGTAAGTTTGGCTTTAATGTTATTTTTATTTATTTTACCTTTAAAAGTAAAGGTAATTTAAAATGCTAAACACTTGTTAACTAATGAATTTGACTAGTGGATGCTTTTGCGTAGACGATAGAAGCTTTTAAAAGGCTCAAGGTGGGCGGCAACCGCTAACAATATGTTTGCTCGCAGCACTAATGAATTGCACCGCGCCGCACCGCACCGCACCGCGCCGCTCTGTTCCATCTAATGAATTCTCTATGAGCATGCTCTAAACACTTCTGGCTGTGTTTTAGTTTTGTTCCTCGTGTTTTTGAGTCCCTGCTGTGTTTGCTTTGATTTATTCAACGTTTTTTATTAGATGATGTTTTTCTGCTGAGTTTAAAAAAAAGTTAATCGCTGACTGTCGCGGCGTATGACTATTTAACCCGGCCGCGGGTGGACATTGTATTTCAGGAGATATTTCAAATGCATGGTGTATAACGTTAATCGACACAAGCGGCAATTTACATTTCGTTAAACCCTCTAAAAGACCTGTCATGCAATGAACGTACGTCGGTTTATATGATGATGGTAATTGCTATAAATTCGAATGATGGTTGTAGCACGAGTTAGTTGCATCGGGTGTGCTAAGTTGACCTCCTTTCCACGACAGCTCACGCTCGCTGGCCTTTTCCGTTTTAATACTAAAAAATGAATTGCGTAAGGTGTTCTAATAGCTCTTGCACTAGCGTGCTTTTAGCGTTTGCATTATAGACTTACTCCAAGTAATATAAAATATACTTAAGCAAATTCAAAATATTTCTTAACTTTTTATAATAATCGTATGAGATCACAAAATACAACGGCTAAAGAAAAAGAAAATAATGTCGTGTGATTTTTACTCACTTCTGGAGCGAAATAAATTCAAGGAAAATAGCAATTTAGCTTTCATAAATGTAGGCAATTGCTAACGGTAACCTGTTTAAGATTAGGGACGGGTCTCAACTCAATTTGGCATAACGAATACGACGCGTAGTCTTCTGATCGGGTTTGCTCCGAAGCTTAGGTCTTGTGGTTTCACTCGAAGCTGAGCGAAGGCAAGATTTTGACTCTCAGAAATGCCTGTTAAAACATCCTTCTTTTATTTTACGCACTACGAGTTAGCCCTTGACAGATATCTCATCTGGTGGTAAGTGATGTCTAAAAACCGGTATAATTATTTAATATCCTAACAATTAGTATAAATGCAAACATGAATTTGATTTTTATGCCTTCACGGTTTACCCACTTAAGCAGTACAATTAAATCTGCCGTTTAAGAAAAATATGTATGTTCATATTTGTCGTTCAAAGATTTCGGATTGGACAATAATGTGTCAGTATGTACGGTAGTTTCCAGTTACCAGCAGTGCGCTCCGGCTAAATCTGGCAAGAGAATACTCATACAAAATGCATCAAATGGAGCTGAGTAGTTTACTGCAGTGCAATTTATATTAGTGCTTGTAAACATATTGTTAGATTACCGTCCGTTTGTAAGTTACTGGGAAATCAGGGAGCATCAATATTTAACATTTCAGGGTTGGACTGGATTTTAAATTGCTCTTGACCGATTCTTTGGCGCTAAAAGCTGAAGTTTGCTTGCAAGCAACTGATAAAATATTATCAATTGTGAGCAAAGGTTTTCTTTTAGTTTTTTTTTTATCCTCTACAAGTTAGCCCTTGACGGTAAGTGTCTCTTATCTCACCTGGTGGCAAGTGATGATGCAGTCTAGGGTGGTAGCGGGCTAACCTGTAGGTAGGGGCATGGTAAACCCACACTCTTAATTAGTTTCTACGCGACATCGTGCCGGAACGCTAAATCGGTTGAACGACACCTCTTTGTCGGTAGGGTGGTAACTAGCCACGGCCGAAGCCTCCCACCAGACCAGAAAGCCTTCCTGCTCTAGAAGCATCATTGAGTATAAAGTATAAGATTATTATAAACCTTAATGTGATTACCATTTTCATACTCCGTACAAAACTCTAACAAAATTCGGTCCAATACAAAGAACAAACCGATGCCTCGTTATCCGTAGTTAAAATAAATAATATCTCGACATACGAGGCTTGTCTTGATGTTTTTTATCATTTGATTTACACGGCCGTGTATATGCAAGCTGTGTCATACATATGCCGCTACCATCATACACTTACGCAAGACGTGAATGCATCTCTTCAGATTTGTAAAGCTTACGTTGTGTCCTGACAAATACGCGCGCGTTTATTAACAGGAAATAGGATTCTCTGCGACAGTAAAAAATGCTAAGTGCAATTCGTCCTGCCATATTTATAGGCCCCATTTGTACTGCTCATACTCTGAGTACTCAATTATATTTAAAATGGAATACACAAGGCACGCGGTCTCTATTTTTTTTTATTCCACTACAAGTTTGCCTTTGATGGTAATCTCACCTGATGGTAAGTGATAATCCAGTCTGAGATGGTAGCGGGCTGACCTGTTAGGTGTAGGGTAACAAACCATACTCCTAATTGTTTTCTACGCGACATCATAATACGTCTTTGTCGGTACCTAGCCTCGGTCGACACGGCATCCACCCAGACGTGATCAGAGAAAATTCAGATATGATAATGATAATTAATAACAACTACAAACTAATATTTGGGATTAGAGTAGTATGATTTTTAAAGAACTATTACTTTTCTCCTCTAACATTAACAAGTCCACTTGTAACATCGGTTTATCGATGGATTATGCAATTATTATTAATAAGAGTACGAGTGTGATGAGAAAACCAGCTTATAAATATTTAATATTGTTTATTTTCGTAAAATAGCCAATAGAGGTATATTTTATTTAAAACTAGTTACTAAAATGACGACATTTGTCTCTAACTTCAAATATTTCATATAAACTTTCAACCCCCATTTAACGCACTTAGGGGTGGAATTTTGAATAAATCTTTTTTTAGTGGATACTCAAATTTTATACAGAACACACCATCTTAATATCATGCACCTGAGATCTACGGCTGTGTTGATATATCTGTCAGTCATTAATAAGAAAATTATATATATGATTTGAGATACCGGAAAGCAGACGGGATAAAGACATTATTTCAATGTCATAACGTCTTTCTGATGACATTTTATCATCATCATCATCATCATGAACAACCCATTACCGGCTCACTACAGAGCACGGGTCTCCTCTCAATATGAGAAGGGCTTGGCCATAGTCCACCACGCTGGCCATGTGCGGATTGGCAGACTTCACACGCATTTGACAACATTATGGAGGACTCTCAGGCGTGCAGGTTTCCTCACGATGTTTTCCTTCACCGTTGAAGCAAGTGATATTTTAATATTTTAAAAACGCACATAACTCCGATAAGTTAGAGGTGCGTGCCCGGATTCGAACCGCCGACCTCTGATTAGGAGGCTGACGCTCTAACCACTAGGTTATCACCGCTTCTTAAGAGACATTTTATACCACAGTCCTATATACGTACAATACCTATATACGTACTACGGGCCAATGTGGTGACAACAGAGGATATTTTACAACCTCCTCTGCTTTACTTGGTCTCTCTTTTGTCCTTCGACTTGTGATTGTTCGCTGTGAAATTAACATCTCCAGAGGACGCTCCGGTATTGACGGAAATCGTAAAGCAGTTGTATTGTGAATTAAAAGTAAATTTAATGAATTACCAGACCAGACTGACCAGACTGTCTGTTTGACACAAGGTATAATGAATTAAAATCAATGTTCATTGTAAATCATTACTGCCATAATTTGTCCAATATTAAAACGGAATGTTTGTTGTCCTGACTACTTAATACATTAGATATCCTGTACAGTGTATGAAGAGATGCAAAAAACATACGACGATCAACTTGCAACATTGTATTCCAATACTTAGTAGGAGTTCAGCGCAACTTCCGGGAAGTGGTGATGTAGTCTAAGATTTTGGCGATGGCGGGCTTACCTGTTAGTGATTTGGCAGTTATATTAAACTCATGCCTATTCCTGTTTCTACGCCGCATTGCACCACTCTAACCTAACCTAATCGAACTAAAGAAAATTCACAAATTATTTAAACTCCCGATTCAAACCTGGACACCTCATTTATAAGACCACAGCGCTCACTGCGCCGCGGAGATCGCCAAGGGACCTCCTATCGGTTTATGGTCGGTAAAAAATATGGCGAAAGTGCAGCATTCCCGCCATATTTTCCGCGAGTTTTTCCTGTTATTAATGGGCGCGAGTGGCGATCGCGGGAGGCGGCGGCGATCGGCCGGATTATTGCGAACAATGAGCAGCGCGAACCCGGGCCCGCTGGATTGTATATAATAATATCGAGAACCATTCCGCCCTTGTGGAATATGTTGATTTCATTGTGCATTGTTGCATGTTTGCTAATTTTTTACGCCATTGTTGATGTTATATTTAGTTATTGTGGGAACCACACTTATAGTTTTTGGGTTTTTATCTCGAAAATAATAGGGTTTAATCTGGAAAGGAAATAAACTTTTTCATCAATTGTGCTAGTTAGCACCCCACCGGCAAGTGCCTAAATCGCTGGGCTGTATGCCGCGATTAAGCGCGTAATGATGGGTTCAGCTGGCTATGCACTAGTATATCTTCTGGCGCTGCAGATGTTTATGGGTGACGGCGATCATTTAACATCACGTGATATGCACACTTGCACGTTTGCCCACGATGTAAGTTTAAAAAACTATCAATCAACTGTACTGTACAGGGCAACTTTAATTTTATCTTTTTATTCTGTAGTCTTTAAAGTATCTCACGTCGATCTCCAAGCTAAATCAAGAACGTTATAAGATACTGTTACTTACTTAGATTTAAGGAGAATCGGTACCAGTGTCTTCATGGGTTAAAAAGCAACCTATAGTTTATATCGATATCATCAAAATCAGTGCAGTGATTAGGAGTACACTTTATAATAACATACAGAATTTCTGTTTGTCGCGGGAATAACTAAATGAATTATCACTAGGTATATAGTTTTAAATAAAACCTCTGATCCGAAGTGTTTGCGCCGCCATATATTTGGTCCTTCCTATAGTTCGTCCCCAGGCCTCCATTCTGAGAGGGACCACACGAATAATTTATGTAACGGCTCAAGTGTCGCTTCCTTAAGTTGTCTTCGCTGTTTTTTGTGATATATTGAGGCCCAAGCGCAATTTCTGGAAATACCACGAGTATATTGTCCTACGGAGGTTCTTTGTCACATTTTGAGCCTATATTTTAACAATTATTCCTAGGGGTCTCGTTTATTCGATGGTTATGGCTCATTTTTACTAAACCTTATATTATATAACACTCGCTGCCACCTATGATAATTTGTCCGTGATTTTCCAAACCTAAAAGTTCCAATCTTTCCATTAAGATAATCTAGCTGTAATCACCCACAATGAAAACCCACAACGATGTGCGATACAAATTGAACTCAAAACTGCTTATAACATATTAAATTACTGAAATTAGGGATACATCGATAAAGTCGAGAAGAGCTGATATGCGCGAGGTCACTGACACCATTTAAGCTGCGGTGATCCTTATTTGATAGATGGACATCATAATTATTAAATCTTTGGTCCAACCATAAAATTAGCTCTGAAAATGAAATAGATACTTTACGAATACGAAACTTAGAGACACGCACATCACTGTGAGTATTCGACAAGTGTCTTAATTAGCACGACGGACCTCGCCTCTGTAGCTATGACATTGTGCGAAGTCTGACAAATCTGGTCCATATTCATGTCTCGCCCGTCGGCACGTCGTTGGTACAAATCTATTTCGGAAATAGAATGGAAAACTGCATGCAAATCACCCCCCCCCCCCCCCCCATTGACTCAGACAGATTCAATGTTAGCTCCAATTTTTACGCTTCGAGTTTGACGCACATTACCGCTCGTTTCGTATGAACGAAATAACCGCAAGAGTCGCTTGTTACGACACGTTTTTAGAGTTCCTTACCCAGAGGGTATCAAGTGGATTACGAGCATTCCGCTATCATTGTATCCATGTTATCATGTCCTTCAGCGAGCAGTACCTCATGTACCGTAAAACTTTGAGAGTAGATTTTTTTGTGTATTTCTATTGCCATAAGAAATAAAGTTGAAAATTACAGTGGGTTCCCATTAGGACCCCTTTTTTATCACAATCTTAAAATTGTGAATTATGTGAAACACGCTTTGTGTTCAGCATTTGCATTAGGTTTGTATTTCATCAACTCACACTAAAAAGCTTTTTTTCAGTAGATACTGTTAATGCTTATAATTCGAAAGCTTTGGAAATGCCAGGTAATTCACATTACTACGCTCGAATAGATCTATTGGATATATTAGCGTTATTCGACTTTTTTTCCCGTTTACTTTTTGTAAGCGATATTTTGTAAAGCTTTGGTTCCTCGAATTATTCTAATGTGTCCTCACATCACAATAATTCGACGAAACGACATCGTAGGAAGTATTGCTCTTTTCGAGCTCGTTGCCAGAGAGACACCTACTGTAACCAACCCTGACTGCCTGTGAATATAGCCCGCCAACTCACATTGCATTGCTCTCCGAGGCTGCCCTAGGAACTTAAAGGAACTCTTAATTCCTTTTTCCTGTGAGGAGTCAGATCATTGCTCAGCGGTGAGGTTAATAGGCTAATTAATGCTTTTCATAAAAACACCAACAAAACAATTTATTTAATTACTGTTTGATTAAGGAAATTTATTTTACAAGGTGTTTATATTGTTAGTTAAGAAAAATAACAAGTAGTTAGTATTAATTTTACGGTCTCGAACACACTAACGTGTAATAACAACAGTTTTGACCCGCTAACCTGCATCGGAGCAGCGTGGTGGGTAGCAATTTTCTGTAAATTATATTTTCTCTGAGTATGAAAGCCTGTGCCCATCAGTAGGACGACGGAGGATATAAATTTAGCTGAAATTATTTTGATATAAAATTCCTGTCACAAAAAGACATAAAAAGCCACAACTATTATTTCTTTAAATACGAAACCACATGAGATAAATAAAATAAATGGTTAGGAGCAGGAGTTCATCTGCGAAAGTCCAAGTGTCATTGTTCTCCAATAACGGGGAGCCCTTAGTTTACCTTAGGTGACTAGACAACAGACAGATGGTTCGTTCAATAAAGTTGTCATCTCTCACATTCGAAAACTCGACAGTGTAAACGGCGGTTGCAGGTACTGTATTGCCGCGCCGCCACGCGGGAAGAAAAGGCAAATCAGTATTCATTACAAACAATAAACAGAAAGTATAATTTGCTATATTCCGCCGACAACCGGGAGATTAGTATAGTATAACACCACACAAAAACCCCCACTAGAACCTCTACGCACACGGGTCGAAACACCCGACACCGGATCATCCTCAGGAGATGTTGACTTTACAAGCGCGAAAGGCAAAGACTTTGCCTTTCGCGGATTGGATTTTGTGTGGTGTTATACTATACTAATCTCCCGGTTGTCGGCGGAATATAGCAAATTATGCTTTCTGTTTATTGTTTGTCATGGACTTCCGCAAAGTAACGCCTGCTTATTCATTATCACTATTCATAATTTTTTTATAACACCATTGTGGTGTCAGGTGTTGATGTCAGATTGTCTCAGAAAATAGTAACTTCAACCTAATGCTTATTATATGACACACACACGTGTCTTTTTAAACAGTATCTATTGTGCACAAAGAACGTGGAGTTTGATTAGTAATACTCATAGATTTAAGGGTGTATCAAATCTACGGTAACAGCATCGCGTACCGCACAGCCGCCGTCGTTTGTCATGTGACCGCTAACGACGCAGACGTACCGGAGCACAATTAGGTATTCCGTTCAACTAGCGGGCTGTAATGAATGCGATCAAAACTCCGCCGGAGCACCTGCTGCGGCGCACTAAACTCATTTGTTGCACAATACATCAAACGTAACTCGTTTAGGTTAGTTTGTGGCGGCGCGTTTTTTGGTTTTACATCTGTCATTATACGTTATACGAGTTGTGAGAGAGTTCGACACTGCGAATTGCTTTTGTGTTACCTGGGGGCTAGCACGAAACAATGTCAGCCGGGGTAAAGCGGGCTTCACATCACACTGACGTTTACCGTTTTCATGTACGACAAGGCGAAAAGATTAACGAGGGTATTTTGTTGTAAATTCTATAAATTATAAGAGATTCTAATGTTATTTTCTGCTTTTAATTATAAACATTTGTAATACTATCCAAACATACAAGTAACTTACTTATTCAAATAACTATGTGCAATGGGAGATACGGTTTAAGAACGAATATGGATTACCAGAGTTTGGGGTTGATCTGATTCGTCAAACAGATTGTCATACGTATGTATCAATGTCATAAATTGTTCCGATGCCGGCCCGCTATCACAAATCTGGCATTGTCTACCCCTGTGTTTTCGATAGCACGTAAAGCGGCCGTATTTAATATAAAGAATATGTCAAAATTCAAATTCAAATTTCAAATTCAAAATTCAAATAATCTTTATTCAAATAGTCCTTTAAAAGGCACTTTTGACGCGTCAATAATTTACATAGTAGTGATTTGTTGGTGATAACTACATTCGTAAACTTAAAACTAAAGCTATGAGGGTTCCAAACACGCCCTGGTCTAAGAAAAACCCACACTAACTTAGCCTGGTTAAGTTTCGTAATATTAAATAAATTATATAAGTGATAAGTCTTAAGCTCTAGATGAGGCAGGAGGTACGTGAAAGACTTAACATACGTTTTTTGAGCACCACACAAAAGTACAAAAACCATAAAACTTAAAGCTATACGATTTGTCGGCTACTGTAGCGACACAGCGATCTCTTTCAGGCAAATAAATAAAACAACAACACTTTGATAGTGTTCCATTACTCGGCGGCCTGTCTATCACTCACAATATATATATATATATCTATATGTATCCAAAATTCAAAATTTGTTTATTAAGTAAATGTTAGTCCTTTTTAGCAATAAAGTGCCCAAATATAACCAGTAGTCTGAATTAGCATCTAAATGTACGCATCGCCTTTCCATTTTTCCGTCTAATACAATTTAACTTGGCCGGTTCACAATACTTGACCCGGAGTTTCACTGTATAAATTTGGAAAGTAAGCAATAAATTTCCTAATTTCATTATACAGTGTTATGTCAGATGTGAATCGGGGAGGGGGTGTCCGCGGCATTAATCAAGCCGGATCGTATTTCTGTCAGTCGTGAGAGACCCTGACTTATAACACGAGGATTTATCGATGGCTGGAGACACTTTCGTCTCTAATGCAGGATTTTAGGATTTTTATTAAAGTTTGGAGGAAGAAAAATCAGATTAACTTTCTATACCGAGAGGGTGTTCTCGCCGGGTGCCGTAACAGTTTTCATTATACCAGATATTGCGATGCTGGCCTGGTGGTTAAGATTCTCTTACGAAAACCGAGTTCGATCCCCTGCCTAAAGCTTTTACGTTTTGGGGTTCTATGCGTTTCAAGTAATAATATCACTTGCTTTAACGTAGATACTACTAGGAAACAGTTCTCCGTCCGTGTTCTCCAAGGCCTTGAAGACTAAGTGGGCTAATCTGTCGTTCTGAGTAGAGACCAGTGCCCTGTAATTGGCCAGTGATGGGTATGGCCGCTCTAGGTGGTATGTGGTATGATGATAGTTAAAACACATGTTCCACAAATTAATCCAATAAAGGACCAAAAAAATTAAGTCATAGCAAAAGAAATAACATAACAAATCATTTATAGAAAAATGTAGTGAGTTAGCCGATTGTATATTTAATGTAGACATGGGATAGTAATCTGTGACGCCATTTGCCCCCGTGAGGATCATAACACGTGTGTTTTCCCGGGGTAAAGTACAAAATATCTTTTCCCAAGGCACAATCTATTCATGTGCCAAATTTCATTAAAATCGGTGCAGTGTTTGATTCGAACTTAGATGACAATAATTTCAAAATAAAAGTTATAAATAGACGCATTTATCATTAGTATGAATCTTAGCCTTTTTGGTAAAAAGCTGAAATCGATGAATAGTTATAAAGCACATTGAAAATATGAAATCGTAAATAAAACTGTAAATTTGATATCCGAGCGTTTATACGCAAGTTTAATTGCATTCATAAAGTAGAAGTCAGTGATTCAGTTGATTTACCAAACCGACCATTTTTTGCTAGCATTTTACAACACTGGATATAAAAATACGGCGAAAATTGGCGTATCTGAACTTAAGCCTTTTTTATTCGTGCGTAAAACTTGACTTTATTGGATTGTTCGAACAGTGCACTCTTAAAGGAACCGAACATTTATTTGCGTTTTTGAAATAAATGGGTCAAGTGCCACTTAACTGGTGGCCGATATTTTCTTGTATTATTTTATGGGCCGATTTAGAATCAGAATAATCATCTTGAAGACTGAAGAATAAATTTCGCCCAGATTGTAGGTAATCTACGTCTCAGCAGTATTTCGTGGTTACGCAGTGAGTTTTATTTCGCTTTGAAACCTGTATTATAGAGATAAATTTGACCGGCCGGCGGCTCTAATCCCAACACAAACGCCGGCCCGCCGCAGCCACCCGACACAATCACACTAAGTGTACTCAAAATAGCGTGTGCTTTAAATTTCAGGACGACAGGTTACGGCTCAAGCCGGAGTCCTAAAATATAGCGTTTGACGACGCGTGCCGCAGTAATTGCTTTATAAATAAACCGCTCTGCACTGCGCACGCCGAGTGCTGTTGACTTGGCGAGGCCACCACTCGTCGCTGGTGAACTTCTAGTTCGCAAAATGTCAATGATAAAATCTTCTATCCATACAACAATACCGGAACTATATTACATAGTTTTCGCTTATTTAGTTGTCGTTGTCACCCACTTATTTATATATATATTTATGTCCTGCAGGTGGCACGGGCCTAATTTTATTACCACAAGTTAGCCCTTGACTGCATCTCACCTGATGGAAAGTGATGATGCGGTCTAAGATGGTAGCTGGCTAACCTGTTAGGGGTATGGTAAACTCATACTCCTAATTGGTTTCTACACAACATCGTGCCGGAACGCTAAATCGCTTGGCGACACGTCTTTGTCGGTAGGGTGGTAACTAGCCACGGCCGAAGCCTCCCACCAGACCAGACTCGAGCCGGGAATCGAACTCAGGACCTCCAACTTTAAAATGCAACAGCGCACGCGCTGCGCCACGGAGGTCGTCATAGCAGATAGTGTGTTGGAAAGCAGACGTAAAGATTATTGTATTATAATACCCGAGAAATATGACTTAAAGTGCTCTGTGATAGCGGAGAAGCAGACCTCCTGCTCCCTAACTCCGGCCTGGTACTCAGAACTTTTAGCATAAGCATCGAACACCAAACAATGCTTAGCACGACGCTATTATCGAACCTTGCTATATCTGCGATAAAGATTCACATGTGGGCTTGCATTGTTAGGTCTCAGTGCGCTCCGTTGTCAAAGCGAAGTGTGGGTAGAGACAACCTGAAAATAAAATACACCGCACAGGCTGCAGTCTACGTGCACTATACACAAACCTGCGTCTATCCGATATAGTAAGATCGTTTCAAAGTGTCGTTAAGTGACGACTTGCGTATCGCAGCACGAGCTCAGTATTTACCATACCATAAGACGCTGTTAAAGTATTACATGTACGAGTAATGTAACTGGAATATTAGTGTTGTGTGTGATCAATATACAAATAAATAAAAAAAATACAGAAGAGATTCAACCAGTGTTATAATCAGCTTAAATATATATTGGCCTTTAAAAGACTATTTAAATGAAGATTATGATTGATTCAATGATGGTTACTTTAAAACGAAATCTTAAATAGAAATCTTAAACACAAAATCTATTTAGGTTCGGTTAATACATTTAAAAAATGCAATATTCCAGTATAATAATATGGGAAAATTCTAGGATCAAAGGAAATTCAAGATAAGCTTTTTAATGTTGCTTTTATTTAATAACTTATGCACAAAGAAGAAACCCGTTTTGCGTTCATACTAATATACTCCTAAGATAGAAATGAAAGCTGACATTTAGAAGTCTGTTCAAAAGATTTGCGCCAATACCACAAATTCAAAAGAAAAATAAGTTTTGATTGACCGACCGAAGCGGCCTCACATTTTAATTGAGTAAAATTGCTGTTCGTCGGTCCGTTACTGCTCCATGATTACTGAATATAGGTATATAAAAGTAACATCACCTTCACTAATACTGCGTAAGCCGTTAAGTTAAAGGTTGAAATAATTATTGAATAATCAGACTTTATTATGCAGGTGAAACATTAAGCTTAATCCATGACGACTGGTTGAATCTGTTCTGTGTTTTTTTTTAATTTCTATTGATCACACACAACACTTATATTACTCGTACATGTAATACTTTCACAGCGTCTTATGGCAGCCTGTTTAAAAAATAAATATGTATGCCACTCAGTTTTCTTTCATTTTTATTAATTAACTTTTTCCCGCTAAGGTTATACAGACAAGCAGACCAATATTGTTATTATAATGTTTGCAACAAAAGGATTCCTAAGAAGACCAGTCACTATAGTCAGTATAGAAGAAAATTCTCTTTATGTGGTATTGTTTTGTTCAATAATCATAACACTAAGAATAAAAATGAGATAATCTCCAAGAAATGGAAATGCCAGCTCGAATCTCGCTCCGAGGCGTCTTGAAGCAAAAACCGAAAGGCGAATTTATTTATTTCCGTAGAAAAAGTTCCGAGAGCAGTCGTCGAAACTAATATAACAAATCGCTTGTTACAGCGTTCTTTTTCATAACGCCCCAGCGAATACATCATTTGTAAAAGCTTGAGTATATTCCTTTACCTACTCGCCTCTTATCTAATGTCACCGATTTCTTGTTACGTTAAGTGATTTCGGGACTTCCCCCGTTCAGCGTTGCTATAGGTTGTACTGTCTGCGGCTATGGAGACCTTGCTTGTATACATAATGTGAGATATAGGCGCAATTGACCTTGTTGTTGTCAGGTTCTTATTGATTTGAGATAAAAATGAGTCAAAAGATCGAAAGAGCAATAGGGTATACAACACCCTTCCTACTCGCTCTGGCTTTAGCACGGATGTGGATAAGTGTGATAATATTCACCCTATTTGGTATCATTTTTCCACAAGGGTTTTTAAGACGTGCTAAATCATAACCATTCGATATGGAATATAGGTTGACAGCTCTTTATCCACCAAAGATTATGTCCTAGGGAAATTTCCATTTTTCTTCCTTCGAAAACAATATTTTTCAAGATAAACAGTATTATATTGTGTCCAGGACTTGGGTTGTTTGCGCACCTTTCCTCGGAATTCATTTATCCGCTTATTCAGAGCTTAACAGAGTTACAATGATCCGCCCAATCCAAATATTAGAAATGTTGGCATTAACAGTATAATTGGTAATTTTGTACGTATGCCGCTCCATAGTGTGTGCGTATAATAATATAGTTTTTCTACTTATTCTTAGCTATATTTAACTAGGGAAAACTCCAAGAAAATGTATGAAGGGCTTTGTCTACTTATATCTAACACGTTAAGAAATTATTTACCATATTCTCGTCCTATTTGAAAGACAACAAAATATGTTGCTAAGTATATCGAGGTACGGATTACCCACTGGAATGCGATTTCGGTAATAACAATCCCCCTCAATCCAATGTTGTGTTGGATGATACTTAAGCGGTATACTTGGTATAGTAAAAAGTATATATTAATCTTGGCAATTATAAATGAATCACCATGAAAACATATTCCTACTTCTTTAATGTTTTACTATACTCATATCATAAAGCGTACAGACCATCTTCATCATCATCATGATCAACCCATTGCCGGCTCACTACAGAGCGCGGGTCTCCTCTCAATATGAGAAGGGTTTGGCCATAGTCCACCACGCTGGCCATGTGCGGATTGGCAGAACGTGTGAAACGCCTTTGAGAACATTATGGAGAACTCTCACGCGTGCAGGATTCCTCACGATGTTTTCCTTTACCGTTGAAGCAAGTGATATTTTAATTGCGTAAAAAAACGCACATAACTCCAAAAAGTTGGAGGTGCGTGCCCGGGTTCGAACCCCCCCACCTATGATAAGGTGGCGGACGTCCTAGCCATTAGGCTATCACAGCTATATTACAAGCGTACAGATAATCCTCAATAATTAAACAGACAGTTAACGTAACGCAGTTAAGAGTGTAGAGTGAGTGACGGAACTGAGCTATTTAACGCGTAAACATTGGTTTCCGCTGAACGATGACGGATAAAAATAGTTGTTAACTAGGGCGTTATACTACGTTATAAGAATACCTTCTTAAAGAAAGCTCGAAAGATTGAAATATGAAGTTTATATTTGAAGGAGTCAAGGGCGGCCATTTTGCATATGATAGGTATTTATTGTTAAAAAGTAATGTAAAGTTAAATAATAGAATATTTTTATTTTAAATTCACTGTGGATAACTTTTAAACAATTTAAATAAAACATATTATGTTCTTTCTTAGTTTTTTTTTGTTAATATATTTTTAATTAACTTTAAATTTATTCTTTAATTAATTTATTATTTGCATGTCATAACGCTCATAAGACCTACCTATTGTAGAACCCAAATTCGCAATAAAAATTAATTGCATTGAATTGAATAGTAGCAAATTACCAGTTCATTCTCACGCCAAATAAATAAATAATAAACTCAAAAATTCTGCTTACCCCGCGTATTACCAGAACATTGATGTGTTAGTTATTATGATGTGAGATGGCGACAATCGGTCCGAGGCAACAAATACCGTTCGAGCAAACCGTTATTTAAACCCAAAATTCTACTTAATTTAAATAATATTCAGAGAAGCTGGATTTTATGCGTGGCCAAGTTAACAGCCCGTCAGGCTCACCGCAGATTTTTCACATTTTGACGACCTCCGTGGCGCAGCGCGTGCGCTGTTGCATTTTAAAGTCGGAGGTCCTGGGTTCGATTCCCGGCTCGAGTCTGGTCTGGTGGGAGGGTTCGGCCGTGGCTAGTTACCACCCTACCGACAAAGATGTGTCGCCAAGCGATTTAGCGTTCCGGCACGATGTCGTGTAGAAACCAATTAGGAGTATGAATTTACTATACCCCTAACAGGTTAGCCCGCTACCATCTTAGACCGCATCATCACTTACCATCAGGTGAGATGCGGTCAAGGGCTAACTTGTGCTGAATAAAAAAAAAAAAAACAAAAGTGATTAAGGCAACATATTATGATGGAACTTATTTCTTCAAAACATCCAAAAAAAGGTCAAGCGAGGCAAATGCTTTATATTAACGGGCTCATTTTTTGCATTTGTAACAAATTGTGTTGGGATTGTTCTCTTTAAAGTGAGTACTGCCTAGAGAGTAGTCCAATGCAGAGACTGACATAAATATACTAATATAATTAATAAATATTTAGTTTTGCGGAGGATTTTATGGAGTTATGTGCGTTTTAAAATTTAAGTTAAATGAAATGTCACTTGCATTAATGGTAGAGGACTTCAACATCGTGACGAAACCGGCATAAAACAGAGATTTACCATAATTTTCTCAAAGTCGTGGAAGTGTACAATTGGTCAGTGAGGTGGTCTACGGCCGCTTGTAAACTTGAGGTGAATCCGCGCCCTGAAGTGGGCCGGTTGTGGGTTGATAATGACGAATGTCTGATTCCCAGATTCGAAAACTTCGTTGCACGAATCTGACTCACACTTGCCTTTTCGTTAAAGTCTATTTGAGTCGCATTACATACTAGCAATTGCCCAGGGGTTCCCCTGCATGTTTCGTATACTTGAATCCCACGGGAATCCTTTATTTATTAAGTATGTAAGCTATTACTGAGCTGTATTTACAAACAAATTAACGAGCATTTTATAACTCATTGATATCCTTAACGAAACATGCACACTAATATTTGGATTAATAAATCAGTTAGAGATAATAACGTCTGTGACGTTTTTGAGAGCGAGTAACACGAACAAAACATGGACATGTGTTCGGAGCCGGCTCTCATAATGATCGCTATAAATCAGTCACGTGCGCGGCGGACGCGACTCCGCGCCCTGATTAATATAACTAACGAAACAAATGTAAGTGTTTTTTTGGTTATATTTTCATATTAAATAGAGGTCAAACCTGGTCAAATTCATCATGATCAACCCATTGCCGGCTCACTACAGAGCACGAGTCTCCTCTCAATATGAGTAGGGTTTGGCCATAGTCCACCACGCTGGCCATGTGCGGATTGGCAGACTTCACACGTCTTTGAGAACATTATGGAGAACTCTTAGGTATGCAGGTTTCCTCACGATGTTTTCCTTCACCGTTTAAGCAAGTGATATTTTAATTGCTTAAAAACGCACTTAACTCTGAAAAGTTAGAGGTGCGTGCCCGGATTCGAACCCCCGACCTTTGATTAGGAGGCGGGTGTCCTAACCACTAGGCTATCACAGCTTATTAGCTGGTCAAATTAATTTGCGTTAATCGTTGCGCTTATATTATTAGCTTGCGGTTAATATCATTCCAAATTCAGTACACAACAAATCAAATCTAATAAATAAGTGATTAACGCCTAAAAACTAACTAATACGAAGGCAGTTAAATATATAAAATTGCTGGATTTGGCTCGGCAGAGGCGGTATCTCTTAGTCTGAGAGAGTGCGCTAGTCGCCGACGTGATGCTCTGCAAATGAAGCTGCCGACACTTGCTGTCTAGACAGCATTTATGACAGTCGCTAACCGATGGCGAGCTGATATATCTCCAGAGCGACGAGTACACGAATGTCGCTTGCAAACTATATCCCTGATAACAAACGTACCTGTTGGCGACTCGCCCGATACTCGTAAGTTCACTAAGTGAATCGGACAGCGATTTATATTACGAAAAGTGTATGCGAAGGTGGCCGCTATTTTTATATTTGTTTAAACTTGCTATTAAAGTTGAATCTTCATATGAAATAACTATGCAAATGTAATAGTATTACAAAAGTTATTAAGGCGACTATATCCGAGCACTTTAGGCATTTGTCGCTCACTCAGACACGCGCTACGATACCTACGATCATTGCCGTGAGTCGCGCAGTTCAAATGAACTCCGTGACCTTATCGAGCCTGTTATGGAAAAACATCGTAACCGACAGAATGCACGTTTTTCGTTTTTTTAACGTAAGCTGTAGGTAAAATAATTTAAACCCTAATGCAAAAACCTTTAAACTGATATTTGCATAAACTGCAAAGTTACAACTCGAAATTAATTATATCGTAAATGACACAAGTAAAACTTTTATAAATTAGCAAAAAAACTTTTATCGTAACCGACTTATCGTAAGTAACCTTCATCACTTACGATAAAATACTATAGTTTTGACAATTCAAATGTAAAATCTTTTTTGAGTTTTTTTACAATATTTGAATATTTAACAATATTCAAATATTGATATATAAAAATACCATGAGATTTCTATTTATTGAAATGAAACATTGGGGTAATTAGCTAGTTAAGATAGGAAGGAATATACACGAACTTTATTGGGGTTTTTTTAGGCAGTTCTGTCAGGCAACGCGATTGGCATTAATTATTGACATTAATTGAGGAGACAAATGTTCGCCGGCGATGAGTAGAAAGTGGCAGTAGGCGATCAGTCTCATACCGTTACTTCCTTCCTTCGGGAAATGGAAGTAAAAAAAAGTTTGTCAGCAATTTCTATTAAAAACGTTAGGGATATCACAAATGACATTAAGATATACTCTTAAGCATGTAAGAGCTTTAAATGTTTCTAAACCAGATGAAAGAGGTAAATCAACTCCCTTTATATTTGTTAAATATAAAGAGTCCAAGAAACATCCAGCTGTCAAGTCTAAGGAGACTTCAAGCTAAATATAATTTATTTCCTTTATTCCGGCAATAATGATTGCCGGAATAAAGGAAATAAATTATATTATACTAGAAATGTGTCCTTTCTCTATAATAATTGTTATCTTCAAGATGATACTATTAAAGAGGTTCAGTGCTGGGAGAACTTTCAAAAACATTTTTAGAAATGAGTACAACATAGGGTTCAATCTACCGAAAAATACGGATAAATGTGAAATATGTGAGCACATAAAACTCTAGATAGTACTAGTAAAAATGATGCCATGCATAAGGAGGAATACAAAAATCACATTCAGGAAAAAATGCAGCAAAAGAAAAACCTGCATGCAGTTTAAAGGATCAAGCTCGCAGAAAAAATGACGCTGATGTTTTGTGTGCTAGTTTTGATCTAGAAAAGGTCCTGACTACTCCGCACGGAGACAGTATTAATTTATACTATACAAGAAAATTGGTTTATTACAATGAAACTTTTACGAAAGTGGAACCAGGAATGGATACTGTTATTTATGGCATGAGTCTGAAGCTAAATGAGGCTGTAATGAAATATGTACAATTGTTTTCAAATATTTAAAAATTGTTGACGAGAAAGGCGAACATTCTTTTTTAGCTTTGTGCTGTGATAGTTGTTGCGGGTAGAATATTTTTTTTTTTTTTTTAATTATAACCTGTTAAGGATGGTAAAAAGGGGATGATAATTTTTGCTTATTTTTTTATTATGAAGTCTACAAGCTTGAAATTTTGAAAATAGGTTTCTTTTAGGGCGTAAGTATAAGTTAGAATTTCTTTTCATCAAAATCTACCCCGAAGGTTGTAAAATAGGGGTTTGAAGTTTGTATGAAAGTCCTGTTTTTTAATTGAGAAACACGAAAATCAGCAATTTGACATTTGCCTGTAGCTTACTTTCTGAAGCAGGGCATTGGCCGCACGGGAAACCTCAATCTCAAGGGAAATCAGCAATTCTACGCAGACGAAGTCGCGGGCAACAGCCAGTTATTTATAAAGAATGAAAATTGATTTATGTGTGTTCGTGTATTGTTAGGAGTTGAGAGAGGGCTTATAGATAAAGAATTACGTATACTGCAATGTATACAAAAGTCGGGGACATATAAGTAATACATAGAAAATTATCAAAAAAAAATCATTTCCTGTAAAATATCATTCTTGTCGCTTACGATGTTTTTCCATAGTAGGCTCGTAATATCATAAATATTTGCGTCATTTTATTTCTCATTTTAAATAAAAATCACAAGCAAAGAAACACTATATTTACAGGCTAACTAAAACTATTTTAATTTTATCACTAAATGTAGCAAAAGAATTTATTTACAAATAATTAAAAAATAAATAATTTAAGCGCGAAAGGAGCGTGAGTCGTGAAAACTTGCGCAGGTCCTTCTCGTATAGAGGCTCGTGAGCCACTGACATCCACTGAGTACATCGCTTATTCGATGCGTTAGATCATTTTATGACTTCTGTTAGGCGAAATTTTGCAGCAATTTTTTTATTTAAAATCTGTCCGTCCAATGTATAGGTAATACAATGAGCTTAATTTACGTATAATTTTTATGAAATTTAGTCTAAAGCTTTGGAAATGCCATTAGAAAAATGAACAAAAACAACCTGTTTTCAAAAATTTTTATGATCGAGGCAAGTTTAACTTATCGTGTTTTCATGAGTCCATTAAAGAGATAAGGCATGTATCTTTAATATGTATTTTTAACAGTGAAAAAAAACAATTTTTTCATGGCTTTGAATTGGTTTGAAAAGTGGCGTAGTCGCTAAAAACCGGGATAATGGGCCGTTAACATGCTAACACACGGTGAATTAATACTTATTTATTTAATAGAAAGCCAACGGTATACGAAGAAATATATATATTTTTTAAGACAACTTATACAGGCTAACTCGACATGCGTAATATAAATAGTAATCTTAAACTAAGACATTTTTGACCAAAAATACTATAATAATCTCCAACTATCAAATTATATTAATTAAAAAGCCAAAAATATTAATTGTATAGTTAACTAACAATGTATTTATGTAAGTATATAATAATAATATAATATAGAATGTTTTGCGTTCATATAACTGATATAAGTTTCATAACTTTATTTTGTATATCTGTTAGTGATATCTACGTTCGTTAAAATAAAGCTTAAAGGGTTTCCAGACCTGGGTCTATGAAGCCCACAACTAAAATTCCCTGTTTTTTTTAACGCTATCACCATTTCACATAGTCATTAATTAATTACTATTAATTATGAAGCTTTTTTATCGTTTATGTAATCCTCTAGGTATATCACTATAAGATTTTTCCTATTCCACGGACAATTAGCTCTGAATAGTAATAGTCATCACAGCAACTACGTAGTAGAGCTGCGGATTAGTTTTAATAACGTTGGTAACAATATCAACATCAATTTTAGATGGAATTTGAATTTCAAATCGTGTAGCAATCGGGATCAAGGTGTCTCCTAGGAGACTATTTAATATTGATAAGTAGAAACTAAAATCAAACGTGCGATTGCAGTAAGTTTCTGGACATAAATGGATTTATGCCAAGTACTGGCTGTTTCTCAAGGGCGTGTGAAGTCTGCCAGTCCGCTCATGACCAGCGTGGTGGACTATGGCCAAATCCTTCTCATATTGAGAGGAGACCCGTGCTCTGTAGTGAGCCGGTAATGGGTTGATCAGGACTGGCTGTTTGTGCTCATTTGTTGCTGTCCCGTGGCACACCTCTCTTTTCCCTAGTTATATGTTCAGCATATCGGAGAAAATTTTTCTTAAAATCGTATAGCTGTAAATGTTATTTGTCTGAATCCCTCAGGAACGTCACCCTGGTGCTTTTTTGAGAGAAATCCTTATCCTGTGTCCATTTACAGGATGACAGCTGTGCATCCCTCTGGGGATTGAATTGAACAAAAACTGTGAAACATGTTTGTTTATATCGATAGCCAAATTACCAAGTTTCATCGAAATAACTTGACAAATAGAAGACATTCATACAAACATTTAACTCCTTAGAAGAATTTTATAAAATCCTTTCTTAGTGTGACCTAGGTCATAGAAAACGCTCACTGCCAAAATTTCAAGTTTTGAAAATGGTTCAACCGATTCAGAGATTAGCCGCATCAAGCAGATGGAGTTTTGGTAAAAGTAGGCCGTGCCGTAGATACCTTATTTAGTAATTTAGAATTAAAACGGGAAGAATATTGTGTGTACCAAGGAGTATAAGATTTGGCACACTTTAAGTTTATATTATATTGATAAAAGGATTGCAAAAAGCAAAAATATTTGACACAATCCAGCCATTTCCGAGAGCCTTAGAGTTCCAATGAATTGTTATAAAGTCACATCATCTTGCGTCATATTGATGGGAGCAAACGGTATTTTATTTACAGAGAACATGGTAAATGTAACATGTCGACCGTCCGCGGACCTGGTTAATTATGCAGAGCGCGTGTCCAAACGACATGTCCCGTTATGTTTAATCACATAGAAATATTTTTCAGTGTGTCACAGACAGACATGTGACGAGGCGGATGTGTTTCATTTTTAGATTCTATGTTTAGAAACTCGAATCTTGATTCATAAAAAGTTCCTTAAGTTTATGGAATTGTTGTTAAAGAGGCCAGCCTACTAATGTTTTATGAATCTTACCTGATGGTTAGTTATGATGTAGTCTGAGGTGTAATTTCTCGGATTATTTTATTTATAGGATGTCTACGGGGCGGGGGCGTGTCTTCGTTGGTAATTTGGTTAGATACTCTTGGTAGAACAGAATTACAATTATAAGTATGGTAATTTATAAGCAGCAGACTATATGCTCCACCAAGTACGACTATGCACTACCGCGACTCGAACATCGATCCAAACCGATCGAATGCAATGAATGCAATGCGCCGTCCCGCACTGGTGAGTCTTTTAAGAACATAAATACGCCACTTAGTGTTGCGTAAAGAGAGGGGGCGATGCCACTCTCTTGTCTGTCGTACATGATTCTGAAACTAGATGGCGCTGCTCCCTCATTGCTGTTATATTATTGTTTCATTTGTGATCATGTTATATAAAAAATTCTTAGCATCTTACGAAGCACGATAAGACGTCACTCTGGGTTCACGCTCACATACCCATCAGCTCGCATCGGAGCAACCTTAAACCCTATTTGAGAGACGAGGCTGGGTCGTCGGCTGAGATTGACGCCAACGTCTAGTTAACAATCTAAACGCGCAATCCCAGCCATGTCGTGGTATTTTTTTTTCGTTTAAAGTGTATTCAATATCCCGGCTGCGCTCGTGCGCTGTGGGCCATCCATCCGGAGCCGCCCGGCGCAGTTAAATGCACTTCCGATTGATTGATGGCTCGCGCGCCCTCGCTCGCCCCAGATTCGTTCCCTCTTTGTGTTTTTTGTGTTCCCCTCCTCAAACACCTGTGGTAAACCGGCGCTTTGTTTGCGACTGTTTGTAGCTTCATGTGATCTATTTAATGGTTTGCACTTAGCTTATTGGTGTAATCAATCTGTGCGGTATTTAGGGTCCATCGAGTCGATCTAATATCAGTAATAATCAGCGGCGTGCAAGGATTTTAGACCCGAGTAGATGTACCGGCCGAGCCTATCACACTCTGCAAGGATGCCTATAAACCCAGTATATCTTTATTTTGAATTTTCTGTGATACTTACGGCGGCAGTTAAGTGCACGTAGGACTGCAATGAGGTTATAAATAAATATAACACAGAGGCTATAATTTATAGATAATGCTTAAATTATTAAATAAAACAATATGTTGTTGTACAAGTACAAGAAAGTCGAAAAATAATCGACTATTTAAGAGCTATCACTAGAGTTTGAGGATAAGAATATATAGTGTTTGGTGCTCTTAAAACAGTTCTAAAAAAAGGTCCGTGACAGCGTGTATCTATCTTTTATTTGGAAGCCATTACAGGCAAAATAATGAGCCATATATCCATTTAATTGGACACTTGATTTAAAATGCTCATTTTAAAGTATTAAATATATTTTTATTCAAAATAAATACATACATTTATCTCCGTTGATAATTCAAGTGGCGAAACTTTGACTTTTACACAAAGTAGCTAGTAACATCTTTAGCTAAAAAAAATGTTCTACTAGTTTGCCATAGCAAACTTCCTCGTGACTAGATTTATATGTTGGGAAAGAGAGTGGCAAGGGGAACGGGAAGAGGAATGAGACATGGGGCAATCTTTTTTTTGATTCAATTACAGGCGTTGCTTATTCCATCGGAAATTTTGATAAGCTCTTATTTTTCGCGTACGAAGTCGGCAACAGCTAGTTTAACATCAGCAAACTGCACCATGGTTGTCATACTTGATCAAATAAGTATCAATTTGATCCGAGACATCAAGTCTAAAAACGGCGAAATACTCGTTAAATTCATGTTATGTTATCGCCAACAACGTCTATTTGACAGCCTACGTTTTTGTGCTTTTTCACGGCCATGAACAGTAGACATTAAGCACGCAGATGATTTAAAATGTAATTTAAAAATGAATAAGAAAATCCTAAAAAAAGCTAAAATTAAAAAATGCGGTAAAAAAAACCTTTATTCGACCGCTATTATATTTCTACACAGCGTCGCATTTCTGATACCGTTTACAACCGAATCCATGCATATAGACATAGATACATACAAACATGCATAATTACATGTCCCTGATAATATTGCTACTGTTTTGTTCAGTCATGGAAAGCGGCTAAGCAGGTAGTTACTAAGCAAAAATAAATAGACATTTCCCTACATTATCAACGAAAATTAGGTCAAGAGAAATCTGCAGAGAAAGTTAAGACGTTTCATTGCAACGCTCTGCGATCTCCGACTTCATCTTTCCGTAGTTTTTTATTTCCTTTGTGAGAGTGTTCAGCTACAAGTTAAATGCGCTTCCAATTGATTAATAGCTGCTTTTACACCGGGGATGCAGTTTCATCAGGTTCTTTTCTCTCTTATCTCGCAACGATTCATCTCTTTAAAGGCTTTCGTTTATAGCTAGTTTTATAAATAAATACAATTCAGACTATTGTTGACACTTACCGCTGTTTCAATATCTACGTCGCGAACAGCTCTAAATATATTGAGTTATAACTATTTAAAGCATAACGCTGTTTGTAATGTCTGTTTTTATAGGTTTATCTTTGAAGAAGTTTCCGCGGGAAATTACAAAACCGATTTACTTTTGATTTATTTTATCGAGATATTTTCGAGTTTAATGTGAAAACAAAACACGGTGCAGTTTCGATTAATTGCTATCCGTACTAATATTATATAGTCGAAAGTAACGCTGTATGTCTGTTTCCTCGCCTAAACTACTGAACATACTTCGATAAAATCGATTACAAAATGAATTTGCACCCCGGGGCAAGACATGAGCCCGGAAAAACAGACTGTTCAGACGGTATTTAATTAAAAAATAACCAATTGCATTTCGGAAAAAGATGATTATATATGCAGTAAAGCTTAAAATGACATTTATTTGACTTTCATCGGTTTTGTTTAATCATCATCGTTTTTTTTATAAACTACAAATTAGCCCTTGACGGCTATCTCACCTGGTGGTAGGTGATGATGCAGTCTAGGATGGTAGCGGGCTAACCTGTTAGGGGTATGGTAAACACATTCCTAATTAGTTTCTACGCGACATCGTGCCGGAACGCTAAATCGCTTTGCGACACGTCTTTGTCTGTAGGGTGGTAACTAGCCACGGCCGAAGCCTCCCACCAGACCAGACTCGAGCCGGGAATCGAACCCAGGACCTCCAACATTTTAATGCGACAGCGCACGCACGGCGCCACGGAGGTCGTCAAGAATCGTTATAAGAAAGAGTGAGAATGGAAAGGTTTCAGTTTGGAATTATGAGAAAATCGGCGCGATTAAATAGGTCAATGTTGCTTAACTGATTTGTTCCGCGCCGCGCAACTAGGCCGCACCAGCCTCAGTGATGCGAATGCCCCACAGTATCTTCAGCGGCTGTGGAGTTATTTAAAATTTATGTTATAGAAATTGTTTGCACTCAAAAACATTTGTACAGGTCCCCAGACACCTCCGTAGCGCAGTGCGCGCGCTGTCTGTTTATATAGTTGGAGGTCCTGGGTTCGATTCCCGGCTCGAGTCTGGTCTGGTGGGAGGCTGCGGCCGTGGTTAGTTACCACCCTACCGACATAAACGTGTCGCCAAGCGATTTAGCGTTCCGGCACGATGTCGTGTAGAAACCAATTAGGAGTATGGGTTTTCCATACCCCTAACAGGTTAGCCCGCCACCATCTTGACTGCATCATCACTTACCATCAGGTGAGATTGCCGTCAAAAAAAAAAAAAAATGTGTCTATACAGCGCATTCTTGTTTAGTTGTAAGCAAACAAATATGCACTGTGCGGATTCAGTAATAGAAGTTAATTAAATTTTAGTGTTGTCTTAATATCAGTTTTATGAACAATTAGTTCCCATTGGAATGGGTACCAGAATCAGGGTACTTAGACTGTATATAAAAATGGAAAAAGTAACTTTCTGACTGACTGAGTAGGTATTTCACCTACTCTACATATCAGTTCAAAACAATGAACGGATATAACAATTTGGCAAGAAGTTCAAATGCTAGCTTGCCAATCAAACTTATCTTAAAGAAATGAAGAAAGAAAAAAAGTCAGTGCACAATAAAATGTGGCATTTTTATTTGACAGCTTGAGAAGGGTGTCGTAGTATTTTCTAGTCGGCTCACGGTCGCGGCTGCAGCGTGCAGCGTCCTTCAACAAGTGGCCATTTAAGGGAATGGATGCCTCTTTGTCGATGCTGAGCTCGCAGCTTGACGGCGAGTGTGGTGTAAGCTGCACTTTGTACAGAACTGCCGTCACATTGACTATTGGTTGTTAGTTTGCTTCGGTATTATATTCATATGTGTAAAAGATGTGAAGAGATTTTGTCCATCTCCTGGCGCAGTGGTCTTTAAATGAGTCGAATTCTTTCCCAGATAGCAAGTTGTATTTTTATCTTGTCTTTCTAATTGCAGTAAAGGGCTAACTTATATTGGACTGATAAAAGAGAACAGACATTACGCAAACGCGTTCTTGATTAGCATGTCATTACATGCTTTTCTGGCGCGGTTCGACAGTCTCGTTAACTTGTCGTTTCAGCAATAGCAGCGCCTGAATACGAAGTTAAAGACGCCTTGGATTAGAGCTCCGAATAGGCGCAGCTTCAGTCCTATTTAATGGGCTGCAACACGGAGTCCGGGTACATGTGAGGTAAATCTCTCCAAATGCTCAAGACTTGTACCGATTATTCGACCAAACGGAGAAGACCCACATGAGACCTATTAGCAGACCACTTTATGACAGAGTCTTGAGGTGGTTACATCAAGGTCTGGGTAGGTAAAGAGTTGCTGATTGAACTGCCACATCACGACGTCGAACCTGCGTCTTTAGTGAAAACTTACTCTCCCTCGACCGGGAGCAAGCTTAGTCTTACGAAGCATGCCAACTTGAACTCCACAAAGGAAGCAGGTTGGACGTCACGTTTAGTTTCACCTTTAGTAAATCTGCAATAAAGAAATACATCGCCACGGAATCATCCTGCGTTTTACCTAATATTATTATTAGTTTAAAGTTTCAACTGTTAAGTCTTATGGTATTCTCATTGCCTCTAATTCTAGTTTGCGTACACTCTATCTGATTGTTTCAATCTAAATATACTGATCTTAAAATTACTTGTTAAAGAATTACAAATTAATAAAACACTTTACTTGCAAAATTGGCAAAGATTCAAGCGGAGTCGGAAAGTCGCAACCTTTAATATTACACCTGTCTCACGTCATAATTACTGTGTTAACCTTTTCTTTGGTTCAGTTTTGTTAACTTGACAGCAATGTGTTTAATGCAGTTATATTAATAGAATACACACGAAATTCTTTGATACAGAAATCTTTACTGTCGTTGTTATAATAATTTAAGTTTTTTACCAAAAACATGAAAACCTAAGATCTTTTTATATACTTCAAACAAATACGAGCACTATACTGAAGTACACATATAAAGCAAATAATACTGAAGTTATGTTTGTGCTTATTGAGGTCTATGTTTTAACTATATCACAAAGTTAACACACATTTTTAAAATGTCTTATTGAACGGGCTTGAACTGAAATAGTTTTTGCCAATAATGTCAGTATTTCTCCAGGGAATAATAGGGCGTTTTAATAGGGAGTAGCTGCGAAAATTATTGGTGAATACAATGTAATTCAGAATATATGCCCACTCAGAAAATAAGCGATCGATGGGATACAAAGTTGCTGAATAGTTTTGGGTTGCTAGTAGTAAAAACGTTCGCAGGAATAAACTATATAAGATCTTGGAATTTGAAAACCCCTAAGTTAAATCCCAAGTTTCACTTACCACGACAGCTCAACCTTATTTTAAACCAGGTAAAAAGAAGCTGCGGCAATTTGCATCGCGTTACAAAGCCAAGCGTCCCCTACGCGCATGCATTATGGCGGCCACTCTGCGTCGGTGGCGGCACAGACAACAAATTGCCCTTTGTCGCTGATAAATATAGGGCGGCGAGTATTATCCTGCTTTTATTACGAGAAATGCTACTTTGTGCGGATTTATTGCAACATTCTAGAGTAAAACCTCTGGTGCGGAGTACGGGTGAGCCCTGGGATAGGTTTGCCAATGTTATGCCAATTTCAAGGTGGAATGGCGGATGGCCTTAAGTTGCCTTGTCTAGGTACACTTCCCTCTTAGAGGTCCAAATAATATGAAAACTTACAAACGATGATAGGCATGACTATGATGATGATGATACTACATCTTTAGTCATGCCTATCAATCAACAAATAATCCTACTAGTGCCTTGTCCGTTGTGTATGTGCGGACACTGGTAGCGTCCGTGGCGTAGCTATTACTGTTATCCTATATATATATATATATATTAAACATTTATATTATAAATGTGAAAGTTTGGATGTTTGTAACTCTATCACGCAGAAACGGCTGAACGGATTTGGATGAAATTTTGCATGCATGTTGCCTTTAATATAGAAAAGAATATAGGCTACCTTTTATGCCGATTCCTTACAAAGTTCCCGAGAGGAAATTGAAATTTTTTTCTAGTTAAGCCGCGGGCAGACAGCTTTGAGATTTTATTATGCATGTCACCTATGCTATTGAAACGGACATGTATTTTCTATACCAATCTCTCAAAGTCAAGTTCCCGTGGGAAGATTAAAAATTGTTGACGAGCGAAGCTTTAGGCCCAATTCTGAAGTCCACGCAGACGAAGTCGCGGGAAGTAAATCAAGTTGGTCAGCGTGCATATTATATGTAACATATAACTTAACGATAAAAGAATGATGTATATCTTCTACACCTAAAGTGGGGACGAATCCCTTTTTTGTAGCCCTTCTCGTGAAGAAACGTGCATTGAGAACGCATTTGACAGATTTGGTGGTGTATGAAGATTGAAGAAATTATTAAGAGCACCGTGCAGATTTTCCTGTATTACGCGGATTACAGCAAATTATGCTAGTGAAATGAAATGTACAAGATTACTAATACAAGTCGATATTCAGAGAATACAACAAAAATAACGCTTTCTCAGTAGTAGTGATAGAAGTACGAGTTGGACCACCAGGGTTGATAATATATTGTGTACAATCACATCTGACGGTACGGTAAAAAACATTCTTGGTTTGATGCTACCCACTCTTAATATTGTTGGTTAACTTACCGAGACACTCCCCAGCGCACACTGCTAAACCCAAGAAGACGTAAAAATTTACTAAGGACAAATCTTCCAAGAAAATTAAATCAAATCAGTCAAAATTTTAGGAAGTCCCCATAAAAACTGTAACTGAAAACAGTCCGTAATGGAGTCTGTCGTATCTCGGGGCCACTGGAGATGTCAGCTTAATTTAATCCTCAAAAATGAGCAGCCGCAAAAACTTTTTTTCGTACAAATAATGCGAATTATTTAACCATCGCCTCCGCCCACGTACAGTTGCTACTCATTTTAAGGATATAGTATTATAGTCATTATAGACCCACAACCGGTGGAGATGTAGCCTACACGTGAAACGTGAAACAACAGAATAATCTTGTATAAACTCTAATCATTAATATATCATTTCCTATAATACTTTATTCTTGTATACTTAAAGCTTATTATGTAATACTAGCAAACCCGGCGAACTCCGTTTCGCCACCAGATGGCTTCGTTTTATGTAACGTTTCGTTTGGTGATTAAAAAAAAAGAGGCAATTATTTTTTTTTGTTTTATATTTAAAAAGGAAAAAAAATATTGCATTTCGCAACAGTTATATATTCATTTCGATTACAAAAATTAAGTGTTATTTAGTTTAACTTCTCTAAGTTAATGAAATTGAATCCAAAGTAAATACTGAATCGAAGCGTTATATGTGTCCGCAAATTATCCGTTTCATTGAAGTGCTCTTTGGTAAACCACATTTTTTGTTTTTTGGTCTGACGTTAACACAAACAATGCGGATGGTTCCCCAACTCGTGAACACGCAACGTATAACTGCCCATGTGAAAAACAATGATTTTCTAAATTTATCCCGCAAACACTAAACGATTGGCCTTGCGACTTGTTAATTGTCATTGCGAACGCAAGGCGAACTGGAAATTGCAATCGTTTGAAGTCAAACGGAAGATCAGTCGGAATCATTGGTATTCGAGGAATACATACATTTTCACCTGCGTACTTTCCGTTAATAATGGTTGCCTCAATCAAATTCGGCATGAGTCTTTTTACTGAAAGTCGAGTACCGTTGCAAAGTCGCGGTGGATTCAAATTACGCAATATCATAATAACTGTACCAACTTTGAGTTGCAAGTTATGTGGTGGAAATCCTGGTAACTCTAGAGAGTTCAAAAACTCCGTTGGATAATTTACTACATCATCGGGATTTGTTATGGAATCAACGGATTTGTATGTCACCAAATCGCCAGCAATTTTTGATTGTATGGTGAAATTCAGTGCGTGTACATCATTATTCTTTGCGGCAAGAATTGCTCGTTGACTTAACCAAGCATAATTCTGATAATTCTCACTAATGTTTGGGAAAACATTTTCAATAAGAGCTAATTGAGAGTCTACAAATCGGCAAAAGTCGTTGGTAAGAGTAATTAATCCAGAAGTCGCATCAACTGGGACTTTTCCATTTCCAACAGCTAACAATTGTTTGGAAAATTGTGCAGCACTTTGATAATTTTGAAGTTGAACTCTCATATTAGTGGTTAGCGATAATTTTTTTACGTTATTCCATAAAGGTGATGCCTTCAGGCAAGCATTCAATTCATCTGCAGGCGTTCCACGGGGAATTACTGGCAACGTCTGCCTAAAATCGCCTGCCAACAATATCATCAAGCCGCCAAAGATGTTGTTATTTCGCCGAAGATCCTTCAGTGTGAAGTTAAGTGCTTCAAGTGATTTCTTATGTGCCATTGTGCACTCATCCCAAACAATGAGCTTGCATTGCATCAACAATTTTCCCATGGCACTGGATCGGGAAATATTGCATGTTGGAGTATCAATTGCGTTTAAATTGAGTGGCAACTTAAGCGCAGAATGTGCAGTACGACCGCCATCTAGAAGAGTCGCCGCAATTCCAGATGATGCTAACGCCAAAGCTATGTCACATCTTGATCGAATAGTGGCCAAAATCAATGAAATGACAAATGTTTTCCCTGTTCCTCCAGGTGCGTCCAGAAAGAATAGACCACCAGTATTATTGTCCACCGCTTGCATTAATGTTTCGTATACTTGTTTTTGCTGTTCATTCAGCAACGGCACATTATTTTGAACGAATTCCTGCAATGTATGAACATTGTATTGCAGCTCTCGATTTAATTCTTGGTTGAATGCATCGTGCATCGATCGATTTGGCGCAATCATTCCTACTTCAATCAGTAGCTTGTTTGCAATAGTCAAGCATTGATCCTCAATCAGAATCAATCCTTCATTGTAGATTTCATCGGTTATTTGGATGTCAGGATTATTCGTTTGAATGCGCAAGCGATGCAAGATATCTTCACATATGTCGTCTTTGTATTTGTTCCATAACTGAATTGGTTGTGAAGGAAAACATGTGGTGATGATAATTGCGAACAGCGTTCGTACTTGGTACGCATTTGATGAAACAACTGAATCCGCAAGTGTTAAATCCCAATGAGAATCGTTCTCCAGCAAACCCAATAGTTGACATGCTTCTCGATATGTTTGGCATTGGTGGCCATTCACAGTTTTCAAATGCGCAAATGATTTTGGTCCACGTACATTTACCAACAGCAG
This sequence comes from Lasiommata megera, assembly GCA_928268935.1. Taxonomy (NCBI): domain Eukaryota; kingdom Metazoa; phylum Arthropoda; class Insecta; order Lepidoptera; family Nymphalidae; genus Lasiommata; species Lasiommata megera. The sequence goes on along the minus strand of OV743308.1, from coordinate 415,593 downwards.
TCGCAAATAAAAACATTCATCATTTCTAGGATGAACAGTATACATGCGACCTAGTGCATCAGTGGAAAACACCTGTGGCCAATCTGGAACTGGGGTTCCTTGTTTGCGACGTTGGAATTTCTTTGTTGATGGATTCCAAGTGTAATATTTGGGCATATCAACGTACATCAGCGTCGCTGCGAATGGATCTGCTTCACACATTGCAAAGAAGCTAGTCAATGTTGTCGATGGTGGTCTCTCAGCTCGTTGTGCCGCATTAGCCTCAGTGAAGTAAACTCTTTGGCCATTTTCCAAATGCACTGCTAAATGTACAACTGTGGGATATCTTTCATGAATTTGAAATGACAATAATCGCCACAGTGCTTCATTAGTACTGACGTATCTGCCCATTTGGAAGTTGCTGATTTCGTCATTCGCATTTTCCGACGCAATACCAAACACAGCCATGTCGCTGCCTTTTGTTACGTACTTGCACAAATATTTGATTGATTTCGCCGAATGACAACTCTCAACGTTTGCATGTGTTTCGAAAATTCGTGATAGCAGCGGGCAATATGGTACAATGAATTCATTTCCGATCTCAATCTCTTGATTTTGAACTTTAACTTTGATAGTTCGACCATTATCTTCTTTTGAACGCCGACGATAAACTGGATATCCATCGTTCCCTGTGACTGTTTCAGCAACTAACGGACGCGGATATCGTTTTGTGCACTTTCCATCAGCCATGCAAGGCGATAATGGATTTAATGCACCGCACGGTCCATGCACCATCTGTGTCGTCACAATATCGTGTAGGTGGGGATCAGTGACTGGATCAGGAATTTCAGCTGATATGATGTCATCCACTTTATTTGAATGTAATTTGTTCAGCAACCAAATTAGGATATGAGCATGCGGTAGTCCACGCTTCTGCCATTCCACCGAGTACATATAACAACGTGTGTTACCAAAAACTCGATACTTAGTAAGCACATCCATCATAACCTTGAGTTTTTGCTGAAATACTCTGGCGATTATGTCATGGCGATCTTGCGGTTTTTGACCCGGTTCCAACTCACGTTCAATTACCGTCCACTTCGGATTGCATGTGAACGTAATAAATAAATCCGGAGTTCCATAATTTCGCACGTACGTCATAGCGTCTTGAGCGTATTCGTGCATGTGGCGTGGGCTTCCGATATAAGATGATGGGAGAATCGTCAGACGTCCAATATTGTGAACATCACCATCTGAATGAATAGCATCACGCAAGTGTATATAGTCCTCAGATCGGAGCTTTTCCTGATTGAATCGGATGAACGCTAAACGTTCGGTCTCGACTTTGACATACATGTCGACAGCGAATTGCTGGAATAGCCGACGGCACTTCAGAATGACATTCTCCTCATGTGTACGAATCATCATACGATACGCATAGTAATTCATTGCGCTTAGATTTTTATTCGTTGATACGCCTGAAAATGCAAAATTAAATGAATTGTTAATGGAAACCAATAATAGCAATAATAGCAATAATTAGTGTGTGAATATTGTACCTGTAATTGGATCGACCATCTTTAACGTGATGTCGTATCCGTCTTGCCCTCGCCAATAAATGATTGGATATTGTAACGCATCGTACAAACGATGTGTCTCGTGTACACGATGCATGATATTACTTCTTCGCTGAACGACAATGTCTCGCGATTTAGTTGGATCGCCAACAATAATTGCAGCAACATCATTAACGGTGGGTGCATTGAATCTTCGCACATGTTCACCTGTTGGGGTACAATCCGCTCTTATGACAAATTTGTGCGTATCCGATGGCATTCGTTCCAATGCTGTTTTGAACATATTGACTACAGCATTATTAGCGTGAAAAAATGCTTGCAACTGTTCAATAATTCGTCTCTTTAACTGTTGTGTTCCCTGTATATTGCACCGCGCATTCAGCTGATCCACCATCGACGAAATGAAATATATTTGCAGAAATTGATGCGGTTCATCTGGTGTTGGCACCATTGAACCATGCAAATGATATATTTGTCCTTGTATCTGTAATTGCAAACAATCATTTGTTGAAGAATACGGTGTAACTTCTGATCGTGTGATAGTGTAGTGTGTGGTGTATATGTAGTTGTTATGTGTTGCTTTGGTTATGTATGTTGTATCTTTTACCTTGCAAGTCGGCATGAAGCCGCCTTCTCGAATGATATTAGCTCCAAAGGAAGTCATGCGAAAGCAGTTATTGTATTCAAGGATGTGTTGAAGAAAATGGCTGGAATCGGGATCACTTCCATCGAACAATGGTTTCAGTGGCTGTGGTGGTGTAAGTAACGGATCCAGTTTGACTTTTCCACTTGCGCAGCACAATCCAGCCGTTTCTCTTTTGAACTTTAACGCATTGCAATATCGGCATATAGTCGTCATTGGTCCAATATCTAAATTTTCATCATCACTGTAGTTCGTAGTGGGATCATATTGAAATGCCAAGCGATTGTATGATGCCAATGATCTTCGTGTGCTCACGCGTTGTCTCAATCGGGCATTTTCTCTTATTATATTTTGTCTTTCTTCGCTTAAGTTCTGTGAATACACTTGTTGCTGGCTTGCATGTCTTGTGCGGCGGCCGATGTTCGCACGTCGTCCTCTAGGCATTTTAGACTATGGACAGAGTGGTGAATTTAACCTCAAATGCAAGATCCACATAATTTACAAAGTTCAACTTACCACCTTAAAGACAAATGCCTGCTGTTGAAATTCAATAAAAATTTGCACAATACACGTGATTGATTTGATGGTTTCCAATTGAAATGTTAGGAAACGAATAATTTTTTTACTTTTTTTCACAATTTCACACTGAACGCAATACCGGTTTGTCACATGAAATTAACAGAGCAGAGAAAAATGAGTAGCTGTCAAACAATGTATCACGCACCGGCGCCATCTACTTAAAATATTGGTTTGTAGTACATGCTATGTGTCAGAGATGGTGCTGTATGTGAAAAAAGATTTTCCCGCTTTTCTGTTGAAATTTTCCTGAATTTTCTTTGCTATAAACCTCACGGAGCCCGAGACCTTTCCAACGAATGCAAAACCGTGAAAATCGGTTCGTGCGTTCTGGAGTTATAGCGTCAGGAAGGAAAACCCGACTTATTTTTATATAGTAGATTAAAGAATATAATTAAGTTTTTTTTTGTCGCCAGATAGGAAGTGAGCTTTCTGCTACTGCAAGCGTTATATCTTTTCTTCTCTTTCATGCAACTAAATGTGGCTTCGAAATTTTACTCTCAATTGTCGTTCAAAACATATATCAAAGGGCTGCCTAACAGTTGTCCTAAAAAAACATTTATTTTAAGCATCAACGATAAATGCACATCTGAAACACAAGTTTGTGTGTTTGCAAATTCCAACGAGAAATTGACATTGAGAATATGTGTACACACAAGTTCCTTGCACTAAAACGATGTACATAATTATATGAAAGGGCGTTAAAAGCATGCCCCGGGTTTTATAAACACAAATTGTAAATATATCGAAATTGCCAATGATGTTCATATGTTTAAATGCATATCTTAGTGACCCTCGAGTATCTTTCCTTGCTCGACCCCTCTTCCACAACATGAGTACAATTCTGTTTTAATACCTTCTTACAAACCGTTGACGCTCCGTCCTTTATTATTACCTATTTTGTTGGGATGGCGTAAATCAAAATTATATAGGTGTGATTAGATTTTAACGTAATCCATCTATCAGGGCATATGAATACTTGGTTAAACTATAAAAATCCATATAAAATCTTATACTAAATTTGTTCTTACGGAACTCTGGCAGGATACAGGCGGGATGTGATGTGTATTAAACTTTAATGTTGTTTGGTTTCCGGGAGAAAAAAATGCCGGGAACCAAACATACTACAACCCACTTTAGTACAACGTTACTGTAACCTACTAAAAGGAAACCAAAAACCTCAAATGCGTAAAATTATTTGAGTACTCTCTAACATACCTCAGTTTTCCGTTGCTCATTTCCTATAGGCTTTGGCAGCATCCACCATGAAAGGAATCCTAAAATAATACTTTTACAGAGTTCATTGGGCTGGCGATCAGTAAATATTAACAAGCAAGTTGAAAATGTTTCTACATTCGTACGACGTTGTAGCAAGACATTCTGAACATCATTATCTTTTATTGTACTTAGTTTTTAATAACATTGGCTTTCTAAGTAAATACTCGACTGAGGTAGTAGTACCTTCTTAACTGATCGCATATTTTAAATACAATTTTATATATGCTCAACCTTTTTCATACTATTTAATTAGTAAGTCTAAGCTGACATTTTATTTTAGCCCACTTCAAAAATGAGGAGGGTGTCAATTCTGTTGTATTTATATATGTCTAATTTTAAAGTTTGCTTTCTCAGAACTTCATTTATATGTCTTTTTTATTTTTAAAAGGGTTTAATTTCATGTCCTGTTATTTTACCTGTATTAACCTGTAGTTACCTCATTGTCATCATATCAGGATCTCCACAACAATAAACGTTTGTTTGTTGTTCCTGCATAGGAATGTTTTGTATAAAGTAATGAAGCGTTGACATTATACTATTAAAAATTAAATTTATCACGACTTACTCTCTCTGCATCGTCATCCTCATTATTGAGGTTCGCGATCCTTAGCATGGATCATCTTCTCCCGTACGATGTTTCTCCAGGTGGTTCTGTTTCCGGCATTATGTAGTGCCAATGCTGGACTGGAATGATGTACCGAGTGCAGTGCTCAACTGAGTGGACCAACGCTTGGGGCCAAGAGGAAGTACCTGTTGGCCTTCTTCCCTCTACCATGCCCGACGACTTATTAGAAAGCAATATATAAAATTAATTCAATAAAAAACCAAAAAATAATATGCCTTTCTAAATACTTAACTTATTGTATAGAATATCATATTTTTAAGACGGTGCCTCCTGAAACGATACTACTAAATATTCACTGATAAATTTAACGAACTATCTAACTGACCACCTCTTTTGGCGTCACTCGTCGAGCCACTTGAAAGCCGAAATTATATTTTTCGTATAGGCGATACTTCCCATTGCAAATTGGTATCGTAAATTATACTGATATTATAACTGCTCAACATTATTTGTGTATGTATGTTTGTCACCCCTTCACGTCCAAGTTTTTGAATGGAGCCAGATTTTATCTTGGATAAATATTACCGTATGCAATTTTGATTCCTAGGAGTTCCGTGGTTCCTGTGGGAGGATTGATTTTTACGTCGATGAGCTACAATGGCTGCAGTTTCTCTCTTGGGAAAGGGAACGGGGATCAGGAATGAGACACGGGATAATCTTGAATTACAAACTTATTCATTATGAAAAACTCCTTAATCTTTGCGCTCGAGGTTGCGGGCATCAACTAGTAATTTCATACGAGTTAATTTTTCACATAGCATTTAACAGAATTTACTGGAAGTGTATTTTTTACTGTCAAACCACTTGATATCCCACAATTCTAATAATAAATTATTATAAAAGGAGTTTTTCGGCGAAGTGTAACGCGTAAGATCTTCAGCCTATTAGCGTTTCACCGGCGGGCACAGCCTCTCAGAGGAGCGGGGTATTTAGAGCTTAGACCCTCCACCGCCCCAATGCGGATTGGCAGGCTTTAAAGATTAAATTCAAAATTAATTTACTCCTATAAGCCTACTTCATAGGCCCTGTTGGTTCTCCTGTAAACCTATTTTATATGTGTGCACTGTGGCAACGTCAGGTCGGTCCGTTTGTACCGTCTCTCGACTATCAGATATAAACATATTATGTTTTTGGATATGATGCATATGGCGTCAGGACGCGGCCGTAAGCCGTGTGTTCTCTACTACTTCTACTACTACTACTACTACTACAAATAAATGATTTCTAGAATCACTCTTAATGCACTAATATTATAAATATTTGTATATATGTATGTTTGTATGTATATTGACGACCTCCGTGGTGCAGCTCGCGCGCTGTGGCTTAATAAAGTTGGAGGTCCTGGGTTCGATTCCCTGCTCGAGTCTGGTCTGGTGGGAGGCTTCGGCCGTGGCTAGTTACCACCCTACCGACAAAGGCGTGTCTCCAAGCGATTTAGCGTTACGGCACGATGTCGCGTAGAAACCGCGTTACAGGTCAGCCCGCTACCATCTTAGATTGTATCATCACTTATCATCAGGTGAAACTGCCGTAAAGGGCTAACTTGTAGTGGATAAAAAAAATGTGTGTATACTCTTTCACACCGGAACTGTCAAACGTATTTGGCTAAAATTTTAATACAGATAGATTAACACATGGGTTACTGTTAATTTCGTGAAAATCATGGTTCCCGTGGGATTTGTGCAATAAATTTATGTCTCAATTTAAGTTCCAACTTTAGCTATAGTTTAATATATTAAGTAAGGAGGCGGAAATGGGAACTTGAACAGGTGTAACGCCGTAGCTGAGTGAAGAATTTTTAACAACCCTCTATCTACGCGGATGGAGCCACGGGTATCAGTTAGTCAATACTAAACATTCTATATTATACGCGGCTGGACTGACGTGAATTCCCATGGCGGGCTGAGCTCGGATTGGGCGCATCAGTATACTCCGTACTGCGCTCGAGCAAGCTCATGAATACGAGCCCCGGATTCAAAGTTTCGTGCCTGGGAGTCGGCACACTCCGACGGTAACTAGCCGCGTGTAATTTAGAAATCAATCTCGCTCTAGACGGCTTAAATTCTAACATAGTTATTAGAATAATGAGACGTGAATGACTTTGTTGGTTAAATTTCATCCTAGTAGTTTTTATTGAAGTGAAAACTTCTTTAGCGGCGTTGAGCACTTTTTCTGTAATGGGTATAAAATCTTAAACTCGCGTCAGGACACGTGACCTGATCGAAAAAGCGTAAGACGGATGGAGAGTAGACAGCTATCCCCTCTCTACGGCGCGGCGAAAATGTATGCCTGGGCCTACTGTTTCGTTTAGGCAGCGCAGGAATGTTCGTGTATGTTACAGCGTGCCACGCGCATCCATGGATGGTGACAGCTGATGGCTCGACCGTCTGTGTAGTGATCACATTGTTGTGTATTCGTAAAATTCGTGAATGTAAAGTGCTTAAAATATGGAAATTGATATAGATAAACTTTTTAATGTAAAATAATTGTAATAGTTTTAAAGTGTTAAATTTTTAATGTAATATAAATTGTCATGTTTGTGTACGATAGCGCAATAAATGAATATTGTATTCTACCACATAAATGATAGTACTTTTATACTGATAAAGCAATTGGTGCAAAATTATTCCCTAACCATTCCAAAATATCAAACATGCTCAACGTTTATAATCAAGTTTTCACTTCTGCCGGCACTCCCGGAGTGCAACCCGTCTTTTTTTTTATCTATATCTATATATGTAGGATTCTATTTTAGTTGGTTTTTGTCCACGCAGACGACACTTATGCGCATCCGTATTCTATTAATTGTTTAAACTAAAATGGTGCCCAAACACATCGTTGCTCGCTCGCAAACTCCGTCCAACAGCAGTAAAGAACCGGCAGTAAAAGCGAATTATGTGAAGCGCTAACCGAGATTGATTCGAATCGAGCGAAAGCATAAACTAACGCAATCACAGCGTATAATGCGTTCGGCGCACAGCAATTTGGCGGAATGGCCCATTATGTTGCGAATTACGCGTTAACACCCGCGGGCGTAAACACTGTCTACATTCTTCGCATGTTGATGCGGTGTTTTGAAAGTCTTCCGCGAATAGAACTTGATTGTACAGTCGGATCAAAGAACGCTCGCTTTTTGACGTTTGCACGATGCATTGCAAATATGCTACTCTTTTGTGGATGTCCCTAACGCGTCCTAACCGACCGCTCCCGGTTCTAGCGGCAGCCGAGAACTGTGACTACCTCTCCGGCGTAGTGCAGAGCGATGTGGCATTACAAGTGGAAGATCCCGGGTTCGAGCTACGGCGTGGGCAATTTTGGAATTTATTATTTCCGAATTTTCTCCAGTTTGGTGGGAGGCTTCGGCATTAGTCTTTACCGTCAAAGATGTGACGCCAAGCGGAAACGCGTACAGGTATGGATTTATTATAACTGCACCACCCAAAACTTAAGCCCACTACCATGTAAGACTCCATTATTACTAAGCAAAAGATGAGATTGCATTAACTTTAAAATATGGGATTACTTCCTTAAGTTAACAAACCTTTTTGTAAAGTAAGTAGTCGTATATTTTTACTCCACTGTTCTTCTTTTCTGAAACGTTTTAATTTTCTTAGTCCTTGTACAACTCTGACCTCCCAGCGTCCCTCGAGGGGATATAAACTTCGAATGTGTAAGGCCAACTTCTCAAGTTATTCGACTTCTTTTACTTTAAAACAGCAGTGCAGTGGTCTCCCTAACAAAATTCGGTGCTCTCAGTCGTTGGCGATTTTTAAAGAAACAATTATCGTTGGCTGTAAGTACTTATTTATTGAAATTCAGAGGAACGTAGTCTAATTTTGAAGACCCGACGTCTAGAAAATGTATGAAAGTGTGAACGCTCAGCGCGCGATCCTCGTTCGATAGAGCTATATAACCTAATCGATCGCTATGACAGGATTTGTGAAATTGATTCCCAATGGGGATGAAATATAGGGGTTTCAATTTTGTAGGAAAGTGTGTCAGTTTTGAATTTACACACACGAGATTGACATAAAACGCGCAAATGTTGTTTTATGGCAGAAAAATTCTCACATGACACAAAAAAGAGTACAGCTGTCATAATAAAAGATTGTGTAATGTGAAGAGTATGTTGACTGACTGACACTGACTGATTTTTTGCTAAACACATAAACCTGTAAAAATAGCTGGCGGCGCTTGCCAACGGCTTTTCTGTGTTTCGGAAAACAATAATTTTTCAATATAACTTCTTAATACCAGCAGCATACCTATTCTGAAAGTGTTATTTCAAGATGAAAGGAGGAAAACACATTTTGATATTTATGTTATGTATTTGTTTACATTTAGCCGTTTTAGTGTATGTCAAGATGTTAGTGCTAAATATTAAGTAGACAAATTCTATACAGTCAGAAAACGTCACGATACACTAAGAGTAATAATTCAAGGAAACACAATGAAATATTTCCATTAACAGTGGTCACCTTTCATAACAACGTGATTTCGTTTCAGAATATTAAAAGTTTATTCAAAGCATTAAATTTAGCAACCTCGAAAACCATCAATGTTAAAGGGAAATAATTTCAAAAGGGCAAAGTTTGTGCAATCCCCGCTAGTCTGGGAGACAGCGCTTGAGTTTAGCTATTAATAAACATTTTCAGAGTTTATGATTTTTGTTTCAGCTTAAAAACGTAGACTGTTTGTAATATTTACAGAAAGATAAACAAATGATTAAAATCTATTTCTTTAACGTGACATTAAATGCAGTGTGATGCGCAGACATCCATCGCGATTGTAACGCATTAACACCATAGTTAAGTCGTTGCTAATTTTAAATTAACCTGATAGAAAGAGGTTTAAAAATATAAAGCAAAAAAAACAGCGTGCACATTATCATCATCTTAATTTTGAAGATTTTTTAGCTTAAAAACCTCCTTTGATTCGAGTAAATAAAGATTAGAATTGATTACTATGTATACATATCGAGTATATCTACATGTATTATCTATGTATTTGTATCGCTATGCCTATCTACTGTGAAGCTGTGATAGCCTAGTGGTTAAGGCGTCAGCCTCCTAATCAGAGGTCGGCGGTTCGAATCCGGGCACGCACCTCTAACTTTTAGGAGTTATGTGCGTTTTTAAAAATTAAAATATCACTTGCTTCAACGGTGAAGGAAAACATCGTGAGGAAACCTGCACGCCTGAGAGTTCTCCGTAATGTTCTCAAAGGCGTGTGAAGTCTGCCAATCCGCACACGGCCAGCGTGGTGGACTATGGCCAAACCCTTCCCATATTGAGAGGAGACCCGCGCTCTGTAGTGAGCCGGTAATGGGTTGATCACGATGCCTGTCTACATAGGCAAAGCGAATAGGTCTTTGAACCGAATTTCAAAAATAAAAAATTGGAAATTTTTATTTTTACTGAATTTGTTATAAACATTTCTGTTTTGATGCAAAACTTCTCCTAATTTTCATGTATTCGCTCTTCATAATATTGTGAAGTCGTCTCTTGGACTTATCGACTTTAACCTCCATTAGGAGCCGGAACAAACTTTCCGAACTGAGTAAACATTTTTGTAACTTGCCACTTGAATTATTTACTTATTTCTTTTGGTACTGCGAAAATGTTGTAGAAGTGTTTCTACAAATACATTAATTACCTAATTTTATCAAATTGTTACTTGAATCACCACTCGATTGAAATAACTACCTCGTTGGTTTCCTTGACGAGGAAAAGAATTCGTTTAATTCACTCGTTCTGAGAGCACGTTAAGCTGTCAGCCGAAGAGCTAGTGTAATCACTAGCTCGTAAGAACGAAAATGCATTTTTCAATGATAAATTCATGGCACACATAAAAAGGTAAGAAGGTTATCCTGTTACGTTTCTGAATATATAATTTCAAAAGAGCAAGTATTCACGAGCACAAAACAAACTGTGCACATATGTTATGCAAAGTATTTAACGGATAAAATATTAATTTGTCATGCCCTTGTTCGCTGTTATAAATTCCACGTGGCCCGTGTTCACAGTTATTGTTCATACGTTTTCAATGTACGCATTGAAATTGCGTATTCAAATTCATATTGAATAAAACCTGTGCGAACTTGATTACATGTGAATTTTGTCTAAAACATTTATTCAGTTAAATGTAATGATGCGAATAACAATTTGTAACAATGTCACGACAAAAATAAAATTTATAAAACGAGAATTTTAAAGGTCACTTCAAAAGGGAATAAACCTTAAGTACAGTATATGACAATGCCAAAAAATACTCACGACGCGTCCGTAATTAGAAAGTTAGAGGAACAAGATGTAGATAATGTACAGTGTACAATCACCTGTAACTTATCCGGTATATAAGACGTGCGCGCAGATGCGTCCAAATGTGTGTGCTGTTTCTTTTGCTTTACCTAACTAACACGTCTAATAAATGCCAATGCATCAGCTTATCGACTCGATAAATAATAGTCTGCCATTTATGCGCAATGCAACTGTCAATTTTTATTACGATGGTTTTGGAGCAGGAAACGAATCGAATGTTCAGTTGCTAGATCGAATGACGGAATTGTGAAGGATACCACCGCAAAGGGTTTTTAATGCACCAAATGATGAATTACTTAGCTCTTTCTTTCAGGTCAATGTTAAACATAAGATATCATCCCACAGACTCACTAACAAACAGACTAATGGAATCCTTCCCGAATTGTCGTAGTTGGGTAACAGTGTAGCAAAACTAATTAGAAACAGTTCACTTATGAATCGGAGTTAACTTTGTAATGAAATTCCCGGACGGACCGTGGCAAGGCCCTTCCGGTAACGACCTGTCGAAAATTTATATCGTAAGTTACAAACTACCTGCGCGACCGCCATAAGCGATCACCCATAAAGGACTGGAACCATCCCATTACAGATGAGAAGTTACAATCTCGATTGCACAGGGAGGTGCCCTTGGTCCGCTTCTATTCATCCTTTCTGTAATTGCTAACTATAACACTTTAACCCTTTAAATTACACCATTTCGGTATAGAGTTCGATTACAATCGTTTCGTAAAATACTGTTATTTTCAATTTTAAAAATTCGCCTTTGACAATGTTTTTTGTTAAGCAGAACTTAGAGATTAAATTCTGCTTAGCAAAAAACAATCAAACTTCCTCTACATTGAAAAACATATCAAGTTACCTAAAATTAATGTTGTTCCCATTTTTAGTTTCATTTAGTTTGTATATTGCAATCATACAATCGAGAAAAAAAAAAGCAATTCTAATTTCATCACAAAAGCTGTAGCAGTATATTGAATTTTGACGATAAAAGAATTTTGATCAATTATTTCAGCGTGGATTTCAATTGTTACTTTCCTAATTAGGAAGTCGAGAAGCTTCGATCCGGGCAAAACAATAAAGTCAGCTTTTCTACTTTCTTTTTTTTTAACATCAAATGGCATATTTCAACCGCCATCCGCAGTCCCACTTTTGTCTTCCAAATGACGCTTTGATTAAACAATTTTGCTGTCCATCGCTCAAGCAACACGTCAGACATATGACTCTTATCAATAAACTATTGTAATCTATTTACTATTAATCAATTAATCAACACTGAGTTCACTCAGTAACTGATTAATAGATTCCATTTTTTTAATATGTTTATGACATGACACGTAACATTACATCTTTCATTCATTTGGTTGCTTGCGAAGCTCTGAACTGAACTGCGAGATGTCAAAATAACATATCTAAAAATGTATCATGACATAGTTCAGCCGTTTGAGAGAAGAATTTAACGTCTAAACTACGGTTACTCATTCAAACCCTCCATTGTAAAAGGTTTTAGCTAAATGATATTTGTAAAGCCGTATTTTTTAAAATTTTATTTGAAAGGTAGGGCCTTTGAAATATTATTATAAATCTTAACAATTCACAAGCATTTTATAATATATCAGTACTATTTTTTATTTGGACCAAATGGTCCGGTGTTTCCATCGCTAGGGTACACAAACGTTGAACTAATAACTGCGAGATGTCACAATAATATATATAAAAAATGTATGAAGACCGAAGTTCAGTTGTTTGAGAGAAGAATTTAACGTCTAAACTATAGTTACTCCTTACATTGTAAAAGGCTTTTTAGTTAAATGACCTTCGTAAAGCCTTATAATTTTTTTAAATTTTATTTGAAATCTTATTATAAATCTTAACAATTCACAAGCATTTTACAATATATCAGTACTATTTTTGGACCAAATGGTCCGGTTCTTCCGTCGCTGGGGTACACAAGCTTGCGTTGAAAAGCATCTCTCCGTCGGAAAGGGTTGCGTTGATTATTGTTGTGCTACTATAAAGCTTTTAATCTTTCGCCTGCACACAATTGTCGGATGTGGAACAGCGGGAGTACGGCGCGCGGCCGCTCCCGCGATTGTTGCGAGGCCGACCACCCGCAGGCAATTTCCCCGCGCGTTTATCGGCGTACTTGTCACCAGCCGCATAACCGCACAACCGCGATCTCAATTCTGCATACGTCCCACTATACGATTTGTCTCCCTTGCAATGCAATATTACGTGGCAGATTTAACTGAAATTCATCTGAAAGTATAATCCCAATTTTTCAAAATTCAGAATAATCTTTATTCAAATAGTCCTTAAAAAGGCACTTTTGACGCGTCAATAATTTACATAGTAGTTCTTTCGTGGTGATAACTATATTCGTAAACTTAAAACTAAAGCTATGAGGGTTCCAAACGCGCCCCGGTCTAAGAAGAAGCCCACAACAAACTTAGCCGGGGTTTTTCTTTTTTTTCGTTATCACCATCTCACATAATGAATAAATTAATAATAAACTATAGTATATTTCTTCATCACCATCCCCAACCATCTGCTTGAATACACGTAATCGTACGGTACCTTAGTACCATACCCATAACGCTCTTAAGTTAGATGGATTTGTTAATAGGAGATGAAGCACATGTTGTTTCTATTTTAGCCTTATTCATTGTTAAATTACTATCCTCAAACGAATTAATATTCATTTTTAATTAATAGTTTAATAAAAACTTATTTATGTTTCCTTATTTGTTTTACGACAACTTCTCTGACGCAGCGGTGAACAAAGTCATCTTATAAGCGGAAGGTCTCGAATTTGAATCTCGGCAGGCGCAGTTTGGATGCTTAAGCCGTTGCTAGTGAAACCCTACCAGCAAAAACGGGCTGCCATCTTAGACTCCATCATCACTAGCTAGCTAACTTTTAGTGGTACATTATACCATGGAATAAATTTTGTATGTGTAATATCGGTTTTTAAAAACAATCAACATGAAATAAGAAACCACTAATTTACTCCTTATTGAGGAGAGGAGGCTTTAGTATAAAAATCCGTGTAAGACATTTTGTTTTGTATAATCTGGTTTGATCTTGATTGAATTTTTTTTGGTTCGTCGGTTACAAAATGACTATTGTTATAAACAAAAAGCTTTCTCTGCTAGATTTTGTATGGGACTAGTTATCTTGTATGACAATGACAGTGTAATAGTAGTGAATACATAAAACAAACTGTTATGGAAATACTCGTGATACAACAAAGTAAGCGGGTTGGTAGCATGTATGAAAAAAATGTGGTGTTTTCGAACGTTGACACTTACAATTTAACTAGGTCATAAATTCGAGTCCGTTATCAATGTTTCATGACTATTTGAGATTCGTAATTCTATAATTTACATACCTATCTTGCATAAAATAGCGGCTTGATAATCAGATGAACGTCTATCAATTACTTAACTTCAAAGAACAAACATATAAACATAACGCTCACGTTATGACACTGCACACTCTTCTTTTTTAAAGAAATAGTGGTAAAAAAAGTATTATAAGTGAAATAGTTTCAGTATAATCAACTGTACTACAAGTATATACAACAAGTAATCCAACAATATATACTCTGTTGAGCGGGATCGTGCGTTCAAAGCACAAAAAAAGTGCATAAGATCTATATGTGGCTTAAAACAGACAGACAGTTGCAAGCCCTACTTCAAAGATCTCAAAATTTTAACCCTACCTAGCTTATATATTTTCGAGTCAATATTATTTGCTAAAAGGCATAATAATATGTATAGAAATATAAGGATTATGAGACATAAGAACAAGCTAAGTATTCCACCGTCCAGAACTGTACACTTTAGTAACAGCTCTTACATCATGTTACCAAAACTTTATAACCGTTTACCGAACGAGTTCCATAAAATAGACGATTTTTTCAAGTTTAAGAGCAAGTTAAAAGAGCATCTCATACAAAAATGCTATTATGGAATTACCGAATACCTTCAGTAAGTAGGTTATGAGTTTCTGCAGGGTAACGGTTTTGTTCAAGTACTGTTTGCGATTTTGGTTATGACATTGCGAATCAATATACAATTAATTTTTACCTAAATTAATATGACGGCAATCAGAGAGCAGCGCCATCTAGTTTTGGAGTCATGTACTACAGACAAGAGAGTGGCATCGCCCCCTCTCTTTACGCAACACTAAGTGACGTATGCAGGTTCTTATAAGACTCACCGGCGCGAGACGGCGCATTGCGTTGATAGCACTCGGTCGGGTCGGACCGGTGGTTGAGCTGCGGAGGTGCATTCGTACTTGGTGGAGCGTATAGTCTGCTCCTTATAACTTACCATACTTATAATTGTGGCTCTGTTCTACCAAGAGTGTCTGGTCTCTTCGCCCGAGGCTGCCCACGTCTACCTAAATTACCGACAAAGACACGCACCCGCCCGTAGTCATCCTACAAATATTTAAATCTTTATTTCTATTTAATTTCATTTTATTAATTGATTTCATAACTCTTATTTTAAATTGACATTATTGTTTTTTTCGTTGTAAGATTTTTGTTGCACGCCTTTTAGGCAGAATGTGTTAGGCTACCCTTTAATCTTAAGATCTTGATATGAATGTACCACTTTCATGCAATAAACGAATTTGAATTTGAATTTGAATTTGAATATTATATCAGTACATCCCTTTACTATTGAGCAAAATTTTATAGTTAGTAATATCATCACAGAGGTAGATAATGATGGCAATTCGCATTGACACTGACTGATTGGCGGGCGATGGATGCTCTGACATTCGCACGAACACCGCTCGAACAAGTGTGGCATGCGTTTCCGATTTGCCGTTTAATTCTGCCATCACACTGATTCTTCAGTATTGACGAGATGATTGTACTCGTTGGTATTGGCGTTTGATTCTTCGTCATTATCGACATCGTCAGTCTAATTAATATTCCACTGCTGGTTATTTTCTATGATTGAGAGGGGAGTAAAGCTTAACGGCTGTCTCCTACAGGCGTGGTATGAACGCTCGATTTAAATGCAATGTCACAATAACGCATAAGCGTTTTTATCATCAGATAAATAAAGTCTATTAGTTACTTTTACTTCAAACGAAAACTTCTTCACTGTTTATAAAATCATGAGTGGTGATACAAAGTGTTCTAGCGTATTCCAAAATGGTCTTTAGTTTGGGTTTCATATTGCCCCTCGGTACGAAACCCTGCATTGGCGAACCAACTATGACTATTTTTGGAAAAAAGAAACAGAAAACAACGAATGCTTTATTTTTCAATTTTCATTAAATTAGCTTCACTCGATTAAACGATTTGCGCATTGAACTTCAAAGGCTGAACATGAAAATATTCGTATAGTTCAGTTAATATAAATGGCCGAAATAAATAAAACAGCACGTAGCAAAACTAATTAAGCACGGTTCACTTGTGAATCGGAGTTAACTCGGTAATGAAATTCCTGAGCCCAGGCTCCGACCAGACCGGGCGCCGGGCCCTAGGCCGGTCTTTCGGCAACATTCCCTTAAAATTCATATTTTTAACAGAATTTCTGAGTTTTTAAATCGATTTCTTCGCCGCTTCTTTGTGTAAATGTATTTACTAGCGTATGCCCGCGACTTCTTCCACGTAGATAGCATGTACTCACAATCCCTGATTTTAATTGGTAATGCATATCATTTAATCATGGAGAGACGAGAGACCTTCCCTGTTAATACAGATCACATTAAGCGTGGGTCGAGTACAGTGCAGACTACACGGACCGTAAAGCGATAACGTTCCGATACAATTTCACTGAGCGTTTTGGAATCAATAATTCCTTTCTTCATGTATGTTATCGAGCTTCATTGTTATAGTGTAGCGTCAATTATTATCGGGATAAATCAATAAAATAATACACTAATCTTAGGTTATCTCAGCAGGGGACCAGACCAAGTAGTGCTAAGTCTCGTCCATCCGTGAAACGCTCATCCATGACCTATGCAATTTTTGTTACTTAACCTTTTTTTAAATTTTTGTGTGCGTTTCGAGACAGCGAGTTTTTCTGGGATCCATCTTTCAACTAATAATAAAAGTAACCGTTCATCTACAAAGCTTTAAATTCAAATTTGGTCGAAGCATCAATTTTCGCTATGAATGATTAATAGTACAGTTATTCTGGGAGCACAGATTCCTGGCGAGAGCAAAGCTCACGCGTAACTGGGCGGGTGGTCACCTGTCCGTCACAAAGGTCGGTGGAACGAGATATATTAGTGCACAGCGGACACTCAAATAGTATTGTGGTCGTTCACTCCTGAGTTGACAACTCGGCGGGTTTATTGTTTTAAAGTGATAGCTTAGTTAAATAATATTAAAGTCAACGCGGCACTTAGCGTTCTATAACATTAGGGCACTATTGACCTGAGCTCCCAAACGAGGAAAGCCAAAGTAGATACCAGGAATGTCAGTTTCATAAGGGAAAGATCGAATGGCTTCGTCATACGCCCGAGCATTTGCGGGAGAGGCGTGGTAGCGTATCTGGTGCTGGAGTGAGTTTGAAAACAAATAGCTCTGTACATGTTAGAGGTTGCTATCAGGAGGTGTACCCATTTGCCGCTAACTATTGTTTTTTTTTTGGAGAGAGAGAGAGAGATTGGTTTTTTAACCAAGCGGGCAACATGTGGCTCTAGCCATATTTCATTTTATGATCAAGGTACTTTGTGCAATTTTTCAAGTAAAAATAGGCCATATCGATATTTACGTCACTCTGTAATTTTTATGTGTAAGATAAAACATGGCTAGTGTTATATAACTCAGCTTTTATTTTTGTTCTGCTGAGAAGACGCCTCTTGCATCATATGGGGTCGCTATCGCAATCCAGCACGCTGATTCAATGTGCGTTGTCAGGCGTTAACGATTATTAAAACATATGACGGATCTCAGCTAACACTTACCGCTTAGTGTGTTCTGGCTCTCTTTATAAAATACAAAATTATGATAGTAGGGGTAATATTGCCAACAAAATGTTTCAATCTATAAACTTCGACCCGGTTTTCAGTGTAAGTATCTGGAAGTATGTCGATCCGTCAAAATATAGCGCCGGGCGCCGCCGGCCTACCGCAGCTCACTAAACTTTGCTCTCCCCAAATGATTACCCGTCAGTCATGATGGCTGGAGTTAGCAAACTTAATACTACAAGAATAAACATGCCTCCCAAAAATAACACTCCTTTGAAAATTCAGTTTCACTCCATTGAACAAATGTCACGCGGATTTTGAAACCGACATTTTTGTTTGCTGGAGTAATAAGCACTTCCCGCCTTAAATATTTTAATCTACTTACCCCCAATACGCTGGTAGTTGTCGTTATAACACAAATATTGTTAATATATTTTATTTGACGAATGTTCTCAACAATGTAATTCAGTTTTATAATCCAAAATCCGAAACATATTTTATAATAAAGTTACTTAATATCTACAGCTCTTCATAAAGTTAAATAATTTTGTTTTCATTTAATTAAATATAAAATTATTTTTTAAGTGTTATCAATTAAAAAGTTTTTAATTTTATCGACGAAAAGTTAATCCTTGACAAGATTAACAATAACAAGCGAACAAGACAAGCGGGCTAACCTGTTGGGAGTATGGGTTTACCATACTCCTAATAATTGGTTTGTACGCGACATCTTCGCAACGCTAAATTGCTTGCCGATACGTCTTTGTCGGTAGGGTGATAACTAGCCACCCACTAGAGCTAGACCATTAATAAATTTGATAAATTTGTATGGATCCAAAGCTAGAATTCATTTTATGAGGATCGCTAGAGATCGCAGTTTATCATTTGCAATCAAGTATAGGCTTAATAGACATTAGGTAAAATCTCATAATTCTCTTGAAAAGATATGATAATATTAACCAACTTACGTCCATTTCTGAACACAGACCTTTTGTAGGGCGTTAGAAAGTCCTCGGTCTTAGCCGTTTGTTTCCAGCGACTCAAAACGACTCGTTTGATGTCGTCTTTCCATCCAGTTGGGGGTCGACCGACATTTATCGGTACGGTTTCGCCATTCCAGCGCCTTGGGACCCCAACGTCCATCGTTACTCTGATTTGATCACGTAGTGATACTCCAACCATAGTTCTCTCCATGGCCCGCCGAGTGATTCTTAACCTTCTTATAAGGCCCATACTAAGTGACTACGTTTCATAGCTGTAAATCATCACTGGCAACACACACTGTTCGAAGACGGTCTAGACAGTTTAGTCCTCAGGCACTGATGGATCTTGCACAGATTCTAGCAGCTGTCCCGTGATTCCAGTAGTAATATCGCGAGGTACTGGGTTCGTTTCCTGGGCCAGATCAATAATAAATAGTTTTTTTTTTTTAATTAAATTTGCAAATTGGAGTTAGCCACATCTATCCTTATCTATAATATAATAAAACTGTGGCAGGACGAATTCTGTACATTAAATATATTTTGAAAATTTTAATTGGAGGATGCTTTACTATAGACACTGAGCCCAAAACATTTTTTTTTTTAATTTTTTTGTCTGTCTGTCTGTCTGTATCTTGGCCGCCCATCACGCCGAAATGTTGGTATAGAAGTAGCTGATACTCCGGTTCAACATATAGGATAGTTTTTGTCACGGAATTCTGCACGGTTCCCTTAGGAAAGGGGATGAAAGTCAAAATGTGTATTTAGTTGTAATTTCTTAACTCGTTCTCCGATTTCATTCATTCTTTTTTATTGTTAGAAAGGAGATACTTTAATGTTTATCCTGTAATTATTTCAAGGTCATCGGTTTAGTAATCCATTGGAAGCATACAAACACACTTTTACACACACGAACTCAACGTAGGTGAATTCGCGGGCGTCAGCTAGTATACAATAAAATTGTTTGGCCATTGCTAGCGACTGGGAATGTAGGATACTATTTATGTTTCTCAGAACTCATTACCGTTATTATTGATTTATTCTACCATTTCCGCCATTAATAATTGCAGGAAATATCGCAGCCTACATTTTACGGATAACTTGGTTATTTTATCCATCAGTAGTGGGCCTCAGCTACTGATCTAATTTTACATCCCTTATTTTCTAAGAGTTCAATGTCTTGAATCGTTTTGAAATTAAACATATTATTTTTGTGTAGGTTAACATTCTGTCAAGTTTGAAACTAAGTATCAAACAAAATTAAAAGGGACTCATAGAAAATTACTGCGACATCGTGCTCCCGAGAGTCTGGGCTATTTTTCGAATAACTCCTTCATTTCTTTATCTGCGAATGGAGAGGCTATAAAGGCGAGAAACATAATAGGATTTCACCTTATTTTATTACAGGTCCGAAACCTAATCTAATAATAACATTGGTGAATTTGCAGTAGGGTTTCTAAATAAATCGAAACAATATGAAGAAAGTCATCAAAATATTGTTATAAGCGTAAAAAGAACAGACTGTACGATCCGCTTACTTTTATACTTTAATAACAAGATATATTATTTTTCCTTAAGAAGTAAATTTGCTTAGAGAACGTTTCATAGATTCGTTTGTGCAAATTTACATAAACGTAATCTACATTGCATATCTATTGCATATCTCTTGTTTTGGCGCCGCTGAATAAAGTTAATAATTTCTTCGCGCCGACATGTATAATACATGTATTAAAATAAGGATATCATGTGTTTCGTCTTTTGTTGTTCTGTGTGTGAACAGCATATGCTGTTCGGTTGGAGCTGTCGCATAACCCAGGGTGTGTGTTGCAGGCGCGGACAGAGCGGCGCGCTCGGCTGCCCCAGTGGGGTGCATGCGCGCGGAGGCCGGGCGGCGAGGCACGCGCAGCGCCGCGCGCGCGCTCCGCTAGCGAGCGATGCAGCGCGCGGCGCAGTTCGTGCTGCTGTGCGTGGCGCACATCTCGCCAAGTGAGTGATCCTGATTATACCATACTGTCCTACTGACTGCGCCAATACAAGGTTCATTGAAGCGAAACTGCTGCGATACGATATAATTTTCTTAGACAGGACAGAAACTTCTTTAAACAATAAACAGCAAGTACAATTTGCTATATTCCGCCGACAACCGGGAGACTTGTATAATATAACACCACACAAAATCTTCCACTAGAACCTCTACGCACGTTTCGACCCGACACCGGATCATCCTCAGGAGATGTTGACTTCACAAGCGAAAAGTAAAAAGTTACTTCTCGCGCGTGCGTCGAAACGTGCGTAGAGGTTCTAGTGGAAGATTTTGTGTGGTGTTGTATTATACAAGTCTCCCGGTTGTCGGCGGAATATAGCAAATTATACTTGCTGTTTATTGTTTATCATGGACATCCCCAAAGTAACGCCTGCTTCTATTCATTATTAGAAACTTCTTTTATACACTACAAGTACAAGCCCTTGACGGCTATCTCACCTGATGGTAAGTGATGATGCAATCTAAGATGGTAGCGAGCTAACCTGTTAGGGCTATGGTACACCCACACTGCTAATTGTTTTCTACACGATATCGTGCCGGAACGCTAAATCGCTTGGCGACACGTCTTTGTCGGTAGGATGGTAACTAGCCACGGCCGAAGGCTCCCACCAGGCAAGCAAGCAAGTTCAAAGCAACATTTATCTATGTGGGTAGAAAGGGAAAGAGAGTAACAAGTTTTAATAACTTCTATCATGTGTATTTTTTCATATTGATACAAAAAAATCAAAGGTTAGCTTAAGCCCACTTTTGCTTTTGATATTATAATTCCTAAACATAATCTGTTGTACAGACAATGTTGACAATAGACGTCTCATATCGGTTCAGTCATAATTATGATTAACTGGCTGGTGCCCGCGACTTTGTCTACGCAGGATTAGTATTTGGATTAGCTTATATTAGCGTGGGGTAGAAAAGAACTAACATTATGACATTCAAATTATCACTTGACATTAAAATAATATTTGACACTTATACATATTTCGGACAATTCTTTATAAATTGTAGCCTATGTGTTGTTCTGATATATTAGCTGTATCATTGTGAAGTTTCATTAAAATCCATTCAGAAGTTTTTAAGGGAAAGGGTAACAAACATCCAGCCATACTTTCGGGTTTATAATATTAGTAGGATACAGGAAAGTAGTAATGTAGTATTAAACTAATTAGTACCATAGTTCATGCATTTTCTGTAAATATAATTATCATTATGCTAAAGTCTGTATTATATTTATAATACAACATACTTTTTCAAGAGTTCTTTACTTATTCTGATTTAATGGTATTTGATCGTATCATAAGCCTAGATACCATATATCACCTAGATGTTTGATGTGTCTCGATCATACTCTTGATCACAGATTTCTTCTTTCAGTACTTGCAAATACTTTCATTTCTGCGGTTTCTTTCTGAGAATTAGATTCATTATTATTTAAATAATTTAAGAGCTGGATAAAAAAATTCGTAAACACCCTCATCGCATTCATTTCTCTCATACAGCAAATATTCATAATGGCATGTTAAACATGGTAGGCTCTTCAAATCATGTAACCTACCAGCTTATTATTAATCTAAAAAGAACATAAATGAAAAAAAATACTTAAAAATTATACCATTTCATTTCCCCATATTATACGATAGCGGAAGTAAACCGATCTTGAGCAAATTGAAGATCGGGTGCTTAGAAATTGGTGTGTACTTTAAAACTTTTTTACCGAAAAGGACCTTCCTTTCGGTATTGAAATCGAAAATCGTTCGGAATGCGATGAAAGGTTCTCTCGTATGAATAACTAATCTCGAAAAGAATCTCCGTTCTCATAATAGCAAGGGAACTGCTGGTACTTCCAGGCCATTTCAAAACAGTGTTTAATGCACTTATCAATGCAGTGATATTGTCTAGTGACTATGTTTTTGGACTATTGTGGAAGAATGCTTCAGACTCAATAAAAGATAGATTAGATTTAATTAAATAATTTTGTAACAATAACGACATTCAAGAGCGAAGCTTTAATCAGTTTTACAAACAAGAACCTTATTTCATTTCATGTCGGACTGCTACTGGATATGACTAAAGCATACGACAAAGTCTCACACAAAATAATGCTCAAAAAATTATATGATTCAGGCATACGAGGAAATGCTCACCGATGGCTGGAAACCTACTTGAAGGATAGACAACAACTCGTACAAGTGCAGTATCGCGATGAACAGACAAACGTAATAAGCAATTTTGAATCAGACGTGCGTATTACGAATTGGTCTATACCACAAGGAAGTGTCCTTGGATGTATCCTATTTTTGGTATATATTAATGATTTACCTAATATTATAAACCCGCACTCGCGATGCATCATGTTTGCAGATGATATATCAATACTATCCATGTGCTCGAATGGGACAGATTGTGAAAACCTTATCTCGGAAAACCTAGAAAATATTCAAAATTATTTGCACTTAAATAACCTAGAAATAAATTTAAATAAAACTAAGTTAATACAATTCAGACCGCATCAAAAACAATCACTGAACCTAAAATCGCTAGCAACTACTATAAAAATAAATGAGGTCAGTGACTTCACCCTTCTCGGCCTAACGATTGATACCCATCTAGACTGGAAAAGCCATGTTTACAATCTAAGTGTTAAGCTATCGCGATTTGTATTTGCTCTCAGTATACTGAAAGCAAATACAAATTACGAAACTGCACTCTCCGCGTACTATGCATATGCATATTCTTGGATCCGATATGGGATAATCCTCTGGGGTGAAAGTACCAATGCAGAGGATATCTTTATCCTCCAAAAAAAGTGTATCCGCATCCTAATGAACATAAAACCGCGCGAAAGTTGTAGACCGCACTTCCTAAATAAAAAAATTCTTACTCTACCGTCAATCTATATAATGGAAACAGCTTTATTTGTGAGGAAGCACTTTAATCTATATAAAACAACGGAGAATACAAAAAAACAAGAACGAAGCACACGTCGCAAAAATAAACTTGCATACCCCATATGCAAACTAAAAATTTTTACCCGCGGCCCATTATACAGATCGATTCATATATACAATAAATTACCAAATAACATAACTGACGAAAACAATTTGACGTCCTTTAAGCGCAAATTAAAAGAATGGCTCATCCTTAGAAGCTTCTACAGGATAGACGAACTGTTCCAACTTCCAATAAAAGTTCCTTAATTTTTATTAAATACTTAAGGCCTCAATTGGACATCAGCCTATGCGTAACAATTAAAATATTAAATGTTTAAATTTTTATTTTTATTTTTTGACTCATTGAATTGAATTGTTATTATCTTTAATTTTAAATTTTATTTTTTTTAATTTTTTATTGTATTGTTTAACATTGAAATATGACGAATATGTATAACAATTGTACTGTTTGCAATGCCCTGACCGGGCCTCATGTCTGTTGGATGTGGAAGCAAATAAATGAATAAATAAATAAATAAATAAATTCATCATCATCATCATCATTATCAACCGATTGACGTCCACTGCTGGACATAGGTCTTTTGTAGGGAGTTCCAATGCTCACGGTCTTGGGCCGCTTGCTTCCAGCGGCTCCCTGCGACTCGTCTGATGTCGTCTGTCCACCTAGTTGGGGGTCGACCAACGCTACGTTTACCGGTGCAAGGTCGCCATTCCAGCACATTGGGACCCCAACGTCCATCGGTTCTCCGAGCTATGTGCCCCGCCCATTGCCACTTCAACTTGGCAATTCTCTGAGCTATGTCGGTAACTCTGGTTCTTCTACGGGTCTTCTCATTTCTGATTTGATTACGTAGAAATACTCCCAGCCTTATTTACAATTTATAAACTTATTACTTCACTACATAAGAATTACTGCTACTAGCCGCTTAGCTATATAAAGTTGTGTTCCTGTTAAACTACATAACGATGGACCATTATGGCCGGTAGTTTGAGAGGATCACCAAACAACACGTAAGACGGTTTCTCCAAGGTGATTTTAGTTTTACTCGTAAAATATAGCATACCTACGGAATGTGAATTTGCTTGACAAAAACAATTTACTTATATAAATGACTACCATTTATATAAGTAAATTGTTTTTGTTCTTTAAGTAAATGGGGAATATATTATGTTAACTTTACAGATAGCACAAATCAGTCAATTTAATTCAAGCAACGTGTATCACTACATATTGCTGGATGGGTTACCTTTTGAGTTGATTTTGAGGTCGATATTTACCTCTAACTTCTAGAATGAATATTAAAGCTTCGTTATTATCCAACACCTGGCATTTACTGTTATTAAAAGTGTGAGTTGTCAATTAAGCAACGGTCCAATGCTTGGTGGGCAGAGAACCTGGCTGCTATATACGGGTTCGAGTTTCAAACGTTCTTAAATTAGCTCGATAAAAAATATAAAAAATGTTCGAAAGTGCAGGTAAATAATGTTGTAATAACGCCATTACACGCTCTCCGAGACATAGAAATTAGCTAACCGCCTCATCCAGTGACCTCTTCGACAAAGTGGTATTATTTGATTCGAGTGTTGTGTGTTCTACAATAAATGACTATAACCAATCGAATACAAGGTACAGATAGGCATTTTTCTTTACAACTGTCGTACACTAATAACTTTCTAGTAGTGATTGTTACAATACGCAAATCACAAAATAGCTACCGACTGAAATCATAAACTTTTTATCAACTTACGTACACATCGGCCACACCTCACAGATGACAAACCACAGAGATGGCATATTTACGCGAAATCGTGTTAGTAAGACACACGTGTACGTATCTATATTCTTTGACAGATACGTACGAGCATCGCCCGATACATTGCGGCTAACTTGACACCCTAAGCTCGCTGTCCCTTGTAAATCTCTTCGTTTCATCTAATAGGTTACATTATGAAAAGTACCCATGACGTCACTGCTCCAACTCGAAGCCGGGTTAAGATGGGATTCAGCGGGACTCCGGTCGGGGATGAAAGGGACCGCAGTTTTTGAAAGCCGCTTTGATCTTCGGAGATAAACGCATTTTAACCTTGGCTATGGAGCCGAAAATATCACAAAGTGTGCTTGCGAACTAATCGTCCCTTCGCTTACAATTAATACGATCTACTCTCTATTATTTGTAAACTTCCTTGTTGGTCTAGTGATTAGCCTAAACATCGGATCCTGGGTTCGATTTCCAGATTCAGTCTAGGATTTATCTGTGTATATATATCCTAAATAAGTTACTAAATTACCTTTATCCACCCCCGTGCCTCGAACATCACGTAAGACTTCACAGCTTTACGTGATCTTAAGGCATTAATTAGCTGTTGAAGCAGCGTGGGGATCTAAGCTATAAATCGCGAATTTTGGTTCTTCAACTGGTACTATCTGCCTTCAGCAATAATCGTCATCATCATCATCATCATCAGCCCATTGACGGCTCACTACAGAGCACGGGTCTCGTCTCAATATGAGAAGGGTTTAGCCATAGTCCACCACACTGGCCGTGTGCGGCTTGGCAGACTTCACACGCCTTTGAGAACATTATGGACAACTCTCAGGCGTGCAGGTTTCCTCACGATGTTTTCCTTCACCGTTGAAGCAAGAGATATTTTAATAGCTTAAAAACGCACATAACTCCGAAAAGTTAGAGTTACCCGGGTTCGAGCCCCCGACCTCTGATTAGGAGGCTTACGTTCTTACCACTAGGCTATCACAGCTTTAATCTCAGCAGTAATATAAATGCATTTTTTTAAATAAATAGTCCTCGAAAACAAGTCAACAACAGTGTGGTTACCTTTGTTTTCATACATAAATGTAATTTTCGTTTTTCTTCGATTGCGGGTTTAAATTGACGTTCGATATATAACACTTTCGTATGTTCTAACATTTCATAATAACAAGGTGCGTTCCTGTACTGAAATTCAATATCGTTTTCCTGATTGGAAAGGGTACGCTGGCCGTATAAAAACAATATGGCTACGTTGGTGTTATATGCGATAAATTAAGTTTTCGTCTAACGTGAACGGTCCGTACAGCGGGAAACATAATACGATTAATAATTTATTATTTAATAGGATTTGAGACGAAAATGTACGAGAAGTATGATGTTACATACTGGGCAAAAAATAGTACTCAGCAAAATCGCTCGAATCTTCACACCACAAAAAAATAAAATTTCCCAGCGGATACCCCTTAGGTACATAGAATTCTTTTCAGGTGATTAAAGCTATTTTGGAATAAAGACACTTGCATATGATAAATATACAATTCATTAAGATGACTTTTTTGTCGTTACCTCGTTTTTTCATCGATCCCTTATCTGACCACTGTCTACGGCTATCCTCTCAGAAAGAGAAGGGGTTTTCGCCTCAGTCTACCACGCTGGCCAAATGCGAGCTAGAATGGATTTTATACATCTTTGAGAATACTATGGTAATCTCGAAGGCTCGCAGATCTCCTCACGACCTCAAACTATCGTGTAGTTAAAGCAAGAGATGTTTAATTACTTAAAACTCATATATCTCCGAGAGTTAGAGGTGCGTGCCGGGAAGCGAGATCGGTCCTCCGAAAGTGAGGCCAAAATCTTAATCACGTTATTTAAAATGTAGGACTAGATTGATTTATACAGACGTAGTTTACGATTGCCGGTCAAGATATGTGTGAATGATTAATATTTTCGTAAAGAGCAGACGTGGCCCAGGGTATGATGCTACAAATGGTCATGTGCGGCGGTGATCCCCCTTCTGCTTGTTGTCCCGCAATATGTGTATATAAAAACGGTATATTTCAATGTTCTATTCGGTGTATAGAGTTTCCCTTCTTTGCCACGGCGGCGCTTCAGGGCTGCGGCCGTGCTGGCCCGGTTGTGGCGGAGACAGGCCCGGACATTAATAACCGAGCCGACGATGACAAACAATACGCTGTAAACAGTGTTAATAACTTTCCATATAAATTTCGCCGAATCAGGAAAGCGTCCGCAGATCCAGGTCAACTTGCCGGCCGGGCTTCTCGTAAACAAACTTTGTTATTACCAATACTCTCAACTTTTCTAATTTATAACTGAGCAAGCGCGACGCGGCGTTGATCTTTATTGTTTAAACAATGAAAACTTTCATCTGCAATAACAGCCCCGAGCCTACTGTTCCTTATTGTCTGCCATACTTGCTCTATTACAAATGCGAAACGGAGTTTGTTGATTTCTGCTTTTTTCATTCAACTAAACAAACTAAAAAAGCTGTGATAGCCTAGTGGTTAGGGCGTCAGCCTCTTAATCAGAGGTCGGCGGTTCGAATCCGGGCACGCACCTCTAACTTTTCAAAGTTATGTGCGTTTTTTTTAAATTATTAAAATATCACTTGCTTCAACGGTGAAGGAAACATCGTGAAGAAACCTGCACGCCTGAGAGTTCACCATAATGTTCTCAAAGGCGTGTGAAGTCTGCCAATGGCCAGCGTGGTGGACTATGGCCAAACCCATATTGAAAGGAGACCTGTGCTCTGTAGTGAGCCGGTAATGGGTTGATCATGATGATGATGATGATGATGAAATGTTAACTCTCGACTGCGATTTCCCCAGGTGGTAAGTGATAAAGGTACAGACCTAAGCTGTTAGGATTGTGGCAGATATACTAATGCCATACCATGCGGCACGTACCGGAACGCTACATCGCTTGGCGGCACGTCGTTGTCACAAGAAATGATCAATTTAGAAATTATAATTTCCCACCGTAACTTTTACACTTAAACCGCTGACTGATTTAAATTCACTTCCACGCGAATAGAATTATATAGCGATCGAGTTGCACATAACTAAATTACCTTTGATCAAGAAATGCATTACAAAGCAACCGTTACTCCTAGTATTAAATAAATAATTCTGTGGGTACCCTACATTAGACAAGCTTGTTTCTCACTGCCTATTCAAGTTATTTTTACTTTTATTGGAAAAGCTAATATGTTTATGCCCATAAACTTTTTTTTCATTAGTAGGTACTATGACGTCATCAATCGACAATTGAGACTCAATAGCAAACTTGGCCCCATTTTGCTACTGCTTTGCTAACTTCTAAACTAGTAGTTAGTTGGCACGCTTCACTGAGGCTTCCGAGATCTCGAATTTAATTGTCGGGCCAGGCCAAAGGTAATGGGCGTTGACCACCCCGCGATAATAACCAGTACCCGTCTCTACCGGTTATCATAACTCACGAATGCATGTGAATGCATGGAACAGCGTGGTGGCGGTGTTCTGTTTATACCTGCGCCCAACGGTGGGTCACTGATAGTCTACGGACGATTGAGCATGGATGTTAGTGATTGACAATTGTACGTGATTGGAAGGCTTACGACCGTTTTGAGGCAAGACGGCAGGATTAAGACTAAATTCAGTGTTTAATGTCGGTTCAAAACAATCATGAATCACCTTCCATATCATATAACTAGCTGTTACGCGTCGTATGTGCGTATGTGACATTTGAAGGCCTGATAAAAATAATATCTTACGGTAGCTGCTTATTTGTCTGCGATATAAAGCAGCACATGATATTTTCCAGACGATAGTTCATCGACTCACTAACTCCATACAAACTTCCGCATTTATAATAGTAGGGAGGTAAAAAAGTGAATTCTATGTACCTACTTTAATAGTTACGGCGGCTCAATGCGAACGACGTTGTGCAAAATGATTACTTGAATTTTGTTGCTTTTTTCGTTCGCGATCCAACATCGCTGAGCACCGCTTTCCATTAGGCATAATTGAAGCTAAGTGCGAGTCTATCTTACCTCGACTAGGATTTCTTTTTAGACTAACTACCGTTTGGAGTACTTTTGGAGTTTTGATTTTAGCAATTTTATTTTTTCCAAATATCTTTCGCTCTAACGGCCTACACCTGCCAGTGCTCTGTGATGCTTTAAAAGGCGTGTAAAGTCTACCAGTCCGCACTTGGCCAGCAGTTTGGACTACGGCCAAAATCCTTCTCTGAGAAACCCGTGCGTTGTACTAGGCCGGTAATGTGTTGATAATGACGATGTTGATGGTATTGTTTGTCAACTACCTTGTAGTTAGCATGTGCAACTGCGCGGATTGGTTCAGTTCTAGTATGCGGCTTAGATTTAAGGTAGTGTTTTTTCGGCTTAAATACTCCGTCTTACAGTCGTAACTTGTCGTCAACCTAGATAAACATTGCAAGAAGTTTAAATGACTAGCATATAGTATCGAAGCCATCAAACCTACTATGAATCCAAGAGGGTTTGAGATCTAAATCCCTATTTCTAGCGTCAATTTGCGCATATGGCTAGGAATGATGAAACATTATAATTTGTGAACTTTAAGCCGTAATTATTATCACCATCCTTTTTATTCTCCTTTATTTATACAAGCTTCCGACTCACGGAACGCTCGACGACACAAATGCAAAAGTCAACACAAATAAAAAGTGGATTATCTTATTCTAACTTCTTGCGTACATTAACGCAGTTATCACATAAAATTTGCTTGTCATGATTTTTCACTCAATCCCAAACAATTATTTGCGCCCATTAAATGGGTGTCTGCAGTACGTATTTGAATGATATAACTGGAAATCAAATATTATTGCGTTCCCGCTAAAGCGTCTGACTCTGACCTGAGCGAGTTACAGGAATTCAGTGAAGGAAGTACAACTCTCTGTTTACGTAGCGCTAGTTACAAATAAGAAAACTTCAGTTTCACAAAGCAAAGTTCAAACAAACAAACATCCTCTCAAAACGACAGCATCAAGAGTTGAAGCTTTTCATCTTTGGAGTAGAGATATTTAAACGCCTGTAGTAGCATAGAGTGACTGAAATCATAGCCGACAAAAAGAGTCACTTGGTTACTTTTTGGTACTTTGATTTCGATCCGCTGATAAATCAGTACAATAATATAGGGTATAACCGTGAAGAGCTTACATAAGAATAATCAACATCTTGATCGCAATGCCAACGCAAATCGCTATGTCAAATCTTTCGAACAGCAACAAAAGATCAAGAAATTTACATGAATACCATTAAGCCATAGTTTATGCACCGGGGAGTCATATAGGCTTCTTGTAATCTCATTGAAAATGCACAGTTTGCACTGGTTCAAAATCTATGTTGTAAATAGACATGCCTATTTTACAATATCGATTTTGATGAATTTAATTATCATAGGTCTAGAATACGCACAATATTTATCCTTTTCTCCAAAAAGTGTTTGTGTTTATTCGTTTCACCATTCAGGCTGTCATTTTTGTATTTCCAACATTAATACGTGTACAGATAGCAAATTTAGTAAATATATATTTTTGTAATAGTCGCTCTATTGAAATTCAATTATCTCTGCTCAAACCATTTCATCTTCCGTCAGCAGTTTACGAGGACAGGACGCGAATAAAACTATCCTTTCTTGTGAGAACCTACTCGCCTGGTAATTTATGTACCTCCGCGGTATTTACTGCCGTTCCCGAATTGATGTGGATAGTGGAACCCGGAAAAGACATATCGCGTAAAAATATTATTGTTCGTGCGCGCTGGAGGGAAAAAGACGAACTCTAAACTATTGTTATCATTGATATTCGTAATCACAAGTAGAAATTGATTTGAATAAAACTACTTAGCTGGCGTATAAATGTATTCTTCTAAAAAAAACAATAAGATTAAATTTCGACTACATGTTTAAATAAATTTCGTTACATGAGTGAAAAGAACGATATTAGTTAGAGGTGAGCAGAAAGAGCTATATTTGCATTGTGCTGTTATAAGTGGATATAAAATAAATAAATAAAAATTAAATATATAATAGTTTGGCATTATCCAGCCCGAGCTTCGAACAACCAGCTCATTAATCCGTTGGCGCCGGTTTTTATTAAAAACAAATATGTTAAACAATATCGCATATGGGGTGACGTCGATTTTCTAAGCTTTAAATACCTTTTTTCTCTGAATAGGGGAAGGACTTTTACCCAGCGAAATGTTTTTTATAAGCTGAAGATGTTCTTACAAATCAATATTATTATGTTTAAAATTATGTACAATATTAACTTCATTCTGTTCTAACTATCGCTATATTGCAATGTAACTTAAACTGTATGTTGTGTTTACCTCAAAACGATTTTACATACAATAAGCATGTAAATTATTATATAACTATAGTGTAAGTGAATGTAAAAATCACTAGTAAACCTATTAAATAAAATATTTGAGGGCCTGGTTTAAACTTTAAGACACTGGATATACCATTTTTTATGCCGTTTGTTGCCGTACGCTTATAGACCGCCGCGTTATCTACAATTACCATAATGTGAACGTTTTTTTAAATCTATTTCGAGCGTTTGTTTTGGGCGTTTTACGACGTTACTGACAGCGTCTTCCCGGCGAATGATAAATTGTGTCGTTGCTGCGGGGCTGCGTGTCGACCAAGCATTAAGTTAATTGTCATTTTACAAAAGGGTTACTTTTCTTCTTAACCGCTATGACGAAAAATTCAGACTTTAGTCTTAGCTTGGTTCGACCAAGGTGTCTCATGAACTTTGTGGGAACTGACCGAAGTATAATATTAGTAACGATAACATTTTTAAAGAAAATAATTTTATATATTCAAATTCAAATCACACTAATATTATAAAAGTGAAAGTTCGTATGTAAGTGTATGTTTCACGCCGGAACTTCTGAACATATTTGCCTGAAATTTGAAATGGGCATATATTGTACACTGGATTGACACATAGGTTACTATACTATACTAGCTATCGTTTGCTACAGCATACTTCCCCAAAGTTAGACTCATATGTGGAGAAACGGAAACAGGAATGAGACATGGGATAATCTTCAATGATAATTATTCAGTTACGTTACTAAGATTATTCCGCAGGTATTTAAAAATACCTTAGGGGTTCGTGGATGAAGTTACGAGCACCAGTTAGTTTTACTTTAAATCTCCTATGATTGAGAAAGTAACAATTTATTGAAGCTATAATAGTAAAAGTTTTTATAGGTGTTTTATGAGAGATTCAGCATTGCGAGCGAATTGCAATTGGTTAAGTTTAATTTTGAACAATTTGTTAAACATCTAGTTCTAATATTCGAGGTACTTTTAATAGCTAACTCAACTCTTTAAATATTTTTATTGAAGCTACTTTATTGCATGTAGAATTTCAAATTAATAAGAGAAATATTGAGTACAAAACAATACGAGCTCACAGAGGGTCGAGTCGAGTAGATCGGTAATGTGAGAGGTAACATAGATGGTTCGTGGCACAATAAAATGCCGTTATCGTTAGATCAGGAGATAGACTGAGTCACCGCTAACAAATAAACAGACATGCATAAATAGTACCAAGTATGGAGACCAACCATAGGGGGAGATGAAACTCCCATCAGTGTGGCACACGATTGGCCAGACAATGCCGGCCTTGCAGCAAACCCGCGGGCGCAACTCGAAAAGCGGCCTTGTAACACATACGCCATTGTTGCTGCTGCGCCCGGCACCAGCACTACTTCAGTGTGTGAGATAATGTTCTACCAGGCCGTCCGCGGACAGCAGGCTTTATATACTTTACCCACTAGTGAACTTCAAGTTTTGGGTAATTTTAAATAAATATTAACACTCTGCACTTATTCTCTTTCCTTATTAATGGTTATAATATGGGGATCTTCAAAGGGCGGATTAACAAATTGCTCAAGGGCCAGCAACGCATTGGCGGTTCCTCTGGTGCTGCAAATGTTCATGGGCGGCGGTAATCACTTACCATCAGGTGACCCGCCTGCTCGTTTGCTCGCTATGCATATAAAAAAAAATCTCCATATTATAAACTATAACTTTGGCAAATCTCACACTAATTCATTGTTAATACCTATGTAGTACCTAAATATATTAATATTTACTGTAAAAGGGGTTCCTTGAGAGTGAAATTTGAAGGTCAATCTGAGACAAAGTACATTACATCATAAGAAAGAAGGATATAATGTACGGAAAAAGAAAAGAGAAAACATTACAGTTGCACAAGCCTCACAACATCATATTATGGTTAGAGTTCATTTATTACACTTGTGATTCTTTTTGAAGACTGACAGCTTTTCTGGTAGGAATATTATTTATCGCAGACTGGCCAGCGTTGACTGGCATAATGGGTGTCAACTTTACCTTTCATTTAATAGAAGATGGAGATATTAATAATGCTGCTTGTACACAATTCACCCTGACTTAATTTTCTAACCCCAACTGCCGGCTGTTTATATTTCGACAAGCCCCGAACATAATAAAAGTTTTCATAAACACCTTTATACCTCCACTTTGCAACTGAACTTTTGTAATAAAACTGAACATTAAGCAAAGTCGGAACCATTAATATTACACCTGTCTAACATACAGGTTGGCCATAATTACAGTGTTACCTTTGCTTCGGTCTAGTTTAGTTCGCCGGCAGCAAAGGATATAAACTACTCTCATCGTGTCGTTGCTGTGTACACTTTTGTTAAACCTTTTGTTAAACGCTTTTATAACATTGAAACAAAGGCACTTTTAGACCTGCCATTGCATAAGTTTCAACTATTTGTTTAAACTTGACTATTAAATAAACAGCATTTACTAGCTGTTTATTTAATAGTCAAGTTTACTCTCATAATTTTTACCCTATTTATGGTTTTTAAGTGGTATATATAGCGAGGCTAAACGCACTAATGCTTTCGAGATGTGGTGCTGGAGGAAGATGTTAAAGATACCTTGGACTGCATTCAGGACCAACGCAAATAATAACAAGGCGGTCGACTATATGTCTCAAGCGTACCTTGGATTACTTTGGACACATTGACCGCCGTAGCCCTAAGAATTTAGAAAAACTGCTCGTAACGGGCAAGGTTGAGGGAAGAAGGCCAAGAGGACGTCGCACCTAGCCGAAGGTCCGACCAGATCAGCACTGCACTCGGTACATCATTCCCCGACGCACTACATAATGCCGGAAAGAGAACCATCTGAAAAAAATCGTACGGAAGAAGTTGATCCATGCTAAGGATAGCGACCCTCAGTAATGAGGATGATGATGCAGAAGAAGATAGCGAGGTTTGTTTATATGTCCAGCGCTGGGTATGTACCTCGTCTTCTCTCAATGGAGTCACAGATTCAAAGCGTAGACCCATGCAAAACGAAACTCTAATTCAGATAGGCTCGCTTGTTATGAATTTTATTATAAAATCAGAAAAAAGATATGTAGAAGTAGGGGTAGCAATAAATATAAGATGGTATTTGCATGCACCAGAAAATCCCTGATATATCCAACAAAAATTTTTCTTCTCCGATCAAGAATGTTGATCACACACCAACATAAAAAAACAACTTCTATTCTAGCGTCTAGCTTTTAAATATAATGACTGTCGTTTCATTGCAAATTATTATATTTATACCTCAAATAAGGAATCTCAAATTTATTAAAATTGGACATCTTTTGAACTCAGCTGAATGACGCCCCAAGTTATCAGTTATTACTTATTATTGTAAAAGTTGGTGAATGTAACTAACAGTGCAACCGCCGTAGGATAACCGCCAATTAAAGTGTAATTCTCAAATGTCAATGTCGAAGTAGATACGGCTACACTAACTTTTATCTGGTGGTGGCCCGCAACAGTACACTAAATGGAAATTATCATAGAGGAGCGAAGGCAAGTATTTTGAAGTGTTCTAACCGCACCTAACCTGACCACAGTATTTGACGTGTACGCTTATATATATTGTTTAGCCTTGAATATAGAGTACCTGACTTTAGCCAACTAAACCTAAAGATTCAACTATTTCTAAATAATATAGAGAAGAATGACTTCCAGCGGAAAGCTTTTTTGATCCACTATAAGTAAATCTGTTTGCTTACAAAAAATATTTTTGGTGGAATTCTAAGGTATGAAGAATAGTTGTAATTAAATTAATTTTTTGGATTGTTTGAAAAGCTTTTAATTTTTTTTCGTTTTATAAGTCAATTAGGTTTTCTCTAGTGCAATTATTTATTGCCTGTTATCGTTGTAATATTGATGGAAATAGTTAGCCTTATTTTTTGGCATATAGTTAAATATTTCCATCAAACAATATGTAAACTCATATAAAGATGAATGATATGAATGATAAATGATTTCCGAGCATCATAAGTTGTATTAGTTAGTAGTAGTGGTAGTAGTCAAAAAAGGCAATATTAGGCGAAAAACTCCCTGCAAAAAGATCCAATATTTAACAATAGATCTCACGCCCTGTAATACCCACACACTCCTAGCAGGAGGACCCTACCCCTACCCCACGATTTTTTACAAGGAATAGGGGTTAAATTTCAGCAAAAATTGTAAGGAAACCTCAAACTTGGCGAAGTTTTTCTTGAAAAAGTTTTTTAAGTTGCTGACACAAAGCCGGGCGCCGAGCTATTAATATATTTTCCTCAATATTTCGGTTAACAAAATCAATACAAACGGATAGACCTGCGAAAATTCAGGTTCCGCATATTTTCTTTAATTTTGGAAAAAATCTTTCATGCCGCCTGAAACAAAATAAATATCACAGCGTGGTCGTCGAGTGTACCTTTGCTACAGGTGTATACAATATTTTAGATTAAATATTTGGTACCTTATTATAAAAATAAACCCTCAACCGTATTGGAGTCGCGTGGAGGAAGGACCTAAGTCTAGATCTAAATAAGCGGATGCCACTTCGTCCGCGTAAAATCAAACGTCGGTGCGGTTAAAGTTCTTGCAATTCCTATACCTCCTTAAAAATTATTTTATGTAGAATCCTTTTTGAAGCTGTCATCACGTCGTACCAATAAACTCTGTACTTAATGTAACTGTTAATTTGTTTCCGAAATATCATGTTGAGCCAGAGACCACTCGCTTTATTACTTATGTAAATACATAATCGCGTTGGGAGCATATAATAAAACGCTGCTAGTCAGAAGCTGATTTATTATAAAAACTGCCTGAATGGCATTTATGATATTTATATATTACATACATGATTATAATATAGTACAGAGGTTCAAAGGTTT
This sequence comes from Lasiommata megera, assembly GCA_928268935.1. Lineage (NCBI taxonomy): Eukaryota > Metazoa > Arthropoda > Insecta > Lepidoptera > Nymphalidae > Lasiommata > Lasiommata megera. The sequence continues at coordinate 378,635 of OV743308.1, read as the reverse complement.
AAGGACCGGATCGCGCAGAGGAGGGAAGTAGAATCACGCAAACATCAGCTTTGCACTCTAAGTGTTTGCACGCGTAGACATGGGTATGTGTGATCTCTAAGGTCCAACGAGAAGGTGGTCCAGAAACACGTAAATTCTTCGCTCACCGTACCCGGGGGTGCCAGTCCGCAGAAGCAGAAGAGGCAGATGACGTCAAGTGTCTCGCCTGTTCAGGAATTTTTGAACTTTATCTCAGAAAAAGTTTTTCCTGCGAAAAAAAGCCCGGGTACGGAGGCTCAGTCCCGAGCTCCGTACCCTCTGATCTCTTGGAGCTACCTGCGATCAATTTAACTTGGAGAAATGCATTTCGCAACAAACTAGTTCCCTTAATTGCTCTCACGTCTTTCGTGCCGGCGACCCCTTCCTTCTACGAGTCGAAGTAAAATTGCTTAAGATATTGTAAATGAACCTCATTTACAACTCGCTCACGCTTTTGTTACAAACTTATTTCAAGCTACATGAGCACAAGTACAGTCCTACAGTAACACAATGAAAGTAGAAAAAACCTTTGCTTTGTTTTTAAAAGTTTATTTTTTAAACTGTACTTACTTAACCCATTTGTAGAATAAGAGTAGGTAATGCTAAGGAACTATTTCTGTATTTTACATTTCATTTTAGAATAAGCATAATCTCATGCTTTTATATATTTGTGCCTAAAATCACTTCTTTTTTTCCAATAAAGAACCAATGATTGTGCTTTAGCTCGGGGCATCGTCCGTTTAGCCTAAATTGAACAAATTGCATTTTTTTTTTCATAAACAATTATTATAAGCGCTCTCATTCAACAATATCCCAAACTAAACAATAAGTATGAAGTTATCCGTAAAATAAATCTTTAGGTTGAGTTGAATGATCTCTACGGATACTCTTTTACTCTAAGATTTAAGAGTCCAATTGTTACAAATGTAACAAACAAAAATTAAACCTCCAATTTCACTCTGGGGTTTGGTGGATAACTACACTTCATAAAGATGCAACCTTAGAAACCATTTCTTTGGGTCTAAGAGTTTAGGCTATGCGTGGCAGTCAGTATTTTGAACTTAATATAGATTAACCGCCTATGGGAATATTTTTTTTAAACTTTTACTTTTACTCTAAAGTCAAAATATAAAATTTCATGGATATACATAATTTAGAAAATGCATGAGTCACGTAAACTTTGATCCTTTTTTTCGAAAGAATCTCCACCAACTGGCACATTGCACTGTTATCAAACGAAGAGCAAAATTAACAAATTTACTAAAATAAAACAGAGCACAAAACAAAAATGCGATTTAAATAAATAAGGAAGTAAAGCGAGGCGGGAGTGGGGCCGCCGCCTGCGTTACAGTTGTTTTATGTTAATGATGCTAATTAGTAAATTCTTCAGGCGATACGTGATTTAGCAAGTACTAGGGAGTGCCTATATTATTAATAAGTATGGGGTTTGGTGATAGTCTGGTGCTTAAGACTAAGACTCATGCTGAGAAGAGAATCTGTAGCATAGTGTATTTTCCGTCTACTTGCTGACATTCTATGAGCTAAAATTAGGTATTAGTGAAATATAACTGCAGTAGCAATGTGAAGCTCATAAAGTTGTTTTAGGAACAGTAATTAACATGATAACCCGCCATGCATTGTGCATTAGATTTGTGTTGCGTACTTAGATACTTCAGAAAATCATCACAACATACATTTTTCAACTTTGTGCTTCGTTTGGTAAATAAATAACGAGTTTGATAACGCGGCAGTGAGTTTGGTTTTCATTAATTTTCATTAAGTGTTGGGATTTCTTAAGTATACATTTATTAAAAGTATATTGAGTAAGTTGCCCGACGCCGTGTCGGAGTACCCGACCAGAATAAAACTCTTCATTCAAAGTAGAAGCTGCACAGTTAACTTCATTTAGTAGAAAATAAAACTAAAATAAATTTATTCCGCTTCTATTCTGTTCAGAGGAAATGTTATATATAAAGAAACGGATAATCGTGTTAAGGCCACATGAAAAGTGGATCGCGCGAACGTCGTTATCCGGCGCTGCGACAAACGAGTGAGAAGCGCCTTAATTAACGACCTCTCCGCCCGGTGTATCCCTTCTCCTATTTCAACACTGCCTTTACAACTGCTACAATACATTTCACCGCTAACACACAACTTACACTTATCCTAACACAGACATTATGATTCTAGTCTTGGATGAAGCAAAGCGATATTATAGGCTTAGAATGTAAAGTTTGCATTAAACTAGTTTGTTAAGTTGAAGTTAGTAAAGAAAAAAGTATAAAAATGGACATTTCGGACTGGGCGAAAATACATTTTTTTTTCCGAGATTAACTTAAGTCATTGAAATATAATTAATAGCGCTCTTTATAACTTATTCAATATACATAGGAATATGTAAACAAACTACAACTTTGGTTGGCCTTCTTTTTTTGTGTTAGTTTTACCAACTATTTATTTATTCATACTTACCTAAATAAATATTATTTATATTTTTTAATTATCATTAACGATAACCACTAATGTGTGTGTAAATGCAATACATGGCAAGGCGTAAGCAATCTTGCTATGTATCGCCATGTATACAAAGAGTTAAAAAGTAAGTTAATAATCGTACAAAAAAATTATTTGCTATCTTAACTATCTAGAAAACTCAAGATTATTTCTCAAATTCTTAAATGATATTGTACTAAAATAATAATATAATAAACGACACCGATTTTCTGTAAACTTTCCGACGGGTGTTGTGGAATTAATATTTTTATGATGATCCGTCGTCATCGTAAAACGGTAAATCTCGGTTGGTTAGAGAGTCTATCCAGTGAAGAGACGTATCAGCGCGCATCGGTCAGTTCGACCTGGTCTGGACTGTATCTCTTTAAACCTAACAGGCAGAGAGTTGAAAATATCACAGAGTTTGTACTTGCTCTTATTAAGCTAATAATTAAAATAGAATATAGTTGTTAACACTCTCACTGCCGTGGGATCCGCTGGCGGGCCCCAAGTTTTCGAGTGCAAAGGGCCGGTCTTATTTTAAAGAAAAATTAACCAGCAGGCCGTGGGGGTCGCCGGCCGTCCCCAAAAGATTTTGTCTGTCACGCCGCTTGTAATTTTCTAGAATTTCATTGTGACGCCAGCTAAAGTAATTGTTAGTTGACCGCCGGCCGCCCCCTTGGCTCGCTGTGTGCGTCGTTTTCCCGCGCTTTCACAACTTTCGGGATTAGAGTTAATTTTTTTGTGAAGAATATTGTTTTAGAGTATGTAAAACATGTCGGACGACTCGGACTATGATCCTGATTACGTGCCTTCATCGGAATCTACTTGTAGTACCGATAGTGATGGATACTCCGATAGCGAAAGCACCGATGAAGATGTCACTGCGCAGAGTTTACATCAAACTCAAAGGGACCGCCCCGTACAACAATCGGTAGACAGTAGTGGTCAATGGAGTATACCAACTGGCTCTCGTCAAAAACAATTCCCTTTAGCTTTTACATCTGGTATAAAAAATATTCCCGACACGTGTAAGACCGAACTGGATTATTATAGTTTGTTTGTGGACGACGAAATAATTAACCTGATGGTGACCATGACTAACTGTTATGCGAATAAAACTATGATACTTAAAGTTTTGAGACGATCAAGTAGACTAGTAGATTGGAAGGATTGTGATCAAAATGAAATTAAAAAATTCCTTGGTCTGCTGATATGGATGGGTATAAAAAAACTGCCTAAGATATCTGATTACTGGAGTAAGAATATATTATACAAAAATCCCGTAGCTGGTTCAGTAATGAGCCGAAATCGCTTTGAATTGCTGCTGCGGTGCTGGCACTTTGAGGATACATATTTTTATTTGTCATCTAATGCTGGCAGACTTATCCGAGTAAAACGTCTGGTTGACTTGATAACCAAAAAATTTCAGAACTATAACACACCTGGAGAATATCTAACAGTGGATGAGACAATGGTTGCCTTCCGTGGCAGGATTGTTTTCATGCAATATATCCCTGGGAAGAAGCACAAATATGGGATAAAACTGTTCAAAATATGTGATGAAAATGGTTATGTACATGATCTGATTGTATATGAAGGTAAGAAAACGACGCCTGGCCAAAATTTGTCAAAAGATGTGGTTATGAATCTGAGCGAGAAATACTTAGATGCGGGCCGAAGTATTGTAACCGATAATTTTTATACAAGCGTAGACTTAGCAAAGTCCCTTTTAAACCGGTCTACGCATTTGCTTGGCACAGTTCGAAAAAATCGAAGAGGGTTGCCGAAAGATATTATTTCCACAAAGTTGCATAAAGGTGAGATGATAGCAAAAGAAAATGATGACGGAATTTTGGTTTTAAAGTGGAAAGACAAGAGAGACGTCCTCGCGTTATCAACAAAACATTCAGTTGGATTCGTAACAGTCCGGAGCAAGCGAAATAGGCGAAAAACTGCTTTGAAACCATCAGTAATTGCCGAATACAACAAATACAAAAGTGCAATAGACTTTTCTGATCAGATGGGCAGTTACTGTAATCCTTTAAGAAGAAATGTACGTTGGTTTCAAAAATTGGGAATTGAATTACTGCTAACTACGTCTGTCGTAAATGCCTACTTGATATACAAGTCTCGTAAAAGACTTACAACTAAAACTTATACAATAACGAAATTTCGTGAGAACCTATGTATACAGTTGATGGATTTACAGCAGCGCCGTGCTACCGACCCTGTCGTAACTAAACATGAGTTCGGAAAGAACCCATTGACTGACCATCGCAATCGATTAATACGTCGTAAGTGTATACACTGCTACGAAAGTTTACGTCAAGAAGGCAAATCAAGCGTAGAGGCGAAGAAACTTACAAAAAAAACAAGTACTGTATGCCTCACTTGCCCAACGAAGCCCAGTGTTTGCGCGTCTTGTTTTGCCAATAAGCATAGCAAATAGTATTTTTTTTTTTCAAAATGCATGTTGTTTCCTCTTTTTGTGCTACAACAATAAAGGTTTGTCAATTTAATGTTTTATTTTTTTATTTTTTCCCCGCCACACAGAAATGTAATTATTGCTCCGATTGACTTGATTTTTTTTTCAACATGTAGCTCACTATATGCGCAAGCCAATGTTAGCCATATTTTTTCGTTATTAGCAGGCCAGTAGTACAAATATCTATTTGAATTTAGGGGGTCACAGCGGATCCCACGGCGTGCTAAAAGCATTCTTTACTAGACGCCGGCGGACCCCACGGCCTGCTGCAATATTTTTTCATTTTGAGTGACGGCCTACCGCAGCGGATACGTTGGGACCCGCAGGCGGACTCCGTGGCTTACTGAACTGGAACAATGCTATATATTGCTGGCAGTGAGAGTGTTAAAGTGACTTACCAGCAGATGAGACACTTAACATCGTACCAATTTGAAAAAAAAAGCAAAAAAAACTACGAAAAAAGAAGCTTTCAATAGATATTTGATAGCTGTTGATTTTTGCTCGTTTTCCGTATTATTCAAGGGGAAGGTAAAAAGAAACAGATAATAGGGTGAAGGCCATGTAAAAAGTGGATTCCGCACTCGTTACCGGCACAACAGTGAGCGCGGGAAAACACGTTAATTAACGCCTTCCACCCTCCCCCACTTGAGCTGCCGGAAATAAAATAAATGGAAATAAAAACCAACCGAGGTGGAAATAAAAGAAGACGGTCAAGGGTGAGTGGTAGCTCGCACCTTGAGAGGGCTCCGCACCCTGTGTATATATATTTTGTTTTTTTTTGGAACGAAGTTCCTTATCGCGCGTTGTGAAAGGGGGGGGGCTAGACGGAAAAAATTCTTACGAAAAGTTGTCACGACACTTTTTGTTATTGTAAGCTGTGCGGCGTCGCATGGTTCTCTGTCTGTCTCTCTCTCTCTCTTATAGAAAGCAAGCCAGATATTTTCATTTCTATTTCGCATTGGACAGTGTGGTGTCGTGACGATTATTTTTGTTGAGTGTATACAGGTTTTTTGTAAATAATAAATAAATGAATCCTGACAGTGTTTCTGCACAAGTTCCGGATATTGCTGATGGAGTACAAAATTGAACCTACTGATTAAGTTTATATAACATTATATTTGTTAATAATAAAAAAATATATATATTATAACTTAAATAAAATATAATTTTATTACAATTCCTTCACTAATTAATCGAAAGGAACTTCGTTCCATCCGGGTGTCCCTTGACACCTCTCAAGTTTTTTTCTATCACAAACAACAAGAGTAATTTTATATCGATAGTACTTCTCCGCACAGAATTCCATTCTACATGTCCCCGCATTAAGTTGCATATCTTACCGTCAAAGTGTTGTCCAACATTATTCAGTTCATGCAAAGAATTTATTCTTTCAAGAAGACGAATACAAAAACAACTAATATAAAAAAGGTGTGTTCGGGTTACACTAGTGATGCAATTAATAATGTGGACCGGCTGTTGCAGTCACAGGAATAAACTTAAATGTTTTATATTTCAAGTTTACGTTAAAATATTAACTTAATAGTTTCCGAAAGTTTTTATAAAACGTAAGCTTATAGAAAAATCATATTACAATATTAAATATATAATCCTTATATAATCCTTAAGGATTGTATAAACGACTAGCTTCTGCCCGCGACTTTGTTTGCGTGGATTTCAGAATTCGGTCTAAAGGTTCGCTCGTTAACAATTTTTAATCTTCCCACGGGACGATTTGAGAGATCGGTATAGCAAATACATGTACATAACATAGGTGACATGCATACCAAACATCAATACTTTCTGCCCGCGGCTTAACTCGTAAACAATTATCAATTTTCCCTCGGGACCTACTTAAGGAATTGAGATAAAAGGTAGCCTATGTTCTTTTCCATGTCAAAGGCTACATGTATGCCAAATTTCATCCAATTCAGTTCTGCCATTTTCGCGTGATTGGGTAACAAACATCCACTCTTTCACATTTATAATATATGATTTTGTACACCTTGTGTCCGAAAAAACCAAATATCTTAAGGAACCTTATTTTTTTCCAAAATAAAAGTTAGCCTATGTTACTCGTGGATAATGTAGCTTTCGAATGATGAAAGAATTTTTAAAAACGGTCCAGTAGTTTTTGTGCCTATTACATTACAACCAAACAAACAAAGTTTTCCTCTTTATAATATTAGTGTAGATAAAAAAGCTTGGGTATGAATTGTTCTATCTCCATAGGTACTATAATTAATTATTGGTTATGTGAGATGTATGATGCGTGATGTGTAACAAAAAAAAACTCCGGCTAAGTTTGTTGTGGGTTTCTTCTTAGACCTGGGCGCGATTTGAACCCTCTTAGCTTTAGTTTTAAATTGTCGATTGTAGTTATCACCATCACTTCACGAATAGAAATAATGAAATGAACGATTCATAGATGCCTGTAATAGGTTTTGTGAATTTTGATTTTGATTTTGAAACTTTTGGTAAATACTCATCAAGTCGGTCAAGTTTGTGTAATGTTGTATATTGATAAGACAAAACCGCATCAGAAACATTGCTACCAACTTAACAAAACTAAACCATAGCAAAGGTTAACACTGTAATTATGGGCAACCCGTATGTGAGACAGGTGTAATATTAATGGTTCCGACTTTGCTTAATGTTCAGTTTTATTACTAAACTTTTGGCAAGTGGGGCTATAAAGGCATTTGTGAATACATTCTGTACACGGTGTTCGGAGGCGTCGATAGCTCAGCAAATAGGAAATCTTTTACACCTTTCATGTTCTTAAAGTTATTGTTTATGCTCCGTTAAAGCGAAATAAAACCGATTGTTATGCTCTTGTGCATAAAGCTCTTTACAGACAAACCAGAGATGTTAAGAAAAAAACACATAAAAAGCAAAAATCCACACATGATTGAAATGCAGGCAGGAATGTTTTATGAATAGAGATGCAGAAAATTATTGACAGACATTAATCATCATGGACCAATAATACAACAGTTATATTATATTTAATTTTGTTTATAAAACCCTTTTAGATTTTTTCTTTACTGTTTTCCTATTAAGGAAGCTGGTAAATAGAATCCACAGTTTATCGGCAAGCCGAAACATTCTCAGTAAAAGTTTAAGGTTCATTCAAAATCTTTTTTTAAACAGAGCTCGAATCTCTGACTTTTCTAGTAAGGTGAATAAGATAGTGCAAAAGATAACAAGATGACCTATTTTAGCAAAAATTATACTCGCAAGTTCAATGTCTAATCATTGACTGTCTCAGCAATTCTTTTTATAAGTGGCCTGATGGTAGCGATCTCCCGTAGATACCGACTATGAGTTCATGGCCCTATAAAACTGCCACACTCTTAATAATGAATAGAAGCAGGCGTTACTTTGCGGAAGTCCATGATAAACAATAAATAGCAAGTATAATTTGCTATATTCCGCCGACAACCGCCAGATTAGTATAATATAACTTTACTTTTCGCGCTTGTGAAGTCAAGATCGCCTGAGGATGATCCGGTGTCGGGTCGAAACGTGCGTAGAGGTTCTAGTAGAAGATTTTGTGTGGTGTTATATAATACAAATCTCCCGGTTGTTGGCGGAATATAGCAAATTATACTTGCTGTTTATTGTTTAACACTCTTAATAGGTAAGTCCGGTCTTCCATCACCTCTTACCAGCAGGTATTTGCAATCAAGGGCTTATTTGTACTTATGGTGACAATTGGATTAGTATAATTATCCTCCTTTTTTGTATTTACATTTGATACCTTTATCTATCATTTTAATGTTTTTTTTTGTTATTGTGTATACCAAAATTGTATGGTGTATAATTGTTGTTGTTTCATACATCAAAATTTGTATTAGTTTTTCTAGTGGAATGTAAATGAAAAAATGTGTCAATGTAAAGGTCAAATGACGTTTAGCTTTTAGCGGGAAGGTAGCTGATTGCAGTGGGCTCGTCGGCAGCTCGCTCGGTTTTTCATTAGTGGGACGAGATGAGTATTCAAATATTCTATTATGTTAATCAATCGGATAACCAAAATGAACAATGCATTTCCGCTGTAACTGGATGTCGGTTAACTGTTGGGTTTAAACGGGTAAGCTAACGAATGCCATTCGTTAACGCCATTAGCCCGTACTGCGGTCGTTTGTTTAATGTTAGATGTATATATTAGTATAGCTGCAGAATGTACATTTCAAATATATATCGGGTTATCTATCTCTTTGGCGTAAACTTCGGCAAAGATATAACGGAAACACTTTTACTGAATATGTACTTGTAATGGGGCTTAAGAATACTTTACTTCGACGACCTCCGTGGCGCAGCGCGCACGCTGTTGCATTATAAAGTTGGAGGTCCTGGGTTCGATTCCCGGCTCGAGTCTGGTCTGGTGAGAGGCTCCGGCCGTGGCTAGTTACCACCCTACCGACAAAGACGTGTCGCCAAGCGATTTAGCGTTCCGACACGATGTCGCGTAGAAACCAATTAGGATTATGGGTTTACCATACCCCTAACAGGTTAGCCCGCTACCATCTTAGACTGCATGATCACTTACCATCAGGTGAGATTGCCGTCAAGGGAATCAAGGGAACAACCCAGAATCTTAATTATACACGGCTGGACTCACGTGAATTATCCCAACTTGTTTTGAATCAATCTGGAGCACACTGAGTGTGATCCGTACTACGTACGAGTAAGGTCATGAATAAGAGCCCGGGATGGTTTTGAAACTAGTCGAACATACTCCGACGATAATTTATATGAGTCCAGCCCCTCATAATTCAGATATGAGTTTCACTCATGACTATTTAACTTCTATATATCCAACTTTACTATTACATACTATGACGATAATTTACATGCTGCTTATAACTTAGATATGAGTTTCACTCATGACTATTTAACTTCTAAAATATATAACAGACTTATATATACTATTACACGTTAACCTCACAGTTGTTGGACTGTATTAAAACTGTGCATATACACTCAGATTTATTCGTCTTCACAGGATTTTGCTCGCCTTGGCTCAGTTTTGTTGATCTCCGCTTCGGTCGGATCGCACTCTTAATCCACATAAGACGTTCCCTTGTTCCAAGCTAGTCTCAGATAAGCTGTGCAAGCTTGTCCGGGACAAGATAAATGTAACTACACATTGTATACTTACCTCTACTACAAACGGTAGTATTAGCCGGCAGTGGCCGCATATAGCACTAATGAATTGCGTTCATTAGCTCTGCCAATTAGTTAGCCTGCTGCTATCCAGGCAAGGTGTTGTGGCTGGGAGACAATACACCACCACTAAAACATTTATTTCAAGACCTAATAGGGATTTATTTGAATAAGTAACATTATAAATGCAGAAAAAGGAATTTTGGCGATCTCCGTGGCGCAGTGCGTGCGCTGTCGCTTTATAAAGTTGGAGGTCTTGGTTTCGATTCCCAGCTCGAGTCTGGTCTAGTGGGAGGCTTCGGCCGTGGCTAGTTACCACCCTACCGACAAAGATGTGCCAAGCGATTTAGCGTTCCGGCACGATATCGTGTAGAAACCAATTAGGAACGGTGAGACCAGGTGAGATACTCACTTACCACCAGGTGAGATAGCCGTCAAGGGCTAACTTGTAAAAAAAGTTCATGTTTGAAAAAATAATTAAACTATAAACAAATTTTCATTTTTTTAATTTGACGTACACTCCGCCGCGTGCTTCCTAACTGAATAGGAGATTTTGGAGATAAAGAAAATGTTAATTTTAACTTTGAATTTCTGACGTAACTTCAGCGGATAAAAACAACCAACAAATGTGCAATACTTAATTGAACTACTTTTTAAACATAAGTACAATAACATAAGGTACGATAAAACAACGTCGGTGTAGTCGGCTTTTAAAGCCGAACTTAATTGTATTTCACCGCATTGGATTTTAATAATAGTTTCGTCGGCAGAATATTTTTGTGAGTTAAAAGCACCGGCAACCGGACACGATTGATAGCTGCAGTTTGTAGTTATCACCTGCGGCCATTTTCTTTTACTTTTCAATTAATTCTGCACAGAACATTGTTAAAATAAAATTGGATTTATTGTACGTACATACATTTACAGGCTAAAGGTTTTCCGTTATATTTATATTTGGATTGATTTACGGCTTACAACATGATGCCATATAGTTGTTCTAAATTCTATATAGATTATTCTTATTTCTCATAAACGAGTATGCCTCTCCAGCAGTGAGATAGTATTGAAGCTCATTAAGATGAAATTACTGAGAAGTTGTCAGCGCAATGATGATAAATATAAGGACGAGCTCTATAAAGCGTGCTTAGCATAAAAAAATTAATAGTAAGTTTAGCTGAGCAAAGTCAGTGGATTTCAATAGATTTCATAGCCTAAGATGTGAAGTTGTAACCGATTTACAGAAAACGTAATTGATATTTCGAAATGTAGGAACGAACGTCAGATTTATTTATTTAGGTTCTTTCTTTTTCGGCCTGCTTAAAATTTCAGCTTAAAATTTTTCATGCAGTTAAAATATACAATTGGTCCATATATCACTATAGGCATATTAAATAAATAGATTGAAGTGACCGTCGACATTTTAAAAATAAAAGCGAAACAAATTTTGATTCTATCAGATAAATGAAGTTGCATAATATAAACCACTTTTCCCTGACGAATATTATCCTTATTTAACTAAAGTAGCCAGACGCACACATCTTTAAGCACATTTGCCGACTCGACACTGATAAATGGAATGTGAGCCTTATATTAACTAACCTAAAGCAAACCTTGAGTTAGTCGTACTCGTCAGCCACAGGTCTGGCAATCCAACACACAAACACAACAACACTTAAAGATACATATGTGAGGTCATATTTCAATGCTATAAATTGAGTTTCTTTGGTGTTGAGTAGTTACCTTCCACTCAGAGAAAATACAACGTTCTTACACGACCGCCGCGCTGCCGCAGTTCTGGTATAAGTAAAAACCTATTATTATTTGTTATTTATTGCTGGTTGCAGAATCACTCAGGGAATAATGAATTGTGCAATTCGAATGACCGCACAGCTTCAACGCCTATCTGGAAACTATTCGCAAAATAAAGAAATGATATAATAATTATAATAATATTATTACCTTTTTTTTTGAGATAGGTTTGCGCTTGCTCGTACGACAATCAGTACCAGAAGGCACTGATAAGGTCTAGGTTGGAGCGCGCTTGCCTACAAAATGCCTATTCACCCTTCCCTTGAAGAAACTAAGGTTATACAGATGCTGGAAGAGAGTTCCCCACCTTAGCGGTTAGATTCAGAAACGTTGTTCCAAACCTTATTTTGAAACTAGGCCAAATTTAACATTTACATATACATACATAATTCTCAAAATATAAAAAATATTAAATATTAAAAATTAAAAAAAAATTATAGATAAATTCAGTTTTAAAAACTCATTGTAGTTTGTAGATCAAAGTCGTCAGAATGCTGTAACAACTTCCCCTCGCTCTTGGTGCTCTCTCCTGCTAGCAACAAAGTCGTCCGTGTCAGTTCTCGCTGTACTAGTGCGGCGAACATTGTCATCAATCCAATGAGATAGCTGACATATTGGCACGTGGCTCTGCGCTCAGAGTATATACTACAGGCCTCGCGTGCATTAGAGCAGGTTGCATGCGCGAACACCTTTGAAACAATGTGAAGACTGCTCGAAGCATCTAGTGTAGAACTTTCCCATTAGTAGCACGTGATGCGAAACTATGATAGTGTGCTTTATTACAAATGAAGACACCAGCACTGTGTCTGAGCGCTGTACCCCCCGCCCCCCGCTCCCCGCCCCACTACGCGGCAAGTTCGCTCGAGGCTGGCGTCTTTTGAGTTACTAGTTTCATATTTTCACGGATTAAGCTATAAGAGGCTAGCGATTTATTAACGTCAGACGCGACCAAACTATATTACACATAATCCTATTTGGTCTTTATTCGTGATACCAAATCGTAACCACAGTTTGTAAGGTCAATATACTCGCGTAAAGAAGTGACATTGATGGTAACAAAATAAATGTACGGTAACAAAATAAATGTACAGTTTGCGTTAATTAATATTGCAATGTCATACAGAACTGTGTTAAAATATGTTTTTCTTGTTAACCTAACATCAATTGAATTTACATATATTTTACATACTCTGTCTTTTTTCCCGGTCTTTTATCATCGGAAAAACTGAATTATTTTGACAGGTTTGCAAGAAGTTAATCTAGTCAGCGTAGTTGAAATTTGTTGTTTGAGTGTTTTAAACTTAATTAGAAAAGAACTTTGTTAAAAGTTTACTGCTAAAATAACAAATTTAGTCAATGGTTTCAGCTAGTCATTGATCACCCGCCATTTCCTACATCCTCGAGCACACATCCGAAGTTCCGGTCCGGCTTGCATCCGACTAAGTTAGTGTTATTCGTGTCATCCGCCTTACATGCGGCGTGCATGCGACGTTATTGTGAAATACGAGCTAAATATTTACTCGCCAGCGTTTTGGTTATGATAATGTTGATGAATTTGAATTAGTTATTGGACGGTTCGCTCGGACGAGCCGCTTTCGACGGACGAGGCCGCTCACCAACCAGATGGACAGACCAGCTGAGGGACTCTAAGTGCAAATTTCACACAATTGCAAGACTAGCCTCCGATAAAAGCCGGTGGAAACAATTAATCCGCACGAGGTTGCAAGGACACCAGGACCACGATCTTCAGTAATAAAGGAACGACTAGAGTGAGAGAGATTGGACGGTTCAAGATCATTGGGATGATTCAAATTCATAAGTTCGGAGGTGCAAAAAGAAAAAGAAACAAAATCGAAAGCTAAATTTGTTGATCAATTGAAGTGTGATCAAAACAACCATCCCCTATTGATTTCGCAGCATTGTCACTTGCATGCACTTCAATCCAGCATCGCGGTCCGCGGTGGGTACGTTTTATCATTCGCGCCATAATCTCTCTTCAAAGTAAACAAATTCAATACTGTTTGTCACAAGTTCACAAAGATATTTCGTCGCTTTCAAAATTACTCTTAAGTAGGTATATGAGGGTAGTTCGCGTAAATACGATCGGGATTTCAATTTACCTATGTAAATTAGATCCTTTGAAGCCTCCCTATTTTATGACCCACTTGGAATTGGGATTCGGTGATAGTAAAGTTTCATCTTTGTGAGCGAAGCGACGTTACTACTAATCGTACCATTGTTTGTTGGTATATACATTATTTATTGGAACTTTGACTTGTGGAAAAATTTGACGGAAGCGTACCTTTTGTATTGGGAGAATTACAAGATGCAAAATATAACCATTAATTAAACTATTAACGTAAACTTTAATTTGTTGTGATCCGAGAGAACCAGGATAATCTGCACTGGGCATTTATAATATACTTCTATCTTTTTAAACACACATCGCAGATCATCAAAAATGTGCTTTCAATGCATTTGTCGCTCCGATGTTGGAATATTTTCAGGGGATATTGACTTCAAAACATGCAATTGCTTAGTCGAGAGCATAATTAGTTCAATTGTTCATAGTGTTCATGGTAATTGTTCATAGTGTTCATGGAAATTGTTCATAGTGTTCAAGGTAATTGTTCATAGTGTTCATGGTCAGCAAAGCTACGCCCGCTTCTTAATTCATCTATTAAAGTACCAGGCGATTGTGCAACGAAACATTAAAAAAAATTCAATACCTTTACTAATCAATTTATATTAGTAAATCAATTTTATAATTTAACCTATTTTTTTGATTAAGGTTTTATTTGTTATATGTTCAAGACTTAATATTTTTTTTATTTACGAAATTGATTGAGTCATTAAAACATTGCAATATTACTCTACATTGTTTGGTCTCTACGTGACCCAGCGGCGCAGGGCGTATGCTGTCGCGTTATAAACTCCTAGGTACTGGGCTGAGTAGATTCCCGGCTTGAGTCTGGTCAGGTGGGAGGCTTTGACTGTGGCTAGTTGCCACCCTACCGACAAAGACGTGTTGCCAAGCGTTTAGCGTGCGATTTAGCATTTCGGCACGATGTCGCGTAGGAACCAATTAGGAGTATGGGTTTACAATACCCCTAAAAGGTGAGCCCGCTACCATCTTAGACTGCATCATCACTTACCATCAGGTTTGATTGCCGTCTCTACAGGGAAACAAATTATCCATTTTTTTATCCTTCTTGTAAGATTTATCGCCCATAGCCGGAAATTTATTTAATTCAATTAAACAGAATTTGAACCTGTTCTAAGATCCCCCAGGCTTTTGGAGGATCTTAAAGAGTACTTTTGTCAGAGTTTAAATAGAGGTTTTATTTTAATTTTCTTTGCTAGTTGAAAGTTTAGAAGGCTTTAAAGGTATATTAAATTGGGTCTATGCACCTAACTTTGCTATGTAGGTATGTCTTGGAACCCTCCTAGCTTTAGTTTTAAGTGAAAGCTTCATGCATGAATTTTGAATTTTACATGATTGTGACAAGAGTGTGCTGTCAGTATGCGGTTCAATGCCGATATGAATTTCCCTTCTGAGAGATCAGAGAAATTTCGTCCTTGCGCCCAGGTGAAAAGTGTAGGCTTATCAAAATAAACACGCAAGGTTGGCATGATGATGTATAAAGAAACAGGTTATGTTTTGAAATATTTATATTCTGTTTATGTTTCCCCAAGTTATGTTTAGTTAGGTTTGTTTGAGTAAAGCGCTGTGTCGGGGTGAAGGAGGGGGTGGGGGGGGGGGGGGGATAGGGGCCTGTTCAGAATATTCCACCCATTTCTGCCCTAATTTAAAACACAAACTGATTGTGTCTTAAATTCTTTGTTCATACTTCTTTGTTTGGGAAAGAAAAAGTAGCACGATGGATACCTACACAACAGATTACACACAGCTTTTTTCGTATATTTTTATCTTTTCATTAAAAATTGTAATCTTAGCAAGTACATTTATTTTAAACATCAATTTTTAGAGTCTTCCTCTCACACAGTATAACCAGACTACAGGGTATCTCTGCTCATTCTCAAAGGTCTCTTTTTGTTGGTATATTCTATAGATATGAACATTTAATAGGAAACTGTAAGTCTTTGAATATTACTAACGTTTACATTCAAAATAACATTTGAAACCTTAGGTTTTAGATATTTGTCGGGTAGGTTTTTCCTTCTGTTATTTACCTGCGATGTGGGCGCAATTATTTAATCTTTTTAGAATTGCCTTTATAAATAGCGTACCCACATCTCTTAAATTTCGCTTTCAGATACCGAAAGGTTGACTGGAAGAGATCCCTGAATGGGATAAGCCGTCTTTGTACACCTGGCTCGCTTTTAATTAATATTGTATTTCTGTTGTGCGCGTTTTACAGATTATTGTATACATACCTGGTTTATGACGAAATAAAAACTATTTTCTTTCAAGTCTCTGTTTTCATAATATTTTTATATAATTAATTAGTTTATAAGAATTTGAATTATATATATTAATGGGTGAATTGTCCAAAATATGACGATAAGTGTCGAATAAGTAGGAAAAATCTAACATCTGCGTGATAATTTTATGTCATAAGCTGGCATCAAAAGTACTTGAGGACCACTGTCGCATTATAAAGTTGAAGGTCTTGGGTTCGATTCCCGGCTCATGTCTGGTCTGGCGGGAGGCTTCGGCCATGGCTAGTTACCACCCTACCGACAAAGACGTGTCGCCAAGCGATTTAGCGTTTCGACACGATGTTGTGTAGAAACCAATTAAGAGTATGGGTTAACCATACCCCTAACAGGTAAGCCCGCTACCATCTTAGACCGCATCATCACGTACCATCAGGTGAGATGCCGTCAAGGGCTAACTTGTGGTGTATAGAAAAATAGTGACATTGCGCATTAGTATAAGCCTCACTAGTTAACGGATGACAATAAATATCACAAGCAGATGGCATAAAGCGAAACAAAACACTGTAAGAAGCCTGGGTCCAGCATTGGGTGCCCATTTCTTCGAACTACGAGGACACTATAAAAACACTATGTATAATACTTATTTTAAGAGCAAAAATTTAAAACTTTACAATACAATTTACAAATCGGCAAGCCCCTAATGACTCGGGGATAGGTTTAAATTCTTATTTTAATGAATTCCTGAGAATAAGTGAGTGCAAAGAGCGCTCGTTAAAAGTTGTAATCTGCTTATTCTTGAGAGAAAATGTATTTTCTTCAGCAAGGGTTGTTTCAGAATGTACCCGATCATTATATTCATTTTAAAACAGTTTTTGCCATTCTATTTATAGTTGACTATATTCTTAAAGCTTATTACTTAACTGACTGAGATATGTAATCTTGTAGCAACTATAGAAATTGCTTTAACATATATGTAACTTTGCTTTTAGTTTATGCTTTATAATTCCTTTGATTGCAAGCGATTTTCTGGAGCTCGTCGATAAATTTCGTCATATATTTGGGAAGGTTAATAAAATTAATACTTATAAATATAAGCTTAAACCGTTTGAATTAATATGATGGCTGAGATTTGACAAGGATATGTTAAATCCCAAAAACAGTCATATAAAATATATTAACATCCGCGGAGGCTGTATAGGAGGTAGATTTGTATAAAGTATAAAACGAATATACACGGTTTGGTATCGTTGAGTGAAAATTTCCTCTGTCTTGTCTAGATTGTTATCTCAATTAAACAGGCCCTCAATTAAACACTATGAGACGTAACCTCCGTAACAATCCGATAGCGCCGTTATACCATTGTATCAGGTTCAAGACAGGTGACGTAATAGGGTTGCCGTGTTTTGTTACTACACCAACTTATGATTATATGTGACTATATATCTGATGAATATTCCGAGATACACGGCTGAGCGCTTAAGCGTACATCACATCAGTATACCACATATTTAAGAGTACTACAAGCATACAAACATATCGCACATATTATATATGAATCATGTTATGGTATTTTCAAGGAATAACAACATAAGACATACAAGTGTAGTTAAAATATAGTTGATCAAAAGATTAAAGACAATAATTATTTTCTCATAGTTAGGATTTTTTTTGAAACAGTCCTAACAGGTCAGCCCGCTACCATCCTAGACAGCATCATCACTTACCACCAGGTGAGATAGCAGTCAAGGGCTAACTTGTAGTGTGTAAAAAAAAAAATATATTTACCGTTTATCTGCAGAGTAGCCACCGATGCGTAGTTTAAACTACTTGGCGGTATGTCCTCACTAGTAGGGTGGTGACTAGCAGCGGCCGAAACCTCCCACCAGAAATCAGGTATCGAATCCAGGACTTCCCATTTTATTATCCGACAGAGAAAGCGTTGCGGCAAGGAGTTCGTCAAAATCAATAATAAAATAATAATTAAATGCGTGTTTCTTTCAAAATAGTTGTATTAGTGATAGTAAAGTATATAGGTTTGAAGCGGTGAAAAATATACATACCTTCAGTTTTCGACTCCCGCGTCCCAGTCGTCGCGTCGTTTAAATGGCAGTTATTACCGCGGCTGCATATGTCGCGAGATCAATCTAGACAATCGTGTAAACCGTTGCAAAATACCTCGAGCTAATCTCTACTTCATTTATGCCCCGTTCCCCCCCTCGCAGCTGCCGGCCTTAGTCTGAGATCGTTGCAGGAATTGTCCAATTACCTCTACCAATTAGGGCGAAGTAATTGGACAGATCCATTCTATTGAGAGCCAATAATGGTATGAACCTATCGCCTGCCTCCAATTTCACTTCTCACTTCCCGCTACCAATATTTTTCTCTGATTATATTAATGTATAACGTAATAAATATCTTACTGATTACCAGTCGCGTGAATTTCCGCGACAATTTCGCGAGACTTATTTATAAGCTAGATAATAAACATCTTCGCATTTTTCTGTCACGTATGGTTAAATTTGACTGCTGGACCGTAAGAATGAAAATATGTCAAAATAAGAACATAATGAATGAAAAAACATCCTTTCCTCATCGCTATGATAGTATCTATAGATATAAAAGCGAAAGGTCACTTACTTACTTACATACTTACTGATTAAACACGAGATTTCAAAAACTATTGTACGTATAATTTAGCAAGTAGGTAGTTGATAGTTAAGAGATGTCAGCTAAGAAAGGATATTTGGAAATTCCACCCCTAAGGGGGGGATACAAACTTCAAACCCCTATTTAGGGGTTTGAAGTTTGTATGCAAGTCCTATGTTTTTAATTTAGAGATACGAAAATCGGCAATTAAACATTTGCCTGTAGCTTACTTTCTGAAGCAAGGCATTAGCCGCACAGGATCCTCAATCTTACGGAAAATCAGCTATTCTACGTAGACGAAGTCGCAGGCAACAGCTAAGATTCAATAAATACACGAATTATGAACGCTCGCGCGTACAAGTTTCTCTATTTTTAATGAGGTATGCCCCCGCTCGATTAGCAACCTACCCTTTTATTGCAGAAGGTAACGGAGCAGGTAATTTCATCCTACTCGCAGTACAACAACAAGAAAGTTGCGCACGCTTCAATACGAATTCATTAGCAGCTCGCAATAGGAAGGCCGCCAGCGCGCCGCTACTGTCCGCAGCGAACTGCGACCACTTCCGCTTCCGAGACATTATTGTTGGCCGCATCGAGGCGGGAAGTCGGATAGTTTCACATTTTGCACTGTTATGACAGTAGAGATGAACTTACGCCATTGTATCATTTCAATGCATTTAACCAACCCCCGTCGACGTGATGCAGAAGAGTCGTGCGTGAGCGGGACGCGGCGTATCCATGCGCAGCAAGCAAGTAATTACAGTTTCTACCAAAAACTGGCACACTGGCTACCGTCACGCAAAATATTATTTCCATCTTTATATATATATCTAAAACAAAAGTTATATCTATCTATGTCCGTCGTAGACTTTGAAACCATCCAACCGATGTGCCCTAAATCGTTTTCATTAACAGGCACATCATTTAAAGGCAATAATGGTTTAAGACCATCATTTGTAATTTATAATAGGAGTTGGTCACCCATCCAATTACTCACTCGAGTCAATACTGTCTGTTAGTGAGAGTACGCGGGCTGAGTTGCAGGCATTACCTAGTTCTAATTAAAGATAAAATCTGCATGAAAATCAGCCACAGAAAAAGAAGGATCTAATTGACATCATATTACAAGGTTATAATTTGTATGCTATTGATTGTTTATTCATAATGTGAGCTTACAAACTCTCCTTTTATTTATAACGATGTATAGGTTGTCATTGAACGCACGTTTTGTATTTATGAATATATATTTTTTGATTTAATCAAATCAAATTTGCGTTTATTCAGCCTTTAAAAGAAAAAAGTACGTCTCATCTAAAAACGTATGTGTCTAGACATTGGCTGAACAGGGCGCTGCCTCAGCTTGATGCTGCGTCAAAATTGACTGCAGCGCTGATTTTCAGGCATAACCCATGCTGATATCACGGAGTGACTGGGAAAGCGCTCCTTTAGTGTGTGAGGGAATTTAGAAATGTTATCGCGTTTACATTGAAATAATTCTTTGTACAGAAAGTCAATACATTTGGTTAGCTTATTTATCCCCCGAATTTAAATTTTGACAACAATGCGATCGGTTATCGCTTCCAAATGGTAGCGCAGTGTCGAGTCCCGGCGCACCCTCGAAGCATTCTCAAAAGGAGCAGCTGACAATTAACTTGTTAGCCAAGAGCGCCGGCTAACAAAGCTGTCATTTCCCTCTCCTGCCGTCAAAGGCCATCAAAGGGCTGTTGACAAAGCCGCGGCTGTATTAAAAGATTGCCTCGTATTCCTCAGGAAGACTTTTAATCGAGGACTCATTACCCACTTCTCACTGTACACAAAAGATTTTACGCTGCGGTGTGTTTTATTTGTTTGTGTGAACGTTTATGTTTCGATTTCTCACAATTAAATGATAATATTGAGAGCATCAAACCTGGTAACAAAAGATAAAGCAACGTTAACAATATTCATTTTTTTCTATGAATTACTACAACTGGCAGCATAAGACACTAACAGATGTCCGTTACTGAAAAATCCTGTAAACTCCTGTATGATTTCTGGGATTAAAGTATATCATGTGGGTCTTCGAATGCATGTGGAAGGGAACGTTACCCCGGCGCTTTTTGGGATAAAATATACGCTAAGTCTGTCTTCAGGATTCAATTTTTCTCCATACTACACTGTGTCAAGAAACACAACAAACAAACTAAAGTACATATAGACAAGAAGACACTTTTAACGTTTATATAATATTAAAATGGGTGAAGTTAATTATTTGATTCAGATCCGCAAAATTTGCAGGAAGCGCGTCTAAGAAGAAGCCCAAAATAAGCCTGTCTAGGGTTTTTTTTGTTTACACTATTTCATTATCCCACACCTGTGAAGTTATAGAAATTCACATCCAAGCTTATTTATTGTTTACTAATCCATCAGTTCGTAATCCTCAACATCGAAATAGAATTTTTATATAAGCATTTTTTTTAATTACCTTTGAATAAGTTATTTATTTTTTGTAGCCTAAACGCCACGGCAGTGTGCGCATTTATTTATCTCAATTAAACCTATGACTGATTTAGGTTCTTCGGGGATTTGCTGAAGTTGCTGAAGATGAATATCTTTTACTTTCTCCTAATATTTAATCCCAAAGCTAACAATTACAGCATGTTCCCTCTGACGGCGACTTGCAGTTAATAGTATCAAGTTATTATTGATGGAGAAACTTGGATGAACTTCGCAAGATAGATAGAGCTCGCTAGCAGCTAATGCTGTAACGTTTTGAGTTATGGTGCTAGTAGGTAATTGAATATTATAATTTGAAGTGAGTAAGACAGTGATTTAGCGGAAAGTTGGAATTTCTTAGTACCAGTATAATACATGAGCAGCATTAACGTAAAATAAACCAACCTTAATCCTTTGTTGGAACTCCGACTATATACAATTGTTGATATATCAGAGGATGGAATAACCGCAGGTTACACATACAAAGTAACCATATATTTAGCTAGCCGAGAATTAAACCCCCCGGTAAGGTAAACATTTCCTAGGGAAGAGATGGGTTATGTGAGATTGCTGCCTATGAAACTGAGGGGTAGTTGCCGTAAGAATCTCCTACAAACGCATCGGTGTTTTCCTTTAGCGACTTCCATTAGCATTATCCTGAAGAAGCTGTCCCTCAAATCA
Source organism: Lasiommata megera (assembly GCA_928268935.1). NCBI lineage: Eukaryota > Metazoa > Arthropoda > Insecta > Lepidoptera > Nymphalidae > Lasiommata > Lasiommata megera. The sequence continues at coordinate 356,455 of OV743308.1, read as the reverse complement.
AAAAAGATTATTTACTTCGGGTTACATTATACAACTGTGTAACTTATACAAATCTGCACAAATAACTTAAATTGAAGTAGGTTACAAAAATACATTCTTAAAATAATAAGTAAGGTGTTTTTTTTTTTAATAGTAAAAGTTATTTTGACCAGACTTTACCAAGTAGCTAGATACTACTGTATCTAGAACGGGAAACCAGAAATTATTTTTGAAGTGACGGCTGCCCAGTCAGTAGTTCGTGTGTTTTTAGCATTGCGCGCAGGTAGCGACCCCTCGCTCCGCAGGATATTAAGCTGAAACTAGCAGATTTATTATCCCATAACTAATATTTACCTGTTCGTGCGCGTGGTGAAGCTGAGTCGACGCAACGGTTTTACGAGGCCACAGATTAATGGGATCAGCTAGCGAAATTCACGCCTACGTTCGATATGACGCCGACTAATGCGCCGCCCAGAATTATAGCGCGCTAATGTGCTTACTGTGCTGGTGACAGTGTGCAGAGCCTGGACACAGCTTCACTCTAATGAACTAATCAACTGTAAATTCTTCTCACTGTTTAACTGCATATTCTTCAGGTGAGCAAAAATAATAGTGCGATGTGCACTGTAAAGTCCGTATTACCTAAGGATTAAAGATGTCGTGTAGATTTGCCTGATCGTTCGGATTTTTCCGGGTTAAGGAATAAATGTGACGTTATGCTATAACATATCATAATATACGCCGCGTACCTTACACATTGACGCAAACTTCCCTCGCGTACGTATTTTATTTTAAATAATTATCTCATTGAAATCTATAGTGTGAAGGACAAGGTTCATAAATTTTTCTTGATAGTAAATTGTCTTTATTTTGTAAAAGAATTTATCACCTATTAATTTTTGCTATAAAATGTCGTTACTGTTGCTTATTCACTTTTTAGATTAATCAGTATATTGATCGCTCTCATGATAAGAATTTACCACCCCTTACGACCTACATACAGTAAGATTGCATTCAAGAGTAACTTAAAGTGGAAAAACAGTTTCGACGTGTCACACCTGCCGGCCGACCCGCCACACCTCAGTATTAGGGAGCCTGTTTCTAAGTATCACTGTACGTGTGACAGCGGGCTGTATCCTTTGAACGGTAATAGGAGAAGATTTGAATTTTTCAGTGTGTATTTATAGAGCCTTTTTATCAAGAGATACGTGTAAAATAAAATTGTAAATATTTGCTTTGTTTAATTTTATATTAGCATTTCATTTTGCACCGTGATTCGGGTTAGTTAAATAGCACTTCGATCATCATCATCATCATCATCATGATCAACCCATTACCGGCTCACTACAGAGCACGGGTCTCCTCTCAATATGAGAAGGGTTTGGCAATAGTCTACCACGCTGGCCATGTGCGGATTGGCAGACTTCACACGCCTTTGAGAGCATTATGGAGAACTCTCAGGCGTGCAGGTTTCCTCACGATGTTTTCCTTCACCGTTGAAGCAAGTGATATTTTAATCGTTAAAAACGCACATAACTCCGAAAAGTTAGAGGTGCGTGCCCCGGATTCGAACCGCCGACCTCTGATTAGGAGGCTGACGCCCTAACCACTAGGCTATCACCGCTTCGCACTTCGATAGCTTGATTGATTTTTGTTGCCAGTCATAATGAGGAAATGAAGGTTAGGTTAACAGTTTGGTTGCTATTCATTCCGCACTGTATTTATTGATAACTACCGCGGAGCTCTCGCGGGCAAATTGAACCGCTCGCTTACAAATGAGGTTTTGTGTTAACGGAAATTGTGTACGCGCGGGACGGGCCGGGACCCAGGCCGGCTCGGACACCGTCCGAACCCAGCTCGATACGTACCTGGCGCCAAAGATTTAAACTTACTTTATATTAAACGAAAGCTCATAGAAAAGTCCTATTATAAGTAGTAGTAACGATTACGCAAATGATAAAAACCTTTAGTATGAATTGTTGCTCTAAGTAGGTTTATCTGAAATAATTTTAATTATTATTAATACAAGTCATAATTACTAGGCTCAATGTGTCAGCATGGAAACCAACCCAGAGGACCACAGCAGAACATGCTAACTCCCAAATCCGCGAAGTGGGTAACTTAGTCGTATATATGATATCTTACTTAATTAAAACAAATCGTTTCTCATGCCGATTTTGTTGTAATAAAATCTCTAATCCACAACTAATTGATACACCTAAAAATGTTGCTGTCCTTTGCACGCCATCTTGTCCAGAGAAGATGGCGTGCAAAGGCTCAGGACGGCTTTAATTAGCCTGTCCTTTAATCCTTAGTCCTTTCGCCCTTTTCCAGAGGAGATAGTGTTAATTAGTTGTAAGCATGTCAGTATAGTTTAGTTCAATAAGATACGAGTAGGTATACAATACCTAACGATGTAAGTGAAGTGTAGAATACAGCTCAGAATTTCAGCAAAACAGGTATATTTTATCAGGCTTGTACTGCCGTATTTCGGTGAGCCCCGTGGGAGGAGTGGGTCCAACAAGACGTCAAAGTATCTTTCTATTGACAGACAACCCAAAATAGAATCCGGTGGAGAACTCAATTTCGTTGTATTAAAAATCACAATATTATCTTTCTGCTTTTCTCCGATTTTATTTTTATTAGATACAATGATTTTTACTAGAAAGCTTTTAAGAACATCTACAAATCTACAGAAAATTGAATCTCTTATCGTCTTAACAAGTTCAAAGCGGCACTGTTTTAGCGATATTTTCCAATCCTGTGGGTGTTTTGAATGTTGTCCGAAAACTATCTTACTCTGACTTACTCGGGCGGTAAAGTCTTACTAAAACCCAGAAATTTTTAGAGTCCAATCCTTCTTTAACTTAAAGTTTAAAAATATGGATATTAAATTTAGTGTTATTGGTCAAAAGATATTGGTGGTCTTATCCACGCTTTACTATTTCTTTTATACCTATGTAGTATAAAAATATACTATACACATATACTATATAATATATGTGTTATATCATATTTATATTTCGCCATGATATCAATTGTACACTGTCACTGCAGTTAGCGCATTGTTAGGCACGAGGTGCGCGGGACACAGGATGCTTTTAACCTTGTTTCGCACTGTACTCAAATTTTATTTGTTCAGTGCGGTACTAGGGTTAGCAAGCCATATGTTGAGTTAGGTAAACATACAGTGTACTAGACACTTCTATAACACATCGCAGATATCGTCTTATATCGAAGTAACGCTCTTCGCATGAAAGGGAAGTTTACGTATTGCTCCGTGCACCACAAGTGTAAAACCCGGTTTCCCACTCACCGTGTTACCGATTAGGTGTTATATCATAACTGCCAAAAAAATACTCTGTCCCATACAAATCGTGCGTTTCACGAGGATCAAACCTATATGTCACATTCTGAGCAATGTAAATGTTGCTCTTAAACTATATATAATAACTTTTTAATTCATAATACTTACTAGCATAGGTAAATGCATTGCTTACATTTGTATATTGTACAAGTTTAAAACTGTAAGACCTGTTATGTAAAGGGAATCAAATTAATGAAGCAATCTAGGGATTTTCTTTATCAACGGTACAGAAGTTATATGGCTCTCTTATCGCATTGCTATTCGGTAGTAAAATGTTGGGATATCTTTGGTGATTCTTTCGTTCGAGGGTAGGCGTGGGCTAAGTATGTAAGTATGTGAGGCTGAACCGAGACCGTCTGCCGCCGAGTCCGTTTGTTTTTGTTTAATTAAAGGGTCGGAAATGGATGTAGGCCTTTTGTGCTGCGTCAGTTTTATTTGAGCCGAGCCACGTTAGCGCTCCTGAAATATTGGGTCGGGTTTTTTTCATTAGTGAATGTTTAGGGTCTCTGAATTTTAATAACCTCATTGACCTGTAAATTATTTTACCCAAGAAGTATGTTCAAGTTACAATTCGCAAAGGATGATAAATGTTATTAAATGAAGTGTCTTTAGATTAATCTAAGTTTAGATTTCATTATGTCAACCAGCCGCGCGACTCACGCCCACGTGACTTACTGGGACTAATTATAAATATACCGGCTTCATAAAAAATCTTATCGTAACTCTACAGCTTACCTATAGCCATAAATTATTTCGAACCACAAGAAAAACCTGCAAATTAGCTATTTCACCACATCGTTATATTTATAAACATGCTTCTTAGCGCATTACCCATGTCTGACCCGATGAAGTTGCCTAAGCCGAAGTTTTGCAAAGATGTTCCATCATCATATTATATTCCGTCATAAGATATTCCATTACCTGCACGCGAGCACATAAGTTATGGCTGAGTTGGCAAGTTAACGATATGTATGGTGTAAGTACCGCAAAGTTACTTTATCAATAAACAAGTCGATGCTAACTACTTACTTACCTAAGTAACTCGCCGGCAGCGGGAGTTCCTTACGTCCGAGTTTATCGACTTTAGTCTTCAGGGACAGAGGGACTTAAGTCTTCGAGGCAGTGCGTGTTGCCAGAGTTGACTTGCAGTTCTGTGAAGTACTCACTCAACTTCAGACTCACTCAGCGCACCAAGGAGAGATCCAGAGAATGACCAGAGCTAACGACATTGCTCAACGACGTGCCAAACTGAAGCAGAAATGGGGCACTGAAATCAGAAAAAACGATGGACGTTGTATTCCCGAGGAGTTGGAATGGTGATGTCACACCGGTAAATCCAGCGTTGGCCCCCAATAAGATAGACAAACGGCATGCAACGAATCACAGAGAACCGCTGGAAACGTACGGCCCAAGACCGTGGACCGCTTTAGAACCCTCTATTAGAGACCTACATCCTGTATTGGCCATTTTTATTAAGCTTATAACTATTAAAAGAACGTCAGTATTACTCATTTTGGTTTCCAAAATGTATGTCTTTGTTTTTGTGTAATTGTTGAGGCTAATCGGCAGGACTAACTTTGACAGGATGTAGAAGTACGGCTGTAACCTTTATTCTGGACTTAAACGTTTAAGAAAAGTTCAGAGTTTAGCAGTAAATCAAGGACAATAATATTGTCCACAGCCCTAATTGACATTGCAACATGGGCAGTATACTAATGGTAGACAATTACGGAACGCGTGCCAACATGGCGGAATTATATACACGCATTGAATATAATTAACTCTGCCATATTGAATCATATGCTGGTCTTTAGCTACTAATTTTACTCAGACCGTATTGAATGTCATTTGAAGATAGTTTTGTGAGTGGATTGTTGTTTTTAACCAATTAATTACTCAGTCAATCATTAAAAAAAACTTGATAAAATAATCCTTTACAAAGCTTTACATAGTAGTGAGTTGATGGTGATAACTACATCCAGAAACTCAAAACTGAAGCTACCAGGGCTCTCAAGCGCCCTGGACTAAGAAGAATCCCACAACAAAACAGCCCAATTATAACTTTCAAAATGTCGGGAGTGCAATATTTTGTGATTTGAACAACATTTTCCGTATAAGCAAATTATTATATTCATTGCTGAACAAAAGCTTTCTTAAACTGAGGCATATAGAGTTACTCGACCCACCATACCGCTCTTTGATAAGGTGGGCTTAGGTACTACTTGTTTATTAATATTATCTTTTCAGGCAATACGAACGTAATGTGGCATCGCTTATCAACCAACAGCGGTCGATGTACAAAATCAACAAACACATCTTAAAGCTTTATATAATAATAATGCAATATTAATGAATGTAAAACTTATTTAATTACTTTACGCAATGATTTATTGGTCGAACACTTTTCTTTCTCCTTTATTTTGTTATTTTATTTCAACTACTATTTCGAGTGATGACAGAAAGTTCAGGCCATACCAACCATAAATAACCCTTAACAGTTCCTAGCGGCCCTCCTAGCCCACCCGTATATCGCTACTCCTGAATGGTCATATCTGTGCGAAGGGTGAAAATACACAGGTACAGTAAAATTTTAATCACGTCGGATATCAGGGCGGGGCGGCCGGTAAAGAGCCGGAGTCACGGCACGCCGGCTTTGATATTATGACTTGTGAAATTACTTTGAAATTTTTTTCATTTGGAAGTGCCACGCCTCGCCTTTGAATGAAGTCGTGAGCAAGTTTTAGTTATTTTTTGCATTTAATCATTACTTAACATTATGTTTGTTAATTATAACTAATGGTTTGATTTGAAAGAAAGAAGAAATTTGCGTAGTATGGGTTATTAAAAACTTACTGTACCTCGCTGAATGTGCTCCCCTAATCTGCGGTAGAGTTACTACGATCCAAAAACTGAATTTTTCACATCATCGATTTTCTTCATATCAGGATGGATAGTTGAGTATTTTTTATTGGAAAACTGAATACCTGAGTTTTGGCCTGACACGGAATTGATCCCAGGAACAAGCGCCACATGCTTACTGCAACGATAATAATACCGGAAAGCGTGTACGGCATCTCTTTGTGTGCTGTCTGTTTATCTATCTACATAACACTGTTACATCGCACAGCGCAGTGGGGAGTAATCTAAGTCTTACAATACCGAGTGTGGTGGTTTCCGCTCGCGAAGCAATTGAAATCTAGATCCGCATTCGGCTCCACGCGAATTACACAAGTTGTATTAATACGAGATTGCGGCGAGGGCGCACACTCGGCTCGCGCACTTCCGCAATATCCGCAACCGAAAGCTTATTATGGCTCGGGCGTTGGTGGCAATTTCGGTATATGATTAGTTTGCCGTTGGGAGTAATGGGGTTTGACTGCTGCTGACTCGAGAAACTCGTGTCCTGAGCCTGTGCAGGACCGCGGCGTGGTCAGGCCACAGACTGACACTCAAGATGGCCGGGCAGTATAAGTTGACAGAAAAAACAAGTTTCTTACAATCAAGAAAGCATTCTCTAATAGTCAAGTTTGGTTTATTTAGAAACATTACAACATATATGAGATGATTTTGACGACCTCCGTGGCGCAGCGCGCGTTTATGCACTATAAAGTTGGAGGTCCTGGGTTCGATTCCTGGCTCGAGTCTGGTCGGGTGGGAGGCTTCGGCCGTGCTAGTTACCACCCTACCGACAGAGACGTGTCGCCAAGCTTTTAGTGTTCTGTCACAATGTCGCGTAGAAACCAATAAGGAGTGTGGGTTTACCATGCCCCTTAAAGGTTAGTCCGCTACCATCTTAGACTGCATCATCACTTACCATCAGGTGATATTGCCGTCAAGGGCTAACTTGTAGTGGTTAAAAAAATTACGTAAAGAAATAAAAAAATATATATAAGGCATTATTGTATTACTATACCAAGAAAATGTAAGTAAAATATAAGGAAAAGAACATAATTGAGACTCATTAAGCAGGAAATTCTTTTACCCTTAATATAAAAGTAAAAATACTCTGCAGCAGTAAGGATAGCTTGAAAAACATTATTACCGAGATAAGTGGAGGAAGGTAAGTGCTACATTCAAAACAACGGATTTGCCGTTTCTAGTTATTATTTAGAATTCATACAGGCATCTATAACTTGCATATTCTAAGGCCACTTAACTAATAAATTAAATATCGTTATCGGTGAAAATTCTTATAAATAAAATTTAAAGTTCGGTAATTAAAATTGGAATTACAAAATACAATTATTTGTGACGAATGTAATACTTCTTTCTACGTAAAAATAAATATTGTGAAGTTTAGATTTCGTATTTGGAAATAGCGATATAGTGCGCAAATCATTTTTAGAAGCCATAATCACATGCTATTCGTTCGTGATCGAAATTAATAAATACCACTCAAGAAATCAGAGGAATGGATCACTGAGAATTCAGCTAATAGGCATATTTTACCAATAAGTTCAAGAAAGCGAATGTTTCTATATTTAGATTACTTTTAACATTTATCATCTATTCAAAAAGGTCATTAACAGATCTTCCAAAATGCTCTCACTCAGCATCCTCAGGAGATGTTGACTTCACAACCTTCAATTGCTTAGGCATAATATGTTTTATAATTCTCCATCTAATGGTAACAGTATGCTGTCCACAATAATGATTATGTTCACAAAGACCAATCAATCCACGTGTGTAAATAGGAGCCAATATTGGTGCTGTGGCGGTTATTAATAATTATTTATTCATGTTTGTTTTACGTTTTGTGTTTAAATTGACTTTGCGGTGAATTAATATTGTTTGGAGATGGATTTGGGTCATATATTTATAATATAGGTTAGGTCATTATAATTTAGGTAATCGGCAACGAGGGCGCAATCATTTCATGTTGTTTTTGAACAATGCATCAGAAGTGGCTTTTAGAATTTAACCGCCGTGAATAAAATATGAAGCGGTGATAGACTAGTGGTTAAGTCCCTCTTACTGGGGTATACAGTTCCATTCACGAGATGCACACGAACTCCGAAAGTTCGAGCCTTCAGACTCAAACAATTGTAAATTAAATATCCCTTGATTTGAATATTTTAAATATAACTTTACGGTTTAAAGATTGTTGATATTTTCAGTTTTTTGTAAGACCTCTGTTGTGATGTTTACTTTCAAATAAGTTTATTAATATGATATTAACGTCAGAATAAGTAAATGAAGCCATAAAACAGTGAGGAATGTGGAAGTGAGAAGCGTTTATACGGATTGTCTAAGAAAACTGAGACAAAGCTTCGTATTTCTTTCTCATACAGCGCGCCTGTTTTCCGCTCACTGGTGCCGTTACCACAGTTACTAAGAATTGGATCACTATCAGTATTTTTGTTATTTCAGCACGTTCAGCATTCCATATTATTTTAGTCTCAACTAGGTACATTTGAAATAGCAAAAATGAAGTTGCTGTTTCTCGTGCGGCCACGCGGTGTCTTTGTATACTTTAATTTAATCTGAGTGTCTCCCAGGTGAACCTGGTATGTAATAATAGGGTTAAGTATTTTTATTTACAAGTTATTTTGATTGCGGTTTGATATTTTTAAATTTTAAGTACTGAGAAACATAAGATCATTTTAATAATATTTAGAAGATGAAACGAAATTAATTTATTTAGGATATTTAGATTACGCTTAACACAGTTTTATGAACAGAATAGTGTAACTAGAAAAAACAAATAACGTCTGAATTTAGTGAAGAGTGTCCGTCATCTGTCAGCGCCTGTCACCCGCGGTCCGCCCTACCTTGATTATTTGATAATTTTGTACTATCCGTTAAGAGGGCAAAATATCAAGTTTTCTACTCGTATGTAGAGCTACCCGTTGTTTCGAAAGCATTGGGGGCTCTTTATCATAAGCTTCATCACGGGACGCGGCTTGGAGCACACTGCTCGCAGTCCACTTTTTCAGAGGAACTGCACGCTGTGGGTGCGCCCTAGTTATATTGGGACGTAAAATAGCGCCACGTTCTATTGAAAAGAGGTAGCTGTTTATTTATCTGGAAGCAATAACACGTCGAGAATAGTTGTCGCACTGTGTGAAAGAGACGATTTCAATCACAGCTCGAGAGGTTTTTAAATATTAGGTTTTTCTAAAATTCACAAGAATGTGCTGGGCTTGTGTTAATTTTTAGATATTTCTTGACGAAGTTAAAGATTTACACGAACGCACACGTAAAGTAGATTTATTTCAAAACTTATGCTAAAGGCACTGAATAAAACCGTGCATTTAAATTATCATCATCATGATCAACCCATTACCGGCTCACTACAGAGTACGGGTCTCCTCTCAATATGAGAAGGGTTTTGCCATAGTCCACCACGCTGGCTATGTGCGGATTGGCAGACTTCACACGCCCTTGAGAACATTGTGGAGAACTCTCAGACGTGCAGGTTTCCTCACGATGTTTTCCTTCACCGTAGAAGCAAGTGATATTTTTTTTTTTTAAACGCACATAACTCCAAAAAGTTAGAGGTGCGTGCCCGGATTCGAACCACCGACCTCTGATTAGGAGGCTGACGCCCTAACCACTAGGCTATCACCGCTTCACTAGGCTATCATCGCTTCGGTTGTATAATTTTAGACTGAAAAGACCGAATATGCTAGTAAGGTTACAGTTGTGAATTAGTAATAATATCATAATAATATTTGGAGACGATAATGATTTTAGGTACGCGCTGAAATGTTACTGAACACTTACTCATAAAATACGCCGCACTACACGTGAGTGTACTCGTGATAGAGTATCCTTAGCCCAGGTTGGTTCCCGCTTACTCATTATTATTCGGCGATTTAACCCTATCAAAAACAATGATTTATGAAAGATTCAATCACGGCCCGGCGATCGGTCAGGACGCGATCACCTCTCACATAATTAGGCACACATTTTTGGGATTAACCGCGGCTTGCTGCAGTTAACCGCGGGTTAGCCACTTGTCAGTCTCACGCTCACCGATGATCGATGTTTGGACGCCGGCTTTAAATATAGCGCACGTTTATGCATGTCACTGGGAAGTGGATACGTCGGTAAACATCACGTCTTGCTGTAAATATCGCCAGCGAAATCAGCTCGGCAATGAAAAATTCTTAGAAAAAAATTGCTTGTATTTAATCTTATGTTAAAGCGAGTCGTGCCATAAATCAATCACCCTGTAGCCCTTACGGCTGAACATAGAAATTAAACATTTTGAAACACTATTTTTGAAGCATCCTATAAGTGTACTGAGGATGATTTTTTTGTTCTACTCTTTAAGTAACATGGCGCGACATCGTCCGCAAGAAAGTCTTCAGTGGAAGACCCTCATTAATGAGGAATACGACGCGCAGAGAGAGACTCTTAAAAACTCGTAAAAGTTTGTATGAAAGTCGATTGTTTTTTGAAGTTATGGCCATGAAAGTCTATATAAAATCATATGAAACACTGGTCATTTGTGATTGTAAATAAATAAATAAAATTCCTTTTACGGCAGTTTAATTCCACTCCAGTAAATCAAAACTAATAAACTGAACGCCGAAAGAATAAGCAAGGAATAACAAAGCTCGTTATTGGAATATTTTCTTGGCAGTTTGAATATCATTTAACACAATTCAACGGATTACCGAATAACGCAAAAAAGAACAAAAACGTGCCGTTCGGCCCATTAAGGGTTTTTGCCGCGCTGCAGCTTTATCGCCGACTCGTGACTGCGGGCGGGTTGGCGATATTTTTCCCCGACTTGCAAATCGCGGAGGTTATTAGGTTATCAGGTTGTCTGTGGCATATTCGCATACGAGGAAAGTCGATCTGGTTCACAAACTCATCAGATCAGATGGCACTGCCGCTGTCTCGTGCGCGAGATTGCCTGGGTGCCGTTGATCGCGGCAGCAATCCTGAATTTGGGTCTGTTATTGGTACTGTTGAAGTCCAGCAATTTTTTTTTTCTATATTTACATCGCGGGCAAACGATTAGATGAGGGTCACCTGATGGTAAGTGATTACCGCCGCCCATGCAGCGGCCATGATGCGTTGCTAGCTGTACTCATTCTCCTAATCGCTCAATCGGTTGAATTTGCCAGTAGGGTGGTAACTAGCCGCGGGTGAAGCCACCAGATTCAGACCGAAAATTAGGCCCAACATTATAACACTACTGCACTATGGCGATCGCAAAACATTCGTCGCTTCTAATGAAATAATTGTAAAAGGTGTTTGCAATTGATACATAAGATACAATCATCATTTATATATAAAATATAAACGACTACCCAAACCTGTCGATAGTCGCGTTATGTACAATCTCACACTCAGGGATATATTTGAAGAAATGGCAAATGTTTAATAATTTATCAATTGAACTATATATTGTAAGCCTCGAGAAGTAATAAATGTAAACATAACATGTTAATAGAAATGAATAGAAAAGAATACATACAATTCTATATATATGCGTAGGATTAAAAATATTACGTTTCTAATCCTGCCATTTCTACAAATTTCTTTAAGCTGTCAGTCACTCAGGCTGAGGTTTGTCTACCTATAGTCGACTACACTAGAACAGGTTTGCCCCAGCGGATATCGTGGTTGCGATAGATATGAGCTGCCCGACACAAAAGCTTCCTAAACCTGGGGGTATCAGGTCACCTATGGATTCCCCATACAAATATTACGGTTATCAATTTCGGCCAGCCCTCATAGCGAAGTTGAATTCGTGGCCGAATCAGATGCCGGTGTCCCCGTTTCCTCTACATAATTTCCCACAGGCAGGTTACACTCATTTGTTCGCTGACTCATGTTTCACTACATCATGGTTTACAAAGTAAAAGCCATTATACAGGATTCCAGTCCAAAGCTAGATTTCGGAGTCCGATAATCCGGATTATATATTCTGGCATTTTAAGCAACTAGCACGGCGGGACGCCACAAAAAATGTTCATGGTTTAGCGAAAATCTGGCTCCTATTTAAAAAATAAGCTCTGTTTGTTGGCACCTTCACATGTGCCAACAAATTGGAGGCTGACATGTTCCGGGATCCAGTCAACCGGTCAATCCATTTGTGACCTGCTGCTGAAGTTAGATTGGAAATTGGCATGCCTATTATTTGATTTACTCTGTTAGACTAGATTATGGATGGATGGATAGGTATAAAGATAAAGGATTTTTTATTAGGTACATATAATACAGGAAGCTTAAAAACATGAAAACGATGATCCTGCCGAAGTATAAACTGTGTTGCAGTCATCATCGCCATCCAACAAATAAATACAGTTTTCCACAAATTAAAGCATAAACAAAAACAAGATACATAGGCCATATGTCATTAGAACAAATCAGTTTAGAGAAATTATGGGATTAATTAATGATAAGATGAACAATTTATGAATGTATGTAATATATTAATGTGTGTGTGTATGTGTGTGTGTGTGTGTGTGTGTGTGTGTGTGTGTGTGTGTGTGTGTGTGTGTGTGTGTCACGTCAATACGAGTATTTCTTCCCATATGGTATCAGAGACAAACTATGTAGGTATGCATGTAACTATTAAAAGCAGGTTGGATATGGTCGAGGCACGTTGGAAGCCGATAAGTCGGTACATCTGTATAAGCTTTTTAAAAAACCGAGGTTCCCTTTGAAATGAGCTTTGTTTATGCCACGCGAGCTACAACAATGCGATGAAATATTCCCGTGCGAAGTATGTTTGTGTTCGGGAGCGCGAGGGTTTTTGCCGCGCCCGCACTAATGCATGAATACTTACTGCCATTACTTTCTGCGATATGGGACATTTTACTGGAAATTAATGAGAAAGAAAATATTAATGAAGCTCTGCCGAAAATCAATGCGATCATCGATGACGAATTAATATTTGAGTTAACTCCAGGTGATTTTTAAGTTGTTAAGCACCGATGATTACATGTATCAATTTTGCACCTGATGTAGGTATTATAATATGTTTTTACTGCAACATAGATTAATTAGAACCCCGACCATTGACGTATTACATTACTAGCAAGGTTAGGGCAACAGCCCTAATACTGCGACCAAAAATATGACATATCCGAATGAGTTCAATGATTATATTACGAGGTAACACTGCTGTCATTGTAGATCGAATTAGTGCTAAATATTTGTTCGCCATATCTTAACTATTCATACAATTAGATGCTCTCGACTCAATTCAAACATAAAATTGGGCAGGTACTTCATAAATAACTAGCGTCAATATATTTTTCAATAACAATTAACTGGGTGAATGACCCCAACGCAAAAGTCAAAATTGGAAAATTGTATGCATTATAATATTGTTAGTTATTTAGGCTGATCGTAACGAGTGATGCCGGTAAGGAGCTCAGCAGATGCTCTCTAGCAACATTAACATTTTACAATTCAACGTTCATTATTCTTTCTGGTGCGCAACGACGGCGGTGCCGACTGCTTCCACGCAACCTCGTCTATAAGAAAATCATCAATCGCGTACTAGCCTCGATGTAATAAATGAGTTTTCGTCTAAAACCTTTTTCTTTGCACACGAGGTTTTTTTTTATACACCACAAGTGAGCCCTTGACGTCATCTCACCTGATGGTAAGTGATGATGCGGTTTAAGATGGTAGCGGGCTAACCTGTTAGGGTTACGGTAAACCCATACTCCTAAATGGTTTCTATACGACATCGTGCCGGAACGCTAAATCGCTTGGCGACACGTCTTTGTCGGTAGGGTGGTAACTAGCCACGGCCGAAGCCTCCCACCAGACCAGACTCGAGCCGGGAATCGAACCCAGGACCTCCAACTTTATAATGCGACAGCGCGCGCACTGCGCCACGGAGGTCGTCAAAACAAACAAACAAAACAAGCCACTAGTAATCTTTTTTATTTAGTGAGTACGTGATACTTGAAGACTGATACGTACAACGCCTCAAGCATTACAAGAAACAAAACACAGGATTTAAATAAAATAAATAAAGCCCCGTGGAAACATTAACCAATTCCCCCGAAGAGTTTCTAAGTCTTTCTCGGTAATTAAGCCGTGTTTTTTAAGAGCTAGCCGTAAAGCTGTCACTAGAACTCACACCCACCCACTCGGCTCGCCCACTATTTATTTAAGCTCAGCGTAAAGATGTCTCTACACTGAATTTTAAAGTTGTAAGGAGGTACCGCTTTCAACAAATTTTTCAATCCTCCGAAGTTGGCAAAGTGCAAGCAAAACAGCATAATGTTCCTTTTTTCAGAAGCTTATCACTACGACTTCATTTCTTATGTCGCATGTGCCTCTCCAAGTAGTACTACTTAAAATTAAAAAAATAGCAACCTATGATAAGTCCTTGACAATATTTTGTACGGAGAATTTTTTTCGTTTTTAACGCGGTCCCACCGGAGAAACCAAACAAAGCTAACAACTGGTAGTTAATGTTTTAGGAGTCGTATTACACTACATACATACATAAACTCTAAATCAGAATGTATTCAACAGCTTTATATATTTAAAAAAAACAACTTGTCGTTGTTACCCAGCTGTAGTACAAGACAGTGTCGTGCGATGTGCGATCAGCTTCAATTGCATCGGGAATGAGCTGTCGGCGGGCAGGGATGGGGCGCGATGTGATGTGTGTGCTGCTATATTTCACGTTTTTCTTGTCTCCGGGATGATTGGCTGTTGATTTATTTGTTCCACTCGTGTTTCTATTTTATAACAAACAAGTTTGTGATCTCATTGGCGGTTCGGATGCGCGCCCTGAATACGAGATGGCCAGGGTCATTGGACCTGTTGTTTGTCCTTATTAGCGATGCTTCTTTGCACTTATCGACCGGATGGGACGCTGTAAAATGTGTAAGAAAACTGCGTATCTGAACTACTAGTGATCATCAGTCTTAATCTCTTAATATCGTGATCTTAGTATTTTTTGATTGTTGTTGTAGTTATTTAATATTATATTATTTTTGCGTTTCAAATAGAATATAATAGAGTTATTTATAGACCTGGGAAGGCAAAATGGGCAACTGTAAGCTCTTCCCAGGGTGTTTTCTAAGTGAAATGAAAATAAATACTATTCCAGAGATGGTGTTTATTCACACCTGTCAGATAAAATCAAAAAATAATTAATTTATTTTTCTACCAAATCTGTGATAACAAACACTTACATAAAAGGTATACAAAAGAAAACTTATCTCTATAAGAAATCTCATCCAGCTACCCTTAGAGGTGAGGAAGATTAGCAAATAGCCTGTTGACATCGGAGTAGTGTGGAAGGTCTAAGTCCATATAGTTTATATAATCATAGCCGTGGGATGTAATTAAATGTTATTAATTACATCCCACAATTATATTGTTTATACAAGTAGCGGATATAACAAGGTCATGTTATCTGTCCGCGTTTTTCCAATGCTCTCGTTCGCATTAGCAGTGGACTGCTCTGTTCAACGTCCAATCTGTCTTAGTTCTCGGTCCAATCGAATTACGAGGCAATCTCTCCGCAGATTTATTGTGACCGTCCGCGCTGGGTTAATCGTTTTTTCGATGACCAACCTTGAGGACGTCACTTCCCGAGGCCGCTTTATCACTCTTATTCCCTCGTTCTATCGTCAATCTGTCCTCACCATTTGAATCACTCTAACTCTGATTTAAGACCTTATTTGTATCCTGATAGAATTCTTTATCGGTTGCATCGTTTCATTCGTGTGTGTTATCCTCATCTACCACTGTATGCTTTGCAGTTGCTACAACTTTCTTTCCTGTCGGAATAAGGCTCAGTTTGTTTATTCTGACGCATGAGTTAACGTGGGACCCAATTAAGGCGATATCCATCAAGTGTCGGTCGCTGATGGGCGATTGATTAAGTTGGCGTGGTGTCATTTTTTGGGAGGTCCGAGATTAATGGAGAAAAAACTGGCTTGATAATTACCATGCTGATTTGATTTTTTTTCACATAAAGTTCAATAAACTATCTCTATCACATCTCCATGCATAGTAACAATTTACTTATAATTCAACTGTGTCGACATGACAAACTACAATTCAGTCAACCCAAATTGGCGCAACGTAGTGATTTCGCCGCTTTCTTCCCTATTTTATGTGGGAGCAGGCCTGTCCAAGTTGTGGGAGATGTAGGCTGGGGACAATGAAATAGACCTGACCATATTATACGTGCTAATCCCACGGGAGCCGGTCGGTCTATTGCTGCGTGAGACATGGATAAACCAATAAACATCCTCTCACGTGTACAAGTGAGGGCGGATAGGGATTTATACCACGACATGTCTGCACTTGACCTCTAGACGTAATGAATGCAGTAAAATATAACAGAAATATTAGTTAATTACTTTAGTTCGTAACGCTTCCGGCATAATCAAAACACGGTTATTGAATAACAAAACGAAGTTAACGAAGTGAATGCGGGGTGAAACTAAGACCATCGCTCTCGAGGGAGGCCGGGGTACAATTATTATTAGTTTTGTGCCGCTCATGGAACATTATGCTAATTTTATAACAAGCACATTACACTTTGCACGTTTGCTTTCGTGTGATTTGGGGGAGGGGTTTTACATTAATTGTACTTTGCCTTTGTATGCCCATTTTAATGCGTAATGGTTATCTGTTGGGGACAATGAACAGCTGTTTTTATACTCTTGCATTTTTAATGTTGACTAGCTGATGCCTAGGACTTCCGTCTGCGTTGAGTTACTGTGTGTGAAAGTGTTTTTGTTTGTCTTCCAATCACGAAGCAATGGATCACCAAAACGATGAACTTGAAATATTTACAGGATAAACATTAAAGTATATCCTTTTTATTAAAAAAAAGAATGAGTGAAATCGGACTACACGTTAATGAAATACACATTTTAACTTTCATCCTCTCTCTCAAGGAAACCGTGTTGAAATCCGAGATAAAAACTATCCTATATGTTGAACCGGAGTATCAGCTACTCCTATACCAAAATTCATTCAAATCCATCCATCAAGTAGTTGCGGTGTGATGTGCGGCCAAGATACAGACAGACAAAAAAAAGTTGTTTTGGGCTCAGTATCGATAGTGGTGATGATAGTGAGAGTTCTCCATAATGTTCTCAAAAGCGTGTGAAGTCTTCCAATCCGCACATGGCCAGCGTGGTGGACTATGGCCAAACCCTTCTCGTATTGAGAGGAGACCCGTGCTCTGTAGTAAGCCGGTAATAGGTTGTTCATGACGATGATGATGATGATCGATAGTAAAGCATCCTCCAATTATAATTTTTAAAATATATTTAATGTACAATATTCGTCCTGTTACAGTTTTATTATATACTATAGATAACTAATGCTCGCATAAATAACAATTTTATTTCTTGCTTTACATGCAGTCTTATATTTGCATGCTCGGTAGATGCAATAGTCTATATCAATAGGAAATATAAAAAGTAAGGTATGACTAAGGTTACACTAGTCAGTGTTTTCTATTTTCGTGATGACACGATATTTAGAGTTCACAATATCGCGCATCTCATAAGCTTTTACATGAAGTAGTCTGATTGCTTTACAGACCTTGAAGGTACCTTAATATAGGGCTTACTACTGCAACTACTGAAGCGGTGATAGCCTAGTGGTTAGGGCGTCAGCCTCCTAATCAGAGGTCGGCGGTTCGAATCCGGGCACGCACCTCTAACTTTTCGGAGTTATGTGCGTTTTTAAACAATTAAAATATCACTTGCTTCAACGGTGAAGGAAAAACATCGTGAGGAAACCTGCACGCCTGAGAGTTCTCCATAATGTTCTCAAAGGCGTGTGAAGTCTGCCAATCCGTACATGGCCAGCGTGGTGGACTATGGCCAAATCCTTCTCATATTGAGAGGAGACCCGTGCTCTGTAGTGAGCCGGTAATGGGTTGATCATGATGACTGCAACTACGTCTTAATATTCATTTAGTGATCGTAGCACAGGACTCGTATAAAGAACTTTAAAATCACGCTGCAAAGTGTAATTAATTAATCCGTATTAAATTTTTTAATACCATTGAGAACCAGAGCTTTCAGTAGCATTAATTAAACTTGTTTGAATGATTTTATACATGGTTGAGTAGCAATTGAATAATGAAAGGTTTTATTCGATTATTGACATAGTCTGCATAACATTTTACACAAGGCCTGTTGGAAAAACTATTGTTTCACATATTTTTTCTGGGAGGCAATACCTACTTTAAAATAATAATTGAATCATAAAATTTTAATAAAAAAATACGCTATGAAAAGCAGCTGTTTTTACATTTAAATCTAAATGTCAAAACGGATAACTATGCAGGCCGAATCATTGTTAATGTTCTAAAGTAAATCACTCACTTGTGGTGAAGTAGTTGAGCTGAAAATATAATCCTATTTATATATAGCCGACTCCATAAAGTTCTCAAAGGTGTGTAATTCTGCCTTTCCGCATATGGCCGGCGCGGCGTGGTGAACTATGGCCGAACGCTTCTCACATTGAGAGGAGACCCGTGCTCTGTAGTGAGCTTGCAATGGGTTGATCATGATGATGATGAATGTAAAAAGTCTACTACTCATCAGAACCTAATTTGAAAAAAAGAATATTTTGAATTTGAATTATACGAACATATAAATTATATAAACAAACCTTGCATTTATACGAGTAGTATAAGTAAGTTGGGATGTTTTGAATTAAATTTAAATGGAATGTTTGATATGAGTGAAAGACGTCCCCGGCGTCAGCGCTGGCCGCCATGCCCGTGGCTAGCGTTCAGTGTTGACTTGATCAACACAGCAATTAATAATAGCTGTTCAATTGTATGTGTAGTGTACCTAGGTTTGTTTGATCTCAACGACCCTCACGGATACGTCATCTCGTGGAATTACCTTTATCTAATTGAATGCCATCTTGTGGTTCCTGTTGCTTTATAAATGGATGTAGCTATACAAAACGGATCCATCCCACGTTAGTTTAGTAATATTCCGCTTCAATTGTGACGTTTGTTTGAAAATTGTTAAGTAAGCCTTATTATCTTTTAGCTAACTAAAGTATCGACGTACGACTTTATAAGCTACAACTCAATTTTGATATTCTTGTAGGTTCGATCCTTTTTGTAACTACGGCTAAACATAATATGATCCAGGGTTTGGTGCTCGGCTAGAGTAACATGGGCTGTTAAGGCTTACATAGAAATTCAATGTTTCTATGTCAGCATGCATGTATTTTTTTATTATACAAAAAAAAATGTGTATTCATTCGTTCATGCATATCTGAAAATGCGAAAAATTTATTTTTTAAATTTTCCATGCATTTGAACGGTTCGATAACGCAGCAACATATACAGATCGACAAACAAAGCGGTTAAACTTACAACAGCGCTGTCTTGCTTCGACTAATACAATTAAGTCGCGGCAAACGCTTTTCATGTTTACTCATTCAACAAGACAATTACCACCTCGTCCAATTATGTACAAGTATTCCACCTACCGCTGTATGACCTCAGCGGCCATTAGGGATTAGTAATCTTAGCGGAATGACCTAGGAAATGGGCGCAGACTCGCCGTGAGCACATACTTGCGGCCTTTCAGCCTGCCTAATTGTTAGAGTCAACCTAATGTACTAGGGGCTGTATCCATTAACACACGACCTGCTAGCCGAGCACAGAGCGGCTACGATTTCAGCAACCAGTGTTATAGCCAGCCAGCTTGTACATGCGGCGGACTTGCCTTCGTGGGCTTGAAATAATGCATGTCTCTACTATCACTACTTTAATGAATAGAAGCAGGCGTTACTTTGCGGAAGTCCATGATAAACACGAAAAAAGTAAAGACTTTTCTTTTCGCGCTTGTGAAGTCAACATCTCGTGAGGATGATCCGGTGTTGGGTCGAAACGTGCGTAGAGGTTCTAGTGGAAGATTTTGTGTGGTGTTATATTATACAAATCTCCCGGTTGACGGCGGAATATAGCAAATTATACTTGCTGTTTATTGTTTATTACTACTTTGAATACAAAAACATATTTTGACTCTATTCTGTTGAGTAAGCACCGAACACGATCAAAATCTAAGTCTATCTATGTATATATCTAAAACTTTGGTATTATTATTTTATTTTTTAGGCAAATAAAATTTTTATATTAATATTTTATAGTATTTTTAAGTTAAAACTGATACCTTCAATCTGGAATAGACCCAAAAGCTCAAACACAAAATATCATGACTTTGGCATCGAGTTCAACACCATTCTAACACCATTTTAATACTTTATTTACGAACTAAAAGTTTAGTATTTATTAGTTTTAATTATGGATGAAAACAATATAAATTTAAAATGAATAAATATTATGTGCGTTTTTCAAATCTACGGCCATTTCGTCACGATCTTTGTGGCTCGAGAATTGCTTTGTAAGTCCCACGAGAACTATTTCTTATTAATAATATTAGTAGGGACAAATTAATAAAAATTTGTAAGAACAATAATCACTCGAAAACGAGGTATAGATAAGTCAAACTTTCTAAGCTTATGTTGACTCTCGGAAAGCTCAATTTCGAATGATGATATCAACTGCAATGTAATGCTTTGACATGCCGCCAACTAAGCCGGCTTTTAAAGAGCTGGCCTAAAAGTGGTCTCCATGTACCAGTCAAAAACGCCAGATGAATAAGAATGTGATCATTAAACCTATATAGCTATACGTAAAATAATATCGTAGTGCATTCAGTTTTCACACAGTCGGCTTAAATCCATATTGTCAAATCACAGCCCTACTGGGCGAAAAGTGTCAGATTGATCTTGAAACGGTCAGAGCAAATGGCACTTTCGCGCTTTGATCTTTGGTTCATATTTGCAAACACACATGTGGTTTGTTCATTGCGGCTGAATACAATACGCGTGCAATAGTACACGAGCCGGATTGCACATTTTTGATGACAAACAGAAAGCTTTTACGGTGGGATATAACAAAAATGGAGTTTTCGGTGCCTGGTCAGCCAAACCTTAACATCATCATCATCAACAGCCAATTTAAGTACATCTGCCGTGAACAGGCCTCTGATAAGAGAGAATTGGCCTGACTTAGAACGTAAACCCACAATGCTGTTGCCGGCTGGTGGGGTTTAGCGATTTTAATATCACATTTTCCTTATAAACGTTAATAACTGCGTAACATGCTCTCCGATAAATAAATGACTAAAGATTTTTCCGAAAATAGCAGATAGGCCATTTTAGCCACTAAATTGACTTCGTTCTTTCGCTCGCTCGTTTCACATTTCGGTGCGTTAATTTCGTGTCATGAAATTGACTTTAGGAAAAATCACTTTAAAAGTTATTAAAAGTGAAAAAAATATATATCAGGTGTTTACTAGTATCTGTCGATCGTGTTATCGTTTCAATTAAAATAATAATAAAGCATATCGGGATTTTTAAAGTGTCAATTAATATTGTATAACGATTTATTACTCGTATGCATAAGCAATATGAGAAGCGTTAGACAACTAGCGGAGCACTTCGATAACCTCTCCTATAACGTGTTTACGAGCGCATCCTCGTAAGAGCGATGCTGCGCATTGATTGGCAACTTTGTGCCCCGAGATTACGCGAAAGCCTCGTTTATTGCCAGAACTTTCCGTATAAGCATTTCGCGAGAACAAATTTGATAGAAAATCGCTTAAACTGAGATTATATTACACGAGGAAATCGTGCGAACAGATTTTCGTTTTATTATAGTTGTCAGATATGTTCTATGCCAATACAAACACACGTAATTTATTGAATTGGTTAAATAAGAACTACCTTACCGTACTCGGTAGAATCTGCCGTGCTGACCAGCAAGGTAATTCCAGCCACATTCGATATTCACTTCTAGTCGTTTTAAAGCTTCTTACAAATGTAGGCTAACTAAAATTATTTAGTGTTGAATTTGAATCAAATAAAAAAGGTTTCGCTGCCGCTCAAGGGCCTTGATTATGTGTGGTAATGACATCTAACCTCTACACTAATGCTAATCTAATTAAGATTTAAAGTGTGCCATGATTTTAATTTAATATCTGAAGTCTCCTTTTCAAAAGGTAAGACAAATGTGGAACTCGGATACACCATACTGTACATTGGGGGGTCTAAGCTTTCTAGCATTACTTTCTATAACGAAATGCATGCACAAAGATGACTATGACTTAAAGGTTTATATATTATTATGACGCTTTAGTAGATATCAATTGTTCCTGGAAGCGAGTGGAGTCAGGGGAAGGCCTTTATAGGTCTTTGGAAAGCTTCTGTGAGACTCCCACTTATTAAAATACCAATCCTAACTTTATATGAGTTTGTTAGAGTATCACAGAATGTGAGTTTGTGTATTGTATTCATGCAAATTCATGCCTTAACTACTAAGTCCTTCATTATATAATGTTGCACACAGGTATATAGCTTGCATCCTAGAGCATGTGCATACTTTTTATCTCAGGGAAACTCGGTTCCTGCAGGACTCAAGTAACTGATTAGGCATACACAAACAGACGTCGCAGAAATAGTCTCTACTCGTGGACTCGTTGTGAAGAGTGGGTTAAGCGCTTTTAATAACAAAATAAACGAACTACTAAATAAATAAAAACTTTTCAAAAATAAATTAAATTTGGGCCCTGATGGTAAAGATAACGAACGTAAGGTAATGTACGAGATCCCAGGGTAAAAAGCAGCCACATCTTAAAATCGCAAAGAGAATAGGACTACTCATTTGGGCAGGGCTGCAATCATAACCCGTAATCGGGCGGGTTAATAGTAATATTCAAACCCGAACAGTTTCCACTTTAGCAGCGCCGTGGAACCAATCAGCCGTTGATAACGAGTTTACCGGCGCGGCGCTGCTAATGTCTGACACATTTCCGTGCCTCATCGTTTAGCGAGTAATGAAGGAAGCCCGACTTCGCGCTATTTGGGCTCCACAACTCACGAGCGTTGACTCAAAGGCTTTTGTTACAGGTTTTAGCGGGTCACTTTGTGCCACAGACTCAATTGTTAACCCGGGAAAAACTTCTCCGCTAACAGCATTGACGCGGTATTGCCTTTAATTTTATTGCTATTTTAACGGGATATCATCATCATGATCAACCCATTACCGGCTCACTACTGAGCACGGGTCTCGTCTCAATATGAGAAGGGTTTGGCCCTAGTCCCCCACGCTGGCCATGTGCGGATTGGCAGACTTCTCACGCCTTTGAGAACATTATGGAAAACTCTCAGGCGTGCAGGTTTCCTCACGATGTTTTCCTTCACCGTTGAAGCAAGTGACATTTTAATTTTTTTTTAAACGCACATAACTCCGAAAAGTTAGAGGTGCGTGCCCGGATTCAAACCGCCCATCTCTGATTAGGAGACTGACGCCCTAACCAGTAGGCTATCACCGCTTAGTTATCGGGATATATTACCATGTAGCTGTAAAAGACGAGCCAAAAACAAAACAACATAGGTATCTAGAAGTTAAATGAAGTTCGAATAGAATATATGGAGTCACGTTATGTAAGCCGCAATACGCGTGTGCCGTCACTCTATTAAAATGAGGGATTCTTCATCAAGATGTAATTCAACCAACTCACAGTGCGGCACCGCCTGCGGTAACATGTTACTTAGTTTATTTGACAATAACTTCATACACGACATAATATATAGTAGTCGTAACGACTTCCGTGGCGAAGCGCGTGCGCTGTCGTACAAAGTTGAAGGTTTTATGTCTGATTCCCGGCTTGAGTGTGATCTGCTGGGAGGCTTCGGCCGTGGCCTAGATACCATCCTACTGACAAAGATGTGTTGCAAAGCGATTTAGCGTTCCGGCACGATGCCGCGTAGAAACCAATTAGAGGTATGGGCTTACCATACCCATAACAGGTTCGCCCGCTACCATTTTAGACTGCATCATCACTTACCATCAAATGACTTGACGGACTTGTAGTGTATAAAAAAAAAAAAAAAAAGTTAATAAGGAAATTTTCCCTTTATTTGTCAATATTTTCATTTTCTGTACTTAAATGTATTAGAATAATTTTATTTGCATATTTATTAGCCCAATTGTTAAGGAAGGCTTTTTAAGATTACATATTGTGTAAAAAAGGCGAATTAAAGGTTCTACAGGAAAATACCACTTTTCGGAAGTTGTACTCGAACTGCTAGTATCTACTACATTTTTAGGTTCAGTAATTTAGTGTGTGAGAATAAAAAATATAGGTATAAGAATTTAGATATGCTTTTATTCAATTAGACATTAAGTATTCTTCTTTATTCTAAAGTTATCTTATGGATATATAGACGGCTTTCGTGGGTTCCTATTTACATTCTAAGATTCAAAGTTGTACGTTGTAAGCAAGATTGCGTGTGCGCAGGTGCGTGCGACGTGGCTGGCGGCGCGGGCTCCGTGAACGCGCTGCCGGCGGGCGCGGCCGCGCGCCTGGCGCCCAGCTTCGACGCCGCCACCCCCAGGAACGTCACCGCGCTCGTGGGCAAGAGCGCCTACCTCAGCTGCCGGGTGCGGAACCTCGGCAACAGAACGGTGAGTGCTAGCTCGTAACAGCCTCGGTAAAGTGAGATAGATCGGACCGTGTCTATTTCATATACATTTTAAACATCTATTTACTGTAAGAGAAGATACATATTATTTATTTAGTTGACACCGATTTTAGTATCGAACATAATATGACGTAACTGACATGACGTCAAAATTACTCAGTTACTAACATTATTTATTGTATTAGCAAACTAATTATAAAAAGGAAAGAAAAGTTTATTAATTTACAAACTAACTATTAAAATTTAAACACCTTACAACGCCATCGAGACCACTCAGACCATGTGTGACGCAACCTAACATGGTGCTAAAAAGCATTTTGCTGCTTAGACAAGTGTAATAAATAAAGACAGAAAAAAACAAGAAATAGTAATAGACCTCCTTTCTAACAATTAGCTAGGTATTAAAATTACCTCCAAGAATTATAATATTAAAAAAGGTTAAATGTTGATATTAGTTTATAGATATGTTTTACCTCTGCCAGGAGTCCCGCGACAGCAATTTTTTTTCGTTTAACTTCCTTATATTGATTAAGAGCCTCAGACAAGTATTGCCTGTCCAACGAAATAAAGCAACAACCGCAAACTTATAATTTTATAGCAGAGATTTAACGAGAAATAATGCGAATTTCGTAACAAAGCATAATATTATGTTATACAAACATATACATGACATAAACATATACATATACATGGTTACCGATAAAAATTAACTTTGAATGACTACATAAATATTTCATTAAGATTTTTTTGATTAAGATGATATGATTTAATCCAATTTTAAAACCTTTAAAGCGTTTTTTTGGGTTAATAAACTGATTGGTTTTCTAAAAACAAATATCTGTATTTTGGATGGTAGTTTTGGGTAGTTTCCAACCGATGCCTCTATGAATCTCGCGCTGTATGTACTCGTATGTTGACATAGTTTTTTCATCTTCCATAGAAATGTTCCAAACCAAACGCTGTAAAGGCATAAATCCGCTTAAATATACAAAACATTTGAAACAAGTTGTGGGCTCGAACTACGAATAAATCGAATTTTGTGTACTCCACAGTCCTCCACCGAAATGTTGCCATAAAGCGTGGCTAGACTGTATCCAGAAATGGGTGACCTACTTTACGAGAAAAATTGGCAACGCCTGTTAGAATTGGTCGAATTTTGGCAAGTGTGACGCCACATGGGACACCAAATGGCCTTTCTGATATTAAACAGACCATTATTTCAGTTATTATAATTCTTTAATAAAAAATATTGTCACATTTGCTTACTTAAGTGTGAACCCCTTACTTTTGCACTTCTGGCTGGCTTCTCTCATTTTCGGTTTGTTCATAATAAAACTAGTTGCACCAGTCATCAGAGAACAGGTCGAACCTTTGAATTCTATCGAAAGTTGACATGCGGTGCCGTTGGAACTGGAACTTCGAATTCCATTAAAAGTTAGCCCTGACTGTTATCTCAACTCTCGGAAAGTGAGGATTCAGTCTAAGATGATGGCGGCTGCCCTGTATGGTAGTTACAATAAACCTTAATACCCCTAATTAATTTCTAGATAGTAAAGTACGGGCACCGGCAGGGTCGTACGTAGCCTACGATCGAAGCCTCCCAGATCCGTTTGGAGAAAATTTAGACGTTTTAAATTGCCCCTGCGAGAGATCGAACTCTCCTGCCTGAGATCGGATCTTCAATCCTTTGGTATAAGCTTATCGGTATGTCTATAATTAGTAAGTTGGTGTACAAATATGTGACCAAGATTTATATTTAGTTAATCTTTCTTTCAAGTTTATCAAAATAAGTGACTATGATGAATAAACTTAAGAGTATTACCCGTTGTATCACCTTTTGGTAACACGTTCATAAACTATGTTTATTGGTTACTATAGATTTAAGATATTTTACTATTTTTTTTATATTTTTCTTTGAAATTCAAAAAAGAAAATTCAAAATTATTTCAGTGTTCAAATACAAAACGTTTCATTTTTGTCCCCACTGTGTTAGCGCGTTCCATCTTCCGACCCCATCCATCACGCAATACACTGGACGTTATGCACTACACACCCACCTTAATCACTTGGTATAGAGTTCATTTTAGTCTGTTTATAGTATAGGATGCTGTGTTAGTTCCTATGTAGGGTTGCCTTCTGCTTTAGAATGTAATGTGTTTTTTTAATAAGACTACAGAATAATAGTCCATTAATAATAACCAAAAACAAAAAGCACAGTCATCGGTCCGATCTTGTTTGCTATTATGTTATCTTGAATAACGGTTTTTGTAATAACTCGGATTTGCCTCGAACGTGAGCAACGATCATATTTTGTGTGGAAATAGACACTGTCAGACATTTTTATTTTTAGTATACATTCATATATTTAAATACAATTCATTGACGGCAGTTATAAAAAGATAGTCCCCTGCTAACTAAATTTAAAGGTTATCTGCGACAGAAGCAGATCAGTGGAGAAATGTATATTAGCCTCTTACACTTCTAAGACACGTATTTTAGAAGAAGCTAATAAAAATAGTGTTGCAACTGTTATTTCTTTACGCCATACAACGAAAACATTTGCTTCCCAGTCACATTTTAACTATAGCAATATTGAATCTGGAAGGTTGATTAGCATTCATAACTACTATTCAACTATATTATATTATACATATTCATATTCGGTCATTTTTGAAATCGAGCTATAAACTTTAACTTCATAGTGTAGCCGCGGTACAATATGGCATAATATCATTTAAGTTTAAACTGTTTTCTTTGACTAAAACACAAGATATACAAAGTAAATTTGACGACTTCCGTGGCGCAGTGCGTGCGCTGTCGCATTATAAAGTTGGATGTCTTAGGTTTGATTTCCGGCACGAGTCTGATCTGGTGGGAGGCTTCGGCCGTGGCTAGTTATCACCCTACCGACTAAGACGAAGAAGTGTCTCCAAGCGATTTAGCGTTCAGGCATGTCCGATGTCGCGTAGAAACCAAGTAGGAGTGTGGGTTTACCATACCCCTAACAGGTTAGCCCGCTACCACCCTAGACTGTATCATCACTTACCACCAGGTGAGATAGCCGTCAAGGGCTAACTTGTAGTGTATAAAAAAATAGTAATAGAAGCACGTATCGTTGGCAGCCCTGTAAGGTGCCTCCATGCATTACGCGCGGCGGGCGCGGGCGGCTTGGCGGAATGCGTTTAAAAGCATGTTTTACGCGTGCTCTAATGAATGTGTCTGGATGAAGTGCGGCTGATTTTGACACTCGCCATTATGACAGCTCCGCACTTTACCACACCCTTTGATTGCGACGACAATTGCAATCTTAGGGCGCTTCTCCAGCAAGCGGGTGTGAGATAGCAGAGCGGTGCGAGGAAGTGCAAAAAGTAAGCAGTCGATAAGCTTTAATGTAACTAAAAATTATTAAGTTAATGCAAAGACATGGCCAGCATGGTGGACTATGGCCAGCGTGGTGGACTATGGCCAAACCCATCTCATACTGAGAGGAGACCCGTGCTCTGTAGTGAGCCGGCAATGGGTTGATCATGATGAAAGACTTTATCAGAGACTGAGGTATTACAGATATTAGTTGTTTATACATATAATGAAACAACCATCGTCAGGAATAGACAAAACTGTACGTTCAGTATATTTAAAAATTTTAAATATTGAGGTTAAAAATCAATATAATACCTAATGCAGAATTTATATATGTTTTATCTGTCTATTTGTTAACGCATCACTCAAAAACCACCGAACGAATTTAAATGCAATTTACGGCTAAAGCTCTTATTATGTCTAACATCATTATTATCACTAACTCGACCGCATTGGCTTATAATTTTATCTCCCATGAGAGAGAAGGCTCATTTTAATCATACCCTCTTATTATATGATAAGATAATTGTATACTATTATTGAAGCTAGGATATTAGTATCTTTAAAAAAATATAAAATATTATTCATTACTATTAAATTAAATTTTCTTTCGTCAATCGGCCACATAAAAACTTATTTTGAAGGGATTAAAAATCTAATAATTTTGCTTCATTGGGTATTATACTAAAAGTTTTAATGGTCATATACTAACAATTTTCACTAAGGTATTTATTTCCATATTCTTAATCTAAAAAATTTACTTTACTTACTAAATATTTATGTTACTATCTGTTTCGTTTGTTCAATGAATTGGTACGTTGATGCAGAACTTGAACTAACAGACGACTGGTAGTTCTAGTTTAAGATTTCCTTCATTTGCTTCTGTTCTTTCGTCATTTGGGCAGTTTGAATCACATCCATCCATCAGCTGCCATAGTCTGCCCATTTACTATCTGCCAGTGGTGGCTTTTTGGTGTAGGTATATACACAAGTCGAAGTTCAGAGAAGTAAAAGACATGTGTCCACACATTTTTTACTGTAGATACTTTATAAGTAGATACTTTCTATTAAGCATTTATTTCTGAGACCCAAATTAAATATTTATATATTGTCACCTAATATATTTTTCCCGCTAATATTAGGATTTCTGAATCGATTTTGTCATATTCCACTTAAAAGAAGTGATCAGATCCGTTTGTCATGATGTTAGTACTGGTAAGTCATTATTCCTTTGGAGTCCCACCTTCCCACTATCATCGTCTAATTGTTTAAACATCGCCTGCAGTCCTTATGCAGTATTTTCAAAAAGTAAGCAAACAAATCTTTCTTGTTTCATTTGCCATTTACTTTTAGAGTAGATAAAATTAAGCATGGCTATATATTTTTGATTATAAATATATAAATACATAATAATTCATAATTAATTCATTTGGGTTTGGATAAATAATAAATATCCGTCGCTATGCAAAGTATCACATATCTCATGGAGTGGTAGCTTTACTTTGTCTGGGACCCCTGGATAGCTTTCCATGATAGTTCTCTTGTATAGGGGTGTTACGTAGTTAAGTAGAAATATATGTCTGTGGGTGTGTTTTTATTAGCATTGTCAACACCCCGGATTCTTACAGCTTGGTACTTAAGGGCTTGTTTCATTAAAATACTACTTCTTTCCACTTAAAGCTTACGTTTCTTAATTGCTTTCTGCTAAAAGCCTCTTTTACCTCGATGATGTTCGTACACTATAACATAATTGGGCGGTTTTAAAAATATACTCCGTTCCACATTTACAAATTTCTTCATTGTTATTTCAGTGATTATTTGTATTTTATAAGTGTTTAGGATTTTTCCAAACAATTTCCATAATTTTATGGATATTATCCTTAAAATGATGAATGCAATAGAGGTTTGAGATTGTTTTCCGCTATTATATTTTCCCGGATTTCAGTCACGACATAAAATGATGAGCCTTAAACGATAGCTTCCGGCTGATTGACCCGCGCATAAAACATCTTATCTGTTCTCGGATAACGTATTCTATCTGCAGGCGACTTTTATGGCTATCTGATCGCTTTTGTTTTCGGCGCTCACTTATACTAACATTTACAACGGAACCGTGAAAACACAAAACCGTAGGTATGTCGTAAAATTACTAATTAACTAAATTATTTTTATATATTACATAAAATTTTAAGAGATCTTGTATTTACCCAGTTGTCTATATATTTCTTTAATCTGGTATGATGAAAATTTAAACCTATGCGACAGAGCCCTGCGAATCTACACTCCACTATAAATGCAGTTAAGTACCTACTGCTAACTTCCTGGAAAAAAATATTATATTCTTTAAAAAATATATATTCAAGTCAAACAACAACAACACAACAAATAGTGTTTTAATACTTGTCTGATTATGAATTTGAGTATATATATTTTTCATGCATATTATATTATATTATATTGAATGCGTCTAATATTTAACACTATAAACTTCACTTTGAAACTGTACTAAAACCGTTTTCCAGATCAAAGTAACACAGTGAAGTTAACTCGTATCGTTATATTAATAGTAATAGCAGGAATTTCCAACAAAAACACATACAACTTGAAGTTGCTACTGTATTTAGACATTTTGATATGGTGGCAGTTAAATACGAAACATTTATTATTTGGAAGACTGACCTCTCAAATGGGCAACGGCATATAACTTGCAATTGCATAATAAATAATAAACTTTCACCCAAATTTAAAAATTGTATATTATAACTCAGGACTTCGTCCGATTACCACGTTTTCCTTCATAAGCTTTTAACCTTAATATGTTTATGCAATAAGATAACCCAGAGACAGCATCAGATAACCCGCTCGCGCCGTCACTACGTAAGATCGGCCCCGATGGGTAGTATTTGCAAAATACTGCTCGTCTTAAACCTGCTTAAGAATTGGAAAAAGCCAAAGCCAGCTTCATATTTTAGATTAATGATAAATAAATATAGATCAGTGGTCAATACGCATGGTGTAATCTTATCAATCGTTAAAAATTGGAATTACATCATCATCAGCCAACATTAATCCACTGCTGGACATAGGCCTTTTTTAAGTAGCGCCAATTCTTCCTGTCTCCGGCCTTATGCATCCAGTCGATGCCTGCCACCTTTCGGAGGTCATCACTCCACCTGGCCGGAGGACGACCCACACACCGTTTGCCGAGACGTGGTCTCCACTCGAGGACTTTCCGACTCCAACGTCCGTCGGTTCTCCGACAAACGTGACCAGCCCACTGCCACTTCATACATATTGCATAGCTAACCACAATAATTCGTTATATTTCTATTAAGATTTAAAAAATACACAATAATTAAATTGGCTTCTATTACCAGAATACGCATTGAAACGCGTAAGCCCAATATGTAATGATTTCCAAACGATGTAATAAAATAAAATAAAAAATTCTCAATGCTACGAGTATACGCAACATAAACAACGAAAACAGATTTTTTGTTTATCGGTCTGTCTTCTGTCTGTTCGCACATCACGTTAAATATACAGAGTGGACAAAAATACAATTTAGTGCACTTATAAACAATGAAAGCAATTCATAAATGGAATGATCGCCGGTACAAAATATCCGCATGTAAGCAATATGTCATTTAAATACAGGATACATATCAAAGGGCGACGCTCTCGATCGCTCGACATCATTTAATTATCCGAGCGATCATAAAGCCTCCTCCGGGGCCGGCGAGCCCCGACATCACCGAAGCATAAATCCCTATCACCTGTGCGATAAGGTGCAAAATTAAACAGCTCTGTGAGCAAAGTGCGCTATGGTATAGCCCAAGTTTTCGATAAAGGCGTAATTAAAAGTAATTCGTTTTATTGTTGCTTTTATCGCCTCGGAGTCTTGGTACCGCCGTACTTACAATGGCAGGTAGGTAAGGTAAGTACCCAACTTAAATTTTAGTGGTTCTTACTACTTCTAGTCGTTAAATGTGTTTTGGAAATGGTTTCGATGTGAACAACCTTTGAAATTGATTTTTTACAATGCATGGTTAATATAATAAAGAATATTATGAGAATTGTAAATTTATTTCATTAAAAATATCACAAAATTTAATATGTTCACTAAGCTGCACAAAATTAGTAACTCCATTAAAGGTTATTTTATGAAAAAATACCAATTGAAATCTAGGATGTTTCTTTTAATGTATTCAAAGCTTTTATCAACCGTAAGCTTATAGAAAATCCTATTATTATCCAGTATATACTAGCTCTCACGCCCGTGTGCAAAATAAATACATATAAACGCCAAAAGAGATATAATATACGTACATAGATAAAAATAAATAAACTTACATACACATTACATAAATACATATTTGCACCGGGCGGAGGATTACGCCCCGGCAGGGGAGACCAAACGGCCGGGGGTCAGGGCGACAGGTTGAGAAACCGGCGGACTATCCTAGCCGAGTCCAGCAAGACCGCTTTTTGCATCCTGGCTGCGAGCGAACTGCCACGGAACCCCAGTCGCCTCAGATGGTGAGCGAGGCTTACTGGGATCAACCCATTCGCAGATATTACGATTGGGATGGTTTCAGCAGACTGCACATGCCACATGTCGGAAACCTCGTGAGCCAGATCGAGATACTTACGTGTTTTCTCCGCTATTATTATTATTATTATAAAGGATTACTCAAACGATAAAAAAGCTCGGCTATGAACTGTTTTTATGACATAATTATTGTCAATAATTAATAATTAGCTATGTCATAAGAACAAATTGGTGATATCAAAAAAAACGGTTAGGTTTGTGTTGGGCTTTTTCTTAGACCTGGATGTTAAGTACATTCGTTAACTTAAACTAAAGCTAAAACGTATCAAATAGGAACGTTTTAGCTTTAGTTTAAGTTAACGAATATACTTAATTGTCAACATCACGTCGCATATAAATAATGAAAAGTATATTATGTGATCGGTTCATAGACGCCTGTATTAGGCTTACATGAAGTCTTTAAAGTAAAAGGTGGCTAACGAAACCAACATTTCATTTTAGAGATACTATCTATCTTAGAGATGGAGTTCGTACGGTATAGTTGTCGATTTTAGTTTTTCTGAAGTAACAAGTAACGTTAACTTATTTTTAAGCCATTTTTTTTAAGCCGAGCAGTAGCTTTGTGATATATACACCCGTAAGGATCAATTATTGTAGTTTACGACCAATCCGATGTCAGCTCTGAAAGCTGCTTGGCGCTGCTTTAACTACAAAACAACTGGAATAAATAGCCTAGAAAATTTCAGTCTTTTATTAATCTGTATAATCTGATCAATTCACATTAGTCTGACTTTCATGTAATTAGTTAAATAATCATTATGAGCTTTATAAAATGTGTTTCTTAATCACAAACATACACATTAACTGTATTTATTTGCACAGAGAAAAGGTGGTTTCAAATTATAATATTCCGAGTAGGTATTAATTTAAATTCCAAGTCGGGAACAACCAGCGCTGTTTTGTTTGTGTTCCCATTATAATAATATAGTGTTGTGTTTGTTGCGGGCCATCATCCGCGCTCTATGTTATTATGATATACTCCGTACTTTAACAGTCAGCCAACAAGCTACTCGCCTACGAGAATACCTGCAGGTGCTATCGTCCGATATAAACCATTCTAACCTTCAATAAACAAGACTTAAAAGCAACTTTCGGCTTCTTCGAAGACTACTTCCTGCAAGGTTCTTCATGTTGGCCACATAGGGAACAAACATAAAAATACAATGAAAGTATAAAATTTCCACTTTATCTTCATGCAATTTTAACTATTATCGTCATCACCATTTCACCGAATTTTCACTGAAAGACCACTTGGTCAAATAATTTGATAAACCGTATTCTTGCTTGAATCTCTTATCCTTTGGCGAAGGGTTTGTTCTTTAGCTGGTACGATTTGAATATTCATGGTGGATTAGCATAAATAAATACCGCGTGTAAGGAACAGGGACCCTCGAGGGAGTTTGAGACGTCGTCGTCTGCCAGCGTTGCGGGATGCATTTCTTCATTCCACTGTACAGTCGCTAGTTAAACATTCAGTTACAATTGCTTCATAATGCGCTTTATTCTAAAGTATCCCAAAGTGCCGGTTAGTATAAGGAGAAATACATTTACTACTAATGCAATTATAATTTTAACAAAATGATACCTAACAGATCGCCCTCGTTGTTACGGATATGAAATCTTGATTATAAGATTAATCTGTAGGGTATAATTGCTAATTTTTATAAGCAAAGAATAGCTCTGTTCGTTTCGCTTTGTTAACGGAGCCTCCTCCGAAGATAGTGTAAGTAAAATGCAATTTGAAAAAATGTGCTAATTTTGAAGAAATGAAAAAAATA
Source organism: Lasiommata megera (assembly GCA_928268935.1). Classification (NCBI taxonomy): domain Eukaryota; kingdom Metazoa; phylum Arthropoda; class Insecta; order Lepidoptera; family Nymphalidae; genus Lasiommata; species Lasiommata megera. Next base: position 321,867 of record OV743308.1, on the reverse strand, counting down.
TATACTTGATTAATAAAAATAACGAGGAATCCTACTTTTTAGGGACATACAACTTGATCATAATCGTATTCAATAATAATAAAGTTATTAAAATGAACCACAGGCCCGACTCATTGGATATGCAGCCGTCTGCGATCGTTCCAGCGATACAGCGAGCTTTTATCCACTAATGTGTTTCCCCATACGTCCTAACAACAATAACCACGCAATTTTCATGGACAGCCCATCTATATGGCCATTCGAAATACAATACTGCGTTACATAAAATAAAAGTGCCGTTACATGTAGCGGGCGTTAGGAGTATACGCGGTTAGTACGTTACACCGAACGCAAACAATAATTCCAACTAAATAGACCTTTACGACTAGCATAATAGAGACGTTAATCGCGTGGATGAGTAGCTCCAAAAGAGCATGGTCCTTTTGGAAAGCGTCCAACCCTCCCATTGGGAGCAAACTGCCGATCCTCTGATTAAGTTTCACAATTCCACTGAATAACCTTCGCTTTGGATTTTTGGATAAAATATTCCATTTGGTAAATATGAATGCGATCGTCCAAATTTCGTTTTCAATGTTTGAAGTTTTAGTGGTTTTTTCAAGAACTTATTTCTAATTCTCTTTGAAATTCTTGATATTCTTGGAGCAAAAGGAAACTAATAAAGTAAACTAATGCTTACTTCTCATCATATGTAGTGTACCTCGTTCAGAAGCTTCCAGATGGAATGAACTGATTTGGCTAAAATTTGAACTTATACTTTTCCAATTAACCCATACGCTCCATTAATTCCCGGAATATTTCGAGTAACCTCCAAAAGAACTATAAACAAATTCCATTTGTATCAACGAAAGCTACATCAAATGCGGGTAAACGGATGAGAACTTTAACGCCATTTAGGACGCACCTTGAATGGCTGGGTTTGTACTAGACTTGATAATAATGTAAGTGGTTAAATTCTTAAACGTTTAGGTTTCAAACAAAAAGAATATACCAACTTCATAACCGAAATCCAACCCGATCGAGAGCAGCGGCGTATACGGGAAGTTTAAAGATTTTCTCCAATTCCACGTTTGAGTTACCGCCGTTTCGCTTCCAGGTGAATAGATAGCCACTCTGGCAAACTTTACCGACTTCGCCGTCCTTAAGAACATTTCATATACCGTTATTCCCACTCGCCACTTGTTTTATAGTTTCTCGAGTGTTTACGTCTTCTAAATTCAATCTATTATTCAATGATATATCGCCAGTAAGCTTTTCATTTTGAAAATAAAACTAATAAAATATGTTTGTTAATTTATTTTGGATTTTGCCGATCATAAAAAAAAGACTTACAGAGTTCATAATCTTCATTTTCGAACGTTATTATTTTTTATTTAGAATCTCGTTGGAATTTTAATCTCAAAATAGCAAATATTTCAATTGATAAAGCAACTAAACTCTCACTTGAATATACGAATTCTAGCGAGTTATTGTTCCTAAATATCTTTTACTCTCGCATTAAGGGGTTTCAAATTCAATATCTTACAGCCGTGCAGTCTTTTCAACGTGTACACTAAGATTATCAATCAATGTGTTTCACCTTTACATTTTATTCAATAGAGCCAACGAGCCAAGTGTGTGCAGAGCGTAGCGTTTTAAGATTTTCTTGCAATTCCCCGTTAGAGTTATCGCTGCTTCGTTTCCAGGTGGATGGATGGTCTTTCCCCCGAACTTTGCCGTCCCCAAGTGAATTTTATACTCGGTTATTTCCACTTGCCATACTTTTATAGTTTCTCTACCATTAAATAGGTCACTTTTAGAAAATGAATTATATTAAGGCTGCGACTGAATCCCCGAGTGCCCTTTCTTCCGTTCGATATTGTTAGCCACATTACATACTTAAGTTTCAGTTTTGAAATATGCTCAGTGAAATCTGACAGTTAACAAATTTAATATTGCCTTAGTCAGTGGCATTATCTTTTTATAAATTATCGCAAAATTTAATAAGACCAAATTTTTGAAAACGTGGTTTACTACGGAGTCCGGTGCAATTGAAACCTTTTTCGGCACTAGTTCCCGACTTGAATTGTTTGATTTGTTTTTTTTTCGTGGCTCTTTTTATGTAATTACTCTATATAAGTTTAGTTACTCTATTAAAATTTTGAGAAGAATTTTACTTTTTCCGATTTTTCTTTTCCAAAATGCCACAGCATTGAGCGCAGATGCATGCCGTCTCAGATTTCTTCTAATTCCATGTTTGAGTAATCACCCGCTCGTTTCTAGGTGGATGGACCCACTCTTGAAACTTTGCACATCCAAGGACATTTTATACTCCGTTAATTTCAGTTGCCACGATTTTTACTACTTGATGTAAGTTAACTTCTGAAGACATATTTTAAATTTTATACTCAGTGTAAAACTCGAAAAATGTTAACGCTGTTTTATTTTTGAAGGTGCACAAAATTCCCGTATTAATTTTTTTCATTAATTTTGGTATAAATTTTTTTATAACAGTGTTTTTAATATCTTAAGAATACGGGCTGTTTTCATCCATGCAAATTACTTATTGCAAGTGCACTAGCATGAGTAAGACAATAATTAACCTTATTCAGTAATAACTCAGAACTATAAACCAGCACTCTACTCGGCGGGGCAGCATTAGTAATTTTAATAACAACTCAAATATATTTACATTTACAAACTTTTATAACTAGCATAAAATCATAAGTGATGAAAGTTTTAAAACTTAACTGATTAAATGGACCACTGTGGAGCACTTCCAATAAGCTGTGGAGCATTATAGAGATTCGGAAACTTCGTGCCCAATTATGTAGACTCAGTGTTATGAAAGTGATTTAAACCATCGAGAAATGGTTCACGTCGGCCTTTCAGTTCATCATCGGACAAAAGTTGACTTCGCAGGAGATTCTGGTGAACAGGCTAAAATAGTAGGTATTACGAGTTTATAAAGTAATAAAATATGTAATATTCTCCATTCTTTTAAGGTTAAATAGCGGTGAGAATTACGTTACATTATTCAGATGATTGCGAAGGGGTAAATTAAATTTGAGTTTTCTCCTAGCAGGAGTTCTTCTTAGTATTCATACTATAACCCAAGTTAATAATATTTTCAAATGTTTCATCAATATAACATTTTGGTTCTCAAAATTATACTCTGTTCGGCTCTCATTCTACACACAATATATATTTCTGGAAAACTTACTTGAAACCTACTTACACGCTGATAACTAATTTTGTGCTAAGGTGCTTTTGTAATTAGTAGCGATCTGTTAATTTGATATAATAATATTTCGTACCCGAAAGTGTAACACTTCGCCTTGAACTTTGTCTTTATTAAAAATGGAGAAATGAAAAAAAAACATTTATAATCAAGACATTAATATATAAGCTATAGCAAGGTCTGAAGAACCTCGATCCTGGAGCCAACTTCCAACCACATACGTTTTTTTTAATTTGGAGGCGCGAATGCCGCCACTGTCCACCTTCGAAAGGTAAGAAGTGGACTGTATCGTGTATAATTTGGAATTTAGGCATCCACGTGTCGGGCAAAGGGGGCGTGAAGACAAGGGAATCGTGCACTAACCTTAGCAGGTCCGAGACCTATACACACAGCCAACACACACCCTGGCGCGGAACACGGACACCTCGCGGGATCAGATGGCACTCGGCAGCACTCACGACACCACACTTCGAAAATGGCGAAACGAAGATCGACCCGCTCCACGTACGTTCGATCGCAGAGAGGTCTCAAGCCGACTTGAGGCGGCGCTTGCGTCGCACCGCGAACATTGGTGACAGTACACGATTAGGAAGGGAGGGTAGTCGGATAATAAGCGTGGACATAGGTCGAATTATTAATCCAAACACAGCCAATAGTTGGCGTTACCAAAATTATTTTCTGAATATTGATTATTCTCTTTTATTATGACAGTTTATTAATGGTTGCTTTAATAATAAATACAAATTATAAAGATACGCATAAAAGAGTCGCACACGTAACTGTCGGATTTGCCACAAGTTTACAACAACAATAGGTTTTGTAAATAGAGTTGCAAACTAGCACAATTGGATGTTAATAAATTTTCGTAACAGCCCAGTTAAGGGGAACTAGTTTAGTAATAGCCTTAGTTTGATTTAGGTTCTCCGGAGGACGCCCAAAAACTAAAGTTGAAATCGAATTATTGGCGATGTTCCGGTGTCCTGGAAATAGATGACTTTCTTAAAATCTTCCTTTGGGATGGCTATTTTTTACTTATATCATTATAATTATCCACATTTGTGCTACGAGAAGTGAATACGAGACCCGTTGGAATGTTGCAAGTTGGTTCTAAGGAACGTACTGTAGCTGTTGGTTTTGGTATGAAGAGCTTCATAAGCCACCTCTGGACACGCTATCGTATCACGGACACCGTGCCAATGAGTGATGAATTTTTATCACCACACGCAGACAGAATCGGTACATCCAAAATATTGCACGATAGAATTGTACCGTGACGCTACGAGTTTTGGTATTAGTTCACTGATAAGCAACCAAATAAATAAAAATCATTAACTTGGGAGTGGGCCTTCCACCTACAGCACGCCGCACTAGTGTACAAAGGGCTTGCACAGAAATTTGGAGGAAGCAGACTGGCACTGTGTTTGCTCTTCCGATAAATCTTGTTTCGCTATGAGTCCAGATACGTACTCAAGTTTAGAGTACCTCTCGACATCAAGAACGTTTGAAATTATGTCCGGAACTTCATTCATATAGAGGGAGAACGGTATGGGCCGATGGAAGAACCGTTCTTAATTGAATCAGGGTGACCTCAATGCTCAAATTTATGCGGAGAGCATTGTTTTAGACGCGATCGTCAATTGGCCTAGACGGTTAAGTTGAGCTAATGCACGAAAATGCTCGCTGACACACGGCTGCAGTCGTGCCGTCACGCAATTTTGCCGCTCTGCCGTGTTATTAATCCTGCCGTGACCTGCTCAGTCACCAGATCTCACCTCAATTGAGTACGCATGGAATATGGTTCCAAAGAAGAGCTCTGCTGAGTATAGGTGCTTAACCTGCAACAACCTTATAACTGGTAGAAATAACTTGGGCGGCCATTCATCAAAGTGACATTGATGAACAGATTTTAAGCTGGCCAAATCGCGATGTTTTTGTGATTCGTCTCAGTGCTGGAAATATAGATGATAATTCTTTTATCTTAGCTATAAAAAATAAAAATAGAATCTTTATCACCGTTTGACGACATTAATTTTCAATTTATATTAATTAAAAAATATATATGCAATGATGGATCCATTTGCTGACTTGAGTCAACGTTATTTTAAACCATAATGTACGTGGACGAAGTCGCAGGCATCGGTTAGCTTTCCCCATTAAATTTTTCTGTGGCCTCCAAACTATCTCCACGTCCATCTCTACTAAATTCATTGCTCTTTCCTGATTGAAAGGCAAACAACAAACAAACTTGTTTTTAATTTTTAAAAATCTTTAGTAACCTTATAAAAGGTTTCATTCATTTGTTTGGATATGATGGTAATAATTATAAAAGGCGGCTTTTTTGTTTGTCGATTCATTTTCGACTTTTTAATTTTCATGCAACCATATTTGAATGTTTGATTAATTCGAATATGCTTATATCAAATAAAAAGCGAGCTTGCTTTGCTCTAAGACACTTGCTCGTCGAACATGTATCCGCGTGGGGAGCAGCCCTCTTTATATTATTTTGTCCGCATCTTTTTTCCATTCCGTTGAGCCGATGGCGACTCAGTTTTTTGTAATATCACTTTAGCAAGATCTTTGTTCGTCGAACTGAGCGTCTACATTGCTATCTAACAACTTCTTACAATATTTTTTCATAAAATGGCGATCATTTTTATAACGAATCCGTTTATGTTGATAAAATAAGCTATGTTTAATGTACTGTGAAAATATTTATACAGTTTGACTAAAATTGAGATATCATTGAATTGTTTAAATGTTTCTACCATTGCCTACTTCTTTCTGAAAACACCGTCGACGTTCAAGTTTTACTCGCATGCGAAGAACCGAACCGCGGTGAAATGTAACATAATATAATACTGGCAGTTAAAACACGTTTCTTAGATGAGGACGCACTTCAATGTTCAACTTTATTTTATTTAATGAAGACGCAGTCTGCTGCGTCTTCATTAAATTAAACAAAGTAGGTCGTATTTGCGTAGCAGACCTACACAAATAGTAACGATGAGTTGTATGTGTTTTAGCGTAGGTACGGCTATAAAAGCCTTAGCTTGGAAAATTCTAAATAATAAAAGTTATTTGTTGGAAAGCGCCTCATCGATTGAGCCGTGGGCAGTGTCCGCACATTTCCCGCTATAATTTTTCCCGGCGTTATAATTCAATCCGGAGCACTGGCACCCCGGCGCCGCGCCGGGCCGGAGCACTGGCACCCCGGCGCCGCGCCGGGCCGGAGCCCCGGGTGCTACTACAGCGGGGAAAGCAAGCTGTAATAGCGATTAGAATAGATTGTTTTTTCTCGCAACGCTGAGCGAGGTTTAACTATCTTGATGTTTAACTTTAGTTATGTCACCCGTTAAAACCTTCGTTGCTTGTTAGCATTAAGAAAAAAATAATGTTCATAAACTACACGAACACACAGACAAAAATGAAGTAAAATCCGTTTGGATTCTGTATCAATATTATAGTTTCCCCGCGCAAAATTTTCATATTATCAATCAATCAATGTACAGGAATCGTTTTAAGTTTACATTTTTATTGTTACCAATTACAGTTTTACTGTAAGTACATATGCCGGTTTCTTTTGTATTCAATTCTTATGTGATATCATTGGAATGCAAATAAGTACGGCTTATTGTGAGGCCACTCATTACTGCCTTCGTTCGAATCTGTCTGCGAGATACCTTCATCGCAGCAACCATGATGTATAGTATCAGATAATCCAGGCGATCCGTCTTTAATATTACTTTTAATACTATCTTTTTAGTGCAAGATGCGAGCGGGGTTCTCGTGGCCTAGTTATGACAGCGCAAATCAATCTTTCGCTTAAGCTACATTGATCCAAGCCAGTAAATGGAACGTGTATGTAATTGGTCTTGTTACGCCAGCGGTCATAATATCTAAAACATAAAAATACAATTGTTGCGGTGCATACGCTTCCGTTACCCCTTACAGTTTGTAATTATTTGTATTATTTTCATTCTAACTTTTATATTATTACTTTCAATATTTTTTATTATTTTTGTTTCTAAATTTAAATTATAAGCATTTATATGGGTCCCTGACCTGCAATAAAAAGATTTTATTTTTTATTTTATTTATTTATTTTATTTATTATTGTATCTACTCCGATTATCATGCTGTTAAGCGGAATTTGGCTAACGGCTGGTTAATTTATCTATTATTATCTATTAACTACACAATGAATAAACGGACAGATATGTCAAGCGCTCAATGGAAGCAGTAGAGTTAACAGAAATTGATTTGTTATGAACTGGGTGAGTTAGGAGCATATAAAGAAACGGCCTTTCGGCTATTCCCTTCGTAGCCATTATATCGATGAAAAACCAACACTGATGATAAGGGGCCGTAAAAACCACCGAATCACGCTGTCTGACAAGTTTCCCTAAAATCCTTTCAAAGCTCCAAATCGCCCTAAAGAGCGTAATATTTTTTAGCCAAACATTGATGACTTTAGTAGATAAAAAGCAAAATCATGTTTTATACAAATGCTGGCTCATATTTCCAAATACGACGAAGGTTTTCAACTCCGGGGGTTAGCGTATGTGATCACATCAATATCTCCGCCTTTTCCTGGTCGATGTGCGACAAATATTTTTCTTATTATTGAATAATCAACAAACGCTCTGGATATATAATAATTTACGTTAGCTCAGAAGATATCTAACTACTGGCTTATGAACCAATTATTTATGACAATATAATATGTATTACAAAGTGTGAAGTCCTGGGGTCGATGCCAGTCTAGTGGGAATTCGGCCACGCCTAATTACCGCCTTACTGAGAAAGACGTACCGCCAAGCGATTTATCGTGCAGGTATGATGCCGAGAAGATAATGATTGGGTTCAGCCGGCAGCAAGTCCAAAAGTCAAAGAAACTTTTAAAAACTTGTAAAAGTTTTTTATGGCTTTTGAAATAAATTTAATCTGTGTCAAATATTGTACGATTTTGATGTATATTATACAGTACACATATAAAGTTGCTCTTGACTGCAATCTCACCTGGTAGTAAGTGGTGATGCAGTCTAAGATAGTAGCGGGCTGAACGTGTATGGATATCCATCAAAGAGACGCAAAGATTTTACTGAATCTTTTTAGAAAGTCCACTTCAAACTCTACTTCAAGTATGAGAATCGTAATTAACAATCACCATCTTCAATTTACGCGAGCGAATATTATTCATTTTCTTACTCTGTAGTAGCTTTTGCAGAGAGTTTGTTTTTTCACATAATTTTCAATTGATTACATCGTAAAGAGTTAAAATAGAGTACATGAAATGCAAACAAGTAAAAGAATTTTGTTGTGGCCACTCTTCAAGCTATAATATCTTTTTTTGTTAAGAAGTATTAAAATGCACCTGCGTACTTTAATACGCGACTTAACAGTTTTAATCTTAATTAATCCTCAATATGCAACATTGTTGGAACAGAAAGCGTTGCAAAAAAGCTCCTGATATCCGCAGCGTTACACCGGGAGCGATTAATAAAATATTTTGTTGAGTATTATTTTTCGATAGGTTTTTTTTTATATACAAAGCGAGCAAATGAGCAGGCGGGTCATCTGATGGTAAGTGATTACCGCCGACCATGAACATTTGCAGCACCAGAGGAACCGCCAATGCGTTGCTGGCCCTTTTTACATTTACTATGTATCTTTTCAGTAAAAACTGGTCTTGAGGAAATTTGCCTTTGACTGTAGCTTGAGAAAATTTCTTAAACTCATCAATGATATCGGGAACTACACGCTGATCAAATTGCCGCTAGTATTATAGATTCAGCAGTGTTTCACTTAGCAACATGTGAGATCGACGAAGTTCTTAGGGTTCCGTACGTACTAAGCGTACACTTTTACTAAGCTTGCGTTGTCTACAGTTAAAAATTTCATAAAGTGCTTACTACTTTTACTACAAAAAAACTTAAATTACACGTGTGCTAATGGGCCTGTTTAATTTTTTAAATTATTTTATATCTATTATTTAGAGGGGCAGCCCGCTGGCACACTGGCGCTCTGTTAGATGGTCGGACGGCGGAGGCGTAGCAGTAGAGTTCAGTTGGTAACCAACGGGTAGCAGACCTTCAATGCGATTATTTTTCCCCACCTTGTTTATTAGAACTCATACAGACAGTGATAATCTGAACGCTTGACGAGCATGATTGTTAATATTCCTTACAATTGATGTACAATCTACGTACAATAAATTTATTCATTATTTGTTCTAAGTACAACAGATAAAATAAACACATTAATATCATCACGAGAAGGATAATTGGTCCACCATTAGCGAAGGCGCTAAAAATCGAATTGCGCAAATCAAGGAGCAATTCACAAGTGTGGAAATGGGTTCGAAATAACACCGATTTCGGCTGGCCGTGTGCTCATGGGCCCGTTTCATTTGATGGCCCAATATCGGGGAGAGTTTGCTTTCCAATTTCGTGTCCATCTCACTAATTACTCCTGAATTTGTGCGGCAGTGACACGTATTAAGACCCCGGCACACGTGTTAAACGCCACTCGACTAGAGACACACTAGAAACACCAGCTGGAACGCATGGACGGGTGTCTGGGAATTCTCTTTCTAAACTGCGGAGTTAGGTTGTTCAAATGAGAGGGAGCACGTCATGCAACACGCCACCCAACAATAGAAACGCGAGTGTTCGGTCAACCATTGTTTCACCTACGCACAAGCCATTAGAACTGTGTGCCAGTGATAAGGTTATAACAAAAGGAATACCGGCTGCGTTATGAGCTTATTCTTAAAATAATGTAATTTTGAAACGATTAAAGCCAAAAAGCAAAATATTGCTTTTGCTGGCAACTTCGTTTGTGTTTGTTACGGCTTTTATGTTATTTCTATTCCCGGCCTAAGAATATCTCATATTTTATTTTGTCTTTAAAAGGAAGGTATTTAGTAGCTGTAGGGTAGGTATATGACATAAGTTTTTTTTATAAAAATCGGTTCTGGGGCTTATTTGGTTTTAAAAGTATGTCATATCTAACTCATCTAAATCTAAGTATCTGTGAAAATTTCGGTTAGTTGGTTGTAGAGCCACACTAGAATTTGTAGTATTTTTATTAGGGATTACTTAACGTAGAATTAATCATTATCACCTTACGTAACAATATATAATGCTGCGTTTATTATGAATCATTTAAAATACCTTCTGTAGACAAACCTATTTGAATGAGAAACTTTTGTATAAAATGAGGTTAATACTTAGTAAAAATACAATGAACCTCGAAACAATTCTTTCGGAGAATTATATACCGAATTACGTAATGTCTAGAAACGAGACCCGCCCAAACTGCTCAAGGCTGAGCGTACGCGAACCCTCTCAGGGTTTGTTCAGCGGCTCATTATCCGCGCGGACGTGAGCCGCTTCCCCAACTCCTCGGATCCACGGATCCGCTGCGGAATTTTATGTACGCCTGTTTATACTTCGGCTACCGATACAAATAGAACGGCGAATCAAATAAAAGAAGCGAAATAAATAAAGACGGAATATCTCTCACTCATAAATTGCAGCCCCCAATTTAACTAAATAGGGCCCCGCTTCATCAGCCGTCTGAAAAGGAGGAAGTTTATTCAAATGGTGAGGCCAATTGGCCAAAGAAATAAAAGCCTGTCCATTATTACTCTCATATTTTTATTTGAACAATACAGTAACCCGTTAACATTTGACTGGAGTAAGGTGTTACTTTGCGGCGTTATATAAAGAACATCAAGCCTAATATATATACGTTTAATATAAATTTTGATCTCGTTTATAGACAAGATTTTAGGTGTCTTTTGATTGATAATTTTGCAACGGTGATTGATTGATAACTTTACATCAAGTAACCCGTTCGCTCGTTTGCCCCCCCTATATATATATGAAAAGAAAAGGATTGGTGAAATATAAAAGCGAATAATAACATCCCTGAAATGCATTTTGTATAGATTTTTAAAATGCAAATAACGATGCGGAAATTACAAGCGAAGCATCTTTAAGCGTGGCTTTAAAAATTGAAAAATTCACACCATTTCCGCCGTTTAAGATAGCTTCAAAAAGGATTTTGATAGTAAACGTTCACAGACTCGCACAAGCTTAGCTCTTTGTGTAATGATGTACAATTCCTTTGGTGCACTTTATTTACTAGCACAGAATAAGATTTTCGCTTAATGTTAAATAGATAAAATGAGGAAATTGGATAAACTGCAGAAAGCCATTTATTGTGGCTATACTTTTGTGTCTATAAAACTAAATTTAGAACTTCCGCACAGTCCCAACTCAAAAAGAGAAATAGAAAGATTGCTTTGTCAGTCTTTCTGTAGGCATGAACCTGTTTGAATGTGAACATACATGACCGCCTGCCTAGGAAACGAAACGGACAAGAATTAGTGATATTGAGATATCGGTTGCGAAAAGTACAGAGGTATTTGTGGGGTTAAGCCCTGGTTTGCTTCTGTGATATGATAAGCTGTGGCCCGCGATTTCGTCCGCGAGGAAGCTTAATGTTTATGTGAGGGGAATAGACGGCTAGATCAATAGATCTACCCCGCGGAAACCGTAAATTGTTTTAGGATAACAAGTAACAATGTGTTATTCCTGACTCTAATCTATCTATGTGCCTAAATGTTTTATTAATTATCCTTCTATCTATGAAGCTTTCGTTAGTATATTTTTCATTATTAAGCATTATAATACGTGAGTAGATGTGATAACCCCATGTGTCCCTCATGTACTAACACGTTAACTTAAATCCTTAAAATGAAAACTATGAAGATTCCAATCGCGCCCGCGTAATTAATGTCAAATGTTTACTGCCCTCCTTGAACATTGTCACCAGAGGTCCTCTGCCAATGTGTTGCCGGCTTTTGAGGGATTTATTTATCCGCCCCTTAGTTAAAGAGCTCCGTATTAAAATTCCGCAGATGTAAGCGGGTTCCATAATTTACTTCTGCGTGCAAAAAATATTCTGGTGAAAAAGAAGGCTTTAGACCGGGTCTTGTTGGGATGAAACTCGTTTCTTCGACGTATGCTAGTATCAGAGAATATGGGTGGCATTATAGAAGCGATAAAAAAAGCAAAAAACTTGGAAGCAGTCGGTTTCACCTCCTAGCCAATCACAATTAGAATAATCGCTATTAAATGGTATCATTTTGATGATACATACTTCAAGTATGTATCATCAAAATGATATTATATTTATGATATTATACTTAGCAAGTACTTTGCAAGGAATTCTTGTCAGACCAGAACCAAGCTTACGAGTATAATTGAACTAAGCGCTCTTTTAGAGGGTTAGGTTGTAGATACTGAAACTGCGAAACAAAATCTATGGGTAGGCCAAATCAGCAAAGGATAGAGGAGGTGTATATTTTACATTTATTGTTCATCCGTTAACGTGATAAGATGTCAGTTTGTCATTTACTCGTACCAACACTTATTAGTAAGTAAAATATTCCCATACTCGAATCGCGTGGTACGACAAAGAACTATAACCACGTTGTCTTGTGAGATCTGTAAAACTTTTCAAGCTAATGACGATAGTACCATCAATCTCCATGCTGAATACATTTTACATAAAGAATTTTCACGTCTTTTCCTTTCGCCGGTGGAGTCCGATAAGCCGTTAGTTATCAGTGAATGGAATGAAATCGCTTCCTGCTTCCTTCCTGGTAGTCGATTTTTAATGGAATTTCAAAATGCAAAAATGAAAAGGCACTAAGAAGACGGAAATTACAGCCGGCACAGCCTTTCAACCCGAGCTCGGGACATTCATCGCTGCTTTTTATTTGATCCGCCTTCAAAAAGGTTGACATTGTTCTAATTAGTTTCAACTTTTAATTTAACGCTTTGTACTGTCACAGCGGAATACACTGTAGTTACTAATGACTCACAGATTATTACAATTAACTTTCAGATTAGTGGATTATGAGACCTGGGCGCGATTGGAACCCTCTTAGCTTTAGTTTTAAGTTGGCGACTGTAATTATCACCATCACCTCATAAATTAAAATAATGAAAAATATATTATATATGAACTGTAATAGGTAACATGAATAAAGCTATTTTGATTTTTCATTTAAAAGTTTATTGTTAAAAGCACATCTATACAGTTTAGGTCATATTTATAATCCTAATAGTAAATTTTATTAATACAAACAACCTTATCACTAGAGATTTAGATTTTATAATCGCTAGTGAAAACAAGTAAGTAGTATTATGATAGGTAGTATACCGCGTAGTAAAAAATTCTCGTCAAAAGCATTCATAATTATTCTGGAACTTTCCCTCTGTTTACAAGTTCCGCGTTAAGAAGTTTCTAGGCCTCAGTTAGCAGATATAAATAACCGCTTAAGGCACGATGGCGAAGCAAAACAACCACCAAGTGAAACAAATAACTCGGTGTGATACTCAGTAACCTCGGCTACCATCAGAATGGTCCAGAGACGAAACGACGAACGAGAGAGTGAAAGTCCAGAGACTTTGAATCACAAACGATTGGAAGAGCGTTCTGCAACCTTAGACGGAAGCCCTCAAAAGTCTTACCAAGAATCATATTGGGTAGGCTTTAGTCTAGAGAAGGTGGTTTTATTAAAATCCTCTGTAATATAAAACTATCATTACGTGATGAGAAAACGATGTCTATTTGTTCGAAATTTGTTATTCCTGCATCAACGGAGAAGTGTGACATCTGTCGTTATTAAAGCTTACGAAGAAGTGCAGAAAGGTATTTTTTTTTAATCTATACATATAATAAGCCTGTTCAATCGGTACTGACGTTTAGAAATATGAAACTATACATACTTTTCCAATCAATTCTACAACTAACGCCATCTATGATAGAAGCATTTTACATTTACTAACTGTAGGTACGTTTTGCGCGGATCACGCATAAACAACTCAACGGATTTAAATGCAATTTGATAGTCATGGCTTATACTCTGGATTAATATATAGAGCATTTTTTATCCCCAAAAACCATTGGGTTTGTTCTTTACAGGTGAGTTTTTTTGTTTGTTCGCTCATCACTGCAGTAGCACTAAACGGATTTGTATGCATTTTGATATACTTATAGTTAAGAAGTAGATATTTATGATCCCAAAAAACAATCGGGTTCGACCTAGACAGGCGATGCAAGTTCTTTCAATCTCACATTGTAACCGCGGGATATGTGATGTATATACTGGGAAAGTTATGTTATTAGATTGATTTTGACAAAATATCATGAGATTCTTGAAAATTTTCGAATGAACCACCTTTCTATTTTCGTCATTTAACTTCTAGAAAGAAAATATTATGACTGATTGTTAAGGAGAGTCAAATAATCATCAATGTAGCAATAGTTATCTTTTATTTAACATATTAATTTATTCTTAAATGAAAGTAGCGGGTAAAAGTTAGTATAAATATATTTAGTTGCTTTTCAGTACAGGAACAGAACAGAAACAAAGTGAAGTAACAAATGAAGCAGTCGGAACAGTTACTTTAATTAAAGCTATTTATTTGGTCACGGCGTAGAATAATAAATACTTATAATTAAAAGTGTTATTTAAAAAAATAAACTGTGTGTGTCAGCTCCGACGCGAACGGAGTTTACTCCCTTAGATCGACTGTCTAAACAGGCACAAAAATGCATACTAGTTTAAGAAAAAGAAATACTATATCAAATGGTAAATAAACGAAACAATCACTGAAAATACCTAAATATTGAATATATTCTCACTGCCTATAATACTATTATGATTATTCGGTATAAGTATTATACATCAAACATTCAAAAAAAAATAGATTTGACATATCATACATGTAAACAATATTCAAGTCTGAAAAATGACAGAATGGTACGCAGAATAGGTTGAGCAAAAAAATGTAACGTGGTCATTCATTCAGTAGATTTTACTGCTCATATATGCAAAAATATGTCAACGCCATGCTTCATATTTTCTGAGAACAAACAACATATCACTTGTCCACGAGTCTTTTTGTACTTTTGCTTATCATTATGTCAACCTCGAGGTGATCAGTTTCCTGACTTGGTCGGAGGAGGCACTGGGAACAGACATTTGACGTTTCCATAGAGCCTGTGAAGGTAAAGCAGCCTGTAAACAAAAAATAATCGTTTTTTCTAGTTGTCATCATTATCCTCCAAGATATAATAAGTCGATTTCACAATCGCCTTGTATCTGCCATTTACATAAATCATAGATTTCTCCATTGTGTAGAGCAGGTCAGAATAATGCCCTATACATAGATCACTCGGACATATATAACATATGTTGATTAGTTTCTGTTTTGGGCTATTGTATTGCGTTATTAATTACCCAGTCGTGTCATATCAAGTGAAGATATAGTCTAAACTATTAGTGGTATGGCAGATATATTAAACCTATACCCCTAATCGGGTTGTACGCGGCATCGTACTGGAACGCTTACGGCACTATTTTGCAGGCACGGGGTGGTAACAAGTTGCGGTGACGGCCTAATACCAGACCAGACCGGTGAAAATTTAATAATCTTTCCTGTATGGTTCACGCAGCACGGGCTCCGGCCTAGTAAAAGGGACGCTAGGATTTGTCCATGCGCGATAGCAATAGAAGAATCATCAATTGGCTGTTACATAACAGTTCTTGTAATGAGGCTTTATTGTAAGAGTGATTTTCACTTGAAAAGTTACCGCAACTGTGAGGCAATGTCGATGTGCCACTAGTTATTGCTCTTGTAGTTATATTGTAGCACCTCACTCTACGACTCAACACCACTGTAATGCAAACAGTAGTAAGTATTGCCAAGTAAAAGTAGTGTTGCGTAACAACCCAGCAGAAGCAAATTCCCCGTTAGGGTGTACGCTACGAGTTAATAAACCCTTGTTGTAACTTGTAGTTGCATGCTTGCAGTATTCGTTGAGGGGTTTCTATAATTGCAGTATAAAAATGTAAACGTACGGCGGCACGTATGCTAAAAGTTACAAAGCATAAGTTTGTTCTGTATTACATTTTAAATGAAACGCGGGTCCGCTCGTATTTGCATGGCATACAACTTTTAAATTTTAGTTGCTAAACTAAAATGGGCTGAGAATTATAAAATTCCAGAGGAAATTTCTGCAAGAGAATTTCGAGCGCAAGCGTAGTTATATTTTTTAATACAAGTATAAATAATAAATCTTAATCTGGATGCATGTTTCTTTTCTACTATCATATTACTGAAAATGCATTCAAATTCTTCAGTTTTACCTGATCTTTTAAATAAATTCGAGTATTATGTTTAGTTATTTTTTTTTATTTCTCAAAATAAAGTCCTGCTGCGGCCTGCTTTAAATTTCATTTCAATGTGCAATAAATAACATTAAAATTGGCTTAGTATACCTTGCACTTAAAAAAGCGATTTTTTTATGTGTATTTTTTCATGTTTTTACTTACACACACCGATAATTCACACAAAAAAATAAAAACAACATATAAATGTTGTTTTATTTCCTCTGATTATGACGAAATGTACAGAATAATAACGGGAATTTCGGAAACATTTTGGAGACTTGGAGTATTTGCAAAATAAAAATTGCTTTGTTAGAATAACCATAAAATCAATCTTGAAATAATATTTTGCAAATAGATCCTATATGCGGAAGTAACATACTTTTTAGTCCAGGAAAATAATTGGTTCCCGAAGGAATCGCAAAAATCCAAAACAAGCGCGGATGAAGTCACCGAGTCACTGGCGACTACTAGCAATTTATAAACGTACTTTTATCAAATATACATGCACTTCTGGTAGCGGACTCTCAGAGATGGTTGCCATTCATAAGATTCTTTATTAATTAATTATGAATCGAGTAGTAGGTATTTCACTAAAGTATTTTTGAATTAATTAAAACTGAATTCAATAGTTTCTTAAGCAATTTATTCTAGCTAACCTAAGAATTTAATATAAAAATATGTAATAAAATTTGATGAGGAAATTTATGAATGCAAGGGAAATATATATTCTTTTAATAATGAAATTATGGTTCCTCGTTTTAAAGAGCTTTTCTTGTAGCGGTTTTCCACGGCTAGGTGTATCTTGTTGCTCCCGGGTGGACGTGTCAACTTCAGTCCTGCTGCAAATAGCAGTGGTATAACGTACAGAGCGTCATGATAACGTCGAATAGGAATCTTTTATATAAGAAACTTTATTTCATAACGACGTGCAACGTGTATCGAGTGATATCTGAACACATTGTAACGCGCAACGTTACGTGACGACTCTGATCGGATTGCCGTTTTTCTTATGTTTGTGACTCGTGAATTTCAAATATACACTAAGTACATTAAAATTCGTTAAAATTGTTTTTTAGATAGTAGTCAGTCCTAAGCCTTAAGCAGATTAGAGCTTTAATTTTATATACAGTTCATAGCACTGCGAAACGGATAAATTAAATTATTCAATACTCGATTCTAGTACAGATATTATAAGGAATATAGATGGTTATAAATTATACATAGTTATGCTTGAAGAAATGACCTTGCTTTACGTTGTATGCTCGACTTATAGTCTCCTGACGTTGTTGGGTGACGAAGACTTGCGTGGTGGTGCTTATAGCAAAATCTACTTCCTTCGTCGGTCGCCTTCTTTATTACTGAAGTTCGATCAAATCAAATTTAAATAATATATAAATAGGTATTACACTATTATTGTAAATGCGAAAGCTTGTATTGTGTACGTGTGTGTTTATTACTCCTTCCCACTGGAGCTAAAAATCAAATTTGATTTTTTTTTATTTGATAACTGAAAAAACCATGGACCCCGCGGGATTTGTGAAACTGAATTTCACGTTGATGAGCTATTACTATAGCTTTAGTTTGCCATAGTCGACTTCCTCGAAATTAGATTATATAAATCTAATTTCAAGGAAGTTTGGGAACGGGACTGAAATTGGGAACGGGTACAGAAATGAGTCATGAGATAATCTCCTATAACAAACATTGCTCATCCTACACGATTTATTGAAATCCCTTAAGCTACGCGGACGCAGTCGCAGGCACCAGCTAGTAGATAGCACACTGTACAGTTTTTTTTCTGGTAATTGCGGACTGTAGCAAATTAAGCTTGTTATGCCTTCGTATATAGTTTTAAACAAAAAACTATGACAAATTTAGTAGTGCAGTGAGCCGACAAGCAGCTCCCCCGTCTTCCCATTGTTTACCTATCCCCATACTGCGACTTAAGACGCGGAAAAGATCGCTTGTTACACTATCAAGATTGATACCTGACCTAATTGCGAAATGGGGTGAAGTTCGCTTAATTACACCCCCCGCTGCATCCCCGCCGCACCCCCGCTGCACCCGCGGCCGCCCTCCCCCCGCGCCCGCCTAGCCACCTCTTGACCTAGCGCAGTCGGACGCAAGTTGCCCCACGGTAAATATAAACGAGACTGCAATGTTTATCATTGCACTGAGCCGGGCTAGTGGAAAGGCAAATATTTTTGCTTTAGTTCATATTTGTTATACGGAGTGGAGCGATAAGTTTCCCCCACGGTGCAGCGGTAGGCGACGCGGCCTTGAGATGCTTACAGCGCAGAAAACGATAATTTTTATTTTGCCCTAGTCTTGTCTCATGTATAACTCAAACTAGTTTCCTGAATATTTGCTGCTGTTGCTGTCCATTTTGTCCAGATAGCTGACGCTTAAAAAATTAGTACCCTTCAATAAAATAAGTAAATCGTTTAAAGGAAACTATCTATACCTTTATTAATTTATAACAAAGTAATAATAGAAGGACATGTTAAATATATTTTTAACTAGCTGTTGCCCGCGACTTTGTCTGCGTAGAATTGCCGATTTCTAGTGAGATTGAGGTTTCCCGTGCGGCCAAGGCCCTGCTTCAGAAAGTAAGCTACAGGCAAATGTCAAATTGCCGATTTTCGTGTCTCTAAATTAAAAACATAGGACTTTCATACAAACTTCAAAAGCCTATTTGACCCCTTCGGGGTAGATTTGGATGAAAAAAATTCTAACCTTATACTTACGCCCTAAAAGAAACCTATTTTCAAAATTTCAAGCCTGTAGACTTTATAATAAATAAATAAGCAAAACCTATCATCCCCTTTTTTATCACCCTTAACAGGTAATATTTAAAAAAAATTGATGTACATGTTTTTTATTTATTATTATTAATCTTATTGCAAAATTTTGTGTCTCTAACTCTAAAAACAAAGAAAATTCATACAAACTTCCAACCCCCCTTTTAACCTCTTAGGGGTGGAATTTCCAAATATCCTTTCTTAGCTGATATCTCTTAACTATTAACTACCTACTTGCTAAATTATAGCTTTATACGTGAGATCTCGTGTTTGTAATTAAGTCAGTATGTAAGTGACCTTTCGCTTTTATATATATAGATATATTTTTTACAAGAACAATCCTGTCTTCTTTTTATATAAAAATAGCAATATTGACTGGCTATTAGGGGAGAAGGGTCAGTGAAGGAGCCCTTAAAAATAAATCAAAGGATCTGATTGCCTGCTATTAGTTAGTAGATAGAATTCTATTTCGTATTTTCTGCTTTCTTGTATTTGTGATAATTAAACAAAACTAGTAAAAATTAGTAATTATTTACTATTTTTTTATAGTTTGATGACTTGTTAATTTTAAAGTCAATTTAGGCACATTAAAGAAGCTCAAACCCATGCCCAGCTCAAACCATGCGATGGATCTGGCTAAAATTTGGCATATAGATGGCTGTTATAACTCCGGTATCCGCTAAGCAAGGATTATATACTCGTAATTATATGTCGACGTAATACTTCGGTACAAATATTTGACATCAAATTATTTTTTTTATTTACTATTGGTAAATATATATGATCGTTTCTTAGCGTGTTTGTGATAAGAACATTTGAATTACGAATGTTTGTATCTCTATCTGCCTCCATTGGAAGCTTAGCCCGCTTAGGATGGTCATCCAACAGATATTGTTTTTGATTTACGTTTATTTTCAAACATTTCAACAAATTATAACGGTCACTGAATGAAATGAAAAGTTTTATTATTCTAAACTTTGAAAATAAGCGTAGTACGTGACATATATATTTTCCAGGACGGAGGCGGGACACTTTACGAGCAAAAGTTACGTTGTTGCCAGACATACTGTGCGTTGACAACAATTACAACTATTCTCAATTCGTATCCCTTGAATCCTTTCGCCCAACTGATAATATCAGATTGTTGCCTTAAATCTAGATCTCTCATCAGCGGTGAACAGTACGTGTTTGTTCTGATAGAAAATACTTTACAAAGCTTACAGCCCCCACGCCGTTCCAGATTACTAGACTGGTGGTTAGTGGTCGGATGAACTTCTACTACTTGGTAATGGCTGGTAACAGCAGTCAGTGGTACTCTTCGAGGCACAGTGGAGTTCTAAAATCCGTTTTAGAATTCAACATATTCATATACTGATTTGGCTTAACCTGAGCCTAAACTGATCTATGCGAATTTGTGCATAGGGGTTAGCTTACATCCTTAAAACTTTTCATCTCGGGAAAACTAAAGGTTCTTGAACGTGATACGGCAGTATAATTTCTTAACTTTGGCGAACGAACGTAAAACACGTGAGTTTCGAGTGAGCGGTAATTTGTTTTAAAAATTCATTTTATTATTTCCCTCGTTGCGGATACGAATTTGAATGTAATGGGAAAACCTAACAAACTCATTTAGCATTTGAATAGTAACTTTATGAAATGAAACCAAATAAAATAGTTTATGAACTTATGTAACATAGAGCGAATGGTTGGTAACTTAACAAATTAATTTAATATCGCATTCAGGATTTCGAATATTTAGAAAAACCTTGTTATCTAACTTTAAGGTTACAGTTTAGATTATGCGAAAGTTCTCTTTAGTCTCGCATAATTTTCCAAGAATTTTCCTATTTGAATAGTTTAAAAGCTTTGTGCTTCGAACGAGCTTAGATGAGAGATTCAATCTGCATTATACTATCAAAGTAGTAACATAATTTAGGTTCGTGTCGTTGTGATCGTAGTATGGAGCACAAATTACACATATAAAATACTGTGTTCGTAAGCTTCCATGTTTAATAAAAATACTAGCAAGAGCGTTCAGTGCAGGATCACAGCCGATAGTTTTCTTAAGTAAAACAAAAAAATTAAAACAATTTTTTATAGAATTACATTTATGTATGATAAATATTCAAATTCGTTCACTGAAAGTTTAGTGTCTCCAACCTTATAATTTATTAAACTAGTTCACACAGTAGGAACTAATAAAAGAAGCGTTATTTTTAAAATCGGATTTAAGCGCACGACAGCATGAGCCGAGACAATCTATTTCAAGCCAGGCTTGCTGAACGGTTGCTCTACCCGTATATCGAATCCTTACCAAACGAATATAGGCCAACTAGACTAATATTATAGAGGGATTATCGTCATCATCATCATGATCAACCCATTACCGGCTCACTACAGAGCACGGGTCTCCTCTCAATACGAAGAGGGATTATTGTAATACCCACTATACTATCAGATTTGACGGAGTTTAAGGTTAATCGATAACCAGCATACAATCCAAGATACTGTTACAATTAAATTTACTAAAAGTAAAGTTAGTGTCCTTGAGGCACACAAACTTTACTTTTGACCCAAATAAAACATTGTTAAAATATCATAAAGTCCAGGTCTACAATGCGGAGTAACAGTAAAATGCTATAAATATTAGCTTTTTCACACGTAATACAACGATACACATCTGAGTTATTGCCGGGCCTGTATTACTGAACCCGTTTTGTTGCAATTCATTATTGCGATCACGCTATCCCGCACGAGATAATGATCGCGGTTTATTACGAGCTCAATTACAAACAACGACAAAGGGAAAAATAATTATTGTTCCTTCTTGCCCACGTCACAAGGAAAATTAGTAAGTACACAAGTAACATACTTTATTATATAACACAGGTAGGTACGGTTAGGGTTCATTCACAGCATACGTTTACTGACGGTCGTGGACGCCCTCGGAGTTGCGAGCGTCGACATGGATTCGAGTCAAGGTTTTGCAGACGGAATGTTAAAGGGTTGCTTGACGCACGTCACTATTTTGAATATGAAATTGGTTGAACTACCAGTTTTAAAAGCCTTTCTTGTTTGCGCAGTCCAGCTATTGTATTTTCAATATTTTTCACAAACTTAATAACTATAATTGAACTTACTACTAGGAGATTTAATATTATATTAAAATTATCAAAAGTAGATAATCGAAGAAACGAACCTGAATAAAAATTAAATAAATATAAATATTTAGTAATCGCAAGCGGTGATAGCCCAGTAAGCGGTGATAGCCCAGTGGTTAGGGCGTCAGCCTCCTAATCAGAGGTCGGCGGTTCGAATCCAGGCACGCACCTCTAACTTTTCGGAGTTATGTGCGTTTTTAAAAAATAATTAAAATATCACTTGCTTTAACGGTGAAGGAAAACATCGTGAGGAAACCTGCACGCCTGAGAGTTCTCCATAATGTTCTCAAAGGCGTGTGAAGTCTGCCAATCCGCACATGGCCAGCGTGGTGGACTATGGCCAAACCCTTCTCATATTGAGAGGAGACCCGTGCTCTGTAGTGAGCCGATAATGGGTTGATCATAATGATCATGATGATTTAGTAATCAAGCTCTATCAAGTACATGTCTAGAGTGATGCCAAATTAGTCGGAATATTGAAAATACTTTTATAAATTTTCTTATTGATTGTTCGATCTACGTTCGCCATTCCTTTCAATTCGCCTTCTAATGGATTTCCATTTTTTGATTTTTTTTAGCTACCATAAATAATATGAATACTATTTATTTGTTCAAACCGATACACCAAACATTAATACAAAAATAAAAATGAAATGAATAGGATTCAAAAAAGAAAACACTTTTATTTATTTTGATTAACAATTTGAATCAAGCGGACATAAAATTAGGCGACCTGGATCGTGGAGTTAGTTAGTTTAAAGATTTGTATGTTCGACCAGAAAGAACAGAAAATTTATGAAGGTGACCTTGACTTCTTCATCGGTTCATCTACTGCTTATGCATGGAAATGTATAAGTCTATTTACGTTTCTCAGAACAGTCTCCGCTCGCGCGATTTATACGCCAACGCCATCTGTAAGAGCAGGGAAACTACGAAACATAATAATTTTATTTTTCAGTTTTCTGAAATTTCGCAGAATTATGCTCTGAAACTAGAAGGTTATAGAAAAAGCCAGTTTGAAATAATTAAATAGGAAGGGTCTGCCTGCGACTCTTACTAAGCTCAGATGATTGCTTGAACGATAGTCCAGTAACCCAAACTAATTTTTTATCATTTGAGTGGTAATAGGGACGGCCCGGCACGGAGTTCAAAGGGAGTTCGGGTATCAAGGCGCAAGAATTGCTATATGCGAATGTTTGTTACTAATAAAAATTATAGTCTGGAATAGCACATACTCTACACCATAGACTTATTGCAGGATATCTGTGGGGTAGATTTAGGCCATTAGTGCTCACACATAAAAAATTGCTTCGTATATTCAAAAGCCTTTTTTAATTTTTCTTGTCTTGTTTCCGAACAGCTTGCTATCATTTATAGGATTTAGCTGAAATTTTCCAAAACATCTATTACTCCGGTGATAATGATGATACTATATTCGATGTAGTAAAAGGTTGAGTACGGGTAAGTAAAGTTTAATGTTTTGGTTTTTTACCGATGGTAGGATATAATGGTCGTACACTGATGATTCTGAAAATAAAATAATAAAGTTTGTGTAAATTTAATATTTTTTTACACGAGCAATTCTGTCACACTAACACGCGGCATAAAAAGTATATATCTATGATAAAATCAAAATGTATCCACGTATTTACAAAAATACAGCGATCATTATAACTCTGTTCTGTAAAGAATATGATTGATAATGTAATAACAACCTCTTTGTATCTGATATAGATAGTGTTATCTAGGTGAGACATTATTCCGTTGTACAATATTGAGCCATTGATTTATGTCGACAGCAGATTCTTGTCAGGTCAATTAGTAGTAATTTTAATAACTAGCAATTAGTAATTATCCTAAGAGCTTTCGTTACGATAATCGTCTTACAACTGTCGGGTTTACATTGAAAGTTATTTAAATCGTAGTATTGTATGAAGCGGTGATAGCCCAGTGGTTAGGGCGTCAGCCTCCTTATAAGAGGTCGGCGGTTCGAATCCAGGCACGCACCTTTAACTTTTCCGAGTTATGTGCGTTTTTAAACAATTTAAATATCACTTGCTTCAACGGCGAAGGAAAACATCGTGAGGAAACCTGCACGCCTGAGAGTTCTCCATAATATTCTCAAAGGCGTGTGAAGTCTGCCAATCCGCACATGGCCAGCGTGGTGGACTATGGCCAAACCCTTCTCATATTGAGAGGAGACCCGTGCTCTGTAGTGAGCCGGTAATGGGTTGATCATGATGATGATGATGATGATGATGATTGTATGAGAGAATGTATTACAGGAGGGAAAAATTAATAGTGCTGCTACATGTGTTCCATCGACATGACTAAACCCAGAAATCTACTTGTCAAATCAGCATACTCGTATGGAAGACATTTTCGTGCAGTCGTTACTTTTTTACATTTTATCATCATTGTCAACCTATTATTCTGGGCATAGCTCTCAAGTATAGAATCACTACGTCTAATGAATGTAATATGATATGGTTGTGGATATGCTAGACATGTTGACTGGCACCAATGACTAAATGCAGTGAAGAGGTAATCTAAATGCCAAACTTAGTCCAACATAGTTCAAACCCACCCAGTTACAAACCAAGTCAACTCACCACCAGTGTACTCGACTGGTTTGCTGCCGCAAATATGTTACACAACCTTTTTTTAATTTTCATCAGTTTATGAAAGTCCACAGAACATGCCTTTTTTTTTAGATAGGTTTGCGCTTGACGACAATCACTACCAGAAGGCTCTGATGAGGTCTAGGTTGGAGCGCGCTTGCTTAGAAAATGCCTATTCACTCTTCCCTTGAAGGAACTAAGGTTAAGGCCTCCTGTCTGATAGGAGAGAGGGTTTAAGAACATTGACTTGATGGGTCTCCGTGTACCAATTGCCATTGCCATTGCGTGCTATTGTTTTGAAAATACTAGTTAAAGGCACAGAAAGCAGTTGGCTATAATACAATGCAATTTCATTCGTATTTACCGATAATGAAACAAAACAAGTCTGTATAAAACAAGTCAGAAAGGACCCTGACAGACAGAGATAGCGGCTATTGTTCTCTCCCTTTATCTCGATTCTCTTTGTTACTCTCCACAGTACCTATTTGCAGAGAACGATGGCGGATAAAATGCGTATTTGTCCAAGAGCTATTGAATGGTTTGGTGCAGCTGTTTATACCGTCCAAACACACCGATGAAACGGCGACCACGCGACCATGCAGCAGCAGCACAACGACGCATTAAGTTTGCTTTGAGCTTTTAGATTAACAACATGGCCGCCCGATACTACCCGTATCTTTCAGCTTCATATTCAGGCAACTTGGTGCGACTTGTTAGATGAGTTACAATGTCAACGAGAACCATTTCCATTTAATTTATCAAATGATTGTTCTTGCAAAACAAAGAATATATGTAAAATTGATGTGGAGTTCGAAGTTTATTTAAATATAAAAATTTGTTTTCGTAGAACTTGTTGCGATCAGAAATAATAGAAACTCTCGAAAACTGTTCTTTATCGTATTCTTGCCCTCCTGTTCGAATATAATAATATGTAAAGAGGGCTTGTGACAGAGAATTCTGATATATTATATAAAAGTGCAGTATATGGAGTGAATATTAATTAAAAAATATCAAACACAACTTTCTTATTAAGTTTTGGATTGGTATTGAATAAACATTTCAACCGATCTTGTTTACCCGCTCTCAGACAAAATTATCCCAGATGCTTGAGGACGCAGCGCTCGTCCGTGCGGATGACGAGCCACGGAACTGAACCCGCGATACCGACACCTCTGCATTGTACTTCCGATCCTGAGGTACCGTAGCCCAGGTACGCCCAATCCCTTTATTTCCTTGTTCGACTTTCAGCTAAACCTTTAGGTCTCTCCATAAAAGTTGTACCTACTTTTGAAAATGATTTGACTTGGTACCTGGCGGGTGTTGATGATTAGCCACGGCGCCAACCGGATAGAGTATTGTATTGTTATTTGTGGTAATTTTTTTATTCGTTGTTCAATTCTACATAATATATCTTGGTGCTTTAATTTAAAAGTCTCATGGACCGAATTTTCTACCCACTTTCTACCACTCGGCATTAAATAACGACTTTCGGCGTCAGTACTGAGTCGCATATTAAAATTCTTCGACCACGTCACCCGGCGTGAGAGTGACTCCATGGACCATCTTCTAGTCTCCAGGTGGAAAGCACAAGAGGGTGACAAAGGTCACCCATGCGATGGAACGACCAGATTAAGTCTGTAAAAATTATATCCTAATTAACATGAAATCTTTGGAATTTGGATTTAATAATTACAAACGCACCTCTAACTTTTCGGAGCTATGTGCGTTTTTAAACAATTAAAATATCACTTGCTTCAACGGTGAAGGAAAACATCGTCAGGAAACCTGTACGCCTGGGAGTTCTACATAATGTTCTCAAAGGCGTGTGAAGTCTGCCAATCCGCACATGGCCAGCGTGGTAGACTATGGCCAAACCCTTTTCATATTGAGAGGAGATCCGTGCTCTGTAGAAGTGAATTACAAACACATAAACTCACTTTGCAATAAAATAATATAATTATCATTAATAAATACTTTTAATTTATTAAAGAAACAAAATAAGTCATTACTTTAATTAATTAACAGTCAATATATTATTTAAATAATGATTGTACAGCGTGCGTCACAGTACCTGTGCGCAGTTCCACGTCTCGTTCAGCGCTACACTTAAAGACGCTATTTCCTACAAATACATAAAGTACTCTTAAACACCTAATAATTTAAATGTTAATTAAAATGATATTTCTGGGAATCGGCAAATTAAAACGCGAAACTGTCGAGAGCAAATAAACTCTTTAACTAGTTAACAAATTTATTAGAATCAAAATAAATTTACGGAACCATTCCGAAATTCACTGCGTCGAAAAATTATTCATAACATTATTAAATAACGGATTGGGATGAAAGTTTAGAAATATTTTTTATTCGAATAAGCGAACAATTATAGGATGGAAGTAAAGAAATTGATGGATGATGAACAATTACTAGTACTATATTACATATATATTACTTTGTCTAGTCGACGACGTCGACTACGTAAGACGTGTAATCGCCAAGCGATTTAGCGTTCCGGCACGATGTCGTGTAGAAACCAATCAGAGTATGGGTTTACTATACCCCTAACAGGTTAGTCCGCTACCATCTTAGACCGCATCATCATCAGTAACGTGAGATGCCGTCAAGGGCTAACTTGTGGTGTATAAAAAAAAACTATAACTGCGGAAGTCTAGATACAAGATCGCTCAAGTAAAGAAGTTAACAAGAATTAAGGGTATAGTCTTCGACGACAAAGCCTCGTACAGCTAGCTAAGTAGATATAATATAAAAAGGGGGTTCTTCCTTATTACCAATAAAATATTATCAGCTTTATGAAAAAATCTTCTAAGAGCACACACATTTTTACGCGCGGCTGAAGTGCGTCAGACGTATCACGCGACTGAAACGCGTTTTAATGGTCACGGTATAAAAGTACTTTAGCATTGTTTGTGTTTTTATTTCTTGTAACCCTTCATTCTTATTTCGCAGTTGGAAGGTCTTTTAATTTTTTTAAATCTTAAATCGCTCAGTGTCAGAGGGCCAGCATTTGAAACAGTGTGAGAGCATCATAAGAAAGATTATTAACTTCTGGAATTGTGTACAGCATCGGAAATGAAGGAATTTGAAAATCCAAACATTACGTCCTATATAATATATAAAGTCCAGCGGTGGACTTTCATGAAAAGACCAGAAAAATGATAATAAATTATTGACGCGTCAAAAGTGCCTTTTAAAGGTTATTGTGAATAAAGATTATGATTGATTTATTGACGACATGTGAGAAGGATTAAAGTGAAATTATTCATGACGAGGTTATTTTAGTGGATAAACCGCCAAGATACCCCCAAGTTATTTTTATTCTTTGTGAATGTAGACAATTGTCTAGATAAGGTCAAACTCCCAACTTCCTGACGACAGGACCTCCTTGATCGAATTGTCGAGAACTTTGGTAAGAGCATATCGCCGTCGACAGAAATTAGAATTGAGGGGTCTGTCTGTCAGTGGAAAAACTTTGTTTCTCGGAACGTTACTTTTAATGAAGAAAAAGAAAAAGATTCACGACTTTATGTTTAATCTTGAGATCTACTTACTCAATGTAATTGGATTTTTTGTCAAATCCTAATCGAGGTTTTTGCGGTTATTATTGTGCCAGTGTTATTCAACCTTCTGAAAAAAGGTTAATTTACTGTTTTTTTTTTCCGCTGGGAAATGCGTTTACGCATCCCCTCCGGAAGCGACGCAGGAAAGACTGCGCCGCTTCCGACGGGGTATGTGGGACTCCCTGGCGGCCAGACTGGCGACCAGAATACCCACTAAAACCCAGCGATACTCCTTCGCATCGCCTGGTGGCTGGGTCACGGGAACACTTGTGCACTTGACTGCAACCCAGCCAGCGGCGTCCGTCGAGGCAGACCCTCCACGGGGAGCCTATGATGGAGGCCCCCTAACTCCGTCCGAGGCGCGCCAGGATCATTGAACGTGCCTCACGACCCGAGGATAAGGCTCGACGGGCGAGGATGACTCTCATCCGTCACCCGGAGCTCCTCGTCAGGGGGGCAGGCGGCGATCGTGCGCCCGTCGCCTGCGTCCCGCTCCCGCTTATTTGTAACTCTATGCATGAGCCGATCGATGGTGTAAATCTTAATGGGCACAAGCATAACTATTGTTCAGAAGACAAGGACTCACGAGTACTTTAAGTACTTTGGTATAATCTTTTTCACTTTGCGCATGTAATATTAATATAACGCGGTAACAAAGTGTAATTTGAGTGAGAAACCGTTTTCGGGTTACGTGGCTATTAATAATAATGAAACATTACTGCGAAATGCACAAGCTCTTTCGCTTAACTAGAATAATATTTTGGATGCGATTTAAGTGAACAAAATTTTGCGGTGGATATTTTAAAAATACTGAGCGTAACATGTACTTTTACTTTAATCGCCTTTCACGCCGTACCAGTCACTGAATCTAGATTTTTTTTCACTTGCAGATGAGACTATCTTTTACGACCTCCATAATAATCTATCTATACTCACAAGACTGACACTGGACGATTCCTGTACATAATACGTACGAGTATCGAAATTGTTAAGAATACCCAAAATAGATTTTTATTTAATTTTTGTGTGTATTATCTATATCGTACAGAAACATTGATTGAAGACGAAGAAAATTTGAAAAACATGAAGAATATAAATACAAATATTTATATGACTATAGTAGTAGTATAGTATATCATGACTGCAAGAAACTATTTAGCAGTTGTAGTCGACTCCCTGAAGCCTGCGTCTTCGTCCGCTTAGATTAAAAGTTGAAAATCTCTAAGCATAAGCAATGATTTTAATTGAAGATTAAAAAATATTCCAATTTTCATTTGTGTCCCCGTTTTCGCTTCCGTTTCTAACATATAAAAATAATGCCAATGGCAAACTAAACCTACAGTCATTGACTTTTCACATCATCGGCAATTTACGAGTTGTCTCGTAGTTATTCCCTTGTAAACCATGGATATTTGTGATTACTAATATATTACTTATAGGTATAATTTATTTGCATTTAAAATTTCAGCCAATTTGCTCCTTTAGTTCCAGCCAGAAGGAATAACGAACATAATGCATAAACACTTACTTTTCAACTTTCGCCTCCGTGTTGGATTACTTTAGGTCAGGCTTTAGGCTACTTTCAATCTCAAAAAATAACGGGTTTAGTCGGGATAGGAGATAAACTTTTTTCTCGATTTCACTCCTCAATAATTCCATTAAGTTTGAACCATTCGCGTAAAGTTAAGTACTGAGTTAAAAAAAACTCCGTAGCGGGACAGCAGCAAAGCTCACATTTAAGACTGAACTGGAGTAAATACTGAGCGTTCTCTCGTTCTGAGAAATGCAGAATTCGCAAAAAAATCTGTAATCGGCGAGGACAAAATCGCAGAAATTGACGCATTAAGCAAATAATGTGCCGCGTACCTCTTTTTTAAATCCATTTAAGACCAGTATTTGATATTTGTATACAGCTTATCGTTAAAGTGAAGGTGACACGGCCGTGACCCGCCTGTGAAGCGGCGTTCAAGTTTGCGTTTCGCGGGGACCAATCACAAGATTTGCTCAATCGGACTCGTCATTTGTGATTGGTCGCACGTAAGACGCCAGGTTACTCTTACAAAAACCATTACTTAAGGCAGCAATATTATTACTATTTAAATAAAATAATTCTACGAGTAAGTTACTTCCACAGTAAATAAAAAAACTAACATAAAACTTTCCCCTTTGTAATATTATTATAGGTGGATCTTCGGATTGATTAGTAGTATAGATATAGAGGTGCAACCTCTGAAAACGTGGTGATGAGTTGGGATGCATTTAGGCATTTCAAGCCACATTTGATCGAACTTCCTATATTAAATAACAGACTTCCAATACATAGTACCATTCGTATAATTCTAGTAATCTACTTGCACTCATGACCAACCCATAGCCGGCTTACTACAGCGCACGAGTCTCCTCTCAATATGAGAAGGATTTGGCCATAGTCCACCACGTGCGGATTGGCAGACTTCACACGCCTTTGAGAATATTATGGATAACTCTCAGACGTGCAGGTTTCCTCACGATGCTTTCACCGTTCACCGTTGAAGCAAGTGATATTTTAATTTTTTTTAAACGCACATAACTCCGAAAAGTTAGAGGTACGTGCCCGGATTCGACCCGCCGACCTCTGATTAGGAGGCTGACGCCCTAACCACTAGGCTGTCACCGCTTACTTGCAGTACAACACTGGAATACAACGCTGGATTAGATCGTCACTTAAATAATGGGAATGAGCCTTTATATTCATGTCTCATAGCTAGCTTTGGTTTTCCGAATAATAATGCAAAATTTTCCATTTATTTTCGTAAGAAGAGACGTCGTTTGAATATACTGATGTTTAATTTCTGGATAGGTATGGCTTTGTTTAAAAAACTTTAACTGCAGTTTTATTTGAGCTTATATAAAGCGTGGCGGCAGATAATAAAAATGAATTTTTAAAACGAATAGCCGCCTCGTAATAAAACTGACGAGCGTGGTTTCAAATTCAGTAAATTTAAAAATTACAAACCGTGAATTTTATTTCTCTTACGTGTGATAATAATTCTTAAAGCCCCCCAACCTGTATAGAAACGCCGTGGTCTCGTCACGGACCGAAACTATAGGCTTGTGAGGAAGTATCCTCACAAGCGAAGAGGCCTGCGCCTTGCAGTCAGAAGATCACTTCCCTTACATCACGTAGTAGGATATTAGTAGAATAGAGCTACGCGGTTAAACTCGTAGTTAGGACTCCGGCCTCCCTTACGGGGTAACTAAGTTCGACTGGGAGAAGCGTTTTTAGTTCAGCAATTTTAAATTAAATATCACTTGCTTTCACAGTAAAGGGAAATACCGTGAAGGAAAATTCATGAGAGTACTCCATAGTGTTCCCAGTGGCGCGTGTAATCTAGCAATCCCCATTTGGCTAGCGTGGTGGGCTAAGATAAAAATCCTGCAGTGGGCCGATATATATAGTATATAGAAATGTGTCAATAATTGCCCACAAGAGTTCAGAACTTTCAGAACCAGCTACTTTTAGTCTTGTTTATTTTTTCGTGGAACAAGTTGCATCTGACTTCGCTAGGTCGAGAGGGAGCCTGAGGCAGAGGGAGAGAAGGGGGTTCTGTAATTAAGAAACCGCCTCCACTTTACAATTGGGTCAGGTATCAATACGGTGGTATTATTACAAGCGATCTTAACTCCCCTTGGGCAACACTCTGTGAGAGTAAAACACTTGTATTGAAATCAACAGCCTCGTTGGTGTAGTGGTCAGGTGGTTGGTATGGCGTGATCGATTATACTACTGAAGTCTTGAGTTTGACTCCCAGATCAGCAAAATATATTTTTATAAGGGCTTACTGTAAGAAATCAGCACCAACCCGTGGTTATGAAATGGACGGTTTCAACTACCGTGGCTCCGAGTACCCGTTTCATTGTCGGTCCTAGTAAATATCGCTATGGTAAAAGAAACCTTCGTTTTTTTATTATCGTTAAGGTGTGAGATGTGATGATGAATTAGATTTGTGGTAACGTTCAGTCCTTAACAGTCGGTAACTGAAAGGCAGACTGACTTTTAGCTCTTTAACACTGAAGGTTGGCTTTAGGAAATTGCTTGCAATAAAGCCGTTTACACATATTATCCTTTATGTATATTTCTTAGCTTTGATTTTTGAGTACAATTTAAAAGTGGCTGGCTTTACCAAAGCTTAAAATGGCACGCCTAAACGTAGTATTATAGTTGAGGGCATTAAGTATTGGATGGGTTTTAAGCGTGAGGGTTTTTGACAGAAGAGTCTGAGGAAAGCAGACTATAAAGACACAGAATAGGAACTTTAGTGATAACAAATAATGTTATCGTATAAATAATACAAATTATATAATAGGCAGAAAAAACAAAAGGGAAATAATGGCCCTTCAATAATCATCAAAGGTTTCCTTGAGGTAATTTGGTAAATCGGCCTTTGTTCTTCGCCGCTGCCTCGCAGATTATCCTCAATAAATACATACAACTGTCTCCCATCAGGTTTAACTTCGAACTTGCCCGTGATAGCTTCGCTATCCCTTCTGATCAAACTGTCAGAACTTTCGGAACTAGTAAGTTAAAGCTTCCAAAAATTCGGAAAGTTCTTTTAGAAGTTTGCCGAATTCCATTGTAATATTCTCTTACATTTTATATGACGTCCTACCCGGTCATTAGGTTCGCCGACATCATGTTATAAATTAATGTCTTACAGCTGGACACAGGTCTCTTCACTTACGGGATAGAGAAAGTGAAGATAATTAAAACCACGACACTACCATGCGGGTTGGCGCAGTCAAGACCTAATTATTCCTTTCCATCAATCATGCAAAAATATATGCTAAAAAAATGTTAGTTGGCTTAGTTGTGCGCTTTAATACACGGAGAAGGGAAACAAGAAAAAAGGTGCCCTATGCCTATTGTTCTATGGGATTCTTCGTCTTCGGCTTAGCACTCCTGTCGAAGTGCCAAATGTTACTCTTCTGCAGAACTAACTGCAAATAAGAGATGGGGGTCACCCAACGCAAATTTGATTTGATCAATCGTATTTGGCGTGGTGAAAAAAAACATCGTATACCCTATAAAAATAATTTAACCAATTTGCACATGCCCAGCGAACTACAACCAAAAGCCTACTCATTCTGAGAAGAGCTCATGCACTAGTAGTGGGTAGTGATAATCATAATGCTGATTAGATTAGTGTTCTCAGTCATATTCTCAGATATTGGCTATCCAAGGATATAATATATGTATTTTAAGTACAGTGCGATTTTTGAGAGAGTAAATACTCACCAAATTTGATGTATCTTTTTTCAAAGTAACTGATTGGTATACAATACGAAGCTTTACGTTTAAAGAAGACGGAAATAGTCGTAGTACCGAAAAATTGTCACTCAAAATTAGTGCAATAGATTATGATCTCTTATTACTATAAGAAGAAAGTCAGCATCTCATTACTGATCAAGTAGTTTTGGTTTTAATAAAATCTCTATTACAGACTAAATTTCTTTAAAATATACAGGCGACCAGAAACCAGGAACAGCTTGCTAAATAGTTATAAGATGTAAATCAAATTCAAGGAATTTATTCAGCGAAGCCGCCGGGTCGCTGCCGGGGGTCGGCACGACTAATATAAATAGTTTAGTTGGTCCTGTCCGTGACAGTATTCAAATTGTAAATTACTTGTTGTGGACTGTGAGCGCGAACTGCACTAATTAATAAAAGCTAAATTTGGAATGCATGTGTTTCATGTTCGTTTTATGTTTTACCAGTTTTGCCGATGGCAGCGTACTAGGTAGCCTACCGATGATGTCAATGCGAACGTCGCTGCACGAAATAATACACTTATTGTGGTATATTAAATATTTAAACCGACGATTTATTTTAACGCGTTGTATGCTGGGATCTTCTCCAGGTCGCTTCAAACAAGCCTCCTCACTCGGTATGCACGGGCAAGAACATTCTCCTAGTGAGCATAGTAAACTTTATGAGGCTAAAGTGCGCCAACATTGCTCCACGGTGGGTGCGTTGATATCGCAATGTAACTCTTGACATGCCCCGAGGCTTCGCGAGGAACCATAGCGGTACTGAAGTATTATCGCTGGCTTGGTACTAGATCGCGTTGACGGATAAATTTTGACGACCTCCGTGGCGCAGTGCGTGCGCTGTCGCATTATAAAGTTGGAGGTCCTGGGTTCGATTCCCGGCTCGAGTCTGGTCTGGTAGGAGGCTTCGGCCGTGGCTAGTTACCACCCTACCGACAGAGACGTGTCGCCAAGCGATTTTAGCGTTCCAGCACGATGTCGCGTCGAAACCAATTAGGGGCGTGGATTTACCGTACTCCTAACAGGTTAGCCCGCTACCATCCTAGACAGCATCATCACTTACCACCAGGTGAGATAGCCGTCAAGGGCTAACTTGTAGTGTATAAAAAAAAAAAAGTGAAAATAAGACAGCGAGATATGAAACGTAACTGCTTATTATGCAAAGCAATAAATAGAAAATTGAAAATATTAACCGTATTTTTTTTATTTCGTTATCTAAAGGTAGGTAGATACTAAAAGGTGGACTTTTGTAAAATATATCTAGTTTGCTGTACCCGGCCGCTTCGCTCGTGTCAAATCCCACTATCTCGAGATAGCTAAATGGCTCAATGTTTTCAGATGTGCGTTGATTGATCAGTCATGCAGTCAGCCACCTTTAATATTGGTATGCAGCTTTGAAAGAAGCCCGTTTCAGTTTTATAGTAACATTAAGAGACGGTAACGCTAGGTAGCCAAATGTCAGATCAAATATAGCCCGCGCGAAGACAACTCAAATCAAGTTAGTGTTATGAATGTAAAGTACAAGCGAGCGGAGCACAATGCAGCGCGGCGCAGCGCCGCCGGCTCTCTCTCTTTATTTATGAGAAAAGTTTTCCGGAGCCAGACTCCGTACCTTTGTCTTGAGGAATCCGCGCTGAAGTCGTTACGGTTATAGCGGTGTACTACACTATGAGTATATTTAATTATGCTTGTAAAACGGAATTGAATTCTGCCCCCGCGCCCCCGCGGGGACGGGTAATGCGTTAGCGATGTCAAGATGTGCTTGTTTGTGATACCATTTTCTGGGAAAGTATTAGTTCTTTGCATGACAACGGCATCATCTCAGAACTGTTTGTTCGATATCATAGTTATGCTTGTTAGTAGATATATATCAATTGAAGTAGTTTAGTGAATGTTGTCTTACACATTATTCTAGCTTATGCATCAGTAGTCCAGTAGGACATTCAGAACCATCTTTAGTAAATATATTCAAAGGGTTATTCTCGTAGTATACGAGAATTTCGTCAAATAAATTTCGTTCGATAATTATCTATGGCGTCCCTGTTTTGTTTAAAGAAACATGTTATGTCGATCGCCTATCCAATCCTAGTCCAATAAAAACACAGATCAATTGTCAAGTAAAAGAAGTAGTTATATAATATTTAAATTCTATAAGCAAGGCTTTCAACGTTTTAGACCGAGTTTCATCAGTTTGGTAGGGACTACACGTGAAGTAAACATAGCTGAAGAATGTGCTTTATCACATGCTTTGGTTATGCTCATATGTTTTGTCGCGACATAATGCGAAACGCATCTCTGAAGAGAAATGACGAAGAAGAACATTAGCTTCTTTCTCAATCCGCTGATCGGAAATAAAAACTTGTATTTCCGATCAGCTTAAGAAGAACAGCGGATGAGAAATGACGCCATCAAAGGGCGCCGTCCTTCAGCGGGATACAATCCATCAGCGCGACTGATCGGAACAAGGTGGAAATTAAACCGAGACACGAGACGAGGTAATCCTGAACGCCTGAGAAATTACAACAATTATACCCCGGGGCGAGCGATTTGTTTCTCAACTAAAACAACAAATTGAATGAACCGATGGTTCCCGTATACATAAAGCTAGATGCGCACTAAGAATGGCGCGATACAAGAAACGAAAAATATTAAAAATTATAGTGTTTATATAATTATTAGGTAGGTTCTGCTCAACATTTAGCAATTTTCAAACTTCAAAAATGTGGTACTGGCGGAATCCTCTTTGCCTATCAAAATCCGCCAGTATTCAAGTGCGTCATCTATCAGTCGTTTTGAGCAACATACGGTACAAGAGCTGATTTGTTCTCATTTCAAGACGTATGGTTTGGACAGAGTAAACATTGTACAGAACAAACAGACAACAGGGTAAACCTGTACACATGACATACAAATACCATACACACAAACTAACCAATAGATTTAAATTCACAGTCAGCAGGACAGCAGTCGTTAAATTCTGGGATATAATATAATATGTAGCCGGTTCTTAACTTCGAATCACTGTCGTGTACGCGAGATACACAGCTTCGCCTGAGGATGTGACTTGATGTCACTTTATTCGGTATGGGTAACGTGCACAAAATAAATGTTGACAAATAGCTCTATACACGCCTGAATGTCAAATAGCATATGCTGCCGAATTTAACGAAAGAGGTGTTAAAACATCGGGAATAGCGCCGACCGCCATTATTAAATATGCCTGTGATAAATCGACGCGTGCACGGATGGCCGCATCGCGAACTTTTATCAATTTTATAGCCCCATTGCAGTTTTATTGCAAGCATTAATATCGGCGACTGGTCCCGCCTATCTCTAAACCTCCGGGATCTAACTGACAATCTGATCTGAAAGAATTTCCATTATTTGTGTTTCTAGTACTTACTTCCGATAGGAAATATTATGTTTTTGTTATTTTTTAAGCCAGTGGTGGTTTTATTAGTAACGTCGCTGTGCAATAAAATATCTGTCAGTTATTACGTGACTACAACTTCTATTCGTGACATATAGAATAACAAAAAAACAATATAAAAAAAAAACAGAACTGAATGCAATGCAAAATGTCATTAGCTCGTGTGAGATGCAAATAAAGAGCTGAGAATCATCTTGCAGCTCGTCGAGTGGTATAAGACATATCCTCTCAGAAGTATACGGTACATTTTTTGTGTATTTTGTATGTCATATTGGATTCACACGATGTCACGTTTATTAAAATTTCTTAAAAGTGTGTATTATGTACTAAACAATAGAACCGCTTTTAGGGTATATTAATTGAAAACTACTTTTAGGGTTACACAGGAATGGTTTAACTTTTCCTCGCTACTGAATTTTCATTTGGATTTTTATGCCTCCGCTATAACAAACGGCTCGCTAATTCATAAATACGGCACAGCAGGCGTGAGCGCCGTGAACAGAAGCACATTGCCCACCCACTGTCGCGTAAAAGAAGTCTTAGTATTATTAATCATAAACATTAGCCTGAAAATGCATTTTCATAGTATCTTTGGCTCTCGTAGTCTCTGATCATACATAGTTTCTGAATCAAAGTAAATCCAGTTGGAAACTAGTTATCGAAATAGATCGTTAAGTACCGAGTCAGCTCTAAGTAGTTTAAGTTGTCAGTATCTCGCTTAATTTAAATCTGCAGTACTGTTCGAAAGTGGACTACAAGTTGTGTTAGTCCTTACCAGTGGCTCTGATGACTTTAAGCTTGAAGCATTAGTTAGCCGCGCCCGACGACTCGCTTCAGAATAGATTTTGACGACCTCCGTGGCGCAGAGCGCGCGCTGTTGCATTA
Source organism: Lasiommata megera (assembly GCA_928268935.1). Lineage (NCBI taxonomy): Eukaryota > Metazoa > Arthropoda > Insecta > Lepidoptera > Nymphalidae > Lasiommata > Lasiommata megera. The sequence continues at coordinate 283,612 of OV743308.1, read as the reverse complement.
TAAAGTTGGAGGTCCTGGGTTCGATTCCCGGCTCGAGTCTGGTCTGGTGGGAGGCTGCGGCCGTGGCTAGTTACCACCCTACCGACAAATGCGTGTCGCCAAGCGATTTAGCGTTCCGGCACGATGTCGTGTAGAACCAATTAGGAGTATGGCTTTACCATGCCCCTAAAAGGTTAGCCCGCTACCATCTTAGACTGCATCATCACTTACCATCAGGTGAGATTGCCGTGAAGGGCTAACTTGTAGTGGATAAAAAAAAAACCAGACTGATCAGTCTACAAACCGGCATCGGCACTTTTTTCTCTATCATATACTAGCTATACTTTCTACAAGGTTCTCATTATTTCTCATTTACTATTAGAAGTAAACCACCGTTTGAGCGTCCACATTTCCTCCCACATATAATTGATTTTTACAAAAAATTATAAAAAAGCTTTCCTCAACTATCTCGAGCTCATCGCGATTATTTTCGCCTTCTCGCTCAAAAAATACGGTAAAATCATACTTTATTTTATAACACAATGCACTATCTTTTCTCAACTGCAGGTACGGTTGGCAAGCAACCAAAACCGGTGGTGTCTTTCACATTATTTCTGGTGTACTCCTAACTTAATTCCCCCTCCCCTCAGCCGTAGAACACAGTAAGTGAAACAGTAAGCCGGATGTGGTGGGATTGTGCCAAGCAAAACATTAGTAATACTAAGTGATGCTTTATAGATAATGGAACGAATGGAAAATAAAACTTAACTGCATTTGTCTAAAAGTTATGGGAACATCGGTATTGGGTTTCGCTGCAATCGCGTTTGGGGATTTGCTGCCCGGTGATTGAACATCGATTTGAATTGAACGTTATAGAAATGAGAATAATGTATCCAGCTCGGTATCAAGTGGCTCTTTGCGGACAGTAATAAAGTAACGTTACATTGTTTCGATGCCTTAATAAAGTTTTCACCCATTCCTGGTACACCTTGTTGACCTCGTAAAGTTATCCGAGCTGCCGAGCGACTTTTATTGATCCCATTTCAATACATCTGTGACGCATCTAGTGTAATCACCGGCAGCGACTGCGGCATGGAAATTAAAAGTTGAAGATTAATCAATGAAAATTCATTTATCGCCTCGGATGGCGCAACTTTGATGAGGGCCGTGTTTGTTTTATCCGATGAAGGAAGGGAGGCTGGGGGAGAAGTGAAGTGTTGTAGGTAGGAAGGCTTTAATTAATTTTGCTTCGTTAGCCGATAGTTTTTAATCTGTCGGCAATCGACGCTCAAAAGTTTTAACTCATCGAATTTGCATTTACTCCGAGGTTTTATGTTACTTTTTTAACTTTTTCGTGATGCTCGCTGCTTGTTACCGTACAATGTGGACAGAATCATTTATAACAACCGTGAGATTGTTTATTTATTCTGCTGAAAAAACTCTGCTCTTTATCGTCACGATGGGCCTAAATAATTTATTGCCCGCTAGTATTCACTATAAATAGTACGTTTGAGGAAATTAATTCAGTAGACGTTTTACTTATACTTTTTAAAAACCTTCGTTGACGTCAACCTTCGTCGATTCCTTTCAATCCATATCTCTTCACATTTTATTTTTCTTTGGTTTTCTCATTTTCCATTTCTGCAGTCCGCAAAAATATCTACGAAAATAACCAATATTATAGATATCTCATGTAACACTTGCAGAGATTTTATATTATTGGATGCGCTCGACAGCTTCCGGTTCGCTCTAGAGGCAATTCCAGATGCTTTCAATTCCCGCACGTGGATTATAAAATACAGGAAAATAGAGCTGCCGGAGCTCCGCACGTCTCCCCCACGCTCTGCCGAGAGTCGCTCGTGACAATTTAATAGCGCCGAACAAACTCGGTGGCGTCTGTGGTGGGCCTCGCGTCACGCCAGAGGGTGACAGAGAGCCTATTAGTTAGCGTATATATAATCTGTAGGACGGCCTCTTTTATGACAATTAAAGATATAGTTGACAAATTTCTTAGATATGAAGAATGAAAACCATCAATAACTAGCTAATTAAACATAATTGTTAGCCATATTGATATAAAAAAATTGGTTATATAGTTTAGAAACACCTTTTAAATTTAATGATGCTATTCTTCTCACCTTTCCATAAGAATGGTTCTACTAACTTTATTACTTACAAGGCGGGGAGGACGTTTATTGAAGTTGATGATGATGATGATAGTAACTTGTTATGAATATATAAAAATAAAAGTTTGTATATGCGTTTTCGATGCGTTACGAAAACAATGAAGATTGTTATGAAACTTCGGCAGGTAATTTTTCGGCGTTGCAACGCTTACCTGGGTACAGCCAGCATGGCATCACCAGACACTTTAGTGCGGAAGTTACGTCTGTGAGTGTCGTTCGCAACACTTGAGTTTTATTTGTTCCTCGGACGCTCATAATAACAGACAATGTAGCACGAGCCATGCTTGGTGTGCCGCTCGGCCGCCGACAACGCAAACATTCATTAATAACCGCGCAACTGCGCGCTGTTTCCATTTCCTCAACAATTTGTATTTCTCAGCGCGACGCTGGAGGCCGTCGCAGGCGGGAGTTCGACAAATGGCGCAAACAGACCAAATCTGCCGGGAAATATTACCACTGCAGCTCGCGCGTGGGCCGAGGGGCTCATTAGCGTAGCCGTCGAGGCTGCTGCCGCCCACTGAGAGCGCGACTCAGGCATTCATGCGACATTCGTTTCTATGTTGTCCTCCACCACTCCACCTATATTACTGAAATATAATATCGAAGTAGCGTATCCCGCAGATATGTATAGGATACTTCTTTTCCCGGAGAACTACAAAATTAAAAATTGTAATGGTATCAATTTTCAAAATAAGTTATTTCAAAATAGAAGATATAACAAGGACTCGGATTCATAATTAAGCAAAACATATCCTAATAAACATATCATAATAAATTACCATTATAATTTTAGCTAAGCGCGTTTTAAGCTAGCATTGACGTGCAATTGAATAAAAGGTGGATTTTAAGGCTACATCAATAAAAAGAAAGAAAGAAGACTAGAAAAAGTTTTTTTAGATAATGCACCAAGTCGTCGGTCGACCGAGGTCGCTAGTTTTTGCCCTGATGTGAATTATGTGTCGTTTGTCTCTTGCATATCCCAATGCGCGATCGCTGTTCCAGCTAATTAGGGTCTTGGATTTAGAATAGTATAGGAAGAACTACTCATATATTCGACCACACCATTATTAAATTATATTTTAACATAATAGTTTGGCTTAAAGTGTAATGGTTACATCACTCCGCAACTTGGCTTATTATATTGATAACAATAAACTACTATGTTACAGATTGTAGTAAGTTTTGTAATTTAACTCCTGTTTCAATTTATTCCATCAAAATAATTTTGTTTTCATCTTCTAGGCTAGGCACGTCAGATGGAAATTGGCCGGAAACCATTTTATTATGAAAAAAAAAGTTAGCATACAACCTCTTTTCATAGTTGGAGAGATTTCACGGTACCCGAGCTGACCTGCATCTATATTCTATAGCCTTTCATTTGTGATGTGCGGAATACAGAATATCAAATTCTAGGGAAACTAGAGCCAAATTTACTCGAAGAGCAAACTTTCCTACATGCCTTATACATAATGTACTCTTCTGCCAAAATACCTGACCATTCGGGCTAAAAAGAACAAAGGCGTAATGGTGAGCTCTTTTTCTGCATGCTAGTCTGACAATGTATCATCGTTGTGCCTAATCTAAGGTTTTGAATTGTACAACACTAGGAGAATCTAACTACTTTTCCTTTTGAAATATGATGTAAGCGTCTATGTTCCGTCGTTATTATTAACATATATCTTTATTAAATAAAAGCATTGTTAGGTAATAAATACATTTTAAAACATAGAGGTATAGTGACCAATTAAGATGCCCTTATAATAATGTAATGAAGATAAATAATTAAAATTCAATATTAGCGACGTTACTGTTTCAGAATTACAACTTATTTAAGAAAAGTCATGGTATATGATTTTATAGCTCCCAGATGTAAAATAAACTATGTAGTAGTATAAAGCTGACATGTCCTCTTGCGACCGCCAGCTCGATAAATTTCGACATCGAAATAAAATTTACCGCCACGTGTCTGCAGATGCGCACGCAGAGTCACTCGTCGGGGTTCAATATCTGACTGCTAGCTTTTTTCATAAACTTTTCTAACAATTTGGCGTTATTTTTGAACCACCAATAAGATCGTCGTCATAAATCTTTTCTAAAAATCGCTCCTTCTTAAGAAGAAGAAGCCCGTCCACAGTAGTGGGAAATAAGTAGACTGTTGTCGATGAATGTTTGTATTTAATTCGGACTGCAGGAAAAATTTCAATTTTAATACGGTCTGTTTTATTGAACATTTGTTATGCAAAAAAAATATTTTGCAAAGCAAGCAAGGTTAATTATTTGAATCATTTACTGCTTTTTATTGACAAAAAGAGCCGTAAGTGCAGTGGTTGGAATCCCGAGTCGGAAAAGTATAATTATGTAAGTATTCTTGTTTTAAAATCCTAAAATAATTGGTTTAAATCCACCAATCCGCATTGATATTGAAGCAGCGTGATGAGCTTATATCAACCCTATTCTGCGAGTATGTAATCGAAGTCCTATGTTCTGCATAAAAATCATCATCAATTCATGTAAATTGAAACCAAAGTGGAGGTTGTCAACACTCTTCAAATACATACATAGCGATAATATTAAATCTTAAATTACCATTTACTTACAGGAATGAATGTATGGTAGGTGAATCCAACTATTGGCTCCACTACTTGCTGGCATTAATCCACTCAAAGCATAGGCTAATGCGGGTCCGGCCGCAGCGGACTACATCTAGTACTGAGTCCGCCGGTCCGCTCCGTATCGCCTGTAGCGCCGCGTTTCGCCACGAAATCGCCGTAACCGCTGAATATTACACCCAGTAGTCCAATTTGTAGTCTTTGAATACATTTCAATTAGCTTATATGAAAAGTAAGCTTGTGGAAAAGTCCTATTATAGTGTAATAGATTATATAAATTACTTCGAAATATTGTTCTAATAAGATAGCTCTTAAAAAATTTAAGTGGCATGTGAGATGGTGATAGCAAAAAAAATAACCCGGCTAAGTTTGTTCTTCTTTTACCGGGGCGCGTTTGGAACCCTCCTAACGTTCGTTTTAAGTTTAAGAATGTAGTTATCACCATCAATTCACTACTGTGTAATTGATGGATCAAAAGTGATTGATGAGGACATTTCAAAGTCAGGTAATTGCACTAGGTATGAGTCTCACGTTCATCTTTGACCAATAACCAATAAGCAAATAAAAAGTAAAAATTTTCTCTCACTAATCAGATCAAAATATTATTCATTTCAATTCTTTTGGTGTCAACAAGCAGCAATACTCTTTGGTATAGTTACTTAAATTCTCTTAATTTTAAAATCTAAAAGATGAGAAAACATCAAAGAGAAAACATCTTGGCGATAAATCGATTTAGGGATGATTTTTTTTTTTTTTTTTTTTTCTTTACTGCCCCGTACAGCTCAGAAGAGTGTTCATGCGACGGGCCAGGTGAAGCCCTGACTCAGCCGAGCCTGACTCAGGAACTGAACGTACCATGCAGTGTGTTAGAAGTGTTTCAACTAAAAAGTATCTCATGTTGCAAGTCGATCTATTGATCTTTATAATAATAATAATACAACGGAAGGATTACATCCTTAACATTGCATCCATTTTATTTTCGTGCGTTAGTTTTGTTGTGCATCTTTCAAAAACTGCTGAACAAATTTAATGAAATTTAGTACCGTTCCGGATGCTACTCTGACTCTCTTACTCTGACTCGGACTTAGGTTATTTCAGGCGAAAAATACTACTAATGAATAATTATCGGGAATAAACCGCTTCCTTGATTTTACTTCATGACAATAAAATGCTAATCAATTATAATATTATTTTTTATTAAATTGGTTGTTTTCATTCAGACTCATTCATTTATTTATTCAACAAAAAAAACGCCGAAGAAGTAGCCTCACTCTAAACTTCATCGGCTAAAACTACCGCATACAAAACGTTACGTGGTAGCTACCCACTTGTCATTTATTGCCGAGTGAACTTTAGTCACTAATACAGGCGCAAAAAAATAAGAGAGAATTAGAGCTCGCAGGCAACCTTTTCATCGTCCATTAGCGAGTTTGAAGAAAGAAATTAATTACTTTGTAGCTCGGTGAATGCACTCTAGTTTAATTAATTTCATTTTAAATTCATCTAATAGAGAAAGAAATGCAGGTGAGCTTTTGTGTTTTTTTTTCATTCTGTTCTTTGTGGATATCAACATAACAAGTCTTCTTGCTTAGTACGTACTGATACCGTTCGACACACGGCAGCCATTTCGTATTTGACTTATATGTAATATATATATATATATATATATATATATATATATATATATATATATATATATATATATATATATATTATTTTCTACTATAAGTAAGATCTTGATTGCAATATAGTGGTAAGTGATTAGTCTAAGTCGCCAGTCTAAGATGTTAGCGGGCTAACCTGTTAGGGTGTGACAGTTGTAAGCCCATACACCTAATTAGCTTGTAAGCGATATCGCGCCAGCACGCTAAATCGCTTCTCTCTACCTCTTTTTTCTATAGGGTAGTAGCTAGCTAGCCACACACAAAACCTCCCACAAGAAAAACTACTGTTCAACTAATACGGATAATTGTCGTGCAAAGCTGGTAGGTAAGCTATCAAACAAACTAGTTTGGCCAAGATTGGGGTAAAGTTCAAAATGTAGCAATGGGTAATGAACGACGTGCAAAGCGGCGAAAGTTGAATGGTGCGCGTGATAAATCGTGTCCAATACCGAATGCAACGCTTGCAGGCAAATGTGTTTTAGGCACGAATCCGTTTCGCAGCAGTTTACTTGGACGGCTCAGTGTGTTCACCTGTCGCCGCATTTTGTTGCTTTACCGAAGTAGGTTTAACTTACAGGTCGGTAGGTTAATTTAATTTACACACAGTTGTAGGTTTCATTGACCCTTGCCCATCATAGTCCATTTCTTTTGTGGTCAGTCTACAATAGATGGTGTGACTTACCGCATCACAAAAGAGATAATTTATTTTTTAAGAATCAGTCTCAATAATTATTAATAATACCTCCAGCGCGCCTCGGCAGAGCGGTCGTGGTCACCACTCGAGTGTTGTGGCACTCTCGCATATCTGATGCCACTCTTAACCACACTTGATTTCCACACAACGTGGAACAACAGTATCAGAGAATTTAAGAGTCGGAGTGGTCGCCTCATGTTTGATATTCCATTCTCCTATCTAGGATCTGGTCAACCCATGGGTGGGGGTCCTACATAACCTCCGTCCTGCCCATGGGACGGAAGTAGCTATAAAGCTTCTCCACCACGACAAAAAAAAAGGGTCTGGTCAAATACATCCAAAATATTATCATATATTGTATTTCATTCTTATATACGCAACAAATGGTACCTCGTGACTTTCGTCTGTCCATCCACGTGCATCTTCTGATGACCATCACCAGCTGATGCTGGAGGCAGCATTGAAAAATTTATCTCGGCTTAAAACGGTCAATGTTATTTGATCTGAGGGCTTGCTACTGAAAAATTTAAGCCAATTGACGTGTAAATAAGACTTCATTGAACAGTCTGTCCAATTATCTTTGATTGCAATTAGGTAATCAAACCAGCACAATTTAAATAATGTAAAACTTTTAAACAGCAGAATATTTATTTTCAAGCCAACGAGGCAACTGGTGATTCAAGAAATAAAATAAACGAAACTACGTTAAGTAAGTCAATCACAATCAACAGAACAAACAGAATAATCTGAACTTATACAAATTTACTTTGTATTTGTAAGTTTAGACTTAGGGGAGTGTAATAGCTGTAGCCTAAATATTCGATTTCGTTTTATTTACCCAGGGGAAAGTTTTGTAAAATTATTGAGCAATTACTCAGTAGGATCAAACGGCTACATAATTTAATATCCTGAGAGCCTGCTTACTAAATGATACTGTACTACTATTAGTACATCAAAGAGTTTCCGAACTAAGGCCGGCAAGTTACAGGGTTAACTCGAATTACCGTTGTTGTGACTGCTTTAAAAGTTCTTTGTTTATGAAGTACAGCTGTTAACTACACTTTGTGTAGCCCACTTGATGATAAGTGATGATACAGCCTACAATTACTCATGCCATATTTAAAAGATGAAAATTAGACAGCACTATATTATCCCCACTTATGAGCAGAAGTGAATATAGTTTCTACGTGTTAGTCGTTATTTAATGCACAAACAAACACACATATAATGATAATAATTTTCTAGATAGCTTTCATCCTCAACTTATGTTGCGGTAGGAGCTCAATTTGCAAGTCCGGTGTTTTGTAATTTTTTAGCAAGATAACAGTTTTATATTACTAAAATTAATCACATAAAGTGTTATAAATATCAAGGGCAACCTAATGGTACAAAGACATTTTTTGTCTGACTTTTGGCATTAATTCTGATGTCTGTTAGATTCTATTATATGTTTGTGAAAACAAATATAATAGAATCAGCCGAATGAAAGGCAGATAGGCAAGGCTTCGTAGCAGTAATTATTAACAGAATAGCAGGTTATGGAGAAAAATATACTTCTCAGTATTGTTCATGAATTTCAAGGCAAACATTCCGTTAGTTTCCTTTTTTACCTTTTCTCGATATTTGAACAGGGTATTTGTTTTTGTAGCCTTTTTTTATAAACCACAAGTTAGCCCTTGACGGTATCTCACCTGATGATAAGTTATGATGCATTCCAAGATGGTAGCGGGCTAATCTGTTTGCGGTATGGTAAACCCACACTCCTTATTGGTTTCTACAAGACATCGTGCCAGAACGCTAAATCATGACAAGACATGTCTTTGTCGGCAGGGTAGTAACTAGCCTCGAAGGTCGAAGCCTCCCACCAGACTAGAGTCGAGCCGGGAGTTGAACCCAGGACCTCCAACTTTATAATGCGACAGCGCACGCACTGCGCCACGGAGGTCGTCAAAACGAAATTATAATACGGTTTATAATTTAGTCACGAAAATACCAAGAGAAGCCGAATCGCTCCCTGGGTAATCTACTGCGCCCTCAGGTGGGTCAGAGACGCATGGAGACCCCCACCGAATCGGGTAACTAGCCATCGCTGCCAATATCCCACAAGAAAAATTGTTAACCGATGTTACCAGGGTGCACCGGCCCGAGTGCTGCTCTTCTCCCCAGATGACACAAAATGGCACACTCACAGCGCTCAGGCACACGTGGCGGTTACCGGACCTAGCTAGGGCTAGAAACCCTTGGATATCCGCAGCACGCCATATCAAAGTTTCATCACAATCAAACATAAACATTGGTTTTTATTTATATAGATATATACTTTTAATTCTAAATTTACGATATGGAAATAGTATCGACGGTCGGTCAGCTGTTCATGTGTGGAAACCACTAATAGCTATTTTGTATTAAACTAGTTAGCATTTTCACACCCGTTGTCACTTTTCAATTACATTTGATAACATTGTCGTGCAGTGCGGCTGTTTAACTGGTTTTACTTTCATCGCACACGACACCAAAGCAATTAGGTTAACTAACTTGAACCTAATACCAGATAAGCCTTATAAAATTGGTTTGGAGCACAGATAGCTATCAGTAGGTTCGCGGGCCTGCAGCCACATCGAGGCTTATCTTTTATCTTATCTCCGCCGGGGGCGCAATCTAAGATGCACTTTGATCCCAGGTTTCTACACTCGCCCTATATCCACGTAAATTGGGTCAAAAGATTTTCTATTTTTGAGGTTTACGCGATTTTCCCGTACTATATATTGTCATGGATGTTCTTTTCATGTATTTTTGAACCTTATTTGAAAATTATTATTTATTTTTCATGAATCCATACGAAAGTTACACATGCCAATGTGCTGTTGATATGAGTATTGACTCAACAACTGCATTGACCTCGAAGTAATTTGCCACACCTTATCTTGCAGCCTGGACCTCGACCTTGTCACATGGTGTGTACCCCGTGTTAACAAATTCAAAAATAAAACATTTATGTGGCCCGTATATCCTCCATTTGAGCTAAGAGAAATAAATGCTTCTATTTTAGGGGTTTGATAATCTTAGCTTTTCTACACTTCCGCCATATCTGATTTTATCAGAACCATTCTCCTGTCTTGTAAATGCTGTGCTAACAACGTATGTATGTAGAGAACCGAATCAGAGCCAGATGCACTAGATTCCAGCTAACCAGCTCAGAGTCCGTCGAGCGGATTGTTTGTCAGTTCGCATGTTTGCTATAATCACGTTGCTCCTTCGGTCAACAGAGCTCGAGCGTCGAAGAGGCTATGAGATAAATAAATACACGCTGGACTCCGTATTGTATCTTGAATTGGATGTTTGCTTTCAACATTTTAGTACTTACTTACTGTAAAAGGCAAACATTTTTGTCTTTGAATTCTCCTAACTTTTGTCGTTATTGACAAATCTATTTAGAAGTGAACCGAGGACTGGACTCGTTTCAAAACCTAGTGCATGGTTTTGTTTTGGGCATTGCTAGTTAAGGATTACAAAGAAAAGTGTTTGTTTTAGCTTTAAACGTAATTTCACTTAAATTGGCTATTATCCACCGAGATCCATATTTAAAAAAAATATATACATTCAAAAAAAACCCAGTCCTTGCGCCATTTCTGTGGGGGATGATCAGTGACATGAGTTAGCTGAGTCGAGCTCCGAGTTATTCGAGAATTCCTCAGGCAACTTCTATAATTTCATCACATTCACTTAACGCTAATCCACCTTCCTATTCGCATGTTTGAATTTCTCCATAACAAAAGCCAAATACCGATATACAGTGATATCTGGCTGAACCTGACATATCGATGAAAGATTAATGACTAATAAAATGTCTAATAGACATGAAAGAAACCCATCTCGCCGACACAAAGCGGTATGATTATTCGCACCAGCCCGTATTTGTTACGTTATGAGTACAATAACTCGGCGCTCACAAACCGTTAAGGGTGCATTTCTACTGAATCAGAGAAGCGGAAAGTACGGTTGGGTTATGACAACGGACTTATCTAGAATAAATGAATTCAGGCCGAGCGTTTCGGTTTTATTGCATCGCCTATCAGCACACGCATTCGCTGTTGACCACCTCAGGCTACTTACAATCGTTTTGGCGATCCCTTTCGATAACTTTCGGTGTTATGTTTCTTTTAAGCAATTAAAATATCACTTGATTCAACGGTGAAAGAAATCATAGTGAGGAAACCTGCATGTCTGAGAGTTTTTCATAATGTTCCAAATTCTAATTTAAATAATCTTTATTCACGTCTTAAAAGGCGCTTTTGACGCGTCAATAATTTACAAAGTAGTGATTTGATGGTGATAACTACATTCGTAAACTTAAAACTAAAGCTATGAGGGTTCCAAACGCGCCCCGGTCTAAGAAGAAGCCCATAACAAACTTAGCCAAGTTAAGCTTTCTTTTTGTTATAACCATCTCACATGCCACTTAAAATTATATTAAGAGCTATCTTATTAGAGCAATATTTAACACCCATGCTTGTTTCTAAAAGCGTGTGAAGTCTGCCAATCACTGAATGACCAAACCCTTCTCATATTAAAAGGAGGCCCGTGCTCTGTAGAGAGCCGGCCAAGAGTCATGATGTTGATGATGAAAGTTTAGATGGAGAACGAGTTCAAAATGTAAAATAATATACAACTTGCAGTTCTCCGCTGTTTCACCCGCTTAAGGTAAGAGTCGTAACTTGTGGACCCAAACTCTCCTCCCAATAATTATTTAATTTTTAATTAAATTGCTGTAAAAACTAGAATATATAAACCTAAGGTTGTTTAGATTTAACCTCATTACAAAACATGACGATTGAAAACCATCTTCTGATGCATATTTTCTACATAAAATGGGTTATTGTGGCTTATTCATAAAAGATAGGCATATATTTCTGTACATTTTTCTTAGATCTACTACAGACCAGTATTTTTGTAGTTCATAGTATATATTATGCACAACGCGCCATTTAGTCAGCGTACGCGGAAAGCAGCGCTCGGCAGCGCTTTTTATTACTGGCCTACTTTACGAATACCGTCATTTCCGACTGAGACTTATAACAACTGATAAAAAATATAACCTGTATTATTACAGCATAAAATAGCTTTCTAATCGCGAAATAATTATTTATATGAGAGTTTACCGAACCCAAATCGACAAGCAAACCAATAGAATCTTATCTCTATATGTTATTAGTTAGAAATATAGTACTTATCAATGACATTATAGATCAATAAATCAATTCGCGAACCACAAAGCAATTCTAGTACTGTTTGCTTGAATTTTTTTTATCATGTGTAAGAGCAGCATCGCCAGCAGTGGTATATCTAATAGTCTGATTTTTTTTTTTTATACACTACAAATTAGCCCTTGACGGCTATCTCACCTGATGGTAGGTGATGATGCAGTCTAGGATGGTAGCGGGCTAACCTGTTAGGGGTATGGTAAACACACTCCTAATTGGTTTCTACGCGACATCGTGCTGGAACGCTAAATCGCTTTGCGACACGCCTTTGTCGGTAGGGTGGTAACTAGCCACGGCCGAAGCCTCCCACTAGATAAAATTATAATATATTAATGAATAGATATCCAATTGTAGTGTCGCTCAAACTGATTTTGGTGAAAAGGGGAGATAATCTATTCGCTAAATGATGCCATGTAAATTCCAACATAGCGGATGTGCCAAGAAAAATATGAATAGGAGAAAATCATGACAAATGAATCGAGTTTGATATCAACTGAGTGGTTTCGTCGTGTAACTTCCGTTCGGTAATTTTAATTTATGTGGACTTAAATTGATACTGTGGGCAACACGAAGCGAGAACAAATATCTATCTCATCTTTGACCCAAAACCATGATTAAAATATATGTCATAAGAATAAATATTAACAATATGTAAACGTTAGCTGGTTAGAAAGGGCTCACATTGCATTTCAATTGAGATCTAGGTTGGTTGACGATTTAGGAGGCCGTCCACGTAACAGTTTTTAAAGATGTTGCGAGGTTTATCTTAAAGGCTGTATTTTTTGTATAACATTAATTATATCCTATAGGCTGAAACTAATTTAGGGTTAATAATATGTATAGCAGCTTTATTTGAAGAACGTAAAGACGATATTTTTTGTATTCATATTCAGTTATTAGTAGTTCGTCAGAAATATTTTAGCCATAATACGAGTATTTCGAAAGATGGTATGTCTAAAGATCTTTACAAATAGAATAAATTTACATCGCACGTGTACATTTTAAATGGTGAGTTATTGTAGGTACTTATATCGAGTTCCACACTCCATATTAAAGATAAAAATGCCTGATATTGGTTCGAGGTGAACCACTAGTTATAGTTAATGCCAAGTCGAAGCATTGTATGTTGTGAAGTGAACTTCTAAGCATGCGAAGTCAGAAATCTAGTGTCGGAGCGAGAGTAGTTACTAGCAGTATCATGCACTGTGCCTGGTTTTCGCGAATTATGAAATTCTCACTATGTTGAATGTTTATTGTATAATTGTGTAGCTTCATTAAACAGAACTCGTCTCCGCATCGGTGGAATGGCACCCTAACCTTCTCTCGCAAGTCAGTAATGAATACCTTGAGGAAAGTCGCCGGGTGACGCAGCTATTAATAACCCCGATTGGCTCCATTCATCTCCCCCGGCCGCTCATTTCCGACTAATTATCGCAAAAACAGCAAAAGCATTGTTGTTGGGCATAAAACTATTTTTTCGCAACTCGGACAGTTGTCTGATGTAGACATCGATCCTACCCCACGCCGCAGTCTGGATTAATTAATGAAATAGATTCCCTTAAAATATTCGACTAGTTCCGAAAGAACAAGAAATCCCACTAATACTGTATATATGTGGCCTATGTTACAATAAAAAAAGACGAAGATATGTTCTGTGCCGTTATAGTTGTGGGTACCGTGTATCCCAGGTGAGTTTAATTTAACTCCTTTTCTAATATGTAGTGAAACCTATTTTAGTAAAAAGCTAATCTTCCGGAATCTTCCGGAACGGAAATAGGTCCAGGAACAGTAGAAGACCAAACTGACATTTTGGTAGCACAAGGAGTGCTGCCGAAATAGGCGGCGCCATGCTTTCAGGGAAATAAAAATACTTAAAAAATTGAAAACATTCGCTTTTAAGCTCTGCTTTTAAAAATAGCCCATCTGTAATATTTTTTGGGGTGCGTATTTATATAATGCTTCTTCTACGTAAATTTATGAATATCTTGAAGGGTCGAAAATTTGGGCTGCGGCGTCTACTATTGTCATTATTTTGATTAAGTTTTGCGTCAGCCCATTTGCTGCTCAAATATGAAAGGTATATATTAGTGGTCATGGAAAAAACGATATCAAATACAAATGACATGAAAGACAACTTTTTCCGCAATAAGTATACTTACCTGCTCAAGGCTTCCTTCTCCGTGTAATAATTTGGCGGAAATTAACAGAACTGCCGAGATGAATGGCGCCAATCGTGCTTATTTATCGCCACTGTGTCGGCGGGAGACGTTCTTGTAATGGATGTACGTTATATGTTGACACAGGAAATCATAAGGGAATATACTACTGTGGATATCTTCAGATATTCAACTAATTAGCCTAGCAATTTATACTTGCTCTTCTGATTCTTGCCCTTTTACCACATTATGTGGGGTCGGCACAACACGTCTTCTTCTACTCACTTCTATCAGCCGTTACTTCACTACCCACACTTTTTACACTCATATCCTCTTTTACACTATTCATCCATCTCTAATTTGGTCTTCCTCTACTTCTTTGCCCTTTCACATACATCATATACATAACTTTATTTTGGTGAAATAACTTTCTTCCCTCGGCATTATGTGACCATACCATGCAAGCCTGTTACTCCTCATTTTTTCTGTCATTGGCGCAACTTTTAAACTTCCCCTTATATATCCTAGCAATTTATACTTACATACATAAAAAGATCTGTAAACGCGTAAAGACTCAATCTGGCAATTTATTTTATCCTATTTTGACGGTGTTATAGTATTCAAATGAACTTTTTAAAACGGGCAGTAAGTGTATATTACGTATTTAAAAAATATCAGAATAGATTTATTATTGGAAGTGACATTAATATTGAATAGAAGCGGTCGTTACTTTGCCGAAGTCCATGATATGTTCATTGACATTAGGCTTAATGAGACGGTTAAATCTGCAAGATACAATTTGTAATATCTTCAATAGTTGTACGCGCTCTCTACAGTTTATAGAGGCAAAATTCCACCATGTACAACAAGATTATATTATATAGACAAGCTCTGATGCCACTTCCAACAGTAGTCATACAGCTGTATAAACGTCCCCATGCAGAAGCTCACTGTAACTTGTATAATCCAAATTCAATTATTTAAAAAAAAACATATCGACGTCAGCTGATTTTTTGACATCTTTCAAGAACGCGTGTAAGTATACAACTAACATGAGATTATAATCGTTAAAAGCTCGCCGAACCACATTAAATCAGTGTGGTAGATTTGTTAAATTAGCTCTCTCCTATCGGAGAGGAGGCCTGTGACAGCGGGACGAGCCCGTTGATAAAAGATTAGCAGAAAAAAAATGCTCGCGAAACTGTGTTAGCAAAGTGGGACGACCTCATTAAGAAAATCCCATTCGTCGATTTCCAAGCTACAAACTTTCAATTAAATTCTCTACATCTGCTAATTAGTCAAAGTTGTATTGATTGGAGTTATTGGCGAGGCAGGTGTTAATTGGAAAGTTTTGCAGAATCAATTCCAACTTCTATCTGTAGGCGACAAAAAGTTAGCGGAGAACGGATTTATGATTGCGATCCGTTGAACCAGCGTCGTGCAGTCGCTTTGAAAAATGTATTTAGTATAATGCCCGATTAGTTCTAAAGCCAGTCGCATTCCGTCGCAAGAGAGGCTCACGATACTGGGGAACTTGTTTTAAACGTTCAAATAATCCAATTTTGTATTGCTTTATGTTCGACTACAAAAAAGTCCTCGACTGAAATCTCAACTGGTGGAAGGTGATGATGCAGCTCAATAAAGAAGTGAGCGAATCTGAAAAAACATGGCAGTTCGTTAAACCCTTAAGCCTAACCGATTTCTACCGCGCTTTAAAGTGATTTAGCATTGTCTCGATACAAAATCACTCAGAAGTACGATTTTACCAGCTGAGTAGTGAACTGGATTAAAATACCAGTCCGATATTAATTTATTATTTTGCCCCTCTTCGTATTTGTTTTATCATTATAATTCTTATATAGGGGAAATTAGGGAATTTCCTTTTAAAACATTATAAATTAATAAATGGAGTTAGGCGGGCCTCTGGTTTGGGCCAAATTATAAATAAAACTTTCCAAAATGTACCACCGCATAATATTGAACCGTGCATTTTAAACTTGTAGCACGCTGCACATTGTTATCGAATTTAACAAAACTTTGCTCGTCCGTAAAATATTTACGACTACATTCATTAACGAGAATATTTCATAGCGTATGAATAATCAGCAGGCACGTGCTCCGCGCGATCGTTCCTCAAATGAAAAAAATGGGAAAAATTCAAACAGATCCAAGTTAAGCTGATTATAAATCGGCGCTCAAACAAATTGGTTGACATTGATATAAAAAAATATAGATTCATTTTTAATCTTTGAACTGTCATGAGTGATATTTGTATTAATGAATGAGATGTAAAGGTCAGAGGATGAATGGGATTTGTGTCGGAAATTACGATTAGTCACAAAAGCGTCGAAGCACCAGTAGTACCAAGCAGTAGTGCGGTAGCCCAACAACCGCAGCGAGAAAGCATATGACATTGGCTCTTTTCTTCCCCGTAGTGCTTTTGGTGATTTTTGTCTGCTCCAGGCTTTCTTGGCCTGAGTTATATGCTACTACCATGTAAGCGATATGTATATTTAATAATCCATCATCTTCTTCTTCTTGCCCTTATCCCACATTACGTGGGGTCGGCACAACATGTCTTCTTCTTCCACTCACTTCTATCAGCCGTCACCTCACTACCCACACCTTTTACCCGCATATCCTCTTTTATACAATCCATCCATCTCTTCTTTGGACTTCCTTTACTCTTTTGCCCTTCCACGTTCATATATAACATTCTTTTGGTGACATCACTTTCTTTCCTCCGCATTATATGACCATACCATGCCAGCCTGCTACTCCTCATCTTTTCTGTCACTGGCGCTACTTTTAGACTTCCCCTTATATATTCATTTCTTATCTTATCCATTCTTGTCACACCACACATCCATCTCAACATTCGCATTTCTGTCGCATGAACTCTTCTTTCATCCGTTCTTTTTGCCGCCCAACATTCTGATCCATACAACACGACAGGTCTTACGACTGTTTTATAAATTTTCCCCTTAAGTTTAAGGGGCATTTGTGGGTCGCATATCACTCCTGAGACCTGTCGCCATTTCATCCATCCCGCATTCACTCTATTGTACACATCTCGGTCAATATTACCGTCGTTTTGGAAGAGCGAGCCGAGGTACCGGAAATCCGAGCAGACTGGTAGGGATACACTATTTAAGGCAATTTCGGAGAAACGAGAAGAGCCGCCAAAATCACAAAACATATGTTCAGTTTTCCTTTGGCTTATCTTTAGGCCCACGCTCTCTAATTTATGGTGCCATTTTGGCAATCTGCTCTGGACCTCAGACGCATCCTCTCCGACAAGAACAATGTCGTCAGCGAATAACATGCACCAGGGTGCTTCCTCCTGTATGTTTGATGTAAGAGCATCCATTACCAGGAGGAACAAGTAAGGGCTCCAAGCCGATCCCTGGTGCAAGCCCACTTCCACACTGAACATGCCAGTAACGCCAGCTTCTGACCGGACGTACGTGGTCGCTTTTCTATACATCTCTTTCACAAGACTCACATCCTTCCCAGGCACTCCTTTCCTTTTCATAGACCACCACAAAACCTCACAGGGAACTCTGTCATATGCTTTTTCAAGGTCAATGAATACCATGTGCAGGTTTTTGTGTGCACCCCTGTATTTTTCGCACAGTTGTCGGAGTGCGAAAATAGCGTCCATCGTTCCCCGCCCCGGCATAAATCCAAATTGGTTTGGTGTTACCTCACTCTCATTTCTCATTCTTCTTGCTATCACTTTCTCCCAAATCTTCATAGTATGTGACATGAGCTTAATTCCTCGATAGTTGTTGCAATCCTGTATATCACCCTTATCTTAATATATATAAATCTCGTGTCACAATGTTTGTCCTTAATGGACTCCTAAACCACTTAACCGATTATAATAAAATTCGCACACCATGTGCAGTTCGATCCAACTTGAGAGATAGGATAGTTTAAATCTCAAATTATAGTCGCAATTTTAATTTATTGCTAATTATTTGTCTGTTATTATTTGACAGTCACAATTATTTGTTAACTCCAAATGATTCTAACAGATGTCGATACCTTTCGACTGGGTTGAGTAAGTAATCAATAGATGGCGCTGCTATGGTAAATCTACGAACGAGTCATATAAGCTACATTTTAACAGCATAATTACCACGTGTTGTTGACGCTATAAAATTAATTAAATTTATTTTGTAGTGAACGAAATACCGTATAATTCAATTATTTCCACTTTTTAAATTTTTGGTGTTAGCATAGCCGGCCACGTGTTACTTAGACTGAAGTGTAAATTGAATTCATATTATAATGAAGATAATACAGTGAAATTAATCCTGTTTTTTTACTTATTTGTGCTTCATTGATCAAAACTTTATAATTTAATTTGAATATATGTATGTAAGTATTATCACATAATTATAAAATTTAATTAAAATGTCAATGCAAAAATGATACACAATTTCCTACACTTTTTCAATAGTTGTACAAATATTTTTTTTTATTGTTTTTATTTAACCTCTATTAAAAAATATTTAGCACTTATTATTTCAATGTGCTATGATAACAAATTTTTCAGATTTTTTTCTTATATTTAAACGATTAAATTAGTATTTCAATTCTTATTGAAATTATTACCGGTTATACCTCGCTCTACTTTCGCGGATGAGATTAATGCATGTTTGAAACAATCATTCTTATGGCGAAGTGTTGAAACACTTCGATTGACCAAAAATATGCGAGTACAATTGCAAAATGATCCATCAGCACAAATATTTTCCGAACAACTACTAGATATTGGGAACGGTAAAATAGAACTGCAACCAAATACGCAATGCATTAAACTACCAGACAATTTTTGCATTGTTGTTCAGGATAAAAATGAATTGATTCAGAGTATTTTCCCGGATATACAGAATAATTATTTGAATCATGAATGGCTTAGTCAACGGGCGATTTTGGCAGCCAAAAACGTTGATGTTGACGAAATTAACTTCCAGATACAACAGTTGTAACCAGGCGATCTGATGTCTTTTAAATCAATCGATACTGTTGTTGATGAAAATGAAATTTTCCGATTGAATTTTTAAATTCATTAGATATCCCTGGAATGCCACCACATAATCTTCGATTAAAGATTGGTTCCCCTTTTATTCTCCTCCGTAATTTGAATCCACCTCAATTATGTAACGGTACGCGATTGGTCATCAAAAAGATCACCGGAAACATTCTTGAAGCAACCATTTTGGCTGGGAAGTTTAAAAGAAAAGTGGTCCTGCTGCTATTCCGATGATACCATCAGATTCTACCATACCCTTCAAAAGGCTACAGTTTCCAATTCGTTTAGCTTTCGCCATGTCTATAAATAAATCTCAAGGTCAAACAATGTCCATTTGTGGTTTAGATTTGGAAAATCCATGTTTTTCTCATGGGCAACTATATGTTGCGTGTTCACGTGTTGGGAAACCGTCGAATCTATTTGTGTTAGCTAAAGACAGGTTAACCAAAAACATTGTGTACCGATTGGTGTTAAATTAAATTTAAATTGAAAGTATTTATAATTCAAAAAAATAGATATTAATGTTTAAAAGTTTAAGACTGTCTGCCTTGCCTACCTCATTCATGAGTTTAAGCGTCACATGTTATTTACTGTATTATACTGTAATATACTTATATTTGTCATAAAATTAAATGGAAATAATAAATCTGATAAATTTTTATTTTGTACCTATTGATATCTGCTTAATATCAAGTGTAAGAACATTTTAATTAATTGTGTTCAACGTACTTCCCTTTCAAATCTCAATCCAGTGAATTTGTATACCAACATCAACATTTTCGTCTTTGTTCGTAAATAATTTCATTGTACTAAAGGGTTATAGTAGTAGAAAGTCAAATAAGGGGATCACCATATTTTTTTACAAATACCATCTGTGTAAAAAAGCATAGTGGACTCCGTGACTGATGTTCTCTTATTGTTCCTCTTAGATTGTTTACTATAATGTAATATAACAAAAACTTTAGCCACAGCAACGCGTGGCCGGGTCAGCTAGTATTTATATATAGATACCAGTGAACTTTTGCACCACTCTTCAGGGATCGCTTCTTCGTGCAACAACTTATTGAAAAATGAAGTCAGCCACCTCCATCCATCTACTTTCAGAAACTTCCATACTTCAGCTGGTATACTATCTGGTCCTACCGCTCTACCATTTTTCATACTCCGTACTGCCATTCTTACTTCGTCTATACTCACTTCTGTTACAACTCCCAAGTTGAGTGGTATTTTCTCTAATTCTCCACTCCAATCATTTTCTTCATTCATTAGCCTTTCAAAATATTCTTTCCACCGCTCTTTTATTTCCTCGTCAATTATTAATACCTTTCCTAAATCATCTTTTATGCACTTAATATGTATAATATCCTTTGCATTATTTTCTCTCACTTTCGGTAAACGGTACAAATCCTTTTGGCCTTGAGGACTATCAAGTGATTTATATAATCTATTCTGTGTCTTTCGTCTTGCGATAGCGGCAGCTCTCTTAGCTTTCTTGTTCTTTTCCATGTATACCTTCTCTAGATCACCTTTCATACTGATGTCACTCACTCACATTTTTCCAATCTTTAAAAGCATTCTTTTTTCCTTTTACTGCCTTTTGTACATCCTCGCTCCACCACCACGTGTCTTTATTTATCATTCTTTTACCTTTTGTTTCTCCAAAAACATCCTTCGCCACATTCCTCATACATGAAGCCATTTCATTCCAGCACTCATTCACCGATTTCGTTTTTAAATTACCATTCATATCAATCATTTTATTCAACACTCTCCTTTGAAATTCTTTCGCGCATTCCTCCTTTTCCATCATATACCATTTTATTTTTGGTTGGGTTTTAGGCTTACTACTTGCAGTTTGGATCTTCAGTTTAATTTCCATTAGTAGTAGTCTGTGTTGGGATGCTAACGGTTCCCCCGGTACTACCTTACAATCTTTTATTGAACTTATGTTATTTCTCCTAATGAGAAAGTAATCAATTTGGGTACTATGATTGCCACTTTTGTATGTAATTAAATGTTGGTTCCGTTTTTCAAAAAATGTGTTCACTACTACCAAATCGAAAGTGGAAGCTGCTTGTAGTAATGTTTCTCCCTCCAAATTTCGGATCCCAAAACCCCAACCCCCATGCACTCTCTCATAACCTCGATTCATTTTTCCTACATGACCATTAAAATCCCCTCCGATATAGATCTCTTCCTGTTGTGGAATACCTATCATTACTCCATCAAAATCCTTCCAAAACTTCTCTTTCATAACATCATCACATCCTATCTGCGGTACATATACACTTACTATATTTACAACTAAATTGTGCAATATGGTTTTATATATCAACGGTGTGTGATTGATTCGTGGATCCAGAGTTATTTAGTACACGGGCGTAATGAGCCGGCCCATTACAGGGTCCGCTGGGGGTCCGCCGGGGGGCGTGGGGGACGCGGGGTTTCCGCGAATATACTTTGCACTAAATACGGCTATGACACGGGACACCCTGAGGTGAATACTCACCAGCTCAGATGACATGTTAAATGGTTCCGAGAAAGCAATCAACCGCTGTTTATCAATCAACCCATCGGTCAGGCGACATCACTTCGATGAGGCGAGGCTCCCTCCCCCACCATCTAACTCGCTGATTGAATTTAGAGTGTATGAGAGTTCTCAAAACTAACAGCATATGTTAATAGATACTGGTCTATCATTTGATTTTTCATAACATGGCTGTTTTTGGGTGTCGCCTCTTGCTTAGGTCTCATATTAAGAAATTGATATAATTTTTCATTCCATATCATTATAAAGAACGTTTTTCTTCTCATTTAAACTCGATGCAGAAGTATGGTTCATAATACTGTAACTTTACATTCGGGTACAAAACCTTAGGACACCTTATGACCCACCAACTCTACTTCTTCCGCTCATCATTGCATAAATGTTTCTTCTTTACCTTATTTCTTAAATTCTTATTTACCTTTCTCTACTCCTTTTATCACTTCACATACCAAACTATTCAGTACCTGAAGTACCAAAATAAAGCCTAGCACAGATTATATTTTATTTCTATCAAGGTAATAGTACCTTGGTAGAAATCAATATAGCCGAGTACGGCCACGTCGATCCACAGTTTCGCCTCTATTTGCAAACAAGGCAGCCCCGCAGTGGCAAAGCGACAATAAAATGCATTCGCAATCACGAAGTTAACTCTTCTTTGACTGTTTAATTCCAGAGTGCAATTTATAGCGTTCCTTTGTGATCAAAGGGAGATAAAAAATTGTGTTTTCACAATTCATTTGATTTGCGTCCCGGCTGATGCCGATTGGAATTAATATAGAAATCTGCGATTCCGAGGCGGCCATGCAAATGTATAAGATTGAAGTGTCTGTCTGTCACAGAGACAATTATCTCTAAAGATATATACTATTTGACTTTAATATTATATCAAAATACTATTTCAAGTTATTTATGTAATATTTGTCTATCTTTAAACGCACGATTATAAAAAATATATTTATATATATTTGATAAATATCTCCTAACTTACTGCTACATAATAGTCCGAAAACTTATAGGTACAAAGTTATTATAACATTAATTTTCTATTCACCTACTATTTCACATGAAATATGCACATGAGGCTCCCAGCTCTTTTGATCATTGTCAGTGCGTGTCTGATAGTTAAAACTGCAAATGTAATAAAACGACAAGTTCGAATTCAGATCACGCGGTCCTCATTTAGTCCCGAGTTGGGCCAAAATTATGACGTATTAGTTTCAGCCACAAATTCCCAACCAGCGCGGCAGTAGGAAGTTAGCGTCATACACCTGTTAAGCTCTCATACTCGTTGTGTACTAGATACATGTGATGATTATCATATCGACCAATTAATCAACACAGGAAAAACGAAAGTGTCTTAGAAGCCGCCCAGTAGTAAAATTAACTACCGAATTTGGCCAAGTGCGTGTCGAGGGGTGTGCCTCGTAGGGCTCCATATCGCCGTGCCGGCGTGATTAATAAGCATTCCAAGTCACAACTTTCTACCCACTGACGGACGTGGTAAGCGATACGGATCCCTTGAAACTGGATTAAAACCTACCCATCGCCGAACGCATTTCACTTTGGTACAACATTTAATTTGCTTACATCAACACACGACTACCTTTATGCTCCAAACAATCACTCACAGAAAATGTGAAGGGCATAAAAGGGTGGATTTAATTTGTTTCACTACAATCAGTAGAGGATTACAGACGGGATAAAAATGCGGCCGACCAACGAACAGGACAAAGGACTGACGAGGGTCTGCCCTTATCTACGCCTCTTGCGCGATCTACTGCGGCTTCGCTGCAGTGTTACCGAAATACCTGAGATGTGTATTCGAATAACAAAATTCTCAAAACTAATGAAAAATATATCGTTAGTTTATCCCTAAGTTGCTACTTACACCACACAAGAAAGAACATTTTGTAACGTTAGTGCCAGGCCGGGGAACCTCCGCGTGTGCCCGAGAGCTGTGGGTGCCTCTTGATTCATCCGGGGGGAAGAGCAGCATTCGGGCCGGTGCACCCTGGTAACATCGGTTAACAATTTCTCTTGTGAGATTTTGTTAGCCGACGGCTAATAACCCGACGCAGTGGGCGTCTCCGCGCGTCTTTCTGACCCAGCTAAGGGCGTAGTGGATGACCCGTGTGTTGGATGGCCTATCCAGGTATGGGACTAGCAGGCAGACTGGGCGGCAGGCAGCTACGGGAGGAAGGGGTAACGACTGTAACTGGTCGTCCCCATTAGAAGTTTGTGACCCATCCAGGTATGGGACTGGTGGGCCGGGGTGGACGACAAGCGTTCGTCGTGCTTGCCATCGGCGATGGAAGACCGGGTGCGAGGGAGTGTTCCTCTTCCACCTATCTGGCTCCTGTGCCTTCGGAAGACTTGTGGGAGATGTAAGCAGGATCGTCCACACTCACATTAAGTTCCTTAAGTTTGCTGGTGTGCTATTGTTCCGGCTGACCTCAACCGGGCACGTTGTGTGGCACAGCTGGTGGAGTTGTAGTTGTAAGCGAAAGCCTTCCCATGGCTCCGCAATACGGCGGTGAGTAGGAGGGGAAGGTAAAATACGTGGGGGTTTTAGTCAGTAAGAGCCTGACATAACCTCTGTGCTTCCCCTTGGCGCAGAGGTATCCATGAGGATTTACCCACAATAAAAAAAATGTTATGTAAAAAAAATTGTTTAAATTCTTGTAGAATAACCAATCGTGATCAACCCATTACCGGGCTCACTACAGAGCACGGGTCTCCTCTCAATATGAGAAGGGTTTGGCCATAGTCCACCACGCTGGCCATGTGCGGATTGGCAGACTTCACACGCCTTTGAGAACATTATGGAGAACTCTCAGGCGTGCAGGTTTCCTCACGATGTTTCATCTTTGTAGCAAGTGATTTTAAATTTTTTTTTAAAACGCACATAACTCCGAAAAGTTAGAGGTGCGTGCCCGGATTCGAACCGCCGACCTCTGATTAGGCGCTGACGCCCTAACCACTAGTATATCACCGCTTCACACTAATACCTGAACTATATTCTTCTTTTTCGGGTTAATTCGAAGTTGCCAACATGAATTTATTACAAGTTTATATGGTGGTAAAATACAATATTGCGCTATTTTAGTCGTCACGTATTTGCTACCATCTCAGAAAAATGGCAAAGCAAATCAATTTCGACAACAATTTGTCAAAACGTTTTGAAAGATTAACGCGAGCCGCGCACGCTGTTACCCAAACCACCAACAAACAAACGGCGATACGGCATCGCGCTTGTTCATTGTTTCGAATCATTTCCTAATTCACGAACAGCTCAGGAGCTGGTGGCCGTTTTGGCGTATTATTATTTTTCAGCGATGGCAATAATTGGAAGAAGGGTATTAAACCTCTTTCGCAAACTCCCGATAAGCTTTAATTAACCTATACATACACATGGAGATAGCTTTATTGATTAGTTAAAGTTTATTATGGATATTGTGAAACGGATCCTTAAAGTTGTAAATAGATAAATTTTGTTTAAAATAGTGTTCTAAGCTACTGGGGCGTGCCTGGCAATTAGTTAGTATGTTTATTTAATTAAATTATAAATCGTTACGCGTTTCCCCTTAAACCACTAAACCGATGAAAAAAGTAAAACTGCGGTGCCAATTATAAATATCAAAGTGCTTTTAAAGTAATATTAAATTGTAAAAGATCAAGAAGTTGTTCAATGGTGCATCGTAAGCTTAGTGTCCACAGGTCAGTCGACTCGCTTAAACACGGCGCCTTCAAAAAGACCGGCAGCTCCCTGACTGTAATCCCCGACGAATATTAGATTGATCGCGTTACGTGTAAAGCCCCCCCCCCCTGCCCCCCTCCCGTCCTAACAAGCTAGCGATAACAAATTATGTTCTATCATGCCATTTGATATTTATAACGATTCGTTATTTTTAAAACAAGTTTTTCAGGCTTTCATGAAATTCATTTGCGAGGATTATTTAATTTTGAATAATTAGTGACTTGAAATATAGGCTTATTCTTAAATGCCAGATTTAAATAGATTTAGTATGCTCGTGCCGTCTATCTGCTACCTGATTACGAACCATAATTAGCACAATAGAAAACTAGATCTGAAAATCTGTTAGGAGGGTGTTAGAACATAAGCCCACTACGCTGCTGCAATGCAGGTTGTTACCCTGGTGGAGACGCACTGGTGACCCACAATTAGTGAGCTTAGGCTCACTAATTGTGGGTATTAATAACACGAAAATTCTGCTGTACGAATGCTCAATATAACTTACTACAATATGATAACAAAACTATGTCTAACAGTCTAATCGGTCCTCTTTATTCGAGAGCCACTCTGCCGCCTTTACACAATAACAAGCGTATTATTCCTTTCAAGCCCTTCCAAGTGCGCAGAACCGTCACTAAGTTGAAAATTATGCTTTATGATATATAAATCGCTATTTATTTACTTCATAATCCTATTTGATAGCACTATTGTTGAAAAAAGAGTAAAGTGTTTTTATCAATATGGGTCGTAACCCTCGAAGTAACAGTTGAAAAACAACAGTTCAAGGAATCAGACACAAAAGTCGAAGCGGTCAAACATAACGAAGCACCCGGCTGTACGCGTCGAGGTTGAAAGGCAGACAAGTTATATTACGCTATAACTTTATAAGCGCCGTATCTCGAGAATCTAGACTGGACTAGATCGTTGCAAATTTGTTGTGCGAGGGGAGATTTATCAGCCGTCAGATTAGTGCAGTGATGTAGCGTGGGAGGCGAACATGCAAATTGGATTGTGAGCGCTCGCAGCGCCGCCCGGCGCGTGTTTGTGAGACATGCAACCAAATACTGAAACTAAAACTCAAACGTTACACTTCTCCAAGCGCCACGGGCTGGCGGCAGAGTTCAGGAGGCGGCCGGATGCGTTCTAAGGCCGCTCACTCGAGGGTGCTCATTAACTCATAGTTTGAAGGAAACTGCATTCCACGTGCGTTTTAGAACCGATGAAGCAAAAAACTTTGAACGTTTTTGGATGGATTTACTAAGTAACGGTGCGGGCTCTTTCGATGCCGCTCGGTTCGATGTTCTAAATGATTTTATTGCGGAGCCAGCCGGCAAACTCACTAAAATGTAGCTTATAACTATAGTCTGCTTGAAGTAAAATCAGTAGTAACTTTGGAGGGGTCTCTCACCATTGCAATTTTTAAGTAACGAAACAATAGCAACTACGGTTAGCACTCTGCTATATGATTGCTACACGGTACGAAACCGGTCTGTGGGCTTCAAGTCAAGTACTTTCAAGTCGACTAATTTTATCGTGTTTTCGGTGAACAATTCGAAGTCTTATAATAGGTATATCTCGCACGTTTGTCTGTGTAAACGTAACAGTTTTGACGCAATTTTAAACCTTGCTTTTAAATTAGGTATATTTAGACTATGTCTTAGCCATAATCCTATAGCCCAAGTAGTTTAAACTTAAACTACACTGCGGAAACGCGAAATGTCAAGCGACCAGAATAACATCAGATCTTAAACGATCTGACTTTAAACTGTAGGAACTAATATATATAAATGAAAGTGTAGTGGACTTGGTGTTTCTAAGTAGTGGGCAGGTCCACTTGTTATGCGACCTTTAATTATAAACTTATAACAAATCTTTCTTGCTCGGAACTATTTGGATGCCATACTTAAATATTACGAAAACACATGGGCCAAATGTTGGCCGACTTCATGGAGAAGGAGGGCCTCTATATGATGAACTCCTTCTTCAAGAATCCGCCACACAGGAAATGGACCTGGATGAGCCCTAATGGTTCCACGAGGAATGAGATTGACTTTATCATGTCAACAAAGCGGCACATATTCAATGATGTCTCTGTGATCAACAGGGTGAAAACCGGGAGCGATCATCGTATGGTAAGAGGCACATTGAATATTAATGTCCAGTTGGAAAGGTTTTTATATATTGGGTCCTTTAAATTACACTGTCCGTCAAGGTTTACATATGACAGTGTACATTTTTTGATATTCCATTAAAATAAAGCAAAGCAGTACAGCTCCGAAGCCGCCCACGGAGCACAACTCATTACAAACAAAATTAATAAGTAACGAGAATTTTACGCGTGATGAGAACGTTCATTAACTTTCCTATCAAAACTTTAAGTGGCCCGATCCCTCCATCCACGTGTAAATATAATTAAAAGAGCAGTTGCGATACGGAGCTTTATAAATATTACGGGAAATCTCTCCATACAATTAAAGCAAGCCGGCTGAAATGAAGTTCATATACAAGGAGGGACGAAGGGTCATCGTTTATAGTCCAATTGAGACATCCCGATTCACATGGTAAAAACAATCTCGGGTGACTTAAGGGAATGGAACGGAATTTGATTCCAAATTCCATCTTCCTAAAGGGAACTCTAGCTATGGAATCGATTTATGTGTGTATTAAACTTCTAAATATCACTTGTATTAACGAGGAGGAAATTTTGATGAGGAAATCTACATGCCTGACAGTTCTCCATAGATAATATTATACTCTAAATCTTGTGAAGGCTTTCTCTTCAATCCGCACTTGTCCAGGGTGATAAACTATGAAATAAATCCTTCTCATACTGAGAGTCCTGTAATGGGCTGGAAATGGGTTGATAATGAAGATGACGGAAATTAAAAATGATTGTTTTTCTCACATCTTTTAATCAACACAAAGTTACAGTCCTAAAATCTGAGCGGATTCGACAGCAAAGCAGTTGTACGAGTATTACCAAATAAATAAAGTTGAACATACCGTTGAATTGATATATACCTTCTTTACTGCCGGTAGAAAAACTCTTATGGCTTGAGATGTGCGGTCGTTGCCACCTTGGGACCTGTACGTTTCATCTATTGCCACTTCAATCTCACATTCGCTGACTGGCAACACTCAGTTATTAAGTCTCTGCTCACATCTATATCGCGTATAACACCGAACACAATTTTAAAGTACTGTGTCACGTACAAGTGTTTTTACAATATGATAAGTGTACTCGTATAATATTGTACCCTCCTGCTGCGACGTTCTGAGTGAAGCCAGTCAAGTGTTTGTAAATATGGCGCTGCCGTTTTTTCTCGTTTGATGTTATTTCAAGGTAAACGAGATTAAATTACGCGGAACAGTTGAAATATTGCGTTGTTTATAGTAAAAATGTGTTTTGTAAATATACTTACCTCCAATTTAATACCACGTGACCCGGAATTTTGTTATTAGAAGTACTTTAAATATTATACAGCTATTTTATCAGCCTCTCTCGTTGGAGGGTCAACCTTGGCTTAAAGTATAACAACATTGTACTGCTATAGGTAACTAGACTTAACTTAAACTTCACTCACTCACTTCAACCGATAGACGTCCACTGCTGGACATAGGTCTTTTGTAGGGAGTTCCAATGGCCACGGTCTTGGGCCGCTTGTATCCAGCGGCTCCCTGCGACTCGTTTGATGTCGTCTGTCCACCTTGTTGGGGGTCGACCAACGCAACGTTTACCGGTGCGAGGTCGCCATTCCAGCACCTTGGGACCTCAACGTCCATCGGTTCTCCGAGCTATGTGCCCCGCCCATTGCCACTTCAACTTCGCAATTCGCTGAGCTATGTCGGTAACTCTGTTTCTTCTACGGATCTCCTCATTTCTGATTTGATCACGTAGAGATACTCCCAGCATAGCTCTCTCCATCGCCCGTTGAGATCAGCGCGATACCTCAGGTGAGCTACCCCGCCGATATCCTTACTCCGAACTGATACTGCGATGATTGTTTAACAGAAAAATCCAATACTAGATATATTGTTGCCCAAACCCTATAATCCCGGTAATCTAAGCAAGAATTTCATATCAATCACTCAGAATAAAGGTTGTTCTAATAAATTTTCTTAGTCAAAAACGGAGCAGCTGAAAAATCCTAATTGATAATTTTATATTGAAACCGGCTCTTTGGATTGCTTTCATTAGGAGGCGTTTTAGGAGATACGAAATACATCGAACCATGTAGTGAAGTATTTAATGGATAAAAGTAACGCCAGTGCAGTGGTAGACTGGCATGGTATATTAATGTAATGCGCAGGGAAGAAAGTCGTGTTACCAGAAGAATAGAAAGGAGAGATGGATGAATTGTGTGAAAGAAATGAAAAGTGAAGTGACGGCTGATAGAAGTCAGTGAAAGGAGTCATGTTATACCGACCCCTTATAGCCTGGGATAAAGGAATAAGATATTAAAAAAATTGATAAGACTACATTAGAAACATTTGTTCACCAGTCTGCAATGCAATTTCACCGCGATATTTATAAAAAAGAGATCCGCTACGATATCATGCCATATTGCTACTACTGGGGAATTACAAGACATGCGGAGGTGGAACGCGTCCGACACCGCGCGGCGCCCTGCCTCCGGTATTATTACGAAGATGATGAATTTGAAACACCTAAATCATTATTCAATGTAATAGAGATATTTGTTACGATAGCTAACAAGGTGGCTGCAAAAGAAAAGAGCGAGCGGGGAATGAGAATAATGGAACCAATATTTCATCGTTAGAAAGTTAATATTTCGTAAGCACAGCGATATAGAATGACAAAGGGTAGTAACCATTTACATTCAGTTATAGCTGCTATATAATGATTTCCAAAAGTTCCCTAACAAAGTATTATTCGCTTTTGCTAGCTATACGTACTTCCCACGATTTCGTCCCCGTCATTTATATATATTTTTTAAATTTATTCACCCGTTATAAGAACATCTGTTTTTATCTGGATTCATAAGGGTTATATAAATCTGTAATATCGTTGCTGCGTGAAAGAAGCAAAAACCTTTTTTAACGTTAATAGTTTTAGTGTGTAAATATGACTACAATCCGACGAATTATATATTCATGGATTATTTGCCATCCCTAGAAAGGGCGTATTCATACTTCGATCAAAATGGAAAATGTATGGCGGCAAAGCCGTGCAAATGTTACAGAGAGTCAGGTAAAGTGTTCACAGCCAGTAAGTTTTCAAGTAATAAAACTCTTAAACTTGGCATTTATCTATCAAACTAGTCCGGAGTTTAAAACTAAATTTGTACTTGTATTTGTATTTGAATTTGAATATGTTTGCTCAAAACTTATACTCAAAGCTCTGTGCAAATATACTTCATAGCTAAACTTGTCAAGTACTCGGGTACTGTTTCGTAGTAGTACTGCGGCTGATTAATTGACTGACAGAAAACACTTAGCCTAACCCGGTGAAGTAAGTAGTAAGATGAGATTGCCGTCAAGGGCTAACTTGTAGTGTATAAAAAAACCATAATATCGCGTGATTTCGGTTAAATATCTGTAAAAAAAATCTGGGGTGAAGTTTTGTACGGCTAAAAAGAAAGATACTCGTAGACGTAGGCTACCTTGTAACGAAACAGGGCAAACCATACATTTCTTATACTTATTGATATTTGATTTGAGTATTTCTGTATTTCAAGTCGATAAAAATAGTAAAATCCTAAAACGCGCACTATAAATAATACAAAAACAAATGGCTTATCCCAATTCCCGATACAACTTGAACCTATTTGTCATTAAAATATTGAATATCTCTGTAAAACTTGTAGGTTTCCTTCGAGAATGTTCATGGTGAAACTTTTATGTTTTTTGACTTACTAATTTGTGTTTAGATTTCAATTGCGTACGGTCTGAACCAAGCTAAAGACTATTTGAATACTAAACTAGGCCCGGAGCTCGAACCCAAGAGCTCGCATTAGGTAGTCAAATATGCTCACCACTGGTCCTACAGTAGGCAGAACTTTCAAGGATATAAATGTTTGTGATAGCCTAGCGCCCGAATTTAATTATTGAAATTTTTAAGAAAGGAAAATACATATTATATCTATTATATATTTACGCACACTGAATATTTTATTTTTATTTCAAGTAATTTAGGGCGCTTTACTCACAGACGGTCGGTTGTCGGACTGCTGCCGTGCCAGTTTTATAAGTATACACGATTCCGTGTGATAAACTGTGTTTTAGAATAAAAAAGCTACAGAGCGTCACATGACTTCAAAGTTCTCGAATTACGATGACCTTGAGCGATATAAGGGCTTTATTTACGAAACGATCCTTTTATACCAAAATTTATGCCACTTATACTTTCCGAATGGTAAACATTTGCCATAGAAGCCGTCGCCCCATCAGTGATTCGAGATAAATTACGACCTCCTTTGTGGAATGTTCGTATAATAATATGAAATTATACGACTAACTATTTTATACGACTTCAGTACCAAGTTTTGTCATAAGGATAACGCAAGACAAACCTTAAGCTACGTTTTTAAATTATTGTACTAAATTGTTTATTAATATTTACTGTGATAAAGCGGTGATAGCCTAGTGGTTAGGCCTCCTAATCAGAGGTCGGCGGTTCGAATCCGGGCACGCACTTCTAACTTTTCGGATTTATGTGCGTTTATAAAAATTAAAATATCACTTGCTTCAACGGTGAAGGAAAATATCGAGAGGAAACCTGCACGCCTAAGAGTTCTCCATAATGTTCTCAAAGACGTGTGAAGTCTGCCAATCCGCACATGGCCAGCGTGGTGGACTATGGCCAAACCCTTCTCATATTGAGAGGAGACCCGTGCTCTGTAGTGAGCCGGTAATGGGTTGATCATGATGATGATGATTTACTGTAAAATATGTTATTACGTTAGTGTATACCCAATAAAATTATAGGTTTTATCATTAGGTAGATTATCCACACAAATGACAAACATTTATGTTCTTTTCCAATCATGCTGTGTTACTGAGACACAGCGCTGATCTGAAAGAAGAAAGTGAAGTTGGACCCGTGACTTTTAGCATTTCAAGCTACGCAGACTGATCGCACCGTCGCAGTACACTATTACCTTTAAGGTCCCAACAGGATAGCAATATCAAGTTGTGTAGGGAAAGCGATAAAATCTTAGTCGCGGGGCCAGTGAGTCGGGCGTCTGGTTTCGGGTCTGTGTTTGCCTGCGGGGTATATAATCAGCGGCGTGGAGAGACCCGCTGGCGCCGGGTGCATCCCAAGGGATGCACAATTTGGCAATACTTCGCCTCCAATCTTACCGACTCCGACCATTGCTGCAACACATTGGCAATTTAGGCTGATAATCAGAAAAAAAAAACAATATTTTTCAGCGCTCCGTATCCAAAGTGTGGAAGCGGGACCGCGTAACTGCCACCGCTTGTCTGTCGGCCTGGAAGTAGCATGACATGAAGTGTCATAAACCATAATAAGTAGAGTTAAATTTCGACAGAATTTATATATATCACCAACTTATAGAAAAGACGAATAAGAAGAGAACGAGGTAAGCGTGGAAGTCGGACTTGAGATGAATATGTTAAAGACCAAGCTCATGACAAACAGCACAAAGCGCAAGCTAGAAGTGGCAGGTGCGGGGATTGAATATGTCCATGAGTACTCATACTTAGGCCAAATAGTCTCTTTCCAGGCGAGACAAGACAAAGAAGTTGCAAGACGCACCGAAAACGCCTGGAAGGGTTATTGGGCTATGAAAGACCTAATGAAGGGAAAACTTTCATTAACTTTAAAACGTAGGCTCATGGATGTGTGCATTCTCCCTATCCTCACATATGGTGCTCAAACTTGGTCTTTGACATGCCATCAGAAGTCCGCACTCAGAGTTTGCCAGCGAGCAATGGAGCGTAGCATCCTGGGAGTAAAGCTGACAGATCGGATTAAAAACAGCATACTACGCTCCAAGACTCATATAACGGATGTGGGAGATAAAGCTGCCAAACTCAAATGGGACTGGGCTGGGCATGTTATGCGCATGTCTGACGAACTTTGGGCAAAGGCCGCTACACATTGGGTGCCACCAAAAACAAAAAGACGTCGAGGCAGACCGAGGCGTCGTTGGCGTGACGAACTCGATGCCTATCTGTCGGCTTGGCCCCAAATATCCCTACATAGAGACAAATGGAAGGAAGAAAGGGAGGCCTTTGCCCAACATTGGGACAGTACGGGCTAATAATAATAATAAATAAATAATAATAATAATATAGAAAAGACGGAGGTTTTGAATTCTGTTGTATTTTTCTGAAAAGTTCCCGGGAATTCTTAAAATATGGCATTTGATGATGACCACAAGTGGTCACTGTGTGTGGTGTGTGTGTTTGATTCTGTTATCTTAGTATAATAACCCTCAGCCTTTATGATCGTCACAAAGTATTCGGTGGAGCTGATGGTTGAATTAAATCAAATCAAATCAAAAATAGCTTTTTTCATGTAAACCTTCTACAGGCATTTATGAATCGTTCATATAATTATAATATATCTTTCATTATTTAATTTATGAGGTGATGGTGATAACTACACTCGCCACCTTAAAACTAAAGCTAAAAGGGTTCCAATCGCGCCGAGGTCTAAGAAGAAACTCACAATAAACTTAGCCGGGATGAATTATTAGGAGATTCTTAATTTTATGAGCATTTTTCAAAGTAAACGTTTTACAATTAGATGAAAGAAATAATATTTTTGTATTTGTAAGTAACCCCGAGACCTCGCTGAGCGCACAACACAGGAAGCGTATTATAAATGTTTATTCCACGTGAAGTTTTCATTGTTCCTGTCGCGAATAAAA
Organism: Lasiommata megera; assembly: GCA_928268935.1. Lineage (NCBI taxonomy): Eukaryota > Metazoa > Arthropoda > Insecta > Lepidoptera > Nymphalidae > Lasiommata > Lasiommata megera. The sequence continues at coordinate 248,856 of OV743308.1, read as the reverse complement.
CGGTTTAGCGCACACGCGCGCCGCAGCCGAGTCGCTGCGACAGCGCACGCATCTGGAGCCCGTTCACGTTTCATAAAACTTTACTGCTCTGTGGTTTTTTATAAAGTAATTTTTCGCGTAGCCTCGGATTGTTCGCGTATGGAAGAAACCGTAAATGTGGAGTCAGAATCTCACACGAAGCGTTCCGGGCCCCGTTGAGATTAAAGAATTTTTCGTTTTTGTATGAGACTTTGGGACTAAATTTGAACTTTATCATATTTTTATTTTCGTAGTGGCAATAGAAATTCACAATCTTGTCAAGCTATTGCGGTGCTTGTAGACGTACAGACAGATGGACAGCGCAGGCCTTCGGGCACAAAACCTGTAATTCATGTAAGTAATACAGTGCTGTAGACATTTCAAGTAGCAGCGTAGAAGGATTGTAATTCTTTTATTGACCTTTATCTGAAAAATAAAAGTGATAACAAAATAAATGTAGTATGATTGAAATGTAAATAGTCTCTTATTGAATTCACAATAGAATGCGTTACAGAATGCGTGGTTAGTGAGCCATTTGACGCACCTACGTAGTTAGAGATCGCGTGCGCCCGCATACGTGATGTCTGCGGGCACGCGTTGTATAAATCTGATATTCCCTCACATTACTTAACGCGGCGATCACGCGATGAAATATCTTCGTGTTGAGTTAACAGCGCCGGTGCAATCAAATGGAAATATAAATTGCAGAAGTTGCCGGCCGCGCTGCTCCAATGTTCTGTCGCTTAACTTGCTTCTTATTTTAGTTTAGTCATCTTTGTGCTTTGAAATATCAATATAAGATTGTACTTTCGGAGCAGTCGGTGTTATCAAAACTCAAATTATCATAGATCGAGGCATTTCTCGAATTACTTACATCGAATCTCAATTACTGAGATTTTATTTTTATAAAAAAAAAGTAATTACTAAAGTATTAAAAGTAAATTAAAGGTAAATTGAAAGTATATTTATTTGTATAAATAAAAAGTAATTACTAAAGTAATTATTAGTAGTACTTAAAAAGTTTACTTTTTAAAAGATTACTTTTTGTAGCGTGTTTTTTTGATTCAGTTCATCCTACTGGAACTGTAAATTTTGCGGTCCATAGAATTACTATATCAATCCTTGTTTCTATTACTGTGATGAAGGAAAAAGAGACTGCTAAAAGTATACAATACTTAAATGCGAAATTCCTTTCATAATGTTGTTGTTCACTGGCGGGGGGCCGTTTGTCAAGCGATGAATCATTCACAGGCGCTCACTTTACTGCCTAGACCATAAACTTAAACAGAAATTGTCAATAAAGCGCCCTTAAAAACGTGCAGAGGAACGCGCCAGGAATGCGGGAATGAAGCAGGCTCGTAAAATACGACATACATAACACATTACATTCACGGGACGGACTTACGAAAATACGACTCAACTTTAAACAGGAAGTATTTGGTGTGTACCGAAGATTTTTAACGATTGGGACGATTTTGTTTTAAGCCATTTCAGTGCCAAATTTAGTGAAGGCCAGAGCAGTTGTTAAAGCAAACGTACTTAGCAGTAAAGTAACAAAAAACTAATAAAGACACACTTTCACATAAATGATGATCTACAAATCTCTGCCGTATCGCAAAACAAAAGTCAATCTAACATTGGAGCATTTATAACTTACAACTGTTACGAAACAAGAAGTTGCCCGCAATTTAAAATCAAGCTTGATGTAGAATGTTATTGTAAACCAATTATGTGAAAATTACAAAACTTTCGATAGTACTTTAGAAACTTGAATCGTAAAACCGAATCAAGAAAGTTAAATATATTAAATTTTGGTTAAATCTTCGTTTAATTAAGTAGGAGCTTGGTCAACTTGTGAATTTCGGTAATTCAGTAAGGCAAAATATCAGCATTAAAATATGCAGAGTTGTTGAAAGTAGATTTGAATTATACTTTGATATAATATACACAAAATATGCCTTGAGAGGCTTCAGGCCGCGGCCTAGTTAAGAGCTTATTTTCGTGAGTTGTTGGTAAAAATGAGCAGGTATCTATTAAATTAGGTTCAAAATGAAAAACTCATCAGATAACCATCAGTAAAAATTTGAAACCAGTCACTTCCTGCTAGATCTTGATAGGACCGTACATCACATACATTATGATAATCATTATCATGGCGATGACTAGACGGCAAACCTTTCAGTATTCAAATTCATAAGCTTCTTTGGTTGGCTGCTGAGATTCGTACGAATGTCTTTTTTATTGTTGATAAATGATTCATTCGTTTCCAGCGCCTTGACCGAACACTTCCTTTTGTTTTGCCGTATACATTGTTGTTTTGACATACGGTTTTAACAATACCATATAAAGCGATATAACGGTCGTAACTTGTAAGGCCGCGTAACGTAACCGCGCGTGCTGTGACGCGTGCAGCGCACGTCACCTGCGACAGCACGCGCATCCCCGTGGCTATAAATCTGGTGCGCTTTTATATTTATAACGATCTTAGCTTAAACACATCGGGCCCGAAGCGGAATGCACCCGGAGCTCGGGTTTGAATACGGGCTTGAAACCTGGTTAGGTTCAGAATGTAGCATAGTGATCACTGTACCACCTCAGCGAGTCTCAGGTACTGCATTGAAGCAGCGGACCGGGTTGAAGGTAGAATAGGAGGAGGTTTTGCCCAGCACAAGAATAATAGGCTGAGGATGACGGTGGTTATGACAGTGAATGAGTTGAGATTTCACAAACCGCTACCACCCGTGGCTGTGTGTTTAATGCTTTAACAAAGAAGTCGGCCAGTGCCGCGTTGACGTCACGGCGCATTACAGCCCCGCTGTTATTTTTGTCGACATGTAAATTGAAATTGTAAAACGGGCTAATCGTTTAGGTGAGCGGAGCATGCGAGCCTTACAGCTTTACGAGCGTGGCCGGTGAGTTTTCTTTCAACGTCGTTCTTTTTCAACGTTAAGTAATGCTTTTTTATACGACTACACGGACTAGAAGGAATCAGCTAGACGGGTTGAATGTGTTCATACAAGTGTGTGGTTCATGAACGCATCGTGCGGGCCCGGCCAGGTCGTCGCATTGAAGCGTTCCTGGCGCTGCGGTGAACGCTGTAGAATAGAGGCTATACTCATATAAATTCATGACAGATTTTCCATCGTCGTTATTAGGAATAGGGTTATTAATAGTAAAAAAAAGTATTATTGTGTATTTAGAAATAATGCAAAAATGTAAATAGAAGTACGGGAGGTGGGTTTACGGGTACCCGAGCACCGCGCGGCATTGTTATGTAATAAAATTAAGTAAGGACCTTTATTTAAAGCGAGGGAACGTCCGCGTTTTAGAAATAAGTATTAGGTAAGGTAAGTGAGCAGTATGACGATAACACGAGCGAATAACGAAAACATTCAGTGTAATGCCCCCCCCCCCCCCCCCCCCGACTATAATAACCGACTACGCGAAGTTCCTTGTTACACGATATAGGTGTTTTTAGAATTTAAATTATAAAATTGAACGTCGACTGAACCAATATTCCGGTGCTAACTGGAGCCGACAGCGCGCTTTGAGCGTAAATATTTCTACAACAACGCGCCACGTAACAAGGTTACCTGAACACTTCGCTTACTTCGCTGTACTTACTTTATAAATTGACTTCTACCGTCATCTCACGGCAGCGCCGCCGCTGCGTCTACACTCAGTTTATTAGCTACAGCTTTGCGATTACGTGTGTAACTCTCGCCGGCCGCGGTACAGTTAAAAAAAGTATGTATGCTTTCAAAATACTTTCTAGGGCCTAAGTGAAAAAAAATTAGTTGAATGGAGTATTCGAATATTTTACCAACTACGGATCATGAGGGTTTGTTTCTCGGGTCGGCCCAAAAAATGTTATTTCATTGCGATGTTAATGTTGCTACCGACCGAAAAACCCGGAATGGCGGTGCTCATGCACAGGAGAGCCTAGGACGGTCCGTCTCGGTCAGTGTGCTTGTGTGTGATTCTTTCAATTTATTTGTACACAACTTAACTGTAATCTCACATGGTGGCATGCACAAATTGCAGTCATGAAACAAACGTGAATGGTCGATGCTCTATAACCTTAATACGAACAGTTGGTCAGTAATGATATCTTACAGTGCTGTTGTGTTAGAGTTAACTTTTTCTTGTTTAAAATTTTAAAGTCCTCTCCAAAAACTACGGCTGCATTGGCTTATCTTTATTTGCATGACCGCGCTCCAACTTGCCCGATGGCGAATTTATTTACGCCGGCGGATTGGAACTACCTAAGTCCGGGTAGTAAAGTTTAAAGTCGCGTGCAGCGCACCGACGGTCAACTTTGACGTTCCGGCCGCCGTGACACCGCGGCGACACTGACGACCCGTCCGGTCTCGTTTATCAAAACCGACCCGCAATTATTTGCCGGAATTGTTTGAATTGTCCCGACTTCCGCCCGCCCTCGCCGCGAGGGGCAGAGTCGCCGCGCAAAAAGGGCAAAACCCAAGCACATGCAAATGACTGACACAAAGCACAGGGTAGCGATCAAATAGATTGATCTAATTTTGTACGGTCTGAGCGCACGAGATCACACTTTTAATTATTATAACTTCGTTTGTGTTTTTGTAATGTAGGTAGGTCTTCTTGCATGATATTTTGTATCAACATCGCCAAAAAAACATAAATTTTGATGCCATGTAGAAACCGGTTAGGAGGATGGGTTCAGCCCATTTTTTGTTTTAAAAGTTACATACTGGAAATATTACAGAAAATCGAAAGGTTAAATTCATTCAGTTTATTATTTTTTAAATTAAATAATAAACTGAATGAATTTAACCTTTCGATTTAATATTTAATAAATCGATAAATTATTTAAATTAAATCAGTTAATCGTTGCAATAATAAAGATTGAAAAATCTTTTGTTAGTCTGATGGTACGATACTGCCATACACTTTCGATCCATTTGTGTGGTTCTGATCGGTCCGAATGCCGAGTGAGAGAATCGAAAGAGCACCATCTACTGTGTGTTGAATGGTGCTCATTTGACGATAACAATAATTACAAATTGAAGTAACTTGTACGCGACCGAGTCGGCGGCTCGGCCGTGTGTGTATCGGGACCTTAAGTAGTGCGCCCCGGCTCCGCGTCATGAGTAGTTGCCGTTTAATTAACGTTTATTTCAGACTGCTGGCTTCGAAACGTCCTTAATAACCGAACTAATAGCTTTTAACCCCTTCTCGCTGGAACGAGCTGTACCACATTGTGGCTCGGTATTAGAATAATAAACCTAAGCTCCTTACTAATATTATACATCGCTGCGAATTTATACTATGAGTAAGAAACAGAAATTATGAAGCGGCGATTACCTATTGGTTAAGATTTCATCCTCCCTTTCAGTTCGATTTCCGGCGCGTACTTTTTCTTGTTTTAACGGTTAAGAAAAACATTGCGAGGAAAGTGGCATGCCGTGATAGACTGCGGCCACAATCCTCATGCTGTGCCGGGTTCTCAAGTGGGCCGGTAAAGGGTATCTTGATATTATTAATACAATGCTATAATTAAAAATATAAAATGGCAGATAAATTACTCTTTGAATTGGACGCTGAAAAGGTCCTATAACTTAAATAGAAACTCAATACATACGGACCAACATATAAGTACGTTCATTAACTCCTTATGGCATTTTACTTGTAAAACGCTTTACAGACAGCTTGAAATAAAGATTTGCGATGACAGACAGACAGACAGAGCAGGCATGAACCTTTTCACAATTCTAAACAATTTCTTATTGTCTAAAGAATCACGGGAAATACTATAAAACCCTGCGTATCACAGTAGTTTTAGTTGTATAAACTTGAATGAATCTCGGAACAAGTGGGCAAAGTTCACGAAACGCATTACTGAAATGGAACAACATTACGCTTCGAGCGGAGTCGGTCAAGTGGGCGTAAGCGCGCTCCCGTTTCCCCCTTTCGTATAATTCACCCACTGAGAGGTAAACGTGCGTTGGAATCGTTCATATTCCATTTATTGCTAGTTTCCGCGTGGGGTTTCTGTTTCCCGGAATTAAAAGTTTCCTCCGCGTCACTTCAGGACATGCAATGTCATTGTGTGACGGGTTCAGTAACAAATATCCACACAATTTTCCACCACATGCTATAAACTAGCCGATGCCTGTAACTTTATCAGCACAGACGAATTTTTTTTTTAATTCCTGCAGATCAAAGAACGTTAGTAATGGCAGGTTATCCGATTTCCCAACATATAAATCTAATTTCAACAAATATGCTGTGACAAACTTTTAGTTTAGTATCGTCATCGACGTAAAATTCAGTTATGGATTAATATGGATTTCCTGTATAAATAGAATATATGTGTATCCAGGGTAATATCTACTTTTCTTCAAATTGCATCCAAAATGATTGTGCAGTACCGGCGTCAAAGCTTACGCATACATACACGCTTTATAATGAAATATAATATGATAACAAAATCAGACACAAAGATAGCTTGCCTTCTAAAGACGGACATAGAAGGACTCTTTAACGGAAAAATAAATAAATTCCACGAAATCTTATAAAAAACCGAAACAAAGGCGAATGAAGCAGCTAGTCGAACTAGTGTTTAAGTCTTTACTGTTACCTCTTGTAGTAAAAATAAACCATCAAACCAATTTACAAAGTTAAAACTATTGTTTTTTTTTTCAGGTAAGGCATCGAATATTTTGAAAATGCACCAAACCTCAACACTTTGTGTATGTACAACTTAATATTATGAGTAGTTCAGTAAACTCGGCCACACCCGTTATAGCGCAAAACGGCCAACGTGGACGGCGCGTCCATGAGGAGGGGCGCGCCCAGGAGCTCTTACATATGAAGAACTCGAGGGCTCGCAAAATCAAAAGAATCCTCATTCTAAGGATGCCCTTGCTTACAAAGTTGAGATTAAATAATTTTTTTGTCCCTGACGCCACTCCGGGTGACGTTAGGAATTGAAAATGTTGCCTTTGCCAGCATTTCGGTAGTAGTGGATTTGTTAAGATGGTGCAAGCCTTCCAAAATACATTAATTTCATTACATCAAACATTACATCAAATTCATCTTACTCACATCTAAGGGTAGCTGGAAGAGATCTCTTATAGGGATAAGCATTCCTTTGTATACTTCTTTTGTAAAATTTGGTACAAAAATAATAAATAAATAATTTTCACCAGGCATAATTATAATCTATGCTATAGAAATCATGGCACATTAAAAATGGCACATAAAAATAAATTTAAGTCTTCGCGTGCCTCATTCATCCGATAAGGAATTACAGTTTTCTATTATAAAACTTTTCAATTTACATGCAGACGAAAATAGGTGTATGTGTCATAAATGGTATATGACGTCAATTTGGCATGCATCGTCGCGTGTCGGCCGCGTTAAATAATGTGAAGGCATGATATATTTGTGACACGCATGCAATCGTGGGCGACATGCATGCAATCACACGCGACCCGATGCATCGTCTATTTTTACGACCGTGTTGAAATTCTAACCTCATGTTATACAGTTGCATGGCTCTCGATCAAAATTAACAGGTAAATTTTTGTTTAAATTTGCGATAGTTAACTGCGATGTCTCCAAGTAGTACGTGAGGCTTCCGTTCAAGATGGAAGCTCACTAGCCCGAAAGAGTAAGGCAGTGCCTCGAACCTGCTATTGATAAAGCAGGTTCGAGATTCTAAGGTTCTAAATGGAATCGTATCGGCACGCTTATCACACTGACAGTTATGTCGATGTATTTGTGATGGACGCCAATGTAAAATTAATTAACGCCCCATATATTTCCTGGCCGGGTACTGGCCCGAGACTTCTTATTTAAAGCGCAGAATTCCTCCGTTATTTCAAAAGCGAATTCCGCTAAAGTTGCGCAAGCTTTTAGTAAATTACTGAAGCCCAAAAACTAGATAACGACGGTGTTCGTTTTTAAACTGCTTATTTCATTTTACATCGAAAAGTCCTCTTCCTTAATTTTTATGTTATATTTATATTCCATAATAATGTAAGTTGGAATGGGAATGAGCTATGAAGGTAGCCGTCTCATTGTTAAGGATTTGGAATAAACACCAAAATTAAATGGAATTGAGAATCTCCTTCAATAAATCGGTTAAAAATCTCATATATATTTCTAAACACACAATTTCCTCCAGCGAATTTTCTGTCTCAGTCATTAGTTAATTTACCCTACTTTTTCTTTTGAGAACACAGAGTAAAAAGAAATTAAAAATTTGGCGCTTCCGCCATACTAAAGTGCTCCGGAGAATGCATCAAAAAGTAAATGTTACATTAATCAGAATGAAAAATTTCCTGCTGTCCATTTTGTTACCTTTTGTGCTTTTTCAACGCTGAGGGAGCTTAGCGCTGGACTGTGTTAACCTTACATTTTTGATATGTTATAAAAGGTGGTCGGATGGTGGATGAAGTAGGTAATGAAGGACAATGTAACAAATTGTATGTAGTACTGTTATTCTACATACAATTTGTTTTTATATACTCGTATATATTTGTATTTTAATAGTTCAATTAAAATTACTTTGAATTGATTTTATGACGGACTTTTTAATGCATGTTTTTATTTATATAAAATAAGATTTCTCTTTTCCACTTCGAGTGCATCAGTTTGTCTGTTTGTTACCTAGGTTGGAATTAACCATTGCAGTGATCTTGATGAAATTAGGCGCAGAGGTGCACCTGAACAATACCGGGATTTAATTTTTTTTTCTTACTGGGATATCAGCCACTATTATAGCCATTATTATAATAATCAGTAAGTAATATGTCCACTGATTGGGAGTGCATTTACCCATGCGGGGTCGTACTTACAGCGTGTTGTGGCATTGGCGCCGTGTTCGGCGGTTCACTGAACTACGTCCCCACTGATTAGCACTTTTATTATATCTTTGAGTTATGTAAGCACCTTTTTTACGACACATAGTCAATACTAGACCGGAGAATAATGGCACTTGCACTTCAAGGGATAGGCATTTTGTTACAAAAAGTTAATTAGCTATGTTTGTTTTTTAAAGCCGCCTAAACAACATCTATCTTTGTTCTATCTCAACTCTGGTTCTTCCTCCACACTAAACATCGTGTACAGTGTGTGACCTCATTACATGACGTAGCTGTATCTATATATGAATGAATGGGTTTGGATGACTATAACTAGTTGATTGTGTGTGCCCGTCTGGTGATAATATGAAAATGTAGGCGGAGTTGTTTGTAAATACGTAACGCTACCACCAGGAGTATCAGGCTAGCCGGAGCGCGGGCTCCATCAGGATGCTACATCTAGGCTTGTTACGAAGCCTTGTTCACTACTGCACTGAGATTTCATATTGCAGGGTTAACACTCTTAAGGCGCTTAACTGATACTATCGGAGTGAGATTCTTTGGTTTTATAGCTCCTGAGATCATAGTGAAGTGATAATATTCGTCAAGAGTTTTGCTTTAAGAATCTATCTGAACTGATAACATCTACATTGCAGATCATCAAATCATTAAACCATAAAATCCAATTTTTTCAAATTCAAATTCATTTATTGCATGAAAGTGGTACATTCATATCAAGATCTTAAGATTAAAGGGTAGCCTAACACATTCTGCCTAAAAGGCGTGCAACAAAAATCTTACAACAAAAAAACAATAATGTCAATTTAAAATAAGAGTCATGAAATCAATTAATAAAATGAAATTAAATAGTAATAAAGATTTAAATATTAATTTAGGCTAAAATAAATTGTATACTGATTCGAAATGTAACAAATTGTATGTAGTACTAACCAAAATCGCAATCAATACCTGAACAATACCGTTATCCTGCAGAAACTCATTACCTACTTACTTACTGCAGGCACTTAATAAGCACACATGCTTCATATCAGCCAATTCTCTCTCTATTGAGCAAATTTGTGAGTTGCGCTGTAATATTAAAATACCTAAAATTTACCATATTCATTAATTAATAGTTAATTAAAAAAGGTGAGTGTTAGCAGAATCGCGGATGCCGTCAACCCTGGCGCGGCACAGTGTCGCGCACAGTAACGTTCCTGAACGTATATTTTGACGACCTCCGTGGCGCAGTGCGTGCGCTGTCGCATTATAAAGTTGGAGGTCCTGGGTTCGATTCCCGGCTCGAGTCTGGTCTGGTGGGAGGCTTCGGCCGTGGCTAGTTACCACCCTACCGACAAAGACGTGTCGCCAAGCGATTTTAGCGTTCCGCCACGAAGTCGCGTAGAAACCAATAAGGAGCATGGGCTTACCTTACTTCTAACAGGTTAGCCCGCTAGACAGCATCATCACTTACCACCAGGTGAGGTAGCCGTCAAGGGCTAACTTGTAGTGTATAAAAAAAAAAAAAAAAGTATAAGCTGCATCGTGTGTCAGCGGCTCGCAGCTATCTTCATCCACGCTGCGACTTTATTGGCCGCGATCGATCTGAGCTCGTCAATATCGACCGCTAGCTATAAAACTAACCGCACTAATAGTAGCACGTAACATTTTATTTTTTTGTTCGAACGCTCTTGTATCAGGAATTTAAAAATATAGTATTTCATGGCCCATTTTTTGAAGAACTTTAATAAGTTAGTTAACATGGCGCTCCATTCCCTTAGTTTTTATAATTATAAGTTCTGGAGGCAGGCGGGATTTTCTTTTAAACTTGATATCGCCGCCGCCATATTATGTTTATGTGAGGTCGCTAAACTGATACCAAAATGTAACGAAATCTCATTTATAGTATCTATTTCTCACATATTGAATGAACGTGACCATCATCATCGATTTATATCGAGTATATATACACACATCATCGATTTATATCGAGTATGTATACACGAATAAAGGAATGGACGCTCACTTGTTGCGGCCTTATCTACGTGACGTTAAGCCATCCATGTTTATTTTTTTAGGGATGTACTTATTTCGCCGTCTTCAACCATCGGCCCCGCGAACCCTTTCATGTCATGTGACCGCCGGTAGGAACTGCAGCACCTTGGAACGTCACCGTCCATCGGTGCTCCAAGTTTTCATTGCCCATAATTGCTATGAAAGCTATCCAAACCTCTGAGCTGTGTGATGTGTGATGCGTAGACTCTGATCCTTCTACGGATCTCCTCTTCTCCACTTTTAATCAAGCACAGTTATAAACTGCGAGCGTAGCTATCTCCGTCACGCCGCTCGGTAACAATCATCGATTTATGCTACTTCGGATAAGATAAGAGCGTCTTTTGTCGGATATTCTTGAGTTCGGATCAAGATCTCTGTTCCGAAAGCTTAACCTGAGTATAAAAACAAAAATATTGCACGTTATTATTAACTTTCCCGTTTGGGGGAACCCGGTCGAGTGACGCTTTGTTTCAGTGGAAAAAAAAAACATTTTGCTATCCAAAATCATTTGTGAGTCGCACAAATCAAAGGCGCCTCCCCTCGCACCGGGAAATGTAAAGTTCATAATGAGACGGAACAGGTGCTCTTTGTTGGATCTTCTTCATTAGGGGGTGCGCGTTGAAACACAGGACCAGCTGAAGGTGTTGACACACTACCGCAGTTCAAAAATACTCGATGCATGTTCCAAAATAATCCAGGTAATACTGAGCTAAACTCCAGAGAAAAGACCGCGCCTATTAACGCTGTATAGCATCCGCATATTGCACACAACATTAAAATGAAGCATGGTACAAGCAGATGGGTAATTATTATCGAATATTTTTTATTTATTAGTGGTCTTTTTTTGTGGTTCTTGGTCATTAAGAAACTATTCTACTTGATCTGATATTATTGAAATAATAACTTCAAATTTGCAGTTGGAATATTTAGTAAGGCATCTCGCTGACCAGGACAGTGCCCGATAACCCTTAGGCCGGGCATTACAAAGTCCTTCGCATTGGCAAGTAGCTAAGACCCGCCTGCGATCTCCATTGTTAAGATAAAAATAAACCGACTTCGAGGCTGTTTATATAAAAAGTTAAAATTAAAGCAAACTTAGTACAAACTGTACTTACCCAACTCACTTTTGGTATAATTTTATTTCATGAAGGAAGTTTTGTTCCATTAACAGAAAAAGCGAGAGGTCTGGTTTAAATGCGATTCAGCATTAGATTCCTGCGCACAATATGACTATTATTCAGGTAACATATGTACATATATGTTAACGGCCTATTGGTCACAAGGCTGCGAACATTTTTTTAACTCCGTCTCCATCGTTCTCAGCCTATTACCCAACTACTACGCATCATCTTCTCTCATTTTACAGAGAGTTTTAGAGCATAGACCTGCCACGCTGTTACGATATGGATAGTGGGCATCCATGATTAAATTACTATACGTGTGATTAATATAAATCGTATTCTGTAAGAATTTACCTTTTTAATATAATTGTTTATTCAGGATTACTCAGATTTCTTAGGAATGTTTTAGTGTTATAACTTGTAAGTCACCATTTCATCAGATGCTGTTTTGAGAGCGCCTTGGAACCTTATTAGTTTAAGGTTGACGCATAAACGTATAATTTCAATGGACTTTGTCTTCATAACTGTTATTAAAATTACAATTTGATATCGTTTTACGTATTGCTTTTTAAAATCGAATTAATGAAATGATCTCCGCGCAATCAAGTCAGATTGGTGATCGCAGTTAAATTGTGTGATGCAATGAGCTCGGTCCCCCGTACTCGCGGCGGCCGCCCGCTGCGGTTAAATGACGCCGCGGTCGAACATCGGATTGAACCTATTTTAAATACCTTTATCTGTATTTTCGACAAAACAAAAGCCGTTGTGACTCTGAAAAAACTGACCTTTTAACCGATATAATTTTTATTTCTTACTTTTATCGTCATCGTTACTAAATATAGCAATCTAGTGGAATTTAATTAATTTGAATAAAGTACAACATTTTTTAATATACAGACAACAAACAGCAACAGAAAGCACAATTTCAAATTATTTATAATTTTATATGGAAACGTTTTAAGCTTGGTATCAAATTAAAAGGGGCCAACGAGTAGGTTCCCAATGTATAAAATATTTATACAAAAACTGAGCCGATCTTAAGCAGCGAAACTTGTACCTCGCTCTTATGTTATACAAGCTGATATTCGCGACTTCGGTCGCCCAGATTAAGACTACTACGTTTCTATAAAACTTTAACAATTAATAGAATTTTAGGCCTAACCGTTTTTACTAAACTTAAATATATTTATCTTGGAAGCGCTAAAGAAAATTGCGGCCATACCATTTTAACTCTAAGTTATTTGATACAGCTGAACTATGAGTTATTTTTATAGGGACTTTATTTACATAGAGAGTCGGCAAAAGTTTTGTTTGTTTACATGTTAGCAAGTAATCTAAGTAATTTATCGACGTAGGCCTGAGTGTCGACCGCCGCTCTGTCTAGACTAATTCCAGACTTACCTCGACATTAATTATACCGTTGGATTTATTGTGTTAAACTGTTCAATTCTAAGCCTCGTTTAATACGTTAAAGTAGTAGTATTAGTCTATTAATCTCACCATCCCATATGATAATTCAAGTGATGGTAAACAAGTGTTCAAAATTTACTGTGAATTCTCTAAGGCATTTGCGCGTGATGGTAGACTACCGTTCACAAACCCACGTGTTCAAACATCCGGACATTATAACAAATATTCATGTTTGAACACTGTAGCCTTATTTCTCTTCTACTGTGATTAATGCCAGTGCGTGTATGTGTGAGTAGATTTACTCTTTTGCTTATATACTCTTCGGTCCATAAACTATATCTCCTGTTGCACCAACGAACAATCCAATGAACTCACTTTCGAATTATATGCATTAAGGATTATTTACTTCACACAATAAAAAAAGATAATGTTTTACCACGTCTTGATTAAAATAATTTGAATCGTCCAACAATTTATATTTGTGAATCACTAACCCGGAAGGTACTTCACATAAACTTCAAGTTGAGAAAAGCTGAAGTTTGAAATCACTACCTGTTTAGAAGTTTTTCTTGGATCGGTCTTAGTACCTACTTGGGACGTTCTATTAAGAATAACTTAGCAAAAGTTAAGTTGGAAATTTCCTGCCTAAACGACAAATGTCATTAAATGAAAAGTTCGTGGCCATTCCGCTGAACCATTACTACATTTAGTCCACTCGTTGGGATCGAGTTGACATAGCAATGAAGCCCATTGTCAGCCGACGGTTTGAGAAGAAGAAGAAGATGAAAAAAGTATTTATTAATAACAATTTAGATCGTTTTTGGCGTCAATTTAGATCGTTTTTGGGGTCAGTGCTCGATAGTCCTATCGAGCACTGACCCCATTTATTGCCACCGATTGAGGTCAGCTGGAAGAAATACCGATCTGTGTTATATGTTCCTAAGTAACTGCCTTTTAGAGATAAGCCCTGATTAAGAGGTCGTAGGGTCAAATTATACTGGCGAGTAATAATGATAATTATTAGTTGATTTGAGCTGTTCTCTATATAAATTATCAGTATCTGCCTATTTTTGAGAAGTTAGTGTGATACGGACAACCAATCTATTCGATAAATCATTGTGCGCTGGATGCTAGGTTTGCAAACTTCTTTCTTAACTTTAACTAGACAATTCCTGTACATTTTATTTATTTCAAATAAAAGGATTCCTTAGGGATAGGAGATAAGCTATACTGTAATTTCCATAACTGCATGAATACGGGACAGAACTCCTTAGCAGACAGCAGCACCTCCTTTGACGACCTCCGTAGCATCGTGGGAGATTTAGAACTACCACGCTTCTAAGAGTTAAGCCTGCTGTCATCTTAGACTGCATTATCACTTACCACCAGGTGAGATTGCAGACAAGGGGTAACTCGTAGTGGAATAAAAAAAACCTATTGCTCAGGACTTTTAAAACTTATTTTAAGGATATTTTGAAACCCTAATCTACGTGGACAAGGTAGCGGGCATCAACTAGTGTCATGTAATGACGTTGGCGCCCTGCTGGTCTGGGGCGATAGTGGCGACGATGCTTATTACTGTGGTGAATTGTTTTGTGAAGCGCTCGCACACGCTCATGTAAATATAACAGTCTCGCAATATTGTTACAGTAAGGCAAGTATCGAGCGCGAGTTTATTAGAGTAAGCGTGACTTCGACGTGCAGTCGAAGCTATAAAAAGCTTAATCTAGAAGCCGAGCGGCCGCCGATAGAGTGCTGATTCAGGTACACTTCCCGCTTTACGGCGTCGTAACCCGCTCTGGTTAAAGACCCCCATATTGTGCCAAGCGTCAAGATGCACGCCCCTCGCGAGCTGCACCATGCGACCCGCTGTCGACGGACGGTCCCGCTGACCTACCAATGCGATTCATTTTTAAGTCACAGCATACTATTAATACACAGTTAGGTATAAGTTTGTACTACTATTAGGTATGGCTAGCGTAAACTTCGGTTTAAAATAACTGTGTGCAATTTGATTCAAGTCAGAAAACCAATTTTGGATGGAGAATTGATCCTGCACCGTTCACAGGTGCACCCCTCACCAATGCAATTATGACACCCTCAAGATGGGGTAAAAGCAAAACATAATGCTTCACTCTGGGGAGCAGAGATTGATTACCCGACCTTGGGAAACGTTCGCTGCCGTCTGCTCCGAATATAAATGATTCCAGTGGAACACTCGAACGTCCTTGCTATGAGTCAGCAAAGTGTGGTTACATTGGTCGTGAATTAATGTAATTTTATCATCCGCTATTTGCTTAGCTGTTACTCAATCCCGCCGTATAGAGCTCTGTTACAGCGTCTCGGCGTCCGCGACCTTCCTCTGGCGCAATCTTGTGCTGAATAAATAACACAATGTAGCCGGGCCGCGTCGCGTCGCGCCGAGAGCTGGTGAACCAGTCGAGCCAGTGCCTTGGTAGTCTGGTATGACACCAACTAGTACGTTCATGTTTTATTTTTGTTTTAGCGAGTATAAATCATG
Organism: Lasiommata megera; assembly: GCA_928268935.1. Taxonomy (NCBI): domain Eukaryota; kingdom Metazoa; phylum Arthropoda; class Insecta; order Lepidoptera; family Nymphalidae; genus Lasiommata; species Lasiommata megera. Next base: position 232,882 of record OV743308.1, on the reverse strand, counting down.
ATCGATGATAGTCTGCCGTTGAAAACTAACAGAAAGAATTAATTCCTCTTCAGTTATTGTGTACTAACAAAAGGTTTGTTATACAGTACTAACTTTATTTAATTTAAGTTGTCTTAATATTACATTAACAGAACAACTCACATAGCTAAAAGATTTTGATAAGCATCGTAATTTTATACTGAAAACGAAAAAAAAACTATATGCCTTTCAAATTCAGAAGTTTTTTATTTGATTTAACTACAATTTATACTGTTGTTAGTTGTTGGAGCTACTTAAGGATCCGATCTCGACTCGGGGAATTTCAACGATTCCACTAACCAGAGGTGAATTATGTTTTGAGGAAACTTTGTTAGAACAAACTGTTTACCATATCTGCGATCTAGGATACAGTGCAGCACCGCGTCAGCAATGCATTGAAAGTTCAAAGTTTTGTAGCGTTTTGTTTACGGCGCTCAGTACATAAAGTAAACAGGACTTATTTCGCGAATAAAACGTGAAAACCTTTTCATAGTCGTAAAGTTGGGATAAAATGCTATTTGCGAATTAAAAGCAAAAACCCGACGCACTGATGCAACGTTTTCCAAACAGGTCGCATTTTCGGTAATACATTGTGTATTTATTGCTGCACATTACGTTTTCCGTTCAGTGTTCCGCGCCATTATAAAATTGGTACTGAAATTGATGTTACAATACATCACGCGCACGGCGAAGGGAAAGATTGTGCGGAAACTTGCATTCATTTTTATAATTGTGCAGTCGAACCAGGGTTTAATACGTAATGTGCCTCCGTCCGTCTGTCTTATCAACAATTTGTCAAGTTTGCAAAGTTGGAAGTTCTGTACAGTTATATAGAAGAGAGGCAATACTCCTCTTTGCTATTTAAAATAGCTCTGGAGGCAGAGAGGCTTACTGGGATTTATTGAAGTTTATTCTAGTATTGTTCACGCGCTTGTTTCATAATAACAGTAGGCAGTAGGCCTCCAGGGGTGGGCTTTGACAGGTATATTTCAATGAGTAGGTAATGAAACTAAATTTGCTATTTAGGGGCGCAAGTTTTCTGCAAGAAAGCAGGCGATATTGAGCTGACATATCTATTAATGAAATTATGATGAACGTAGATATAAAATAAATTGTTAATTTATGAAACGTTTTGTTAAGTTTGAGAAAATATCAATGTGCAACTTATTCTTGCTTCTCGCAAATGAGCTAGTGTTGAATCTCTTAATCAATCTCATATCAAAAGCTATATATATCAAGAATTTTCTCTCAAACATATATAAATATATGTTTGAGAGAAAATTCTTGAGAGCAATCTAGAGGTAAAGAGGTCACACACGGGAAGAATGTAATTTTAATAAAAAACTACTTAAGAAAAAGATATTTCTCAATTTTTGAAATGAACCTCGCAAGGTTTCACTAAAAATGCATCGATATAAATTATACCAAAATATCAACACTTTGTGATAGACATCATGGCGAACAAACTGCGTGCGCTCTGTGATTATGACAAACTAACACATCCGGAGAACATGCAAACACGACGTGCAGTGTCGGATTCAAACTATTCAGATTAATTCATCACGTGCTGGCGTAAGCGTTAAGCAGCTACTGTTTAGTATTTTACAAGTTTGTTCCTAGATCGCCTTCTTCCTTTATTAGATTCAATTGTTAGTATCTTATTTATTACAACATACACTTACAAATACTAAGTAGGGAGTACAATAACGTCGCTAATTTAGAAACACCTCCGCATTTATGGCGGACGATAAATAACTGTCTCAAAATAAAAAGATCACATCTAACATAGAATGGGGTGACAAAACATTAAGTTACCTTTCCAGCACCAAGAAGTGCGATATATCCTGCGATATAAGTCGCTTTGTTTTCATATTGTGTGCCAAAACAGTTTTGGCAAACGTTATTTATAAAAATATTAATGAATATGTGCCCTTTCGAAATGAAATAATGTAACTCTATTATAAACACTTAAAAAATTAAAATAAACCTCAAATTTAACCTAAAACTAAAAATCTTTAAAAATATAAATATGTAACTAAAATATATTATTAAAAGGAGTCCCTTTAGGCAAGGTTCCGAAAATACTGGCAGCGTTTCCCCTTTGGATAGGCAAGACTAATTCGTTGTCCGAGGTAGCTGGCAGCTCTTCGGTCTTCTGTAATGTCGACGATGTGCACATTCTATATGATAGCAGAACTAAAATATTCTTTGTTATAATTTATCAAGTGATCGCTTAACAACAAACTCAACTGGTGATGATACAGTCTAAAATGATAGTGCGCTTTCCTCACGATTACATAGCCTACAACGGACACGGACACGGATGGTAACTAATTTTGTTTTTATTATTGTTTATAGAAAAACAAAATTTTTATTTTTAGTTTCATCGCCTCGCTCCGCAATCGTTGGTGAGCGGGCAGCCTTAATTTCCACCCCGCTCGGCAATTTCGATGACAGGGAATTTCAGTGGTGTGTAAAATCGGGTGTTTGTCGCTGGCGGGGGCGGCGGGGCGCGGCGGGGCGGCGCGGGGCGGGGGGATGTTTTAGCAATTTTTCTATCTCGCGTGTAAACAACATTACGTCGATCGGCGCAGCCCTTACATAACACCTCGCACAGCTCAACGGGCGTCAGCGATCCCCTTTTCAATTTACAATCTCACCCATGTCTAGACTGCTATTGAACACCAGCACTGCAGCTTACCTACTGCAGCTGATGCCGAGGAGGTGACCTGAATTCGGTCAGCAGCAATCCAAACATAATATGTAAATGAAACCAAATAAAAAAGCTCCTCATTCTCGACTTCAAGGAGAACGTCATCGATTGCAAATGCACTATAACTAAAGGCTAGTTTAACGTAAAGTATAGTTTAACATAAAATATATAGCGAGGAGACGATCGGGCGGCGCCGGCCGTGCTTGCTGCTCTGCGCCGCAGCCTCCACAACGCGACCTGCTGCTAACCTCCACTCTGTTATTATAAGCTGGGTACAGTATTTAGAACACGCAGACGTTCTCGAGGGATTGCGGGTTCGGATTCTGGGAAAGCTCCTTCGAATTATTCAATACCAGCCGACTCGCCCCGGCCTTGCACGATGACCTTTAGTTTAATTAAATTATATTTTTTGGTAATGAAACAAGAAACAGAGAAAAATTCTATGAATCAAAGAAATCTAAACCATTTTTATTAAATTATTTTTATTTAACCTGTATTTGGAGGATACCCAAACGAATATAATCCATTCATAAGTAATTCTGCCTATTAGGAAATCATTTTGGTCTGATAGGTTCGATTTGAACGATGGTTTTACTAGACGGCGTCTATTAGCAGGGCCGTAATAAGTAATAAGGTTTTCCCTGAAAATTATTATTTACGAAAAACACAATTGTGTACACGTAGAGTTCATGGCGGATTTCATGTGCTGTGATAAAAACTCGTAGCATTTCAACGAGCTAGTATGCGATGTTTGTTAGATTATTGCCTAACAAGAAATTATTTATTACGCATTTGAGAAACACTCGACGGCCCGGATGGACATTGAATGAGCTAATGATAAAATTGTTGGAATGGTAAAACAGAAGTAAGGGGAACATTTAGAGTTCGGCCAAAATATCCGTTTTGATGAAACCGCTCGCTAAAGCGCCGCGCTCTACTTTGGGGAGAGTTCCGCTCGCGCCACCACACTCGCCGGACAGTTTTGTGGCGTTGCGGTTTTATTTGTTTATTATTCCGGAACGAAATTAAAGCTCATTTCTCGTTGACTATATCTGCAACGTCATAAAGCTGTTATACTTTGTACCCTCGCCGCTGGGCGAGCTCCGGAATGAAGGACGCTTTAGTAGCAGTTAACTTTGTTTTGCAGTTCGTATTTTGGCGATGGTGTGCGACCCTGGCGGACCTCGCTCGCGTGTGAGATGCTGTTCACTTTTGCCAAATGTCGGAATGCTGTTAAAAACATTTTTCAATGTTGCTGCGATACTTCTTAGGCGGTGATTCCATAATAGTTATGGACTAAAATGGAATATAATTAAAGTTTACTTCTAGTGCTTTTCATGACAGTAATCAGAAAGGTCCACACGTGTCAACGTCAGTGCGCGAGTGTCATCTGACGCAGATTTTAATATAATAAAATAGTTAACATCTTTTTTCTAGTTTCTTCTTGAATTTTCATCGTAACTTATTCTTAAATTATACAATATAACTGTGTGTACTGGTCGCTGAAATCGACAAGCTCACAGTCCTGTCACTGATCACCATCTTCAAAGCCATATCTTTTTCCGGTGCTTCCGGTGAAGGTCACGGCCACATACATCTGCCGCGTTGGCGTTGGCATCTATCGCTGTGCACTAAACGCGCAGTGCTGCCAACATTATAGTTAACGAAATCTTTTGTTTTAGTAGGGCCCAACGTAACATTCGGCTGTAGTACTAACAAAGATTGTGCGCTCCCACCTGCGACTAGTACCAATTAAAACCTTACACGGTGCTTCCTAACGGTACTCGTAGTTCATTTATTTATTTCGTTGAAAAATTGTGTACACATACCCGGTTCAACTTGGTCTAAAATCAACCGTAGTAGAGATTCCATTGTGATCGTGAACGCGAGTGTTAAGACTTCTTAATTGATCTGATAGTGGAAAGTGTCGGAGTGTCAGCAAAGAAAAGTCTTTCAAACACTAGGTCAAGCGATATATTCCATTATGCTATACATATGAGCTAGGTATGGTGTAACCTCGACAAGTATGAGGCACCGCTGAGAAGACGGCGCGACGCGATTCCTCTTCGCCTTTGTACGGTTACCTCGTGCAAAGTGCATCTTCGGAAGGAATAGATACAAAGTTTCGTGGCGTGCTTTCAACACTAAAGCTAAAAGCTAACCTGCGTTTTGTAGCTTTATTGAAAGGGAGCGTCCAAATACAATAAAATAGTACATAGTAGAGTAGGTTTATGTAACTTATTTTATATTTTCGAGACTCTTGCCGAGATATCTTGAAGAGTATTTTTATACACCAGTACTGCTCATTTTAGTCCTTGGCTCCAATCTCACCTGCTGGCTAGCGATCAGCTCGCTCAATTGTTAGAGGTATGGCAGTTATATTTAACCAAGAGTCTAACCGCGAATCTGTTTCTACTCGGCATCGTGCCGGTAATCTTAACAGCTCTTCAGCGCGTCTTTGTCAGACCGAGTCCATATGAGATCATGTGTAATAAAAGGCAAATTTTAAAGATTTTCTAATTATTAAACAAAATAGGAAGACAATATGTTTTAGTATGTATCATCTCATTATTTTATGACATTTTATTTCACTAGAAACAAATTGTCATAAAATAATGAAATAAAAAAAAGATAAACGTTTTAAAAATATTTGCATATGGCAAATCTAAAAATCCATTTGTTTTCCGTTCACCGCTCACTTTTACACCCGTGACGTTTTATTGTGATGCTATATTTAATGGTGGGTTGTAGGTTTGTTTGAAATGTAGTCCGCGTGTATGTCGCGTGATGTGGTACAGGCTTGTTGAGTAGGTATTTAATTTTTAAGCAAATCTACTTAATGGGTTCGATTCACCGGTCAGGCCAATAAATTGAATTAAACAAAATAAATTCTCGGCTACAGATTCCTGTATTGGTTGTTGTAGTGGCTTATAGCTGCACGCGCGACGGGCACGCTGCTCTGTCGATCTCCATTATTATCGTTGATATGTGATGTCATAACAATCGTTCAAGCCAAACGCTTAACTGCGTTGGAGCGTTAGTCTGTTGTAAAATCCGCTCTCCACGTTAAAACTGCAATACAAAATGGTATCGCCATTGTGTGGATCTAGCAGAATTTTTAACAAAGATCATCTTTGTCTTCAAAAAGGTACCTAAGTTCTTTTTTTATTTCAAATCGTAAATATTATTCGCACTGCTGTATTAGAATGACTCTCTAGCCGTTTCTTGTCTATTCCAGACAATATAGTGCTATAATAATATTTTAGCTTCACGTGCTGGTATAGAAAAATCGCAAAAGTTCGCTGCAGTAGAAATACGTTACAAAATACTGTAAAATAGGATAAAAAGAGTAGAAATAATGTGGTCCCGTCATTACGGGCGTGCACCACGCGCTCATTAAAATGCAAATAAAAGCAAAACTGTGCGGAACGAGCCGCATTATTTAGATGGAAATGCGCCCACGTAGGCGACGGTGCGGCGTGCGGCGGGCGCGTGCGGATACCGCACAAATAGGTACAGCTACCTGTAGCGTATGGCTCGAGTGGTACCTTAAGTTGTGGTCAGATAATAGTTAGTGCCAGTAATTGCGCAGTAGTTCAATAAATTGGAATGGTTTAGTAGTGTATCTAATACTGACGAACTTATTTATTGAACCGCTATTCTTGTCGTATTTAATATGTTTTGCTTTACATACCCAAATGCACTACGGCGAGCAATAAGAAGAATGATTCAAAAGGAATACCTAGTGTAGTTACACTAGGTTTATTTGATCAGTCGGTTGACGCCGACGCTACTCAGGCCGGCCCGTGGGTAATATTACGTGATGTCACGCCCGACAACATCTTTAAGCAAAAAATCACGTTGATTTGTTGCTAATCATTAGCGATTACAATCACGCCAACTAATGATTATAACTACTAAGGCTGCTTGGAAACAGAACCAAGCGACCGGTCATTGCTCGGTTCCGGTGGAAAGTAACCTTTAAGCTGCAAGCAAGGCGCTTACACGCGTCGGCATCAACCAACTGATCAAATAAACTCACTTAGCGTCGTGACATGTATACATGCTTAGTTTGCGTTTATTTTTGATAGCTTCCGGTGCGGTTATCTCTTACTATCGTTCTCGGCCTTGAGTACGTCCCGTTCGATGAAACTATTAAAACTTAACCATAGTGTAAAATGTTAAAAGGATGGAAAATGGACCATATACTTTACGTATTCCACTAAAACTTAACTGAGTTACGAGTTAAAACACTGATATAGAGCGGGGTTCGGTCCGGCGCCGTAATGCCTCACGCCGGGATATAGGGAGCGCTGCGCGGAGATTTGTATTGTGCGAGCGCGCCGCCTACTGACGCGCATTAATGTTTGAGCGCCGGCCTCCAAACACACATTGTGCTGCATCTGAAACGAGCTTGGGACTTACTGAAGTGGAACTTCTCAACGAACCTCATGGACGTCAGGATTATTCGGGCCGTCTGGAGTGTACGAGTAACTCACAATGAGAATATTAAAATATTAGAAATCATTTCATGACTGAACGTCTGAACAAACTTCCAGAACGGTCCAGATATTAGATTATATCTTACGAGGCCAAATTAGTGACCCCAAAACCCATTTGCAGTAAATTATCATGGAGTTGGGTAATCCCTCGACTGCCCAGATTGAAGAATCGGGTCAAGGTTATGCAGTTTTATTAGCACTAGCATTCACATGTCTTACAAATGTAAACCTACAAATATTGTCATGTTTTACATGTTGAGTTCTGTACAACAGTATGTATGAAATCATGGAAATGTTACAGAAAATAACGCGTCCCACGTCTCAAGCACTCCGGTAGTCTCATTTGACTCAAAATTAAGCGGTGTATTTACTTCGCGACTGAAAGTAAATTGTATCACAATGTAAGAGATCGTCGCGTGTTCCGACAAAGTGCGGGCACGTGTGGCGCTCAAATATTCATGAAAATGTTCCGCATCCCCTCTCGCCGAGACACCGCCGCTGGGTGACGACACGCTGACAGACCACCCGCGGGGGCGATGCGGTGCAGACGGTCGCTGAGGACGTCATATATCTTTACATTTACAGATTTCCTTCCAAAAAACAACATCACAATATAAAAAATAATTTAATCCTTCATCGTCTCGTGCCGCTCGTTCCACCTATAAAGTGCTGGTTCGGTTACTGAATTCATCATCTCAATGCAATGGAAAAATAATGAAGTATACGTTAAAAGTGTCCTCTGTTTTACTGAATTAACTCATCACTTTGTTGTGTCGTGACTTCTACTCGTTACTCCAGTAGGTATTCCTCACAACTGTTGACTAAGTCAACCTAGAAACCACCATAAAACCAATAGCACTCGGATCTACATAATATATCTGGTGCGAGCGATATGCGGTCCCGTCGGTACTGATCTTTTTTTTATACATTTTTAGATAAAAATACTGAATTTATTCAGTATTCCTTCTGCTGGGTGACTCTTGTCACTTGTTAGTGATTTCTTTCCTCAAACTTGTGAGGCTACCGATGAAGCGCCCATGAGCGCACGTCTCAAAAACAACGAAACAGGTGACTTTGAATGACGCGAAGATGACAGTGGAAAAGTTATTTTTTTATAGAACCCAAGTTTAAATGAAAGCGTTTGTTAACGTAAGGCTGTTTTGAATAAAACGTAGTAAATAGTAATTTCATAATAGAATACGGACTTTGGTTTTTATTGAAATCAAAGATGGTGCAAACAGACAAATTTTGTAGATGTTTATAAATTATGCTATTAACTATTAATCATTTTGAATCATTTGTGACACTCAGATAATCATCATTTTCCAGAATAGCTATTTATTCAAGTGTTTGCTGCAAAGGGCAAATATTTTGGAAAAAGATTCTTAGGTTAGCGATACAAAATAATCTTATTATTTCTAATATCGCCAAAAATATAAGAAAATCTTAATAAGAATAATTTTATAAAAAAAAACACCCTACCTATTCATGTATTAAAAAAAGATACGAAATAAAAATAGAAATTTCATCAAAGGATATTTTAATCGCATTACATTTCAATGGATTCATGTTCCAATGAGAACATTTGTTATGGAACTCGTGTTCAGTAAAAAAAATACAATGTGCCTAATAAAATGAATAGAAATTCGTCCTGATTAAATAATTCTCATTCTTAAGCTCCCAACGATGAATCAATAGAAGCTAAATGAATTCTGAAAAAATGTTATTACATTTTCTCAAACCTATTTTAACAGAACTTCGACAAGCCCGGCATGCCGCATTCGAGCATCTGGTCTACAACAAAACTACAAATGAGTAAATGAATTCATTAAATAGTTTGACGCAAACGTCGGCCTGTTCTCGTGTAACTTGTGCACGTCCGCGGCTTCATAAAACACGGAGCTTATAACATGCAAATCGGAAGTCGACGCAATGCATATCAAAGAAGGAGATCAGGCAGCTCTTTTACTGCTCGTTATAAAACGGATTCCGTGTTCATACTTTTTTGGTATAATTTGGCTTTTGTATTAGTTCCTGATAATGTTAATGCCAATCCGCACATGGCCAGCGTGGTGGACTATGGCCAAACCCTTCACATATTCGAGAGGAGATCCGTGCTCTGTAGTGAGCCGGTAATGGGTTGATCATGATGATGATGAATGTTAATGCATTATGCATGCATAATTAGCTGTCCGAAAAGTTTTTCCTATTTAGGCACGTAATTTATCGTTTCTCTTATGTATGAAGCATGTATGCTCTCATGTTATAAAAGATCCTCGGAAGGGTCAAGATCTGTCTTCTGCATCACAGTTTGGCGTGGCACAGAGGCCGGGAAAGCATATAAAATAAGTCCTTGTGACTTGTTCGAGAATAAACTCATTCTTATTTATTCTATATTATTTTGACTTGATTAACTAAAGTTCTTTTCGCTATTTCCTACTTTTTTAATTTCTGATCGTACCACTCGTCATAGCCAAAACGTTATTACACCACGTGGCTGGGATTTCTCAACCACTCTAATATTAAAATTCAGAATATTTTTTCTATGCCCAGTATCATGTTCTCTATTTTATGTCTATTACGATTTATATGTAGATACTAGCTAATGCCTGCAACATCGTCCGCGTAGATTATAAATCCTGCGGTTTAAAAAAAACGTTTGAAAATAGGCGACGTTGACTAGAAATGTATGACGAACAACGTTGAAGGTTTGAGGGAAAAAAGCACCTCCGTCGTTCACACATCGTTATCAATTACCATTTAACTAAACATTGACATCGCATTGTTACCTAACTTGTGTGCAGTGACTTAACAGGAATTTCCTAAGCATTTTTGTCAAGTGCACATTCGCGCCTCCACTTACGTGGCATGTGCACGTGTTAATATCGTTAAGTCTTAAGGGTCTATCCCATATCTGGAGTTTTGATATTCAGCAGATCTTAACAAAATTTGACATGTACTAAGCTTACTTAAATAATTTTTGTTTTTTTTTTTTTTGGAATTGCATTTTATTCGTCCAGAAGTATTTTACAATATTTTCAAAATATACAGCGTCGTGATCAACCCATCTCGGCTCACTACAGAGCACGGGTCTCCCCTCAATATGAGAAGGTTTTGGCCATAGTCCACCACGCTGGCCATGTGCGGATTGGCAGACTTCACACGCCTTTGAGAACATTTTGGAGAACTCTCAGGCGTGCAGGTTTTCTCACGATGTTTTCCTTCACCGTTGAAGCAAGTGATATTTTAATTGTTTAAAAATGCACATAACTCCGAAAAGTTAGAGGTGCGTGCCCGGATTCGAACCGCCGACCTCTGATTAGGAGGCAGACGCCCTAACCACTAGGCTATCACACCTTAATATACAGCGTAGCATACAATAATTCGTACATTCATCAAACACATTGGCAGCTCATAAATCGGGTCATCCAATCAGGTGTTACAGTGACAATAAGCAGTCAAACTTAAACACCTATTTTTGCGTCGCAAATTCAAAACAGACTCCAAGAATACTTAATTTTCCACAAGAACTGCGCACAAGGTTTTCCTCACGTACGGACTCTCTGGCTCGAGCGGTTTTATTACACGTACACAGTGCATAATATAAATATAAAATATAATACATATACCGTTTTCCAGACCACGTAATGCATTCGAGAGATGAAAAGAAATCACACAGAACCTTCGCCGCTCGTTATAAAATGCAAGCTGCGTTTTCCCGACGCAATGCTCAACTAACCGGGAGCTGCAGTCTGTAGCCAGGACACTACTCACTGCGGCGCGGTGACGCCTGCTAGTCGAGCAACATACACTTAGTTAAATAGTAAAACATATACTATGAAGCTTTCAGTGTTCTTGAAACTACTCAAATTTCTAGTGAATTTTTCCTCTTCATCGTACTAAAACATGACTGTGCGCTATTTGACCTTCAACTGTAATGATATTTGAAAAGCTTCCTTTTTTACACAGTTAGTGGAAATAGAATCTATTTCCACTTGCGAGACCTATAATTAGTTAAACCACAAGCGGTATGCATATAGCCTTCATCCTTGTATTAATGTCTCAGCGCTGAACACCTTTCTCATGGAATAAGGGATTTGGACCTTAGATCCTTTCCACAGCTTTAGTGATAATACACTGGCGGTTCAACTTGTTATCTCACTCTAAGCTTATACTGAGTACAAGCAGACAACATTAGTGTTAAAATCCGAACATATTGTGCTCGCTGGCTGACCTCTGACTGACTGGCCATCCCATCGTTTGGCAGTCCCATCTTTTCATTAAACTTAAAGAATATGTTCAGTATTTACGTTGCAAAGGGCATAACTCGAAAATTATAACGTATTTACGAGAACAAGACAAGTTCCCTCGTAATTCTTCCCCGCCGAGTTGGTCGGCCGGCCGGGTTTGTATGCACTGTATAATAAAACGTTCCGCATTTCTTCACACATCGACGTGTGCGGAGTTTGGAAATTCAATCGAGCTTCACGAAATTTGCAGAATGTGTTCCAATTTGGAATAATGGTCCGCCGTTCTCGTGCTACAGGTTTTAGGGAATAATTTTTCGATAAGTATATTCCAGTTCAAAAACGAAAACGACGGCTACTTTATACGGTTTGGGACAATAATTGTGAGATTATTCAGCAGATCTTTGCAACGATCACACCGAACCCATATTGCGACAGCATCCTCATTGATCTCGTAGCCCGCATAACGCTATAGTTTTCAATTCTTGCAGTCAATATCGAATAGGAACTGTTTTTGCAAAGTGGTAAGTTGACATGTATTATTTGTTATTTTGCATAATGTTAAATTACATCCATATGTTGGCAATATGCTGTGTTTTTAAACTATGATGTCACAGCAAAATAACGGGTACAACGTAAATTCAGATATCCTTTTCTATTCTCACCGAAGCACGCTGGAGAGACAGAGGCCAAATTCAAATCTCCGATACAATACCCATCCAGTTATAATGGATGAACCAACGTTGCGTCGTCGCAAGCCAAAGGGAGCGGTGGACCGGCGCGATGACGGACTCGCGGCTCTAATCGCTGGTAAGTGGTAGGTGGTATGAATTTATAATGTTTATTTTTACAAGCTCGCAGCAACATGCCATTTTCTCCGCACGCAAGGTTTTAACTATAAATGCGATAACTTGAACACCATTACTGAACTTGAACTTTACTGTTACGACTATAAATAAACTCTAGTTGAACGTAATATCCTCTATATTTAACGATAATTACTAATGTTCACTTGGTTTGAGTATTAACTACTTAACACCTCCAACCTTATTTAGAATTATAATCCATATTTATCGAACGTCGAGCGAGGTCGTGTTCAACTTTTAGTTGTAAAGAATTCCGTTGTAGGCGACGGCAGTCGACACTCGTAGAGTGTTCATTCGTACCACCGATGTTAATGCCAGCGTTCACCATCCCCGTTGTCACGGCCGGGGCGGGCGGCGGGCGGCGGGCGGGGCGCGGGACGTCACTCCGCCGCGTAATTCTCGCTTTGATTAAAATATTTTATGAGCAGTAACCACTCGTCACCGAATCGCGTTGTTTTACTGCCGGGACACACAACACCGCCGCAGACACTTCACAATACAGTCGTACAGTACGTCGTCTATATTTGTTACAGGCGTTTGTTCAAGTTAACTTCAAAACTGACAGCGTTTTAATTAAATATCAAACTCCTGTTTGCGCCTTTATCGGAAACTTTTAAAATTCTTAGTAAAGTAACTATCTCTATTATAAATCCCGTCCAGCGATCTGAGTTGTGCCTTGATAGATCGGGTCTGAAAAATTCTCCTTCCATATAATATACAAACTTTTCTTAAGATAAAATGTGTCACTTGCTGGTATTTCTCATTGAACCCCGAAAAGTAAGAGAAGCGACAAATCAAGTTAAAAGTAGGACAACCAGCTAAAAGGTGATCCAAAATAATATGCTGTTTGAACCGCGTTGTTAAATTCAAAAACGTGCTCCCTTAAACGCCTGTGTATTTTTGTTTATTTTAATTATTTCTTCTTTTTTGACTTTAAATTATATATTGTGACGTATACTTCGATAGCTACGGCGCAGCAGTTACGAGTGTGAAGATTTAAGTGTCATAGAGCATCAAGAATACGCACACATACATAGTTTATATATGATAAGAAGCAAGATTATTTATTAACCATGTAATGACTAAAATTTCCTAATATAATCTTTTCCCTTCAACTGCGAGTAAGGGTAAAGCTTAAACTAGAAGTTCTAACAATGGTGTGGCAATGATTGAAAACTTGCGATCTTCCTTCCTTCGACAGCCTCCTAAACTATTAACCTATTAAGGCTTCAACTCGAGCATCACCTTTACCAATAGATTATTTGGTCAAACCGTCTGAGTGGCGTTTACAGAGGCGATACAAATCACACGATCGTTGCAAATGCAGAGCACGCCGGATACTAATAATCTAAACGAGCACGTCTCGACGGTTTCAAAAGGCGACGAAATGTTGCGTTCAGAAAATGGTACTCGAAGATTGCTCACGCGACAAATTGGCCGATCGCGGGCACTCGCGAGCGATACTGTCCATACTGATACCCGTTGATTTAAAGGAGCTACTGTGATTGCAATCAACTTATTTCATTAAGACTATTTTAATTTATAACTAAGAGTACATTAGCTGTTTCGCACAGTGATACCATTCTGTAGAAGAAGATGAAGGTAAAACACCGTCCAGATTTCTATTGTTTTTAAAAAGTCGCAGAAATAATTATATTGTCCGGTATTATAGTCCTTTCATAGATGCAATATATCTCCGTTCTCAATAGTATCGACTCGAATGGAAGAGTTGAAAAGGTAACAGACAAGAAATTTACTCCCGAGTTCACAATGTTAAGTAACGTTAAATATGCTCTGTATAATGTCTGCAGCGCGTCGCAGCGCGCGCGCGCGTGGAGTTGCTGTAGTTCTGAATAAGAACAATAATCTTAATGTAAGACGATTACGCGCCAAGAGACTCGCGCCGCTCAGCGCGGGGGCTGCTGGGTACATCATAATAAATTATCCGTTCATTTCATCACATCGCCCTATACATTGTGTTATTGCTACAAGAACTTTGAGCTAAGCCGTATTCCGGGGCATACATCGGAAATCCAAACAAATTACTTTCCAAGGTATTGTGCCTCTTGAGTCCAGCCCCTCGTGGTACGCTGGAGAAATCGAGCGGCGGCACCGCTAAGTTTTTGATCACAATTACGACAAAGTAAATATATTTTACCATTTGTAAAATCTAACCCACATACTTTTAGGAAGCTGTAGGTTTCCAAGACACATACCATTTGTTTAATAAAAACTATAGTGATGTGCTCAGATGAAGCCGCCGCACATGATGCAACTTCATTTTTGGTCATACAAAACATTCCTAAAAGTGGCTTTAAAAAAAATAGGAATAAAGAAACTGCTGAAGAGCAAAAAACAGAGACACTGATAGCAATAAAGTAGTTAATAACAGTGGTAACAGCGCCACTACTTTGTGCGGCGAACGTTCAAATTTCGCCAAGCGAAAACCCTCTGTCTCATAGACAGAAAATACGATGATTTACACAAAATGAAATTTGAATTATCTGGTTAAACACACAATTCGTCTTTAAACCACAAACATAGGTAGTTACTGCTATTGTTTTCAAAATTAAAAATAAAAAGTTAGAAATAACTTCATTTTTAACCGTCGACGAGTAAATATGTGCATTCCACTTTATATTTACAAAACGCTCGAGTACAGGGGGAGAGTTTAGGGGGTAAACCATTTAACCTGTAAATAGCATACGTCGCCTACCAAAGTACTGCTATGAGCTCACTTGCGACAGATTGTTCACTTTACAAAACAAATACTAATATAATTAGCTATTGGTCTAAACTATAGTTGCCCTGTTCAGTTCCTTCACAAGTACAATCTCAACTAGCACTAGGAGTTTAGACTAAAACAGCATTTATTTTAAGCATAGAAGAGAGGAGAATATATCTATAGCTTATTTATATTGCCAGGTTCTTCTCTTATGATAAAGAGCAATTAGAATATAATAGAATAGCTTTATTTGCTGTAATGTGGTAAATATCTTCGTCTTACAATTATGTACGACTCCGTAACATACAACTGACTTAATAGTGTGCAAAAATGTTAAAAACTACAGACAAACATTCTTTAATTTAGTATAGCTTGTGCCAGTCAGGAATGACACTTGCATTTTTCATTTACTTTCAATAAAAAATAATTAACTCTTCATACAACATACATATACTCGTATAGTTTTATTGATTTGATTGTAGGCCAATCAAGTAAAGGGCACAGTGCAAACTGGTGCTCCAAGGAAGTCTTCCTGGCCTTTTAATATTTTAATAAAAGTATTTTTGCCAAAATTATGTTTGAATGAGTAGTGATTGCGAAAGCATTTTTGGCTCACTGACGTTCGTTCGTTGCGCCCCGACTGTCGTGTCGCCGGCGTGCGCGCGCTCGCTCAGCCATTAGATATGCGCTCGACACATTACACTTTCACAACAAATGCCATTTACTTAACCCTTTTTCGCGAAGTGCTTCGGTCTACTTCGCCCCTAATACAATATTCCGCTTTGAACCCGAAATAGCTTCTTGTTGACTTATTTATTGCCTCGTATCGTACCACTGCGTCTTTGAAACAAATAAATGGTTACAGCCCTGGTAAATAATTATTTCTGAGTAATTATTACCTGGTCCAACAATAGTGCACGCCACTAACACCGGGGGATCGCTAACTGGTCGCCTCGCAATACAGCTCAAGCGAATGTCAAATAGAGCAAACAAAATGTCTCAGTCATCGAATCTTACAATTTTATTGACTTTTAGTTCGGTTCAGTAATCTCCTACAGTTGAGTACCTACTCAATTAAACAAGATTAAACAAGACTGCTCATTTATTGCTTAAGTTTTGTCACATTTAAGAACATTTGAACGTATCCGGGAGATAATGCGGTCACAGAACCGCTGCCCGCGCTGTTGAAACAGTGTTTTAGTTCAATTATAATAATTCTAATGTTATGAATTTTTAAATAATTATTTGAGCGTGTTTTATATTATACTATGTCTATTTATGTAATTATGTAGATACCTTGTTTTTGATCTATTCTACTCTATAAAATTATCTTTATACTCGTATAATATATCTTAGGATAGCTGGAAGAGATCTCTTATAGAGATAAGCTTTCCTTTGTATACCTCATATACAATCACTTCTCCTCGTAGATCGTGTACAAAAAAGCGCTGTGTGTGACGACCTCCGCATCCTTAAAAGATAGTTAGAAGTGACTCGAAGAGATAGTGAAGGGAGGGTAGTGTACAGGACCCGTACTCTCAAACGCCTACGATAAAAAGTGAATAAGATTAGAACAAAATAGTCAGTATGTATTTTCCTGTATTTACATGTATTTTCTTCTCATTACAATAAGCCTGATGCAAAGGCATCATCTTTGAATTAGTCTTCATATCATGTAGACGCTAGGGGAGACTTTTTCTTTGGATAACAAGTTTATTATTTTGAGATTACCCTTTTGATCCGAAAAAGGTAGCGGTTATTCCACCGACAGAAACATTCCCAAAGCGGGTTGACGTCAGGCCGGCAGGGTGGCCGGCGTAATAAATATGCCAAAACCACAACAATATGCCTTTGATGGTTGAAGAAATCATGTTGTGCCTTTCTATGAAGAGAATTAGGGCTCTTGAATTGCTAGATTTTTAGTTTTCTAAAACTGACATATGATATTTAGTAAATTATTACATTTTGTCGGCTTCGGAAAACCGAAAAGAGCGGTAGTCTAAAAGTAAAAGATCTTAAACATGTCACGTTAAAAGTTTTGCCAAAATTGGGTATAGATAGGTATAAATCATATTACCAACTGTCAAATTACTTGTACGCTACACCTTTATGAGCCTCGGCGAAACCCGTGGTGGTTCAAGCGAGTTAACTAAATTTAGAGCAATAGATGTAGGGGTGCTTAGAAATAGGTACCTATTACCTATACCATGGCACTGAAAGAGTCGAAAGGATCTGTACCGAAACTTAGTTGATATCCCGCGGGCATTCATTAATCGCTTTGTTTCCGTGTTGTACGCGCACCGCCCGAGCGCTCGACATAGGTCAAATGGGTAATGGTATGCCATATTTGTATATTCCTTAACTTGTAATAATAAATGCGAATGTAAACCTATTTGTTTGTTACTTTTCCGCCTGAACGACTTTGTACGACCGAGTAACATGTAATTTTACATACAAGCTTGCATCCCGATCAATAGTGAAGAGTAAGTAAATTAAGGATAGCACTGCTAAATTCAGTCTGCTATCTGAAGATTTCGGATAAGATTGATATCCGACGAGAATCACCTGCAATGTGAATTAGCCCGCGCCAGTATCGATCTACGATACAAATTTAGAAACTGCTTAAGTGCGGCAACACGAGAGTGATTGATGCCGCGGCGGAGTTAAAAACGACGTGTACCGAGTTATCTACATCTTAATTACCGCCTCGCATTATTCCGCCGGCGAGCGTGAGAGGGCCGGCGGCGACTTTAAAATGAACCCGCTTACGACTCTCGAATACAATGTATTTAAATAACAAAAAGCGATATCACAACCGACTTTGAAAAGGAGGAGACAGAACAAAGCGGTGCAGCCAACGTGCTCGTTTACTGGCTATCAACGACAAATCTGATTCTCTGTTTTTTCCGTTGAAAGAAATTACGCGCCTAGTGTTTATTATACACCCTTCCCCTTCTAAATGCAAGAATTTTCACCAGATCTTTGTTATCGGATGTCCGCAACATTGCCCTCATAGTCGTTGACTCAAGTCAGTAAATGGATGGGCGACTAACTATGAAACTTTGCTATCTTGTCATCCGTCGTTCAAAATTTTTCTCGTTAGCAACGGAAACAAATTATCATAAACTAAGGGTGCAAACCTAATTCTCAGTCAACTTGTATGCCAACCAATAAGTATGCTATCAATTTTGAGGTCCCGGCGTCCTGCTTTGTTATACTTGTATATCCAATAACTTTCTTGTAATTAAAAAAGATTGTTCAAATCGGTTAAGTTTTAATGGTTGTAATTCGTCGACAAGTTGTATCCCCTATTCCGAAGACACCCTACTATTTTTCTGGTTTATTTTTAAGCCTTAAGCCGACCCTAGGTATTACCTTGAAGTAAACTAAATTGAATTCGTTTTGTAGGTTTCGTGTGGGAAATTTAGATGTGAAGTATCAGAGATAAAACTTCATTAAAATAAGTTAAGTTAAGAAAAATAATAAATATTATCGACATTGATAATTTTATGCCTCCTGCACCACACACGCGCTCCACATACAAGAACCATAACCCCTTTTTATTTCTCCTCAGTCGGTAAGACATGTTTTAAATCCATTCCGCTCGCTTCAAAAACACACAGTATTATGGAAGTAATAATCACGAGCCGCTCTTAATGAAAACCTATTTGGAAATGAAAAGTGTACCGACGTATCGGAGGTTTTAAACAACGCTGGAATAGCTTAAAGGGCGATTAAAGTGTAATGGAACACTTTCACGATATGCTATTAAAATACTTAAATTGAAAGCAAAGTATATGGATGTTATACCTACCAAACTTCAACGGCTACGAAGGGCTAAAGTTTAATATAAACAAAGCATCTACCCACCTACTCTCGTGTTTGAAATTTGATAAAATTGTATGATTCTTCCAAAGTAAAAGCTGCAAACGGAAAATTAGAGTAGAAAATATTTACTTATCCGAACAGCATGAAGACAGTTATACAACATATAACGAGATAAGAAATATATTCAGTGATATAGACAGAGTAACTTAGTATCTAATAGATACTTAATAATATAACTTTAAAATTCAACTATTAATGCTGTGTCGCACCAATAAAAACGTTTTGACTCAACTATACGCTGTCAGTACCGCGCTGGCAGTCCTGTGTTTTAAAGCTTAATACAATTATCGTCTTTGCACTGGATATTATATTATTACTTAAGTGCCATATTGATATATATTGTAACTGAATCAAGATTGGGAGCTTAGGGCAATCCAATCTATATTTTCGAGCTGGGGATTACAAATCACTGAAAATCCTTTTACAAATGGGTAATTTAACAAAAGCACTAAGTTTCTTCGGTATAGAATATGAACCGCAACTTTGACTATTGTTACTCTAAAAGTTCCCTGCTAATTGCTATCTCAGCTAGTTTTAAATAATGGATGCAGTCTAAGATGGTAGCGGACTACCCTTTAAAGGTGTGGCAGTAATATTAAATCCAATAAAGGTTATCTAATCGGCTTCTACTCTAATCTTTAGTGTTCTACTCGGTATCTTCTTTGAAATGACTTCGATTATTATGATGGTTTTATTTAACCATCATAATAATCGAATCGAATTTGTTAAGGGTTTGATTTAGTTTATTTACCCGCACAATAGACAATGTATTTAATCCGTTTAGAGAAATTAGCTTTAAATCTGATGAGTACCTGCGACGCTGGTCGGAATGCCAGGTTGCAACTGCTGCGCCAGGTCGGCCAGGTCGCAGGCATAAATTGAGGTCCGATTCCAATTTCCCGCTGTCACGTGGTTCCGATCGCTCCTTTCGGCGCGCACTCCACATATAAATCAAGAATCCAAAAACGGCTTCAGAAAATTGTTCACCTGACAGTTTTGTTGACTTTATTTCTTTGAAATATAATTTATTGAATAATAAAGTTACCAAAATATACAAAGGCGGCCAGCGGCCTTTCCTCCATCGCTTAAAGCAGTATTCTTTTAATATTATTTACGCCCTTGTTTTAGAATTACTAAACTTATTCTCATAACGCCAAGGTTAATTTATATAATAATAATACTTAACAACAGTAATTATTCCGCTCCTCACTAATAGACTTGATCTCTTGAAGCGGCCGAAACAGTTTACTTTTGTGACAAATTGGCACGGGGACATAAAACGCAGCGCCGGCTCAGCTCCGTGCACACTGCACGCAGCGGTAATGCAGTTCATAGATTTTATATTAGCCATTACGGCTGCGACCCCCGCGACAGAGGTGAGCTTTAAAACTTTTGGATCGTCTGTTTGTTTGTGTTTAATCTACCACTCGTTCATTTCAAATGAAATCACGGTTCTTAATAATATAACAATCAAAATAAACAACTGTAAGTAGAAAAGTCGTACTACAAAACATCTCTTAAACCACTCAACGGTAAAAACGCAACGCAATGAAATATCTATTAAACCAAACAACGACACTATGCACGGAGATTGTCTTTTTACGACTAAAAATAAATTATGATAATAAAATTACTTACTTCACTCCAAAAAACGCAAAATTTTACTCAGTCTAGTACGAAACAGACGCTCCGTAGGCTTTGATCGTTTAATAGTAAAGAGTACCCATACGCTAACGACAGTAAAATCTA
Organism: Lasiommata megera; assembly: GCA_928268935.1. NCBI lineage: Eukaryota > Metazoa > Arthropoda > Insecta > Lepidoptera > Nymphalidae > Lasiommata > Lasiommata megera. The sequence goes on along the minus strand of OV743308.1, from coordinate 212,174 downwards.
CCTAATTCTTGCCTAATCTCATAGAAATAGGACGATAAAATGGCAGAGATAATTATGTCGTGACACGTGACATCCTTATGTTTTCAATTGTTTTATTGGTATTGCATATATTAGTACAGCAAAACATAGAATTGTAGTATTCGTAATTGATATGTTTAACGTTTCGAAACTTGCAAAACCATCGCGGCGTGCGAGGCGCGCCACCTCGTACTAGAGGTGCTGGTATTACACAGAATGCGATCAAAATAATGAGGTACTCGGGGTGGAGAGGAGACTAAAACTTGAAATTTGAATTGTAAATAGGATTCAGGCAATAAATAAGATGCGGAGGGAAATAATAGGGGCTTTATTTTGTTTTGTGTTGTATGGCGCCGCGCCGAGGTAAACAACGTACGTAAGTGCTTTATTAGTTCTTTGAATAAACGCTCACCAACGTCATCATCAGCCTAATTAATGCTCTGCAATTGGCACAGGCCTGATGCCTCGCACTGGGGAGGAGTAATGCTTAACCCGCTACACTGTTCCTATGCCGGCTTACGGGATGCGATAATGACTTGCAGTTCATAAAATCGGTTTGATATGTATTACGTATTTTTGTCTTTCACATCCGTTATTTGTGATGTCATCACGCCACTTGCATAAATACGAGTTCATTAAAAATGTTTCAATCAACTCATATAATCAGCTTCAGGCTAATGGGGGCACTGCAGCGGGACATGTGTTGAATTTGCTAGTGCTTGCTCGGTCGCCGCCAACTAGCACTAGCAGCTAATATACCGGCCGAGGAGAGTTGCAGGAGCAGGAAATGTGTTGGGCCCATTGCCCTGCCCATCCATCCATCCATCAGCAGAAACAGTTATTAACCATTTGATAATAGAAATTTTTCCCAAAATTATTTATTTGCGGTGCGCCCCGTATTTGTTTTATACTGTCACATGTTATCATCATCCACGAAGTAAACTTATTTCCAAACTGCAAGAGTATTGTTGCTCTTGACCAGCAATTCTCTCCAGCATTCTGAGCGCCCACCGTTCATCGGTCTTCATAAAGTTTGGTCGTTCATACAGACTGTCAGGTAACGTCGATGTGTTTGAATGTACATCGTTTGTTACTAAATTATAAAGGTAAGGGGAAAGATATTGTGTTGTGTTGATATGAGAACTTTGTTATTTGTTTGGTCTACTTAGAAGAAAAGCACCCTGCTCTGAGCAGGGATCAAACAAATTTTATCTTTAAAGTCATCATGATCAACCCATTACCGAGCACTACAGAGCACGGGTCTCCTCTCAATATGAGAAGGTTTTGACCATAGTCCACCACGCTGGCCATGTGCGGATTGGTAGACTTCACACGCCTTTGAGAACATTATGGAGAACTCACAGGCGTGCAGGTTTCCTCACGATGTTTTCTTTCACCGTTGATGCAAGTGATATTTTAATTGTTTAAAAACGCACATCAACTCCGAAAAGTTACAGGTGCGTGCCCAGATTCGAACCGACCTCTGATTAGAGGCTGACGCCCTAACCACTGGGCTATCTCCGCTTCTTTAAAGTAATATTTCATAATTCGACGCCGCACGCACCGGCACGGCGCATTTCACGGTGTCCGTGCAGTTGTCGCAGCGTGGCCTGCGGTCACTTTCACATTATCAATTTTCAATTTTATTTCAACTCCATTAAAATTAATATCTGCAGTAGGAACCGCGGTGCAAAAGGTTTTACATAAAAACCTACGAACCCGGCTGGTATTTAAATTGAAATGAATTTCAAACTTAAGGTAGCTTTCGGTACAAGTCAAATACAAAGTGAGATGAGAATCGGTCGGACTTCAGTGTGTAAAGAGTAACAAAGGAATCGGCGAGTTAAATGAGTTCGCGGGACTGCGCGCTACATTACAGCGGCTGTCGTGAAACCGGCGACGACACTGTTACGACTACCACAGTCCCGCTACCTGGTCGCATCTAGCTAGAGTCTGACTAATGCGGACGGCGCGGTCTTGGGTTTGAATCTAATTTTAAACCGCGTGATTCTATAGCGAAGGAGTATTCAAATAATCTCATTGCGATATAGTTTAACGATTTATGTACGAGTATTATAGCAATGTAACGATCGGCAGTTAAAAGCCGAGGGGAGTTGCAGACGCATCAAATTTTATTTCTTCCACGAGATAGATGCGACACACTCACGTGTAATACTTCGCGGGTGCACTACCATCATTATCAACATCGCGTCGGTCTTCTGATGACGCATATCTCGAGGAAAAAGGAATAAGAGCATGAGCAGACGCTGCTATTCTAGCCGAGTTCGTGAGCATCTGCGCTGGCTTTGTATGATTTGTAAGAAAAACCGTTGCCGTTGAACCGTTACTAATTTGAATTCGCGTTAACTGAACTGCTACTTTGGCGAGGTCTCAAGGTCGGCCTGAGAATTTATGCTCTAGATTTCCTCTTCCTCAAACTTAGAAACTGATTTATTATCACATATTTTGCCGAGCTCCATGACGCAGCGCCCGCGCTGACGCTTTATAAAGTTAGAGGTCCCGAGTTTGATTCTCGGCTCGAGTCTGGTTTGGTCTGGTGGAAGGCTTCAGCCGTGGCTAGTCACAAAAGGTTACCGAGAAAGAGGTGTTGCCATGCGGTTTGGTGTTCGGGCACGATGTCGCTTAGAAACCAATTAGGAGTATGGGTCCACCATACCCTCAACAAGTTAGCCCGCTACCATCTAAGACTGCATCATCACTTACACCAATCGAGATTGCCCTCAAGGGCTAACTTGTAGTGGATAAAAAATAGGTATTTCAGAATTGAATAGACGCCGCCACTAAGGCAACGAGCTGTACCTTAACCTGGTAACCTCATCCCACTCGTACACAGAGAAATGTTAAAGAATTATATGTATAAAATAATAAAAAGTCCAGGTAAACAAACTACGCCCGCGCCCGGCGCCGCATTTTCGTATTTCCGCACCACTAATTCAATCCAATCCGATTATTAAATTACCGATACTAATTATCATGCAATATTAAATGTCGCACTGCTGCCGACCGGCGCCGGCTCGTTTGACACGGCTTAGGTCGACCGTTATGAGTACAGCGGGGCTGCCATGTGGAGCTCGAGGTAATAATTGTGACCACGGTTTTCTGGGGAAGACAGTTAAACAGATACAGCTTGCTAGTTGGAATGGTATCTGTGAGCTCCTAATTGTTCAAAAGAGGACCCTCTCCGTCCTCAGATTGAACCAACGCTGTTTCGAATCATTCGTGATCACTATCTTACTTTTCCCTCACGTTTCTTACTCCCACCTTCCCGTCGGGAAGGATGAGTGAATCTGGATGAAATTTGGTCTGGAATTGCACATATAGAGTTAATTTCAAACCGGAAAAATGCCTGGTTCCCGCGGGATATGTCGTTCAGGCAGGCCGTCAGTTCTCACAAATACACATGCTTATTTCCTCGCGAACGAAGTCGCGGACAAGAACTTTAAATTATAGCCGCTGCCAGCGAAGTCACTCCGCGTATGTAGCACCACAAACATTAGTTAGATGTGACGCAAATTTTGAGAAATAGAGTGCAAAAATCCGTTACCGCTAGTGTACAAACATTATGAATTGCAATAGTTTAACAAACAGTAGTTTTCAACAAACGGTCAGTTTTGTTTTCTAGCGAATCTATTTTTTGGTGCGCGGTACATCACGGTCGACGAAAAGTTGCGAGCTAATAAATATAAAATGTTTACCAAACAGTGTTCATAAATTTACTTTAAAAACTTTAAAACTGGAAAAATATACAACACATTTTCGTTCCAGAAGTTTATGAAAGTTTTTTGGCGAGACTACTCCAACCCTCATTGTTTTCCACCGCGAGCTCGAGCTGGCTGGCGAAGCCACACCGGCCGGCGGGCGGGGCCGGGGAGGGTCGGGGCGAGGGAGCTGGTTTATTTGATAGCTACAATCATGACATTACTATTGGGTGCAGGCAGACAGGTGACCTTTGCGTTCGAGAGGACTGACCTCTGTTATCCTATGTAAGGCTCCCGACTAGCAGTTCCCAACCGACAACGCTTGAAAAGCTATAGGAACTCTGTTTATCGCTCTTCTGAAGCTTGACGTACTACCTGTCAGTTATACATCTTTACTAAATCAATCTTCGCGAATAACTCGCGCCGCGCGCAGAATAGCTTACACTTTTACGCGTTTACAAGTACCTATTGATACAATGGACGTTTTACACTTCATTTATCTAGTTCCAGTAAGACCTTTTTACAATTTAAATGTTAAATTACCAACCTCCGTGAAAGAACCTAGTTTTTATGAATGTTGCTGTAAAAACTGTGTTTTAAGTGTTTTAATGTTAACTGAAAATTTTGACGTTATTATACTTTTAATGAGTAAACTCTGTAACGTGTAGATATAATATTACTCACATCCTGTAAAATAAATAATAATAATTTCACTGAAAATATTAAGCCTATTGCCTAGTATTTGATAACAAATATCATGATTAAAAAGGAAACAAAAACTACTTGAAATATGAAACATTTTTATATAATATGGATTTCACTCGGGGCAACCCGTAATGCGCTTACTAACAACTTTTTTTTGTTAACGAGTTGAGGAAATCGGCAAATGAACCTGCGGGCTTTTAACGCAAGTTTCACTAGCGCATTGTTTATAGTTATTATACACTATTAGCTCACTAAAGTAACTCGGACCCTTGTCCTGACGAAGGTAACGCGGGTTGCCGCCCTGAGCGAGCGCCGCGTACAAAGGTGCGCTCCAGTTAAATATGCAAAGAATAGAAAAGGTCCACGGTTGTCGTGCAATTAGCAGATCCGACCCGCACTCCACCCCGCTCGCGGCAGGCGGCCCTGGAGGGCGGTTTGACACTCTTATTGAAAATATTGCTGTGAAAGTAAGCATCACCATCCCTTCTCAACACTGACTAACTGTAAGACGCGGCTAACCTTGTCCTGCACTGAACATATAAATCTCCGAGAATTGCAGCCTCGCGAACCGAGCTCAATAGAGCATCTGAGCTGCGGGGAGGCCGCACCAGCATTATATGATCGCAGATCTCCGACGCACCCCGTACGTGCTTGGCCCGTAGTTCTTTACGCAGAGTACACAGTTACCAGTGTCGCTCGAGCAAATGAACGGTTTGTTTGTACGAATCGTCCACTCGCTCTACAGCCATAAGACACGCCGATGCGATACACATCGGTACAGTCAGGTATTCCCGTTCAATTCAATTTGTATTCCTGATTTATGTGCAACGTGTGTCAGCTCGCGAGGAGCCATCGAGAGCGAGTAACGCCTGGAAGTTGGGAACGATCGATCGCTCGCTCCGGCTCGGGGAGATACCGCTCATATTTCATCATTAACAGATTTTACTAACCAACACTTAACGCACGGTTAAACGGACTTTAATCGGTAGTGCGTTGATCGATGTAATCAAATACACTACCCTATTTGATGCAATATTAAATACACGATACGATTATTATTTCAGAAAACCAGATGGTGGTGGATTAGTGCCGCTCACTCGTAGCACTGAGTTCTGACGCTGCTAGGGTCCTTGAACCCTAGGCTGGCAGACCTGTCACTATGTGGTCAGTAGCAGGAGGCCGATGGACCTCCCGGCACAATTCAAAACAGGGATTTTGCTGATGATGCTGTCCCACGTCAGTGACCAAGTATATTACAGCTGTAATGAACTGACCTTGCAATTCTCAACAAATATAGCATTTTTAATCATCTTCTTAGAAACACGCGCATGTATTTTTGATTTTATCGTCGATATCTGTATAGTATCGTGTTAATTACTATTGAAGTTTTATTCGTGTCCCACAAGCATTAGCAACCAAGTGTGCAGAACATAATGCCGACTGTATCAGCGCTGTTTATTATTTCAAACCAATGACTGCACTCGCAGCGCCACGCCGCGCCCGCTCCGGCGGCACAGAGCGCCGGCATGCGAGCCGAGTACACAGACCGAGCGCACACTTTTATCTCAAAGTGCGGGCTGCGCAGCGCGGGCCTCGAGTTGCTGAATTATACCGCGTTGCCGCTTGCCCGGTGGATTTTAGATGTGTGCCGTGTGTGTACGGGCTGCCGGCTTCTGATCCAATAGCCACGTGCATTTAAATTGCATTCGCTAACCTCATTCCGAACGGCGATGTTTACGACTGTAGCATGCTAATCCGCGTGGATTTATTGTTTTCCTTTTAAACCAACACATCTGTACAAATACGCGTGTGCTTAGTTAATTAAATTCTATAAAACCTTTGGTTTACTTCTCGATGGTATTTCATTTAGTTATGTTTTTAAATCAACATATTTATTTCTTCTTTTATTACGTACGTCGAGAAACGATGTTCAACGTAAACAAAGGTAATATATTCTCGTCTTTGTACGAGCTTCTGCTAAACTGGGACAAAAAGGTATGGGATAGACATAAAGTCTAATCTCTTCTCCGGGGAAGTTATTTGTACCTAGTGATGCGATGTAAATTGGGCTGATGATGATCAGTGCAGTGGACGAAAAATAACATAATTTCATTAAAAATAAGTATTTTACAAATATAAAAGTCACTCAATGTAGGAAGAATGATTTCCAAAGCAGGTCACCAAGCGTAGCACCCGACCAGCGCAGCGGTCCGCGGCCTAGTTCACTCGCTCCCCTACCTGCGTTCCTTTCATCTATTTCTCCCGCTTTTGATGATCGAAGTGCCATATAAACAAAAAAAAAACTAGAGTTATAAGATTCTGAAAAAATATAGTAAACATTTACTAAGTCACTATCAAGTTAACTATGTGTCACTTTGTCTAGCAATAAAGGTATCTTGTCCACCAACATTGAACTTACCACCTAACACGGTGAAATTTAGCAAGTTATCACCTGTGTCAATGTAATGCCATCTTACCACCATATTTTATTAAATAAACAAAGTTATATTACAAAATGTATACATATAATAATCATATTGACTTTATCGCTAGTACTGAATATTTATTGTGATGGTACCGCAATAAAGACAGGAGGTAAAATTTGGTGGCCATGTCGCTAAATAACGATTTCTTCCAGGCAGGCAATAATATTATAAATCATTTAATAAATTAATTCAAAGTACAATGTACACCAAAGTACACCAGCGCTTATATTTAATAACTGTGACACTCGATCAGTAGTTTAAGGTTTAAGTTAAAAGAACAAGTAACGTTAACTTAAGTCAGGAAATGAATGGGAGTCCGACTTTGATTGTTCGAAGGACCATGGGGCATCCGTCGTTCACAGCTGCTATCGGCAACAACGAACAACAATAATCATTGAACTGAGCGTCGAAATCGAGAAACTTTCTAATATTGTCAGTGTGTCATTACTTTTTATAGAAATGTCAAATGAGTTCGATACGGGCAATGAAATAGTTTTGTTTTTAAATTTTTAACTAAAACATTTTGCAAGACGCGTAGACGCGCGAAGACTTTTGTTGTTAAAATTTTATTTATTATGATACAAACATGGTGTTGCAATACCGGCTGCTGTGGTGTAAACTGTGGCGCAACCATTATAGAAATGAATTAGATAACAAATAACGTTTATTACATACTAGCGCATTAAACCATTTAATAAGTATCAGAGATCATTGCAATAGACATGAATCAAAATGATAACTATATTTAAAAAAAAACATTTTTCATTTTAATTTTCGTATTTTGTTTGAATAAAGTTATTTGTAATACCTCCAATAATATGTGTACAAAGTTTCATGACTCTCGTGTAGGTATGTTTATCATTACATTCACATCTATAACATTAGTAAGCATTTGTCATCTAATCTGCAAGTTTATAACATTTCACGTTCAGCAGAATGCCTGCTGAACGGTAGCCATCTGAAAGCAGGTTTCCAACAGAGTCTTTAATTTTATTCATCTCTGAAAATAATGAGGCGCAGGCTCTGGCAGACGAAAATATTGTTAAAATAATACGAGCCTGCATCTACAACAGTTTGATGCGTCTGGTATTTTCGCACGCGCTCCATGTTCCTTCTTAATTTTATTTTCCTTATTGACATTTTTCTTTAATTGACTACTAATGTCTAGAAATATTGTCATTCGGAATACGTGGGAATTGTAAACAAAAGAAAAGTGTCGGAATGCTTCGGCTATACCGTTATACGTTTAAATTACCATCAATTTACTGACCTACATAGTTCTTTTTACGTAATTTCCTTATGCGTAAAACTAGTATTTTTTGTTCGAGGAGATGTCCTCGTGGAAACTCTTACTGACTAAACCCCGCGGTGTTCCCTGTGTTCTGGTGAGTATCACCAGAGGATGTACACCGCAGTAGACCCAGACCAGTATGCCAGGCAACTCCAGGAGCATACCGTGAGCCGCCGCCTCCTGCGCGCCGCGCCCGAACACTCCGTCACGGCCCCTCTGTGCACTGATTGCAATATGTCTTGAATATCGTTTCGTGGTACGTGGCAGATTCGCCGCCGTGCGCTGTGGAGTTCTGTCTAAACAAACGAATAGAGCTTTCTTATACGAAAGGTATTCTAAAAATCGAAATTTAATCGAGTTTGGCAATAAAATCGACAAAAAGAATCCCCTATCCCGAATAAACCCTATTATCTTTGGAGATACAAAAATTCCCTTAAGTCTGAACAAGAGTATCATCTGTCAGACTGACAATAATGGGATAAAATCTATTTTGTCTTCTAAATCGATATTATAGCTTACCCTTACACAAGTTAAACAATGGTCAATACCGGGACTTGCCCGAGCACAACGTCACCACCGGCACTGAGTCGTGAGCCGGTCGGAGGCCGGGCCGTCCCTCCCGGCCGCCGGCGAGTGTGTATAATTAAGATTGGTAATTTAATAACCCAATTCAATTTCATTATAAGTGCGGAGTACATGGTACAGCGGCGGCGCGCGGCGCGCCGAGTGCGCGCGGCTAATTAGTGAATACTTTATGTTTTTAATGGCTTTCACCCCTTTTTCATTATTATGGTAATCAAACAGACTCGCCCGCGGATTAATCGCACTACATTTTAATATTAAGCTCTTTGCTCTTTTTGCTGCAATTCAGTTATTCGTGAGTGCATTAAATGCAGTGCGGTGTTGTTACGTCTCCCGGTGTGACTTGACGCACAGTGTTGGCGGCACTGAACTGATTGGAGACATCGACTGTTACAGAACTTCCTAGAAAAACATTATTTTTACGAAGAATTAAAATATGCAATACAAAAATATATGTTTGTAGGATGACTACGGGCGGATGCGTGTCTTTGTCGGTAATTTAGGTAGACGTGGGTAGTTTCGGGCGAAGAGACCAGACACTCTTGGTAGAACAGAGCTACAATTATAAGTATGGTAATTTATAAGGAGCAGACTATACGCTCCACCAAGTACGAATGCACCACCGCAGCTCAACCACTGGTCCGACCCGACCGAGTGCTATCAATGCAATGCGCCGTCCCGCGCCGGTGAGTCTTATAAGAACCTGCATACGTCACTTAGTGTTGCGTAAAGAGAGGGGGCGATGCCACTCTCTTGTCTGTAGTACATGACTCCAAGACTAGATGGCGCTGCTCTCTGATTGCCGTCACGGCCTTCCTGACATTCGACCGTCCTCGGGCGACAACTAGTCCTCAGAAGTCGGTGCATCTAAAACAAAACAGATCAACGAAGCCATCCGTTCGTCCCATCCTGACCCAAATCTTGACTGTACTTCAACACTCAGCATCATGATCAGCCCACCACCGGACCACCACACAGCACGGGTCCCCTCCCAACACGAGAAGGGCCCGGCCACAGCCCACCACGCCGGCCACGCGCGGACCGGCAGACCCCACACGCCGCCGAGAACACCATGGAGAACTCTCAGGCGCGCAGGCCTCCTCACGACGCCCTCCCCCACCGTTGAAGCAAGTGATATTTTAATTTTATCAAAAACGCACATAACCCTGAAAAGTTAGAGGTGCGTGCCGAACCGCCGACCTCTGATTAGGAGGCTGACGCCCTAACCACTAGGCTATCACTGCTTCAACACTCATAGCACATGCTAAAGCTAGAAAAAATGGTAGAGAGACCAGTGGTCTCTCTTAAACGCATGCACCAGTGGACCGGACATCAGCGTCCCTTCGACCACTCAAACACACCAGTGGACCGGACATCAGCGTCCCTTCGACCACTCAACAACACCAGTGGACCGGACATCAGCGTCCCTTCGACCACTCAAACACACCAGTGGACCGGACATCAGCGTCCCTTCGACCACTCAAACACACCAGTGGATCCGACATCAGCGTCCCTTCCACACACCAGGAGATTTCCAATACGTTACCAACCGTCGTCACCGGCTTATTTTTGATAAACCAGAAACTTCTGATGTCAACATGGAATTGGAGCCTAGCATACTAAGATCAGAAGTAATTACAGCTTTAAAACTCTTAACTCCAGGAAAGCGCCAAGGCTGGATAAAATAACAGTTGAAACTTTGACCGCCCTTGGGGGGATACAGGGATCGACATATTGCACATGATCTGCAAGCTAGTTTGGCGTATCGGTACATGGCTAAAATACTGGGCTTTTTCTATGAACAGATCTAAGTATTGGCTGATCGTGGAAAGAAACTGGAACTCACTGGTTCACTATATCTCGAAACTGTAGAGAACTTTATATAGCTGTGTTCCAACATCAACGAGGCTGGGTCGTGTGAGATCGAAATTTGAAGGCGCATCGGAATGGCAAAGACTTTTTTTTTCGGACTGTCTATTAGCTGTGCTAACCCATTGGTGGCCATAGCGTAACCGGGTTGTTGGCCAAGACTGCAATATTTCAGCTGCATAAGACTTGGAGGGATGGACACATTTCTATCAACACTAAAGTGCGTCTTGTCTGTCTTCGTCTAAGAGACATGAACAATTGATGCAGCTGATTGGAAATTTGAAACGCCTTCGAGATGTGGTCCTGGAGAAGAATGCTCAGATCCGATGGACAGCATATAGCCAACGCATCGATTTTGAGACAGCTCAGATCGTTGCGACATCGTCCTGAAGAAAATCGTCAGTGGATGGGGTCACGACCCTCAGAAATGAGGAATACGACGCAGAGAGAAAGAGATTTAACAAGCGAGTAAGCAGAAGCACTACCAAAGAGTAATGAAACGGTCTCACTTAATGATGTGATAGGACATTCCGTGCACATTGGCGTTAACACACGTGGACGACTCCTTAATCGTTCCAGTGCCACAAGTGCCACAGGCCAGGTCCTGATGGAACACGCTGAGGTGATTGACCAAATACGCAGCTCGTTGCCGCTTTCGACATCTTTCTTGGTGGTAGAATATTCTCGGCGTCGACTGCAATCAGCTTGTTTGTGGCCGTAGGCTCCACATCAATAAGAGCAAGCTTTGAAGGGGCTCTCGTTTCCCTGGTTTAGCAAAACTTATTGCACACAGGGGGTGTATGAGGAATGCTTGTACCAGTCTGCCTTCCCAATTGGCAACCTCACCGATAATAATGGGCAGCAGCACTACCATCGCGAGAGGACCAGCACTGCGATCACCAACCCGCACGCCAAGCGTGGTGATTATTGGAATTTCTTTGTAGATGGTAGAAACAAAACAGCCACAGCCCCTAGTCTCCGGCAGCCCCGCTATCCCTGGCTCCGGCAGCGGTTATGGTAACGACGGAGCAGGCGGTGAAAAGAGTCTCCGGAAGAAATAACGCTGCCACCCCCGTCGACTAGACCTAGCAACTTATAACGCACGCACTTTTAGGACACACGAAAAGGTGATTGAGTTGGGAGAAGCAGTGAGCAAGTTGCGTTGGGATATAATAGGGCCGTCTGAAGTCCGAAGATATGGCGAGGAATCCACAATCTTGAAATCCGGCATCCCGCTCCATTACCGGACGGGCGATCAGCAATCTCAGGGCGGTGTCGGATTCATCTTCTACAAGTCTCCGAGAGCTAAATTGACCCGATACTACTCTGAATACACCTCGGACGTCAGCCTATACGAGACTAGGTGGGCCCTCAAACAACCTGAGAATGGCAAAGCGCCAGATGATGATGGAATCGCAGCAGAAATTACAAAAGCGGGCGGAAAACCAAAACTTAAAGTCCTTTAGCGATTGCTCAATTCCGCCATTCAGCAAGGCACAACGCCAGAGGCGTGGCACAATAGCGCGGCAACCTAGCTTTTCAAAACAGGCGACAAAACCACAGACCCGAGCTTGCCGCCGAGCCATGTCCACAAGCTGCTTCCGAAAGCCACCACGAACTGTCTCGCCAATAGATTCGAAGACTTCCAATCTCCCGAACAAGCCGGCCTCCGGAAGAGCTCCAGCACCATAGACTTCATCCACACACTGCGGCTGATCATACAGAAGAAATGAAAGAATGATGAGAAAGCCTACGATTCGGTGGAAACCTGGGCCGTCTCGAGGTTACTGCAGGGATGCCGAATCGACTACCGGCACATGCAAGCCCTGAAACGTCTGTACGAAAATGCCACCATGTCAGCCCGCAAACAGGACCAGACGACGAGGCCGATTCAACTGCAGCGAGGCAGACGTGATCGCCCCTAAGCTGCTCACCGCAGCGTTGGAAGATGCCTCCAAGCCTCCGGACTGAAACGAACTAGACACCACTTCAATGGCGAGAACATCAATCTCTCTCGGTTTGCCGACAATGCAGTTGCAATGGCAGAGACTCTGGAAGACCTCGACGCAACGCTCAACGACCTTAGCAGACCTTCTGAACAGGCGGGCCCACGCATGTACATGAGCAAGACAAAGGTTACGTCGAACGCTAGAGTTCTGCCTTACCCTGCAATGGTTGAGAGCTCTGCACTGGAAACTGTAGACGACCACGTACACCTAGGACATACGATTCAATTAGGCAAGTCCAATTTCGAGAAGGAGGTCAGCCGCCGAATTCAGCATGCGTGGCTGCCCGTTCGGGAAACTCCGCGACATCTCAAAATCGTCCAAAGTCCGTCATCCATCAAAATCCTTAGTGCCTGAAGACCAAAGCCCTCGAACAGTGTGTGTTGCCAGATGACTCACAGCTCAGAAACGTGGTCGCTCACTATGGGCCCCACAAGAAGGCTTAGAGTCACTCGGCGGGCGATAGAGAGAGCCACGCTAAGAGCATCTCCACGTGGTCAAACCAGAAATGAGGAGATCCGTAGAAGGACCAAATTTACCGACTTAGTTCAGCGAGTTGAAGTGAAAATGGACGTTGGGATCCCAAGGTACTGGAATGGCGACCCCGCACCAGTAAACTTAGCGTTGATCGACCCCCAACTAGGTGGACAGGTGACATGAGACAAGTCGCAGGCAGCCGCTGGATACAAGCAGCCCAAGACCGCCGACACTGGAACTCCCTACAAAAAAACATGTTATAATATGTGGCCCATACTTCTTTACGGATGCTAATCCTGGTCAGTCAAAGAGAACCCAAGAAAATGTCTAGAGGCATTCGAGATGTGGGCTTATCGATGGATGCCAAGTATCAGCTGGACCCAAAACGCCAGCAATGAGGATGTCCTGCGGCGTGCCGGCCGCCATCGCGAACTTTGGAAAACTGTCAAAAAGAAAAAAAAGTTGCTTATCCGGGGCATGCGCTTAGGCAAGACAGATACGGCCTCCTGCTACTCATTATGATGGGCAAAGTAGCAGCAAAGAGGTGCATCGGTCGCAAGAGGAAGTCCCGGCTGCGAAACATCAGGGAACGGACCGGTATCCCAGCTTCTCAGCCTCGCGAGAGACAAGGCAAAATATGCCACTCCGACTGCCAACCCTCACTAGCTGGAGAGGCACCTAAAAAAGAAGACAAAAAAAAACGTATGTCCAGCAGTGGACGTCAATCGGTTGAAATGATGATGATGATGACGTCACGCAGAAATCCGAAATATGTAATCTTAAACTTTGAATCTCCAATAGACTGAGCGGGTCTCTTCATGTGTTGGCCCTTCAGATCCCACTTCTGATGTAGGATGACTACGGGCGGATGCGTGTCTTTGTCGGTAATTTAGGTAGACGTGGGTAGTTTCGGGCGAAGAGACCAGACACTCTTGGTAGAACAGAGCTACAATTATAAGTATGGTAATTTATAAGGAGCAGACTATACGCTCCACCAAGTACGAATGCACCACCGCAGCTCAACCACTGGTCCGACCCGACCGAGTGCTATCAATGCAATGCGCCGTCCCGCGCCGGTGAGTCTTATAAGAACCTGCATACGTCACTTAGTGTTGCGTAAAGAGAGGGGGCGATGCCACTCTCTTGTCTGTAGTACATGACTCCAAGACTAGATGGCGCTGCTCTCTGATTGCCGTCATGTTTATAAAACCACTGTGATTAATTTTAATTGCACGTTTGGTTTATCAGTGATCCAATGTTGTTCTTGGCATCAAACATACAAAACTTAAACCAGTGAAATACTCACAGGTCAGACAAGGCGTCTAACAAAATATTTAATGTAATAATAATTTAGCAATAGTATTTCACTTGTCAGAAATAAACTGTGCCGAGACAAAACTGAAGAGGGTTGCTTGGTTACCAAATGTACAAAAGATATTCCAAATTTTAAATCTAAGGTCCTGTGTTAGTTTCAAAAATTAATTACCAATTTTGAAATTATATTTTGTTTGTAAAAACGCATCAATAATAGAAAGTTTTATTTTTGATAAATTGTACATCTATGAACTGTCCAAAACTATAAATCAGTTGAGAAAAGGCAAATAAGATTGTATTTATAAGATATCTCACTTAATCAAGTAACCCCCGTTACATTAATTTACAAAAACAATGTCTTTATACTTTGTTAATTTAAGTTGACACACTAAATTATTTTCAAATTCAATTTGAAAAAATTGCCTATGTTATTAAGATTTTTGATCTTTTACACTACACTAGGACTATTCTATTAGCTTACGTTTAAACTCCTCCATGACGTCATCCGGTTGTTGCAAAAATGTATGCCGTTTGCATTATACGATTTACTGATTTTATATACCAGTACCGTTGGCTTAGCGGGTTTAAAGTGCTCTCCGAGGCACTTGGGTGGACAAAGCTAACGCCCAAACTCCAGGTGGTACTGATTATTAAAAAACCTGACAGAATGTTGATTGGACGCTTACTTTCTTTACGTTGTATATTACCGTTTTGCTGCGTATCGTAGTGTAACACACCTAACGGCTGGGAACGAAACCCCGAGCCTTCCAGTCAGAGGCAGGCCCCGGCGATCACTTTACAGATAACTTGTCAAAACAATCGTGGGCATCGCGCGCCGTCACGCGAGCTGCCGTGACGCGGCGCAGTCGGCCGCCGATACCTGTGTCATTATCGCTTATTGCTGACTCCGCGATTACCCTACTTTGTAACTCGTAACAAAGCACTATGACTCCCCGGCTCCGCGGGGCGGGACTATCAGAGATGGCTAACGAAAATTAATGGCTGCATATACAGCTCCGCGGCGGCAGGCGCGTGAGATAACTTTTGATTTGATTTGATCTAATGCGGCGAGACGTATCGCCGTTGGCGTGGTGACGTCACAGGGCGTCAAACCAAGCTTCTCCTCCATAAAATCTATTACAATTGAATCTTAGGGTGTTTGAGGCCTTTCCATATCTCTGTGTCTCCCTCGGGTGATCTTTATTTTACGTTATTTTTTACTTTGCTTCCGTCTCAGTATGTATTAAATACTATCCAAGTGAATTCATTATAATCCAACTGTGCCATTATTGAAATACTAGACCACAATTATTAGTAATTTTTTTCTGCTCTAAAAGGGAAGGCATCACGAAAGAAACACGACGGCACTAGTGAGCTTTATGCCTTTTGTCGTGATGGCAAGCGTTTATTTTACGGCCATGTTATTCTAATTATACTATATTTATTAACTTTAATAAAAATTACGATGATTTACGTCTGCCAAACATTTTAATCAATTATAGTAAAATTTTCTGTAATTCGCAGAGAAAACTGGGCATTAAATGACATTCTTTAATTCGGTGAAAATACGTAGGTACCGAACGATGCTCCGAACCCTTCGTACACATAATATAACCTTAAGTGTGTTCCGCGGGGTTGTGTTGGATTGTCTCGGCGAAAGGTCACAGGATCACATCAATTCCAATATGAAGTGTATTAGGGGCAGCGCAGACCTAGCAACAAACTGCGAAAGCATACTTGGGTAGTATTTCCTTGAATCTCCCCAATTCAACAAAATTAATTATACTTTGTACTGTATATCACGGTTTATTATGAATTACTTTATTACGTTATTTAACACAAAAATCTTCAATTGGTAATGGTATAGGTTTGCTCGTTCGATTTGTTTAGCTATTGGACGAGTGCTGATTGCGAAAATTCTCGTTTATGAGAGAGGAAAGGTTTATAAAGATATGAATGAGGCCTATACTATGCTACATTGCACATCTAACACGAATAGCTTTTTACACACAGGAACATCTATTAACGCCCACGACGCCACATGCTGGGCACGGACCTCCTCTCTTAGAGGGTTTTTAAAGCATAGGCCCACGTTGCTCCAATGCGGGTTGTTGGGCGAGCGAGTTGGATCCTGGGCACGCGTCGCCGCGCCGCGCGGCAAGGCGTGCGACGCCTGTTCACATTGTATCTTTATTATTAAAATCGTCATCGTAATCACTTATTCACCTTAAACACAATTTTTTTAATCACTCTTATGAAACATCTAATCTTTAAAATAATGCGCGTGCTCGTGATATTCTCTATCATCATCTTATCTCTATTTTTGAAGTAATGAATATTGCTGCTTTGTTGGTTGGCATGTTCGCCTACAAACCCCGAGGTCTTGGGTTTGATTCGGGCTATCGGGTCAAACCGATTATTCTAGTTCAGATATATATTGTTACCAGGCGTAAGCCCACCGACCGTCGGAGCAGAGTGGTCGGTCTATACCCCACAGCTCGCCCCTTTTTAATCTGGTGGTGTTTCGATTCTCAAAAATAACACTATAAAAACGAGCCAAACATATAAAATGTTTCGCTATAGTGCAAAAGCCTGTATATCACGTTTTGTAGTTATTGAGAGACTTTAGCGAGCCTATACGCGTGTTTATTACCCATGTGTCTGAAGCAATAAGGAAGAAATTCGAACTTGTGTCTTAAGCTCTAACGACGTTACTATTTACCGATGCATTATTGATAATATTCAAAAATACATACATCAGAAACTGCCGGGGAATGCTAAAATCCGAGCTCGCATTTCCGACGAAAATTCATACGAAGCGGAATTTTAAATCAGGCTATTCTACTCGTATTCCTCGATTATAATAAACCTGGGCGGAATTCCAAGGCTTTCCTGGTAAGAAGCCAATATCACTTTAAAGAGATACTCATAAAATTATTCACCTGATCGGAGATTAATTTTGTGGAGATGGCGAAGCTGCTATACCGGCAGCTCCCGATGAACTTGAACGATAATCACGATCATCGTTTTACACCCGCTGTATTACATTTATCTGTCACGATAAATATATGTGAACGTGCACTTAAACTGAAGTATGAAGTGGCACGGCTGCCTGAGGAGTTTTCCTAAAAATTGTTTAAAATGAGAATCATTCAAATGTGTAAGGCGAATATCAACAAACATAGTCTACGCAGTGTCTCTAATATCTCGGTGTGCTTGTACTTGTTGTTGCCATTCCGATCGTAAGCGGAGCGGTTCTCGACGAAATTTCCGAGAGTCGGCTCAATCTTATTAAGTGGCACTTCCGCGATTGTTCACTGAGCTGATCACGAGAGATTGTGCGTAAAAATTCAATAAAGCTCACGATCGAGTGAGGCATTTTGCAAATCAGGCGTCTTCGAGAGGCGGTGGGAATCGCAGATCAAATTGACCTTTCTCTTTACAGTGGGGTCTCTGCGCTGAGGGTGCCCCGGGGGCGGCCCTGGCGCCTGATGTGGTTAGCCTGGCTGATTACGTGGTGTGCCGCATAGGAGGAAAACGGTCAACAATTAAAATAGTAATAGCTGTTCATGCTGAGATAACTAACAGAGAGAGAGTTTCTTTAAAAGTTGCTATGGACTTCAGGACAAAGTTGACTAACAAAACGTTTATAAATGCATGATACCTTAAATTACTCCAATTCCTTCGTACCTCTTTTCTAACTTACCAAGAATAACGAATGAAAGAAAAAACAATGCCACATGGCGAGAATCAAATGTGTTCTAAGTACCACCGTCAGAATGATTTCTGACGGTGGTAGTTAGAACACATTTGATCCTGAAATCACTACATTTTGTTTTGTCTTTTCATTGATATCGGCCAAATGGTTCAACCTACAACACGCTTTTATTTTCCGCAGTATTTCGACTCCATATAATTTGTACTCAGTTTTTCCGATACTATTTCACTTCAGAACAAACACCAAGTTTTTCAAGGACAGCAGTCAGCAGCAGCAGATTTGCTGAATGAATTTAAAATTATTGCCCCCATTTACTAAATTTCATTCATTTCCTCAATACGGGATTGCGAGATATCCAGCAACGTTTACTTAAAACGGTCATCGCACTCTCGCACTAGAATCAACTCTTGGTCGGTGTTTTCTTAAATTGAGCACTATTTGTTTCTCGTGTAACAGCACCATTGGGCTGTTACATAATATCGTAATATGTTGTGATCGTGCACGATAATGAATTTTATGAAGCGCGATGTTTCATTAACATTTCCTAAAGCACATGGGAATAATTAACAGTTGAATAATTTAATAGGCATGGCAATACGTTTAATAATTTAATTTATGTAATTTATACATAACACTCGGCCGGTCGCCACACCACCGATTTCTATGGTAATTGTTATCGTCCATACACGAAAGACAATATATACTTGAGTACATCAAATTTAATTTAACTATTTATGTAAACATATAATTACTGACCAAATGTTCACTTTGAGTTATACTTTGCCCTCAACTGACTCTCGGCTCTGAAAAGTGGTTGCAGACTATAAGCCTCATAAGAAAGCTCAGAGTCACTCCACGGGCGATGGAGAGAGCTTAGCTCGGACTACCTCTATGGGATCAAACCATCGATGTAGTTCGATATACATATATGCCACTAAAGCTCACAACTCGTATGTATATTGTAAGGCGGGATCCTAGTGGCGTAATGAAACACGGGACGTTGGATTTTTACTAACTTTATGGTAATTGACCTTATATTCTTACACTCAACAACTCCCATCCTTTTACAGACAATACAATGTACTGACTGCACAAGACATTGTTAAGAACCTAAAGTATTAGTAATTTAAAACAAAAACAAAAGGAAACGGTACGTTCTGTCCTAAAAGTCGTTTTATTTTAATCAATTTCCTGAACTGCCATCTCAACTGGGCCCCGAGTCTGCCATACAACGGTGGAATGATGACACTTGTACTAACAAAAAATAATGAAATACGGTTATCAAAAAGAATATTATTAATTATTACAGTCGGTATGGATGCTTTGAAAGCCTTAGGGTTTTACGTTGACTTTCAAGAGGGAAAACAAATGAAGATTGGTTTAAAATTAACTATTCTTATCTATGTTACCTATAAAGGGCTACATGTATGGGAGTTTATGCCGGGACAGTATATAGATGTCTTCAGTGTCACCTGTCAGCACCCTCGGGAACTCTAGGGTTGTTCCGCATCGTGCAAAGGGACATAAGAATGAATTCGATCCTCGCAAGTTACTGTCCCATCCCTTTAGAACGGCTAAAAATCAATTATAACGATATCCATTAATTATGACATGGTATTATTATTGGATTGGAGAAATCGGTTCAACGGCTTAGACAAGCCATTGAACAGATTTTTCTTAAATGTGCAACTCAGAAGTAAAATGCATCTCGGGAAAACCATTTTATTTTACACTAACGAAATAGATAGTATACAATTTGGCAACCCCGTCGCCACGCAGCGAAGTCCACTCTTGTGAGGAGCTCCAAACTCCTCAGTCTTGGGCCGCTTGTTTTCAGCGGTTCGCTTGACGTCATCTGTGCACCTAGTTCAGGGGAAATCATGAAGGACACAACTTAGAGTCTCGCGGATTGGCGGCCCGTCGGAGAGGCCACGAAGCCTCAGCCCTCACTGTCGCGACGATGGTTAGGCAGGCCGACTTATTTTGCTGTCTAAGGAACCAACCCATACGGCACATTTGTGTTCTAGTCGCACTACCTTCCACTTACTAAGTAATGCGGAATAGGTCACACATCCTCGATCCAACCAAGTCCACGAAGTAAACAAAAAGTGGAATAAATAAAAGCAGTCGCAGTAATTCCGGGAGGTCCAGATGAACGTGCCGCATCGGAGCTCGGGGCCTCATCAAATATTGAAGACCACGTCGATACTCGCAGACTCGCCGTCTAAATACGTACGCCCGGACATTTTATTTTGTAAGGCGGAGCTCGTCGCTTGGCCGGCGGCGCGGCGCTCTCGCGGGTATCGGCCGTAACAAAACTCCTGAAGGTTTCATTTCAAACAGCATTGTTTTCCGTTGAATAATCCAACGTCAGTTCGAGATATAGTGATTTTAGTTTCCTTGAGATTTCACTAAAAACCGTACCATTACCGTTTTAAAATAATGTGATATGATTAGTAAAATTAATACATCCTAGTGTACGAGAATAAAAAAGGGTCTAACAGCTCAGGCGTTTTCAGAACTAGCTCTGTTCGTTTCGCTTCTACTTCTACCAGTTTGTATGTACCTAATTTTGATATATGATATAGAAAAAGGCATGCGATTTTATACCCAAAACAACGCATTGATGGAGGCTGAGTAAAACATTTTTGCTTTAGGCACACAAATACATATTTAATCACAAACTTACCTGTTTAAAAATTTGGGATGTAGGTTCCTGTTATACACCTTACATTCTATAATTTGAATTCATTTACCTACCGTATCACACAAAGGATATTTAAAACTCTGCTTTATAAAAAACTTTGATTATTTAGAAGATTACAAAACGAAAACTAAATTATAATATAACAGACACCCGCCAGGCCGCCTGTGTAAGAGTAATACATTGTCTTGGTAAAAACACCGTTGGCGCGCATGACACTGAGAGAGGATGCCTCCATACTACTTTTACGTACTGATAATTGGTATATAATGTCACTAATCAGTAGAAATACTCTCAGATACGGCGTTGTCTGTTTCTAGTGTTGCGGTCCAGTGTAAACACAGACAGACTTAAGCGAATTACACGGCGCAGCGCTCGTGAGCAATTCAGCAAAGCTGAGCTATGAAATTAAGGGATCCTATTGGTGGTGCACACACGTCCCCAGTTCATGAAGGGCAAATGTATCGTTAAAAAGCGGCTTAACACTCTTGGTAGTATAAAAGTTAAAGAACACGTCTCCGATTTACGATAATATATGAGCTCTTTTATACGTCGAGTTTGTCTGTTTATATATATCTACTCACGGTTCGTAAGACGGATTCTATCGGCAGATGATAGTTTCCAAATATTCGTACTTACAACGAGAAATTAATTTGAATACGACATTAAAGACCTATTTAACAATCTTCCGATAACTTAACTTAACACATTTGACATATTGACAAATATTTCCATCAGCTAAAGCTTACCGGGAGATTGTGGAGCCGGCCGTAGGCTGCGTGTTTCGGTACGAGGCGATTTGTGATCATCCATCTTGAGCTTTTGTTTCTATTTAGTACGACATCGGGAACGTAATATTTTGTTAGAGCGACTTCGCGCGACCTTTGTATAAAAAGGTTCGTTACAATTGCTCCCGGCGCGCCAAAGCCTCGGCTTGAGGGCCTCTCTTCAGAAACTATGCCAAGGCCACTAAATCCCATGTAATCCCGAGTTTCGGACGAAAATTTCTTATTTTACTAACTTGATACGCAAACTTTAAAGCCGTAAGATTTTGGCTTATTATTTTAAAAACAAAACAGAGTCCTAGTAATAGGGTGACGTTGGCAACCTTCAGGCAAGAAACATTATAAATAGAAGAGAATAATCTTGTTTTGTATCGATATGTAGAATAAGATTTCTTTACAATACCTGGTTGGTATTCACCTGTTAAAGAGTACAATGAATAACAAAACATCAAAAGAGTCTCTTCACAAAAGTTCTAAGAAAAGTTTTGTGACACACGTCATTATGACACAGAAGGAACATTGATTGCTGACGAAAACGTTTAAACCTATAAGAAATGTTCGTTACAATCTAATAATGTTTCCTTTTAATCGTTCGCGGCTCTGAGTAAATCTAAGAAGGAGTTTGTTTCCTGACTCACCGGGGAACGAAATGTTGAGCGGAAAAGAGAAAAATACTTTCTTGATCCGATTTTAATTTCTTGAATGAAATCAACTCAGCAGTTAGCACTTTACAGGTGGTATTTTATCATAGTTATTTATCAGAAAACGTTTTTTTCTTTACCAAATATTACTGCGAGAAAGTTATAATTCTACTAGATACGTTAGACTTTTACTTCGTTTGCTTGAGAAAATGATAATTTTATACACATTTCAAATCTCTGTGTAATAAATAAATACTAATTGTTCCCCGCGACTGTGTCCGTGATGTTTTGTTTTATTAAATCCTTTTACTTTTTTTGGGATAAAAAGTTTCCTCTGTCCGTCTCCGAGATGCGAGCTATCTCTATGTAAAACAATATTTAAAAAAGTTTCTGGTGTTTTTCGGGATTACAATTCCTTACCTCTCAGGATACAAACTATTCCTGCGCTCAATTTCATTAAGATCGGTGCAGTGCTTGAGCCGTAATTATATTAGAATTGATGGAATTTTCTTATTATTTATATATAATAGACGGAAATTTCTTCTCCGGGGTGTAGTGTACAGATAGTGGGGTGAGGTTTGTGGGGGTGGGGAAGGAGAGTTTTGTCAACTGACAACCACTGCGCGGAACGGACGTGCGAGTGTTGTAAATAGCTACACAGACAGACAATTATTGATATTATTAATATTTAACACAATAAGAAATTTTGATGTTACGGTTTACGGAAAAGATTTATGAGTGTTTTTCCTGATACTTTCCCAGTTGTCAGGTTTCAGATTTAAAACTCCAGTTTATCCATAAATTGAAGATTTATGGATAAACTCGAGCTTCCTTGTGAAATGAAACGACTCCTGTGGCGCACCGCCTGCGCTGTCTTATTATAAACTGGGTTCGGTTCCCGGCTCGAGTCTGGTCTGTTGGGAGTTGCAGCTACCACCCTACTACCGACACACACCGCCAAGTGATTAAGCGTATGATACTGCCGATTTGCAGTCTACTTAGAAAGCCAGCAGGAAGAGTGACTGGTTTATGTTGTCATTAGGCGTGGCTTTGGGCGAGTGTAATTTATAAAGATTAGTAGAGAGTATGTCGCAACATCTAAAGACATACAGAAGTCTACAATGTAAATTCGTTGTAATATCACGGCTCTTAAATCAGAACAATGCTTTTAAAGGATAAATATTTAGCTGACGTCATGTCCCGTATGTTACCCGGTGGTGTATGTGTACCCGGTGTTGCGATTTGGAACTCGACTTTGGATTTACGGCCATAACTCACTGCGTTATTAACCAGCTCGTTTGGGATTCGAATAGAGTGAGATTCGATTAAGTTACAAACGAGGATAGTTCCCGTGGGATGTTTTCGTGGATTTCAGGCAAACAAAGTTTCCCTGGCTTGTCATTGGCTGACGCGGCGCGGGACACTTCGCTTTTGTGAGCAAACAATGAAAGCTGAAATACACAAGAGATACCTCGATACTTACCTAAATACCTTCAACTTAATCTTTACGACCACCGCTGCGGCGAGTGCTGTTTAGGAGTAGGAAGACCTGGTTAGATTTTGAGGGCCAATATAGGGATCTAATATATTTTTATTCGGCTAAAGTCTTGTGTGACGCGGCTTGCCATCTCACCACCAAAGCCGTACTTGCAAAAACACTTTGCTTCTTCACTATATGCAAGGACTACGTGTATACAGTGGACTACCAAAGTTACTGTGAATTATTCCTTAGTGGTGCTTTCTTTTTAAACACGAGGTAACATAGTGATGGTGTTATAACTGCGATTACGCATCGCCAGATCAAAGTTGAAAATCATCCGATCAGGTGTCATCGCTGTTGAAGTAACACCGTTTGTATGTGCCACTAGTAAGTTGCGTTTAAACATGCAACATCTACTAATGAGATGTTGTAAAATATGTACATTTTAATGAGTGTATTAGTGGTAGCGATTTGAAAATGTACATTTGCATTCACTTCACGAGACGTCGCCTCGCCGTGCGGCGGAGACCGTGCGACACGTCGCCGATAAAAACTCAAAGTTGAATGAAATACGGGCGCCTACCACCTACCACTCGCTTCACTTCGAACACGACATGCCATCGTACAAATGGTTTACAATATGGTATGGTATAATATTAGTTCTAAACTTAAAAAAAAACAGACATTAAAAGAGTTGACGGTTTCTACCTCGTTGTAAATGGTTTTTGTTTGATTCTGTTTTCTGCGATTCTTTGTGTATTTTGTGTGAAGACGACTGAGTGGCGGCCCGTCCAGAAGAATATGCGTAATGCGTATTTGAACTTCTTGCAGTAGAAATTTGCATCAGCAAATGGGTGAAGGTATATATTCGGAGGGAGAAATTACCAGAGGAAAATGTGTCGATGAATTTGTTTACCATCTTTTAAACATCCCAATACCAGAAACTCACAAAAACTTGTAATGAAAATTGTTGCGTTGTCAGTATTATTACAGTTTTGCTTTGTAATTAGACACATTTATCAAATCTGCGCTATCAAAGCGATTCGACCGCGACAGCCGCAGAGAGGCGGGTACCAGTCGTTTTGTAATTTTGACTTGTGTTGAAATAGTTACTTTCCGATTTGGTTTTAAATATCATATACTAATAGAAAATTCTGTTTGTTACCTACGTTCGGTACGTCTAATGCACCGATCTGTATGAAATTTGGCACGAACAAAGCTGCGTTTCCAACGTATGATTAAAAATATACGCCGGGAAAGCATCCAGAAACTGTTTCAGCGGGATTTTTAAATAATAACCTTGTTATCTACAACATTTTGCATGAAGATAGCAATGCACACGTAGACATTTCTTTTTGAACGGGCAAATACTCGGTTTTTCATTTCCTCCATGAACACTTGCAGCACCAGAGGAGCCAACAATGCGCCGTCGGCTGAACCCATCCCTCATTATCGGCTGCTACGTGGCATAACGTTAAATCGCTTGGCGGTTTGTCTCTCCCGAGTAGGACGTCCTGAGTAAGGAAACGAACGCAGGACCACCAACTTTATAACGAGACAGAACACGCTCTGCGTCACAGAGGTCGTCAAGAAAAAGCTTCTCAGAAACAAACGTAGCAGAAGTCGCGAGCAACGCAGTGTTACCAACAGCTAATTTAAAACTTTCAGATACACACGGCGTCTGCTGCGCCTCTAAACTTGATACAATACTTACTTCGTGGCTTCGCTAGTTATTGTAGCGCTGATCTAACGAGAGATGAAAATTAAGAAATTTAGAATTCTAAGCAAAGTCGATGCCAATCCTAAATATGTTAATTCATCGGCTTCATCGCGTTTTTCGTAAAAAATTAAAATTTCATTTATTAAAGCAAAATTTCTCGTTTACTCCTCGTTTAATTCGAATATTTTGCGAATTAATTAATTCTTAATATTTGAATATTCAAGAAAAGCATTGTTTTTTATTGATTTCGAGCGATTAAAATATGCGGCCGTTTATTGCGCTGTGAAAACTCACCCTCGAGATTTAATGGTACTTTTTATATTGTACTAAGCTACACTGTTTCCATTTATTTATTTGATTCGAATAGTTACTTTAATATACGAGCAGTTATCAGCGGTTCTTGTGCACTTCATGGCCCTTTATAATCGTCTTAGTTGTGGGAGTCATAGATAAAACACACTTCACCTTGTGAGAAATTTTTGAAAATTTCATGGCTATTTCTTCGCTGAAATGAATGATAGCTCACTTACTCCACTTGGAGCGGCGTGGTGGGTTGGATACACTATAAACCTCTCTCCAATAAGAAAAGAGGCTTGTGCCCGCAGCCGGAAATTAGGTTGAGGAAGGTGAAGGAATTTTATAATTAATGTGAATGTGAATGAGTTTATTACGCTTTGTCGACTAGACGTCCTAAACCATAGAAATGAAACGCACATACATCTGGAGATATAAGATTGCAATATAAAAAACCGATAAGAACGAGGATGGTGTCACGGGCAACAGCTAGGTCAACTTTTCAAAAACATCTTGATGCTTGCACGCTGAATCTTATTGTACAAGACCAAAGCACCGGAACGGCACATCGCTTAGCGACATGTTTTTAGGCAGTTAGATATATAGCTCCGACGACTTGACGAGAGCAACTTTAGCAATGGTTTGCAAATTTAAGTTTCCGCATATTTATGTTTCCGCAATAGCGCAGCGCTCAACACTGCACCAGGGAGGAGCTAAAGATGGGATGGGAAAAAAATAAATGTAAAGCGAATCGGAAATTAATAGGAAATTATATCTGTAGAGCAACATTTACAGGAACAACTCGTACTGCGGTACTGACAGCTCCGGCGCTGAAGGGATCAGTAGCAGTTACGAGTTAGTGAGGAGTTTAAAATGTAGCACGTCAACGGAAACTCAAGTAAGGTGATTATGTAAAGCAGGGGGAGGGACCGTCCGCCGGCCGCCGGGCGGCAGCGAACACCTGAATGGAAATTAGACATTTACACTTTCCAGGCCAAAATGGTATTACTATTGCATACAAGCATTAAGTACGCTCTCGCCGAGCACCGCTGTTAAGTACTTAGGACTGGGGCTGAGACCAGAAAGCGTAATTTTTACAGTTGTGTGTCGCGTAATTGCGGTGTTGCAATTTCTGCTGCAGGCACTTTCATATGGAAACCATGGAACATGGGAGGAGCGCCATTTAGTTTTTTTGTTTCGTTCAATTCATTCAATCATCATCACCGAAATCAAGTAAAACACCATAATACGGATTCTTAGTCATCGATTCGTTCGTCAACAACACATACCAACGAGTTAAAATGGCAAAGGTTCTTAGAGGACTGCTTATGACTGTTTTATATGCGCCGACGAATCACACGGCTTGTTTCCGATTTTATTGGAGGAAGGAATCTATAATTATGTCTATATATTTCCAAAAAAATTATACGTAACTCCGGACAGTCAATAGTCACCATCGAATGCATCAGTGTGAGCTCTGGATGCCGGCGGGGCGGCGTGGAGTCGCCTTGTGTCGGCCGGCGCCGATCCTATTTACAAGTAAATGCGCTCGTGCGAGCTCAACCGCTCCTGCTAATAGGCTAATGCGGGCTCGCTACACAAACGGCACGATTTCATTTAGGACTTCGACGGCGACACGAGCGCGCGCCCTCAGGCGGCACTGATACAGGTGGTTTTGAATATTTCCTACATTCCCTCAACCGTTCTGCTCAATTAGAAGGCTTTATCTGCAGGCAGTTTCAAATGATTTAAAGAGTTAACTCTGTCAGAGCTTTGCTACTTAGTGATTTGTCGATGGAAACATGCCACAAAAGACATCTTCTGATGTTGAGGTAGCGATCGGGTATTGATTTTTAAAGAGTAACTCCCTGTTGCTTATTACAAAAAAATGCTTGAAATGTTTATGGCTGGCGATGTCACACCACTTGCAACCAGAGCTAACAAACTCGAATGAAAAAGTTAATATAATCAAAGCTACGAACTTATTCAATGCGTCAGGACTGCCACCACTCAAATAATAGAGCGACATACCAATGTCGATCAAGAAAATGTAATTACTATCTACTCTAACCTTTACATGTTAACTGGAATAGATTCCCTGTAGTTTAATTGTTTAAAAACAGAGATCTAGCGATAGCTGCCGAAAGATGCTCATTTCAGGGTGTACGTGTCGAGTGGTGACATTGCTTGATGTTAATATTTGAATAAAAACGAGGGCAACATGCATTTGTTGCATGCAACAAAGAAAAACTTCGAAGAAAAGCAACAAAACATATTTCCGGACGACTCTGAACTCATAGCAAAGAGTACGAGTACCACCGCAGCGTCAGCAAATGACTCTCGGAGAGAACTCGCTGCTGTTTGTCAGCTCTTGTACTTCCCCCGTTTGCACAAAACCTCCTCACCGCTCACGAGTCTTACAAACTTCATTTGCATGTTGAATGGAAGAGAGATTATGAAATATTAATCCGACGAGTTGAAGCTCTGAGTGAATTTCCAAATAACAACGACGGCACCCTGTCTGTTGGCTCCAACTTGATGAATCTAGTGCCTCCACTGGAAGTTAGATTCTGACAGTACTTCGCTGCAGCATCGCAAACACATTAGTGGCTGCTCTGGTGTTCAGATCTTTTCGGGTTATAGTAATCACTTAACACCAGGGGTTGGCTTGTTTGCAGGCGATGTAAAATATTAGAAAAAATACACCAGACTGCATTCTAAGTTTCTGTGTCAAACATACAGCTGTATGTAAAAGGCGAACACGATTTCGAATGAACATCAGCTATAGTAGCTCTAAAACGAAATCTTGTGGTTTCAACTCCAATATAATATTGGATGGACATGATTTTGTAGGAATGGAAACAGGCGGCCGCAGCTCTCAGAAGTGTATTTTCATGTAAATAAGGGTCGTGTGGCGATGATCAAAGGTAATCTGGCGTCTGAGGCGTAACGGCGCCTGCTGCAGCGGCAGCGCACGCCAATAACGACCGCATTGTGCCTCCGGCGCCGCATTGTGTGCGCGTTCAAATACTGAACAATTTGACACCTCTTAAGTATAATGTACAGATATTGTGAAATACATATACATACATATACATAGTATTACAGATATTAGACACAACTCATTTACGGGCAACAACGTCCCTTCATTGACGACTTGACGATAGTTTTTACATACACTCCTCAGGACGGGAACTGACATACCCATTAACAGTTTAATCCTCTTTAATCTAGACTTCATAACGTACCATTGAGTGAGGATTCAGTCTAAGGCTAGCTTGTTGTTATGTGTTCATTCCACTCAAATTTCAAGTTTACAGCTGGCCAGGGCCAAGTTTCCCACCAGACCAGACTAGAGACAATTTAGCAATTGAACATTTTCTAACTCTAGGCTCCGACGGTCAACGTTGAAACCAAACGAAGTGATGTGTCTTACAAAAATCTAGACAGTTAATGCGCAGATTTATGTAAGACACGTTCTATGGATCACACTCCGCGTTCCATCTATGAAGGTTCTGCGGACACGAGGCAAGCCAGCGTCCGATGTGGCCTTTGATCGCTGACCCGGCGCGGCGTCCATTAGCCGTGTTCTACAGCCTCGACGCGCCCACACGCTGGGTCAAACAAACTCTAGAGGGAGGTCTGTGCCCCGCTGCGGGGGACTAGTAGGCGGAAGAAAACGGTGCAGCAGCAGATGAAAGATATTTTGTTCTTGTTCTTGTAACTCCTACACATCAAGCTCAGCGTCCCACAGAGAGAAAACTTAAGAGCACGTCAAAACATCTTCGTCGTAGTTCGAGCGGATAACGACAATATGCCGGCGTTCATCCGCGCGATGGCGCTCGGCGCTGTTAACGAGGCTCGAGTCGTCATGTGGCGTCGGCTTCTGCGCCAGTTCACTCGGTTTGCATAATAAAGCGACAAAGACAAACATTTGGCGCGGGCGGCCGACAGCTCGCGAGCCGAGGCTCACGGCCCGCGCACTTTCGGCTTAATTTTATTGACAACACACTGACTTTCGGTACGAACATGGTTTAATGGTGCGGTAACAGAGCGGACAAACGTCACGGGTTATGATATTACAAAAGAGATCACTTGGCCATGCGTTTTCACTTTGTTAATGTATTGTGACGTATCTTAACCATCTATCAAGATATTCTAAAATTATGATTTAATATTTTGCTCTTTACTTGTTCGTCTGAGAAGGAAAGTGCGGATATTCTTCATGTTTATTACAATGTTATTTCTCCAAGGGAATATATTTATTTTCAATCATTATAAGGGAAAGCCGCTCCAGCTGGCATGAAGGGGCCTTTACAAGTAAAATTAGAGGTCTTAACTAGTTTGAAAATTAATTTTAAAGTGTCTAATTGCAGCTTGGAAACAACATTCCACACTGAGCATTCTTATTAGAATATAGTACATCACCAATACGAGATTCAGCAAAGTCTAAACCTTTGGTTAAGGTTTTGTTAGACGGCTGCTAACCTATTTCTTAGCCGGTACTGCCAGCCAGGCAAAACAAGCTGCTTTTCCTTACCATTTTCAAAGCAGAAGGTTCAGATTTAGGATAATTTTGAATGTGTTAGTCAAAGTGAGTATTAGTAGTAGAGTATTAGTAGTGTTAGTATTACAGATTATAACCATTATTAACAATCACTCGCTGCATTTATCACCATCACAAACTCGTTATACACATAATAATTAGGATATTAAAATTTATAATAATTAGAACATTAAATGGTAACGGATTAGTATATTTTAATTATGAATTCTCATCAACTCTAAATCGAATTTCCGATTTGAATAATTAGATCAGTCGGCGGCGTGGTTTGTAAAATATTTTGAAAATAGTTTATATAATGAGCTAACTAACGCGCCCGTCACTACTTACGTGTTAAACAGGTTCCATAGTGTGTTGCCACATAGTGTTCCACTTGTGTCAAGTTATATATATTACTGCCTGCAACATGTATAAACACGTACGATCGATCCCCTTTGATCGTATAATACTAGCATAGTATTTCAAGGCTTATGGTAAATAAAATTACTTATTCATTAAATCTATGTTATCTGATGAATAATAATTAATCCAAGAGTTAAAATATCTTTATAAATACCAATTTTCATTAAAAATGTGCTCAGTTCTCAAAATTTACATGTATTACGTACATTGACAGTAGGGACAAAAAACAATAAAAGCTTTTCTATCGATTTGATATTGGTTGATGCGATCCTGTTAAAATGTTTGTACGTTGCGTGAAGCCACACGCCGCTGTGGGTGTTATGATCCCAAGTTTCATGTTTGTGAGAATTTTATTATTCCACCATAACTTTTAAATGCGTGAACAGATTTGGACGTCTCGGATATATCTACAATTCATCAATCAAGAAAAGATAAAAAGTGGCGGTTGTTTTCAAATGCGAAAATTTAGTCTCATTTATTTTAAAAATGACGTATTGGTCTTACGGTGCAGTCGGAGTCGTTACTGTCGCCGGCCGCGGCACAGCGCAGCGCATCGGCTGGATTTTTGGTTAATTTAAATGCAAATGAGCGTGTTCAGCGACCGCGCTGCAGGCGACGCGCGGATTTCCTCGGTTTACGTCACTGGGCCAATTATTAGCTGTATTGGTGCGCATTCTGCTATACACTAAACAAGATATAGTATTTTTATGTGGGTCGCCCCGCGTGTTAACATCCTCGCAGCAACGGCTGGTGGCCGCAGCGCACACGACGCGAATGCGACATCCCACCTCTGGTGAGGAAGTAACTAGCTATAAATTACTTTATCAAGAAGAAGAGAGCTATCGAAGATACCTTGCTCAGCAGCTCGCTGCAGTCGCCGGGAGAGTCCAGTAGGGAGTGATATCGCACTCGCTACTCGTCAACCTGATTCTAGTTACTTATACTACGCTTCTCGCTTATGGTCGGGGACGAGAAAAATGATTCAGCTTTAAAAGCTTACTGACTACCATCAGAGAAGTAGTCTTCTCCGCGAGTGGCAAAGCCCGGAGAACCGAACTCTGTCCCCACCTCAACAGACTCGGGCCTGCCGGGAAGAATCTACAACAATGACAAACCGTGGGGAGTGAGACTCGTTG
This sequence comes from Lasiommata megera, assembly GCA_928268935.1. NCBI lineage: Eukaryota > Metazoa > Arthropoda > Insecta > Lepidoptera > Nymphalidae > Lasiommata > Lasiommata megera. The sequence continues at coordinate 180,263 of OV743308.1, read as the reverse complement.
AACGTGTTCGAGGTGTCGCTTGAACAGAACAGCAGATGGATTCATACAATATCTAATATATTATGTAGATAGATTCTTATACAATCTGGCGGCAAACAAAAATGTACCTAATAACATTAACAACGTTGTTGCAATAACGTACCAATGAACGGCCAATGGATGGCTCAACCCGCTTCGTCAAAGTTACGTTTACAGTTTTCCACGCCAAGAGAAGCGTAAAAGTTATATTTATAGCAGTAAAACATAACGACACCTATTATAAAATGGCCGCGATTGAACCTCAATTTAGCAGACGGAAACGTGTCCGCAATTCGTTCGCGCCATATCTGAGGCTATTGTTGAAGCACTGCGACACGTTGGGCTTCAGAGTCTCATGTTACTCGGGAGGTACTGAAACTGTCTTTTGTGCCTCTCTTTCGAGTTTTTTCATGGAGGCTATAGAGCGAATGGCAAGATACGCTTGAAGTACAACTGCTCGTATTTTGAACTAGTTGCAAAAAATAATTTACCAAGGTATCGAAACTTTTATCAGATTTAGAGAAACATTGGAAGTTTTAGGTTATTTTTTTTGTTTTTGGTGGAGGCCTAATTAATCCCCTATAAAATACCATAATAACTCATCTCAGACCCTTTACGAAAATCATGAAATTTGAGAAAAAATTATCAATACATATATTCATTAATTATTTTTACAAATTGCCCGCCGCCTCCGTGGTAAGTGACACGCTATTACGATCCCACTCGCGGACAATGGCCGCTCGGAAAAAGGTTTAGCTCATTTGTGACTGCGTGAGAAATTGGCCGGAAAGTGTTTTTATGGCGCAGTGGATAAGGCTGCCGCACGTAGCGCGGAGTGGACTGAGGGCCTTATGTCTTATCTTATCTGCGTCTTGTGTAGGCATTGTGTGTTTGTTTCAATTACGTAAAAGGATATGATCGAAAAAATATTGAAATTACAAAAGTTTCTTGAATGAATGCTTACTGAGACTGTAAGCAAACAGAAGCAAGAACTATTGCACCTGAGACTTATTTGAAAGCTTTGCCTTAAGATAGACGCAGAATTAAACACGAAAGTCGACAAGTCATATGAAAAAATTAAAGTGAAAAAAAGATTTTTATTTGATGACATGACAATTTGACATAACCTTATGCTGATATCAAGCAAATAAAGGTAACGTATCAGCTGCAGCGCTGGTTGTCAGTGAGAGCCTGGATATGGGTTGAATCGCCACGTGACCAATTAACAAAATATACCTAATAAAACTTTAGTCACTTAACATAATAATAAACATATTCAATATAACATAATACAAAAAGAAATTAACACATTAACAGAAGATTAAAATTCAGACAAAATCAAAAGATATGGTCATCAGTAGAAATATTAATATTATTAATTTTACTAATTTGATATTTCATACGTGTGCCATGTTATTATAAACTTCCCATTATTGTCCGGATACTTCCGCTTTTATGGGACGCGGGAAAGGGGTTCTAGCTTTGACCCCCACCGTGCTTTAGTGTTGGTTGTAGTGCTTGAATGTCACTAGTTAGTGTTCATAACCCACAAGTATTGCCCCAGCTCTCCTTCAGCTGCACGGGAGTGAACACCGCCAGTTCCGCTAACTTCGGCCTCAGGAAAATTCTCCTTAACAATTTTGAACCCGGGGACGTCACCTTAATAGTCGATCTTTGAGACCAACGAGGCATATAAATTGTAGAATTCTGAATTGGTTGTTCAATTTATAAGATACATAAAGCCTGTATTATCGCGAACGAAATGCTGCAGGCTCCCGGGGGGGTTATAAGGCACTAATGCTTTCATTGGACTAGAAAATAACGGCTGCGGCGATCGTTGACCCGAAACTATGAAAATGTTATAAATCGCGCAAAGTAAAAAGCATCCCCTTGACCTGCGCCGTGGACCCTCATCATCGTTTATTTCAAATTGGGTCCAGTACAGCCCCTCTGTTAGCATACAAGCCGCTGTGTTCACGGTATGATCGCGCCGTCGACCTGGTGGTCGGCTGATGCTTCTGGGTCCAGCGTGGTGGCGGCCCAGCATCACTTAGCCCGGCGCTGTCGGTGTCAATATTCCCTGCCCGCCCTCTTTTATCTCTTTGCTGGGAACACAAACTGAAATCGAAACACACAATGTGCACGACGTTATTTCTTCTTCGTGAGTGAATAAGTTCAAACTAAAATCAAACTGGATGCGTTTAGTTATATACCTTACTTACAGTAATTGTTCGAAGGAAGACGTCTAACACAAATATTTTACCTGCCAGCCGCGGTCGGTCATGTGATTCATGCTAAATATTGTGCCATTTTCTCGGTTGCCTTTCGATAGTGACGCGGGCATTATAAAAAGCTCCCAACGTCCACAGCACAGTGCTCTATTTCCGTGCCGCATCCTGTAATAATTCCCCCTGTGCTAGGGTACGCTAAATATTAAATGACTCGGCTCGCTAGTTTTCCCGAAGATTTGTTGTTGTTTATTATTCATGTTCATGGGTGCTCGCGACGCGCCCGGCGTGACGGTGACGCCGCCTCCTTACACGCGGCGCGCACCGAACCCTCGCAGCTCCTAGTTTTTAGGTGACGAATGTAGTTCTCAACATCGTATCACACAAGAATACACGGATCAACAGTGCATTCTATAGTTCAGTCTATTTGACAATAGACTTTGACCTAAACTGTAACAAAAAAATATTTTACCAGACATTTTAAACTATGGAATGAATAATTTTCTCACAAGCCTCGAACCTTGCCAAATTTTTCCATGTACAGTAAAATAAATCGGCGTCCGACGACCGACTAGACATTAGCGGCTTCAATCAAAAACATGAAATACAAGTCAAGTCAAATAATTAGCTACAGATGTCGATGATTGCCGTTATCAGGAAATCTTTACGGTTTCCTTTCGGTTTCGTGGAATCGTCAAAGGTATTTAAAACACAGGGTATTATGAATGAAGTAAACGGATACTTTGTAAATTTATAAGCGGCTTACTAACTCGATTTACGTTTACCGATTAAGCTCACTGAATCAAATCGTTTCCGCCTGGCCGAGCGAGGCGGCGCGCAGCTGGAGACAGCGCCGAGATGTCGAAAGTGGCTCAATAACGCGGCCATTGCGGCCACACGCCCGGACACTAAAATCACCCGATATTTTGTTCTTAAACACTCGTTAAAGCGAGAATTATCATAACGACTGTTGATATACAAACTTGAGAAATACAAAAGCTCTAACTACGCAAAACAGTGCGCCGGTCGTGCGCCGCGACTTATACTCGTAGGTGGAATATTATTAAGGAAGCGAGATATCCTAACAAATTAAGATGAGTTTATTTAAGTATTTTAAATATTTTTATTTAGACAGTATAGTATAACACTGTTATACTATACTGTCTAAATAAAAATATTTTTTGTAATTACATGTTTGATTTTGTCGCTGTATTAAAATATTACTTATTTATTTATAACATCTTAACGTTGATCTTAAAATAATTATATCATATATGTAAATTAATCATACTCAAGTATGGACCTTAACAGTTTTTCACCAATCATACTTTATACTGCAGATACACCATTGAAGAAGAATTAACCTTACTGTTATTAGCGATTATTCTCTTAAATTCTATAAATTTAATAGTCTAAATAATAAATAATAATTATTGTTTGATTTAAGGGAATAACAGATTAAAAACTAAAATAATAAATTTGACATTAAACGGGCAGTTTTGGTGAAACTTTGCCAGGTACGTGACCGCATATCTGTTGTCTAAGCATGTCTATGTAAAGATCCACTAATGGCAGTATTATGCTACTACCGATGTTTGTATTGTTATGACGCTCGTTATATTCGGGTCTTTCGGGACTTCAATAGGTCGCGGTTATGAAACCGAAAAGTCATTATAACTTCGTTTTACCGTTGAGCTCAATGATAACAATTCGCCTCATATTAATAGAGCCTGTATTAAATTAGCCTTTTTTAATTCAAATGCCAAGTTTCATCGATGTCACTTAATTCTCCTGCCATCCTAATTTGTTTTTAAACAGGAAACATAATTTAAAGTTATTAAATAGTGAAAGTTAATTCATCCGTTTAATTGCCACTACAGTGATATTGTCGCACTCAAACTCACACAACCCTCGCCGAGTCCAAACAAAAAAGAAAATGGCCATAACAATATCAATATCAGTTAGTTGTTACGTTTCAGCTTCAAGGTCCGGCGACGGCTATCCCGAACGGCTATTACCCTTTGTTCGAGCCCCTTGTTACGTCCAGGTCCCTCCGCCGCAGCTGCGACCTGGACGGTATCAGAGCCGAGGCGCGTTCAAACAAATGACACGGCAGCTAGCGCGGCTACTTTTGATTACGATGTACGGCTGGACGTATGGCTACGAGTATTATACCTTTTACTATTACCCACGAAGGTCCGGAGGAAATGTATTCGTTTTATGTTTAAGATGGTGTGGGGATTCGAATCACTAGCCAGATAAATGCATATTGTCCGACTAGAGTCCGCTGTGAGGTGAACCAGTGCAATTTGAAAGCGGGAAGCAAAGAATTTTTGGAAATATAACTTTGCTTCTACATCATGTAATAGTTGATCCTGTATCAAAAACGTCTCACGGACCAGGAACACGAAACACTCTAATCCATGTATTGTGGATCTAGAGCCCTCACTGACTCAATATAAGGACCTCCTGGTGAGACGCAATGAAGTCATATGGCGGCGGTTACCGACGCCTACTGGAAATGATCGGGCCTACGTATGATGTACTCGTATCTATTCAGCTCTTTGAGTAGCTGTCTATCTGTAATTTTATTTACGAAAATAATACATATCTTACCGTCAGTAAGCAGTTACGTGTCTGTCCAATAAATTGTAGTAAAAAATATATAGTCACATGATTTAAATGTAAGCATAATTTTCCGTCTGTTGCCCCGCTTCTTCATCGAATTTAGTTTTCCGTTCGACTCGAATATTTTACGTGGTAAAACGTAGCTAATGTAACAGCTAAATTTCGGCAACAACGTTAGCACTCTCGTACAACATTCCAACTCCTTTTCCTACAACCTCCTTCTGATACAACCTACGAGGGAAAGTTTGAGCTCACAAATATCCCTGTGCGTCGTGATTATAGGATGCTATCTACTTTTTAGAAGATTATGAATTGCAAGCAAGGACACCGTCAAACCTTACTTAGTCTAGTGACAGACAGACACTGGTCTAGTGGTTAACGTGTATGGGCACCTCTACAATGGCAGAAATAGCTTGGCGCCACCAAATCTGTGTCACTGTTGACAAGTCGCTATGTGTTCTGACACGTTCCATAAATCAATACAGCACGCTCCCAGCGAGCGCCGCGGCACGTCGCGACGGCGGCCAGAACAAACAGCTGTTGTCATACGTCACACTCCGCACGCGCTTTACACTTTTCTAAGCGATCTTTGAACATCCGGTTGCTAGCTTGGTTGTTGCTATTGTTGTCTCTGCAGGGAATCCCAAAACATACAGCCCAGCCCCAGAAATGGAAACCAGAACCCTGTGATTCGTAGTACGTCAATGTGCTCCCAATTATTAATTTCCTTGAACACAATCTCCATAACCGCTATGAAACCTATGTGCTATTATAAAACAAACATTCGCAAGGGCCGCACGCTGGCATCGGGCGAGGCGGCGCGTAGCAGACGTCGCGAGCTCGCTACAAATGCTCTTCATTTCTCCATTGATAGCCTCTATTCTTCACGCGCTGTTTCAATTTCTGCTGAAATGTTTGCGTTTCGAAGGTAATGTTCACGGGTTACGCGCTACGTAGTGCCGCGTCAATATAATATCATGCAGACACCACTTTAACTACACGATCATTTCAACTGATGAAAACGGTGATGGGAACAATAGGTTAAGTAATAGTTTAGGTAAAAATAGTTACAATATTCACAACTCTATAGGAATCTGAAGACTTTGATCGCCTTTTCAGCACTTTGGCCACTTCTAGCTTTCATCTTTTTTTCTTTATTTCGAAGATGTACTCGTTCATGTGTACACATCTCGATTAAAAAGAATCATCTCAATTTTCAACTTCAAGGCCTAGGGCACATGTCTCCTATATGTACTCTGCGCCGCGACTCCGTCGAGTGAGTCATGTAGCGTAAACTTCGACGCTAAAGTAGGAAGTAAAAGCTTTAATTCGAGATACAAACAAATTGTACACGGACCTCTCTGTAGCGACGAGGCAGCGGGACAGGCCGCTATTACGAGTTCCTTTTCACGATCGTTCCAAATGATAGTGTCGGCTGTTGCCGCGAGAATGTAACAACGATCGGCACACGGCCCGGCACGTGGCGCGCCCACACACGCGCCGGCGGCGGCCCGCTACTTAGTCTACTTGCCTCGAACTTGAGCCATACTTCCGGAAACTCGATCTCGAATGGGATTGCAATTTTAGCTATCCCTTAGTTACGATAACTGGCTGGTACGTGATATATTTCAAGTTGGCATATGTGAAAGAGTGGGAGTTCTAGACACCCACCTTTTGTTTGTGCGTAAGTTCGACTCGGTTACTGCACCGACCTTGATAAAGCACGGAGCATCCTAAATATACCAGGGGTTTTTTGCAGCTACAACGATTTTAGCGAAATTTGCCATTAAGAGCTTACTCCCTGATAACATGTGATTTATTTTATCATCCTGGGAAACTTGTAAACGCCGAGATTTTTAATGTTCAAAAACGCTGACGCAGTCAAGGCCTCAGCTGCTTAACAAAAATTTAGTTATCAAATAAATGTATTGCAAAAGTAAATTTGTAGTTGTTAGTTACGTAGTTAATGTAATTTTTGTCGGACTTTTTAATATCACGAAAGTTTTGACCTAGCATATAAGTCCCAAAGTTATCCCAAAATGTGTAACGTAAATACAATTAAATCTAAAACTGTAACAGTATACAGAGGAAGTAGTCAGTGGACCGGATCCGGTGCGTGTAGGGGAGCCCTTAGCCGTGACGTCACCTGTTTTCCCGGGCAAGACAAACGGCCCCGGCACGGCGCCGCCGTTATTGTTTGTGACTGAAAAATTCACCTCCGCCGGCAAATAAAGCGTTAAAAATGGATCGTGTTGCGACTCACAACCTCGCGCCCCGCGCCCGGCCCGGCGCCCGGCCCGGCCCGGCTCGGCGCCGGTGCTGTTACCTGTGCACCTTGGGCCGAAACGCGTCTCCGCTCCACTTGTATAGCTTAGCTTAGGAACCTATATCAAAAAGAGTTACCTATATCAGGTGGGTTAACCCAGCAGCGGTGGCTGAGCAGCTCTTCTTCGCACTCTGTTTTCATGCAAACGTGGAATACGAGTAAATCTCATTGTAAAAACAACAGTGTGTCCCATGATCGATGACGAATGGTGTGGATTAAATTTATATTTTATCAAAGTAGAGTTTTTACGTAGTCTTTTTTTATACCTCTATAAGTTATCCCTCACCTGTATTCTCACTCAGTATAAGTATGGTAGACTGCAAATGAAAAAAAACTCCTCCGATGAAGGCCTGCGGGCTTTAGCGATGATATTATCACATGTGTCTTGCGAGTCTTCATATAAGCTAAAAAACATTGCTCAAAGTGAACATAAAAATTGAAGACGACTTGAGAACCGCTGCTCTCTTGGAGTGAGTAGTTTCAAGGCGGGGCGCCCGGGGCCCGGGTCCGGGGCGGCTGCGGCACGTCGGGGCTCCATTAGGCTTGGTGTTAGTGGTATTAGTGGGCCACTAATGGCGTCGCGCTGCCGCTTTACGAGCGGCCGGATGACGAACGATTACGACGAAATTTTCGTTAAAGTTTATTGCGAATTTCTCGGTGATAAAATGTTTATGTGTACACAGACGGCGTCAATATAATATTGTTATGTATGCTTTAGGAATCAGCACCTTTGACAACGGCTCACGAGGTTCCCGCTCCGATTTGCCGATGGGTCCATGAAGTTTTAGATTGATTGGATTGATTAAAAAACACTTTTTATTTTGGTAGTGTATTCAAAATGGTAAATGCTCTACAGATGGCGCCGGGCAAGAGGGATAACAAATAGCTCACTTTTTTAATATTATGGACAAGGCCCCGAAATATTTTAAATAAAGGAATATTTGAAATATTAAAACGTTTGCCGTCGATGCAAATATTCGGGAAATGCGCAACCCAGGCGTCAGTGTTGCCCGCGCGCCAATATTGAAACAAAAGCGCCTGCGAGCTGAGCGACAGCGCCGCGCCAATGCACAGACAAACCAAATCCCGACTTAACCCGGCTGTACTTTTTATACAGTAAGTTTACGTTACAAATTAAAAAATCATCACAAGAAAAGTAGCATCCTTATGTGGTTGATATACAGGGAACTCGAACGAACGCTTTTCTTCCACGTTCCTTAAACGACCTGCTCAGGTGTGGAATGCCCTCCCAGCTTCTGTGTTCCCAGCCAAATATGATCTCAGTGCCTTTGAGAGAAGAGTGAGTAGGCTTTAGGCTATCATCATCATCTTCCTCCACTATAGTATGTAATAGGGCATATAATTAGTACTACAAACTTCTAATTTTTTCCTAAATATAAAAAAAAAATCGGTTAGTAAGGTTCGGACGTACTAATGGAAGACTATATAAAATTACTACTTTGAGTAAGTGTAATGTAGTTGGTGTAATATACTACTGCATCGAGGCTTATTGCGGTGGAGTAAGTCATTATGATGGTCTTTAATGGATATAATTTCCATTTTCTATTGTGAGGCATAAAAGTGGGGCTATACTTGGAAAATGAAAAAACAATTGATGTTATCGCTTTTAATGCAGCGTGATAAGCCTGTATTTATTAATAATAAAATAAGCAATGTACTCTCGTATGTAAGTATTGAAATGAGGTCGAAATTGACTCGCGCCGTACAATACAACTAGGCCACAGGAAGGATCCACCATTGCACTGCGAGCGAGGAGCGGCCGAACATTTATTTCCCTCATAGGATTATACTATTAGAGAGGGAGGGGAGACATGAGTGATTATGGGTTTGTTAGGAAGACACTTTATACACATTATAATAAGAATGGGAATGTAGTGTTACGCTGGTTTTCATTTTATACGCTTTTAAAAATAAATTTAGTATTTCTGATTAAAATGAGCTGTTATATTATATATACCACTCATATGTAATATCTAATAAAAGTCAAGGTTAACACAACCGTATACAGAAGCGTGTTTGTTATAACATTTAACACTATGAGGAAGGGCGCGGCCCCGCAGTGGGGCAGTACCAGGCCGCGGATGTATTGTACAGAGTTCCAGCACGTGTCCGCCTGCTGGGAGAGCGGGCGGCTGGCGTAAACTACGACTTATCTTATTTGTGCGCGGCCCTCAACAAACACAACCATTTCTGGCCCTTTAAAGGTCTTTTTGCGTAAAACTGGCAGTGTCGGCTTTGGTCGGCTATTATTTTTTTTTATATATTTTATCGTGGCGTTAAGTTCTATATTCTAATAAAAGGAAGAAACGGACGAAAGAACTTGTGTACCGTCGTAGGACGTTTTGTTAAACGTCCTACCTCAACAACAACAACAACCGATGATTATAAACACTTAATTACAGTCAATCCTATCAACAAGGAGCCCCATCTACCCGCTTCAACCCTATTATACAACTATCGGTGGTGACGTCACAATATGATCAAGCGAACTATTATTACAAACAAATTGTATCGCAATATTAATAAGTATTAGTATAATTAGTGATATAGCATCAACAGATACAGTGAATAAGCAATAATCAAATGTCATCAGTGGTAATTTGGTGATGTCGTAGTGGAGGGGGCCGGTACTTCTACCAGCATGTGTTTAGAAAGTCTCCGTAGTAGAACTAAGGCAGAGCACCGCCAATGACGGCGTGTCAGCCTGCCTTACCAACATGGAACAGTCAACGAATAAACAGTCATCACTCTTGCTAAAGAATTTTAAACTTGTATCGATTATGAACGGTATGCAGGTGAGTGCGAAGCTGGCTTCATTAAGCGTCTTATAATCATTGCGTACATCGCGCGTGCAAACGTTGGAAGCTCGTTCCGCGCGAGTGTCGCCCGCCGCCCGCCCCCGCCCCCGCCGCCCGCGCACTCGAGATCATCATCAGAGCTTATTAAAAGTAATATTGAAGTTCCCAACGACCATTAGACAAGTAATCCTGGAGCGCGTTACCTGGGAATATTTAATGGCGAGGTGAATGTTGTGGAGTACCTTCTGACGAATTTTGAATATGGTATTTTGTGAAGTGGAATACAGATTGAACGAGTTAGTCCGTTCTTTTGTTGATCGATTGTAGCACTTAAAATGTACATTTACATTTTAAGTAACATCATCGTGATGCTTCTCGTGAAAAAGGTACTTCATTGAGCAGCCGACAGCTTGTGATATACTTTACGAGTGTGATGATATGAGAGTCGCCTGCGGGTACATTAGAGGCCTCCTTGCAGGAAGCCGCATATGTAATGTCTCACGCGTGATATATACACCGATCCTAAACATTCTTGATCATTGTGGGTATATAAGTCGACGAAGAGAACAACACCACCTATAAAAAGAATCACTGTTACTCGATTTAGATAAATTATTATATTTTCAAGGACATTTCAGTTTTATTATTCTCATCAAAAAAGTCAACCCATACCCCCAACATACTGTACCCGACCTGTCTGCCTGCTCTGCTCTGCTCTGAACTCTTGCCTTTTTCAGTCAGCTCATGTGTCTCGTACACAAAGCACCAGAACCACCAAACAACACCAAACAACCACGCGAAAGCATTGTTAAATATTATGTGAATAGAAATAATGCAAACCGATCAAATGCAACATGCACATACATGTAACTTTCCAAACCATTTAGATTGTCACGTGTAAATGAAGTTTGCCTGGTGATGGTAAACGCCGACGCTGTGACCGCGAGCCCCATTTTCTCTCTCGTCACCTCTGGTACATCGCAAGCCATGCTGATGTCGACGCCGCGGTAGTGACTCATCGGGGGTAGCCCTTAACTCCTTTTGCATCCAGGTGATCCCCCTCGGGGAAGTCGAGAACCCACGCCCGGCGCTCCTCTGACCAACTATCCACGATAAGGAAACTGCTGTTTTATACATTCCGCGCGTCCCTTCATCAGCACACGAGATGCAAGTGTAACTCACAAGTTTACAGTTCAAATACTTTTGAACTGTAAACTTGCAAATAAAACTCACCGCTGCAGTGTATTTTAAAACTTCGTCCCGCGTTCACTGTATGGGCGGAAATATTTCTGAAACGCGAGTCAAATTTTAGTATTTAGCACCTCTACAGATGCATTACGTGTACGGATTTATACTAATTGATTAGTGTGTTAATTTCTGTGTTTTTTAATTTATATTATTGTAAAAAAAGATTCAAACGCTAATAATGTTTTAGGGTACATGATTGCATGTGGGTTATGTAGCTCCACCATTTTTAATTAAAAACAATATTTAAAAATGGTGGTGATTGTATAAAACCATTTTGCAGTGTGAAATTTCTTTTAATTCTCGACAGTCATATTTCTTTTATACATTACGTATTATTTTGACGACATTGATACTGGCCTATAGCTATACACTTAGAGGTTGAAAACAGAATATTTACAAATAAGCAAATATTATTTATTAATTTATTTAATAATTACGAAAAACCAAAAGCCTATAAGTACATTCTTTCATAATCATTTTCTTACGTTGTGAGCTAATGTGAATGTTTAGTTTTTAACAACGTTCATAAATAGTTTCAAAATAACATATGTTCCCATGTCCCAGCCATTTGCTCTCATTAGTTGACTCGATATGCAACTAATTGCTATGTTTATACTAGAGGCTAATTGTTTAATACGCAAGGCTCGCTTGTGTTTACCCGCATACAATAAACGTAGGGTGACTCTGTATCTACTGTGCACAACATGTGTGGCGTAACGCGCACGCCCGCGCGATGCCAAAACTCAAATGATGATTAAACTGTGATGACAACAGAGCTGTTAAAGTAAGTGACCAAATGCGAGGTCGGTAACTTGACGTGATGCTTTTTTCCTGAATGCTGTTAGACAGCTCATTGCCGGCTGGTACTCGTATTTCTAACCAGAAAAACTCAATAATAGCTCAGCTGGATGAAGAACCTGGTGAGGCTCGCGATCCGCACTCAAAACTACTAACCTTATAAATAAATATTGTTATGAACAATTGTAACTGGAACCAGGCAAGCAAGAGTTTTAAGGAGAGAAAAATTGTAGTATCGTGACCATTGGGTATTGGTATAGTGTGCGTCGTACAAAAACTTGCTCTCGAGCAGCCTCTCGCGAATAATTAGACAAGAAGCTTATCTCCTTCCAGCGCATCCCCAGGGAGCAGCGCCTTCGCTGGCGACTTCCTCAATCAATGAGCGAGAACTACAAACTAGTTTTATTGTTCCCCGATGAGGCGGCGCGTCCGCCCCCGGGGCCCGCATCACAACTTCTTAAACAACACCGCCAAATACATAGGAAGACATTTCATCTGTAAACATTTCACTAATGTCTCATCCGTAGTGTGCTATACCAAAATATTGAACATTTCTGTTTGCCAAAAAATTATTAATGGGTTCTCTCCGGTGGAGATAAAGTTAAGCTGTATTTCCTAGTTATTATGATTACCAATATGATATAATAATCTCACCTTTGTCGTTAAAGAGCCGCGCCCGTAAAGTGCCATTAATAGGAAGATGTTGGTAGCTGTTGTGGATTCACTTCAGTAAAGTAATTGCTTGATTGTCGGTCACGGACTCTGTTCTCTGAGCTTCGTGCTCGCCCACTAAATCGTCATAATTCATAATGAGCTTGGGTTTATTTTTAAATCGAGAGATAATCCGCCCTATTTAGTTAATTTGATAGATTTCATATGCTGCAATGCTATGACGACTGGAATGTCAGCCCTAACTTCTTCTGCGGCTGATTGTCTATCGTGGTTATTCGGATTACTTTGCCAGAAAGGCTGTATAATGTCGTATTATTTAGGAATCAAGATTGTTTCCAGTCATTCCATTCATCATTAATTCTTCTGCAGGAGTTCCGCCTGCTGACGCGAGCTGCGGCCTCTACGGGTGGCTCGAAGTCACCGTCTCTCGTAGTATCACAATAACGGAGAGCGAATTCCCCCGCGTCAGTCGCGAGACAAGTTGACAGGCGTCAAACGGATCTGCCGAGATTTATGGGAATCCCGGGAATTTGGTTACACCCGCCGAAATATTATACGACGTATCTGCGAGCTGATACAACACGCGCGTCACTTCAACGTCGCGTGGGGGGGATTGCCGATGTATGTTTGTACTTTTATTTTTCCCCCTCCCCGCAATGGAGCAGCGTAAGAGAGTAAGTTGTGCTCGGCGGTGGCGCGATGGTAGGCTGATGATGACGATGATTTTTATAGCTGCAAAATACACGCGGTATAAGGAATATATTTAAGCAATAATATATTACTCGATGTCACCATCAAATCTGATTTTGATTATTTCAGTTCATTTGATTCGTAAAATCCGATTACGTTTACTTGTGATATTAATCATCATTGTAAGAAAGTAGAGTAAGCTTCTAGATATTGTCAAGAAAGCAAACAACGCTGCGCTGTATTCTTTTGGATCGTGTGTCGGTTAGCTTTGATTCCAGTTCACTTGGCATCGCGTTTCCGTCGTGATCGGCTCGGTGATCACTGCCTGACCCGACTGTCCCGCGTGTAAATCACTAAGCGCCGTCTTATTCGAAGGCTGGGCCCATTTTTAAACGTTATATTGAGTATCGGCGGGTGGGCGACTCGGGGAGATGTGTCAGGAAAAGGGCCGCTGCTATTTGTCTAACTTCCGATATAGGGCTCCGATGACTAATGGATCTGCGCGAGGACGCGGCGGACAAACTTACCGCCTGCGAGGGAATCGCCTTGACCGGAGAGCTTTGTGTTTTTGTTCGTTGGCAAGTTTGAGCTTAACTTTGATGTCGCGTTATTCTGTACAATATTGCATTATTTTGGAGTCAAGATTGCATTTAATTCAATCCGTAGGTAAGCCTGGATGGTTTTTACAGTGCAATGTCTTAACGATATGTCATTGCCTCATAAGATCTTTACTAGCCTTGGCCAAAGATTTCCGCTAAACGTAATTGACGCCAATTTTTTAGCTAAGAATCCACAAACTGAACAGAATCGAACTCAGGGCTTTTAGCGACAAGTTTGACTTAGAAAATATATACATTCACAGAAATACATGTACGCACAGTACCAGAGAGTTTTCCGTATAGAAAAAAATATGTCGCAGCCTAGCCTGCTGGCAAACTAACTGCTGCTTAAATATTGTCTGAATTAAATATTTAAAGGTTCCACCTCCAAGCAAGTAGAAAAGTTATAGGTAAGTAAAGCTGAGGGCAAATGCTAGGTGAACTTAAACTAAAAACAATTACCAACTGACTACGCAGAACAGCACCCAAAGTTAATGTTGCAGCGCCTTCCGCTAGACTCTCAGAGAATATACATCTCGCAATTTGTTTCGGTAAGGTTAAACATATTTCTGTTAAAAGCCCGTTATAGCATCGGATGGTAATGCTTGGAACATTTCGCAGCGCCGCCGCTCTGCGCACTGGAGTGCACTATCGCCAGCAATTACGTCACAAAGACACAAAGACCCCGCCGCTGCCAGCTTGTGTCTCTTTCGGACTTTTTGCTTCAACTGAGACGTCGCTTGTGCGTTACTCGCCCGGTGAGAGCATGATGTACAATCGTCGAGCTCGCCTCCCGGGTAACGCGAAATATAATGTATAATAGGGGAGCTGAACATATCAGCCTGCCTATCGCACGAAAACGGGAGACGTGCCCCGCACCGGGTTGCCGTAAGAAACATTACAAGAGTCAGCATCGTTCCGTAGTTGATACTTCCGCGGACTGAATGCCCTCGTTCCAGTGGGGGTCCCGTTTCCCCTCGCATTCAACTAACAGAGGTGCCTATTATTTTAATCTTGAACAGAGAAACGGCATTTACGACGAGCTCATACATCACTTATGTTGTATTAAAAAGAGGATAGATATGTTTGTTTATTTGTAATCTTAATTAATTTGGCCCTGACGTAATTTAAAAAAAACCCATCAAGAAATTTCCATTCATTAAAGTGCCGAGGTACCCCAAACATATCATATCTCTCGTCTTTATGATGTCCGTTAAAGCTGTAATTGTCAATTTATTTTTAAAAGCAAACCAATCATTTCATATAAGGTAGGTCCGTATTGTTTCATATTTCCATAACGTAAAGTAGGCCCTGTTCGAGCCCGTACAAAGCTGAACCGTTATCGGTCACTTGTTCAATTATTCACGCAATTTTGAACACTCTGAAAACGTAATGTGCAGCCAGAATTTATGTACCGTGTGGGAATAATATTTCTGATGGCTTTTCTTGCTGAAAAAAGGTTTGTTTGCCCGACGACTGCATGTTACAAATTCACAAACCAAATTTATATACTATTCCTTCCCGGCACCTGAGCCGAATCCTCGGGCACCTATCATCGGTGCTGCAATGAGCAGGGTCAATAACTAACCCTCTGTCTCGAATGAATACCACAGCAGCTTCTGCATGCCGGGACCCAGCTGCCTGCTGCAACCGGGATGCCTTACGCACACGAGCTCATGACTAAGAACCCTAGATCATCATACGTCCAATACCAAACTGACCAAAATGTGCGAAAAACTTCTTATAAAACGATACTAAAAATTAATATATTATATTTATCAGATCGCAAACGTCACTCAAATGACGGCGAATGCGCTTAAGCAACATAATAGCTTTACTTGAGAGAGTGCGCTCCCTCCACGCACTTTTCGAGGCTATGACTTTTAAAATTGTATTCTTAGCTCGGTGTCTCTTGAGCGAGCATGCCTATAATCCAGGATTATGTAGCATCCCTTAATCATGTCATATATATTTCCACGCACTTAAAGAATGATCCGAAGCGATCCATAAAACGTTTGCATGTTACAGCGTTATTTTATTCGTGGTTCGTTCGTTCGCCCTGGGTATTGGTTACAAACATTCAGGCCAATGTCCACACTTGATGCCAAGTGACGGTAATAAAGTGTGGACATTCGTAGTATTAATTATGTAAGGGTTATGTATGTGTGCGGCGCGGAGGGGAGGCGAGAGGTTGTGTTTGTTGGATTATTTCCCGTGTGGACGGCGTCACGCCACGACCGGGAAGAAATTGATGTGCTATCGACGTATAATAACCGGGCTAGCCAGATACGAGGCCTCGCTAACAAAGTGGTGGAACAAATTACAAAGTAACCCCAACAAATATTGAACTGACTGCTGCCCGCGAAGCTTAAGCAATTATAATAATAGGCTTAGGCAGCTTTGTCATATCGTACCTTGGTAGGGAAGCTTCGTGTTCGAGTACATTCCGCACTTAATCGGTTTTTATAAAGACTCTTAATATACTGGGGATTGTCAATAAAATGTCTTCTTTTAATTCTCAAAAATGCAGTTCGGTTTTAGGGTTTACTTACATAAACATCATCTGTTCACATTATTACATTACATCTGTTATGACTTTCTCATGTTCTTCTTCTTCGTCGTTACACTCTTTGCAGAGCGGTCGTGGTCATCACGAATCAATGTCTTTAAGGCCAGATGTTATGCGCCTCACAAGCATTCGCCACTTCCCTCTTCCGGCCGCAAGTCTGGCGCACTCATGCAAAGGACCACCCACAGCAGACTTTATCTGATCGGTCCATCGCATGGGTGACCTTCCTCGCCCTCTGGTGCCCTCCACGTTGCCCTGCACGACAAGACAAATTTCTCATTCTCATGTTAAAATTATGAAATTCGGTGTTAACATCATGGAATAAACCAGAGGTACAACACCATCAAATATCATATATAAAAAAGCATCCACAGTAACGTGATATGGAACGTGTATCTAAACAATGATGGAGTCGTTTGCGCTGGAGAGTACCAACGTAACAGATTAATCGGTCCGGCGGCGGACGCGCTGTCAGATGTAAATTAAAACGGGCATCGTTTGCCGATAGCGTTTTAATGGTTTCATCGGCCGTGTTCTGTTTCTGTTTTTATTTACAATTTTTCATTTCTAAAACGTTTTTATCGAATTCCATATCCTCCTACAGCGCCGCTGTGCGCGCAAGCCTTGTCGTATGCAAATGTTTATCGCAGCGCTGAACAAATGCCTATCAATAGCATGTCAGTTCAGTCGCGAATTCGTAGAGTCGCTACCACAAGTCCGTCTGTCCGGAGACGTTCACAGGAACACATTCCGTCATTTGTATTTTAAATTGTCGATTTTTGACGCCGCACGGATGAGGCGGTAACTGCGGAATCGTCTAACCTTATAATCAAAGTCCCAGAGCAAGAATATTATTAAAAATTCGATTCATAGAGATCAATTAGAAAACCGACTGTTAACGGTCCATAAGCCCTTCATATAGCGTGGCCCCAACTGTTTCAATGAGCAGGCGACATTGAGCGACGCAGCTAGCAGCTCAAACGGGCAGGAGGTGCAATAGTGAACGTCCTTCGGTCGTCATGCAGATGAGGATGACCTTTATTCAATCTCGATTCAATCAAGGAAGCCTGGCAGCTGAGCATCCTCGTCTATAATAATAAAATAATACATTTTATTGGCACCTGTGTCAACGACGTCATCTTCCCATCAAAGTGAACTAACGATGCGTTCGAAGTTGTTTCACCGTCTTGGGACTCCAACGTCTCTGGTTGGGTTGCGGTCGAGTGCGCGGGTGTTCCCGTGACCCAGCCACCAGGCGACGCGTAGGAGCATCGCTGGGTTTTAGTGGGTATTCTGGTCGCCAACCCGGCCGCCGGCGAGTCCCACATACCCCGTCGGAAGCGACGCCGTCAAAACTGCGTCGCTTCCGGAGGGGATGCGTAAACGCATTTCCCAGCGGAAAAAAAAAAAAAAAAAGGACTCCAACGTCTGCCTCCCCCGAAACAAAGCGGCCTCCGAGATAATAACGATGTGATGTTTTTTTAATGTATAAATGAATGTTGGGAAAGTAATTCAATCAATTACGACAATGTACATATTGTTATGAATAATATGCAGCGGCCACTCGGGCACGGCCGCGCACTCCGCGCACTCCGGTCTCATCATTAACACGTCATTAATTATCGAGTCTCGCCGCGCGCCGAGAGTGCATCTTATTGATAAAATAATATTGGTGGCCCGGGACGTACGTAGCGAATGAATGCTGCTAAATCTTGAACGCTGGATTGACTCTGATTGATCGGAATTGATCGTAAACACGAGTAAAATGACCAAAACAACCACAAATCCTAATTATACTCGTAGAATAACAAACAGTCAGGCCGTGCTCATTTTCAGAGTAGAAGGAGAGCCTCAGTTCGCTCTCCCAATTTGTTTATCAAAACGTTACACGAATAATAAGTTATTACAAACGCGACAGCCTTTCTCATTAGTGTACAAATTGGCGTCCCCGAGACGCCGCAGAGTGCAGGTGAGCGCCGCACGCGTCACGGGAGGCGCGGTTTTAATTAAAGAGGCGCCGCTCGGCTCCGCGGCGCTCTGCCGGGAGCCGCCTCCTCATAATAGTAGCCGCGGCCTCGGACACCGCCGCGGAAAAGAATCACTCGATACAGCACGGAAAAGCATTCTACTAACAATTGACTCCTCAGTCTGGCGTCTGAGTGAATTTTAGTTTTAACATTATAGGACTGTAACTCACTCACTCACCTCACTTTGCTGCTGTGTGCGACGTCGTGGTTGCCACGGCGTAGCTGTGAACGGCAACTTTGTTCAGTCATTGTTTCTCCAAAAGTGTTGATATGAGGTAATAGTTTTATCTACTTAAGTTGTTCTTCTACTTTGTATATGTTCAAAAACTAAAGTGTATGTGTAACATGGTAATCTGCTTGCATTTCATCCGGTTGCTTCCTCTCAGTTTACTAATGGCCCACAAACTTCTACCAGACATTTCAACGGATGGACGCTCACGCTGCTGGTCATTTGCAAAAAAGACCACATTTCGCGATCTTGCACCATTGTCCGCCGACTGAATCACTCCACTTCTGATTATGAATGGGACTGAGAAGTTTCAAGAATAAAATGAATGTGGAGGTAGGTATGCGAACCGACTACGTTATTAGTGTAATGTGTGATAAGAACAAAAATGTTGTCCCTACTTTGTGATATTCATACAAGACCAGGACCCTGACTTTTATACGGATGATCCTGCGGGAATATACACATATACACATTAAACGGTAATCTCAGGAACCCTTATTACGCCAGTAGTTACGCCCCGGGCGATCAGTCGATTGATTGCGACGAACAAACAACGCTGGTCCGAGCCAGTGACTGCGCGCGCGTATGAATTTTTATATTTGACCTTTTGTCAGAAAGAAGTTCCAGAAATTTTAAATACAAGATTAAAAAACTAAACTTTATAAGACTTTTCCAGCGGTCTACCAAAATTTGCGCAAATAAGAACGTACACGTTACCTCCGCCAAAAATGAAGTTCTGTACAAGAAGTAGTCGAGTTAGGCGGCCACTGCGGTACGATAATATTGAACGAGGCCGGACGAATCACATGAGGAAGCTTATCCA
This sequence comes from Lasiommata megera, assembly GCA_928268935.1. Lineage (NCBI taxonomy): Eukaryota > Metazoa > Arthropoda > Insecta > Lepidoptera > Nymphalidae > Lasiommata > Lasiommata megera. Next base: position 160,589 of record OV743308.1, on the reverse strand, counting down.
AAACATGACGATCTCTGTCAGAAAGCTTCTTCTCTTGCCATTATAATCGCTAGTACTCAATATCCCTGTCTAATTATAATCGGTACCTTCAAGTAGCAGTATTGTTATGTAAATTTTAAGAAAGAAACATGTCAATTGAAACCATTGAACTGGTAGTCTGACGTCAAAATCAGTTCACTAATCATTCTAGCGAGTTCATAAATCGTACGCGGTCATTAAAGCACCAGTCAATTGATATATAGTTTCTGAAACTTCATATTTTGCGCTTATCCGCTTTGTGCGGAGGACTCTGTGGCAGAAACATTAGCTGATGATGAATTACCCGCGAGGCTCAATCTAAGCGCATGAAAGCCCGCGGCGCTCGCAGACTGCGTCCCCGGCGTGCTTTATTAAATTGAATACGGTCCGCAAGATTAGTGTGACGGGCGGCCGGGGCAGGTGGCTAATCAGAACGAACCCACCGCGCTGCTGTACACGGGAGTGGTGATTATGAAAACAAGTTCTCAGGTGAACAGGTACTCATATCAAATTAATATCACTTCGATAATAGGTTGACTTAGATTCTTTTTAGAGACAACGGGTAAAAATCCCCTAAAAAACGTTGTGATTTATTTGCGTCGTTGACTTCCGCCCAGTGAAGTTCGGATGTCGGATTCGAGTTGTGTGTAAGTCTTAAGGGAGTGACTATTCCATCGATTAACTATTTCTATTGATTTATTTTATGTCAAGCTCCTTGAGCGTACGTGTGGCGGCCGCGCTCCAACATGGCCGTGTTTTGTAAGCGATTAGCGTGACAGGTCAGTAATAAGCAATGTAGCTATTAGTGTCAGCCGCGTCACAGTTGACAGGCCACCGATAGCGACGAACAATCATGACAGATGCCTGTATCGATAACATATCTGCACGTGAGGCCCGTTCCACGTCTATCCGTTGAGGAAACTGGTTTACTTTCAATCATTTAATAATAACTTGAAAATAATAACTTGAAAAAAAAATTATCTCACGTGAACAGCACATCAACTCTCATCGAAGCAGTTTCACTGTAGTATATTATAAGCATGTATGTACAAATAACATGAATATCGTGAGACTCGACCCAGCAAGTGTCGTTTCATTACGTGGTGGCAGCGGTGAAAGTTTTTAAATAGGTTTTTAACGTGTTAAGTTTCATTTGAGTACACTCTAAAATCCACTGTCCCATCAGCGCGGCCTGCGCCCAGCACTGGGACGTCAATAGGCTAAGTGGTATAACATGTGTTAATATTTATAACTGATTTAAGTTTACACACTAATGCTAAAATTAAAAATAAAGGAAAACAACATTTCCTAGTTAAATTTACCACCAAACACGCGCACCTCGAATGCAGACGCCTAGGTCGGGTTAGACTGCCCCGGGTTCACTGACAGCTAGATGAGCTGCCAACGCCGTGTTCCGATGCCCCTCCCCCCCCCCCCTAGAGGCAGGCTGTCACAGGCGATCTGCTCCGTGCAGCGGTACTGGTATTCCAGGAATGCTTCGAATGATAATTGCGACGTCGCCGTCCCGCCTGCAGTCGGCGCTGGCCCGATTCCCCACATTCTTGCAGATGTGGCCGGGCAGGTACTACGGTCGAGCTATATATGCTATCTAGCGTTATAATATTGTACCTCTTGACCTATTGAAACTTGACCTATATGCTGTTGAAGTCAAAGATATTTGAACGTTGGAAATAAATTGAGCTAAAAGACAATATTACGTAAAGAATAAATACTTGCTAGCTAAATGTGGCTTGGAAAAGTTTATTAAAAGTTGGAAATCCCGACAAATAGAAAATAAGATTTGATATTGAAGTGGGGTCAATTTTTATAATACGAACTGTCCACTTTACTAAATAAATTTGATTTGTTAAAAGATGAGGAAAAAAAGAGTTTTGCAATATCGCATGTTGTGCGATATATTGCATATAATATATAATACTAAATTTCGTCTGACGCTATACTTGCATACGTAGAGAGTTCATCAAGAACACCTTGAAGAGTACGCTGAAGTTGAAGTACTTTTAGATCTATATAAAACAACTTTTACTTTATTTTTGAACCCGTATATTAGTTACAACACGTAAACGAAGAAAGACCCTCATTAGGTCACTCGTGTGTCAACTTAGGAAATAAAAACTCTCCGATCAAACCGACTACAAATTGGCTAAAACACACAGTGCTTTCTTAAAGAGGTCATGAAAGCAACTGCTGCTATTATTCCTGTCTAAAAAACCGTCATCACACTCGTAGATATTCGTCAGTCGTCACATCTCACATTGAACCATCGATTTACTTATTAGTGGAACAAACTTCACTTACATACAGTTACGGAAGATATATTGAATGTCGCCCAGCAATGCTCGCGCTCCGGATACGATGATCCATGAATTTCAGCATCCATAGACGGCTGCGTAACTGAATCGGGCTTTACGAATCATAGCAACCGAGGTATGGATGGCGCGCTGTTGAAATGTGGCGGGGTACTCTGCGACTGCGCGGGACAGCAATCGATAAGGCCGCAGCCTCAGGGCTCGCAGGCAGAGCTGGTAACCCAGTGATCCCGAATACATGACCAGACACGTCACACAGCGACGTGCAGGTTTGGCCCAAACGACTAGCGCAGTTTTGTAGTCAGATAAAACAGATAATTTTAAAGATTGTTAAAAATTGCAAAAAATACTAAATTTGTTCCGTAATAACACTTTACTGGCACTTTAGAAACATCACTTTAAAAAGGCTCTTTCAATAATCCAGGAAAGATTCTCTAAAAGAAGCCAATAAGAAACTCAATAAGTATCACAATTTATTGTTACGGTGAAAGCAGATTAAATAGCATCCAAGACATAAGAAGTTCAAAATTTCTCAACTTAAACTAATTCCTAAAGGTGTGTTTTAAAATATCCTTATTATTATTTATGCTACGACAGTTGTACAATTTACCTTTGAATTATACTTTTAATTTCAATATTTAATTTTGATAAAGTTAATGATTTAGCATTATTTAAATGTCGTTGTAAAATCTTCTCGGTCCAAGCCGGTTTATATCGAGACACATAATTTCTTAATTAGTGGTAACTCTATTTTTTAGACAACTAGTCTACTATAAAAGCAATACATAGTATAAAAATCGGATGAAATCGTTGATTAATGACGAACTCTTGGTTTAGTAATACAGATTAACTTTAAATTTGAAATCTTTCTTCACAAGAAAGATAGAAAGAAACGTAGTATTGGGAGTGTTAGGACATCGGGAGAATCGAGGCTCGGTTCAAGTGAACCTGATCGATGGTATTCAATCGTTAGTAGAAACCCAGTAAAAAAACTGCTTTTATCTCTTCAAATAAGCTTTTGATTTCATTAACTGTTTTAAGTTTTCAGCTGATTAATAAATTTACTTATAAATATGTATATTGTTAATTATTTGCAGGTAAGTTGGTGACGCGTCTAAAGATGACAAAATGAAAAGCCAATGGTGTAAGTGTAAACTAGGATTCTTATCAATATTACGAACTTTTATTATACAGCGAGCGTCTGTTCAACGTTACAAGCGCATATAAAAATAATTTAAAAAACAAACTTCCTTTCGGCATTATCCTCCTCAGCCAATGTTCAGTATTAGAACATTCCTCCTTCAGAGAAAAGATTAGAGAGTTTATAAAAAGTCGTCATACTATTCCAAACGAATTGGAATTGGTACGCACTACCATTATTTCATTATATATTGGGTAAATGACAGTGCATAGCCAATATATCCATGAAAATTCAAGAAATAAATTGGACTGTAACACACTGCATATTAGTAGTAGAAGTAGTGCCGTTTAGTAGGTGGCACAAAATTTGTAACTCATTCAATGGAAATTGTATTTTTATTTATAACAAATTACCTTGATGGATATTAATATGTTCATAGTTTTTTTGTAAACTTAACTTTATAAACGATAAAAAAGATTGACTAAGTGAGATGGTGATAACAAAAAAAACCCCGGCTAAGTTTGATAAGGGCTTCTTCTTAGACCTGGGCGCCATTGGAACCCTCTTCGCCTTAGTTTTAAGTTAGTGAATATAGTTATCACTAAAATAATTAGTGATAACTACATTTCATATTTTAGTGATAATTACAGCTTCATAGATGCCTGAATAAAGCTATTTAGATGTGATTATATATATCTGCTGGCGCAAACAGAGTAATTAGTTGCCTCCAGTAACCCTCTTCACGCCGATACATTGCAGGTGTTGAGGGGGCGCGATCTGTAACGACTCTCGGTACCCTGCGAGTCTCGCCCTCGCTCCATCATCAGTACATTGTGTAATGTTTCGCGACTACTGAAACAAGGTGTTGCGCAGGTGGCGCCAGTACAACACTTTTATATTAGTAAACAGTGAAAGTACTTTGACCACGTAGCAGCCGACGTAGCGCATCTACGAGCGTAGACCGCCACGACACCCGAACGAATTGTAACCTTTTTAACAGGACATTTATATCTATCTACCAGGTTGGCTGTAAATATCAGTATTTGGAAGCAGATGTCTGGCCGCGGCCGATGATGTACAAAGCCTTCGCCACCAGTGTCGTGCAGTAATCATTGGCAACAGATATACTAAACTCCAACTTAACGGTTCGGCGCAAAGTTGCCTTTCAAAGTCCGTAGACAACAAGCTTACCCTCGTTCAAGTGAACAACTGTTGCAATGTTACGGAAATAATGAATTTAAAAAATTTCTGAGTAGGCGTCTAAGCGTATGAAGTATAAAAAGTTCTGTGTTCATCGCCCGGGCATAAGTTAGCTAGGTAAGAAATGTCGAACCGAGTCAAACATATGCAACAAACATACAAACGTTCGATCATTTTATAATAATTAAAAATAACCGCTAACGGACGGTAGTAAAAAAACAAACAATCTGATAGATTGTGAGATCCAAACCTTCGAGCTATCGGGGGTTATAACATGCAATGATTCATCATCAATATTAATTGGCATCTTCATTAGAGATAACGGTAGAAGACATATATGTATATGCATCGAATTTTCAAAGAATTGGGTTTTCTTATTGGAAGTAATTCGATGTAACTATGTTACTAATACACGTCAGCTGACATCTCCTTTGCTTCAACAAATATTAACGTCTTGCCATTCCTTACTTATACTATACTCTTGTAGCTCGTATAGCCGCACCTACGACTCAGCCATGTTTTAGAGTATGAACTCATATTGCACAACAGTTTGAGTTTAGCCTGTATTGGCGAACATCGATGGCTCCGAGATCCGAGAAGTGGTACAGGGTATTCATGTTGTGGGCCGATATTTCGGGTACACCATTGACACGAAGGCCGCATAGCTGCAACATACACTCAAGCTTCTGTACTCACACTTGCCTGTAGGATTTCATCAAAATGCCAAGCTCTCGACTTTGCACTCGCGATATTCGGGTCGAGGTAATTTTCGGGCTGTATGCATATGTCCATCAAAGTATATACTACGTTCATAAATTTTTTTTTATATTGATTGAGATTCTTTTGCGTTATGGGCACACTAATTCATACTACAGAGTAAAAAAAGTAAAAGCAACGATTTTCAAAATAACACCTTTTTAGGTTTCAAAAAAGGTTTTTCTAATCGATACTCCATTATAATTTTTGATGTAAGTGTGATAGAAGTACTACGATTTCTCCACCTTTTCCGACGTGAGTAACTTTTTTCGTTCAGTAGAGTACGCACCTCTAGGTTCCTTCACATTTCGTTAACTTTGCTTTAGCTAATGTATTTCTTCCTAAAATTATATTTTTATAATAACACTGTAAATAATAAAACTGGACGATTCCTGTACATTAAATGAATTTTGAAAATTTTGATCTGAGGAAGATAGAATATCGATATAGAACCAAAAAAAATGTTTATTTAACTTGTCTGTTCGCAATTACATACACCTATTGTATCCTATAGCCTCCGGGTCAGGTTTTAGGCCATTTTTATCCCGGAAATTGCTAGCATTTTTAGAGATAAGGAAAAATCCTTTGTATAAATTTATCTTCATAGCTTCATAAACCGATTTGGATAATTTTTTATCACTATTTTTTTTCGTGAAGTGAAGTTAAATCTGAATGAATATTATCGAAAGACAGAACACCTCAGCCGCCAATACAGTTACAACGAACCCCTCACCAGCGGGTCACAATACCTAATACAACTTGTATTAAGTCCCACTTGAATGAGGGCATGATTGTTACCACTTGACTAAAAAAAAGGTCGGAAAGTTATCCTTTGGCGTACAAGTTAACTAAGAATGTGATTTCGACTACTATTTGTTACTGATCATAAGAACTGTGAGCGAGAGAAACTCAATTCTCCTTCACTCAATTCAACCAAAAATTGACACCCATTTCAATATTTCTTATTCCCAAAGGGTTTTTTTCCCAAAGCAAAATATGCCCGGCATATGAATTAAGAAGTCAATTTTCAGTTTCAATAAACAAACACAACAATACAGCTGAGAAGGCGAGAGTAGGTGCGAGCCGCTCCGACGAGCGATTGGCAGTTGTTGTTGAAATATTGCGCCTCCGCGGGGCATTCCTCTAAAAGAGAGAGCAAAATTAAATTTACAAATCCTTGTAGCCGCAGAGCGAGCGGCGACACCTCGGCGCTGAGTTCAGCGAACCGGACGGATCTCAAACTAATGCTAATGATACACGACCTCCCCACCGGTACTTGGTGAAAGGAAATGCACTGTATTCTTACAATTTCTCAACTGACTTCCGAAATTGATAGGACTCGACATTTTCAAAAACTATTTAAACTCCCGACTACTTCTAAGTAGAAGGATTTCAAGCGAGTCGCAGCTGCTCGGACATGACGGGTACGAGGTCTCGGAGTGCGGAATTTGTTACAAAAGGCATTTATAATCTAGCAGTCTGCGTCTATCAGCTGAACTAATGAAAACATTTCTAGTTGCTTATTTTTCAATTTGAGACATAGGCCGGGCGCTTCTATTTTCGTATCTTCTTATCTTATATAAATATTTCCCACCAGCTCCGGGAGCGTGAGAGCCCAACTGAAATATTTTGCTTCCAGATATTTGGAGCGCGAGGCGCCTTCTACAGGCCTATTAATTGAGTTGGTGAAAAGAGAATTTGAAACAAATTAAAGCCTCCCGATTTCAATTAGGTTTGCCAGATATTAATTCACTTATTTTGGGACACTGCCGGCAAATATTCAATTTAAAGAAAATTGTTTTAAATGGTATTTGATCCGGCTGAATGCCAAACGCCAAATCACTTTCTCACCTCTATTTTCCAGGCCGCGTGTCACAATAGGCTTACCCTATTTTTTACTTTAAATTTTGGGCTTATTAATTTTACTCCACTTTCAACCTTTGATCACCAATACGAAAGCCGGATTTGTTTTCTTTACCGCATTATAATTTGACTCAGTATCCAGTAAATAATTTGAATTATTTTAAATTGATTATGTTCCTTGGTAACTGTTTCTCGACATATTCTAGCGGAAGATCCGATTTTTTTTAAAGTATATCTAATTTATTTGTACAATCCGCCTCAGTTTTCATTATGTTGTACATTCCAACACTTCACCGCGTCGCCCGGTTGAAGTGACGTGAGCTGTATCAAATACCGACACGTTCAATTCCTGTCTGCGGGTGTGTAGTACAAACAATGGAATCAACAACTTTATCAGCAATATTAAACGCGGGCGCTGTTTCGGCAAATGAAGGCAGCGGCAATAGTTCAAACAACTGCATGTTATCCGATAAACGCTATAGAATTGCTAACATTTTGTGTCAGTGAAAACAAAACAAAACAGTTGAAATGTTATTCGCTATAAAAACTACATCGTTATATTTTTACTGAATATTTTGAATTCAATGTAATCTAAACACAATTCCGCCTTCTTCAGTATAATTATTATATAATAATAATTTAAATAGTAGTTTTTATTATATATACTCGTATACTCGTGATCGGTGCTATAGATTACTTTACACATTCATAAACAAATCTTTAAATTCCTCCGAAGTTTCGGTACTAATTAAATATTAATTATATTTATGAGTTATTTTCTACGTAATTTTTGTATAAACCAATAATAAACCGTGTAAATCAAATTACTTCGAATATAATATAATAAATTATATTGCGCCATTTCAAAAGCTTTTATTGTATTTACACAAGCACAGTCGGCGCCGTGTTTGCGCGCCGCCATTGTTGGCAACATTATTGTTTTGGGCGTATTTATTAATCAGTATTTCGTATTGCTCATTAATGAGTTTCCGTTTCCGACGATAAATAACGCGAACGTGTTGAAACTTTACAATCAAACTGTTCCGCGCCGCGCCCTTCGAACAACGGCAAGCTTACACTTCGGTTCACCGTCGCGTCGCAGTGCCCTAGGTTTCTCCTGATCGTGATGACGGCAGAGATGATGGGTACTATGGGTCTTAGTTATATAGGACAGCGGCCTCCCTGGTCTGCCTCATCGGTCTAATCGTTAGTGTTCAACTACGGATACCGACGTCTCGGCTCTGATTCTCAGATTCTGTTAACGGCTGATGCGCAAGCCCGCCAACCCGCATTCAGCAGTGTTGTTGGTTCTTCTTTAAGCTTCTCTTTACGGTGAGAGGTGAGGGCGGCTGTGCTAGCTGTGACACGAAAAAATGTGCTGTTGATGGCGAATGCAAACAACTTCATGAATGCATATCACAACGTCGAAACACCAGATGTAGATTACGATAATAGCGACTAACTAGATGGGGAAACAACGCGGCAAAACACAACAGCCAATGCCGGAAGTGTTCATATTAATAAGCTGCGCGGGTGCACGGGGGGGGGGACAGGATAACAATAATTAAGCTATTAGCTCCTAACCCCTACTGATGTGTCGGCGTTGGAATCAAATTTATGTAATTTCAGTTTTCGGGGAGACATGTTTTTCTATCTCTCCGGACCATTTTCCGCTCGTAAGCTTCTTCGTCTGCTGGACTCGTTTCCGCGGTCACGGTACACGTTTGCCCGGAAGCAAATAGTTCGTTAACTGTCAAACAGTTTCTGTTTTGAGTTATATATTTACAAGTCTCGTAAATGTGTGGACAATCACGGCTCGGAAACGTCTATGATTCTTAACTGTTTTTTTTTTTTGCAATTTTCAATTCTGTTAATATAGAAATTTACAATAACATCTATACCCGAGTATGTATGCCGTGTACTTTATGGATCATTATAATCAATTAATTATAGCGGTGTTCCAAAATCGTAATCGCATGTGGCTCAGTGAACACCGAGCCTGATGTGCTATAATCCGCATCACACAGGCAAAGCTGCGCGCTGCAGTGTACTATTGCTTCAATATTTATGCAGCACAAAATACGGTTTCTACGCAAGTTCCACTCCGAGTCCGGAGCATCCCTCGTCAGCAGGAGAGGTTGAGTTCACCGGGCGCCGGCCAGTGAGCGTGTTGCGCTCTATACTACTTGATGTTGATTCACAACGAGTGCTATCAGGTATTGGCGTGTTACGAAACACGGTTACCGGTCAGCATTGGTGGAGGCGCGGCGCTCCAAGGTTGGCTCTCGGGAGTAAGTTTCATAGGTCATTTGGCGAATTGAGAGCTGTTTTATGGGGGCGCGCGGCACGCACCTCTTACGTCTAATCTTTATGTGCGAATAAACCGAAACGTGCGGCTCGGGCTGAGGCGGCGCACGCCCGGACACCGCGCCGACCAACACGCCGCTCAAATATTATTCTTTAACTCAAACAGGCGGTGGCTTTGCGAAACGTTTACATTTTGTGATTCTTAGATTGTTGCGAGATGATCCAGATTCAATGTCACTTGAACTCGCGCTTATCACGAAACACCCGCATCTTCCTCAGAATAATCAACAGTGTGCGGTAACTTTTTCGTAATTCCATTCTTATAACCAATTTCTAAGATCTCAAATAATTTTTAAGACGAAAATGTGGAACCGTGATGTTTAGCATTAACCGATAGTGATAGACCGCTTAAGATTGGATAAAAACATAAATTGAAACCGGTGAGTTTATTTTTGAGCTACCGGTAACACCAAGTATTGACTACACTTTGAAATTAATAATAATGTCCTCTACTATTAATTAGTATCCAACTGCCCTCCTGTTCCTTGTCATACACTGTAGCCAATATTTGTGATTCTGCGCCAGCGCCGCTGTCAGTCAGCAAGGCATACTACGATCCGACATATGACAGGTGTCTATCGGCGCATAACAACCTCCGCGGCCGCCGGGGGTGCGTGCGGCGTGGACACCTACATTCTAAGTTATCTAGCTCTACAGTTCACTGGCTCTTACCTCTCGAAGGTGGCGTGGCGGCAGTCAGCTCCTCCACCTAGCAACGCGTAAACATAAACACTATGCTCACAGCAACCTAACAGTACAATTGACAAACTGCTCGATGATGCTGGGAAGGAGCCGTCTCAGCTTTAATCCCACGCAACAGAAAATTATAAAAGTTTCCTGCCAGATTCTTTTCGATGAAATAACAGTTCACACACACTCACTATAAGCGCGTGTGATAACAGTTCCGTTGTTATCAGTAGGTTACCTAAGAAGTGTTTAACAGCTGACTGAGCTCCTGTTTCTGTTGACGTCAGCCTCTTGTAGTATTTAACGTACCCACGTAGTCAAAAACTTTGCTGATTTTGTCGAATGACAATAAATGACGAAGGTTCATAGTAATTCTGGCAACCTGCACTTTAGAAGCAATTGTTAAGTGTAATTGCATTGTAAGTAAATTATTTAACGCCTAGTTTTTACATAGCAGCAATTATGAGCATGAGCTTAAAAATTGGCTAGAATCTGCGACAAACGAGCAAATCAAATATTCTAATGTAATGTAAATTTTCATGTATACTCGTATTTTAATGTTATATTAGAGATCTGCACAGACGCAACAACTACACAAAAATGAAGTATGAATGCGTGTAGTTCGCGCCGAGCGGCGCTGCCACAACTCCGCGGAGGCGGCCGCGGCGCTGCTGCAGAGGCCTGAGGTTAATATTATCATAATGGCGGTCGTTAACATAATGAACCCGCTATCAGGCGGCGGTAATTAGCGCGTCACGCCCCGCCCCGCGCCGCCACTCGGTAACAGATTCAACTTTGGGTTGTAAAGTATACGGGTACAGCGCTATATCGGCGGCTCGGTTCGGGAGCTCGGAGGAAATAAAGTTCGATGACTCCATCCTTCCCCCGCGGCCGCCGCGCAGCAACGTGCTCCGGCAGTACTGTTAGTCGCACGAGAAACTATAACATATTGATACGGTCGTTGATAATTGTAGGTTGAGTGGGTAACTCGGGTCGCAGACTTTTTTACTTTTGTAATAGTGTAGTGAGGGCATGATGATTGTAAAGATGCTTGCCTAAGATTACCCATGAATGTGAATACTACATGATAGCACAATGTAAACATTCCTCTGTTCCCAGGATCGAATATGGTCGAAGTTATTTGTATTTTTCACGTACATCCCAAGATGGCAAAAAATCAATTTGTAGGTACTGATATCAGTTCTATTGCTGGGATTTGATAATTAAATTAATCATTAATTAATAGAATTTGTTTGCTCTAAAACCGTACCCTCGTGCATCGGGCAGGCGCGGAACAGAAATCTTTATTAATATGAAGCGCGGAAAATGACGGAGGGAAGTCGTTGGGCCACGAGTGGCGGCGGGCGGCGGGCGGCGGGCGGCGGGCGGCCCGACCGCGCTCTATTACAATAATAAAAACGTTTGCGAAATGGAGTGAAAACTCGCCGCCGCGGCCAGGGCTGGCGCGCTCCCGCCCACGCAACTCACTCCTATCAAGCGCTAGCATTGCAAGCAAGGTGCTAGGGCTCAGCCTCCATTTCGGGGAGTCAGAGTTCATTCCTCGACCTGTTCGAAAATAATTAACGCTTGCTTTAACGATGAAGAAGAACATCGTTAGGAAAACTGCACGCCGAATAATTCTCCATGATGTTCTCTTCAGAGTTGTGTTGCTTTTACCAATAGACTTGGCCGGTACGAGGATTACAGCCACAAACTTTTCTCCCGCTGAGAGCAGAGCCGCGCCCTGGAAATTGCGATTTTAATGGTCCGATGATGATGACGTACATGACTAATATTATTATATATTCTAATTATGTCATGTTATGTTGAACAGTATTGTTCACATACTCGTAGCGAGACCAAATTCATCAGACTAACCTCCCACCACTCTTCAAAAGAATTTCAAAAATCAAATCTTTAATTGTGTTCCACAGTCCAGGTGGCAACCCTGCCTTCAACAAAACTATCACTTTTATATGTTCTCAGAGAAAAATAGCCTTTATGATATGGACATTAAGGGCGAACGGTAGTGTACCCGACGTACTACCCTGTACCCTAATACGGTAACGGCCCAAGGCAATTTGTTCTGCGTTACGTTAGGTACCTATTTCAGTTAACTGTACAGAAATAAAAGGTTTTAGGTTCATGTGTGTGGTATATTAAAATATATGTTTTTATGACGTTCGCGCCGCGTCGATAAACGCGAACCAGCACCCACGCCGCGACTGAAGCGTACAAGACGACCAGGGGATACCTCACTGAGGCATATTTTAATGTTATGAACCCGACAACGCCCGCGACATCGCTCTGTAGTTATTATAATGATAATATTAACACTCACAGGCGGCGCTCCTGTGGTGCATTGCTAAATTAAAACGATATACTATTGTTGGTTAACGATTGCATTGCAAGCGAAATAGCAGGTTTTACTTGTGACATGAAAATTGAAATTTATTAATTCGAAAATTACTAATAAATGAAATAGAAGCCCCCAGCGGGCCGCGCACCGCTCGCACGAGACGGGCAACGGAAAAGTGTATGCAGCGCGGCCGAGCAAATACATATCTATGGGCCGATTTAAATTCGTTTTATTTGCGTAGTACAGGTAACCACAGGACCTCTAGGAGGTATTTGGATTGACATTATTTTTCTTCACTTTTTACATATTTTGAATGTTCTCTAGCTCCACATTAGTAAACAATGCTAACTTAACAAATTAAGAAGGTATTGCCCCCAAATGCATACAAATGTGTAATTTTCGCTTTAGAATTCAAAAAGAGAGTTTATTTTTTGGAGAAGTAGCAATGTCGCGTGAGAAACGGTGCAATTAAAGTTCTCGAACGTTCTACCGAGACGAAGGCTGAATGGAAACTTAGTTCTTTCCTTGTTTACATTTGCTAATATTTGTCAAAAAGCTGTATAAAAATAAGAAGGCTGCTAAAAAGCAACTGCCGAGCTGTCGGTCACTTGTCTCGAGCAGCCGTAGCGCCACAGTCGCTACGAACAGACACACGTGCAGTTTTGTCTGGTGGGAAGCTTCGGCCGTGACTAGTTACCACCCTACCGACAAAGACGTGTCGCCAAGCGATTTAGCGTTCCGGCACGATGTCGCGTAGAAACCGATAGGAGTATGGGTTTACCATACCCCTCACAGGTTAGCCTGCTACCATCTTAGACTGCATCATCACTAACCATCAGGTGAGATTGCCGTCAAGGGCTAACTTGTAGTGGATAAAAAAAAAAAAAGTTTATTAGAATTGAAGCATAGTCAAATAATTTGATGAATGAAAGTAATCATTTAAGGCAGGCTCTCTCGCCGAAAAAGGAGCTCAGACCACGATGCTTCAAAGCGAGTTTGTGAAATCTGACTGTGGATATAATTATGGGATATTATCCTACCTCCTAATCTTCTACGATGCATCATCATATCATCGACCAACTCCAGTTTGAGTCCGTTCGGTACGGTGGTCCATTTGAAGACAGCTTCGTTATTCATGAAAATTCTGATTGTAGATTGATAGTTAATTTATGAACTTCAATTAATATATAACATTTTACAATCAAAAACTCCAAAATAGCGGAGATTCTGTGTAAGTCTTATTTTATCACCAATTTCTCTGTCAACTGTTTGCTTTTTCTTCTACTCGTATGTTGGTACTATGAGAGTACTCTCGAGGTAGTATTAACACGAAGTCTTAGATCTTACGGTTATTTTTTCTTTCAACTTTCAGAGAATTTTTTCTCTTATTATTTTAATTACGGAGTATTTAATGAGGTAGGTACTTTGAGTGCTAAAAAATTATCCATTCAACTAATAAAAAGCCGAAAATATCATTAAAAGTTACCAGAAACTTTGTCTGAGGCAGAATTAGTAACGCGTCTTCCCTCTTCACGCCTATCGGTGATCGTCGATGGAGGCGCAGTAACTCGTGACAGTCGCAGAGCGGCCTTCGAATGATAATTAAAAAAGGAGCACAGCGAAGAATGGAGGTTCTGTTTCATCAAACAAAAAGAAATGTTTTAATGTAAAGAGGCCATTCGTCCGCTCCGCACGGAACCTGTTTTTCCTACAAACAACCCACATTTTAATAACAAACCTCGTCCTTTTACGACAGATTTGCTTTTATTTTCCCGGCGACTCTGGTTTTATGCCTGATTATATCGTCCTGGACATAGCTCCGCTCGTAATTTCGCTTTTTCCGCCTTTTTGCGCGCGGATCCTAAATGTTCAGGCATTATTTCCGAAAACATTAAGCATCGCCGTATTTTTCATTCGCGTTCCGGCGCCCGTAATCACCTAAAAGCGCCGAGATTAATATTTGAGTGGGTGTTATCAACGGTTATTATTTGCGCGGCTGACGAGCCATACGCTGTCGGCGCTGACCGGGTTATCCGGACTGTGGTAATATCGTGAGTGCCAAATCATTTTGCGATCGGATAAGAATATCTTTCCTCTTTTCAATCGACTGCATCTGCGAGAAGGTCAGCTCATGCTTTACGGACGGGTGTATACCAATACGAGTAGTCATTCAGACTAGAGTTTAAACGGTCTTACGAGTTTTCATATATGAGATGTCGTGTTTTAATTGCACACGGAAATCTTTCCGTGTGCAACCGGAACCTGGTCATCCGCAATTGTGTACATTACACGAGCAACAATAAAACAACTTTGCACCCCTGACGAATTAAAATAACATACGTTGCACACATAATGAGATGACAAAAGTCACAGTAATTGTCACGTCTTTAACACGTTCTTCGACTTTAAAAGTTACAACTTGTAGAAAAAAAGGAAAGAAGTTTATAGAGAACAATACGTTTAGCAACAAAGCGTCGCTCGAAGGAATTATCATCAAAGGCCGAAGCAGCGGCTGCGAGCGGAGCGGGCGGCGCACGCGGACGTCGCTTATTAGAACGCCAAAAGCACCTTTTGTTTAGAAATCTAATTAAGAGCTGACGTCCCGCGGCTTAATTAAAACAATTCTCAACTTTCGCACAAGTTCATTTGTTTAAACGTTGTTTAGAGGCAATCGCGGCTCACGCGTCTTTATGTTCTCATTTGTACTTCCTTTGAGTTCGTGCGGCGCGGACTAGATCCAGCGCTTCGCGGAACGGAAACTCGACTAAACCACCTTAAGCTGGGCGCTGACTCCCTTTGATGGTGAAATTGTAACGCAGGAAATGTTTTTGTGACGCCGAACGGGTCCCTCTTTCTAAATGAACCATTAATTTCGCGCATAATGATGTACAATAATGCTAAGGATTAATTTTATATGGTATTTCTATATTGACTACCATCACAATCGTAAAACATAACTCCCTCGCAGTAGTAGAAGCCTCGTTGTGTGTCTTCGTCTCTCCCCATAGGAGAGAAGATCAGTTCCTTAATATTATTAATCAAGAAGGTGGATTTAAAAATATCCTAACGTCGCCTTAAGCATTGCTTCAACCGACAGACGTGTACACTCCTGGACGGCGTCCCCCAGTCGAGTGGGCAGTCTGCTCACCGCGCTCGAGTGAGCGGAATCGCTATTTTGCCCTCTGGGTCCCAGCGCTCATTGTTCCTTCTAGATCTATTTCCACCTTCGTTTTGCGACTAGTAAAGTCCGGTCGAGAATTTCTGATTATGGTTTTATTTTATTTTGATTTTATTTTTAACCATTACTATGTTGAGCACTAATAATATAACAATGAACAGCGCTCTCCGACGACAACTTAGTGACACTGATTGTTATCTGACGCAGCGACACCTCTGACCCGTTACTCACAAACTGTACTTGTAGTTAACCAAAACATCACTTTCACACATCTTATATGAAGTGTCGAAGTCGAAAATTGAACTTTAAATATCCATAATAGAGTTTATATTTAAAACAATAGAGAACAAAGTAAAGTGTCTTCCTGTAGCGGTGTCTCGATTATTTTTAGGGGAGCGGCGGCGGAAGCCATTTGCATGAAGACGCTGTTACCGCGATAAGTGCCCGCTCGACTGAGTATTACGCATTAAAGTATTCGACGTGAGGGAATTTCTGAAGAGTGGGACTATAATGTGTGGAGGTTCGCGAGCAAGTGATTCTGGAAGCGATTAGTTACTGCGGATGAAGCGGTACACATGTATGTCGGAATGAAGTATCAAACGGTATATACAAAATAATTACTGCCAAAAATATTAAATGTTACGTAGTACGTGCTTATACAGGTATTCATAAAAATGTTGGATAAATTAAAGGACGTGACCGGTGTTTACCTTTCGATTCCGAAAAATGAACAGGATTTCAGCTTTTCAGATTCTAACATTAAGGGCTAATTAACTATGGTTCTTCGGGATTTTGTAGAAAATTTCATCTAATTGTGAATTTTGCTGTTCAGCTTTATATTATATAAGTAGAAAGCTTGAAAACAAATAACCCGCCAAACTGAAAATTAAACGAAAAACGTCTTTGATCAATCGCAACGAAGTATAGTATCTAAAATACTGGGCACAGTTCCCCCTGGACTACCAGCTCTGACATCCTCGGTAGACTCGATATCTTTGCGCTCTGTTCGTGTAAATTATTCGTTAACTTGACTATATTCATTTATCGACGAGTCAATGATTGTTATAAGTGTTTTAATAATAATGGGAAATGTCAAATAAAATTCGAGTAGATAGCAAACATCAAAAATGTACCTCTCCAATTGATCACATGTTTAGTCACTGGCTTCTCAGTCTCCAAGCATTAGAGATGAATCCGAAGTGACAAATGAGTGGATGTTATAAACGCGTACGATGTGAGCCCCGCGCCTCTCCTGAGAGCCTCTCCTATCAATATGGATTTCCGAAGCTTAGCGCCGCGCCCCGGCGCTGAGTGGCCGATATGTCAAGATAATTCTTATACTGCTAGCCGCGGCCGCTCTTTACGTTGTCTCCTAACGAGTAAGGAACTCACTAATGCAGGGATTTATTGAGTTCTGTACGTGCTTTTGACGCTCGAAGCGCAGGGAATTGTCCCGCACGAAGTATTTTAATGGAGTTATCAAAAATCGCTGTCGAAATAGTTAATTTAATAAATATGACTACCCCCTACTACCTACCTTTACCTTTGTATTATAAAGTGGGAGGTCCCGGCTGAAGCTTTCGGCTGCGGTAGCTATGACCTACATCCACAGCTAACCGACTTAGTGTCCTGATATGATGCCACGTAAAAACCGATCCGGAGCATGGGTTCAGTCGGCAACGTATCGGCGGTTCTGCTACAGCTGATTACACGATGTAAGACCACAGATAACGGTCATCACTGGAAATTAGGCGACCCGTCTGCTCACGAGTCGCCCTCTGTCACTCACTGGAATGCGTGACACATCAAAATATGTATTGTTAAGATCTATTTATTGTAAATTGTCTTATAATTTTACTTAAAGGATGACTGCGGGGCGAGTCTTCGTCGGTAATAAAGAGACCAGATACTCAGACAGATAATTAATCGGGTTTATTCTTGGGAGAACAGAATTACAGTTATAAGTATCGTAATTTATAAAGAGCAGACTATTCGCTTCCATCAAGTACGACTATGCACTACCGCGTGTCGACCACCAATGAATGCAATGCACCGCGCCAGTACGTCTTTAAGAACCTGCATACCCTACTTAGTGTTGCCTAAAGAGAGTAGGCGATCCAACTCTCTTGTCTGTCATCTAAAACTAGATGGCGCTACTCTCTCATTGCCGTCATAATTAAGTAAGCCAGTTTCTAAAAGACTAATTATTTATACAGTGATTAAACACATTAACCGTTTCTTGTACCAAAAGTAATTGACTGCTGATAGAAAGGTCTGAAAGGGAACAGTAGAGGAAATCCAAATTGTGTGGTGAGCAGACTTGTAAATAGTAGTGTAATGTAAGCTGCCTGCATATTACATTACATTTTCATTACACCCTTATTATAATAAAGAGAGGCAAGACAAGAGGCGAACAAACACTTACAAGCTTACAGTTAAATAATTAATAATCCAATATATTGGCATATTTCTTCGACCGCTGGTTATTTTTTAGCGATTCCGAAACTCGAGTGAAGAAAGTAAAAACAGTGTTATAAAATTGCGCAAATCACGAAGAGCGCGCCATTGTCAGGGCGCCGCGCGTGGCTCGCCTGTAATATATGATGGGGGTATTTTGAAAGGGTTCTACAAAAACAGTCCATGGAAAGAAAATTCTTTTCAAGCCCTTTTTTCTTCGTTAAATGGTAGCTGTAATTTTTCATCGCGGCTCGCGGTGGAATATGTTTCTACAATTTAAACGGGTATTTATTAAAATAGGTGCTCGTTTTTATTTATTAGGAAATATACTGGTCGTTATACAGCGTCGATCTCAATAGATTCCGGTGGTACAGTAGAGCCGCTCGCACGCCGCCGCTGACTCGAGCCGCACATACGTTTTCAAACACATCTTAATTTAACTTGCTAAACATTGCACGTTATTTAATGAAATTCCCATCATAATTAGGAACTTTAACCACGGTTAACCTTTAATTGGAGAAATGTCTTTAATACTATGATTATACCAATTCCTATACTTTTAATGTTTAATTTATTTCGGTTTTGTGACTAAATAAACAAATCCAATACTTTAAAGGCACGTAATGACGTGATTTGATAGGTTTTATAAACACAGTCCTAATGGTTTCTGTGCGGCATTGTATTGGAGTTATTAAATGAATGCACTTTTGTTGTACACCGCACACAACAACCGAAAACTGTAAAGCCAATACAATAATAGTAGTATACTATTTCATTATATATATACATGTACAGATAAAAAAATATTTCATATAAATACATGTATACAAACTTACTTATAAATAACAAAATACTAAGGGCAAACCAGTCGTCCGCCCGCTGCGGAATAGCATAGAAACTGTGGCTCAGGTTTTAATATAACAGAATTTAGTTACCTGACACGTTTCAACTATCACGATATAAATCGGGGATCGGCGCGGTCAGTGAAAAACACTTGAGAGGTTCACAACTCTCCTAATCAACCACCTAAGGCCAGTTCATCATCAGCTACACTGAGCCAGTTTAGCATATTTCATATCTCTAATGTGCTCATTAGTCACATGTCATCAACACACACACACACAGCCGAGATGATTTTTCTTTTTATTTTAATTTATTTATTTTCGCACATCGAGGCCCAGATTCTTCAATGTAGTTCATCAATCAAAATCGATGACTCGCTGAGCGATCATTTTATTTGTCTCCCTCACAGACGTGTCCATTGACGGCCAACATAGCATTGCTTTTGGTGAAACTGCTTTCATATTTAAAGTGAATTTAAAGAGCAAACGTTCATTTATTTATTTAGTTGAATTCGGAAACAATACTCATATTACAGTACAAATGAAACACTATACAGTGGGGAAAAATGTATACCAATAAATAATTACTTACGAAACATAATTACTACACTTAATTAATATGGAAATAGAAATATGAGGACCTAAGAAGTTGTTATTGTAAATATCCAGATGCCGTACAGGCTGAACACCAGCGCGTGCAGCGCGACCGGGTCTGACACGGAATGTGGATCAGAGAATCCAAAAAAATCACTTAATCAGTTATATTTCGATTTATGCTGGCAACAGCCACGTCAAGCGCTGCAGCGTGCCGGCACGGCACAGGCCGCTGCAGCATATCGGTGACGCCACAGGCCGCTGCGACACTCCCCACTACATATAGACGAGAAAGTTTGTATGTCTGGATATCCGGATGTATGTTACGCGAAAGCTACTGAACAAATTTGACTGAATTTTGGAATGGCGATAGATTAGACCCTGGTATACATAGGCTTACTTTTTTCTCAAATAAATTTACGATAATAATAGATTTGCGATAGACGAAAAAATGCGGACGTGGATGTGGACGTGGGCAACAGCCTATCTACCGTAAGAATGACTGTAATAACCCTACTAATTGAAGGGATTTTACAAAAAAACGGATACGTAGAGTGTGAGGTAGCGGCGCGCGGCGCTTGTTCTGAGACGCGAGCAGCTTTATCGAATTGTTTTATTGAAAATAACATTATTTCGTATCGAATTATCGTGAATTGAAACGGACTCCCACGAGCCGGCGGCCCGGTGAAACAACATCACCAGCTTTTGTCACAACTACTAACACTAGCAATAACAAATCGTTAAAATTAAAAAATAGAACAGCGTACACCTGTCTTTAAAATCATGGTGTTTCTTTAAAATACTTAGACGATTACTTTCATCCTGCGCCCACCGTTCATTCACACATTCATTTTAGAAATCTTGGCTTGACCCTGCTCCTCATATGAGAGAGAGAGAGAGTGGAGCGTAGTCTCCCTGCGGTGCTCCACTGTCGGCTGGCGGTTGTTTAAACAATCGCTAACAATTACTATCCTGCTTCTAAGAATTTAGAGTTTACAGTGAATATAAAAGGGGTCTAGAGCTATGCGGCGCGGGCCCCGTGCAGGCGTGTCGCTCTGTCGCGAGAGGGCGAACGTGCCGATCTTCGCGGCGATATGCTAATTAATCCTGTTTCAGTAAAAGCTGAACTCTGAAACCTCCTTTGAATGTCCCGGCCATTCAAAATGTTTCCAAGTTTGACAAGTAAAATGGGTCGGTTAGAATTACTGAAAGTTTATCTCGTACAAGTTACACACGCGATGTCGTCGTCCACACTTATTTTTATCTTTAGTTCCCTATATTTCGTGTTATCGTACAGCTGCTTGTTTTTCACTTACTTTAGCAGCACTCGTTCCTTCGCTGCGCGATGTCCGTGCTGAGGATCGCGTCAGCACGCGAGCGCCACCAGGTGACGCTGAAAGTGTAGCTTTCAGTAATTACAAAGCTCGCCTTACATTTCAATATTCAATTTTCCATAGTTATCAGCGTTTCAACTTACTTATTTGAATAATTTTTAACCAGTTTAAAAAGCCCGCCATAAAACAAGGGGTATATTAATCTCTACACAAAAGAACATTACACGTCGCGCGTCGCCCGGCTCACACGCGTTGTTTCCACGTGAGAGTGACCTCCCCCTTCCCCTCCTACCTCTGCCCCTCCGGTCTCCGGCGACACGTCACACAAAAGATAAGTTATCTCGGCCGTTATCCGGAAAATTACGGCAAATTACGTCTTTTGCGGGCGCGAGGCTGCCGCTGCTGTGATGTCTCAATTCGCTGTATGTGTGTGTCGGGCTCAGTCGTGAGAGTTCACCGAACACTCGGCCAGCGTGAGTGAGCACTGATACAGTTCAGATCACCTGTCCTAGTAAATTTCAATCAATTGAGAACCGTATCAAGCTTGGGTTTTTTTTTTAATTTACTATACATAATTAAAGCTTTGTCTAAAAATGCTGCCGTTTCTTGTGGCGACCAGTATTCGACGGGAATCGTTCGGTTCGGCAACAGACAACACTGGGGCTCGTAATTGTAAGGAAATCATGAATTATCACCGACGTGGCCTGATGGAATATGGGAATAGCGCGCCCGGCGAGCTGCCCAAGAGCG
Source organism: Lasiommata megera (assembly GCA_928268935.1). Taxonomy (NCBI): domain Eukaryota; kingdom Metazoa; phylum Arthropoda; class Insecta; order Lepidoptera; family Nymphalidae; genus Lasiommata; species Lasiommata megera. Next base: position 138,713 of record OV743308.1, on the reverse strand, counting down.
TCGTAGCCAACGTAATAGAACTGAGCCGGAGACGAGGGACGAAGATATTAATTGAGATGTACAGTCGCTCATTGAGGTCCCATCATCCGGGCCTGATTAAGGAACAAAGGAGCGACACGTCGCGACGGCGTGCCGCGGGGCTCGCGTCAAAGTATTTAATCCCGCCCAAATGAAAAAACGCGAAGCCGCGCCGCGGGGAGCGCCGCAGACAATGGCGGAGCCTCCGCCGGCGGCGGACGCGGCTGTGTGTACCATTTTATTATTAAAGTAATATCGCATTATCTACGAGATGTGCTTCTTATCCCGCGGCTCCGGAGATAATATGGAAGCCGTCGAATAATAGCTTCCGAATCCTTTCAACCGACTCTCGCGACGATGTAGCCAGTCTGCGTAAGTTGGACCCCGGCCGTGCCTCCAACTCATCAGAGGAAATTTAGTTGTGGGGGAGTGTTGGCGCGTTGAGCCTCCCGGTCCGCACAAGGCTAGCGTGGTGGACTACGGCCAGGACTTTTCTTAGTCTGAGCGGATAGTCGGGCAATGCGAGATTGGCAAGAGGTGGATAATTATTTGACGACCTCCGTGGCGCAGCGCGCGCGCTGTTGCATTATATAGTTGGAGGTCCTGGGTTCGATTCCCGGCTCGAGTCTGGTCTGGTGGGAGGCTTCGGCCGTGGCTAGTTACCACCCTACCGACAAAGTCGTGTCGCCAAGCGATTTAGCGTTCCGGCACGATGTCGTGTAGAAACCAATTAGGAGTATGGCTTTACCATACCCCCAGCAGGTTAGCCCGCTACCGTCTTAGACTACATCATCACTTACCATCAGGTGAGATTGCCGTCAAGGGCTAACTTGTAGAGGATATAAAAAAAAAAAATGCGTCAAAAGCTTTTGTGAACTTAGGCTATATTTGACGTCTGTTCAGTATTAAATTATTAGAAGCCAGAACTCTTCGGACAAATCGTAATCAATGCTGACATTGTACACGTTAATAAGAAACTAGGTTCTTATTATCCTATGATCTCAACAATAACAATATAATACAAATTTCGTTCAGCCCTCGGCACGGTAGTTTCCTGTGGTATGTTTGTGCATCACATCAAATTGAATATAACTATCACATTTTACTTTCAGTATACGACGTCCGAGTATCGGCCGTCACTCGTATATCTGTACTAATCCTTGTCTTACGTCTTTTCAGACTTCGATCTTATAAATTGGAATCCTCGCCAGTACGAACGATGCACACCGCTCGATTTTTTTTATGTCATCCGATTTTTTTTATGTCATCGTCGTTTTCTAAGAGGCAGCATGCACAAATAGATTTCTACGGGACGTTGTAATACTTACACAGAAATATGAATTTATTTTAACCTTTGCTGTCAATCAAACTAAAAGAGTCTAAGTGCTCGACGGAGCGCCGTGAAGGTAGTGTAATTACGCATCAAAATATTTAGTCATATCTCGTGGCCTTCTTGACGGCTCTTTTCTCGTTAAGCACATTAAGCAAGTTAATGTACGGTAACACGGAACGCGGGGAGTGTAGCTAAACAAAAACTGGGTAATGAGGAGGAGCGAGGGTCGCGCACTAATAGAGCCCGAGCCGCCCGCTCGCTAGGCGCTGGTCACACGGCCTCATCGCACCCTACCTGTCGTTGAAGCCTTATTATTCATATAAACTAGCTCCGAATTTCTAGAATTGAATTTCGGTTTTTCCGGGGAAGAACAGATTAAAGCTCTGTTAATTTCATTGAAATTATATCAGTCGGAGCCCTTCATAAAATGCAGTTCAAGTTAGTCTTGCTTGCTCACGACTTGCCATTTTTATATTTCACATTTATATTAAAATGAAAACAACAACTGGTGGAGCCATCCTTCCAGCCAACCTTTGGGAGCGCCAGAATAAAGAGTGCGGCTGTGGCTAAAAACGTGAAATCCTCCTCCGTCAAATATTTTTTAGTATGGAACATGTTCTACGACTGCAAATCACTCACTCCTAGGTTCGGACTCAAATTTATAAATTTATACTTTTAAAATAAGCTGCCACGCGGATGACGCCGAAATCGTAGTTTTGTTCATGTGAGGACATAATAACAAAACTACGATTTAGATCTATCATCAAGGATCAGTGCATTTTAATAGCATTCAATGCAGCTCCGTCTGCAGCCTACGAACTGTATCGAAAAAACGTTGCTGCCATAATCAGAGAAAAAAAACTGAGCCTTTCACCATATATCACACGTAGTGGATTAAAAAGAAGCCATTGAAATCCTCTCTTGATCGTTTGCCGAGTTCCCCTGTGCTCGGGTGCGTGTCGGCGGGTTCACGGCTGTTGCGTCTCAGGCATTGTCACACGAGCCAACGCGAGCAGCGGTGGACGCCGTGAGTTCCTACCCTCGGGCAAACCATCGGACCCACACTACCCGGTCTGGATTGGAATCCGAGGCCTCGTCACCCGCAGCTAATATGGCAGGAGGCGACAGACATCATTCATCATCACAAAAGTGTTCTCGGTCTCGGTGGCAACTGGCAACCGTTTCAATTGTCGTGTATAAGCGGTAAAAATATATTTTAACGCTTAGCCACCTAGCTAGCCACTTAGCTTAAAACTTCGTACAGCGCATCTAAATATAAATGTAGGAATAAAGGAGCTAACTTACATTCGTCCAAATGGATTCGATTGAACCTGAGCGGAACCCTGCTATAAATCTATCTATTTGTGAGCGGTTCTGAAGTTCCGAGCGCGAAGAGACATCTCTAGAGTCATCTCTCGGCTTCTATTCCTCTAGTGTGAGAAGACGCCCTGGACGGTACCACTACACCGTCGGAATAAAATGCTGCTTGGTTTTGCGTTAAAAGGAGGCGGCCATATCGGACAGATAATGTTGTCTCGTTTGAACTGTCTTAATTCAGAAGTGAGGCTCAGCTCGCTTGTAAGACCGCGTTAAACGTCTACTGCAGTGACGAATTATAAACTGAAACTTCATAGCAGATAACAATTTAGACTAGATTATAAAGTAAGTAGAAGTTCGTAAGTACAAATTTTATATTATAAATTATTAAATTGGAAACTAGTTAGTAGCGAAAGTAAGTAGGTAAATATTATCCTTCAGCACCCAATGGGTATGAACATAATGACCTTCCCTACAACATGCAGCAAATAAATCCAAAGTGTTAATTTGTATTCCAATAATAACGCAACCTCATTTCATAATCCTCATATGACCTAAAAATTAAAATTTCAAATTGAAAGCCAAATGACTTGGTATATCGACCACGCGTACTGAGCACGGCCGGGCTCCGGTGCTCGGGCGGGCGACAGCCGGCCGGCCGAAACCGTTTTATTATATTCTTATTTGAATTCATATTTATCTTTTGATGGAGTCTTTAAAGTGCATCTGAAACATCGACTGAACCGTTTATTGTGACTCTACGCGCGGTCCCAACGGCGGCCGCTCCCTGGAGGAAGACAGCAACTACACAACTGACAGACTTCACACAACTTTTGACAGATTTAACTCTCAAAAATCCTAGAGAACGCGTATAGTGAGCCAAATTTCAGCTCAGTTCGTCTACCGTTACCGTTACCCGACCGTTAATTGATTGAGATGGATTCATGTATTATATGATATAAGTTTATTTGGCTCACCGCGCGTGGGCTCAGGTCGGGGCTTATCACTAGTTCGGCGCGACCGGGACTATATCGCGACAGTAAATGATGATATCTACGTAGTTGTATACACAGTAATGGACAGTGAGGCGGCGCTTCCCGCGCCATCTTTGATATCTTAATCAGAGTGTAAAGTAGTAAAAACGTTCCGGCTGTATCTAGGAAGAGGAGAGCAGTATAACTCGTCACAGATATGCGATGAGTCAGCTTGTACAGTAGATCTCCATTATTAATAAAAAATGTTTATATTTGTTGTCAACACCATACATAAAATTATGTTGAATAATCTACACTTTAGAACAAAATCATTTAACGTTCAGATTAAAAAATCATATCATACGAATATTATTAATGTATAAGCTTTTGTTTTTCGAGGTAATCACAGCTAGATGAAGATAGATAGAGGCCACTTTTAAATTTTTTATTTAATTGCCCGTGCACAAAGCCTCTGTCTAAAACTCGAGGTTTTAGTTGTAATGTTTTCAAAGACGTAAGTTTTCAGAAATGCATTGCTCTGATTTATCATGATTTCTTGTTTTCAGGCAAACCATAGCGCGTCCCGCTCTCGAGTAACTTCTGCGCGTAAATTGACAATATAAAAGCATACATGCGAGTCGCGCAGCCCGACCGGCGCACTCGCTTGCGCCTCAGGCAGGCGGCGTGACGGCGCATAAATCTGTCCACTTTTTGCGCGAGACAAATGACGCGGCGCGCTAAATAATTACAATACGCACGTCCCGGAGCGGCCGCCATGTTCCGGCGCCGGTCGTTTTTGTCGGCGTAATGAGGTGGAGACGGAGAGTTATTAACCGGACGCGGGTCCCGGTGTCCTTGCGTTCCCTGACAAATAGTCGTCTAACTTGTTTACGGTTTCGGTGAACTGTCTTCTAGAAGGCCGCGAATCTGCATTATGGTGCCGCGGGAAATGCTCTTCATCTTCATCTTCATCACTGTATGAAAATGTTTCAATTACGAAACATATAAACAACAAACGATTATAAACTGAAGACTGGCTCTCATCTATCCCCGTATCAGGGTCCCGGTCCCGGGGACAATTAAAATAAATGGTTCCGGTAGCTATGGCGTGATAGTAAGCCGGGGCAAATGAAACTTTCACGCTGTATTTGGCCTCCTCCCTCCCAGGCGCGCGCCTCGCTCGAGAACGGACAGTGATTGAAGATGCTTGGCGTGCTCTCTTAACTCAGGACTCAGGAATCATAACAGAAAACCCCAATAATTTAAATTCCTAACCTGAGCCGGGAATCTAACCCTCAGCCCTCAATCTCTAACTCAAACCTTACGAGTAGATAGATAGGGAAGTGCACTCCCGGGGCACCTTGATTACCTTCATATGTTCCAAGTCTCTCAGTTCACCAGACACGGCCGCATTTGGTCCGTCGGCGGGCGTGCAGCTCGCATGTCGCAGCTAAGATGAAGTGACCGCGCCGCCGCGCTCGTTACCGTTTATCGCCTCTCACAGGCTTACTTACGTAAAGCACTTACTTTTTTATTCTACAGGCGCGTTAAATTTATGTAATCTTTTAATCGCTTACAACAAAATGGCTTATGAAGGATTAACGAGGGGGACTTTACGCTGTAACACACACAGCCGCGCTGAAACGTGAGGGACTGGCGAACGACCGTCATACCTTTATGGGAACGTCGCTTGGCTTAGCTTTAACCTTGATGTCTAGACCGTTCGCGTAATTCAAATTAGAATGACACGGGATATACAAAATTTTAAGCTAGTTGACAGGAGAGTTTGGTGACTTTTTGCAAAGCGCGTGCGCTGTCTAATATAAAGGGGAAGGTCTTGGGTTCGATTCTAGGAATCTCGAGGTAGTCTGATTCCTCTGCCGCTCGTTATCCATCTGCTGGCAAAGACGTGCCGCCAAGCTATGATGATGAGGATGAGTTCAGCCGGCTACGCATTCCGACAAAATCTGATACACTCACCGCAGATAACCAGTTATAGAAAAGTATGTTGCTATATAACGCGGAGATTACCTCCACTCCGCAGGCTGCAGATGTCTGCTCGTGTGTATGTATGTACAATATTCTGGCTGATGTCTAAAAACTTGCCCAGCGGTGACGTGCAGGCAGACAACTGGTAAAACATGGTATATAATCTCCGCATTACAATACGGGAAGGGAGGCCACCCGCCGCCGAATACTATTACCGACCACGACGATGTTTCACACAAAAAGGTTCAAAGGTCTGCCCTTCACGAGGCAGGACGTTACGGTAGCTTTTACAGCGGCTGTTAAAAAAGTTTCATGAGTTTTATTTTTCCTAGTTACGGCCAGTTAAATAAAAAACCTTCATTAAATCGGCTCTATACATTTTGTGGTTTCCCTCAATTGAGGAAATATGGTAGATATTTGAATAAACTACAGCTTGCCGAAGAACCGCAAATATACTGGAAATTGAAATATGCGATATTCAATTTATTTAATAATTAAGATTAATGTAAATATTACGTACAAGTACATCAAACAGATGCACCGCGAAGTATCCAATAATAATTCTGTATGTGTTTAACATCGAACTTGTACTTGCTTCGAGCACTTGCTGCCCTCGGCAAGTAGCTGTCACACGCCGCGGGTAGCGCTGGGCCGCGGGCAGCACGTGCACACACTTCAAGTCAGATACATTCAACAACACACACAACTCACCCCGCAGCGGCGTTATACGGAAATTGCCAATCAGTCTGCTCCACTGATTGAGCCACGTCGACTCGAGGTGGCGACCGGGTGTTCGTCGCGAGAGCTGAAACTTCAGCCGTAATAACAGTAGTGTTGCTATGCCTCTTAAAATACATTCGTATACCAGATGGTGAACAATGGAGAGGGGGCGACTCCCGCGCCGAGCTTGTTCGCGCATATTGTAGCATATATTAGGATGCAGGGTATGAGTGAGGGGAGGTGGTCCCGTGGTCTACATGGGCGGTGGACCACCTACATTGCAATCTGTGACCCGGGATAATATTATAAATAGGAAAGCTGTTGTTTGTTTTGTTTATATTAAAGTTCGGTGAAGTACAAAATTCGATAATATTTAGCACTTAGATAGCTGTCATCCTGGAGATGGGCACAGTAGTGGGTGTATCCCGGCAGAGCACTCGGGAGCCGTTCCCGCACGGCTAAAACAAAGAACTTGTGCACGTTACTAATAGGGCTTAGTAATGTTTTACACCGCATACAAACGAGTGGACGAGTCGCCTTATATTAAATAATCAACGCTAGCCTAGCCGCGGTCCAATCCTCCCACCAGACTCGGGCCGAACCCAGGGCTTTTCACTCAAACAACTACGAGTAGTGAGTTCACGTCCCTAGATGTAGGACCTTATTGTTTCCTGCGGAAATTTAAAAAACTGAAACGAAGACGCGGGCATCGGCTAGCTGCATACGTCGGTGTTAACTCCTAATCTCCTATGACTGTTTCCGCTGCGTCAGTTTAGCGAATACCCGTGGCAAATGTCCAGGGTGGCCCGAGCGCGGACGAGGGACCAATATTTACAGCAAATTATTAACTTTTATAAAATATTCAACCTACGTCTATTATTTAGGAATCGATAAATAAGTGATTAAATTCGTAATAAAGAAAAACTTGAACGTATCATGAATTATATTAAATATTTAATTTAATTGTGTACTCGTAGATATTTATGGAATATATTATGTTATACAATTAATTTGAGCTGAACCCATGAATTTTTATAGGACAAATACCATAAGTTATATTTATTCCGTAGTATTAATTTTCACGAAAACGAAAAACTTGATACAAACTTATTTCCCTATTTAAGTTGAAATAAAAAAAAATCCTATCTCAGTTTCATCTCTGGGGCTTAAAGAGTACTCTTTCAATATTTCTCGGTTCAGCCGTGCGCTCGGCAGTCGGTCAGTCGGAGCAGAGCATTTTGTAGTTATCGATAAGGATGCGAATTTTAAGTGCTTCTATCACGTTACTTGAAAACACATCTCAAATGCCTCGTCCCTTTAGCTGCGACTCTGTGAGCTATTTTGTGAATTGGTCCTATGAATTTTGTAATTTCACCGAAATCCTATACAAGTTTAAGGTATTTATTTGGGCAGGCCCGGCCTGGCCGCCGTCGCGCTGCGGTGTGCTAAGCGCATTACACTGTATCAGCGAGTCGATCGCGTTCAATTCCGAATCCCACCAGCGCGAGCTAATCCACCGCCCCGAGTGGATGCGGCGCTGATAACGGACGACTCACTATCAAATACCGACGGCAGGCCGGACGTGGAGCGCAGTTTCTTTAATTTGTAAAAGCAAAGCTTGTACAGCTGTTCACGCTTTACCGCCAAGTGTTTAAGAAACCAGTGAGGAGAACGAGCTAAGTCGGCACGCGGTGGGGGCTCCTCTGGTGCTGCAGATTTTCATAGGTAAATTTATATACAAAAAAAACACATTTCACTCTTACACGAGATTGACATAGATGTTTTAATTCATTCGGGTCTTCAAGACCACGTCCTTCGTCACGTCCGCCCAAGGCCTTATTTACATAATATGGTTAGATGCCCAATGTCGGGAACTGCCAAATGATAACACATATCAACGTTAGAAGAGCAAAGAACAGAATTGCCTTGGTTGTGACGGATAAAGGATCTGTCACTTCGCGAAAGAACTGGTATACACTTTTTTCTTCTTATTTTTACTTTTTACTTATGTTTGTTTTCTAATAGTATTGCTCGCGGTAAAAGAAAGCATTTCCTGTACACTCGGAGCGTTTCCGACGTGACAATATTTATTTTAAAGATTTTTTGTAAACATATAAATACTTGATAAATACCTGATTCCGACGAACAATTGTAATTTGTAAAGAAATATAATACTAATGAGTTCAATGAAATTTTCCAGGTCATCAAGTTACAAGCGCATAAGCATATAACTAAAGCGCATAATAGCGCATAACCAAATAAATAAATTTTATTTTATGTTGTGTGTTGAGGCCATCTCTCAACTTAAACTGTTAGTTCTCAGTGCAAGAAGCAAATCTTTGCAATGTACGTATTTCTTTCTTACATCGATCATATATGTCGGCGCGAAGGAGTTATTAAATTCAGCGGTGCCTAGAACAAAAAGAATTCAATAATTACCCAAATTTGAACTCTTGAGGATTTTGTTAACACAAATCGGGCACAATAACTATAAATACGGGCGATCGATACCTTTCGTAGCATTCTTGCTCGAGACTTCGGATCGTTCGGACCTCTTAGTGACTGTCGCAATTTAAGTGTAATCCCTCAAGTTGTGGTTTTAATTACTATGAGCGAAAGTAAGGAAAATCGTGACTCTTACTAAAAAACAACTCCGACAGCCTTCACTCGTCATATAGTATTTATCTTTTGATTACTGCACGTGAACCACATTTTGTACCTATTCCATTGATACTCCCAAGTTAAAGTAATATATATATGATATGATTTATATATGATATATTTTATATGAGATCATAACTAATTTCTAACAGTTTGCGCTTGCCGAGGTGACCCGCGAGATCAGACTTGAGACGTAAACAAATCGAGGGCCTCCTAGTTCCATTACCTCCGGCGCCAACGCCGCGTAAAAGTGATCAACAAAGCACCCTGCTATGATCTCCGTCGAAGTAGTTAATCTCGCGAGATGAAAAACTGCAAGCCGCTCTCCCCATAAATGGCGCCGGAGAAAATTGAATGTTATCTCTAATCTGAGGCAGGCGCTTCGGGAAAAATGTAATTTAACTTTTAAGTCACTCTTCGCGCCTATTGTGTTTCGCCGCCGGTAGTAGACTACGCGTTAGGTAATCTAGCGGAGTGGTTTACGCACATTGGTCGTCCGAGGTGGTAACTGTGTGCTGTAATATAGTGTAAAGTATTTGTTTTACCAGTGTATAAAAAACTGTAAATACTTCGTGAATTGTTTTAACCCGCGGGACCGTTCGTTCCGCTGGCCTCAATAGTGCATCATAAGGTGGTGACCGAGCCGCAAGCTGGGCGCTAGCGCTGCACTAACATGTTGCAAATATTTGCAAACGTATATTTGTAACTCTCGCGTGAACATACTCGTGTGCCGCGTGCGGGCGCTCCCGGTGACACATTTAATCAAGTTCCGTGTTGTGATTGATCCGAGCAGAGGCATGATAATGTGAGTAAATCACGCACGCGGACCACCTGTATGAAGCGCAGTGTTCGGGCGGTTGTCTGTACGTACGAGTACAGTACCGCAATGGAGTTTGATTTATCGAATGAACGTGATTGTAATATTTATTCAATTAAAATACTCAACTGGTTCAGTTAACTTTTCCCGCGGTATTTATTTATGCCCTCGCCCGTTTGACGGCGTCGTAAACCATTCAACTTTATACCCAGTTAAGGATCTTACGAGCCGCCCTCGTTTTACACAATTCGGCTTGTAAATGGAATATTTGCGATAAAGTTTTATGACGTCACCGTGCAGTCCGTGACGTCAGAGAGACTGTATAATCAAATAAACCGCAAGCTGTAATAAAATTAAATATCCGAGAGTTTCACTTACGTTCAGCGTCGTCATGAAGAAGTGGCGTGATTGATGTTCGGGGAATACCAGCATAGTTTCTTACATCAATTGAAATAGATCTATGAATCTGCACCATAATTATATGTACAGGGTTCGGGAGCGACTCTTTCTTTCTTACTTATATAAATATTCATCTAATTCAAGCAATTTTTAATCATATCACTTCATTTACTGGTAAAAGCAAACATCGTCAGGGAAATTGCATGTCTGGAGTTCCTTATCGTTTTCTTTAAGGCGTGTGAAATCCACCAATTCGCATTTGGCCAGCGCGCGTGGCGGCCACCACCCCTCTCATGCCGAGAAAGTCCCGCTCCTTGTCGGGGGCCGGTAGTCGAATGATGATTATAATGATCATGCGTTGTCACTCCAAATAACATGACGCAATGGGCAGAGTGTAGCACCGACGACTGTCTCGATTACATATACATCCGTGGACATTTTTTAGGTTCATTAAATACAAAAACCTCTCATTTCACGCTGAAAAATTTCCCATAACCGTTATATAACTTCGGGATTCAAAAAAGTTCTTAAAGCCAAAGTATTTATAAATCAGTTCTGTAACTTTGATGATAACAAATAAAGAAACTAGCAAATATTGCCTCTTCGGAATATTAATAAAACGTATGAACTGTTTTAAAGGAACCGATAGAATGGTTACAAAAAACGGTAGTCGGACGGTCGTTTAATTTACTTAATTCGCGCTGCGTGTTAACAGTGGAGCGCTGCACGCGGACCCGCCGCCCGTCGTTGACGACGCTAAGCGCTTGTAACACTCGAGCGCCCTAAATCTCCGCGCACGAGAGATAAGGCTTATCACAATAAACCGGTGAGTGGCCGCGTCGGGCGGCGGCCGCACTCGTAAACCTCCCAGATTTATCGACAGCCGCAGGATACGTAACAAACCCCCTCCCGAAATACCTTTAGTCCTTTGACCTTCCACGCATAGTGACCTTTACATTGTCATGTTTAAGGCGTACAATCGCGTGGACGAGAGCGGCGAGTTGTATTGTACGGAACTACTTTAGGCTCAGAGGTATTCAAACGCAACAAGGTTAAAGGTTAAAAAATAATTAATTAAAATTAGTCAATGTATTTATTTTTATTCACAGAACTATTCGTTCATCCATCCATAGTCTCACACACAGTTTTTTCAACTAATACAGATGTTATCGTTCATTAAATTTAAGATTCCTCTGTAAATTTGAGACACAGTAAAGAATTTTTTCACTTTCATTTTCATAGTCCGTTTCCATTCTCATTCATTGAACCTTTTAATTGGATAACTGAGGAATACGAAGTGGTAACAGACAGACCTACAACCTCCTAATACAAAAGGATATAACAGCGTAAACTTGGCAGCCATGCAATGAACATCCGCTCGACGTGTGGTGATTCCGTAAGTTCAAGACACGTGAAGGTGTCAACTGCGTATAGAGACGCAGGTCAACTTTGGCGGTCGTCGACCCGCTCGTAGCGGCACGGACGCGGCTCGTAGCTCCCGGCTCGTAGCAGCGTAGTCCTCCACACCCACACTGACGTAGACTCATTGAGAGATACATTTAAAAAAGTCAATTTGCTAACATAACGCTAACACTCTGTGGTTCCCCGCATTATATTTTGAAGTGTAATATGGCACGATATGAACCTCGCACAAAAACAAAAAATCTAAATTAAAGTTGGCAAACGATGCGTAACCAAAGACGTCTAGAACTTCTTCTTCATCGATCGAAGTTCGATCTCTCGTAAAACCATGAATAATTTTGCTTACTGAATAATATAAGAATATAATCAAGAAACTGGTATAATTCTCGCAAAAGAGTTAAAAATGTACGAAGTAAACAAACTCCAGCTGAGATGAACCTCATTAGTGTTTGCGGAGTTTTTCTTAACAAGAGCATTTTAATTATAATTTTAAATTCTGCCACAGCGGCCGAGTCTCGCACGCACATGTACCGGCTGCGTCCGCTGAGCCGACTGAGCATTTGATGCCTTTGTCTGAACTAAATTGATGTTTGAAAATTTAGCTTCTTTGTAAATATTGGTCTACTCGTAGTTAAAAGGCGTTTATTATAATTTTGTATTGAAAAACCAATGTGTGCACTGAAATCTACATCGGGAACTGCCGCGGCCGTGAGCGACGGCCAGCGTTACTTCAATATTAGAAGTGTGGTGCGGCCGACCCGGCGCAAACCCAACAAGTATTTAATGCTGTATACCAACTTACTCGTATATGTAGGATTTATATGGATTCATGTTAATTATTTGGTCGAACTCTCGTCACCCGCTAACCTGCGTTTGTACAACCTGGTGGATTTAAGCTCTGAAGATCTATCTACCATAACGGAGGAAGCCTGCATCCGGCAGTGGGCTATTAATATTTTAGTAGTAATGTTCATGTACAAGTGCCACTACTATGTCTGATGTAAATTAGTCGCTGGTGGTGGTCATGTGTTTCACAAGTAAACTCTTTGAGCGAGCGCCTTGACGCCTTCAAAGTGCATTCTTTAATTTCAGAAGAATCCTTGAAACATGTCGTCCGCTAAAGAGCGGCATCTGCAGCCGCGGGCGGCGCGGGGACACCAAACACTTCTGGTGTTTAGTGTGGCAAGCGTTACTTCTTGCGCCGATGTGGTGCAGTGAGGGAGCCGTCGGGCCAGCGCGCCGGGCGGCGGGCGGGCGGGGGCCGCTAATTATAGTTTAATTTATGTTGTTTGATCTGTCAGGCTGCGGCGGGACTACTTTTAGTTTAATTAAAACTTTTGCACGTGTGCCACAGCGGAGCCACGGATTTGCCGCCTCAGTGGTTACTTGTGTCACAAGCACTTCGGTAGCATGCCGCGGAAATAAGCATCTGCTGACTGGCTATTGTATGTCTGGCTTCTTTACATCGGCTGAGAAAAAAGGTGAAGACTGGTATGTTTGAGTGACTGAGCACATACACACATAAATATATGTATTAAAATATCTCTGAATCAATGCGATTATGAATTTGGTTCTACAAAAAAACGCTTTCAAAACGTAACACTTGTAAACGATGTGTAACGGCCCACCGGGCTACCAGCTGCCATACTGATAACACCGCAATTCTTTAGGGTCCAACTCAAAAAGCTAATATTCAACAGCTTGGTGGGTCTTAGCTCGAAACCCTTCAGTCCTATGGGACGAGAAGCCTGTGCCCAGCAGTTTTCGAGTCTGATGTTGGCAAATCTATTTTTGAAATGAATTTTAGGTTTACTATTATATACCTACATTTTTTTATAGTGGCCCTTCGAGTTGCATCGCAGCTCACATATGTTGAAACGCAATAAAGCCACCTCGACATTATGTTGTCAGTGAGGTGCTTGCCACCACGGTCTCGCGCTGGTCGTGGCCTCGGCGGCCGTGGCCTCGGGTGACACATGTGAGCGGGAGAGCATTAGAACAAGAATTATTTAACTAATTTCAAACTCGACTGCATCCGCGCAAACCAAATAGCTAAATGTGAGGGAGTTACCGGCGCCGGCTGCTCCCGTGCGCTGCCGCGACTCTGCTCGCCGCGCGACATTCGCATTTACCGTTTCAACAATGGAAAAGCCAGACTACTTTAATACTCACTTCAGTTTAACGCGTTATTACGTTAGAAGCCCTAAGCTGCTCCTTGTGTTTTTCGAATCTTCGAAGCTAAGCTAAATTAAAGAATGACTAAGATATTACTATCACCCGGCAAAGTTTGTTGGACTTGGGCATGATTTGAACCCTCTTGGCTTAGTTTTGAGTTGGCGAGTGTAGAGTGTAGAAATAATGAAAAATGGGATATATATGAACGATTCATAGATCGATAATTTGATTTGATCAATCTATCAATCAAATCTCAATCTAAAATATACATTAGTGAAAATTTCATAAAACCTCTTACAGTTTTGGGATATAAGGATGAATACGTATTGTATTCAGTTTGTGTGCATAATTATGACTACGTTACATCATAATCAATTTTAACGTTTTTGAGTGACTCGTAGCTGCAGCGGCCGCAGTGTGGCGCCGCAGTGGTGCAGTTCCGGTGATGCTGCGAGCGGCCGCGGCGGTTCATATCTTGTAATACAGCGAGGAGCGGGCCGCGGGCCGGCCGCCAACTGTCAAAACAAAACGCACACTTGACAGTAGCAGAGCGCCCGCACCACGCCGCTCACAACAACGGATTCGTATTTAATACGATCCCGCGGTCGCTGATACCCCCGCCAAATGAAAGCCACTCTTGGAACAAATGTATTCCGAAAGCATTTACAGATATACCGGGAGATCGTTGCCGATAGCGAAGCGGAATTTAAAAAAGTGTTAACGGCGTTTAAGGGCCATTACACATCCCCGACCCCGAAAGGGTCCGCCCTCGCCTCACCTGGCGGCCAGGGTGCCCCCACTGACGCTGCGGAGGGGTCTCCAGCCCGTGTAGCGCGGCAGGCGGCACGTACCGGTCGCTCCCAAGCGACGGGGACCAGATCTGCGGGCCTTTATTTTTTAATAGTTTTCATAGGTCCCATAATAAGTCTATCTTCTTTTCGTCTATTCTTCTTTCTAGTCATTATAGGTATAGAACCAATATTGCGGGGGTGTGACAGGCCGTGAGTCTATAGGTGGTATATGTAGGCACTGTAAGTAAAACCCCCCCTAAAAAATCTTTAATTTATATTAATTGTTTAGTTATTTACTTAAACACAGCGTAAGATCGTCGCGGGGTGCTGCCGCCCTGCGGCGGGTCATAAACCCGGTGCCGCGCGCCGGGCCGAGGCTGCCGTAAAGCCTTATCTTAAAATATTCCATTTACAAGCGTAATTGCGCAGAGCGACGGTACACTCGTAAAAGACCTTCGACGTACATCAACTTTACTTAATAACGAGGGAAAAGTTAAGTCTTTAATACGTAAACTTCATTTCACACTAACGATAATGTCCGACGGCCACTGGTGCCACCTGGCACGCTACCTGGCACGCCGCTTGGCATGCCGCCTGGCACGCCACCTGGCACGCTGCCTTGCACGCTGCCTGGCACGCTGCCTGGCACGCTGCGGCCGCTGCTGGGAGATGTCGAAGATGACTATCACAATGTAACTTCCGAGTCACGTAGAACCGTTACAACGAATGTAATGTTCAGTTTAGTGCTGGCGCTAAAATGCATTTCAGACCTTCTTTTACAAAGTGAATTCTGGAGCACAGGCCGATGTGCGCGCTCTTGTGTGCTTCGGCAGGCAATAACAATGAATGACTTTATAGCGATGACTAGCGGGAGTGACGGCTGCCCAACCATTATAACTTTATATTTTAATTATTATAAAGGAAATCCCCGTAAACAATATATAAAGTATCTTCATTTTGGTAACTTATGCGGATAAACCTTTCCACGGCGTGTGACGTGCAGTGTACGACATTGTGAAACATTCAAATTGAAATGCGCACAGCGGCGGGTTGCGTCGACGTGTGAGCACAGACGCATGTCGCTAGATTACAGCACGACGCTCCGACTCTTACTTGACTCTATATTTTGAAAATGGATTGAACGACGTTATAATATCGATATAGAACACCAATCCGATGTTCTGGGCCTGTCTGCTCGTTAGTACATCACGCTAAATCTCCTGAGCAGTTTAATACAATTTAGTGCGTCCATAGCTGATGCTCGGCCAGGCTTCGGGATATTTATATCCCGATAAATAACTGCATTTTTTGTTGTAGGGGATAAAGCTTTTGTCAATTGCCAGTAAATCTTAAAAAATCGTCAAGATTATTTTGTTAGTAAAAAGGTTGCTCTATCAGTTCAGTTTTGCCCAAACCCTGTGAAGATCTGGTAAATGCTATCGTAAATATAAGATAGAAATATAGGACTGAAATCCTTCACAGACAGCAGGGACCCGTCACTTAAACAAAACCATACTTTAGTAACAAGAGCAGAAGCCACGGGAGCGTACTAACGGTAGCGTTTGGTCAACTTGGTAGGCAGTTGCTCAAACTTTTACTGAGTACAATTTCAATCCTCCAAATGAAAATTTCTATTCATTGTTAGTGACGGGAACTGCACACGGCGGTCACAATACAAAGTGGGTGGCTGGGGGCCCAAACATACAAAATTGGTCACCTATCCATTGGCAGATTTTAGTCAACGTTGATTAAAGTTTTAAAAAAATCCGCGGGAATACGCAACACTTTAATACTCTAATCGCGTTCGGAATAGCGGCCGTCCACTAACAAGAAGGCAGAAGTCAATTCAAGCTTAATGTGGTTCTAATTCAGTTGAAAGTATGAACCACATGTTACGTTTAATTCGTAACTGAAATAAACGCTTGTAATATATAACACGCGTACAGAGTGCTACGCGCTCAGTACGCGCTAACTGTTCAGTCTCCAAGGTTACGGTAAAGTAATAATCTGCCTCTTCAAAAGAAACAAATGAAGAGCTGCCACTTCGAGAAATGTAGAGAGCTCTCCGCAGTCTCGAGAGAAACTTTACTGATTACCAATTTTATTTTGATGAAAACAGATCCTTTCTCTAATAGATACAGTGAGACATACATGATACGGAAAGATTTGTTGAAGTCAACGTTGCCTCCTATTGTGTACTTGAATAGTAATATAAAGTAATTATTAAAAAAAGAATCGCTTGTGCGCCGCGACCGTGTTGACATGATTTCTTGTATTTTTTTTTTGACAAGTACCGCGGCGCAGCGCGCGTGCTTTCGCATTATAAAGTTGGAGGTCCTGGATTCGATTCCAGGACCGTGTCTGGTCTGGCTTAAGCCGTGGCTAGTTACCACTGAATGGACAAAGACGTGTCGACAAAAGTGAAAAAAAAACATGTAGACATTTTATATTAGAAATACGGTACAGACAAAAAAAGATGGAGCAATAAATGTTAATTAACATGATGGTCGGAGTTTTCTTTTGAGCAATTATAAAATTACTTAAGAAAAAAACTCATGTCATATATAACTGGCTCAACTGCCGCATTAGGCACCCTTCACAATTGTCGCGTCGATGGCTTCTAATGAGTTATTCAGGCAAGTTAGATTTTAAATGCATCGTGTATTTTATAAACCGAAAGTACAGTAAAAATAAAAATGCGAGACGTCTTCACTGCCCAAAACCTCTACCGGCAGAACTATTGCTGCATTTGTCGCATTTGTTCCGCGCACGAACTCCGCGGGCACTGACCTGTAGTTTTCCAATTAAAAAACCTCATTAGCATTAGAATTGTTGAAGCTGCAGACTGCTGCGCCGGGGCGCCGGGGGGGGGGGGGGGGGGGGACAATGCAATTTTCTCGGACTTTCGAATTTCCATCGATTTGGAGAGGTAGACTCTATAGAAATGAACTTTCAAAGATTTAAATGTTGACTCTAGCAGAGCAGAACTTAAAAGTATTTTGACGGACTTTCATGCGCAGGGACAGTGGGAATGTTAATTCGATTCCCGCAGAGAACAATTTAAATAGGTTTCTCTCTCGAGTAGAAGTCTGGCCTCGTGTCTCGTTACACCGAGTTGTGGCGCTATCACAATCGCCCGTCGCGGCATTTCTATTGGGAAACAAAAAATTAGAATATTGCGAAAGTGCTAATGGGTAAACATCTTAAACACCTACCCAACAATTATTATCATAAAGATCGCATAAGTTAGCAAAAAGGGTAGAAGTAGGGAGGGAGGTTGACATAATCACTGGTGAGAAATGCCAAGTAGGTAGCGCGGTCGGGGCTCGGTTATGACGACGGGGACGGGAGGCATGTACGAGTAAGTCTAATGAAAATTTACAACATCGAAATACTTGAGGTTGTAGGCGAGGCCTTGCTATTGTTAGCGAAGTTGGTAATGGCGCGATTTGACGCCGCTTCCACAACTATTTCTGTAATAATTGGCTTATGAATTAATATTAGTTTGGAGGCATTGGTAATAACAACGCTGGATTGGCCCAATATGCATAGTTTACGCGTTCAATAGCGACGGATTCCTCACTGAATGTTGTTCGATTGTTTGACACGACGGATACTAACAGGTTAAGATACGCTCTGACTAAGTTATTGGGAGTGCCCAGTGTTTCGTATTGTCGCGCAGCGGTGGAGATCCCAATCACGCTTTCTCTTGCTACCCATTTATAACTTTAAACCGGCACTGTGGTAAACTAGAGAGTCAGCTCAGAGAAGCACGGTATATAATTAAAATAAAATTTATTTTTCAAAAAGGTTACATTACAATCCATTCCCGGTGGTCTCCACACTTGGTAAGCTGTATCGTGGAGACCATATATGACATGTAGAGCGTTTTTACAACGGACTAGGTGTGATTCTTTGCAAAAATATTTTTATACATTTATAATCTATATATAAAACAAAAAAAAAACATTTTATTACATGTTATTTAGAAAACATAATTTTTTTATCAATGACGTTAGCCAAGCCGATTTCATCACAATTGCATTGACTTGTTATTTGCTGTCACGCCGCAACTGTGAATAGTAAGGCTGTAGTCAGGGCACGTGCCCGGAGCGGTTTTATTAAAGCGAAGATGCTTGTTGTGACGATGTTCAAAGTCAGCAAGTGGCTATAAGGTCATTTCGATAAAACTCAGATTCATAGGCGTAATATGTAATGTCTGCGGTTTAAATTGGCAAGTTATGTATTTCATTAACATATAGTATAGGTCATTAACATATAGTAGCGTAGGTCTAGATCTCTGTCTTGTGGAACGAATTAATACTCTGCTTGTGACTTTCAAATTTGACACTTTTGTACACTACTTTCCGTTGGACAAGTAACTTCTGAACCACTGAAGTGATATGACTCTGATATCAGTATCAGAGTGATATCACTTCAGTGGACCTTGCGAAGGCCTTCGACTCAGGTCAAACGCCTTCGCAAGGTCCAGGATAATATGTTTTGAAACTTCAGATAGGCCATGAGTCTCCTATTAACATTTTTTTGCTATTAACTGGGAGACACTTCCAGGCAATGATATGTGACGGTGGCACGGCGTACAGGCCACTGGACATTAAAATGTAATCAAAGTCATCTGTGAGATGGGATGGATGTAGGTATTCCGAGGTGCTGGAGTGGTGACACCGCACTGAAAAGCTCAATGCTAGTGATCCCCTCGCGCGACACCAAACCTGACGCGGAGAGTGGCTGCACCAAACAGTTCAGCTAAGTCGCGACTGAAATTTCATTTGTAAAAGTTTTTCGCCCAGCGTAGCGTACGTCCACACTAATTGGTTCCGAGTAGCGTGCAGAGGTGGCAATTTAAAATGCGTCCGATTACCGAAACCGACAAATTCCTTAAACACGATTCCCTTCTTTGAAACCGGTAAGTGCAATCAAAAATTGGTTATATATCGGAATAATGAATTTTGTGGTGGGTCAGCGTGCATCGATCGGGAGTCGTTAATCGGTTTTAGTTGAGCAACTATTTGTTGAACCGGCCGGGCAGTGTTCGCCGCCAGCGCGAATGCATCGCCACTAAGGCATTCCCAGTTGCTCTGCAATAGTTGGTAACTGCTGATAATTGGAATAGTTTGCAGAATCAACGTGCGCAGTCATTGAAATGCTTCAATGTTTTTAGACTATTGCATACTCACTAAAAACACGTCTTCGTGCGCTGGAAATTTGGGTTCATCAGTATTTCAAGTTCTACTCGACTGATATGTTGATACACAGCGCAGAGTGGTTGTATGGCGCGGCCGCGCTGTGCCACTCATCTACGCGGGGCTCACGTATCCCTTTAAGGCCTTCCCACAACATTCGAAAATGAGTACTTTAAAATTATTATCATATAACATCGTGAACTTAATATATTTTTTGTTATTTTCATTCAGCTGTTCATAAACGATAGTGTCTCATTGGTCGATAAGGAGCATTATCGAACTAATTCAGAACAATGTTTATGAACAATTAAATAATGTTTAAAAATAACGCTTCTTAGTTTTTTATCATTAGCACTTTGACGTCATTGATAAATAAGTGAGGCACAAAGTAAACGGCGGGGCCGAGGACCCCCCGTACATACAGAATGTCTTCGCCGCACACTGCAATGACGATTATTTGGACATTGTGAGATCGGTGGAGATGTTCGGCAATGGGAAACATGGCTTAGTAAACAGTAGAATTTTCAAATATCATAACTTATATTATTCTATCGCTCATGACAATAGCCATCATATCATTATAATAAAGAGTGTAGCGGGCATAGGGAATGAATAATTGATAGAAATTTTCTCCAATCACGTTTCATTGTGAGGCCGCTATTGAGCGAGCAAAGTAGGCGCTTTGTATTGATTGAACAGTCTGACAAAATACATTTCGGTATCGATTCCTTATCTACGAACACCTTCGGAGGCCGAAGTGCGCAGGTTCCCTCCTGGAATATACGTGATAGCAGTAGTTTGCGATGTAAAACCAAATTCCAATTTTGATGATTTGTTACTTCATTAACTTCAATATAGTTGTAGGCCCTCACGTAACTCGTAATTTGTGAAAGGCAAAGGCAAATGATACTTCGAGTAGCGACACATTTTGAAGGCGAAAAGCCACATTTTCTTGCGCTAGCTGTTGAACTAAATTTAAGATTTTCACAAATCTGGCACAGCCATGTTTGCTCAGAGGTGAGTATCCCAACATACGGCGGATGGGAATACAAAATGCCATTTTCCGTACAAAATGTAATATCGTGAAGGCTTCCCGCGCGGTCACACAGCACACACACCGCTCCACCGCCGGAGAAGTAAGCTGTTATACGTTACAAGCTTATCAGCGTTATCCGCTTACGCCGCCACCATAAAGAATAAGTTGCATTTTCTACTTACATCGGATTATTCTATTATTTTAAATATTTAATTATAATTTTGTTACGGATTATACGAGTTCTTTTGTTCTGGAGCACTCCGGCCAATAGTGTTTATACGAGGTCTGCACCCGCCGGGGACATCGGCAAATGCTACTTGCTCATAGCGTATTAAAGGATTCTTTCATCTATTTCGCAGTCGACAATTTGCTGATTAGACTAGTATGGAACGCAAGAGATGAGGTTCGTCCGACGCTGAGAGCACGCGCATGTACATCTGTCAGATACGTGCAGCTCTCTCAACGCGAGAGGCGTTACGCTCAATTGTAACTCCCTTCTGTTTTATATACCCACTGGAAAAAGGTGCCGGAAACGTGCTCTGTTTGATATTTCACACTCAATTCTCGTCTAGAAAAATAATTGCACCCTGCCTAAGAAGTTTTACTACAAAATACGATCACAATATAAACATGGTACTAACAACCCAATCTATATATTTTTTTAATTTAACTACAAATTAGGTCTAACTAGACCAACTCGGTGGGTGATGTCACTAAGCGACGTCCCAGCGGAACGCTATGAATCGTTTGGCGTTTCTTTGATGGTCGGGTGCCCACTGGCCACAGCCAGGGCCCGCCCCCCATCGCACTAAATCAGAAAACCATTAGAAAAGAAAAAAATCATAACCTATCACAAAGTGTCTGCTTTTCATCAGTTCTTCCGTCTGTATATAGTTGTATGTATCTTCAGGTAGTGTATTTTTGTATTCTTTTGCCACTACAGAAACAAATAAAAAAGAAAGTGAAAATTTAACGGGGCCGGGATACTGGGCACCCATAAATATTAAAAAAATATTTTTATCAATATAAAAAGCACTTTTCTTTACTACACTTACAAAGCATGACTAGTATCGTATAACCCGTCCTTCTTGCGCTCTTCTCATGCTGCGTGAGAACTTACAGTCATAATTCAAATTCAAATAATCTTTATTCAAATAGTCCTTTAAAAGGCACTTATGACGCGTCAATAATTTACATAGTAGTGATTTGATGGTGATAACATTCGCAAACTTAAAACTAAAGCTACGAAGGTTCCAAACGCACCCCGGTCTAAGAAGAAGGCCACAACAAACTTAGCCGGGTTAATGAATTTGAAGTCGGTGTTGAATGGAACGAATACATTCCTCTATTTTCAGAGATGGCCGTGGATGAAAATCGTCTCGTGAAATTTTTATAGAAGGCTAAAGACACACATGCATTCGTACCGAATACATCGAAAAAACCGTTCCACGTGAACCCTAACAATTGTATTATACGAAAACGCGTGTATTGATAACCTTCGCAAGTCGGTTGACGAGGTTTTTAGCTTTTTCCGTGACGCCGGCCTTCGGCATGTGATTGGAATATTTTTATAGGAATAGTTCGCGAGTGCGCGCTGGAATGTTATTTCAGAGCGCGGTGCAATATGCGACCTATCTGCAGCCCGGCCGGCGCTGCCACTGCCGCCACTGCTGCCACTGCTGCTTCTGTTTAATATTATGATAGCGTTAAATAAAAAGCTCAACGGATGTAAGCCGACTGGCCGGATGGCCTGCGAACAGTCTGCGACTGCGACTGCATATCCGCATGCACACGTTTTGTATTCGTCTTTGTAATTTTTATTTTATTTTCTTAAATCTCTGGTTTTGGTTTAAACCAATATTCTAGCCTCGAACGAGTGAATGATTTCCATGCCTGGGACTGGTAATTTTGGCGATGATGACTGACTTATAAATGTAACTTCTAAAACATCCGATTTTACCGTTTTTAGAGAAGGTTGTTTTCTGTTGTACCATCCGTTTTCACAAAAGCAGCTCGCCACGCTGCGGGCGGGCACTAGTCCGGTATCGGAGCCAGGTACTGACGCGTGCGTTGTTGTCGCAGGTGTCCTGGATCCGCCACCGCGACCTGCACATCCTCACGGTGGGCGGCTACACGTACACGTCCGACCAGCGCTTCCAGGCCACGCACTCGCCGCAGACGGACGACTGGACGCTGCAGGTGAAGTGGGCGCAGCAGCGCGACGCCGGCGTCTACGAGTGCCAGGTGTCCACGCAGCCCGTGCGCTCCTTCTTCGTCACGCTGCACGTCGTCGGTGAGTGCCGCGCAGCCCCCGCGCGCTCCACTTCGGTTTTACGATACACATACTTGCATTTCATTTTTCGATGGGAGCACAGAATTGGGTTTTTTTTAACTTCATTTATTTATTAGTCATAGACCGCTTTACAAAAATAATGTTTCAAATATATATTTGAATCGAAGTCACATATAACACCAATATGAGTTTTAAAATCGGTCCAAATTTGACATGAAACTGGACGAGATAGCGCCATCGACTCGAGCTGCGTGACGTACTGAGTACGTAACGTACGAGGACTGCGTACTTCGTAGATTTGATTTGTCCTCGAGGTTATTATCTAATCAGACGTATTCAGTTCCCGCGCGCAGTGCTCGCGACTCGCAACCTTGGCAGCGCCGCGCCGCTGTGCCGACGGCCGCCGGTGTATCGGCGACATTTGTACGACGTCCCGAGCACACGACCCAACAGCTCAACTGATGGAGACCCATTTTATCTTACCGACTAAATTCGTATAAAACGAAATGAGGTTTCTGAGAAAATTATTGATAGTTGGGTTTTAATTAGATATTTGGTTTAGAGTTTGCTGAGCGCGTCACGTGAGCGCATATATACCCTCAATATTTGTTTTTTGTTTGCAAGTGTTCAAGTTTCCTTGGAGAAACAAAATTCAAAGCTTCAAATATTACAAATTATCATCTTAAATGTCTCGTAACAAACATGTCTAAGAGAATAAAACACTATCGTGTTACAAGTAACACCTCAGCTTTGTATGTCAAGACATAGTCAAAGCTTAGGAAGTGTTCAAAGTACATAACCGCTAGAAGCGCGTTTGTTTAATATTGTTCTATGTTAGGATGAGTTCTGAAATCTAACGACGTTAAAAAAGTTACGCCGAATTACATACGTTCTAAAATACATTCACAGTTAAATGCAAATAGTTTTCACACTGTGTGTGTGTGTGTGTGTGTGTTCAACGCAGCCCGCATATTCATGGTACAGTCACAAAAAGCCATTTATTTAGATAAATAATACACAATTGATGGAACTGATAGTGCTCCAGCGGAACTGGCTTTTATCGGAGGTTTTCCGACAAATTGGAGTTCGGAGCCGCCGCCCGATTAATTCAAAGCACGCGCTCGCTCCAATAAATATGTTAAAATGTTTTGTGACAATGGTCGGCTCCCGAAGCCACGTTGCGTGTCACCACTCATTGAATCCTTCCCCCCCCCCCCCACACACACACCCTCGCACCGCGCCCCTCTAATACCGAGGCCCGATTCGAAAGGGCTTTATTTCCTCCGATGACAAGTTTTGCGTGACGCTTTATTAGACAGGACTTAGTTTAAAGGCTAATTTAACATGAGATTTAGCGTGACTTCTCAATTCGGTCTGAATTTATTTTTCTTATTACTGTAAAGAAGACTTCAGCTGAGCCTCGATGCTGTAGGAGGCAAAGCCGAGAGACACGTCGCGAGCGGTGGCTGCGCGCAGACTGCGCTGCGTACATCCGCAGGCGGCGCGCCGCGAAGCAGATGTGGAGGGAGCGGGACGGTCGCCTGCGATGTTTCAGACGCAGAGTCTGCGTGTCCGGCGCGCGGGCAAACTTTCATAAAATTGAAATATCGCTTTCCGCTGTGAGCGCGTCGCAGCTCGGGATCTGTCAAGCGTCACTCGTAGTGGAGCTCCGTGCTGACTCGACACTTTAACATGCATATAATGCTGATTGAAATCGCTGCTATATCAAGAAAAGTACTGTGTTACAAGATCACCTTAGGAATTTTAAAATATATTGTAGATTCAAAAAATAATAATAAATTCAGAAAATGTAATGATACTTTGCTTTTCGTCCCCGCCCACTTAGTAGTACATCAGCTACTCTGTCAGCTTATTGTCGGTATATTCGAGGTTTCGGGTCGAAGAGTCCCGCTCAGTTGGGCGGCTGCCAAAAATACTTTCCTTCCGTAGAGAAGTCACGAACAAAGCGGTCACCTTTAACGTTATTTTTTGTAATTAATAATTTAAACATCTCGAACTGCACTCAATGTCATGAAAGTGAAACTCAATGAAAGTGTCTCGTATCAACTTTTCAAATAAAAAACCAGCTCGGGTAGCGCGCCCCGGAAGCAAAGCCTCACATACGAGGGCGTCGTAATAAAACGTCGCCGTATAAGTCGGCGAGAGGCCTGTCGAGGCGGCCGCTGGCGCGTGTCGCCGCCGCACGCCGCGCGAGCAGCGCTGCTGCGAGGACGGGGGGAGGCTGCTCGAGTCCAGGTCGCTCCTGCAATATTTTGATAGCGGATTCAAATCTGGATATTGAAACATTAATTCCTGCCCACAGATTGCGACGAGATATACCAGAGGATGTTCTCGGATGGAGGTCGGTTATTTGTGTGCGTTTGTGAGTGTGCGTGTGTGCGTATGTAAGTTCGTGTGTGGGCTTGTTTCTCTTGGTATATGTAACCTTGCTATAAGATTTTCAAGTTCATTATACGCTTACGAATCTTATGATGTATTACAGTTTTACGACTTTAGAACCACTATAACGTCAAAGCAAAAATAAATTAATAAGCTTGTTATTTTTTTTAGTTGCACGTCCAGTATTTCTAATTTTATTTTGTAAACGTGTCGTTATCGTCACACCCGGGGTGCCGGCGCCCGAGCCGGGGTGTGCGTGTAGTGGCATCTTGGCGTAAACACGTGACGGCACTCCCGATGCATGATATACTAATTTTTCTAACTACTGTGGATTTGTCAAAACATTGCGGCATAATATGACGTTTCAAAAGAACACTCAAACATAACAATTGGTTTTTAACAGCTTCATGTCAACAGTCTATGTCAGGTTTACACTAACCAGAGCCTGCGATGAGCATTTACAGCTTATAATTAAAAAGTTCCACCTGGAACTTCCTTGACTTTGGATTATATAGTATTAACAGCTAAAGCATCTTTTAAATATTAAATTTGATTTTATTAACCATCGACTAGTAGCAGGGCTGGCCGAACGTCCAGCGCACACTGTACACCTGAACATTAAGCGTAATCCGCGCAAACATTTATCATTTTTCAACCATACAGATATACAGATTTCCCAAAATTCAATAAAAAATTTACATAAAGATATGTTGTGAAGTCAACATCTCCTGAGGATGCTCCGGTGTTAGTCGTTGAGAGGGCCGCCGCTGCTCGTCGCTCGAGCGCCGCGCGAGTGCGTCGGCCGCGGCGCCGTGCATCTTAATTGACGCTAAAGCGACGATCGCCGCTGAGGTTAATTCCCGTTTCATTGTATTTGGCGAGCCATTATTGTTTTTGATACTACAGAATGTTTGCTTCGTTTAGATCACGACTCAGGCTATAAAACAGGACAGCCTGCGGTCCGGTCGGAACATCGAAATATTCAAATAATCTTTTGAATATTTTGATTTCGCTTCCGCCGATGCCGACTTCTTAGCGCTGCTTTAACGCGACGCGTAATCCGCCATTTCGAAGGCGTAGCGTTTCCCGTTGTTCGTAGGACTAACTTATTTTCCTTACTATACTTCGCTTTGACGCCATTTCGTGAGACAGACGGACGGCTTGCCGTTATGAAGGTGGGTGCGCTATGCGTCTACGATCAATACGAATCCGATAAATAACTGTGTGTAAACTTTGCAACATTATTATTGAAATTACCAGGCGTTTACAACTTGAAAGGGAAGAAAAAGTGTAGCACGTACCTGACCAATTATTGAGTTATAATAAAGCATAATGAGCTGTTCATCACGTGGTTCTAATATTATTCATGGGCCTGAACTTCGTAGTTAAAATGAACAAAACACCAACATACAGAACGACAAACGCTATTTTATTTTAATGATGGATTTTGTTTAATTTCTGATTACAGATGAATACGAAAGACTTGTTCTTATATTTTCGCTGCAAACTTCCAGCAAGCACTTCCCGAGCTCCACTGTAGACATAACATATCTGATGTACTTTGAAACAGTACAGACAGACTACAGACTTCTATTTCCTAGTGATGCGTTTAAATCTTCATGAAATGTATAATATTTCCTTTGCATAATTTATCCTCTCCTCCAGGGAGAGCCTCCTAGGGCAGACTGTCTGTATCCCGCCACGCTCTCGCTGCGCCGTCACAGTTTCTTAATGCTAATGTAACGACGTAATTGTCATTACGCTCGAGTTGCTTTGGTTTAGATAATTGTTATCGAGATGGCGAGTATTATGAAGATAATAACAATTATCTCGTGAAATGAGTGCGCGGCGAAGCTGTGCCGGCCGACCCGGCGAGCGCCGGGCGGCTCTCCGACGTTTGCAATCGGGTATTCTGATCTACTTTACTAATATTGGTCTGCTGCCGGCCCTCGGCCGTGGCTCGTTAGACGAAGACGTGCCGCCCAGCGATTGAGAGGTTCCGGTATGATGCCGCGTCGAAGCCGATTGGGAACCGACGTGAATGTTTTAGTAATGATATCATCAAATCAACCGATTTCACTTTCTTTCATAAAAAAGTGTTATTTTATTGGTCCGTTCATTATTAAAATTCTAAGAAGATCTAACGTTAATTTGTCTTTTAAATCTGAATTTCTAATCTAATAAAAAAAGTAAGTTTTGTTATTTTTTTTTAAAACATCGCCACAAACAAAGTACAAAGTCCCGTCACAATCTGCAATCGTTAAGTAATAAAAAAAGGCATTAGTACGTTTTTGTACATGAAACATGAAAATCGGTTTGTATTTAAAACATTGTCTAATAACGATTAGTTCGGGAAGCTCTCGAATAAATCCCATTCAATTTTCACTAACGTTGCACTCAATAACCGCAAATGAATCGTGATAACTGCCGCAACAGGAGGTTGAGGCTACGAGGCTAAATAATTATAAAATGTAACACTTCTCATACAGCGCCTGCAACTTCACCGGTGGGCGACCTTTTTAAAGAACCGCTCTTACAAAACATTCAATCAAAATTGAATTCATTTCACTCGGAGCCTACGTACAGTGCAAGGAGGTACACAAACAGGTGTACAGTCACTATACCCTACACTATAACCGTGTTAAAATTTCTGAAATCTTATTCTGTTAAATAAATACCATTTTCATTTTCATTTTCAACACTCATCAAAAGCTTTAGGTGGTGACACTTCCGCACCTAACTTTCGTTACAGTGGACATCACACTGCATCTACGTTTCTGTTATGCACGCCGAGTGACGTCACCGGCACCGAACGACGCCCGGATAGCTTTAAAGTTCACGATTTGACCACCCAGATTGAAAATCAATGTATGATATAATTTAACCGAGAAACTACACTATCGCCCACGGTTCGACTGCGTTGTTCGGCAGTAGTTAAAAACCTATACCATCGACTTACCAACTTTTTACTAACTCATATACGGTCTGCCACATGATTTAACAACTCACTGTAATAAATGTAACTCATTACGGCCAACTCTAAGCTAAGCTAAAAGAGGCAAACTTCTTTGGATCGAATAAAATATTTATAAACCGCTTCCGACGTATTCTCATTCAATCAGTCGGCAATCGCCATGCGCCATCTTGAATCGTTCACAAATATGTTTCCATTGTTGTGAAGCGATTTTGATAATTATATTAGTCGAATTATATAAATTAGTTCAATGCTACACCGGCCGAATAGCGAGTACGAGCAGGTAGCGGGTACTGCTGCGGGTAGTCTTTTATCAGAAAACGGGGAGCGAGACTAATATTGAAACGGTAGTATGCCGGTAGTATCGCCGGCCGAGCGCGCTCTGACAGAGTTCGCGTCACAACAACTGCTCGTTTTCGCGCAACATCCCTGCGACTCAATTTAGCGGAAGTCCATTCTTTAGCGACTGCTAAATTGATATCGGACAAATTCTCTGGCATTCGTTTCCCGGTATGTGAACAGGAAGCGCGCTGTTCTACTCGCTGCGTCCGAACTACTACTGCTCAGAGCTACTGTCGCTGAGCGCTGACCTCGGACACACAGACACTTAGATTCAGTGCAATAATTAACTATATCTACGCTCGTAAACTCACCACTAGGTAAAGCTTTCGATTGATATCCCCTCTTAATTTGGACACTAATTGATGTTCAGGTATGAACGCGCACATCACGTGCGGCGCCGCGCAGTAGATGTATTCAGACGTAGATGTTAAATAAACTGCTGAACTGAACTTCCGAATGCTATGACTCCGCGCGCTCACATCAAATCACAATTTTATAAATCGCGACGCAGCGTTGCCAAAAATGTGAAATATCAAACAGCAATATCATTTGTCGGAAGCAGTTTTCCAGCTCCGGACGAGTTTCACTGACGTATCCTCTCGACGCTTGTTCTCGGGCCAAATACGTAAATAAGTATTTTATCATTGATACTTTCTGCGCTGCGCCAAGTCTGCGGCTTCGTCGTGCCGGCTCGCGCGCCGCCCGAGGGGGGCGCGGGGGGCGCGCGGGGGGGGCTGCATTTGATCAAATATTAGGCGGCGCTGGACTCATTTATCAAGACCGTCTCTCGAGAGATCGACTCTCTTAGAATACCGTCATTTTTTAACATATAGATAATTTATTTCAAAACCAGTTCATAAAAACTGACAAATACATAGTATTTTTAATTTAGGATGATTTTGAAAGGCTAGGCTGCATCGTGAATTTGTGGGTAGTATATAAAAAACTGTCACCCGCGTCTCTCGGTCGTGTTCCGCCGGAGAGCTCGCCGCAACGTCGCGACGTCGACGGCAGGTCGCGAAGCCCGCTGCGTCGCATCTTATGTTAAACTGGAGTTTAAAGATAAAAATATACATCCTGTTATTGAACGCTAAGTTTATGCCCCCTATAGAGCTATTTGTCCAAGAAAAACCTTTCTTATCATAGTAATTAAGTTACTTAAATATTACAGAAAATAATTATTGAAACAACTCAAATGATGAAACAAAAGAAAAGTTGTTCCAAGAAACTCCGGAGAATATTTTTGAAATTAAATAAAAACACGTCTATCTCATTTTAAGCTAGTAAAAACGATGATAGCATGATCTTCTAATGAAAAAAACGAATGCGGGCCTAATGGCTTTTTTTCTTTTAATTCTTACGTCTGATTTGTGTAATTATTTTCAAACACTGGGCTAGCAAGAAAATTAACTTTTTTGTTCTAAAGGACCTATCTACTTTAATAAGGAGTGTTAATTGATCCGCTCCTTTTCACTCCCACGTCTCGAGAGATAAGAAGGCTTCAATTAAAAAGAGGAGATTTCGTAATAATGCCATGGTCCGGCGGGCCGGCTCCCGCCGCGGTGGTCAGCATCGCCGGGCCCGGCAGCTCGTCAGCGCACACTCCTCCACATTTCTTGCGCTGCTTTAATGTGTTTTTATTATTGAAAAGTATATTTCGTTGGACGTCATGTGATAGTTCATTTATTGAGTAGAGTAGTTATATTATTTAGTAATGGAAAACATGAGTGATGACGGAAGTGCGTTGATGATTTTTGTGACAGAGAGGTGTGGAGGGGGGAGGGGGGTCCCACCGGCCGCACGATATTTAATCGAATAATTAGTATAATTTACCCATATACAAGTATATATACACGTCATCGCTCTGACGCTGCTTGACATTGTGCGCCCACCGCGCAGCAGCGGGTGAAGCTGTCCCGGCGACTGTAAGGCAACTGCATCCACTTCACTCCAGTTGTAATGCCCTGCAGCTCCTAGTCCTGCGTGATGCATTTCATATCAAATCTCTAACTATAATAACAATATCATGAGTTTGCCGATAAACACGCACCACTGCGCCTTCAGTCCAATTCTATCTTTCGTGTTGTTGAGGTGAAAACCAGGGTTCCTTAGTGAAAACATAACACAAAGCTGAACCGGTCAAAAAGCAGTGACCTTCACGAACAAACGAACGGGCGCTCTCAGTCACACTGCCGCTGAGCGCGACGCGCCTTGCCGCCTGACTCCACCGCTCCGCATCACAGGCACAGCGCTGTGCGTTAATTTATGCTGGCCTTATCATCCGCCGGGACGATGGAGGTGCGTCAAACTGAAGCAGCTATAGATACATCCCCTGTGGCCTATTTACGGGCTACAAGATAGTCCCCTCGCCTCCCCCCGCCCGCTGCCGCGCCCCGCGCTCGCCCTGGTGTCTCTTTAAGTTTTTTCATCTTGCAGAATAAAAAGCGTTCCCAGCGTTTTTAAGTTTTATGCAAAATTTTCCACTTCACTCTAATATTACTTTTCATTTTTCAATAATCCTATGTACAAAAATATATAGGTACGTGACTTATTCAACCTTGGAAATAAAATGATGCCAAAATGGTATTCGCTAATTTTTAACCCCTAATTTTTTAGTTATTTTTCCTCATGTGTCCCACATTTTTACGCGATTCCAGTGGGTTCGTCCTAAAGCTAGCAGTTTTTCTCTCCC
Source organism: Lasiommata megera (assembly GCA_928268935.1). Lineage (NCBI taxonomy): Eukaryota > Metazoa > Arthropoda > Insecta > Lepidoptera > Nymphalidae > Lasiommata > Lasiommata megera. The sequence continues at coordinate 107,156 of OV743308.1, read as the reverse complement.
CCCCGCCCCCGCCCGCCGCAAATCCATAAGAGAAGCGCGCTAATATCCCTTAAAAACATCTTAATTGTCATAAATATTAGTCAAAGTCTTTTGTGAATCGGTATATTCCGATATACCGATAATTTGCTATATTCCGCCGACAACCGGGAGATTAGTATAGTATAACACCACACAAAATACTCCACTAGAACCTCTACGCACGTTTCGACCCGACACCGGATCATCCTCAGGAGATGTTGACTTCACAAGCGCGACAAGCAAAGTCATACTTAAAGTCATACTAGCCCATCCCTAGCGCTGCGAGTCCCTCGAATGACGTCCTCGCCCGTCGGGAGCAGCGCCGGCCGTCTCTGCGAGCTGAGTCATGCCACCGTCCCGTGCGATTCATCAACACGTTGAAATTTCAGAGTTTTGATTCTCTAAATAATAACTTTATCCGTCTACGAGACAACAGATCCACAGGACAGACAACATTCTTAACATAAGAAATATCATCCCCCCCCCTTACTCGCAGAGCGTCGAGCTCGCGCCCGCCCTGAGGTGCCTCTCCGAGTACCTTAACAAATGTTTGTTGTGGGCTTCTTCTTAGACCGGGGCACGTTTGGAACCCTCATAGCTTTAGTTTTAAGTTTACGAATATAGTTATCACCATGAAATAACTACTATGTAAATTATTGACGCGTCAAAAGTGCCTTTTTAAGGACTATTTGAATAAAGATTATTTTGAATTTGAATTTGAAATTTGAAATGTGAAACGCGCGACACGTAACTCCGCTAATGAAGCAGTCAATTAGTCAGTCAGTAATAACGTTAGCTGATCCCGCGAGCACGCCGCCAGCCTCGCGACTGAGAATGAAAGATCCAGAGGCGCGGATGAAAGCTATTTAATTATGTATCAAACTCCACCCATTTAAGAGAGGCGACCGTGCTCGCCCGCGGGGAGTCGATTACCGGTCGGCGAAGACGCGAGCGGAGCCCGAGTGTATTCATACAAGTGAGGATTCGCCACAATAGATAACATTGAGAGGAAAATTATATACATTTGTACAGGGAGATCTAGCTACAATGTATGGATGGTTGTATCAATAATATATTTGTATATGGCACTAATCAGCCGGGCGCGGACCTCGCTCGCTGGCCGGCCATCTGGCGGGTGTCATGGAATTTATAAAATGGAAAATCCTTAAACAATTCAGTTTATAATATATAAGGTGGGCATCACTTTTAAAATAGTAATTGCAGTTTTTACTGACATTAAATGATGAGTAACTGTAATTAGATGTTAACGTTCCCTCAATACGATTACGAGCCGATATAACGTCTCGCAGCGCCGAGCGCGGGCCCGCCGTCACGCGAACGAACGTAAGAAACAATTGAATAAGCTCACTCTTACCGCGCCGCCCGACGCCTGATATTCAAACACTCTCGGTGCTTCTTGACCGAGCAGAGTGAAACACTTCGGTGAATTGCACTTTGTGCGTCTGTGCATCACAATTACAAATATTATTGTATGAATATGACTACGACTCTGAGCTGAAAATTAATGAATGAAAATCATTAATTTACTGTTGATTAATCATACAAGTAACTCTATCGATAGCTTCGACAGTCGAGCCGTCGATGGTCGGCCGACCGACGAGTAGTAGTAGTAGTAGAGAAATAAATTAAACATTAGCTTTCACTAAGCCGGCCACTGTAACGTGCGCAGCGTGTACCAGGCGCGCCTTCGCTCGGCCGCGACCCGCTGCTGGATGGTGAGGTACCTTCATATTACTAAATAGCCTCAATCCGACACCCCAACCCTCTCGTAGTTGCGGCTTCTTTTTACTCCCCCGACCTAAGCGCTCCTCTCCGAAAGAGACCTAAACATATCCTTCACGACCCTGACGATCAGATGACGAATCATACGCTACACACCGTCTTGGCCGGCGAAGACGAGATCCCCGCTATCTTACCTCATCCGGACGTGGGCTCCATCCACGGCCTCGGAGACGTACGGACCACTCACCATCCGACCCCCCCCGTTATCCCAAACGTCGCCTAAGCCGAGGTTCAGCCTTAAAAGAGACGCCCTTAGGCAGACGTTCCCTTAGTTTCTTGGAGACCTAGGGCTCAAAATTTCTTCTGGCAGAGCTTCTTTCCGAAGCTCGCCAAACAGCCCGGTAACGCCCGGTAACCTCTCTTTTCATAAAACGTCAGTCGTAAGCATCATCTAGTCATTAATATGGAACTATGAAGCTCTCTAGTCGATGCAGGGGCGTGTATATCGGCGTGATATTTGTCTTGGGACAATATTGAAGAAAGTCCTTGTATAGTGCAATAACGAAACCGACGACTGAACGAACTCTCCAAAGTACTGAGTAAAGATAAAGATTTCAAAACCAAACTTACACCAGAACCAAAACGCCGCACCGTCCTCCGAGGATCAGCGTCTCGCAGAAACTACCATCACGACTACGTCAACGACAGACCGTGTACCGTCTGTTGATGATGATGCTATCACTGAAGATACCTATTTTTCTTCAAAATTATTTGGATGAAATTGCATTCAGTGTGGACCGAGATTTAGTTTTGGACAAAGTAACCCCATTTTAATTTTACGATTCTGTAATAACGAGCACCAAAGGATTAGTTTAATTATAAACTAACAAGGGCATTGCCCTGAGATTGACCCGTTGAGAGAACAAACATCTTACTTCGGCCAATTTGTCAAAACAGCAGAGCTAGTTACACAGAACGTGTTATTAAAACTATCAATCAATTATTTATTAAAATAATCCTTTACGAGGCACTTTTGATGCGTTGATAATCTACATTGCACTGGGTTGATGGTGATGACTGCGCTCGTAATGACAAACTTTAAAAAATTACATTTTGTAATTTGTTATATAATTGTATGCAATTACCTTTAAATGATCTGTCAGCGTGCATTTTACTTGTTAGGATTTAAAATTACAATTACATTTGATTTTTTTCTATATTATTATATAATAGCATACATAACATTTTTAGATATGCATTGGCTATACAATGTTATTATTTTGACTTCTTTAAATTTATCTCTCGGTGACTTTTCAAAATATTTTAATGCATTAATGAAAAATAAAAACTTTTACTCGTTCAGTTTTTAATTATTTTTATTTTTTCATCATGTACCTGTGGATTCGAGAACAGCTTTCATTAATGACCTTAACACAACTGTAAGCAAGTAGAAAGATAAAAACGTTTTATTGTTCTCTTTTGGCTGCCGGTAATCGCGTCGACTAAATATTAACCATTCTTATTATCACTGCAGTTAACCTATCTTAATTCCTGAAAGATAAAAACAAAAAAAAATCTACTTAAAAATACCTTAAAATCTACTCGTGTGTTACACCATCTCAGCGCCTCCGCCTCGAGGGAACACGCCAGTGTACCGAGGAGGACTTTGCTGCTACTTTACAATACCCGTAGAAATCATATTCCACGTCTTGGCTTCTGCGGCCCGCCCTCGCCCTCACTGCCCATCGAGTTCAGTACAACGATATAGTAGAGCGCAGCCTCCACCGACTGCACCGAAAGCCAGAGACCGAACTACTCTGCCACCCGACTGCCTCAGTCCGACAGCGCAACAAACGCGACAATACCGTGTACCCGTAACGTGTGGTGCTGCCTAGCATAAGATTCAGCATCGCGCTGTAAACTTAACAACCATAATTATAAATTGTGTATCTCCAATACTAAAGCTATTTCCGTTCGGACGGGTCCGTTAGTCCGCGCCGTGGCGCACCAGTCACCGGGACGGGCTAATGCGCCGTGATGGAGGGCGGCGCTGCTGTTGGTTCTGTACCACGGGGGCATTGATTTTCGTCCGGCCATCTTACACCAGCCCCTATTTACGTTTTTAGTCATATAATGGTAACAACTCTGCATGGAGCTGCTTAAACAGCCTCGCGACGAGGAGTGAGCGGTTCTCATTTAAATCCGTGCGCCTGATATAGACATGTTTATTGTCATCGGGCATACGCTCGACCTAAACTTGAAGCGTGCACATTTGACGTGAGACAGGATGCACTGGAGTGTGAGCCCTGTCGCTCTCGTTTCGAAGCTGCCCAGCCTGTGACTATCGAGGAACACCGCTCTCAGATGGATATTTCAAAAGTTGTGTTATATAACTAGAACCATAAAGGAAAAGAAGAAAATTATCTGCCGGGTTACAATTCATTTAAAAAAAAAATTTTAGGGAAAAGAAATTCCCTCCGTGCGTCTCTCTTCGCGCAAGAAGTGAACAGCCAGTGCGGGCTACTTTCGAAATTACTATTATATTATTGGGAGGCGTGGGAATAATTATTTTAAATAGATTTATGTTTGTAGTATAATAGTTGTATAATAGTGAGTTACGTTTACGCTATCTAATTACTAATCTAACCTACATTCTAAGTTGCTATCACTAACACAAGTGGACTCTTCGGATGCTGGGAGAGAAGTCGCGGGAGCACTGTTTCCCTGCGTGTGCGGGCTCGGTAATATAACGCCGATGCTAAGGCACGTTATCGTGGCGCCGGGCCGGCGTTCCAGCCCTGTGCTATAACTAGTGGTGCCAATGCTCTGTGTGACATCAAAGTGTTGTTTATCAATGTAGCCAGAAGATAATAATTCAATATATATCAAGAAGCTACTAGTGTATGTTCAAACTTCATTGTCTTAATTAAAAAGTATTTTTCATTTTAATATGTATAAATTCATTTAAAAACTATTTCACAAACTTCTCGCAGCAAACAATTCTACCTCTCAAAACTTTTAACATAATTTAGATTTTTTAATAAGATCCAGTGCTGCGCTTTTGGGGCGCTTGGCATTCATGAAACTTTGTTCACGCTCTCCAGCTCAGGTTGAATATAATTTCTGTAGCAGCCCAGGGTCGGAAAGTGGTGGCGTCTATTCTGGTGCCACGAACTATACGAAGTGTTGGTCCCGGTTGTTATCACTGAACATTAATGCCCACCAAAAAAATATCGTTACCGGCTTACAAGTAGCGTGCCAGGACGGACGCTATCCAACATAGATAAATAAATAAAACTATAATTGACCATACCTTTTGTCTTTATAAAAATTATAAAGCAGATACCGCTTACCGATATAACAAAAATATAACAAACAAATATCGTGCTATTAATTTTTTACACCTCTCTAGCTCTCTAGCTATCTCGCTGAGTTCAGCACAAACAGTCCTCGAGACGTTTGACTCGTATCGCAGTTCCCAAAGCTCCCCCGGAATGAGAAATATGCAAATGCAATCTTTTAAACGCCCCGGACTACGTTTAATTATCTATATTATATACTGGGTCCGACGTCCATTGTGTGCCGAGTGTTTCAGCTGATCGCCAATCAGCCGCCGCCGTTCAGGAAGTACATCTTTGTTTATCTGTGCCCCTAGTACGTAAAGCTACATTTAAAACCAATTAATTTTTTTAGATATTTATATAAATGTACTGTTTTTTTTTAACTAAGAAGTTAGCCCTCGACGGCAACGACGGTGGCCGGGGTGAATGGTACACCCATTCTCCTCTGACCGGCTCCGACATCGTGTCAGAGCACGGCGGCGCCTCTTTATCGGTGGGACGGCTACTGGGCCTACAGAGCGTTCAAGTGAATTAAAAATTTAGCTAAAAACAAAAACATTATTCATGTTTTTCTTCTTCTTTTCTAATTTTTTCGCTCGATCTTAATAATGTCAACACGAATATATGTACGTGTGTAATGTGTTGTACGCACCGGCGCGGCGCCCGCGGCCAGCGGCGCTCTGCACTGACGTCAGCGGGAACAAATAGCGAATAAATTAGGCACGAACAGTTACAGCTGCCTCGGTACATGATATCGTCTCAAAACTGAAGATAAAGAGAATTCCTTAATTAATTCAGGCGCGCAGCTCGGGGTGCGGCGCCCGGACCCGTAACGCCATTCGTTAGCGGAAACGGCAGGCATCGAAATGAGAAATATGCAAATGCAATCTTTTAAAAACTTCCAACAAAGTTTAATTATGTATATCTACCCCCCCCCCCTTCCGACCCCCCCGCCGCTAGTTGTTTACGATTTCACTTGGCACCTAGGGTCCGAGAGAATCCGTATTCTTAATATTCTCTTCTAAATCTACTTACGGGTTATAGCGGCCTCCAGAGCGATATTGCTTTTTATGATGATGATTGACCCATTGTCGGCTCCCTACAGAGCACGGGTCTCCTCTCAATATGAGCAAGGTTTTGGCCAATCCGCCACGCTGGCCATATGTGCGGATTGGCAGACACCACACGCCTCTGAGAACATTATGAACTCTCTTAGCGTGCAGGTTTCTTCACGATGTTTTCCTTCACCGTTGAAGCAAGTGGTCTTTTAATTGCTTAAAAACGCAAATAACTTCGAAAAGTTAGAGGTGCGTGCCCCCAACCTCCGATTAGGAGGCGGACGTCCTCTGACCTCTAGGCCATCACTGCTTTTTATATTTTATCACATTCACAACAATCATTATAATTATATCAGTATTATATGATCTGTGCTATATATCAATTTAACGCAGAATTACAATAACTCAAGGCTATTGTATCAAATATGCATGAACTAGTGCAATAACGGCGTTTGCTGCCTCGTACAGTGACTACCTAACTAACACCGACCTGACGTTTGTTGACTTGAGGACTTGCAGCGGCCACCTGCAGACCTGCCCGTGTACAGAGCTAAAGTAGCTGTGTCTCAAGAACGTAACATTGAACCGTTCGTTCTTGAGACACAGTCCGCAGCTAGACCGACGAACAAATAGCGGAGGTTTATAAATAGGGTCTCGGCACCGAAATTGCCCCCGAGATGTACTTGCAATCGTTTATTTATGAGTAAAGGAGTGACACAAAAGCAGTGGATGGCTTAGTGCGCGCATCGGCACGGAGGTGTGCGCCGCGTGCGCGGGGGGCGGACCCAAATCCGGACGCTCACAAGTTTAAATCGCTTCGCTTATTTCTATTTCCTTCGCATCATCACCTCAGCCCCGGCCTACGAATGTCGCGCTGCTGACTTCGTCTGTCAGGAGGCGGGGATGAGAGCACAGTGCCATTCCCCCCCCCCCCCCGTGTGGGGCTGACTCAAATGGTCCCTGTCACCGCGCACCGACGACAGTCGTGCCCTCAGGATACACAGGCACAGCGTTGCCTTCACATATTTTACAGTTTAAACTATCACAGGAGACAGGGCTTCACACTTATAAAATGTATTATGCTTTTGATAAATAAATAAATAAATAAAAAATAAAATAAAATTTCCTGAGTTCCTTTCTAATCGTTTGCCGGGATTCAAAAATTTTGAAGTTTTATACGAATTGGGAAATGGTCAACTGGGTGGACAAATGTCTGTGTCAAATGAAACAATAGCCTTGGACAGCTCACATTCTTAGTACTTTCAAGTTATTAGAACGTGCAGGTGATTTTCACATTGGGAATTCAAAACAATTTAAAGTCTATTCAAATGTCAAGTTTCCACGGCGCCGACAACAGGCTTCATTAAATCGCTTTATTTGTAAGCAGTGAGTGTGTACCGAGGCGTCGCGCCGGAGGGCGTCACTGGCAAGGAATGACACACGCGTCAATTACGTCACGCTCGCGTTAATTGAAAACAAACACGTTGGGCGAACCAATGGAGCCTGTGCCGCGCGGGAGCCCCGGCCGGCCCGCTCAGCTCGCCGACTGGCGGAGCCCGACCGCTGGGGGGCTCCGCTAGGGTAATCCCCCGCAGCCTCAGAGCCGTGCGCGTCGCTCCCATTTCCTGTTTCAAATATGCATCTCATACGTAAGCCGGGCGCGAGTTCGTCCGGAAGCCTGTTGGGAGAGTTCCTGTTGGCTCGCGGAGCAGACGTACCTTCCTGCGGTGACAGTGCAAGCACAGCTACTCAAACATTCCACTTCTTTTACCGGCGGCGGACCGCGGCGATGCTAGTTTTAAAAATAAAATATTTTCATCATTCAACTCAGTAGCAGAATATTTAGGAAATACGTAAGCCGCATCCGAAGCTCATTTCCGTTGTCACTTGAGGTGTCTGTAATTTTTCTAGTACTAGGGAAAAAGCTAAAAGTACCTAAGTATGTAGTAGTATGTTTAAAAAACATCTTACAGCTAAATAATTCATTTAATACCTATAATGCAGTAATGGACAGTCTTAGTTGGTTTTTGAAGGAGGTCACAGAACTGCAGGAGACGTCGCAGATCCTAAGATCATTCAAAATTGAGCAAATTCTATAAACAAGCGCATTTACTGGTTTTAAAACAAGTGCGGTTGTTCGAACATGGCAACCCGAGCGTCCCCCCCCCCCCCCCCCCCCGCAAGACAATATGTGAATAATCTGGGAGACTGCGGATCCTTAATTGTGCTATTCAATCGTTTCTTAGCGTCTTTATGAAGGGGTTGAACTCTGATAGGGTTTCCGACTGAGGTTGTTGGATCTAAGGGAAATCTAATGCTAAATAGCGTCGTGGCGCTGCTCCGTCGCAAGTCGCGTGTACTGTGTGAATACTAGATACTATTAAACTTTACAAAATATAAATTTAACACATCGCCAAAATACAAATAATAATATTGCAGTTTTGTGTTAAAATTTATATATATTCAGATAGTAACAAATACTACCCCTCCACATAATATGCGAGCCAAACCTAGACCTACGACCGGTCAGTCCGTCTTGTCCGTAATTTTTCACAATGAAGTTCCCTTATATAATAATACTTATCCCATGTATACAGTTTAAGTGGCAGTAAACTGTTAAATATCTCGCGTGGAAGGGAGGGCGTGCGTCACGTCAGTCACTAGCCGGGCCTTAGCACACTACTTTAATGTGGAGCGATAAGCGAGCGGTGCGAGTCGCAGCCCGCACATATAGTTTCTATAACATAAACAATCTGAAAACAAATAAGTAGGGAAACGGGCGCGTTTACTTTAAACATTTTGGAAAGTAGGTTCGGTCTGTTCGCAAACACATCCAGGAACACCGCCCGCGGCAGCTGGTTGCTTCGCCCGAGCCTCTGCAGCCTTGCCTCCTGCGGACGTTATTTTGTGTTGAAGCTGCTATGCATGTACGGTTTTGAACTCTCTGCTGTTAAAAAGATGCAAATCGCTTTTTAATGCGTTGTGTCGACTTAACATACCGGGACAAGACTGAAGTGTATCGCCGATGCACCCTAATTTATATGGAAAACCTAGCATTTGCATTTTAATGATCTGATCGCACTAGCAACAAGAGTTGTAATGAATATTACTGAATCTACGACATGTTGAATGTATCCGCGGCGCGCGCCGGCCCATATTTACACATTTATTCCGCTAAATGATTCTAAATCCAATTGATAGTAGCCTAAGCCCGTTAATGTTTGTAAAGTGAGGCGCTGGACAGGTATGAGGACCTGATCGCGTGGCGCCAGACGCGCCGGCGGCGTGGAGAGCCGCTGGTGCCAGCTCAGATATGTTGAGTGCAGTACTATAATCGAGAACATCTCTTCAGAGTAAGGCACGAAGTTAAATTATCCCTTTGGCGAATGTCCCGTAACCTGCTGACGTGCAGCACGCCGAGGCCGCTGCTGGCGAGTGCCAGTCCGGGGACATTACTAGAGGCCATTGCACGGGTCGGCTATCAGAGGCCGCTAACAGCTGCCCAGCTTCTAATTCAATAAGTTTGACGTTTCACTTCTCAGTTACCAAGTGGCCGATCTACCCAGACGAACATTATTTTTATACACTACGAGTTAACCTGTTAGGAGTATGGTAAACCCACGCTCCTAATTGGTTTCTACGCAACATCGTGCTGGAACGCTAAATCGCTTGGCGACACGTCTTTGTCGGTAAGGTGGTAACTAGCCACGGCCGAAGCCTCCTACCAGACCAGACTCGAGCCGGGAATTGTTTTGTCAAATTTAAGTAAATATTAAGAAAAATCTATTTAAGACGAGTCTTGTAATGAAGAACCATATGACATGAGTTAAAATTGTTGAACCCAGGACCTCCAACTTTATAGCGCACGCACTGCGCCACGGAGGTCGTCAAGAAACCACAAGTCTGCTTTGGACATGGCAGATATACTCATAATAAAGCTTAAAGAATTGTTATTTTTGTTTTATAACCTTACCATGATTTAAAAAATATTTCTCACGCTTGGTAGCTCGATTCTTGAGGAAGGTTATAGTCTACTGGCGCGCGGCGGATCGCGGGCGAAGCGGTGGTTGAGTTTTACTGTGTACAATAGTGAATAAAAGTTTGTTTGTGAAACTTACAAACGGTAACGATATAATGCGGACCATTCTGACAGCTTACCTATCTCTGATACATCCGCGGGCGCGGCGCGAGGCGCCCGGCCCCCTCGGACCTCTCTTAAAATATGAGAACATTTCTGCATCTAAAACGTCTACTTTTCACTGCTTTTGGATTTTTAATATCCTTCAGGCGGGCAGAGATCACGTAGCTCAGCTATTTTAAATGCAATATGAAACTGAAATTGAAATTTATACGAGTCCGGAACAGAAACCCGCACTCTACGCGAGACGCAAGTCCACTTTTATCTAATGGTAGTTATAAAAGCTACATCAGCTGTTCAATTTGTTGTGTAGTTTTCTCAAAACCGTAATATGAAATCCGTCTCCGCCGCCTAGAGCTCTGTGTTGCTGGGCCTCGTTGTCGAATCTTAGCAATTATTAATCAAAACAACAACGGCAGAATCAGTAAAATATGAGTCATATTTTACTGATTCTGCCGTGATGCCTCTGCTGAAATCTTAGTCTGCAAGCCTCCGCCGGCTGAAGGCCCGGCCAGGCGATACAGGCACTTAATATACTAAAGTGGAAGAATCAATCGGAGTGCGCGGAGTGTGCTGTTACCAATATCTGAGACCGGTCGTCTGTCACAAAACTGTGCCACGTCGGTGTATCCACTGTATGTGTGTCCCGCCCCCGCCTGACAGTCCCATACCTGGACAGGCGCTGGTTACCTCACGGGTGATACACCCCTGGATTATCCACTGCGCCCTCAGCTGGATCAGATAGACGCGCGGAGACCCCCACCGCGTTGGGTCATTAGCCATCGGCTAACAACATCCCACAAGATATTTTTTTTTTTTTGTGTTAAAGCTATGTCGATATATTTCCGTTGTCATTTTTATCTGACCTCCACACAAAAACTACGAAACATATTTAATTGCAATTTACTACACCTATACTTTGGGTCAATACGATATAAACATTTCATCTACTTCACTTTACTTTATGGCGCCATTAAATATAAACTGATTGTGACATTAAACATTCAGAACTCTTTATTTATTAGATTATTTTTTCAATAGGTACTACAAATAGTACGAGCACTAAATTCGTGGGGAACTGCTGAATTTTATGAGACACAGAACAGAACTTCCGCGAACAGCAGCAAACCCCTCAGTGGTGTCTTGAACGTGCCTCTCGCACGTAAACCTGCCACGAGAGGGCGTGGACGCGGACTCGATAGGAGGTTTCTGCTAACCGGCTGCATAAGTTAACTACAAATCTATACATTATATTTGTTGTAATGATAGAAACTGTGACGGACGAACGCCCAATGTTACTTCAAATCTCTAAGTTGATCTCGGAGCGAGTTGCTGATCTCGGGCCGCTAGTGTTTTAACAACTTCAAAGTTTAGTATTCTACGATATATGTTTGGGAGAGTGCTAGAGCGAGTTCAAAAGCTACTTATTTGAATGAGACCCCGCAAACATCGACCTGCGGAACATTGTGAGCGTCTGCATCAGAACGTCATCGACCCTGATGTTAATTCGTGCACACTGTCATCCGCGTTTGTAACGAGCATGTAAAGGTCTGGAATGTTTTTGGACGAGCGTCTACCACGCAGCACTGCGGGCAGTGGGTCACGCCGTCACGTGGTGCGCCACGAGAGAGTTCAGCCGCCGCAATCCATAAATTGTCCACTCCACGCCCCACTCACATAAGAGTGTTCAATACTGACGAAGTTGTGCAAGTGGTTGTTCGTGTTGGTCGCCGCCAACGATCGCCTCATCTGATTCAATGATTGAAATGGAATTATTGCAATTTAACAAAAATGAAATTTTTCAAAATCTATTTCATTTACATTCTTCATTTCATCTATACATTAACATTTCCAAAACGGTTCTCTTCCTAAATTCCCGGGAGGAATTCCCGACTAGCTTCGAAGTTCCGCGCTGGGCATCCCGGGCAGCATACTCGTATCTATAAATAAATTACAACGGCGAAAGACGGCGAGATAATCGTGGGCGATATTTTTATGAAAATTACTTGACTTGTGTTACGTTGGCTGTGTGCTGGCGCCGAGGGCTTGCCGCAATAAGTGCAGCGTTAGCAGCAATAAGTGCTGTTACCTCAGAGTGACTGATGCTGCTGCTGCCGGACGGAGGTTGTGCTGAGGACGGAGGAGGGGAGGACCACTCACAATCAAAAACTGAACCGCTAGAAACAATTTACCTGGATTTATGACATTCGCAATTGCTCAATCATTAATTCATGACCAAAAAGGAAAATGAATCTGTCTGTTGTTTTTTAATTTAAATTAGAACTGTTAAAGAACGAGTAGATATATAAAATGAACTATACTACAAAGTGTATATAGACTATAATATAAAGTGAAGTAGCCAAATTGCCAAAGCATTATATTCCCTAAGTTTCACGTCTTTCCTATTAATTTTCTCTAATTATCGTTCGATGTGAGCAGCCAACGGGAACGGCAGGAGTAACAATTCGAAGTCTGCTACCGAGCAATTCTTGGAAACCTCCCAGTGTAACCGCCAACTGTCGTTCCGCAAATGTATGATGAACTAGTCCACGCAAAAAGAGGACGACTATCTGCATCTATAACTATCGCTGACTTCTAAAGTTCCTCCCGACAGCCAAAGCGCCGGATGAAACAAAGAAATTCTCAATCAAGTTAACGTACCTCAGTGTTTCCCTCGCTCCTCCCGTCCGCGCCGCGCACAAAACCCAGCAGCGGCTCCCGACGACCGCAATCGTTCTCGGCCCGTCGCCCGTCAGCGTCAGCGCGCCGCGATTAGTGCGCGGCGTGACCGATGCTGGCGGCGGCCATTGTCGGCGCTCGGCTCGAGCTGACTTCGTGACGCGCGGACGCGGCTCGTTTTTATTGCAGCTAGTGCTTCGCCGTTGATTCTGAATTTTGTTTTTGTTTGATGAATATTGATTACGGTTCTCTTTTGGTTACATCTCATTTTATACATACAATTGTGAGTAAATGTGTGTGTGTGTGTGTTACCTTTAAAAGGCTTAGCAACTTAACCGATCCTGACGTAATTTTGCATTCAAATAAATTGAAATCCCGCGCCCAAGCCTACACCGCCGGCAGGTATTTTATTTAATTAATCAAGGGCATCCACCAGGCTACAGAAAACACTAAAAACTATTAAAATACATAACAAAAGTAATTGTACAATACCGCAGGCCCGCTTAGAGGACAACGGGCCTTAGTAATCTATATTACTAAACGCATAAACATAAAAATACAATTTTGTGAACTTGTGTTGCAGTGCCGTCGGCGCGCATTCTGGGCGGGCCCGACCTGCACGTGGACATCGGCTCCACCATCAACCTCACGTGCCTCATCCAGTTCAGCCCCGAGCCGCCCGCCTACATCTTCTGGTACCACGAGGACGAGGTGAGCGGCCGCAAAGTAATTATTCCGCCATTCACACTATTACTAGATATAAGTTAGTTTTAAGTTACACAGACTAACGACTAATAGATCGGTCGGTTTGTTTACTGGTTTCCAGTTATCCGTCTATTTCTCTGAATAGTCTGTGTAAGGCGTGCTATAGTCGGACGGGCCCGAGGGGAGCTACTCTAGTCGTTCCTACAAATTAAAGTCAAAATTTTGGTCATTCGCAAAATCCATAAGTCAGTCATACGTCCGCCAGCGCGTAACTCGCGGACAGCTCTAGTGTCCATCCATTATGTCGACCCGGCCAACTGCATAGCACTCCTTAGCCTCAATAATGGTAGAATCACACACGCAGCGACCGCCCGCCAAGTGCTGCCTAGAGTAAACTTGGACCGAACTTAAATTGTGTCCATTTGACACTGCATTCCCTGGACAGGGAAAACACAAATCTTAAACGTGTAAATTAAGTTTGACTGATGAACAGGAGAATCGGCGCCATTAAGTTCCGATGAGCCGGTGTGACCTCGATGATAAATGACGTACATTTAAATCTAAATTAGAAGTATGTCAGAGAGTAAAATGGGTGGCACGTCGCGGGCGGGCGCGGGGCACACGCTATAAGATTGAATTTGACTCAACGCGCCGATGTGCTTCTACCATACGGCGCTGCGTCCTCACTGAGTGTGCCATTAAAATCGCAACTACCTTCGAAACGCACTCTGCGTGTGACGTCATCGTTCCCGGCCAACGCCCTGGCAGCTGAAAGGGCGCGTTTACGATTTAAACGGCACACTAGATGGACTTGGTCGCTCCGACACCGCACGAGCCCATCCGCGCCGGCCTTCGTGCGGGCGGTTTTATAAACTGAGCCTATTAGATTTAGATTTCGGGACACCTTTTGTACTGAGCGACACAGGCAGATGATGCTATATTGACTGAAACTGAATGGAAGCTTCGCGCCGGGTCGGGCAGCGCTCACTTTGTTATTAAATAAAAACCCGCACTTGCCCGCCCGAGCTCGCGCCTCCAACTCGGATTAAACTCAGGAGCGAGGTGCAGGGACGCACAAAGTAAACTCTTGCGGCGAAATTGTGTAAATTTAATTGAAAGTCAGAAACATCTCAGCGGCACCGGTACGTCCGGGTGCCGCCCGGCCCGGCCGGCATTGCTGCCGTGTGTTACCTGATACGTGCGACATCAGCAGACCGCGGCACGATCATCGCCTGCAGTCATTTAATAAATTCAATGACTAAGTCGGTGTCTCGAAGCAGCGGGGAAGTGATAACGCGTCACTGGTGGTAGTTAGGTTTTAATAAAGGTCGCCTGCATGTTCGCGCTCTCAATTTTTTATTTAATCGGGGTTGCGATTCTCCACAGCCCAGTGAGCGGTGGTATTCTTGTAGTCAGCATCTTATCAACGTTTCTGCCACGGACCACTGAAGTTCCACGTATGCGTGGTTGTCACTGCGTATTTTTTATGAAAATCTTGCACAGTTTACAAACCTATTTCTTTAAAAGTATTGACTCTAGAAAAAAGTTGTGAAGAATAGTTTTCATAAATATGCATTTTGTTATAGTCAAAGACATTGACACCCCGACCCCCGCCTCGTGTCAGCCCTTCCCGAAAGGCACGCCTTGCTAGTTGATCCCAAGCTACCGGAAGCTTCACTAGCGATGCATAATTTTTCGTACTTAATCGTTACTGTGCAAGGTTTTATGACAATTTTACTGTTTTAATATGCCTCGGCCATATATATGTCGGTTCCGGTCCCGATAGATTAATGTAATGTCTGTTCCGAGCGGCGCTGGCCGGCGCCGCGTGACCGCGCGCGGTTGTCTGTGAAGCAGGTGATCTCGTACGACTCGACGCGCGGCGGCGTGTCGGTGGTGACGGAGAAGGGCGCCGCCACCACGTCGTACCTGCTGGTGCAGGACGCCGCGCCCGCCGACTCGGGCCGCTACTCCTGCGCGCCCTCCAACGCCGAGCTGGCCGCCGTGCGCGTGCACGTGCTCAACGGTACGACCCCCCGTAGCTCGCGCTGCAGCCGCCCCGGTCGACTGCACATCAACACACCAGTCCTAAAAATTAAGAAAAAGGAAAAAGATATACCCAAATTTGACCTTCATCATCATCATCATCAGCCAACATTAATCCACTGCTGGACATAGGTCTCTTTGAAGTAGCGCCAACTCATCCTGTCTCCGGCTTTCCGCATCCAGTCGATGCCTGTCACTTTTCGGAGGTCATCACTCCACCTGGCCAGAGGGCGGCCCGGCCCACACACCGTTTGCCGAGACGTGGTCTCCACTCGAGGACCTTCCGACAGACGTGACCAGCCCACTGCCACTTCAGCGTGCAAGCCCTTCTAGCTATGTCAGTTTCCTTAGTTTTTTGCCGAATCACCTCGTTACGGACTTTATCTCTCAAAGAGATTCCAAGCATTGCTCTTTCCACAGCACGCTGAGCGACTTGAAGTTTGGGGACTAGCCTCGCTCTCAGTGTCCACGTTTCGGCACCGTAAGTCATGACGGGTAGGACGCATTGATCAACAACTTTTGACTTTAGGCATTTGCATTGCGAAACTGTTTTTCCTAACTGGAGAATTTGTCCAAGGTATATATATTCTTGAACAGTTTCGAGAAGAGACTGACAGACTGTGATCGGCCCCGGAACAACCAGATCATTGAACATAACCTTGGTCTTGTCATAATTCATCCGGAGTCCGACACGCTGGGAAACATTGTGTAGATCATCGCGCATCTGTTGAAGTTCCTGCAGCGACTTGCAACCTTATGAAATGAGATGTTCAGCCATTGTCAGTTTCACAAATAGTTCGCGTAGGAGCAGCGACGGGCGGGCGTCGCTCCCGGCCGCGCTGACGTGGTTGTCCCGCAGGCGAGCGGCCGGCCGCCATGCAGACGGGCTCGGCGGGGCTGTCGGACAGCGGGCGCTGCGTGCTGGCGCTGCTGGCGGCGGCGGCGCTGCGCGCGCGCCTGCTGGCCGCGCTGCTGGCCAGCTGATGCCGCCCGCCCGCGCTCCGCTCGCCGGAAACACAGTTTTGGATTAATTAAGTACCGCGTAATTGACCCGCGAGTGTCGCTCGCTGCCCGGGCGCGGATACCGGCAGAACTCGCAGCCGCGGCGACGGCTATACTGATTGATTTGTAAACTGCGAATTAATGACGAATTTGTTGCTGAGCGGCAGATTGTTATTAAAAAAAGCACAACATGCAACAGACGGCCGCGACAGGAAACGCTGTGATATGTCAATGAAACAAGTATTTTTATATCGACGGACGCCCGTCGCTCAATTAAACCGTGCGTGGTCATCGGTCGGGAACGCTTGCACGTCCGAGCCGGCCCGGCCGCGTCAGTTCTGCCGCTATCGCCCCGTGCACGCATGGAGTTTCAATACGAACACCTTCAAGGTGGCGAGGGGGCGCCGCGCCGGGGCGCGAGGCGGCACTCGCCCTCTAATACTGTAAATACAATTTTGTAATAAGAATCGTTTGTATCGCGTTCGCGCGAGAGCCTCTGCGACGTTGGATTCGTTGCGGCGCTGCGTGTTCTGTGAGGCTGAGTTTGACGGCCGGCCTCGCGGGACCTGCCAGTGAGCGGGCGACGAGTTCAACGAAACAGAGAATCGGGCCGCAGGCCGCTGGCGCCGGTGCAGGGCGGCCCGGTCCCGCGCGGGGCTGTACGCACATAAACGTATTATATTTATTTTGTAAATTAAAAAAATGAGACATAATTACTCTTTATAGAAAACCTTTTTTTGTGCAAATGCACAAATTTTTATAATACACACATCGCCCGACGCGGGACCCGTGAAGCCCTGAAACAAAACTACCCGCGCGCCGGGCGCTGCGCCCAGCTCGCTCGGTGCCGGGCGGCGGGCTGTGCGTACTGTTACTGAGGGTCTCCTCAGGAAGGCCTCCCAAACGGAGGGCCGGCGCTCAGGTCCGACGAATCGCCCGAGCGAAACGTCGGATTAATATTATACGTGTGATGATATCGCTGAAGCTACTTACAGGCGCGCCGTCCGCACCGCGGGGGAAAAAGTGACACTAATGTGATGCCATACTAATGCTAAATCTATGTATTGTAAGATGCCGTCTTACAGAGTTAGCATTAGCTCGATCACTAACACCGGCCGCCAACCCAACGCCGGTATCGGCGCTGGTCGCGGTGGCGCTGCACAGGTTATTGCGTTTTAAACTCTACCGCACTTCTAATTATGAAATAACAGGCCAGCCCCCGCCCCTCCCGCGCCTCCCGCCGCCCGCGGCCGGGCGCGCCGTTCTGTATATTATAGAGTCTAATTAAATGAAGGATAATGTATAAAGTAATAGATAAATAAGAAACCGATTTTGAGACTTAGGAAATATCTTATTCATAAAAATGTTTTATGACATAAGCGGGCCCGCGCGGCCTCGCGCCGGGTGCGCGCCGGGCCGGCCGCAGCGCGCGGCTGCTAGTTCTACTAGTTACAGTTCATAGACTATTTGTTGGTTTCCATGTCAGCTACGAGTATGTAACGACATCCTCTCTGTGTGACGTACACGGACATAAACATATGTCGCGTCTCTCCACGCTAGTGCAGTATTCCCGAGGAGCGCGGCACATCTCCCGCTCCGCGTTTCTGTGTGTCCCGGGCGGCGCAGCGCCGACTCGGCGTTCATTGTTCAGATATGTGCGCAGCGGTCGGAGCGGCGCGGTACATAAACATGATATATTATATAGTAGCATCGCTCCGGAGCGACGTCACATATTGAAATGACGAGACTAAGTTTATAGCTAAATTATAAAACTGACGTTTTAACGAAATTAAATGATTGTTATGAGAATGTATAATTATTTTATATTAAACGTAAGAGATTCGACCCGTTAAGTAATTATATATACTTTAATATTGTATAGGTTATTTATAGATTATATTGAGAAAAAAAATAATGAAATATACCTAGTTTATAAGTTAAATTATTACTGAGAGATTCTAAATAGTTAAAGAGTGTCGTTAACGGTTTCCTCGTGAGCAGTATTTTGTTAAGTTCGTAAACTCCTCCAAGGATTTACTTCGACGTGGTCTTGACTTCAAAAGTATTTTAACATTTAAGAAAAATCGATCGCATACTTCGAATCTCACCGTCGCGAGAAACTCGCCCGGTGGTCTTCGCGGTGCGGAAAGAGTTATTGGCGAGATGGCAGCGGCGCGGCCGCCTCGCGGAAGACGATCCCTCACCCGGCGCGCACCGCCCGCCTCCTGCGCAGCGGCTGCTGCAGCGAGGCGGCTGTCTGTCATTCTCATTCGGAAGGAAGGATCGCGGAGTCGGTGCCGTTTTTATTTGATAAGAGTGCAACAGAGAAGACTGCCCCCGAATGTTGTATAGTGGACGTTGTAGGAACTTTGGGTTCACGGCAGTCGGTTTTCGCAGTAGATTCCGTCAAGTTAGGATTGGGCCGCTGCTCGCTAGCACCCGGCCCGGGGAGGAGCCGTTCTGTCTATATCGTTCGGAGTTTAGAATAGAAGTTTGAAGTGGTGGCGTCGGTCCGCTGCTGCGGCCGCGCCGGGCGCCGCTGTGGCAGTCCGGCGCGCGTTCTCTGTGCGTGCCGGCGCCGGGGCCATACAAAGCTGTGAGCACTGCTTCGCTGATACTGGACTGTCTGTTATTGCAAGGCAACAAGCCGCTCGCTCGCTAAGTACGCGCGAGTGTGGCGGCGCAGGCGGCGGCCGGCGGGCGGCACCAACGAAGCATAAACTTTTAATCATAAAAAACATCTTCCAGTCGGAGTAGTAAATTAAGAAAAAAAATTATCAGCTCAAAAGTAATGTAATTGTATGAGAAGCAGGAGGAGGCACAATTAGCGTCACCGAGCGCATCCGTGAGCCCGCCCGCGAGCCCGCCCGCGAGCCGCCCGCCCGTCATAGATCACAAGTAGCTCGCTGCACCGCTGCGCGTACGTTTTCAGAAACACTTCGCTCGAGTGGCGCGGTCTCTGTTATTTCTTGAGAAAATTCCACTAAAGTCGGTCATTTCGATATCACAGGACGACTAGTTGTATTCATTTGTTTAGATATTTAGACATACCGGGGTCCGGCTCTGGCCCGAGCGCGGAGCCGGGCCCGGGCGACCCGCGCCACCGCTGTACATATAGCGGTAGGGCGGCGAGGGGTAACAATAACTCGGGTTAAGTAGACGAGACACTGGAGTTGTATAAATGCGGAGACTATGTATGTGAGACATGAAACTTTATGTATACATGAATCGAATAAGTTTGTTTTCAAATAAAATATTTAATATTTAATGTGGTTGTTTTATTTTTTGTAACGAACGCCTTGGTCCGTGCCCGGCCGCGCCGGGGAGCTGCGGACTACAACAGCTTCGGCCTAAGAAGTCCGCAGCTCCAGGCGGCGAACCCCTCACATGTTTCATGATTGTCTGCGCTGGCGTATCCGTTGCCGCATATTTATAATAGTAGTTGTTCTAGAACAGGAAGAGGGGTCGGGTACACAGGTAGGCCCATTGCCGTTCTGTCGACTTCCGCAAAGGTTCTCGAGTCTGTCATCCTCACTAGCATACACGGTCAGGTTCCGCCCAGCCAGCAGCGCGACGGATATCTTCATAGCTATATGTCTAGTGCCGCGCCCGCCGTCGATGCGGGGTTCAGCCTGACGCTTCGCTGCACTGTCTTGCTAGTTGCCTGCGGGACAGACCGCACTATGTAGAATACGGGGGGCATAAGTCTACTTTACGAGGTCAGGTGTAAGTCAGGGCAGCGACTTGGGTCCGTTGCAGTTTATTTTAATGTAAAAGCTAAGTGTCTACTGTTGGCGGACGACCTTAAACTCTATTTAGCCGGACACGACGAGACTGACTGCGTGACGGCAGAGACATCGGCAGAGCGATGACAACATCTGGGAGTTAAACACATCAAAGTGTGCAATGATCACTTTGTCTCGTTCGCGTGCCGTACCTATTGTTTATAACACAGGCGGGTCGCCGGTAGCGAGTGGGAGGTGAGAGACTCGCGGGTCACACTGAACACTCGGCTAACGATTCGTAATCACACCATTAAATGCTGTAAAGAATCATAAAGGAATCTGGGCTTCACGCTTCGTACAGTTCGCCGATTTACTGACGTGACGGCTTAAGTCGCTTTGTACAACGCGTTGGCAACGAGTCAACCAGCAGGCAGCGCGGCCGCCGGGCTCCACGTCAAACTACAAACATGAGGCGGTCGGGGAGTACCCCATGATGTATCCAACATTATCGCATGAGGAGGGATGGTTACATATAATGAGCTGAGAGTTAGGAGGGAAAATACCCTCGTTACATATATATTTAAGGTTATGAGAGGGAAGGTATACAATATAGATATATTGGCCCAAGTAAGTGTTTGTGCCGGAGAGGAGCAGCGCTGCCGGCGGCGCCGCACGATTGATAGTTCTGGTTGGTCTTTGAGTGAACACACGAGGACAGCAGTGCGGACTATTTGATAAACCTAACGTGCAGATGTAACATAGTTTTGACTCTTTAGATTAGTATTATTTCACTATCGAAATGAAAGTTTTGTAGTGATAGTGTACAATGGTGTGAAATAATTAAATAATTAAATAGATAAATAAATAAATAAAAAATAAAAAGACTTTTATTTCTTGCATTCCATAGTACAATTTCATTCACAGTGTGCTTGTAGAATAGATTAGAAATAAATAAATTAAAATTAATGTGATTATGATTAGCAAATAATTAGAATGTAATAATAATATATTAAAATCATTTCATTTTTGTAGTTTCATTTAAAAATGTATAAGTAAATTGATTAGTTGTTGATTTAATTTTTAAGTTAGTGTTATAATTGGCATAACATCTTTACAGTAATTAATTTAATGTTTTTTAGCAAGAACCCTCTCCATGAAAGGTAAAGGCCTCCTCCAGAGAAGACCAGTACTCTCTATTCTCTGCCGCTCGTAACCAATGAGTACCTGCTACTTTTATGACATCGTCTACCCAGCGTGCATTTGGTCTTCTTCTCTTTCTCTGTCCTAGTGGGTTTACTTGATAAGTTGACACATATTCCTTTTTGCTAGAAAACTTCATCAATCGAGTTCGCAAGAGGCAAAGACCCCGTGCGAGTGAAGCGCCACGAGCTCTAGCGCCGCGCCCAGCCGGAGCCCGGCGCAGCCTGCCTCGTGCCAGCAGCTGTCTCTGCTCTAACTCGTTGTTTTGTTTTTACGTGTTTTAAGATAACGAAAGACAGATTTTATTTAATTCAAACAAATACGTACACTTTAGAGACGTTGAACTCTGTTGAAATCAATTTGAACCGCATTAAAGCTTTAACTTTAGTAGCTTACCCAAAATATTTTATGCGAAAGATCATTTGCATCGTTAAATGATCTTAAAAAGCAAAATGAAACTTAAAAAGCATTGTGTAAAAAATAGCAGGCGCTGTCATGCTTCCCGCTACTACAAATTACGCAAACTACGTACATTGCTATGGCGAGCGCAGTAGGCGTTTCTAGGTAACTTGAAGCGAATGCCGTCACGGCGTGTGATATAACACTCGTCAACTGTCAAGCTTCACACCTGTCGGCGTCCCGCTCTGCCGGGCTGCCGGCGGAGAGCCGCGCTCCCGGCGGACTCATCCATATTCATTAATATTCATTAATATTTCCTTGCGCCGCCGGAACAAAACTTTTTGTTCGGGCGAGCGGGGTTACCTGTAGCTACGAACTAGCCGTCGCACGCAGCTCCGTCCGCGTTCACTGATTTTTTCTAGGAGTATGAGAACAGTAGACCGCGTGCCTAATTTCCTAAAAACACACTACTAAGTAAATTTTAGTGATTATTGAATAAAAAAATTAATAATCCCGTCTCACGGGGCCGACGTCGGCCGCATGGTGGCCGGGCGCCACACCACGAGCGCGGCGTCCCCGCGCGGTCAGCGCGTCGGCAGCCGGTGTTCTCGTTGTGTATGACTTATACTTCGCGTTTGCACGCAACTGTTGACAAGTGCCGAGTGAAGTCGTGCCCTGCCCTTTTAGCTATAACCCACCGAAGCTAACCTGCCCGAGTCCCATCAAAATACGTTCAGCCGTTCCAAAAACAGATCGCGAACGGACCAACAAACAGAATGACGAACATTTTGTTTTTGTTATTATCGTCCCAGTAATTAATAATTTGAGCTGTACTAGGAGCGCCTCCCTGACAATCTCAGACAGAACTGCAATTTTATGCAGATTAATCTGATTGTTAAATTGACACGCCTTAAAATGTTACTATCCCACTTCATCGGATTTGGTGTGACACGAGCGACACTTCCCACCAGTGCGTGCCGGACTTCCGCTAAAACGGTTGTCCAATATAATATTGAAGTACTACACCATCGCACCAGGCCCGGCTGTGTGCGGCCGCGCGCTCGAAGCATCAGAATATATTCAGCATTTAATTCATAAGCTTCTTGAACTAAACACACACCTCTATACTCAGGACTAATAACTAATGTAGACAATGTTAATTAAATGTTTATTACAGATCTATTAAACCACAACGATGCAAGGGTTTCGCTGATTACAACAAAATGTGGCAATAGTGTGTATTTGCGGTGCAGGACGAGGTCTCAGCTCGGAGCGAAACCTTTGT
The DNA here is from genome assembly GCA_928268935.1 of Lasiommata megera. Taxonomy (NCBI): domain Eukaryota; kingdom Metazoa; phylum Arthropoda; class Insecta; order Lepidoptera; family Nymphalidae; genus Lasiommata; species Lasiommata megera. The sequence continues at coordinate 83,817 of OV743308.1, read as the reverse complement.
ACTTGAATGTTCTCGAGCCGCAGCCGTCAGTCTGAAGTCGGCCAGCAGCGCCGCACTCCGCCGCGGCTGGTGCACTGGTGGTGTGACGCCGTCTCCGCGCCGCGCAGGCCATGGCAGGCCTGTTAAACTGCGTCATTACGACAAAAACCCGGATGTTATTCAATAACAATAAAAAATTACCTCGTTTTTTGTTCATTGCTATAACAATGAGCGAAAAAATTCCACACCGACCACCACTCACCGCAGCAGCTCGGGCGAGATTTTCTACTTACCCTCAGTAGTTATATAGTACGTTAACTTCAATGTGTACAGAACCGAAAGAACGCTCAATCTATTGACAGATAATTATTGTTGCTGTGTGAGACCGTGATAACAAAAAAAATCCCCCGGCTAAGTCTGTAGTGGGCTTTATTTTAGACCTGGGCGCATTTGGAACCAGGAGGGCTTTACTTAAGGTTGGCGACTGTAGTGATCACCATCACCTCACGAATTAAAATAATGAAAAATATATTATATGTAAATGAAGTCCCATCATCCTTCATTAATACTTTTAAAACTTCTTTTCTCTACGGCTCCTAGTTGTAATTTGCCGCGCACGTCACTGTCACTGGGAATTGTCGAGAGTACAATGTCATATTCAAAATTGCAAGAACGTTATTAATAATACCGGTGTACAAGAAAATAACATGATTTCTATTTAAAATAATATTGTGAAATAATAGCTTTATTTGTTGATTTCTTTACAGAACAACGCAAATTAGTTTTTATTTCACCAAGCGAAATAATACGACAGGGTTTATATATATATGCCTGTAATATAGTACACAGCAGGCACACACAAGTGCGCGCAGGCAGCGCACGAGTACCGCGAGTGAGCGCGTGCGCAGCGGGCGGGTCGGGCGTCACTGCCGCTCGCTTTCGATTGCCGAAGGTCGGTCGGATTAGCTCGACTTACGTGACGGTGAAGTCATTTGAATTAATTTATGTAGCTCCCGCCCGGCACGCGCAAGGCGTCGCCACTGGAGTAATACCAATGAGCGGGGTCAACAAAACACCAAGTCATTCCTAGAACCCACGTGGAAGGGTTAGGCAACGTATTGAAATAACGCATGCTAATGAACACTCAATACAACGGAATTAATTATAGAGGTCGTGATTTCCCGTGTCAGCGATTGCGTGACCGGCGCCGGCTCGCCGCGCGCCCCGCGCCCGCGCCGCCGCCGCCGCGCGCCAGTGTCAGCCCGCGCTGCCTTCGCTGCATTCGCGTTTCGAAGTAAACCGACAGCCCGGCAGCTCGCGCGCGGAGGCGGACAGAGAGTGGGCGAGAAGCTGTGCGACGCGCCCCGCGCCATGGCGCGCTTCACGCGCGAGCAGCTGGCGCGGCGCGCGCGCCGGGACGACGCGGCCGTGGTCATCGACAACGTGGTGTACGACGTCACCCGCTTCCTCGACGAGCACCCGGGCGGCGCCGACGTGCTGCTGGCCAACGCGGGCAAGGACGCCTCGCAGTGCTTCCGCGACGTGGGCCACAGCGCCGACGCGCTGCGCTGGCGCGAGCGCTTCCGGGTCGGCGAGGTGGCGGAGGCCGACCGCTGGCCCGCGCCGCCCGCGCCGCCCGCCGCGCCGCCCGAGGCGCCCGGCGTGCGCGCCGCGCTGCACGCGGTGGCGCCGCCGCTGCTGCTGGGCGCGCTGGCCGTGGGGCTGCACGCGTGGCTGTTCCCGTAGCGCCGCTGCCGGCGCCGGGGCGGCCGGGGCGCGCACCGAGCAACGTCAATAAATCGCACTACCACACGCAGTTGTCGTTTCATTCAGCGCAAACTATTCCGCGTTGGCTGTCCCCCGGCGCGACCGACTGTACCGCGCTCTCGCGCTCGCCGGTGACACATTCGCGGCGCTCCCGGCCACTGAAGTGAACCTGCACGTATTGACGATCACACATGTTCGTCCGCTGGGGCTCGAGCGAAAATAAATATTTGAATAATAAAAATTCCTAGAAATACGAAATTAGTTGTAAAGTTTGATCACGTTTGGTTTGGCCCAGCGCCTACGGTGCTCCAGCCCCTCGCTCCAGCGCTCGGTGCCAGCTTCACTCGCTCCCCCTTTTTGGAGTTTCACATTAAAGTGTCCTTAAAACACAATCAGCTAACATCTGCACCATGTTCGGCGCGTGCTAAGCTTTTAAAAAATCTTGTTGGAGAAATGAACGGCTGAAGTCAGTAAATGCGACATTTGCTTTACAATTTTTGGGGTTCGGAGGAGTGGCGGGCGGCGGCGTGGAAATCGCAGTGTCCCGTAACGCGGCGCACGCCGAATGTCCTACCAATAATATCAAGAGTTCGCCGGCGCCCGCGCTAGTTGCTCTTTACCTCCATGAAAACGAATCACTTATTTTACAACTCATTACTAAGAATAACTCTATCTCCAAAAAAGAACTGTCAAAATCGGTAAAGATTTCATATTTAAAGATACAGAAGCTCTATCTAGAGTTAGCCATGCGAGTGTCGGCTGAGCGGGCTCGCCGGCGCGTGCTTTTTGCGCATAAATAAAAACAAGTTTGTTCAAGGACGCGATTACAGCACCGGAGCGGCCGCGCGCGATGCACACACAGACCGCTTCCCAAACATTCTACACCGACTCCTCGTCTCCGCACTGTGCTGGCTGCTTTGCCATTTCATTTTACCACTCAATGAAATAAGAGTAAACGTGGTTACGAAATGATATACTACTTTTTTTGACGTCGCGTCGGCCGACTGGCCCGGGGGCCGCTGATGCTCTCCAGAAACGAATATGTGGTTATAACAACGAGCACTCCGATGTGGCCCCGCGCTCTCCGCTTGCAGCGGGCGCAGGCCTGCGGGGGACACTCTGCAAACACAACCTGTTATTATTTCAAGGTCATGTTGTATGAGAAATAAACTATTTCGTTGAATGTATACATTATTTATATTCAAAGTTACATTTAAACTAACCTGAGGCATTACTATTCAATGAATGGAAGATGACGATAGGAATTTTAATAGTAACGAGTGAAAAGTGACCTTGTCTCTTTTGTTTTTTTATAGGTGACCGATACAAAAAGAAAATGAAATCTCAACAAACACTAAATCAACGTGTTAGGTAAATACTATTATGTGAAAATACGAAGGTACCTAATTAATTTCAATCTAATAAACCCAATGGGAAGCGTAAAAATAATGCTGTAAATAATAACATTTTCCATACAGTTACTTATCGTTCACGCCCTGCCTGCACCTGTAACAAACATACCATGCCCACAGGCGCCCGGTCTAATAAAACCTTATTTAAGCTACCCCACTACGATTTTAAAATTGTAAATCTGTTACCTGATGTTGTGATTTTGAAACCTGAAACTTTGTTTACACTCTAAATTAAACATTCAATGATGCGAATAAAAGTGTTTGTATGTCTAACATTTAAATACTGCCCGGCTAAACTAAACTAAACATCAGTTTCAATTCATACATCGGACTAGAACGCTCAGAATTCACAACACATCGCACTATAATCTAATTAGCTCATTATCAACGAAACCACTTCGACACGCATATTTTTTATTTTATTTATTTTATTTTATTTTACAAGGAAAACTTACAGCTTATAGAAAATGTAAATAAATAAGAACATAAGAAAATTAGAGCTAATTACAAGTTTTCACAAATAGAAATAATAATAACAACAAAAACTCAACTAGTTATAGCACAGGGCTGGAACGCCGGCCCGGCGCCACGATAACGTGCCTTAGCATCGGCGTTATATTACCGAGCCCGCACACGCAGGGAAACAGTGCTCCCGCGACTTCTCTCCCAGCATCCGAAGAGTCCACTTGTGTTAGTGATAGCAACTTAGAATGTAGGTTACATTAGTAATTAGATTTTAATCCCGAGAACTTTCCTAACATCGGAATGGTTCGCTAGTTAGAAATATTTTAATTGTAATTTCTTTATTAAATTGAATTATAAGTAAATCCGAAGTTTCTTAGTTTCCCACCTGTGGCCAACCGTAACTAACTGGGAAGCAAAAGGAATAGAAAGGGGAAAACAAAAATATCAAAAAGGAGAAAACACAAAAACAAAGAAAAAACTGAATCTGGTCAACGAATTATTTAACTAAATGTGTGAATTAAAGAATTCCTTGGCCAGGGTTCTACGAATAGTGGTGGCAGTTTTGCAAATAATGTCATAATTTTTGTTATTATTAAAAAAATGACTAAAAGATAAGGTAGATCTAAGCATATATGCGTTTATTCGATACTTGGCGTGCGTGCGTGGTGTCTGTAAGATTGATTGAATTTCATATGATGGAAGAACTGGCGGATTTGGTCTACCGTAAACATACTCGTCGTACAACCTCCGAGCTTCTGTCAATACGCCATCAGAAGCACCCCCAGGCCCCACACGTAATTACTTCGTATGTTTATCTCATTTTTTTAAATTCTATAACGAAGTCCGAACATGAGGTTGCGTTAGTGGTAAATAAGCAAGAAACAAGCACTAAACGCAACACGGCGGAACGGCGCTGAGAGCACGACGCAGACGCGCACCCTGGCGAGGACAACAGGCATCAGCACCCGTCGAGTCTAGTCTTTGGGTCGTGAGGCGCGCTCAGTGTTGCTCAATGTGCGCCTCGGGCGGAGTTAGAGGACCTCGCAGATAGAACCTCGCTGGGGGTCCGCCTCGGCGGGCGCGGCCGGTTGGTTTGCAGGCGAGTGTTCGTGTTCCCGTGACCCAACCACCAGGTGACGCGAACGAGCAGTGCTGGGTTTTAGTGGTATTCCGGTTGCCACTCTGGCCGCCGGCGAGTCCCACATAGGTACAACACTTGAAGCGGTGCAGTTCAGCCTACATCGCTCCCGGAGAGGAAGCGGAAACGGATTTCCCAGCATTAAAAAACGGGGAGGGTTTGGTCACGGCGTAACCATAAGGGAAGAATATAAAATAAGATAATTATCACTAATTTATTCTACGTGTTAGGTCTTCGAACAAGTTTGTACATTCTTGCCCTCTCGGGTGCCGGAAAAGCGAGAACTCTGTTCCTGTATTTGCGGAATAATGAATAGACATCGTATTTAAATTTAGTCTACCAATTAATTACAACCTCTCAGCTTCGTTCCGGACACAGTCAGCCATTATGCGTTGCACATCCTCCGTTACATTGCATGCTGGACGACAGGCGACGGGACCCGTCAGCGCTGCAAAACTGCAAAAACAGCGGATTACGTCCAGATCGAAGCCTAGGGGCCGTTACTAACTCTTACCTTCTCAAATTGGCACCAAGGAACGGTTAAAATTTAGAATCGCGCGGCAGGAGTTTCGGGGAGAAAGATGTTTTATTTGGTAGAGGCTTGGTCCTCGATTGTAACAATAGCACTCGCATTACAAGGTAATGCACTTTTTTCGAGAAAACCAAAAAAAAACTAACATAACCTATAAATAGGTAAAACATCGAAAAAATAATGCAATATTACGGGAGAGCTACAAATCAAATGGGCTACGCCAGACGACTCGCTCCGTCGCCCCTTCATTCAGCTTCACCTACTCGACCTTCTTTTCGCTCTTCGCTCCACTCGGCCTCGTAGGCTCGCTTCATTCAGGACCTCCTTCGCGAGCTTCTGGCTTCGCACTTCATAAAAACACCCTAGGGGTAGGGCAGACAAGACTACGTGGAGTAGGGGTTGGCCAATTTGGTTCTGTCACACTATTCGACCTACATCAGCTCATGTCGTTTCCAAGTGTGAAGTTTTCTTACCATTAGAAATTAGTAGTTCGTCATAATATGATTGGCAGTTGACAGAGACCATAGACCACAAAAAAATAAAAATACTGTGACACTAGTCTTTGACATGATCTTACGTCCTTGTTGCACTTATACAAAATTATATATGCTATCTAGCTCTCCCGTAATATTGCATTATTTTTTCGATGTTTACCTATTTATAGGTTGTTAGTTTTTTTAAGTTTTCTCGAAAAAAGTGAATTACCTTGTAATGCGAGTGCTATTGTTACAATCGGAGACCAAACCTCTACCAAATAAAACATCTTTCTCCCCCAAACTCCTGCCGCACGATTCTAAATCCAACCCCAAGGAACTACGCTCGTCCACAATAACTTGGCTGTATTGTCTTGTACCAAATTCCTTTTGCCACTGAGCTTTTAAAGTTCAAAATATCTTTATTCGTGTAAACCTTGTACAGAGCATGAAGCGCTCGTATAAATATATTTTCCATCATTTTAATTCGTGATAGCTCACTCGTCAACTTAATACTAAAGCTAAGAGTCAACATCAGCAGCATTACCCCATAATAAAATACTATATGACATAATCAAGGAACATTTATACTCTAGGGAGGACATAATGCTGTGTGAGTGGCTAAAATACACTATTTATAGCCTGGCAGTCTCCATATTCGTCAAATGTCGAATCTGTTTTCCCGCGTAAACAGCATAGCTGTCTCTACAATAAATTATTTACATCTAATGTTATGCCTAGAAATGTAGCCGTATTAAGCAGATCCAATTCCTCATGATTAAGTATTACACTGGTTTTCACAATATGTTAGATATACTTTTCTATTGCATTATACATAGTACATTTATTTATAATTCAGTATAATATTGTTAATCTGTCCTGACCACTGATTAAATCTGTATTCCTGCAATGGAACCGAATCACTAAATAAGTTGATGGCTTTGGGTACTTTTAAGTCATCAACAACGGTAAATCAGTAACGGTAATCTTTGAAGATGAGTACAGAAACATCTTCTAAAATGCAGGGAACGACCCCACAAAATAGCAAAACAACTGTTTCATGTGCGGGCACCCGGTGGCTTAATCATTTTTTATTGTCATCTGAGTTGCAATTTGACACCACAGACATTTTTTTTATCCTCCTTAATCTTTTCTCTAAGGTGGTTCTCTATGATCACCACTCTGTTGTCACCTTAAATGTCAAAACAATGAATTCGGTATCTGGCTTTGAAGTTTGATGTAAATTAAATTCTGTATTAATATATTAGTTTCGTCTGGCAAATTAACTTTAGTAGTTCTGGAATACAAGTTTTAACCAGTGAAAGATTTCGCTCCCATATTAGTGCCCATCTAGTCATATGCGCCAGTGATGACGCCGGATACCGGCTACTGCATGATTAATCTATCATTCGACAAGTTACGATTCTCAATATGAAGCTGGTAACTTAGCAATACTATTTATTTATTAAAACAGAATTGGCATCATTGATTTATTATTACTCTCTATTACCATTGATAACGCATCAAATTGATGTGATGTATGTGCATGTTGAGTGTCAAGGTTATCTCACATTTGTACGTTATTATAAATCTAATCAAAAATGTTGTATACAAGTGGCCCTTACACAGGCACTTATGAAGCGTCAATACATATTTATTTATTTATTAGGAAGCCCATGTTGTATACAATGTGAATGCTGACTTATAAACAATAGTAGAATTTTTAACATAATATCTTTTACTGACATAGTATACCCCATTTAAGGGCTAACTCAACATGTAATAACAACCTTATTTTCACTTAGACAACTATTTTATTTAAATACTATAAATTATAAAAAACATTACACAGAAGAAAAGGTTCTACTCAATCTTACAACTAAAAAACTATGAAAAATTACAAGCATCAAACAATTACAGAAAAATTAAAGTGAAAAGGCAACTACAAATCTAATTTAATGATAGTAGTGTGATAAAATGATAAATATAAGTGCATGTTAGTTTAAGTAATTGTTATTTAAATGATTTTTAATTTTACGCTTGAAAATCCCTGCAGAGCTCTGAAATATATCTAAACCAGCTGTTTTAAAGATGTTATTATATGACATTACAATCCTGTTAATCCTGGGCGGTCATACCTGGGGTAACCTAGACCCCTTGTAACTATGGTCCTGAAAGTTAGTTTATTTTTAATATGTGATAGTGCATTATGCCTTGGTACCACCATCCTTAACCTGCTTATTAAGTTCGGGCAATCAATATCTCCATTTACAATTTTATGCAAAAAAACAAAGATCCACTAGGTTTCTTTGACTACATAAAGATAAGTTTCAATAAATTCACCACTTTCAATACATTGTCTTTGTAGGCTAAGTGCCGTAAGATTTTTTTTGTACTCTTTCTATTGTATCTTTATGCACCTGATAGTAAGGATTCCATGCAACAGAGCAGTACTCAAGTTTGCTTCGAATCAATGAATTAAATAGCGTTATTTTTGTGGAAGATGCTTTGAATTCTTCTGTACGTCTTATGATGAACCCTAATAGTATAGAGCTTATAATAATATTTTTTTCATTACTTTATAAAAATTGATGATTGATGATTATTTTAAGTATAACATATTGGCACAAGCTCTTGATTGTGAGCTGTTGCTTAGTAGAAACATGACTGACTGGAAAATAACTTCATTCAACATCTAAAATCTCAAGTTGTGTGCGCCACACTCAGCAGCGCATACATTTGTACTAACTTTAATTATCACTTAATCCTTAAACTGACTACATGTACATACATACATAGTGTATACAAAATGTTAAATAATACAAAACAAGCAGCCAAAATACCATATTATATTACTTATTTATATACTTGAGTGTGTGCTTAAGTTTGCTGCTTAAAAGTTAACTTTTTTGAGCTCTTATTTGTAGTCAGTGGGCTTTTGGTATAAAAAAATTACAGTATCAAGAATACTCAGCAGTACCTTGTGAAGCTGGTGTGCCATAGTAAGGTTACCCTGACAAAAGAAAGTTTGCCCACTTCAGTGATCTGTAGGGGTTCCAGCTCATCGCAGCATTGTGCTACTTGTTCAACAGTACTGCCTCAGCAATGATGCGGCCAAGCCCTGCTTCGTGCTGTCGTTTAAGGAGCTGCTCATAATGCTAGACTGTGGGCTATCGGCGCACTCTCTGCTGAACTTCCTGCCGCTGCCGCCCGTGCCCAGCACCCGCTTGGCCTCGCTGCCCAACTACACACCGCCCCACGTAAACGACCCTCTGCTAGAAGGGGTGAGTTAATGTGCTAGTTTGACTACCCATCACTGGTGGATTGTAGTCATACAGTCATCTACGCTGTTGAGCCTCTCATTAACAAGTGCTTTGTGCCAAAAGGAATTAAAAGAATGCTGCGGCCGGGTTTTCGTGGACAGCGTGCCAGAGTTCTGCCCGCCGCTGGACAAGGTGGTGGACTTCTCGCAGCTAGACGTCATCCTGATCTCCAACTACACGTGCATGCTGGCGCTGCCCTTCGTGACGGAGGACACCGGCTTCAAGGGGCAGGTGTACGCCACGGAGCCCACGCTGCAAATTGGCCGCTTCTACCTGGAAGAGCTGGCGGAGTGGCTGGCGCAGCGCGGCGAGCGCGCGGGCGCGGCGCGGCGCTGGAAGGAGCTGCTGCACGTGCTGCCGCCGCCGCTGGCCAACGCCGCGCGCCCGCGCGCCTGGCGCCGCCTGTTCTCGCGCGCGGCGCTGGAGCGCGCGCTGGCCCGCGTGCGCGTCGTGCGCTACGACGAGCGCGTGGACGTGTACGGCGCGCTGGACGCCACGCCCGTCAGCTCGGGCTTCTGCCTGGGCTCGGCCAACTGGGTGCTGCGCTCGGCGCACGAGAAGGTGGCCTACGTGAGCGGCTCCAGCACGCTCACCACGCACCCTCGGCCCATCAACCAGGCGGCGCTGCGCGGGGCCGACCTGCTGCTGCTGGCGGCGCTCACGCAGACGCCGGCGCACAACCCCGACCACATGCTGGGCGACCTGTGCGTGCACGCGTGCGTCACGCTGCGCGGCGGCGGCGCCGTGCTGTGCCCCGTGTACCCCAGCGGCGTGCTGTACGACCTGCTGGAGTGCCTCAGCGCGCACCTGGAGGGCGCGGGGCTGGCGCACGTGCCGCTGTACGTGCTGTCGCCCGTGGCGGACGCCAGCCTGGCCTACAGCAACATCCTGGCCGAGTGGGTGTCGGCCGGCAAGCAGGCGCGCGTGTACCTGCCCGAGGAGCCGTTCCCGCACGCGGCGCTGGCGCGCGCCGGCCGCCTGCGCCACGCGCGCGCGCTGGCCGACGACGCGCTGGCGGACTTCCGCGTGCCGTGCGTGGTGTTCGCGGGCCACCCCAGCCTGCGCTTCGGCGCCGCCGTGCACCTGCTGGAGCTGTGGGCCTCCAACGCCAGCCACGCCGTCATCTTCACGGAGCCGGACTTCCCGCACCTGGAGGCGCTGGCGCCCTTCCAGCCCATGGCCATGAAGGCCTTCCACTGCCCCATCGACACGTCGCTCAACTACTCGCAGGCGGGCAAGCTGGTGCGCGAGCTGCGGCCGCGCGAGCTGGCGCTGCCCGAGCAGTACGCGCAGCCCGGGCCCGGCGCGCGGCCCGCGCTGCTCGTGGACGTGCCCACGCTGCTGCTGCGGCGCGGCGCGGCGCGCGCGCCCGCCGTGCGCCGCCGCGCCGCTCGCGCCGAGCTGTGCGGCGAGCTAGCGGCGCGCGCCTCGCCGCGCGAGCTACGCGCCGGGCTGCGCGCCGCGCCGCTGGCGGCCGCGCTGCGCGTGCGCGACGCGCGCCTGCAGCTGGTGGCGCCGGCGCCGGTGGCGGGCGCGACGGCGGGCGCGGGCGCGCTGCACTGGAGCGCGCTGGACGTGGAGGCGCTGGTGGCGGCGCTGGCGCGCGAGGGCGTGGGCGAGGCGCGCGTGGAGGCGGGCGCGGACGGCTGCATCGTGCACCTGCCGCGGCACGACACGCTGGTGCACGTGGAGCGGCACGCCACGCACGTGTTCTGCGAGGGCCGCGCCGACGTGCGCCAGGCGCTGCGCCGCGCGCTGGCCGCCTGCCTGCCGCACATCTAGCGCGCCGATGCTTTTAGAACTTCCTCGAGCCTTGTGTTGAAACATTTCCGTGTGGGTTCGGGAGGAACTAACGTGTGCCGTCATGTAAATGCAGCGTGTGCTTTAAATACTACTATTAACATTGACATCTCCTGCGAGTCGGGCTCCACTCGGCATCATACCGTAACGCTAAATCGTTTATACGCTATGTATTTGCCGCGTGATAACTAGACGCAGCCGAAACCTCTCACCAGATCAGACTCGAGCCGGAAATCAAACCAAGGACCTCCCTATTAATTAATACACGACAGTCCTAGAAAAGGATCAATTGAAATATTTCATCCTTACTGATTTTTTTCTTTTCTGTTTATTTAAATGTTTTATTGTTAAGAATATTTTTAAAACAATAATAAAAACACACAAAAATAAAAACTTTTATTTTATATCCTCTCATCAGGGCTTAGGTAAAACAAACCTTATCGTCATCATCATCATCATCAACCCATTACGGCTCACTACAGAGCACGGGTCTCCTCTCAATATGAGAAGGGTTCGGCCATAGTCCACCACGCTGGCCGTGTGCGGATTGGCAGACTCCACACGCCTTTGAGAACATTATGGAGAACTCTCAGGCGTGCAGGTTTCCTCACGATGTTTTCGTTCACCGTTGAAGCAAGTGATATTTTAATTGTTTTAAAAACGCACATAACTCCGAAAAGTTAGAGGTGCGTGACAATTCATCAAACACAATGCACTAAGCAGACATTTGCGACGTGCTAGAACGGAACCAACACTGCGCGTGGCGTACATACAACGATCTCAGCCCGTCTACATACCGAGGCCCACTCGGCGAGAACCAGACCGCTCCGGCCAGAGTCATCATAACGCAGAACTTGCATGTTCATTGATCTACACTACACATAGCTGATATTGTTGTGAATGTAACCTACCCTGTAGTACTGTGCCGTTCTTTGCTATGAACACAAGATTGGTCATAGCAATGACCGTAATACTTAAACTTGGATACTTAGCTAAAATTATTCAATTTTCCCTCCATTATACACGTCAAGTGAAAAACACAGACTATGATTACATTCGCCATAGACAAAGTGTTGCTAAAAAATTATGGATAAGGAAGTTATCCTTATCCATAAATTTTAAGCGCATCATTCTCGATTCCCGACAACAAAATTGAATCTGGTGGAAATGGCAATGTTTCTAGGCATTAACGTTAGATGCTAAACTTCAATGGGGCCACATATAATTTACACAAAAAGGTTTAAATGTTTCTGCTTACACGGTAAATAAAAGATAAATCATATGACGAATATAGAAGTTGCCAGGTTAGTGTATATATAAGATGTCCTTGGGATTGAAAAAAATCTGCAATAGATCCTGGGAATGTTTACTAATACGTACTTAAAAGAGAATATAAAAATTAATATCATTTAACGTACTGATTCTGCCGAGTCCTTCGTCCACGCAACCGAGGACTCCACATTATCAGTTTTAAGTTTTGATTGGCTCCATCCGGTACACGCACACTGCTAACGCTATACTATAGATATTTACATTATATACGAAATAAAACAATTATCTTGACGTACAGTATTTTATATTATATTATAAATAAATATTTAACACTTACAAGTACATATCAATAAAACTGATTAAACCTAGGTGACGGACCGAGCGGCGCCCGGGCCTGCCTGCAGCCGCGCCCGACGCCCGACGCCCGGACGCGGAGTTACCACTCTGTCACTGTTTGTTGGGGCCGTTTTACTTTTTGTGCAAATAGTAATTTTAAACTATCTTTTAATATTCAGTGAAACAGCGGTGCAGCTTCAGGCCTTACTCTGCGATGAGGGATACCAGTGAGCGGTAACTCTTACACTTTGTTTTATTTCTCATCTACTTTGTCCGTTTTATCAATTTTTTATATAATATAACTATTTAAAAGTTATCATCTCTGTTACAAAAATAAAAGCAGGACCCACGCTAGCACCTCGTCGGCGTCGGATGGCGGCGGGCGGTGGGCGCCTACGCCAGCAGGTCCATGTCGGCGAAGAGCGCGCCGCGCGTGGCCACGGTGAGCGCGTAGTGGCGGTGCAGCTGCAGCAGCAGCTCGCGCTCGTCCAGCATCTCCAGGCGCTCGGCGCGCGCGCGGTCGTCGTCGGGCAGCGCGCGCCACACGGCGTCCATGTCCCAGGCGCGCGCCGCGTCGAAGCCGAGCGCCAGCAGGCGCGCGGCCTGCTGCGCCGGCGCCAGCGCGTGCGTGGCGGGCGCGGGCGCGGGCACGCCGCGCGCGCCCAGCTGCACGCGCATCACGTCGCCGAAGCGGTCGGCCAGGTTGCACTGCTCGTACACCAGCAGCACGAGGCGCGCGAAGGCGGCCGCCAGCTCGCGCAGCAGCGCGTCGGCGGCGTCGGGCCGCAGGTACACCAGCACGCACTCGGCCAGCAGCAGCGTGGGCAGCGCGGCGTCGGCGCCCGCGGCCGCCAGCTTGCGCCGCACCTCGCCCGGGCAGCGCAGGTCGCAGCCCAGCAGGTGGTAGCCGTCGGCGTGCAGCTCGCCCGCGCGGATGGCCACCTCGCCGTCTGCGGCACATCCACGCTTGTTACGACGCTGCACACGAACACTAGAGCGCGCCGCGCCACGGACGACGCCTGTTACTTTTTAATTATAAACAGTATTAAGCTTAAAATATCGTACTACACCATTGTTTACTTATTAATGTGTGTGTGTTTTCATTTCAATTCCACGATTGTAATTCTGGGTTGCTGGGTTTCATATATTTAGAAGCCATGGCTAATTGAATATTTGGTACAGGACTTAATTCTCTGCTTTTTGCATAATATTATGATTGGAGTCGATTGCCTTAGCAATCCAATTGCAATTAGCAATGGAGCTTACTCCATAGTTCAGTTTGATTTGTCGATATTGATTTAAGAGATTAATTGTATAGAGAAGAAGCTTCTTTCTGCGGACGATCTTGATTTCCCTGCAAGCATTCAATATTATGCTGGCTGGGTAACACAAAAACACACATATGCAGGCGGCGTTAAGGTTCAAAATACCACTAAGATAAAACAGTCTTATCGGTAAATGAGAGATGAAAGAGAAGAAATGTATGCCAGCGGACGACAGATCTCCAAAGAATAAAAAACCGTTATAATTTAACGTGAGCGTACCCACAATGCTGTGGTGCCTTATGATTCCATTGATCTACGGAGTAGCTCGCGTTTACGCTTGCCCTACAATATTAAACCGGTGAAGGGATCTTGGACGGAATTGGGATAGGAGACGAAAAATTTATTGTTTGCGATAACGGCTACACTTTGGTTGTTCGTTCACTTCGTGACCGAGGCGGGTCTGTTGCGGCGGACAACTCGAGACGTGTCTCCGACGTACAACGATGAGTTGGGTCACCGTGGGATTCAAGCCAGTGAGTTTCCCAAAACCTGTGCATCTCCGCGAGGCGGAATGGTATCCATTAAACTTACAAGCAGCAACCAAATAGTAATGGCAAAACTCGTAGCAACACATCTCGACTATAGATCTATACTAATGCAACATCCACACTGCTTCAGAAAAAAAATTTAATTTTGATAGTTTCAATAAAAGAGCTGCACATGCAAGCCACGTCATCCTCAGAGCTGAACCTTCCCCTCGCAAAACAAAAATATATTACCTGGATATTTTAATAATTAGGACACATTATTGGTTGATAGTGATGAAAGGTCACCGTTTGTTTGTTACCAAACTTGACTAGAAAACCTTTACCTTCTTTGCATACTTTCTCCAGCAGCTGTTTGTTGCGTTTGATGATGTGACACTTCTTGCTGGTGACAGCGGGAAAATCTAGCTCGATGAAGTTGCTGACGGCCTGTGTGGTGTCCTTGAGGCGCCAGTACAGTGTGTCAAACCCGCAGCCCAGGTTGATGATCTGGCACTTGGTTCCACAGCGCTGAAATATACTGTAATTTGTCTTATCAAATGCCACTGAGTAAGCTGAGATATTATTCATAAGAATGCAGAAATGATGGTGTTAATTTCAAATACATTGCTTGCCGTCACAATAACATTTAGATTGCTGCTCTAATACTACATCAAAACTGCAGTTAGTCTCATTGGCAAGTTTAAGTATGTCTCTGACCAACAGATACACAGATTTTCAAACATAGCTTGGTAACATCATGAAAATCTATAAAACTATACTACCTATTGTGACCCAATCCTACCTATTGTGATTTCCGCAATATCCAATAACTGTTTGTCATGCGTTGGTTAAAATAATTAAATATTAATAAATATGTATTTGCATTTATAGAGTAATACCTCTAAAAACTGATGGATAAACATTTCCATAGCTCGGACCCTGGCGTAGTAGCCGCGGTTAATCTCGGGCGCCTTGCGGTCCACGTGCTTGGCAAAGTAGCCGATGTACTCATCCTTCCAATAGCCCAGCTCGACGGCGCAACGCTTGCACTCCGTCGCGTCCGTGTTGGTGGCGATGATCGCCTCGTCCTCCGCGCTCCACATGGCGCTGTCCATGGCCGCTGGTAGCCCGCACCGGCAGCCTGCACTACTCGCGACGGTAGCCTGCTCACATTTCCACTCTCCGTGATAGGTGACTACGAGTACCTGGCGTTTTATTATGTCCTTAATGCATTTCAAATCATGAATTTCGAAGTTACGGATGAAAAACAGAGATAATCAAATCCAAATACAGTAAGCGTTAAAACAATTTTTTTTTAAATAGTTGTATTAAGTATATCAAGAAAAATTCAAGAAAATACAGTAAGTCAAGAATTTACTAATCTCACAGTAGATAGACAGTTTTACTATTGACATTGGGTTTGACAGCTCACAGCACAGTGAAATATAGTGGTGCAGACCATGGAAAGTTAAACAACGGAGTGCTTACATACTCCTTGAGTTTAATCATAGATATGCTGTGCGAAGTGTTTATATGCTCTTTTTATGGAAGAAGCAAATATAAAGCACTGCTAAAAGCATTGCTTCGACCTAATTAAACCATAAAATATTATTTAATCAAAATAAAGAGATTTTTTTAAATAGTTAAATTGTACCCCAATTCCAACTTTAGAGTGCGAAGTTTCCCGTCACTTTTTTTTTCTATTTATGGCTTTACACAGATTAGCCAATGTCAAGTTTATAGCAATGGAGAATTGAATAATTTCAGTTCTCCATTGCTATAATAGAATTGAATAATATCCCTAACAGGAAAAATGGTGGGAAACCTCGCACGGCGAACACGACTCCCTCAATCCTTTCCCAAAATATTACATGTTAACCATTCAAAAAACTGGCCACTACACAAACGACACCGAAACTATAATGTCCACAGCACAACCAACACCAATATTTTTCAAATTTAGCCAACAAACATTAATTCAAGAAAAGCGTGAAAAAACCACGCCCGCCAAATACGAAGTGTCCCGCCGCCTCCCTAACTTCAATTCTCCATTGCTCTAAACTTGACATTGGCAAATCTGTGTAAAGCCATTAAAAAAGAAAAATATATAGGTACGGTATACCAATTTATTCTCAGAGTAATGTCACGTACTGATTACATTATCTTTGAATTATCTGTGCGAGTATATAATGTTCTGTGAATAAGTGTTATTCTCTTTGCTGTTGAATACCTAACCTAAGATTTAAATTTAGTGATTAAAGTTATTAGAAACCTCCGTACACCTATGAAAATAGAAGATAGTCCCAATAAAGCGTAATTGATTATGATACAATAGATTGTCATGTCATAAGAATTAAGTTTTTTTATTCGGTCGACTGAGGTCAGAGTGCGGCCTTACCCATGCAATCTCTAGTGCGTCGCATATGCATACGCGTGCGACGGCTGCAGATGCGCGCGAGCGGCGGTGGGCCTGTGGAGACTCCACTACGGCGCCTGCTGCGCGACGCCAGCGCCCATGCCGAGGTAGGCTCGGCGGCACCGGGTGATGGTGAGCTGCAATGGGCCACGCAAGCCTACGCGAGCACGGCCGAGGGCGACGCCGAGGCGCCACGAGTGGACCCTGTCGATACCACGGTGTTGCTGTTCCCGGGTCAGGGCACCCAATTCGTGGGAATGGGACGGCGCCTTGAGAACACGCCTGCGGCCAGGGAGCTCTACGAGTTTGCATCCAGCGTTGTTGGGTATGTGTGTCCCGTCATCGCGCATTCATCTGCAGCACTGAGGTTTAGTTGAATGCATTTGTGCATGTAACTACTTGTACTCCATCGGCGGCGTGCATTGATTGTAGGTGTATGGTAGACCTATATTAGATCTAGACCTCATTAACTAATATTTATGTTGCATACAATGCCCTGTAATTATATTACACCTACTTAAAAACTTTAGATTTTTTTATTAACATATATTATTATGCAAAAAGACATAGATATGAAATCCTGGTTATAATAAATATCTATTTATTTTGTTTTTTAATTAATCAGGTACCTGATCAAAATCTGTGCCTGTTTTACACAAACAAAAAGTTTAATTTACACAACAACTGAATTAAGAGGCATATTAACTTAATATAAAACAACATCAATAGTTGGTCAGTACTTCAACAATCACTGGATAGAGTTAATCCTGACATATTCCAAACAATCATATGCAGACTACCAGGAGTCAATTGACATCAGGATACTTGTAAGCATCCCTACTTTAAATAACAGTTTTTTTCTTGGTGTTACAACACTAAATCTAGCAGCAGTTCAGAGATCTCAATCAAATGGTATGTTGTCTGGTCCTTTCTATAAAATGTGAAATGTATAATTGTTTTAGTGCTACTGGGTGTGACAGAAGTATTAGCAAAATGATTATGCTTTTCCTAGATTCTGCCTTGTGCTCTGCAGAGATTGCTATCGTCTGGTGTTAATCTCATCTCATCAATCCCATGCCCAAACATAAAAATTATAGTTCTTTCAGCATCACTCTCTTTTCATCATCTCTGTACTACTTTTTATCCAAAATCTTCGAGTGCATTGCGCATATCCAATGTAAATGTTATGTTATCAACAACAGTAAATTCAAATTCAAATAATCTTTATTCAAATAGTCCTTTAAAAGGCACTTTTGACATGTCAATAATTTACATAGTAGTTATTTCATGGTGATAACTATATTCGTAAACTTAAAACTAAAGCTATGAGGGTTCCAAACGCGCCCTGGTCTAAGAAGAAGCCCACAACAAACTTAGCCAGGTAAATTTTCTTTTTGTTATCTCTTTCTCACATGCCAGTAAAATTATATTAAGAGCTACCTTATTAGAGCAATATATCATACCCATTCTTGTTTATCGTTTACATAATCCTTTACACTATAGTAGGACTTTTCTATAAGCTTACGTTTTATATAAACTGTGTATCCTTAGCATTTAGCAGTGTGGATTGCGGTACAGCCACAAAACTATTACAGCTCTTGCGTTTTATTATTCTTCAGAAACAACTGTTGATTTGTATATACTCATTGTTGTATTAAATTCTCTTTAATTTTACTATCAAAGTATAGACTGGTTTGAAAGGTTGCTTTAAAAGGATTCTCTTCTCCTTGGGATCAATTTCTCAGAATGGAGTTCTACAGTGTTGTTATAATTAATGAATAACTAATTAATGATATAATTAATATTTATAATTTATTGTAATAGCATTGCATTGCACTTGTAGTTATACTGTGTGCGGCGGGTCGCAGGTGGGACGTGTGGCGCGTGTGCGTGCAGGGCCCGGCGCCCGAGCTGGAGCGGCGCTGCCAGGTGGCCGTGCTGGTCACTGCGCTGGCGGCGCTGGAGCGCGCGCGCGACGAGCGGCCCGGCGCCGTGGAGCGCGTGCGCGCCTGCGCCGGCTTCTCGCTGGGCGAGATCGCGGCGCTCGTGTACGCGGGCGCGCTGGCGCCCGAAGCGGCGCTCCGCCTGGCCGAGCTGCGCGCGGCCGCCATGAGCGCGGCGGCGGCCGAGCGCGCGGGCGGCATGCTCACGGTGTGGCTGGCGCCCGACGCGCGGCTGGGCGCGCTGCTGCGGGAGGCGCGGGCGCGCGCCGCCTCGCCCGCGCTGCCCGACCCCGTGTGCGAGGTGGCCAACTACCTGTTCCCCGGCTGCAAGGTGCTGGCCGGCGACGAGGCCGCGCTGCGCGCCGTGGAGGCGGAGGGCCGCGGGTGGGGCGTGCGGCGCAGCGCGCGCGTGCGCGTGGCGGGCGCCTTCCACTGCGCGCTGATGGCGCGCGCGGAGGCGGCGGTGCGCGAGGCGCTGCGCGCGCTGCCGCTGGCGGCGCCGCGCGTGCGCGTGGTGTCGTGCGTGGACGCGCGCGCCGTGGAGGGCGCGGCGGGCGCGCGGCGGCGGCTGGCGCGGCTGACGGCGGCGCCGGTGCGCTGGGAGCAGACGCTGCACGCGCTGTACGCGCGGCCGCGCGGCGCCGCGCAGCCGCTCACGCTGGCGCTGGGCCCGGGCGGCGCGCTGCGCTCCACGCTCAAGCTGGTGAACGCGCGCGCCTGGGACACCTCGATTCAGATCGACGTGTGAGCCGCGCCGGACCCGCAAGGCGGCCCTCCGAGTGTAGATTGTACCGGTGCTTTATATGTGATATTAGATGTGATTGTGCACTAAGTTTTTAAAAGTTAGTTTAAAATGTATGTTACAAATCAGTTTTACGCGACTTCCCGTGGATATTTGTCTGTGTGTGAGAACTGATGGCCAAATCAACACAAAAAAAGAGAAAATTGTGACATTCATAAATTAAATTCAGTGTCATTAAGTAGCATGAAGTTGGTAAAAACGTTTTCAATCCGAGAATACTATGGCAAAGATCCATCTCATGAAAAAATGAACGCCATGTTTTTAAAAGTGAAGAGTGACCGCTCTTTCATCTTCGCTTACTACAACACTCCGCATTTGGGTGCCACAGAAGCTCACTGAAAAAGAAATTATTCACTTGCGATTCTTTATTGAGACAATGAAAACGAACCATGTTCTAAGAGACTGATAACTACGCACATGATACATATTGCGATATCACAACACATTAACCCCACGACGAGTTTATGTTAAATTTTCACGGAGACAGATGAGCGACAAAATAACACGAACTATCCGACATCGAGTGTTCTGACGCGTTAAGTCTCATACAGATTTGATCTAATTTTGTATAAAGATTATTTTAAATTATGAAAACGTGTATTAAAGTGAGAAGTTTGCCACAAGTTCGCCGTATGTTATTTCTCACTAGCGGCTCTGTGTAGTAGCGTCATCAAAGTTGAACACGATCAATTCCTTACTAGGAATAGCGATTGTACCAAAGTTGACTGATGATGTTAGTTTTGGGGCCGGAGTCTCTGCTCTGCGCCATTTGTGATTGATTCAACTTTGACTATTCATATCCACTTGAAAAATTCATTGATGTTTTCATTTTCTCCACGTGTGGCTGGAGGCTGTGGGTCCCTCTTGATTCTTCCGGGGGGAAGAGCAGCATTGGGGCCGGTGCACCCTGGTAACATCGGTTGACAATTTCTTTGTGCGATATTGTTAGCCGATGGCTAATGACCCAACGCGGTGGGGGTCTCCGCCCGCCCCTCTGACTAAAATTGAGGGCGCAGTGGATGACCCAGGGGTTGCATCACCCCGTATGGTGGAAGGCCTGTCCAGATATGGGATTGGTGGGCGGCAGTCAGTTGCTGGAGGTGGGGGTGACGATTGTTATTGGTCGTCCCCATTAGAAGTTTGTGGCCCCCGTCCAGGTATGGGACTGGTGGTTCGCCGCACTTGCCGTCGGTGATGGAAGGTCGGGTGTCCTCCTGTGCCTTCAGAGGACTTGTGGGCAATGGAATTGGGGTCGTCCATCACTCACAGTATGGTCCTGAAGTTGGCTGGTGTGCTGTTGTTCCAGGCACTGGGTACGTTGTACCCAAGGAGGTTCTGTTGCGGCGGACACCCGCTGGTGGAGTTGCGGTATGCGAAAGTTTTCCCGTGAGTCCACCTCATAGTGGGGAGTAGGAACACGTGGGGGCCACACCACACGTTTTAGTCAGTAGGAGTCTGACATTACCTCCGTGCCTCCCCGGAGCGCAGATCATCCATGAGGATCAAGATCTCGTAACCTGCAAGACTTTCAAATAAAACTGCAAAGTAAAGTGCAAAAATATAATATCAATTTTATTCATAATCAACGAGATAATTTAAAGCTATACAGTTGTCCGGGGGGGTGGGGGCCGCGTCACAGGTTGAGCGGCGAGCGCGCGGCCTGCCCGCCCGCGGCCGCCACGTCGCGGCCCAGCGCCGTGAGGCGGGCGGCGCGGCGCGCGGCGCTCGGGCCCAGCGCCGCCGCCAGCGCGCCCAGCCGCTCCGTGGCCTCCTCGGCCCACGCCTCCGCCATGCGCACCTGCAGTGCCGGTTGGTGCTCGTTACCGAATCTTATTACTTTTCATCGCGGGGAAATCCCCACGGCTCCCTCGGAATTTGCGAAAACTTGGAATTAGATTTACATGTTGGAAAAGGGAAGCGGAACGGGACCAGGTCCGCGACGTGGAGCCCCTCACCTCGTGGTCGGCGGCGGGCAGGCCGAGGCGGCGCGCGCGGCTGGCGCGGGACAGCACGGCGGCCGAGGTGTAGGCGTCCACGGCGCCGGCCGCCAGGCGGTTGAGCAGCAGCTGCTCGTCCACCACGGCGCGGCCGTGCTTGCGCAGCGCGGCCTCCACGCAGGCGCCGTACTGCAGCACCTGGCGCGCCAGCTCGCGCGCCGCCGCGCGCAGCTCGGGGCACACCAGCGCGTCCACGTCGGCGCCGCGCGCCAGCCCCACGGCGCGCGTGGCGCGGCGCCCCGCCTCGCTGAAGATGAGCCCCAGGTGCGCAGTGGGCCGCTTGAAGGCTCGCATGAGCTCCTGGAGCTGCGAGCCCGCGAACTGGATGCCGGTGAGAGCCACGAATAGGCGCAGGATGTCGTTGGTGCCCTCGAAGATGCGGAAGATGCGCAGGTCACGCAGCACGCGCTCCAGTCCGGTGGCCTTCATGAAGCCCATGCCGCCCAGGATCTGGATGGACTCGTCCACCACGGCCCACGCGGAGTCGGACGCGAACACCTTGGAGATGGCCGCCTCCAGGTGGTAGTCCTGGCAGCCCGTGTCCATGTTGCCGCTCACCATGTAGGCCAGCGACTCCGTCACGTACTGCAGCATGGCCATCCGCGCCAACTTCTCCTGCACGGCGCCGAACTCGGCCAGGCGCTTGCCGAACTGCACGCGCGTGGCGGCGTGCTCGGCGGCCTGGCGGAGCGCCGCGCGCTGCGTGCCGGCCAGCGCGGCCGCCATGCCGAAGCGCCCGTTGTTGAGGATGTTCATCGCCACCTGCAACGGCCACTCGTCAGCTCACGCCGCGCGCCGCCGCCGCCCGGAGCCGGCACTCGCCTTGAAGCCGTTGCCCACGCCGCCCAGCACGTTCTCGACGGGCACCTTCACGTCCTCGTAGTACACCTCGGTGGTGTTGGAGCAGCGAATGCCCATCTTGTTCTCGGGCGGGCCCGACGACACGCCGCCGAAGCCGCGCTCCACGATGAACGCCGTCACCTGCGGGACGAGCGCAGTCAGCCGCGGCCGCGCCGGACGCCGCCAGGCCCGGCCGGAGACTCACTTTATCGACGGTCTTCCCATCCTTCTCGACGGGGGTCTGCGCGAACACGGTCATGATCTCAGCGATGCCGCCGTTGCTGATCCAGATCTTGGAGCCGTTGAGCACGAAGTGCTTGCCGTCGGGCGACAGCACGGCTCGCGTCCTGCAACGAGCGCGCCGTGAGAGGGCTGCGAGCGGACGGGGCGGGGCGGGGCGGGGGGCACTCACTTGATGGACCCGGCGTCCGAGCCGGAGGAGGGCTCGGTGAGGCAGAAGGCGGCGTACTCGCCGCCGGTGACGCGCGGCAGGTAGCGCGCGCGCTGCTCCTCCGTGCCGAATAGCAGCACGCCCTTGAACCCGATGGACTGGTGCGCGCCTAGCGTGATGCCCACGCCCAGGTCGTGCGCGCCCACCACCTCCACGAGGCGCGCGTACTGCGTGTTGGACAGCCCCAAGCCGCCCAGCTCGCACGGCACCTGAAGCCCGAAGGCGCCCAGCTCCCACAGTCCCGCTAGCGTGCGCTCCTCGATCTGCGCCGCCGCGTCATTCTTGGCAGGGTCGTTCACCTCCTGAAAGAACTTCTCCACGGGCGGCAGCAGCTCGGTGAGCGTCTGGCGCTGCTCGTCGCCCAGCGCCTCGGGGAAGGGGAACACCTGCGCGGGCTCGAACTGCCCGCGGAACAGGTTGAGCGTGAAGGACGCGCTCTGGCGCGCGCCGCGCGGCGCCTCCTCCGCGCGCGTCGTGGCCAGCCCGCGCCTGCAACCCAACGCGCGCTGTCAGATGTCTGTCTGTGGCGCTTGCATTTGTATATTGCGTGTTTAGTTATTTCCACAGCCTGCCACCGTACAATATTTAGTAGTTGGTTCACGCTGATGTTGACTGCATTCGGCTGCAGTCTAAGAGGGCTGTTCGTGCAACACTTATGTTAAGAGAACCTCTTCAGAGATGTACATGTAAGATTATAGTATACGCTTGAGAACTTTTTTACGTTTTTATAGGTAGGTATTATGAATAATTAAAGTTCCACAATAATCTCATCTTGTGAGTGAACCTCCTTCCTGCTCTGATGGTGACAACACTCGTAAGGATGATTTTATTGAGAAGTACACAAGAGGGAAAAAAAACAGTTTGAATGTGGGAATCTCTATTCGAGTTTAATTGAATATGTGGTCTTCATATGAGCACTTCTCATAATGCAGAAGAATAAGTATAAGTATTAAGGAATTAACTACCTGGCACGGCTCTCAAAGAAAGTTTCTTTTATTGCACGGAGAATCCATTTCCAAGATCAAATAATATATAATTATTATAAAACAATATTTATAAATGTATTTAAAGATAACCATCATCTGACCTCGTCAAGCTGGTATGTTAATAAAAGTTACAGAAGAATCTGAATGAAACAAATAGAAAAAAAAAACAAAACTAAACTTTAATTAAAAACACATCTAGCACAGGCATCTCAGTATTATTGATAACATAAAAAAAAACTTCACAGAATATGTGCTTCAAAGAACCACCATAACCTTTTTTATGGTAAACACATTTGTTCTTATATTCACACTGTGACAAATAATTTCAAGGAATAATGTATCAGTTTTGTAATAACTTTAATTATTGTTACTACAGTTAGTGTTATAGATCATGGTCCTAAGATAGCAGTGTACTAACTAATCATCAACCTTGTTAATGATCTTCTTTCATCTATCAATGTCCAAAAAAGTTGCACCTTTTAGGTAATAAGTATGGGTTGTAAATGTGTTTAAAAATTTGAAAAACCGAAATAAGATGAAATTTAGAAAGGTTACATTTTTTCCACTTCTACCAACAATAAGGGCAAAGTTTTTGGGTTAGATCGATTATTAACTTCTAGCAAAACTTATTGTCTGTAATTTACACCTATCTGTACTGTTTAGCTAATTCAATCATTATGAAATATTGCATAATATATTACAGGCAACATTTTTTATAAGTCTGTGTATAACTTCATGAAAGAAAAAAACAGTAGATTGTTAGGTTTGTATAACTAAATTCTTATCCACATACTAAACCAAATAAATAATTTAGCATTATAATTAAATAATACATTAAAGTTTAAATCTGTAATTTTGTCTACTGTTATTTTGCAAAAGCTAGCTTTCGCATTACTTTCACCACATAAATCATTATAGTTATTTTTTTTTCAAGAAAGTTAAGATGATAAATTTATACCTAATGTACTAACAAATAGGACATTTAGGCTATTTTTAAATGATTACATCTGATATTGAGATGCCCTACATAGTTATTTAGGCAGCGGTACAAAGTCCAAGGTGAGACTCGTGCACCTTGCCCCGCATCTCTCAGCCCTGCTCACCTATGCACAGCTGCGAACCCGCCGCGGCTTCCGAGGCAGCGACCCGCCACCACCGCCAATTGGGTGCTCTTCATTTTCTCTGCTTGCGTTTCACCAATTGACTATATACTCTTTTAATTTCCTTTAATTCTCATATTTATTTAAAGAAAGGTAAGAACGTAATGTCAACTTAAATTTATTACGTGAAGTTGTAAGGTTTGAAGAAACGAAAGTATCTGCTATGAATGAACTGCACAATATAAGTTTTATAATTCACTCTGACTACCTCTCACTCAGCCATTTGGTAAATAATACGTAGACGGAATTACAAAATAATAAACATTTGGTAGTAAGGTAAGTACCAACCTTTTTTTTTTTTTTACTACAACTAGCTTTACGGCTCTAACTCCAACACCTAGCTCTTTTAACATTTGGTAATTTTTTTTTTTTACTTTGAACTTGATATCATTCCAACTTAAAACAGTAAATGAAAGTTTAACCAGTACTGTACCTAAACAGTAATTTTTTAATATGTCATTAAACACACACGTATGAACATGAGCAAGACAAAGATCATGTCGAACGTTAATGTTCTGCCTTACCCAGTAATCGTTGAGAACACTGCACTGGAAATTGTAGACGAGTATGTATACCTAGGACACACGATCCAGTTAGGTAAGTCCAATTTCGAGAAAGAGGTCAGCCGCCGAATTCAGCTCGGGTGGGCAGCGTTTGGGAAACTGCGCGACATCTTTTCGTCCAACATCCCTCAGTGCCTGAAGATTAAAGTTTTCGAACAGTGCGTGTTGCCAGTGATGATTTACTTACATAGTGGTCGCTCACTATAGCCTCATAAGAAGGCTCAGAGTCACTCAGCGAGCAATGGAGAGAGCTATGCTAGGAGTATCTCTACGTGATCAAATCAGGAATGAAGAGTTGAAGTGGCAATGGGCGGGGCACATAGCTCGGAGAACCAATGGACGTTGGGGTCCCAAGGTGCTGGAATGGCGACCCCGCACCGGTAAACGTAGCGTCGGTCGACCCCCAACAAGGTGGACAGACGACATCAAACGAGTCGCAGGGAGCCGCTGGATACAAGCTGCCCAAGACCGTGGCCATTGGAACTCCTTACAAAAGACCTATGTCCAGCTGTGGACGTCTATTGGTTGATGAAACACATTTTGTGTTTTAATAAATTCATTGCATTCCTTCATCGATAGATAAGGCTGTTTTTATATATTAGTCATTCCTATATCCTATTGTGCCCAGTATACCTTGGTGAAAATAGTAAAATATATTGATGGCTTTCAAAAATCTAAGCGGAATTCTGAAATTGCTTAAAACAAAAATTGTGGTATGTGGTATATCCATAGGTATATGGAAAAATCTTTTTATTTCAACGATTCTAAAGAAGTAAAATTCAATTCCAGCTATGCAATAAACGCGTTAGATCATATTCTTCGGATGAGGTAAAATTGTTGAATGTGTTTGATTTTCTCATTCATCCTAAAGAGGTTGACTCTTTGTACCGAAGTAGCTGCTGATTCCTCCCAAATTTCTAAGAATTTAAGTGGCATGAGAATTTTAGGGGCTTTATATTGTAGGAATATTTTATCTATACCTTTATTAGATAGGTTATTAACATCTTGTGTGATACAAGTCGACACTAAGAATGCTGAACTTTCATTAGCATTTACAGCCCATTAAACAAAATTTATAATCCGAATTTATAAACGTATGATTAATTATACTATACTACAATCAGTCAAACTAGAGATGTAAATCAAATTATGATGAAAATTTTAAATAATTTATAAGACAGCGGCCTGATCTCTCCAGTTGATAGTCAATATGCTGAGGACACTTAAATTACACGAAATTTATTTATTTTAAGTGCTTATTATATTGTGGCGATGTTTAGCGTTTTGACATTAGCTTTAATGGTAAATTAATTTTGAGAGAAAGGCGGGAGACTTCTTATATGGCGGGCGCGGTTTTTTCACGCTTTTCTTGAATTAATGTTTGTTGGCTAATTTGAAAAGGACTGGTGTTGGTTGTGTCGTGGACGGTTTTGGTGTCGTTTGTGTAGTGGTGGTAGTTTTCTGAATGGTTAACAGGTATTGATTTGGGAAAGGTTTGAGGGATCCGCGTCAGCAGAGTGCGAAGTTTCCCGCAATTTCTCCCTAACTTCTGCATTGCTATAAACTTGACATTGGCTAACTGTGCAAAGCCATAAAAAGAGCGAACTAATAAAATAATAATAATTTTGAAGTTGGCAACACTCATTAGATGTCACCTGACATCTGTGTCACTTTGATATATGAGTTTGACTTTTATTGAAGTGTTTTTGATTTCATTAAATCTTCAATGTCCATCACTTGTTGTGAATTTGGTATCATTTTAAAGTCTTATGATATGGTTTTAATTTCTCAAAGTTATTTAGGATTTAACTAGTCACCGTTAGCGAGTGTGCTCATGATGTTAGGGGTATTTTTGTATATATTCGAAATAAAAAAAGAGTTTCTAGTATGTTTCTCGTTGTCAATACTGTATTTAACCTATTACCTGGTGGAAGTGGTCAAGGTAAGGTCGCTCCCGCGCCGCCGCCGAGTGCGCGGCAGAAGGCACTGACGCACTGGTTTTGCAGAGGCCGGTGCTGCACTGCCGCGAAGGTGACTTCCGCACCCTGCTAGAGGCGCGCGTGCCGTTGCTGCGGGAGGCCTACTGGCCGACGCCGTGGTGCGTGGAGGCGCGTCTTCAGACCGTTCTGGGCTCCGTGCTGCGCTCGCACCTTCTCGCCCCGGTACACTATCGCCGGTATTGTTAGCATTGATGTTTTGTTAAATAGACATATTTTTCATTTCCATTAGAACATTTCGATCAATTATGTTATATTATGCTAAACTATTAAGATATTCCTATATGAGCCTTTAACATCTCACACTTCTTGCGGGTGATAGTACTATAAAGTATTGAATAAGGTATCAAGATATTTTCCAATTTTACTCTTAACAAAAAGTTATACTAGTGCCACTTACATTATTTGCCACTAACGTAAAGATAAAACTGAATGTAGTCCTATTTTGGCATTTTTTCATTGGGGAAAAAAATTGGACTAAGTTCTGGCACTATTCCAACTTTTACTTACAATTTACAAATTTCTTTCAGTATTTCTATATATTTTTTTTAGTTTTTTAGGCAAATTTTGCATACTAACAAATATTGCTGTTTCAAGTGCAGCCAATGCAGTTTCATTTATTTGTATATAATCTGAGGCAAGTACTATTAAATTCTAACAAACAATATCATTGATCCAATTTTCTCAATCACCTGGTAAAATTGCAAATTTGATTAGAAAACAAAAAAAAAAGTTATAGATATCAGAATTATAGTTCCCACTGTTAGTAAGAACTAGTAGTGGGATCAGTGCCAGTACTGAATAAGGTTGTTTTAATAGGGACCATTGCATGTTTTATCATTTTGTGCTGTGTAACTGCAACCTTCCTATGTTTTGCTCAGACCAAGTAGCTTTCCTATTATAATTGCATGAAGAGCAAATTTGCAAACATCTGTGGTTACAGATTAGTTCTTGCCAACCAAGCTTCATGTGCTGCACTGCAGATCATGTGGACTGCTGCATAATAATGCCTGCTTCTATCTATATTTATAATAGTTAGATAGTAGATTATCCAAGGTAGTTGAGATGTGTTGTTATGACTTTGTTTTTTGATTGCTTTGATAACATTATTAAAGTAGATTTGTACAACAATATGGTTATTGGTATTTATTAAAGCTTTATCAAAGTATATAAGTAACTATCCATAGATACTGACCACATGTGTCCATCAGGATATTTAAAAGCGGTAGCAGTTTCAGGGACATAAAGTTTGTATTCCTAAAACCCAGGACACCTGACAGTTTCCTAAAGGCTGCCTATCAGTTATACATGCCTGCTCATCTCTTTTTCCTGTCCTTCTTCACTGTGCTATTGTATGTCCGAGACGCACATATTCTTAGCTTTTTGACTTGGGTCATTAGTGAATCCCATATTAAACACATTTACTAAAGACGTTGCTGTCTTTTGAAGTCGTACAATAGTTTAGAGAGCTTCAGACTTATTATGAGATTGTATAACCTTGGCCTTACACCCTAACCATCTCTGTTTGGTGGTCTATTCATATAACTTGTTGAGTAGCACTGGTAATTATTTGCACTATCCTGTCATCCAGGAAGCCATTGAATATTGTCAAGTGCTTCTTTTGAGTCTCCGATATTTTTGTTGTCCTTCCACAATAAATGATTATGTAGGTTAACACTATGCTTTTGTTTTCTTTAGGCTGTTTGGTTTTTCCTAAAGCCTCTCCAGTGGGCGACGAAATTGGGCTCCTCTGACCGCACCCACGCTCTATCTCGCGCTCGCCAGGCAACCACCAGCCAGTGCTTACAATACAAAAACATTTTTATGAGGTTTTTGTCGAAAATGTTGAACTTCCATACAAACTGTCATCCCCTATTTAAGGCGTTTTAACTCATTTTAGCGATAAGAAAGCCATGCTTCCCAAGCATGTCTATCTCTGTACCAAATTTCATCAGTAATTTTGGTGTGAAAGCGTACCCGACCGGCAGAGACCGGCACTCAGCTGTCTGACGGGCCGCCGCAGGGAGGTGCTGCGGCTGTCGGACGGCGGGCAGGTGGCGCTGGACTGGGCCGAGCTGGACGCGCGGCGCGACCGGCCCGTGCTGCTGGTGCTGCCCGGCCTCACGGGCGGCGCGCAGGCCGACTACGCGCGCTGCCTGGTGGCCGCGGCGCGCGAGCTGGGCGCGCACGCCGTGGTGTTCAGCAACCGCGGCCTCGGCGGCCTGCCGCTCACGGTCAGTGCTAGCCCTCGCGTCGGACAGAGCCGCCGGCGCGTGGTCTGATTGCAATCTCGCGCAGACGCCGCGGCTGTACAGCGCCGTGTCGCACGCCGACCTGGCCGAGGTGGTGGAGGCCGTGCGCGCGCGCGCGGGCGCGGCGCCGCTGCTGGCGGCCGGCGTGTCGCTGGGCGGCCTCATCCTGGGCCACTACCTGGCGGCGCAGGGCGGCGCCGCGGCGCGGCGCGTGCGCGGCGCGCTCGTGGTGTCGGCGCCGCTGGACGTGGAGGCGGGCGCGGCGTGCATGGAGGCGCCGCCGCTCAACGCGCTGCTGTCGCGGCACATGGCGCGCAACCTGCGCGACACGGTGCGCGCGCACGCGCCGCTGCGGCCCGCGTGGGCCGGCGTGGCGGAGTGCCGCACCGTGCGCCAGTTCGACGCCGCCTTCACGGCGCGCCACTTCGGCTTCGCGTCCGTGGACGCGTACTACGCGGCCGCCACGCTGCGCGGCCGCCTGGGCGCCGTGCGCGTGCCGCTGCTGTGCCTGCAGGCGGCCGACGACCCGTTCCAGCCCGCCGCCGTGCTGCCGGCGCGCGAGGCGGCCGCCAGCGCGCGCGTGGCGCTGGCCGTGACGGCGCGCGGCGGCCACATCGGCTTCCTGGAGGGCTGGTGGCCCGCGCCGCCCGCCACGCCGCCGCAGCGCACCTACATCGCGCGCCTGGCCCTCCAGTACTTCGCCGCGCTGCTCGCCGAGCCGCTCGACGCGCCGCCCGACGCGCCGCTCGACGCGCAAGCCGCCGCCTAGCGGCCGGCGCCGCCAGATATCGTTTCGCACAAGCGGTCCATCGAAATGTTCTAATTTTACAAACCGTATTATTATCGCTTTACTAACGTTAAGTCAATTATATGCACGAAGCCCGAGGCGGCGGCGGCGGCGGCCCGGCGCAGCGCCGCGCCCCGCGGGGACGCCGGCATTTAAGCCATTCCAATAAACTGTTCATTATCACAATTCCATAAAAGCTGTAGTCCGAGCCGCCGGGCCGCCTGTGCACCGGCGAAAAAAGCTTATTAACTAATTTAATATTGAATAAAATTTCCGTCGCGACTGCGCCTCGCGGCGGTCGGGGTCGTGACGTGACGCGCGACTCGTTCACTTTTGTTTCAAGCCAACTGGAATGTGCACAGTGAGCCGCCGCCCCGTGCCGCTCGGGCGCATTTATTATTATCAGAATATTATATCGTTATTTATTTTTAAGAGAGCTATTTACGTCTCGGTCCCGGCCCGCCGTCCCGACGAGGACCGCGCGTCCGGGACGGGCGGCGGGTCGGGGGGGAGAGGGGGTCGGGGAGAAGGAAAACACCCACGTGTGTAATGTAACGTTTATGTACCCCGCAGTCGCACGGCGCGACGCGAGCGGAAATATTTCGTCCAAAGAGATAATAATAAATATATGAATCTGTGATCGTCGCATAGAGTATTTACGCGCGCGGCCGCACATATCCATTTTGTATCGTTTAAATAAAGACATATGCATCGAGTGCGCAGTTTGATTGCGGCCGCTACAGGCGCGGCAGCTCGGCGCCCAGCGCGCGGCAGAAGGCGCCCACCAGCCGCTCGGCGCGCCGCCGCCGCGCCGCGTCCCCGCCCGCGCCCGCGCCCGCGCCCGCCTCCGCCAGCGCGCCCAGCGCCTCCGCGAACGCCTCCGCGCGCTCCACGGCCGCCAGCTCCTCGCACTCGTCCGCGTCGCCGCCTGCACGAAACAAACGGCTTTAACAAACGAACAACAGCCTGCTGCTGCAGCATGGGAGCAGCAGCGGCCTGGCCTAGAGGCTCGCAGGCGGGACGAGTGCAGGGTTCCCGTACGATGCAAGCAATCCTCTCAGCGCGGGCGGCGCCGGCACATCCACATGGGCTTGTTATGACGCCGCCTGGGGCAGACCCCGGGGCCGCAAAATGAAAGCTTGCCGCGATTTAGACTTTTATCTGCACAGCTTCTGTACCCGCCGGAGCGCGGCGAGGGCGCGGCTGTGCGCGGCGCGGTTGTGCCTGTTAGCGGTGTGCGGCTACAGGCGGTTTTATTTTGAATGTTGGCCGGCAGCGCGAGGCGGGCGCCGGCGGGAGGCTCGCAGCGGCTCCGGCCGCACACACTTCGGCCTCATCAAACTGAGGCTTTAATATAGAAATTTTAGCGCTCTTACGCACTAGCGGTCAACCGCGGGGGCGGCTAATCGCGCGGCTAGCCGCTTTTCCAGTTTAAGCGCTAGTTCAGACACGGCGGGAACCGCGCGATTATAGAATCGCGTGGAAATCGCGCGGGTCTTATTTATATGAGTTATAAAGTAATCGTTCAGACATGACAGCGCGGTTAATCAAACCGCGCGATTACCGCAACCCAACCGCCAGAAAATAGAATCGCGCTGTTCCCGCGCGTTTCTATTACTATGGAGTCTTTACTTCGCGTTCAGTTGAGTTGCGGGTACCGCGCGGTTAGCACGTCACAGCTCGTGAGTTCGCCATGGATCGTTTCGACACCGAACTATTTATTGATGAAGTGGAGACCTGCAATATAGGATCTTCAGTGTGAAGATTACTCAAATAAAATTATCAAAACCGAGCTTGGCAAGAGTTGGTGGAGATATTTTAACTGACCATGTACTACTAGTTCGTCACTTAACATTGGATGCACCCAATACCGCCTTTTTTTTTTTTTAAGGAGCAACCACAGTAAACACACTTCTTTGTCGACCTCCATTTTCGAACTGAGGTTATCCCGCACGAAAATCGCTTAATAACCGCCGGTGTCTGAATAGCATCACAATTTTGCGGGTTCAAACCGCGCGATTCGTAAACGCGCGATTCCCGCATGTCTGACCAAGCGCTAATATGCAACCACTTATGATTGTACGCACTAAACCGCCACAAAATTTCAAACGCGGCGGTTGAATGGAGGGCCGCGGCCCGCTTCGCGGCTAGCCGCCATCTAGTGTATACGCACTGGCGGTCAGTTAGCGGCGAGCCGCCAGTGAAGTATGCACGTGTTTGTGTGAACTGGCCAAATTCGTTGCGTGTTTCTAGTAAAGGATGAATCCAGTATCTTTTTTTTTTAATTTTTTTTTTCGTTGTTTTCGGGAGTAAAAATAAATAACACAAGCTATCTCGACGGCGTCCATTTTGCTTATGGGCCACGCGCCTTCGAGCGGTCCAACCGCTGAACGCGCTTTTATCGCGGCTGACCGCTATGTCGGCCAACCGCGAAGAAAAACGCGAAGAAACCGCATTAAGCGGTTGGACCGCTCAAACAAACCGCCTCGTGGCCAACCGCTGGTGCGTAAGCGCTCTTACAAGCGGCGAGACCTTCGCTGTTACAGCTGAATGTTGCGAGGTGATCGCTGCGGCGAGTAGGCTCGGCCGCGGGGCTCTGCCGGGCAGCAGCCATGTATCGGATGTTTTGGGTTCCACATCAGCATGAGCGCTTCCCGCGAATAATAAAATTTCATAATAGAATATCCTGAATTATTCCAATCTAAATTCTTAATTGTTTATCCGTTAAATCCCGTCATTTTTAATTTAACTGTTCGATCAGGGTCCGTCACGAACGATAGCGCGGGAGTGGTTCACTCGCGCGCCCTCCGGGATGTGTTCGGGCTTGATATGAATATATTACAAATTAGATTTCGAAATCGGCGCCGCAGCACCTGCTGCAGTAGCAGATGCCGTGTTGTTAGTTGGTCGGCCGCGGGCGACTCCGCACAGAGAAGGTCGAAGGGTCGCGGGCGGCCACCGCCGTACGGAAGCGCCGACACAACAGAGCTTCCTTCGCCTCGCACGGGGGAGGGAGATTATCGTCTCTGATCAGCGCTCAATTAACGTGACGACGGAAACAACACTCAAGTTAAAAAAATACTCACTAATGCTACGGTGAATAATCTGCCACCAATGGCTTATCACTGAAATAATGCGGCTCCTGGGGAGGGCGGGCTGCTTACCGGGGCGGTCCAGCCGCTGCAGGCCGCGCCAGGCGTGCGCGTGCAGGGCGTCGCGCACGCGCTCCATGCCGCACGGCTCGGCGGCGCGCTCCGCCAGCGCCACGGGCTCGTAGCCGCGCCGCCGCGCCCAGGCCGCCAGCGCGGGCGCCACGCGCGCGCCGTCCGCCAGCACCAGCCGCACGGCGCCGCCCGCGCGCCGCGCCTCCGCCGCCGCCGCCGCCGCCGCCGCCTGCCGAGCACGCGCGTTAGGCCGGCCGTGGCGCTCCGCGCGCGTCGCCGCGTACGCACTTGCTCGGTGACGTAGAG
Source organism: Lasiommata megera (assembly GCA_928268935.1). Classification (NCBI taxonomy): domain Eukaryota; kingdom Metazoa; phylum Arthropoda; class Insecta; order Lepidoptera; family Nymphalidae; genus Lasiommata; species Lasiommata megera. The sequence goes on along the minus strand of OV743308.1, from coordinate 49,864 downwards.
CACGTGCGCCTCCAGCTCCTCCATGCCCGGCACGGCCGCGCAGCCGTCGGCCGCGGGGCACACCTCGACGTCCACGCGGTAGTACTTGTTGACGAGGCGCCACACGCGGCCCTTGCGCAGGTTGCGATTGCTGTCTGTCACTTCGTTGTCGATCATTTCTGGAAAACAAAATGACAAAACTCGCACGCGTAGAGTTAGAGTGAGGCAAACTTATGGGTGCAACATAACTCTATTACATTTTAAATTTCGTCGAGCAAAGTCAAAGAACAGTATCTATAGAGATCTCTGCCTGAGAAGCATTATATGGTTTAAACTCAAAACGTCAAGTGTGGTCCTTTTTATTTTTTATGTCTACGATTTTATGTTAAAGCGACAATAACTCTTCCAATTACCATTCATAAGAAACATTACTTTATTTTTATTACTACAACAAATCTTCTTGAGTATTGCACTATCCCCGTTAACTTGTAAATTGTTCCTTTCACAAAAGGTTGTCTGGAGGAGATTGCTTTAAGCGATAAGCCCACCTTTGTGTGTTGTTTCTCATCTACTTTTTGTTTTTATTTGCTTTAGATTCTAAGTTTAAATAAAGACAACTTTGTGCAATAAAGACTCAGACAGACGGGTAGCAGAAGATAATAGGGTACCAATAAGTGGTTAAACAGTAAGGTAAAGACCACATCCATAATTAGAAGAGAACCGAATCCAAGAAGCATATTATACATGCAATATGAGAACCACACCTCTGTGAGTGTTGCCAGTTATTAAGTCTATTTATTAGGAGTATGGGTTTTCCATACCCCTAACAGGTTAGCCCGCTACCATCTTAGACCACATCAGCACTTACTATCAGGTGAGATTCCGTCAAGGGCTAGCTTGTGGTGTATTAAAAAAAAATCATATAAACTCCTTGGGACACTCCCTTATAAAGTGAATAAAATGGAATCTCTAGGTACTTCAAGGTGCTGTGACAAGTGAACCACACTTAATGATAGGCTTTTGAACTTACAATTTTTTTCAATCACAAAAATTCATTCTGCAGGATGCTTATGTCCCACAACTCCCATGTATGATGTCGGCTTACTAAATTAGGCTTGTGGTAAGATCCAAATGACTAGGCTAAGGTTAAGTTCAACATTGCTTCCCAATCCTTAAAGTTATTAGCTTTATGACTCAAGACTTGAATATTAAAGGCCTTGTATAGTTTTGATTCATAAAAAAACAATTGATTGAGATTTGCCTCACCCTTACCCTTTTACTGGTACTGAATCCAAATGAATGAGGATAGTCTTTTCCCTTATCTAAAATCTTAAAGATGATAAAGATCTTAAATACTACGTTCCCATAATCATCAGTCTACCGAGAGGCCGACAAACAGTCTGATAAATATTGTTATAAGTTTAGGCCTACCATCCATGAACGCTTCATAGATGCCTGTATAACTATTTTTGATAAATTTGTGGCTTAATTAGTAGATACATAGTGAAAATAATCATCTTTATTATTAGTCAGTTTAAACTTACCTGATATTATTCTAGAAGCACTAGCCAGATCTGCTGCGCTGACCAATATTAAAGGTAAATAATCTGTCATCTCAAATAAATTATTAGACACTAAAATATATTTTAAAATGCATAAAAGTATGTTTTATTTCAACAAGAAGCAGTATTATTAAATGATTCTGCTATTAAATAAATTGATCTGTAATTTCTGATTTAATAATCCACTTTTGTTGGATTTTTAATTTGGATGGATAACGTCAACCACAGTTTAGTGTTTATATAGGTATTTATTTATCTTTATTTCACACCACCGATTTTTTAAATGATATTTTTATTTTTTCCTTTCAGGAAAGGCAAAGATCAGTGACCACGCAGCCTATTGAGTCATGTTTTTTTTTTAAGCAATGCCTGTTTATCTTTTAGAAACTTATTGAAAGAATGAGCTAGTTGAAAGAGTATGAGGTTAAAAAGTATTCATCCATATGTTCAAAGCATTTTTAGCAGACATGCTTTGGCAAATAGAGGATATAGTGCTTTTATATTCTTTGAAGTTAGATATCTTCAAACAGTATTAAAAACTACATATTATATTATCCGTAATGATAAAAACGTAGCAAGATAAAATCACGGTTGAAATGAATAAATATTTAACCTACAATATGTTAACGTCTACAATTTTTTTTAGTAAAATATACTAATAATACGTGAAAGCTATCACCTAAATCATGGAAAAACGCAGTTGATTCGTGAATCCAAATGAAAGGGATAAAAAAATCTTACTACCGACCCATTTTGATACTAGACCACTTGTATAAATTATTTACGAAAGTGGAAAATGGAAATAACTCAGTGTCCAGACTTTACATCCAAAGCTATATTGATTTTTAACAATTTAAAATTCAGAGCGTTGCTAGTGTATAGATCAGGAGGCAAACTTCAATCACTGAGATCACTCGAAGAGCAGCGGCCCCGCTGTGGAACTGGGTGGGTATTGTATGTGGTAGAGATGATAGACGCTAGCAGCAAGAATTACTAGAAAGGCAACTGGGCGTAAAAGCATCGACGGAACACCAGCTCGACGGCGTTACGATATCGGGAAGGCAGCAAGACCAAGAACGGGATGCAGCTCACCAGTGACAGAAGCAGGTAGCGTGCATATGAAAAGGCCTTAGTTGAGCAGTGGAGTGATGATGATGAATAAGAACATAACGTTAACAAGCTTATAAACTCTTTGAGTTTCAAAACGATTGTCTATGGTCTTGCTCAGTAATTAACCTGTGGTTTGCACCTGTCAGCTCACCCAAAGCAAATTTTGATAATCTAGTCATTTCTTTTCTTTCTTACCGACCAGTGCAATTAATTACTAGGTACACTGCGAAGAGTTACCTACTTTAAGTAATTGTTAACTTGAGTTAGATAAGTAAAATAGTGAGTTAAGCAATAAATTTTAGCAAAATATTTTCACCCGTGTCAACAATCAGTAACGTACTAAAAAAATTCAATAAGTAGCTTCGTACCTACTGAGTTTTACTCTTCGTGTTCGGCACGAGTCACATCTGTTAACATTAAATAAATTAATAACAACTCCCACAAACACCGTGGTATGTAAAATTTATTTGTTTATTTGTTGCTTTTTGCTAATGAAGTTTTTGTCGACGTGTAGTATTCGTTATTTACTATCAGTTATAGATAGGGAGCTACATAATCTTTCAAGCTCAATCAAGGAAATTAGGATCTTTATGTTATTAGGTAACTAATAACATATGGATCCTAATCCTATTCATATGTGTATTCTGTAAACTTACATGCATTGATTGCTTCATTCACAGTCAATCATTATGTTGACCTGAATATAATACAAACAAGGTAAAAGTTAAAATTTGTTCTGCTCTTGAAGCTCTTATATATTTTTTTTGCCCACGCTAATTTTTTAGTGCTGTTATTGTTGCATTAAAATATAGCAAACAACCAAATTTATGAGCCCTCACTGTAATAGTCCATTTTCTACATAATAATATATACATTAGAAAATTAACTACCTATATGTATCTATACATCTGTCTAATGAATGTCTTAACTGTCAAGTGCAGCCCTCTCTTTCTCTCATAGGAAAAGGAATATGGAGCTTTGAACTACTGAGAGTTAGCACACTAGTTTCTCTAGTTTAAATATTAATAACTTATTTTTGTAACTTTCTTGCACTGGAATCATATTTTGCTAGTTTTTATATTGTATCTATTATTTTTGTATACTAATTTGATATTTTATTAGGTCAATTAAGCAGCATGGCTAGAGGACAGCAGAAACTTCAGTCACAAGCAAAAGCTGCTGAAAAAATATCAAAACTGAAAAAACAACAAGGACACAGTGCCACAGATCAAAAGAAGGCTGCGCAAAAAGCACTGGTACATGTTTGTGCCGTCTGCAAGGTATTATCAATTTATTATTTTTCAAGTAATTTATTAAGTAAGTTAAGTTTTACTTTACAAATGTAATTATTTCTCTTTATTGCAGGCGCAGATGCCAGACCCCAAGACTTACAAACAGCATTTTGAAAATAAACACCCCAAGAATGATCTACCTGAAGACTTGAAAACTATTTAAATGAGATGGTTTATCCGTCATCACGACACCAACACCTGACGCGTCGGCGGTGCCGCCGTGCCGCCGGGCGGTGCCGCCGTGCCGCCGGGCGGCGAGCGCCGTGCCGCCGGGCGGCGAGCGCCGCGCCGCGCCGGCCGTCGGCGGTGGTGTCGTGGAGGCGGATACGGCGACACCGTTTACATTTAAAACATTTATTTATAAGAACAGTTCACAAATAGTTTCCGTCGTCCGCTTCCGGTCAGCGCTCACGTGCGGCCGATCGCCTTCTACATCTTCTCGTAACACTCGACGTGCCCACACGCGCACTCGCGGCGGAACACGTCGGCCTGCGCGTCGTGCGTCTCGGGCCCGAACACGTGCTCGTGCGCAGCGCGCGCGCTCGCGAACAGGCTGGAGCGCACGTCCATGCGCAGCGCGCGGAGGCGCCGGCCCGCGGCCTTGTGCTCGGCTCGCTCGCGCCGCTCGGCGCGCGCCTCGCGCTCGCGCTGCAGGCCCTCGGCCGAGCCCCACACGTCGAGCGCGCGCCGCTCCAGCTGCGCGCGCAGGTACAGGCGCATGGGCGGCGCGCGCGCGCGGTGCGGGTTGGGGCGCAGCAGCGCGCGCAGCGGCGGCGGGCGCGCGTCCAGGTCGCAGTCCTGCAGCAGGAAGTCGCTCTTGGCCTGCGTGCGCGGCAGCAGCGCGTGCGCGCCGGCGTCGTCCCTGCGGCACAGAGGCGCGAGCGACACGGATTGAATTGTTACCTTTTTTTACGTAATAAATCGACTCATCGATTATATAACATTTTTTCCATAAAGTTTTTGATTTATCTGAATTTATGTACAATTTTTGAGATAAACCCATTACGTTTAGGAACAAATAGACTTTGGCCTCGCGCTCAGCCGTGTGAGACAACAAAAATCTGGCCTTGGCGAAACGACAACTTGGGCCTCTACCTTTGCGATCCTTAGCTGATAATGCTAAACATTACGGGACAGGTCGCAAAAATGGTACAATGGTACTTGTACAGATGCCGGAGTTCTCGGGAAAGAAACAAACACCAACACTTATATTAACACGAAACAAAAGGTCTTGACTAAAACAACAAACAAGCCCACATGTTGATGACCCTCACTGTCACTTCTCGTGTTTTGGTTTAATTTAACTAATTTTGTAAGTAGCGGGCGCCCGCGTCAATATAGATTTGATAAATATACCACTTTATTAAATCACTGGATACATTTGTAGCCGCTCCTTCGCAATTCAAAGACGCCAGATTATCTAAAATAACGCGGTGAAAGGGCTCTTCATTTGGATTTTATTAGAACCCGAGGAGCTACTGCTCAGGAGACAGCGGTGAAGGCGAAAGTTGCTAATGCGAGTCTTTGGAATATCAGTCAATCAGTTCTGTTTTCTGGAATGTGTATAGGTAGAAGACTTACAGTTTATTTCCACTCTACTGCAACTGAACTAAATAAAATATAAGAATAACTATATGTAAGTATAAAAAGCGGTGCTTTATATATGTTATATAAAGACTTTATTTTTATTTCAACGCTGCTGGATCCAGCCTTTTCCTTTCCACGTCTTGCGACCAAATTCAAATTCAAAATAATCTTTATTCAAATAGTCCTTAAAAAGGCACTTTTGACGCGCCAATAATTTACATAGTAGTTATTTCATGGTGATAACTATATTCGTAAACTTAAAACTAAAGCTATGAGGGTTCCAAACGCGCCCCGGTCTAAGAAGAAGTCCACAACAAACTTAGCCGGGGGGACCTGTACGAGTTATAGTTCAATCATACAAAAAAAAATATTACATCATACTTATATTTCTTTGTATGACATATTAGTTGTTAACGCCGTATGTGAAGGCGAGTATTTCGTAAGCGCCTGGCCGCTCGGCGCACCTGCAGGCGTCGCACACGCTGTGCTCGAAGTGGTCCAGCAGGAAGGACTGCGGGAAGCGCTCGCCGCACTGCAGGCACGTCGGCTGCACCAGCCGGTGCACCAGCGGCGCGGGCGCGCTCGCCGGCGCCGCGCCCGCCGCCGGCTCGGGCTCGGGCAGGAAGCCGCCGCCGCAGTCCGCGCCCGCCGCCGCGCGCCTGCACACACGGCGCTGCGGTCACTGCGGGCGGCCGTCCCGCTCACTCGCCGCTCGCGGCCAGCCACTCGGCCAGCTCACTCACCGCTCGCGGCCAGCCACTCGGCCAGCTCACTCACCGCTCGCGGCCAGCCACTCGGCCAGCTCACTCACCGCTCGCGGCCAGCCACGCGCGCGTCGCGCAGCGCCCGCGCGCTTTGGCGGCTGCGCTCGGCGCGCGCGCGCTGCGCCGCGCTCAGCGCCGCCCGGACCTCGCCATCGGTCTCGCTGGCCATCCTGCCCTGCAATGGGAATAGTCAAAGAACCAGGAAATGCCAACTAGAACTGATAATGATCCTCGAATTATTAATTTATAACCAGATACTGTTTTACATCAAACTTATAGGTATACCTGAACTATATTTATAGTTTGCAATCAATTTAAAGTGTATGACTAAGTTTTAAATTGAATTTAGATGATCAGAACACCAAATAGAAAATTAACATTTCAAATTTGCATAAGAAATTTGTATGGTATATTAAATTTTTTCCTTAAAAAGAGGAACTTGGCGCATCTAACAAAATTTTACATATCCAAAGAACAAATAGTGGTGCAGCAGATGTAACATGTCACTCAACAGATTTGTTTCTTAGACGCGAAGTAGCTTAACCAACTTGTTAAGTAAATGTATCTATGTACCTCATAGATCCCATTGTGATTAACCTTTGGAAGGGTGTTCTGAGGAAACCCGCAAGAGTACTGGCTAAATCTTTACAGAAATTGATTTTTAAGCCATACAAGGTGTTCAAAGTTATAAGAATAGCTTCTAAGCCATTTGTGTATAACCATAAGTTCCATATTACATTAATACTTAAATAAAATACAATCTATGATTCTTCAGAAAAAAATATCTTTTAACTAAGTGAAAGAATTCTTCAAATTGTTACACAGTTCAAATTGTCACACTCTTTAAAAAAAAATATATAGATAATATTTTTCTAATTTTCTAGAAAGGCATATCACATTAAAATTACATTATTTATGAGGTGTAACTCATAAATAATTTAATTATTGTTTAGACAATTCTTAGTTCACAAATAATTATAATTTTTTTTTTATTTCTCAAGTCTTTTTTTATGAAGAAATAAATAATATTAAATATATAATAATTCATTTTCATTCTACAGATCTAACTT